>OX463819.1:5186857-6483571 GCA_949825045.1 Argyresthia goedartella
GCTACTCAAGTTTAGCAGATATAAACTAGCAACGACCTTCTGTCGACAAAATAGAGTTGGAGGCGGCGTGTGCATTCTACTACAAGACCATATAGAATATGAAGAGATAGTAGAGATCGCCGATATGTCTATTGAATATATACTTGAAATATGTGCAGTAAAAATAACAAGTGAAAACCTAATTGTAGTATCGTTATACTGGAATAGGAGAGAGGAGGACGTTTTTTATGATCGATTAAATACAATGCTTAACCATCTTAACAATAAATTCTTCCGGTTTAATATTGTAATAGGGGGAGACTTTAATACAGATATGCTTAATAAAAATCCGAAGACAGGTAAACTTCTAGAATCTATGTTAAAATTCAAATTAACCCAGCACATACAACAGACAACACACCACACAGCAACCTCATCAACATGTCTAGACCTAATATTTACAAATCTAAATAAAAACATATTTCACACCTCAGTAGAAGAATTTGGATTTTGTAATCACTCCGCAGTCATATTACATCTGAAACTACCTAAACCCATACAGAAAATAACTTGGTTTAAAAGAAAAAGATTATTTAACAGCAAAAATATGAAATTATTTAAAACACAATTAAAGAAAATCGACTGGTACAATTTTTTTAATACAAACACCGATATAAATAATAATTATATTTTATTCCATAACACAATACATAAAATATTAAATGAATGCATACCCATACGTAGAATAAAGATACAAAGTAATAATAAAAAACACTGGCTAACAGTAGGAATAAGAAAATCATGCGAAACAAAAAGATTATTAAAAATCCTAACAATTAAATCTAAATACAATAAAATACTAACCGATTACTATAAAAAATATGAAAAAACTCTGAAAAAAACTATAAATATCGCTAAAAAAAACAATTTTAAGAGAAAAATTACCCAATCAAATAATATAACGAAAACTATGTGGGATATAATAAATGAATGCACCAACAAAATACCACAAAGAGATTATAATAACATCAATCTACAAAAAAATGATACAGTTATCTCAGATCCACATAGAGTAGTAGAAACATTTAATGACTACTTTGCAACAGTGGGCAATGACGCAGAGAGCACTACATCGGAATCTACAAACCGCCCAACGACTCACCAATCCGAAAGAAACATGTTCCTCTATCCTGTAACCCAACGAGAAGTCTATAACTTACTTAGAAACTTAAAACCTAAAAATAGTCATGGCATAGATGACTTACCTCCTAAATTATTAAAACAATGTGCAGAAGAGTTGTCATTACCTTTTTACCACATGATAAATCAATCTTTTACCGAAGGCACTCTTCCAGACTTACTCAAAGTTGCTCTCATTAAGCCAAAACATAAGAAAAACTCTAAACTTGAAACAACAAACTACCGTCCAATTGCTCTCCTACCGACGGCTTCTAAGATATTTGAAAAGGCGATCTGTAATAGAGTCTATAAATTTTGTGAAAAATTTAAACTTTTTAACGAAAGCCAGAACGGATTCCGTAAAAAACGATCTACAACCTTAGCGGTTTACAAATACATACAAACAGCTATAAATATGATTAATGATAAGAAATATGCCATAGGTATTCTACTGGATATGACGAAAGCCTATGATAGAGTCCGGCACGATATATTGCTAGATAAATTATATGGAATGGGAATACGAGGAGAAACCCATAAATGGTTCGCCTCTTACCTAAGCAATAGAAAGCAATTGGTAGAAATAGAATATTTCAACAAAAATTGTAACGAAATTATAAAAATCCAGTCTGACACTAAAGTTGTAAAAGGCTCAATACCTCAAGGCGGCGCTATAAGTTGTTTATTATTCTTAATTTACATAAATGATTTCCCCAAAATCTTAAATGACCCATGTGTCTTGTTTGCCGACGATATCTCAATCCTTACACCTTGCACAAATAACCTAGAAATAAATAATAAACTACAAACTATCCTTAACAATACTACAAAATGGCTAAGTGATCATAACCTGCAGATTAATTTCAAAAAAACAAAATTAATGTTATTTCATCCACCTCAAAAAACATCAATAGACATAAATTTCACATTTAACAACATCAAACTAGAAACAGTGAGTACATTTTCCCTATTAGGTTTAAATATAGATACAAATATAAATTGGAAAGCACATATCCAAAAACTACGTTCTAAACTATCCAGATTTGCATATGCCCTCCGGGAGGTTAAAAAAACAACAGATTTAAAAACAGCCCTTGTTACCTACTACGCCTACGCATATGCATGGCTTAGTTATGGTATCTTATTATGGGGTAACAGCACAGACGCACCAAGCTTATTCACACTCCAAAAGCGACTCATACGCATACTAGTAAATATACATCCTCAAGACAGCTGTAGGCCATACTTTAAAGAACACAAAATACTCACACTTCCAAGTATCTACATATTAGAAACGTGTAAATTTGTCCGAAAATACCCCGAATTATATACAAAACGCCAAGATCAAATGTCGACAAACCACAACCTGCGACCACGAAAGGGACTGGCGCTACCACCTTCTCGACTAAATATTCACTCAACAAGCCCATTATCAATGACCGCGAAAATTTATAATAAGTTACCAGAACATTTGACAACAGAAACTAAAGACACCATATTAATAAGATCATTAAAACAACTTTTGACCACAAAATGTTACTATAATTTAAACGATTACTTGGATGACAAATTATAAATTAAAAATACATATAGAAGTAACCCAGTAACATAATATGTATAAATACTTAAATAATAATAATAATATAAATAAATAATAACATAATATAAATAAATAAAATATTTATAAATAATATATATAAATAAATATAATACATATTAACAATGACATAGACAATTACAGAAATATCACCTTTTCCATCTAGATAAGTACTCAAATTATAATTTAATAAGGGTTATAATTAAAAATAATTATAATACTATAATGTCGTCCTCTCTCATATTGCTGTGCCTGAACAAGGTCCATAATGTTGTAACTTTATAATATAACTTTATAACTGTGGAATGCAATAAATATACTTGATACTTGATACTTGATACTTGATACCCTGACCCACCACTTCACCCAGGCTTTATTTAGCCAAGCTGGCTAAACCATTTAGTAAATGACTGAAAACCGCCGTTCAATTAAATGGCTATGCTGTTAATTCCAACGGCAGATTAAGCTGGTTGGCTGCGACAGATATAATGAACGCCAAGGTTTAAATATAAATACATATTGTCATTAATTTTCCCTTGCGTTGTGACAGAGGCTCAGTTGTTCCCACTGTGGTGCTGTGGTTTACCCACTAGAATCTAGTGGGTAAACCACAACACCACAGTGGGAACATAAGCATATAGTGACTAGATGCTTATCATGGAAGAATTCTCCAAATCGTGCTTTCACTCACATTTCGTCATATGCGCGTACTAGAAAGTTGTTAGGCGTTCCTAGCGAGTTGAGGTTGGTGTTTACACATCTCGCTGAAAACAAATCAAACACAGCGTCACGCCTTTTAGCGTACGGTGTGGCAAAGGCACAGATGGGGCCACGTTTAGCCACTTATTTAAATAGTTAATTTTGAACGACAGGGCTTACTCATCAAACTACATAGCAACAAACTAAACTGACCCGCTGCCGCTGGCCGAAAACCAGGACAAAAGAATGAAATTTCGGCCATGTAACGTCACGGATCGTTAAGGCTTCGCAGTAGGCCAAAATAACCCTTCGTAAAACTAAAGTTATGCAAAATAGGAGTAATAAAGCAGTTGTTGTTTATACTAGCTTGTTGATCACCATGAGTGTCAGCAGTGATTCGTGAACGTGTAAACGTAATTTGATTATTTTTGCTCGATAGAAAAGTCTCCCGAAGTTATATAACAAAATCAGTTTTTCACAATATCTTTTTTAGGGTACCGTAGAGAAATAAGGAACCCTTATAGTTTCGTCAAGTCTGTCTGTCCGTCCGTTCGTCCGTCCGTATGTTACAGCAACTTTATGCAGAAACTATTAGGAGTACACACTTGAAATTTGGTATGTAAATGAATTCTGTGAACCGCTTTACGATTTTTATATAAAAATTGAAAAATTCAAATAATCAAAGGGAGCTCCCTATACATGGAACTGGAACGAAATAGTAGTTTATGTGACTGCTACATAATGGAGGGAATTAAAACTCGAGAGGGGGTTTATGAAACGAGCCGAAGGCGAGTTTCATAATAATATCACTCGAGAGTTAAGCTTGTTAAGCTTGTTCTGTAGCACCAACTTCGGGCGCCGGCGTTCGAAATTTGAATGTCAGTACCACCTTCACAGACAAACTAGGGGCGGCATGCAGGCGGGTGTCGGTGTTCGAAATTTGAATGTCATTATATGTAAAAAAACTACACATAATGACCATAATGTGTAGTTTTCCAGATACTAAACGAGTTTTTACCAAGTAGTTTAACATAATGCTGATCGTAACGTGCGGTTTTTTAACGCAGTAAAGAGGGTTTATGATACGTGTGTAGATAAACATATTTATTTCATCAAACATATATGGAGTGTCTATGGATAGGTCCTTAAAAATGACCTTGAGGTTCCTGAAACCATTTTTCTTCAAAGTAAATCGTTAAAGAGACAGACCCTTCCAAACTGAAAAAATGTGTTTCCCCGCTCTAACTTTTTAAGTAAGGGAGTGAAAAGACTACAAAACATATATGCTGTGTATCTCAATACACACTTTCAACGAAAATTGTTTTGAACGAAATAAAATGAGCAGTTTTTAAGATATACATTTATTAAAAACCGCAAAGATAACTTAACTTTGTCATTCATACAAACACTATGAAAGTTACAACACAAACATCCAGTCACATAATTACTTGCTATAACGGAACCCTTCATGGGCGAGTCCGACTCACACTTGGCCACTTTTTTTTACAATTTCGCACTGGATTTCAATTTATGAACTTGTTATTTATTTAATCGTTATTAAAAATATATAGTTTTGTTGGTCTGTTAGTCCTCTGTAGATCGGTGAGAGCGTTTCCATCCCACTTCAAAAAGGAGAAGGTACACAATTGGACTGTTTTTTGTTTGCATGTTTGATACGCGATTATTCCGTCAATTATGAATCGAGTTTGATGATTCTTGTTTTGATTGGTAGGTCATACTTCAGAGGTGGTCCCATATAAATTTAATCAAAATTGATTTAGCGCTTTTTGAAAAAATCAACAAAACCAAAAATATATTTACATATGATGTTTTGGTTTGTGGTTCCGTGCAGCAAAAGTTTTAATGAGGAATTTCATGTACATAGACTTCATTCGCATCCCAACCTGGGAGGACCAAATAGGGCTTGAACTTGAAGTAGTTTTTTATTTATTTTTAACTTGGTGAATCATTAAATCGTGTTCCTAGGAGATAACGTTACCCTCCTTCTGGTGCGATTGGATAAAAAGTATACTATATGTTAATCTAGCTCATAAACTATCTGTGTGCAAAATTTCATTCAAATCCTTTTAGCCGTTTTAGCGTGATTGGGGCACAAACACACAAACATCCCATTATCCAAATGTCGGTTCTTTCACATCTATAATATTAGTTGGATTTGAATTCCTGTCCCTCTAAAAAAAGCTGAAGGTAAATGTCTCAGTTCCGCTGGGGTGGTGCGCGGTAAATTAATTACAGGGAGGTCAACAGTTTGGCTACAAATGTGTTCATTTCATCATCTATGATAGTTGTAAGTAATTGACTGACCTTGCATAGGTGCTGATAGGGTTCTTTGGATAAACAAACACGTCTTATATCAAAAGGTTAGGGTCGCTCGTAGCTTCAATAAGGATGTTTACATTCTTGTGTCGCCGCTGAGCTTGTTCCTAACTGAATATGCATCATTATTAGGTACCAGACTAGTATCGCAGTACTTACAACGCCGAAGTTAGCTTGGCACCTCGCTCTGATGACGTCATAAGGCGACGCGACTCGTCGAGGGCGAGAGCGAGCGACAGATGGAGGGGAAACGCATTCCTCGCGGGTGCCAAGATAAGTTTGTGGCGATGTGAGCACGCATACATTATCTGTGCACCTCGTTTGCACATCACAGAGCATGAAACTGAGCCGGTGGCCAAAGTTTTCAGTATATCGTCATTTGCTAGCGAAGCCCTTTCATCGGGTGAATTAAGTTTGGGTAGTATTTAAACGTGTGACAGGAAATCCTGTTTTGAATTGACAAAATGATTGATTTTGTCTGTCAAAATTATTGTTTTGCGCGACTTATATTGCGAGAAATACTGGTGTTGTCTGACGAAATGACTGAAAAGAATATAAATCAGAAAAAAGAAACTTGAAAAATTTAAATCAAGTAACATAAAATACAAAACGAGAATTGGATTTTTCTGTTCTACATAAGTGTTGTCGCGCCATTCCGTATTTTTCGCAAATTTCAGATCATTCCTCTGTTCATGGTCATTTGCTAGATTAGTTTTTTTATTTTGGAAATATTAAACTGCACATCAAAAAACTGATTTGCACAGCAAATATCATGGCAAAATGCTGCGGTAGTTTAAGGTGAAGGGTAAAGGAGGTGAGCGAAGCGAAGCCCCCTTTATCCTTCGTGTTAGGTTGAACATGTAAGAACAACAAAACATACTAAAAACATAAACTTGAGTACACATAAAATATTTAAAACATAAAAAGCGTTTTTGCTGATCCTTTTTTGCTGTGCAAATCAGTATTTTTGATGTGTGATTAAATACTAGCCTTTTTATTTTAGTTTGTTTTATTATTTCCCATTTAGTTGGCGTTTTGTAGAGCGCCTCAAGGACGACACAATTACCTGTTCTCGGCTGATACTGTGTGCCGTCAAGTTCAATCGGCAGGAACTACACTTTAGAACCACTTTTATTATTCTTATATCTGTCTAATAAATCTTCCAAAATTGAGTTTAATATTGAATATCAACATCAGCACACACCAAACCACCACCGCCCTTGTTTCAGATCCAAGAAATCCTCGAAACCCTGGGCCTGTCAGAGCACCACAAGACGATGACATCAAACCTCTCCGGGGGGCAGAAGAAACGTCTCTCCATCGCGCTGGAGCTCGTCAACAACCCGCCGATTATGTTCTTCGACGAACCAACATCTGGACTGGACAGCTCCTCCTGTTTCCAATGCATATCCTTGCTGAAGACCTTGGCAAGGGGAGGACGGACTATAATCTGCACAATACACCAGCCTTCGGCGCGTCTTTTTGAAATGTTCGATCATCTGTACACTCTGGCCGATGGGCAGTGTGTGTATCAAGGAGGAACTGTCAAATTGGGTATATACCTTTTTACTATGGCCTGTACCTCTTGGGTTCGCAACGCAAACGGTGGACCCTGGACCCACTATAGCGGATGGGGTGCTCAAGCATCATAACCCGAATTTGCTTTTGCATTATGGTTTAAAGTTAAAGCTTGTGTGGCGTCCCGTTAACGGTTAACGTGTGTTTTTATAGGTGGCGCGTGATTTTACTGTTAAAATTATTGTTACTCTAACAATGACTGTGAATATTTCTTCACCTAGTTGGAATGTCGCTAAAAGTAGTCCTACGTCTTTCTGCATTGTACTAGCGATTTGCAATATGAACTTACGTGGACAGCGATATATTTGCAGTATTATGCAGTACTTCTTGCCTAGGCAGACTAAAATCATGCTAGCTCAGACCCTTCTTCTGCCTTTAATTGACTACGCCGATGTTTGCTGGGCCAGCGCGAACGAAGATCTACTGAAAAAGCTCGAGCGACTTCAAAATCTCGGTATTCGGTTTATCTTCGGTCTCCGCAAGTACGATCACGTGTCCCAATATCGCAGGGAATTAGGCTGGCTCCCGATCAGACTTCGTCGTGATATGTACATTCTCTCCTTCCTCTTCAATATTTTGAGAAGTCCGCGCTATCCCGCATATCTTCGTCAACATTTTGAGTATCTCTGGGGATAGACTTCGGAGATCTCACACGGTGTCATTTTTGTCAATTCCTCAGCACAACACTGCTGCTTACGAGCACTCGTTTAGGTTAAGGGCAATACGTTAGTGGAATGCACTTCCTTGCGCTATTAGGGATTGCACATCCTTGTTCTCTTTTAAGAAAAAAATTAAACAGCATCTCCTCTCTTCCGCATAGTGGGTATCTTATAGAATGTATGTGTATCTACATATGTATTTATTGTATTCTATTAATTTATTTTATAGTAAGTGTGTAGGATGTATTGTGATTTATCTGATAGTATATTGACTGTATTTCTTTCTTTTAACTCTTAATTGTTCACTAGGACTACCTCTCTATAAATATTTTTTCCTTTCCTCACAGGTTAGCTGTAAGAAATTTCTTTTTAGAAATAAGCTCACCTTTGCATATTGTTCATTATATTTTTTCCATTGTGTTTTCTGTGCAATAAATAATTATTATGGCATTCAATGTGGAAAAAAAGATAATTTGAACAACCTAGTGCAGCCCCTTGAGTCTTAAAGATGTAAGCTCAATTTATTCAGACAATCATAAAACGGCATGTAGGTTTTAGCCGGTACAGGCTCGGCTGCTCAACTACCTGCCAACTGACATTTCCCGACTACCACTGTGGAGTTACGTTATAGGTTCTGTCTCAAGAGCTGCTGTTAAAATATCCCGTGTCTTGGATGTTTATATTAGACGACGCTGTTTCCGGTCCCCATAACACAGGGTATCCTGGCGTGCGGCCAGAAGCAATTTATGTGTTGTAAACATAAATAAAAACAAAAAACACCCCCTGCACAATAAATGAAACCGTCTAAAAATTGGTTGACTTATTTCCTTGTTGAGCTGATGTCTTTCGATTCGTGTAAATGGTAATACACTTCGCTGCGATGGTTGTTAGTCATGTGTTATTAAAACCGGTTCAATAGTTCGAAAGGTATCAGGTAAACTAGGAATAGCGGTCAAAGGTATCAGGTAAACTAGGAATAGCGGTCAAAGGTATCAGGTAAACTAGGAATAGCGGTCAAAGGTATCAGGTAAACTAGGAATAGCGGTCAAACGGTTGGACGGATTTTAATGCGGTTTCCTGTAGTTGGTAAAAGACTTTACTGCGATGGTTCTTAGATATGTTTTGTTAAAATTGGTTCAGTAGTTCTAAAGTTAAGTAACGGGGTTTAAAAAAATATTGTCAGTAATGTTTCACCTATTTTGTCGGGAGTTTGAATTTTTTTAATTTATAGCTATCGTTCGAATATTTATATTTCGAATCCGTTGCTGACCATGAATGAACCAAGGAAATATTTAATTAATTTTCAGTACATTACCGGTCGTTCCGTGTTTCCGATGACACGTAAAGCTGTAGGTCCCTTCTACCATCGCTACTTGCTAGTAAAAAAGTAATAGTCGTGAAACTCCATCGTCACCCCGCACCGAGCCAACGTGTTGGAGTACGGCTCAATCTCACTCGTATCCGGGTAAAGGCGTGTGCCCCTCAGTGGGGACACTAATGGGCTACACTTATATGTATAACAAGGAAGTACAATGTATATGTTCATCCCCCTCTTCCAGTGGAATGGCTCGGCAGCCTGGGCCTGCAATGCCCGTCCTACCACAACCCGGCGTCGTTCATCATCGAGGTCTCGTGCGGCGAGTACGGAGACAACACCGGCAAGCTGGTGCGCGCCATTGACAACGGGAAACACGACATCAGGTGAGAAGACGAGCTAGCAATTGCAACCCTCAAGCCTTGGATACACTAGGTGACAAAGTAACGCTCGGGTTTCGGACGCTGCAACGTTGCAGTCTCCCGAAGAATACCAGATGACAATTTCATAGTATAATTAAGGTGGTGCGAAAAAAATGGGGTTTTTTTCGAATCCATTTACTCCACCATGAAGTCCTCTACAGATTGGATTTTGGGTTATCGTTTATTGATTTATTTGATTAAGATTTTCACTAAAGGAAAATGCAATTGGATGAAAAATTCTCGATAGAATTTAATTACGAAAACACCTCTATTTTTTTTCCTTTAATTTTGAAATCCTGACCTAATCCTATGTATTCGCAAAATTTCCTTAAAAACCTTTTTAACAAAATAGCGTAGTTTATTTTTAAACAATTATTCTGTGGTTTAGTGCTATTTTTTTTTTCCTGATTCCGTCCCTCTCACACTGCGGGTCTTTCCGCCTGGAGTAACGGGGACCTTTGCACGGACGAGGTATCGCCTTAAGGCAGGCCTAGCTTTAGCAGGACGTCCGCGTTTTCGCTTTATGCCAATAGGGATGTTTTATATATAATTATATTAAAACAGATAAGAAAACCGGTCAAATGCGAGTCTAAATCACGCACGAAGGGTTCCGTACCACCGTTCAATGGAAGCGATGGTGTGGAGTGAATAGTTTGGATTTTACACAGCAAAATATTGTTTACAAAGTTATTGGTGCGGTTACTTTCACACTCCATGTACGTAACCAGGTGCATCCATAAGTTTGTATGTGGTATTGTTGTAAGGGAGCCCCCTTAAATATTTATTTTATCCTGTTTTTTAGTATTTTTTGTTATAGCGGCAACAGAAATACATAATCTGTGAAAATTTCAACTCTCTAGCTAGCTAGGTTCTTGAGATACAGCCTGGTGACAGACGGACGGACAGCGAAGTCTTAGTAATAGGGTCCCGTTTGGAACCCTTCGGGTACGGAACCCTAAAAAAGAAATTTAGCTATAGTAGTAAGCTTTTTAGGTATAAGAACATCGATTCGATGTATAAGAATGATAAAATTGTTATATATAATTCGGTAAAGTATCATTTATTAGTGTGGTGCAGCAAAAGACACGCATTTTGAGTGCAAATAAAGTAACTCTTCTGTAAATCTGTGGTGCAAGTCAGTATTTTTGTTTGACTAAGAATATTTTTGTATTTAAAACAGAATTTGTGTTCATGTATTTGTTGTGAACTGTGTAAGAAAGATAAGCTTGTTTTACTAAAATGGTTGATTTATAGAGTAGTCAGTTTTTTGGTATACGGTAGGTTGGTTAGTCAGTAAAGATAATTCGTTGCCATAATTTTATTTTTAGCCACAATTAAATATTCCCTATTCTTAAACCTTAAAGTTAGCCCTTGCAGTCGCACACACCCGAGCTTTAGAGATTTTCCCTAATTAGGGCCAAGGGAACGGAAAATCCTATTAATATCATCGACATGAGTCCATCCATCGTTATCAGTTGTACTAATCACCCGAGCCGTGTTGCATCACGCGAGCCACACGTGACGGCTGGCCGCTAAAGTTCAATTCTAACTAACAGGCTCGTAATAGAGTCGACTTTGTTCAGGCTGACTTTTAAGGTGCAACGAAAAAAAAATTTTTTTTTTTCGAAACCATTTACTCCACCATGAAGTCATCTACAGATTTGATTTTTGGGTTAACGTTTATTGAGTATTTGATTAAGAAAATGCGATTGAATGAAATTTTCTCGATAGAATTTAATTGCGAAAACATCTCTAAATTGTTTTATTTTTTCCTGTAATTCTAAAATCCTAACTAATTTTATTGTGGAATTCAAAATGTAGATATTATGTATTCGCAAAATCTCCTTAAAACACATTTTAACAAAATAGCGTAGTTTATTTTTAAACAATTATTCTGTGGTTTAGCGCCACGTTTTTTCATTTTTTCCCGATTCCTTCCCTCTCACACTGCGGGTCTTTCCGCCTGGAGTAACGGGGACCTTTGCACGGACGAGGTATCGCCTTAATCCGGCCCTAGTGTTTTATGAAACAAGATTAGTATTCGATCGATTGCTGCTACGGGCGCAAAATCCTGAATGTGGCTGTCAGTCTCAAAGCAAATAGACGCCGCCGAGAAGCTAACTCAGCATTTTGCGCCCTTGCTCGCGGTATTGCTGTTCGTGTTTCATAACAGACTCGGACCATGACCATTTGGAAAATTAAAGTAACCAAGTTAAACATGTTTATGTTTTCCTTTGGAAGTTACGAATACGATCCGATCAGCTGCTGAGGTTTCTTGAGGAAAGTTTTTCCTGAGAGCCTTTGCTCGCGACGTATTTTTTAAGCGCGGAAGCCGCGGGATTTTGATGCGCACGTTATCAGAACTGCAGAAGAAGTGACGCCGACGTATGTGAGCGAGACAGTGAGCGTAGTAACCTAATGAGGGAGCGAGACAGCGAGTGTAGTAGGTACCTTCCGCGTCTGCAGTTGTGGTTGGCTACAAACTTGCAACTTTAGAAACATTATTAGGTCTGAGTACAGAGGTTTTATTTTAACATTCGCGGTATCTAGATTTTTACTGAGAATCGGGTTATTATCGTGCATAGTCGTGTATCTATAAACTCCGTTTATAGACGTCTTATGCAAAGCGATAGCATATCGATTGTTCCCAAGGGCGCAAATTGTCGTATTTGCCTTGTCGGCGGCCCATATTTTGTTTGGAGACTGACTGCCAAGTACGGCATTTTGCGCCCTACTAAGCAATCGATAAGCTAGAACGACATTGCTGCGCAGAAATGTTGCCGCTGTGTTGCTGCCGAGAAACCTTAAACGTACGTTGATAAGGCGCTTAATTGTACAGGGACGAGTGTTCTGCGCAGCTGCGCTGCCGAGCTCAGGCTAATACCTTAGGCGGAATACATATTGGTTATCTCGCTGTTTCATTAGCTCGATACATCTCTGCCATCAATCCGGATCGCAATCAAACCGTCAATGTGAAGGACGTCAGAGCCTTCAGAGAACACTTTGATTGCGATTATTTTATTTATAATAGAAGTCCGAGTCGCAATAGCGGTTTATTTATTTCGGTTTACAAAAAAAAGATAACAATCACATACAATTTCAGTATTCGGACATGAACAGCATATCGTTCTCGACTACTCCCTTATGTATGTAATCTCAGGTTACGTGAGGTGGAACTTAATAACAATACACTCGGCGCCACGAATAAAGAGCTCTCGGAGAAACTGGCGGGGATTACTGCGCATGTGTACAGTCGCGGCATAATTCCGAAGTGCGTTTTTAGGGTTAGTGTGAAGGAATGAGTGTTCAGGACTTTCTTCACTTCTATTTTTTCTCTGTTTGATATTTTGTTGATTGGGATATTAGCCGATGTAAATAATGGACTTTGTGTCAAATAAACTATAGGTACTCTCTATTGAAAACATTTGTTAACGTCAAGGTTGTAACCTATATATAAATAACCCCCTAGCATAGAATGCCCCTAGTCACTAGGGCCTAGTGAATATAGATACTTGTAGTAATAGTCATGCACACTCTTTTCTTCCCGCTGACTAATAATTTGTAACAATTAAACCACAATTAAGTTTTTCATCAGACTTCTTCATCAGTATTTCATCAGACTCTTTTTTGATATAACAGTTCACATCGTAAACCATTTTTCTAGCTTGCCTAGTCAGTACTTTATTTTTCGGCATTTTCGACCGGGGCGAAAGATAACGTTGGGTAATATTGTATGCGACTGTACTCAAGAAGCTTCGAGACGTGCTTTCGGTGCGGGCATCGGGAAGCGACTGATCAACGAATCAGGTGCCGGCGCTGACTACCGCCCCCGTCGCTCCTCACTTCCCCGCGCCAAACACTTGTGAAAAGTGACTACTGCGCATTCAAGGACAAAGCTCTTTAGTCGTGGCGCCGAGTATACTAATAATAAAATTACTGTAGGTATTTAAAACTACATTAACATGCGTGATATTGGTAAAATAATTTTTAATTCATGTGTAAATTATATTACAATTATTATTACATTGATTAGACTAGACAATTACAATTTAGATTCGCATTAAATATCAAATAAAACTTAGTGTGGCAACAAACACAGGACAGGTAATAATTTACGGACGGAATTATTAAATTACTATTACTATGTGCCTGTGAATTTATGTACAGGCTGAAAACAAGTAAATGAAGCTAACTAACTAACTAACTGTGTTGTAATACACTATTTTCTAGGGCTCTATATTCAGTCAGTGAGTCCCTTATCATATTTCCGACAGCGACATGTCTGACCCAACAACCGTCATCTGTTACGTTACATAAATAATAACTCGTATAATAAATTACCCACACATTACTCACAAATATGCTTTTGTTTTGTTAGATCCTGTTTCTTTACATGTTTACCCTGTCAAAACGTCCGACTGAGCATTGTATAGGAATGGGTACCATCTGTCGAATGTCGTCCAGACGCAAAATTATGTATTCAGTAACTAACTAACTGACGGTTCTGTGCGTTTGGTAAAAGGCGTCACTTTGTGTTTATTTGCGCTTTAGAAATGTAAAATGCCAGAAATGCGAATTGTTTCGTTTTGTTTTGTCGCCTTTTGTATAGAAGGTACTTGTACTTATAAATGAATCGCTAAATGTGTTGGTATTTATATCGGACCTTTTGAAAACTATTCGTTGAAGTCTCAGGAAGGTACTAACTGTGACAAGCTTAATAAAAGGTAACAGCTGAAATATTGAAAAATCTTAGTTTCACATCATGGTTCCGTCCACAGATGGCGTCTGTATTCCAATAAATTTTGACAGAACGTCGTCTGGCGGGTCAGCTAGTTTACAGAACGTCGTCTGGCGTGTCAGCTAGTTTACAGAACGTCGTCTGGCGGGTCAGCTAGTTTACAGAACGTCGTCTGGCGGGTCAGCTAGTTTACAGAACGTCGTCTGGCGGGTCAGCTAGTTTACAGAACGTCGTCTGGCGGGTCAGCTAGTTTACAGAACGTCGTCTGGCGGGTCAGCTAGTTTACAGAACGTCGTCTGGCGGGTCAGCTAGTTTACAGAACGTCGTCTGGCGGGTCAGCTAGTTTACAGAACGTCGTCTGGCGGGTCAGCTAGTTTACAGAACGTCGTCTGGCGGGGCAGCTAGTTTACAGAACGTCGTCTGGCGGGTCAGCTAGTTTACAGAACGTCGTCTGGTGGGTCAGCTAGTTTACAGAACGTCGTCTGGCGGGTCAGCTAGTTTACAGAACGTCGTCTGGCGGGTCAGCTAGTTTACAGGACGTCGTCTGGCGGGTCAGCTAGTTTACAGAACGTCGTCTGGCGGGTCAGCTAGTTTACAGAACGTCGTCTGGCGGGTCAGCTAGTTTAACCTCTCGCCACCCATGACCATGCAGATTTTTAATTGATTTTCGCATTTGTTACAAATTGAAAGTTTGGTGGCAAACGCACTTGGCTCTGGGCGCTGAAGGGTAAATCTGTAATCCGTTTCACCTCTTCACAGAAACGGCCTGCCCTTCCCCGAGAGCAAACTGCCCGACCTGAACAACCGCAAGGACATGGAGTCGTCGCTCGCCAACGACGTGAACAAGAACGACCTGTCCCAAGTCAAGGAGAAGTTCAAGACTGAAGCCCAAAACGGATCGAATGGCGCGAGCAATCTGCAGAATGGCCTCCTGCAGTTTGCCGCCAGCGAGATATCAAAGGGCAAAGGTAAGAAGCTATCTGCGGTGTGGGATGTTCCATAAACAAGTTAAACATTTACAAGTTACAAATGGAGAAGTCAATACTTTGAGGATATTTTTTAGCGAACAAAAATACAGCCACACAATTCTTGTCAATTTAAATGCAATAAAATTTACAATTAATCAAAATAAAATAAAACACAAAAAGAAACAATTACCCGAATAAACCACGCCGGGATATTGCTGAGGCAAAGGTTCCCATTACGCTGGCAGCTTTTCCCCGCTGCACTAGTTCTTCTGCTGCACTAGTGGCCTTGCGTCAGCAACAACACGCCGTGTGCAGTTGCGTTACGAATATGCATCTTTATTTAACGTAAGGCAAAAGAACATGACAGTTAGACAAAAACGCAAATCAGTCTGATTTTACAGTTTTTTGACATATGTTTGAGGCAGAAACTATTTGTCAAAAATCATACAGCCATTACCCAACCCATACTTTCTGAATTTCCGATTTAAACTTGTAAAATTGTAACTAGTTACTTTATAAGACAGGGGACTGCTTACTGCTTATTAACTCAGAAGTAGTGTTGCAAAATCCGGTTGTAATTTCCTGTTTGTAGACGTCACAGACTTGTGTTTAATTAATCTATTCGTATCTCCCTGTCTCAGTGACGTAAAAACCGGTTCCCATACAAATATTCCTTGAATATCGCTTAATATTCATAGTTAGTGCAATCCAAATGAGGCAGTTGCCCCTAATCCGATTTTCCAAAGAAAATTAAATTTTTTCATCACAATATTTTGTTCGAAACCCAAATTAAGCCAAAATGGCCCTGAACTCTGCATTGATTGTACCACACACGCGGGTAATACTGCGGGAATAAATATTCTCCTCGCAGTATTCATAAAGTGTACGAATATTTTCGTAACGTAACGTGACGCACGCAGCTACTTATGTCCGCTTACTGTGCTGCCGCTTGGTGGCGCTGGCTAGTTTCATTTATCTGAGGCAAGGTTAGGTTAGGTTATAAACATGTCACGTGACCTTTCGAATACATTTGACACTGGCAAAATTAATATCAAATGAGGCTAGCACGGCATATATTATAAGAAGAAGTAAATACAACTTGACTACACTTTGACAGAAAGTCATCCTCCAACGAAACCAGCTACATATGCAAAGAGCTTTTGAGATTAGGTGCCATTGAGAGAAGTACAGTACTCCAAAACTGATAATATATGTAATGCGCATAGAAATCTTCGCCAGTTGTTGCCTTTTTCGCCGCTTCAGAGCTCCTCCTCCAGAGCTTGAAATTTTCATACGTGTTAAGATACATTTGCTTGGATTTAGGCGGCCACGGCTGTTCAATAACTCCTTTTACTTTTGTTTCCATTAGTGTGTTAGGCGTAAGCATTATTTCCTCTGCATTTGACGAAATATTAATTAACTTTAGTAAAACAACGAGTTTTGCAAAGAAAACAACTAAATTTAAGTCAAAAACAAGTCTCTTTCCCGCCACTGTATTTTTTTTAATTATTATTTTTTATTTTCTGCATGTCATTTCTAGCTTAGGTACGCGATACTGCCGAGTCATACTATGAGTTTTTGATGTTTTTGTTAATAATACTTGTTTTTATTAGTTTTGAGTTTCTTTTCTTACTATGCAACTTAGAATGCAAATAAATTAAAGTAAATGTATTAAAATAACAAGGTTATTCAATGCAGTCACCTCGTCTGTCAGGCTGAATGACTCAATGAGGGCTTTTCAATGACAGCTGTCAGTTGAGTTGCATTAAAAAATGCTAGATAGCGCTTCGAGAAGAACAAATGTCATCATCATCATGATACGTTTTAAATCGTTATTAATCTGTGATAATCTAAACATCTCTGTAGTCTGTGAGAAACTTTGTTGCTACTTTTTACGACAGCTGATGAATCTTGAAGGTTAACGAAGTATTTTTACTTTGTTCATTACTTTTACAAACCACAGAACAAAATCGTCGACGAAACAAGCAAGCAACGTGACAGGAACCACAGAGAATGTCATGTCAATTTTGACATAATATGTGACGTCAGCACCGTCTATCGGTAACTTGCGGTACTGTCATAATATATGACGTCAGCACCGTCTATCGGTAACTTGCGGTACTGTTTTTTTTTAATGACGTATCGAAAAGCCCTCATTGTCTATGTCTAGCTTATTAATCTGTGGTCTAGAGGACGACAACACTTTATGCATAAAATGCGATTTTATGCAGCCTACATCCAGCATAAAGAAGGACTTTTCAAGCATGAGAAGTGAATATAGTAGATTTCGTAAATAGCGAGGTTCGTAAATAAGCCTTTTCGAACGAGCTACGATTATAATTTTTCCGCCTGAGATACCAAAATCAAGCGGCGAAGTTGCTATTTTGAACTAAAAAACTGCTAAAAAAGGAGTGTTGAATACAAATATTTTATTAAATAAAATAGTTTTATTTTTATTTATTTATTTCATTTACATAATTATACAATAGTAGATTAGTGCCCCATATTAGAGTAACTCCTTATCATGGGACACAGCAAAGTTGGTTACATCGTACGTACCTTATGTTATAAATATCTATGAGTATTTATTCTAACATGCTTTAGGATTTATTATACACAAAAAATGTTTTAAGATGGCTTACATCTTACTACCTTTTTGACATCAGGAGACTTTCAATACTTTCGTAGCCTTTCAGTAGGAGCAACTTCTTTAAGTTGTGTTTTTATATTATATCTACTGTATCTAATATATCTGTTAATTTACTTATTGTATTAGAAATATATGGTTGCAAATGCCAAAAGAATCGCTTTTATTTGGTACAGGAACATTACATTTTAAAATTTCTTCTGTTGGACCTATTATCTAAAGAGCTTACATCTATCCGTGACATCAAAGAGAATACATGTAATTTTCTTATACTTAATAGTTTACTTTCAATGAATAGATCATCCGTACTATTTAAATGGCTTCCTTAACAAAACTATTATTAGCATACGTAGAGGAGTAGGTGTGATTTTGCAGCGCCTCCCCATGCGCTAATACAGTATCTTAGAACACTTTCGCATAGAGCGTAATAAACGCTAATTTTATTTGACAAAGAATTTGTGCGTGGTCTGTGACGTCATTGTCTATTGTACTATTCAATATCTGATTGGGGCTTTTTGCTTTAATATGGTCTAGGCATGCCGTCAGTGTAGTGGGAATGCCGGAGGTAGGAAACATATTGTTACTAGCCAGCAAATAAAAATATTATTTTCATTTATTTCCTTGCATTTTTTTGAGAAAAGCACTAAAAGCTGACTCGTATTATTGAACTCTATACTCGACTTGCAATACGGCATTTGACAAGGTAGTCCAATAAATCTAGAAATGTGTCAAGCTGAACCCATTTCAACAAAAACGTTTGACAATATCAGAATTGTATATTTCCAGCAGTTGTATTTTATAAACTCAATTTTGGGTTAAAAAGACAGCATTTGAGAAAAAGACGTTACATGCTAGTATTTCATAGAACTCGTGAACAAAATTCGCTTTTTGACAGTTCCTAAAAAGTATCTATTTTGACTAGCAGTCAAATACCGTATTGTTTGACCTTCCCTGCCACGGCAATAATGTACTATTACTAGACAAGGTTTCTTAAACTTAAAAACTTCGCTCAGTTCAGTCAAGTTTACGTATGTCGATTAAATGTTCGTGGCAGAGGCATATTGAACTCGTTTTGGCATGACATGCCTGTCACATTTACTGACAGAGGGCTAACCCAATGCGGGCCCTCTGCAGACATGAATTATGTTTGCTGAAGCCACTTAATAAACAATGAAAATGATATATCCTTGAACCACCTTGATTACCGGTAGTTGTCATAGTAAACAATATTATTGCTGTACTTTGCAACTTCGTAAAGGAAAATCATTAGGAAAGATGTCATTATGCTAGTTAGCTGGAAGATTTATTATTATAAACTGCTTTGTTACAGTATGACGTAGGAATAGGCAATGAGATTATAATTTGTAATAGTTTGGATAATGAACTTTTAATGCCTAATGTCCCAGACACGGTTGCCGCAATTTTAAAGAAACATTGTGTATGCCAGTGTTGGGGCAACTAGGTATTTGAAGAAACATTGTGTATGCCAGCGTTGGGCCAACTAGGTATTTAAAGAAACATTGTGTATGCCAGCGTTGGGGCAACTAGGTATTTAAAGAAACATTTTGTATGCCAGCGTTGGGGCAGCTAGGTATTTAAAGAAACATTTTGTATGCCAGCGTTGGGGCAACTATGTATTTAAAGAAACATTGTGTATAGCAGCGTTGGGGCAACTAGGTATTTAAAGAAACATTGTGTATGCCAGCGTTGGGGCAACTAGGTATTTAAAGAAACATTGTGTTTGCCAGCGTTGGGGCAACTGGGTATTTAAAGAAACATTGTGTATGCCAGCGTTGGGGCAACAAGGTATTTAAAGAAACATTGTCTATGCCAGCGTTGGGGCAACTAGGTATTTAAAGAAACATTGTGTATGCCAGCGTTGGGGACACTAGGTATTTATTTAATAACTAATTGCAGCAACCGGAAACAATCAAGAGCACCGAAACTCGCAACTATTGTTGCTATGTCTGCGCAGTTTCTTATAATTGTACGAAAATAGAAAAAAATACAGTGGAACCATTCTTGTAAATCCCATTTGACATCTGTTAATATTACGGAGAGTAATATGCGTCGGTCTCATTCTCCTTGTTTCTCTTAGAAAAGAAAAGGAGTCTAACGCATAGCTCTGTCCCTACTGTTGACAGATGTCTAATGCAACCTATAATCTTAGCTCCAGTTTAGTTGCCGTTTACCGCAACAGAGATCAAAGTTGCTGCGTGTGTAGAGCGTCTAATTGACCAAATTAAATTTTACAATATTGTTCGGTGATGGAAATACACCGTGAGGAACCTTAATACCTACATCGTCCACGGCTGGAGGCGCCAATAGGCTAGCCCCCGTGTCATGCAAAACTGAATATTAGGTCCACTTGCTAAATCTGTTTTTCTCTATGTTTGTTTTATACAACCCTGGCTCCTTCTAACCCCACACCTTCAATCCCACAGCGGAGCCGCTGGTCCTACAAATGGAGCCTACAAAGCAGGACAACGCTTCGGTGGCTCTTCTGGGCAACACGGAATCACCGACTCGATACGCGACTAGTGAATGGAGGCAGTTCTGGGTGGTGTTGAAGCGGACGCTGCTGTTCAGCTTGAGAGATTGGGTTAGTTTTATGTTCATTGTGGTTCAATGCTTAGACTTCCACGCGAGAGGTCCCGGGTTCGAGTCCCGGCTGGGGGAAAGAAATCACAAGGTCTTGGATGTTTATATGTGTGACGTCGCTGTTTCTGGTTCCCACGACGCAGGGTATCCTAGTTGTAGGGCCACAAGCAATGTATGTGACTGTATATCCACTCAGCTGTGGGCATCACAGATGTTTGATTATTTTTCATAGGTTTGGAACTTTATTACCAAGCAATAAGGCTCAAAATCGCGGGCCATTTTATGATATACCCACAGACGAGTGGATAATAGTAGTTTATGTGACTGCTACGTAATGAAGGGCATTAATACTCGAGTGTGGGTTTTTCGGCTCGTTTCATAATAATATCACTCGAGAGTTTTAATGCCTAATTATGTACAGTTACATACACTAGTTTATCTACACACATATCATAAGCTCTCTTTAATGTGTTCAGGACCGGCATGTTCGACCGGCATGGTTCCATTGATAATTCCTTTGCACTTGTTTAGCTTGTTCAGTAGTACCAACTTCACAAACAAAGTAGGGGCGACACGCAGGCGGGCGTCGGCGTTCGAAATTTGAATGTCATAATATGTAGAAAAACTACACATTTTGGTCATAATGTGTAATTTTTCAGAAATGGAGGCGAATTTATTAATCATTGTTCAAAATATAGTTTACAATTCGATTAATCTACAGGAAACTTCGTCAATAACTTAAAACTAAACTTAAACACTTGCTAAACTACAAGATATGGCAGGGAAACAACTTAAAAATTATATGCTTCCAAATAATAATAACCTACTTAAATAATAAATAAATCTAAAATACATAAAACTACACAAATAAACCACCCCAGTACGCTCCCGGACCAAAGGTACCCATTACGCTGGCAGCGTTGCCGCGCTGCACAGCAAGTGAGACCCTTTGCACCAGGAACGCTCCGGAGCGGTAGTCATGGCCTCGGTCCCTCAAGCGACGCCCAATGTCCCTGATGAAGGCCCTACCCTGCGATCCCCACACCCCCGTGGTCTCGACGGCCAATGGAACAAACCAATAACTCCCCATCAGCTGTGCGTACTTACCGCATTTCTGTCGCGCCGCCGACTCCGCAGCCGCACCAGCAGTCTGCATGGTGGAGCCTATATGAGATGCCGCGAAAGTGCACACGCACGTCGCATCCCACAAAAGGCTACGGCCCCTCTCCCAAGGTATCAAAGTGACACCGTCCGGACGTTTCCCGTCGCTGCGACACAAACCAGGCGGCTCAAGAACCGCCGGTATGTTAGCCGAGACGAGAGCCCTCCGGACGATGTCATTGATGGAGTGATGACGAGACTGCCTCCCTGCACTTCTGACGCAGTGTAGTCCGTGACGCCCCAGCGAATCGACTGATACACCGCAAACACAGCGGTGTGGCTCACAAATGCTACATCCCAACCGAAGCGCCACGGCCACGCGCAGGGAGTTGTCATCTAGATGGGTGCCTAAATGAGGAGACGGCAACGCATGCAGCCAAGCACCAGATTCCGGCTGGGAGATCGCGCGCAGACGAGCAAGCTCCGCTCCCGAGGACTGCCCCAACAACCCGTCAAGTGTCGACTTACATATCTCCTCATCCCAGGAGCGCTGCACGCCTGGCTTCTCCGGAACGTCTCCCGCCGGGCAACGTACCCGCCACAGCTGAAGAGCCTCGTCCGCAAATGGGATGCTGAACCCGTCACCATTAATATTCAAAATACGAGTGACAAGCTCCAACACCCCCCGCGAAGAGGCTAAAAAGGCGGGGAGTTCCGTGTCCCGAAGGCGACGAACGCCGAGACCACCAAACCGTATAGGCATCGCTGCCTGCGACCACTGTGAGGGAGACATATTAACGTTTAAAATAGTCTCCAAAAGACACTTCAACGCCTCGTCATAAGCGTCTGTCTCCCCTCGGCACTGCCAAACCGGAGCAGTTCGCAAAGTATAGGTTAACCTTGGCTGGGACAGACAACTCCTGAGAATAGTAAGAGCCACATGCGCGGACAACTCCTTGAGATGTGGCTTAGCCCCAGCCAGGGCCTTCAACTTTCCTCGCAGAACCCCCGGCACGCCTTCCGGAAAAATGGGTGCGCCTAACAGAGTGAAATCAGGTTTATCAAGAACTTTCAGCCCCGGCATCAATTCCTCCAGCTTAGCTCTGGAACCTTGTGCCAAGTCACCAGAGGAAGAAAACACCTCACACTTCTCTGAGTTCAGGCGGAGACCCAAGTCCCCTAGGCCACTGATAACCGTTTTCAAATCAGCCACAACAGTCTCTAGTGGTCCCCCGATGGTACCATCGTCTAAGTACCAGACGTTCAAAGGGGAACTCAATGATTTAACAACGTCGTGGATGGCCAAGCTGAATAGCAGTGGGCCCAGGGGGTCACCCTGTTGCGCACCCACCCGCGACTCCACCAGATTTTCACCAAAATACAGGTTGGTTGGGCTTGAGTATCACTGGTGGAGGAACGGATAGAGGGACGGAACCAGTTCGTTGACCTTTCCCAGAATGACGTCTCGCTCAACTGTATTGAATGCATTCTGGAGGTCAACCTTCACAATGACGCTGTCGGAGTTTTCCCGATCGAACAAAAACGCTCGGGTGGCGTGGATTGCGGCCTCGCAACCTAAAGGTACTCCGAACCCCAACTGCTGCGGCTGAAGAATAGATGATGCGACTCCCCTGGCTGCCCTGCATCCGAGTTTGGCCACTAAGCGCCGAAGGACACTCCCCACTGCTATGGGACGAATCCCCCCGCCCTTCTTATGCAGAGCACATAGGGAAGCGCCATAAAGAAAAGGGCACACTTCCCTATTGACCATTCCCTTAAGCATGAAGTTCACTAAATTAACTAGTGAACGCAGGAGAGTCGCACCGCTATCCCCAGCCGCCACTGAAATCAACTCCTTCAGTATGTCGGGGCGGATCCCATCCAAGCCCGCTGCGGACCCGCTATTGAAAGACGTGATTGCCTCCAACACGTCAGCCGCTTCAACTGCCAATGTTTCGCTTGAGAGGGCGGGTTCCGGAGGGAAGTGGAGGTCACGTGACGGTGGCGGGTGCTTTCGCCGCAGGGACTCCAAAGTCTCCTCACTGTCAGCTGCCACAGAGCAGTCAGACAGGAGGATCCGAACAGCACCGCCAAGGTCGCCATCGTGAACCTTGGACTCGACGTACTTGTAAAAAGCACGCTGGCCAATATTACCTCCCTTCCTTGAATAAACATCCGATGACTGAAGGCCGCCCAGAGAACTAGCTGTTATGTTGTCTTTTACCTTACTGGTAAGAGACCGGCCCCTGTCATCGGACAAAGGAACCCGGAGGCATGAATAAGCAAAGCTTAGGAGATCCTGCCAATCGTTGGTCTCATTAGTCTGCACACACCTCTCAATAAGCTCCGACAACTTCCCTGCGGCCAGACTTCTGGCCCCCTTGGGGACGTGTTTTAGAAGTCGGACATTTCTTCTCAAGGAAGGCAAATCACTGAGCGTCGGCGGTGGCGAACTACCGACCACATCAGCAGGCGAAATACCAGCGACATCTGCAGGCGCATTACCGCCCCGTCGCTGTGACTGTTGCGGTCGAACAATATTTTTGTGCACCTGCCCAATGTGAGACTTCAAACCACGCGGAACAATAAATTCCCTTGTGGAACCGGGGCAATGAGGACATGTTGCCTTAGTTACACTCATGCTTGCCTACTACATTTCTATTTTCCAACACACATTTAAAAATTTCCACCATAGTAGTAAATAATAATAATAATAATTAAATTTTTGCCAAATAAATTAATTAGAAATCTACAGTCAATAATAATGTCAAATAAAGCTTAAATAATCCGCATTCAATTCAGTCATAAATATCCCTAATACTATTTATTGTTATTATAACACTATTAATTATTATCAAACAATATCAAACATTAAATTAATTGTACTTACAACAAAACATAAGTGGTTCCAATGTCAACTACATACTTAAAACATAGAGAAAAAAAAAAAAAATATCAGTCAAAAAATGTTTGTCTTAAAACATAAAATTAAAATAGTCACAAAATCAAAAAATAAAAGAATTAAAAATCTAATTCTAAAACAAAGCAAAAAAAAAAAATGAAAAAATAATATAAATACTTTCTACGTTAGACGGGTTTCGAACCAGAGCAACCTCTTCGTTGTATTTGTTCTCGGCCGAAAGCGAGGCCCGCTGAGCCACCAAGGTTGTGGGATTTCTTGGCGAAATAGAAGTATCGATGCAGCGTTTTTTATTTCATAAATGAGCGGTACTTCGAGTTGGCATAATATTTTCGCTTGACACCCACTGTGCCATATGAACGTTCACACTGAATGTAGATTTTTCACTGATACTCGACTGAAAATCACTGTTCTTCTTGAAGAAACCACGCACAACAAAGCAAATGGGTGCACTAGCCCGCCTGAGCGTTTTGTGTCGTTTAGTTTGTTGATTTATTGCCGCTTGGTGTCCTTGTCACTGTTTTGATGAATTGTCACTTTTCAGGTTGTGATAACACTCCTGTAGGTCAATTGTCACTTGTTCTTTAAGTCAAAAAAAAGAATCCAGGTATATTTACACGAATTCTATTTTAAATTTGATTAAGATGTAGGTCGTCTTCAAACTGCTTGTTTACATCGCAGCGCCCCCTGGTGGTCCGTATTTTTCAGATAAGAAATGAGTTTTTACCAAGTAGTTTAACATTATGCTGACCGTAACGTGCGGTTTTTGTACGCAGTAAAGAGGGTTTATGATACGTGTGTAGATAAAAATGTTTATGTCTATGTTCATTGTTATTAATATTTATTAAGTTTTAGGGGGTTGTTGGACAACATTCTGATCAACTTATACAATTCCGATTCGATCAGAGCACATCCACTTACCATACTCGCCTCGGCCCAAAACGTTTGCCATACTTTGAGCTATCGGTTGATCACCCGGGCTCCTGTCTCTTTGTCCTTGAGAACTAATAAGTGAGTAGCTCTTATCACATCAAAACTCAGTCTTTTATAGCAAATTGGCAAAAATAATGCACTTATACAAGTCAAACACTTACTTAAGTCATACATGGTTAGAATAAAAAATAAATCAAATATGACCAACTAAACTAATGAGTACATGGCTGATTATGGTTTGAGTTTGAAAGAGGAAACCTCCTTTTCAAGTGGTGATTCATGGCTGAATCTCGCACAGGAAAAGGAAACCCCATTAACTCTACCTACGTGCTTCGGAAATACGCCCATCAGAGAAGATATCACTAAACAAATAGCCAATCTATTGACCATATTATTTAATTTAATATCAATACTATAACATCGTATCTATAAGTGCCAATGCCTCAAAATAACAATTAACAAAATAAATAAATGAGAAAATAAATAATAAATAAAAAAATATAATAAATGACAAAGACAAGCTGTAATGAACATAACTTATGAGAAACCAGACTGGACCAGTCCCCACAAGCAGCACCCGTTCACGAGTATAACTTGTGCACCAGCCATCACCCCCCTCGCCATATATGAGGGAGGGGAGCAACCCGCTACACATCAATATTAATGTGATTCGTTCAGAATGAAATTCTGACTACGCCTTTCTGTTAAACTCTGTAAGACTTTAAGGCCTACTACTTTTCGCTAAATAACTTGGACAACTCCATATTTCGTATGGAGTACTGTACCTGGTGTACCTTTTACAACGTTGACTCATTGTTCGCTACGGTACCCAGTTTCCAATGCAATAAAGCCTCCATAATATCTTTGATAAGTGACCTTTAGCTGACGAATACCGCAGAGTTCACCAGCCTCAAAATTACAAAGTAACAAAAAGTGATTGAAGTGAATTCTTACTTGCTTTGTTTTGATATTTAGCAGCCGGTTTTTATGGTGGCGGTTTTTTCGACATTCACACGTTGTGGGTCGGTAACGGTAGAGCAGCCAGTTTAACCTTTTGTATAATTTATTTATTCAAGGTCATACATTCTTTAAGTACTTCAACAGGTAATCCAGTTTTTGGTTAAAAATATTGGGTTTGGCTGACAAAATAACTGAATTGGGCGAAGAACAGCAATCGACTAGAAATCTCAAAAATAGCAACTAAAAAAACTTAACCCAGACGATTGTATATCTTCTTTGGGTGCCGTCTCCTATCGGCGATCGGCTTTCATTATGAAAATATTGGTGGTGGTTGAATTTATTTATTTGAAGTATTCTGCGAGTTTTTAAAGCCGGTGGGTTCTTCTGCGTCCAGGTAGTCGTTTAGTATTTGTCGCTAATCTTAGCAGTATACCCTGGTCATCATTCGCCCGTTTTATAGTTCTCCCATAGGCCCAGCCCACGTTTCAGCCCAAAACGATATCGCACCGCAGTAGCACGCATAGGATATGTCGCAGATTTTTGCGATGCGTCGCCGCAATGCAGTGATGTGGCTTGGGTCATATTTTAACCCTTTCGCTTGCCTGCTGGCCGGAAAAGAAAAAATAATGACATAACAATTAAGGCAGATTTTATGTTGTTGCCCCGCAAATTCCCACAATAGAATCTACAGTACTCTAGGTGACGTCTGTCATAAAAGTTCATTTTTAGGTTCTCCGCGTCTCAGGGGATTAATGTATTTCTGACATTTTGAAACAAAAACTGTCAGTCGTAAAGGGGTCTAATGTTTATGTTTCTCATTTCGCCCACAGACTCTCATGTACCTCCGTCTGTTCGCGCACATACTCGTCGGCATCCTGATCGGCGCGCTGTACTACGACATCGGCAACGACGGCGCCAAGGTGCTGTCCAACCTCGGCTTCCTGTTCTTCAATATGCTGTTCCTGATGTACACCAGCATGACCATCACTATACTGAGCTGTGAGTACGATGCTTTGTGGAGTAAATTAATGATTCAGTGACTGAGTGAACGATGACACTGAGCTGTGACTGTGAGTATGATGGATTGTTGGGTGAACTAATGATTCAGTGAATGAGTGAACGATGACACTGAGCTGTAACTGTGAGTATGTTGGATTGTTGAGTGAACTAATGATTCAGTGACTGAGTGAACGATGACACTGAGCTGTGACTGTGAGTATGATGGATTGTTGAGTGAACTAATGATTGAGTGACTCAGTGAACGATGACACTGAGCTGTGACTGTGAGTATGATGGATTGTTGAGTTTACTAATGATTCAGTGACTGAGGGAAAGCTGACATTGAGCTGTGAGAATGATGGATTGTTGATTGAATTAATGATTCAGTGACTGAGTGAACGATGACGAAGCAACGACGATGCCAAAGTGATCTATCCAGTGAAATGCCTAAATATTTTGGAAGAGGGCTATATTTCAGGGCTTACACCCTGAAAAACATGAGCTTATATGAGCAACTTAGAGCAATAGATCTATAACTCTCTGGTAGATGGTTTGACTTGCCTGGTTTAAGAACGGCGATCACCTTAGCTAGTTTAAACTCTTTTGGCAGGTTTTTCGTTTGTAGGATGTCTGTGAAGAGTGCTGTAAGCCAACCAGCTGCTACTGGACCCATGTTGCGAATGAACTCATTGCACAATTTATCCAGCTGCTTTGTTGTTTTTTAGCAATTTGATGGCATCCGACACCTCTCCTATCGCAAAAGCTCTGGACAGATATGGAGTACTGAGGGCACTTTGTTTCAGGGCTTTAAGGTCTTGTTTGACTTTTTTCGTGAAGGCTTTATCCTCGTTTGGTACGGGTGACATCAACTATTCGAGTGGCAATAGCTTTACGTTCGTGCAGCCTTTCGGGGGGTTGTGTTTGCCTGTTAGTCTATTCAGGGTCTTCCAAGCCTTTCTGCTAGAACGTTTAAAGTCCATACTGCAACAGAATGCCCCTCAAAATGCTAAAGTGCTGTCCAAACTTGACTCCCTATTCTTCAACATGCTGTTTAATTTTGAAGCATCAACATCGACATTTCGAAACAATTTTGAAATTTTGAAACAATTTGCTAACGAACTAAGTAATGAACGAATGAATGAAAAAATAATGTATGGTTGAACGAATGAATGTACGAATGTGTGAATGAGTGAACGAATTAATTAATGAATGTGAATTTTTTAAAAAAAAATTGAATGGTTCTTAATTTCAGATCGACGGTAAATAATAAACAACAATAGCAAACATTTTGGGCTCATTTCTTGGTTAAAATAGAGTGTACCAACCAACCACGCACATATAGAATATACACTTCTTTATAGAACATAAATTTCTTAGATAATGAGAGTTTGTACTTGGCCAAAGATACCTTTTTGTCTTATTTGTATCGTATGTAGTGTAAGCTCTGTAATCTGTAAATAAATAAACTAAAAAAGACACAGACAATAAATCGGTATATTAACAGCCGAAGCCGTAATTAAATATTCCGTACCTCAGGCTTTTTCCCATACGGGGTGGCAGACGCAAAATTGTGCCCACTTTAGGCCAGTTTTGCGATACTCCACTTTGAACGACAGGAGGCTAGCCCATCGCCGCAGCTATGGGGTAATGAAATTTTCTTTACGATGTTAGAAAGTCCGTATAATGTACTTAATTTATCATAAGTTAATCTCATTGGTTAGTAACGGGATTCCAACCGCCTTATGGCGTAAGTCGTCTGAGCTATGAACTTAATATAGACTTTTACGTTTGACACCTTGCACCAGCTTCATCTGTCAAATTGGTATCACGCAAGTAGCATCATAATGGAGGCCAAGCCCAAGCTCATTGAATGAAGCCTAGAAGCCTTCGGTGAAACCCCGCAATCGATGAAATTGTATGAGCATGAGATGAACCATAGACACACGCTATGAACTTCAGAGAGTTACGCCATAAGGCTGCTGGACTTTGAGAAGCAACTTGAAACTCACTAGACCACGGATGTCTGTGAATTTTTTAACAAAAGTTACATACATACATATGCTCACGCCTATTTCCCGGAAGAGAGGTAGGCAGAGACCAAAGACCTCCACCTGCTACGATCCTAGCATACATCTCTCGCTTCCTCAAAAAAAGCTAAATAAATCTATTGGATGGAAGATACTATAAAACTTGACACAAAAATATGAACATGTTCCTTTTATTTCGCAGTCCCTCTGGAGATGCCTGTGTTGATCAAGGAACACTTCAACCGCTGGTACTCGCTCAAGTCGTACTACCTGGCCATCACGGTCTCCGATATACCCTTCCAGGTAAAGTATTTCAGTTCATATCTAGATTTTGCATAACTGCATATAAATCTAGTTTTTACGCTATTTGATTTTGGTAGTCTTATGTTATTATTTTTCGTTAGTTGTATACTTGGTTGTCACGTCATAATATGTTGAAGTCAATGTTGGGCCTTTTAAGGATCCTTATCGGAAGGGTGACGGACGGGGCCCTATTACTAAGCCACCGCTGTCCATCCGTCCGTCAGTCAGCTGTAATAGGTAGAGTCGCGTTATTGCACAAAATGTGTATTTCTTTTGCCGCTACAGCAAAAATAAATGAACTTAAAATTAAATGGGGCCAATACAATGTTTTTTTTTGCGTTTATAGGATTCCTTATGCACTTATAACAATGAAACAATTTCCGAAGTTGATTATTTTAAATAGTTAGACATCACAATTGTCAAAAATCTAAATTGGGAAAAGCGTAGAATCGGTGTGTAACAAAATAAATCACTTTGTGTTCGCTCTGTACAAATTGAGGCAAATTGTCTATTGAAGCCGCTCTAATGGCCTACCACGGTTATGTCTCATCAGTACTCAGCTATGGTCTGATCCTGTAGGGAAATTCGGTGGAGGTTGGAAGGGCTTTCAATATTCAAAAAAAGTGCATATGAGCAATCTGTAGGGTTAAATTGAAGAAAAATGTAAACCACTTTTTAAAAAACATTTTACCCTTACCATGTGCCTACATTAGAGATGTTTGTGTTTTTGTTGCCTCTCATCGTGAATACCGGAGAACCAGAAATGATGGACACCAACTGAACTGAACTGAACTGAACTGAACATATTCTAATTTTAAGATCTCAATGTACTGTTTTCTTGTAAATAAAATTCATTTCATATCGTTTTATTTCATTTAATTTAATTCCTTACACGAAGGGTCCAAACGGAGCCCTATCGCTGTCACTCACGTGTCCGTACGTAGTCTGTCATATATGCTGTACAGCCAAACGGTTAAAGCTACAATTTTCAAATTTCTACAGTATAATCATGTTCTTACAACATGGCCCGAGGCCATTCAAATAGTAAAAAAATATGTTTACATGTTTTAACCTGTAAACTTGGGTAAACCCTAAAAAGGAACTTTTATAACAGACGTCACCTAGAATACTGAAGATTCTATTGTGGGCATTTGTGGGGAAACATAACATTTGCCTTAATGTTTATGTCATTATTTTTTCTTTTCCGACCAGGATAGTAGCGAAAGGTTTAAGAGGGGCCCCATACTGCTAAAGAAGGGCGCGGAATACATGTGTCCCAAGGGAGCAAAGTGATGTATTCACGGCGAGGGCGGTACATTGAATCCAGAGTGAAGCGAAGGATTCTATAGATTCTTAGTTAGAATCCTGAGCATAACGAAGGATTCAAGCGTTAACGCCCTTGACGAAAATAATTTTGTTCCTGAGTGACACATACAGCTTTTCACATCGAACAACGAAAACATTTTTGTTATTTTTATTATGGTAGATTGTGAAGGTCACCACATATAAAATATTCCTGTGCTACTTTTACCAAAGTGTAAAAATATCAGTTATCAATATTCATTATATCATAATAACAGTCATCGATAGTTTTTATTTCGGTAAAATATATAATTTATTGTGACATTTTGTTAAAATATTTCGAAAAAAGACCTGTGTTCAATTGGTACATTGCGTAAATGCTACTACATGCCACTGAATAAATTAAAAGTAGCTTAAACAGAAAAGCACTTTGCTCCCTCTCGTCGTGGAGCAAAACTTACTTTTCCGAATGAAAGGTGTGATTTATTTTTTATATTTTATTAATAATAATTAATAATTGACCTACTCACTCGAGTGGGGTATCGTTGTTTGGAGTTCTTTGAATAAATAAATGCTGTGTTTTTGTTTAAAAAATATTGGAAAACAAAGGAATGAGAAGCCACCAAAGTCTGTTTTTTTTTTATAAAATTTTGTACCGATGTACATAAAAATTTGGCGATAATTTTTATTATAACATATATTTTACCAACAAATGCCAATAAATTGATAAATCAGTTTTTTTATTGAATTTCCCTCATTCTCATTTTTACATTTGGCACGGAACTCTAAATGTGCGAAGTCCAACTCGCACTTGGCCGGTTTTTTGTACGGAACCCTTCGTGTGCGACTCCCATTTGCACTCGATCGATTTTCCTCATGCTCATTTCGGTCGTGAGTGGTATTTAAATACTTGCTTGTGACGTCATGACATTTGAAGTCAACGTTGGTATTTTTTATGGCGAACTGTTTTTTGTGCTTAGTAAAATCTTCAACTTCAGACATGTTTTTATATTTATTTGACTACATACTCAAATACTAATTATAATAAGAAATTGGCTACACATATAAGTTTGTATACACAAGTATGCAACGTGATGTGTTACTTGTTACTGAAAGTTTAGTGTTAAGCTATGGGTGCAGTACGCGTCAACTTTCTTTGGTTCTGAGCGAGCTGTGGCCTCTCTTTCTCGCATAGGGTGTATGTGTGAGAGAGAGAGGGTTTGCTCAGAGCCAAACAAACTTGGCGCGAACTGTATAAAAGAAAAAAAAAAGTTTTTTAAGAGGCAAGACCTCTCTTTCTCGCATAGTTGGGGCAAAAGAGAGAGAGAGGTAACAGCTCGCTCAGAGACAAACAAACTTGGCGCGAACTGTATATAAGAAAAATAAAATGCAAAAAAATAAAAACTTATTCGTTGAATCGACTTGTATCCCGCGCAGGCGATATTCTGCGTGATCTACGTGGTGATCGTCTACCTGCTGACGTCGCAGCCGCTGGAGATGGCTCGCTTCGTGATGTTCCTCTCCTCCTGCCTCCTCATCTCGTTCGTGGCGCAGAGCGTCGGCCTGGTGGTGGGAGCTGCCATGAATGTTCAGGTAACTGTTCTAGACACATTACACACTAGCTGGTGCTCCCGCAAAGTCGTGTGCGTGTTCCTATCAATCATGATTAACCGAGAAAACATTACCCTCCTTTTGTGCAGTCGGACAAATAATATCCTATATGTTAATCTTGCTCATAGCCTATCTTTGGGCAGAATTTCATTCAAATCGGTTGGTGATTGAGGCACAAACATCCAATCCTACGTCTATTCATATGTAGTAAATTTCAGTTATATAATATTAATGGGATATAAATTAAAAATTCAAGACCCCTGATACATTAATTAAATCTTACAACAAAAATGTGGTTCACTTGAGGCTGATAACTTTTAAACCTCTATTCCGATTTTGGTAAAAATCAAACTCAAACTCAAACTCGACTCAAAACGTTTATTGCGACATTGTGGTGGTATATGGTGATTTATATATATAGAATTTGAAGAACCGACAATGAACCCAGTGAGGGCACTGCAATATCTTACATCTAACTTGCACAATAATAAAATATCATAAAATGGTTAACTCTATAACAATGAGATCATTACCTACTATTATCTACAGTATTAGCGTAACATTAAAGTATTATAATTATCAGATTTACATGCATTTGTGTATGTGTACCTGTGTGTGTGTTATGAGTGTGTTTGAGGGTGTATAAGTGCATGTGTGTGAGTGTTTGTGTGTGATTATAGAAAGTGTGTTTCATTTAAATATTCTTCAATGCTGTAGTACGCTTTTTCTGTAATCTAAGAACCGTCGCCTTGAAGTCCACTACCATTAATTAAAAGTGCAACACAGACAGACGCTTCAAACTTATTATAACTCCTCTGTGGCGGTGCGGTTGTAGCTCTGCCTACCATGCCAGAGGTCCCGGGTTCGATCCCCGCCTGGGTATACAGAAAAAATCATCGCCAGGTCTAGGATGTGTATATGTGTGTGACGTCGCTGTTTCTGGTTCCCACGTCGTAGGGTATCCTAGTGTGGGGCCAGAAGCGATGTATGTGCCTGAATGTAAATGTTTATGTTTATACCCGCTCTTTTTCGTTGGGGTTTAAAAAGGACTATTTGTAGTGTTACTAAGTTGAAAGGTGAAACTTTGTAGCCAACCGCCACTGCAGACGTGTCGCCTATGTGTGTGAGCGAGACAGCGAGCGCAGTTACACAGCGAGTGAGCGAGACAACGAGCGTAATAGGTTCCTGCGCTCGCTTTCTCTCTGCATTTGCGTACAATCGAACCAACTGAATCATGACCCTTTTGCCTGATAATTCGTTTGAAACTTTTAAACTTGTAAGATCTATCAAAATGTCAGTGTCTAATCAAATGATAACAAGTTCGTTACCAAGGAAATAAACCTTCAAGCGAATTTCGACCTACTTGCATTTAAGGGGTTTAGCAAAATAAGCTTATGGTGGGTCATGATTCAGATGGTTCGATAGTACATGAGATATTTTGCGATCAATGCAATTCCAAGGAAACGGACGCAGTTAAACTGCCGGTTTCAGGGCAAGGACGAATAGCGATAAGTACACGCTTATTGATAGAAAATTGTCTGTTTTGTACATATGTATTACCTCCTCATTTGTCGCTCACAATTATAGGTTTGGTGTAACTAGCACAACAGCTATGTAATTCTCTAACTCGAGCGATACAAAGTAAAGCAATAAATGCTAAGTTATTAAAATTATACAAATTCTGTTGTAATGAATGTCTTAGTTGATACCAATGTTCAGGAATCCCATACTTTTGACTTAACTTTTCGATTCAATTCAGATGTACTTTTACAAAGCATAGGTACTCGTAGGTATATCAGGAAACATAGATATATTCCTTATCGATTTCTAAAATTAGCTATTAAGCTAATAAATATTCAGTAAAAATGACGTCCAAACAAGTTTTTTTTTACTTTATCACTTCAACTACTATCAAAAATTCTTTCACTAACTAACTAACCTCTATGAACCTTCCTCAGTGAATTCTTCCGTTTATAGTCATCGTAAACCCTTTCGAGAATTATTCAGAAAAAATCACGCCAAAACAAGTTTTTCTCACTTATAATCTTAAATAAAAAAATTAAAAAACTACTGTTAGTATAAATCGCATAGGCCTTAGGAAAATTTAACTTACAAATCGTTTTGGAAAAATGCTCAAAAATATTTATTTATTTATTTTAGTTGTCTGTTTTAGTACTAACGAATACAATTGCACTTCAAACCACTATTGACGATTATTCATAAGAGATAGCTGGGAAAACTTTTTTAAATTTGGGGGGGCAACATTTTTTTGATCATCATATTTTTTATATTACTACTGATGAAAATAGTTTCACTAGTATTCATATCAAATCTTTCAAAAAACAAAAAACAAAAGTTTTATTTATTTATTTTTGTTTACTTGTAATTTCAACCCTAGCTCTGAACCTTGTCGGTTGGCGCCCCCCCCCCCCCCCCCTGAAATGATATCCTGGATTCGCCCCTGAGCTTGACAACGATCATCCCGCACTGAGCCAGCGTGGAACAGTGTGGCTCGATCATCCTCAACCCCTTCGGTGGTTGCAGACTACATCATGTTTACATTAGGCACAATTCGTAATGTCAGTTTGTATTATAGATATATCTTCCATTCTCCAACAGAACGGCGTGTTTCTCGCGCCCGTCATGTCAGTCCCCTTCCTGCTGTTCAGCGGGTTCTTCGTTTCGTTCAATGCGATACCGGTCTACCTGCGGTGGATCACGTACCTGTCTTATATCAGATACGGGTTCGAAGGCACGGCGCTGGCGACGTACTCGTTCAATAGGACCAAGCTGCAGTGCCATCAGGTAAGCATGGAACCCAGTATGAATGAACGAAACCTATTCAGGAGCATGACTGAAACACACTGAATGAATGAATGAAACCACGATACGAGTTTAAGGCACGCTAGCGACGTACTCGTTCAATCTCAGAGCCCGTAGACAAGATGCAAAACGTAAATAAATTATGCGATTGGACATTTCGAAACGCAATGTTACGTCTCGAAATATCTAATCATATACATTTTCTTAGCGTTTCGTGCTTTTTTTATTTGCGTTTTGAAACTTGTCTAGAGAAGCAGGTAATATAACACGATTATTTAGGAATGAGTGAATGAATTAATGAATTAATGTCTAAATTAATGAATAAAACCTACTTCTACAACGGATACGGGTTGGACTATCAGACCAGAGGTGGACCCTAGAGATATTTAAGTCGCTGGAACCGCCATAAAAATACAGAGAAGAAGTAGGAAGACAGGAGGATTATATAAAAGAGAATGGATTCACACAGCCCAAAACTGTGTGGCTTAGCCCTAGTGGCTTAATCTGGACGAAGGGCAGGAGTTCTCATAGAACAATATTAGTATAACAAAATTTAATTAAGAATGCATGCAATATTTAAATTACCTTCATAACTTTACTAAATCAAGATCCACCATGACCCAATGTAAGATTTGTACACACATGCAGCCATGATTAAGAGAGATTGTCAATCGATGGGCTGATGTAGTTTAATAAGAATGATGGCTTCTATTATTTTCTTCTTTTACAGGCTTACTGCCACTTCAAGAAGCCTGAGACAACGTTGGAAGAGTTGGACATGTTGGATGCGGACTTCACGTTGGACATCGCAGCTCTTTGTGTTATCTTCCTGGTCCTACGTATATCCGCCTTCCTGTTCCTGAGGTGGAAACTCAAGTCCACCAGATAGGCTGACAGTTGTGTGCTTGGGACCAAATTTTTGCATCGATGCGCAATGTTGTTTGCATCGTTGCGTTAACGTTGCTGCAACGTTGCATAACGGAAATGTTGCCAGTGTAATTTCGCTGGGACTTGACCGACACGAGATAAACATTTTTAAGGCTTGTCTTTTCCTTCTTTTTTTCAAGTGAAGTCACTGATAAACAGAGTTATATGCGTTGTGTAATGAATTTGGTCCTGATAATTTGTGTCTTGTTGTGATACAAACTGTATGTCACTTTCTTTAAAACGGTCAGTATACTTTGTCATGTGGATTATCAAAAATGTCTTAGTGTTCATGCTATAGATTAGCTTCCAATATAAGTAAAGCAAGGCCGACTCCCTACAGCTACCGGTTTACATATTACCGTTGTCTCTATCGATCTGCGGTACTGTAAACCTATAACTAATTGCTGGGTCAACATGCAGTTTGTATCAGAACTTAATAGGTATAGGTATCGTCTTATGGTCTAGATTGGATGTGGGGATATTTCATCGTAATACCATTTTTAGAACAAAAATGTCTTAACAACCCGTTATTTGAGAGGGTTTAATCTTTCTCTTAGTGTCAATTAGGATTTTTGTGTAGTTGGCGATTACGTTAACAATGATATTGTGAAGAGGCCTCTAATGTTGTGATTTTAATGTATGAGAATTGGAGCCAATTGTAACAAAAAATCCAGAAATATAATGTATGTTCAAATATTGTATATTTTGAAATTAATTTGAATCAAAGAGTATAGGGACATGTTTGGCTTTATAGAGATATTTTTATTTATTTAACGTGTTACGTATTAAACTTCTTAGCCTTTAATCATCATAATCATAATTATGTTAGTTGTAAGTTACTTCATTATCTTAAGTGGTTATTTTACGCTCAATTTTATGTTAAAGTTACGAGGATGGGACATTCAACATGACAAATTTTATTGAGACTTATGATTGCTGGTGTAGTGATATGAACTGGAATGATGGTGCCTTGAACCACGGGTTGCTGACAATGAGGAAACGGAAGTTAAGAGAAGTTGTGGTAAATGTGATAATAATAGGGTTTTTTATATTATTTTATTCAATCATTCCTGAAGTTACATTGAATCTTGCAGCTTGGGTATGCGCTCAATATGTAACAATAAATATGGAATGGGTTTAAAGGAAATATGTGCACAAATAACACTTAGGTAGCTACATAAATAATCCATATTGAATATAATACACTGTATGCATAATAAAGAAACAGATTAAAGCGATAAACAGAAAAAATATTAATTTTCCTACACAGATGCGTTTAAAATGTTTGGTTTAATTTTCTAGGTTTTGTTACATTCTGTATAAATAATGTGTTCTATATCTTGCCAAGTCTTGGCTTGCCTTCATGACTGCATTGAAACACTTTGCCTTAGATTCTGTAATTTTTTATCTAATACTGATAGGGATAAAGGTTATATTTAAACTGTACTTAGTTTTACCTACCATAATATCAGTGGTCCAAAATGTGGTTAGCGTCTGGTTTAAGATTTTTTAGAGTTTTGATATATCTTTTATTAAAAGTTTTTTAGTATCATGGTGTTTTAATTGCCTTATTTAGTGAGTGTTTAGGGGTTTAATTAGTGTGTTAAATGTCACACGCGGATGTACTCAGTGGTCAGATGTGGTTTATTGCTGTTTTAATGCAAACACTATTTTTTAACCGCCGACGACAAAGAAGGGTGTTAAAAGTTTGAAGCGTCTGTCTATATGTGTATCTGTCTGTGGCACTCTAGCGCTCAAACCGGTGGACGGATTTTAATGCCGTTTTCTGTAAATGGTAATAGACTTTCCTGCGATGGTTCTTAGCTATGTGTTATAAAAATGGGTTCAGTGGTTCGAAAGTAATCAGCTTAATAAGGAAACGACAAATTTTAGACTTAAGTTTTCATTAATGTGCCGGGGTGTTTTACCCTGTTATTACGAAGTTTGCATACTCAATCATTATGAAATCGACTTGTAGACTATCGCTCCGGTACGCTTAGGTTTCTGTAATGACATATACTTTACTTATCTATATATGTACCAAGCAGCTGACACGCCGGCCGCGCAGGTATTCGGGAATGCCCATGGCATAAGACAAGCTGCTCTGTACCTATAGTGCATTACAAAATACGCCGCCCGGCTCAAACCGTATCATGCCATCTTATTCATATTCGAGACAAAGATGGCAAACTATGGTGGCAAAGTAGAAACTGGGAAAGAGCAAATCAAAATCGATAATGATCATCACCAATTTTCCAAACTTCCGGGAAATTTACCAGCTAACCTCCCTGTTATAGCACAAAATTACTGGAGGTTATGAATATGTGAGTATACAGTTTCTCAGATCGAATCGGTTTCTCATTGAAGGTCCTGTTACTAACGGCTACGAAAATATTATACGGTACAGCCACACTAAAGTGCATTCCATATATGTACGTTTCTCATCGTCATTAAGTTGGCTTTAGTGCACAACTGTCAAATAAATGGGGAAAAGCAATATCGGGATGCCGGAGTCACAATGGCAGCTATGTCCGCCTCTGAGGCCGGTTGGTGGCGCTGGCAAGTTGGAGGCAAAGAGTTTCATTCATCTGAGGTTTAAAAAAACGTCAGGTGATCTTTTAAATACACTTGACTTTGAGGAAATGGCCACGTGGCCTTGAAGATATTGGAAGATAAGACACATTTATGAAAAGATGACATCACAACAGACAAGGCGGTATGGCCTAGCACCGTAGCCTTTCCCTGAAGGGATAAAAAAAACAAAAAAAAAAAACACTTGACACTGGCATAATTAACCTCAAACGAGGTTAGCACGCCATAAATTATACGAAGAAGTAAATTGATTTCGACAACTTTGTGAGATAGACAGCCACCAACTACACCAGCGCCATCTGCAATGAGCTATTGAGATAGGTGCCATTCCCTACTATAAAAAAGCGGATAATATGTAGTTGCGGCTGTCAATATTGCTTTCATTCTTATATTGACTACCTCTGTGGCGTGGCGGTTCCAGGCTCTGCCTACCAAGCGAGAAGTCCTGGTTTCGAATCCCGGCTAGGGAGAGAGAAAAACACAGGTGTTTAATGTTTATGTTTGTGTTTCTGAGCCCACGACACAGGGTATCAAAAGAAATCCAAATCAAATTTTATTTATTGCTGTAGATATTTACATATACTTAGCAAATATAATTTTTGCCTCTTCTCTACATTAGACCACTGAGGTAGAGGTAGTGCGAAAAAACTCCCATAGATTGATTTTTTGATCTCTTTTAAACTAAAACAAGTATTACAATATTAATTTTTATAAATAATAAGCAGGAATAAATACAAAATTATTAACAGCGTGTTCAGTGTTGAGTTAGATGAACCCCATACAGACCCGTCATTGCCGTCATTTTAAGTAGGTAACCTTGAAGATGTAATATAGCTCGCGTGTCTACACCCGGGCGCAACTATACTAGGATTTTTAATTTGAGGCCAGAAACAAACAACTGTCATTTTCCAGTACAAAAAGTGTAATATGAATTTCAAAGTCAACAGTTTTGTTCTAGAAAATGACAGTTGTTTGTTTCTGGCCTGAAATTAAAAATCCTAGTATAGTATGTCACTATTTCTTAGGTTAACTTTACAGCTATCGCTTGATTTGGAAAATCTTGTAAGATTTTTGCGTACGTGGATTATATTTTAGAAAAAAATATATGTCAATTCCTTTAAAAAGTTCTCATAAGGACTCTGTGCGATTTAAATTATAAATTGCTCGAACAGTTCTTTTCTGTGATATAAAAATAATTTGAATATCTGCTGCTTTCCCCCACGACAAGTTACCATAGGACATGACACTATGAATACCATAGGGCATGATACTATGAGATATCTCATTGTGCTGCCAGAAGCAATGTATGGACCTGAATATTAAAGTTTATGTTGACTTGTTTACACTATAGGTCTCTTTAACACCTTGATAATTTGGGGTAGGTATTCTATTTCAGTCACTGATAAAATATAGTTTCCCTAACTTTATTTATTTAAGCTAGAAACACTGGTTTAACTGCTACCAACTGTCAAGTCACTAATAAGATATTTTTCCCTAACTTTCTTTTTTTAAGCTAGCAAAACTAGTTTCACTGCTACCAACTTAACGGACGACGAAGGGAAACGTTATATGGAATGCACTTTACACCCTTTCGTTACAGTACCGACCCCACTACCCCGCGTTGACTATTAGGAGTATAGTTTTTGGGAATGTCTGCCTCTATTATTTACCGGTTTAAGTGACAAGGTCAGGATAAATCTGTCTCTAAGACGAGAATTAAAGGTTAATTGACAATGACACACGGAAGATAAATTACATACAATAATACTACCTATTACCTACCTAACTACTGCTATCTATTCTGTTCTACGTTGAATTATTGTGTGAAGTGGGTGAGAAAAAATATAGGTAAGGTTAAAGTTGTTACATCTTAGACTTTAGACTCTGACCAGTGTGATTCTGGATCGTTCTCACATCTATCCGATCCTTTTAAATTGTACGTTTTTTTTTTCACTAAACACAATCGCCAGGCCGTGTAAAACAGTTGTGTCATTGGTCAAACATCCATTGGAAGGGTAATAGATGTTGAGTTCTGTGCTGTTCTAGCTCTGTTCTGTAATCTGATATATAATCAAAACCATTACAAAAATTTTTGAAAGATGTTCACCAATTTCAATTTGACTTTTGATAAATTAGTAGTTGCATTATGTATGTATGAAATCAATGACTTTTGATCAATTAGTAGTTGCATTATGTGTCTATGAAATCAATGACTTTTGACCCAATTAGTAGCTGTATTATGTGTCTGTGAAATCAATGAATTTTGGCCCAATTAGTAGCTGAATTATATGAAATCAATCCCGATAGCTCAAAGTGACGTTTCAAAGCTGTTCCGTCCCGTTGTGAATTGTCACCGGTTATTTCACTCGAACTTTTTTTAACATTTACATACAGGCACATACATTGCTTCTGGACCCAAACTAGGATACCCTGTGTCGTGGGAACCAGAAACAGCGACGTCACACACATATAACATCCAGACCTGGGGTTTTTTTCCTTACCCCCAGCTAGGGATCGAACCCGGGACCTCCGCATTGTATATAGGCAAGGCAGAGCCACAACGGCTGCGCCTCAGAGCTGTTATTTAAAACGATCGTAGTTTGAACTTGAAAAAAAATCGGGATTTGTCAAGAATTACAGTACAGCTATCAGGTGATCCAAACAGATAAGAATTTCAATCTCTACAAGTACATGCTAAGACTACTGATTAGGCTATTTTTCAAAAGCAATTGTAATTTCCTAAATGCTGAATTACATGCTAAGACTATTGATCAGGCAATTTTTCAAAAGCGATTGTAATTTCCAAAATGCTGAATTACATGCTAAGACTACTGATTAGGCTATTTTTCAAAAGCGATTTAAATTTCCAAAATGCTGAATTACATGCTAAGACTACTGATTAGGCTATTTTTCAAAAGCGATTGTAATTTCCTCAATGCAGAATTACATACTAAGACACCTGATAAGCAATTTTTTAAAAGCGATTGTAATTTCCAAAATGCTGAATTACTGACCACAGAATCGAGTTACTGCATCAAGCTACAGGCAATGATGTAGGTGACCTCTCGCTAATAGGAATGATGACTGATTAGTCAAGTTACGTACATATAACATCAACACGCACGTAATTTTATGAAACGGGTAGTAGAACTAGTTTAAAAGTAGGTAGATATAAACAAGTATGTTTGAAAGGTAAATGTAAATAAAAACATAATTAAAATTCAACACGTCATCTTCATACGTTTCACCTCAACACTGAGCTCGTGTGAGGTCTTCGGCGCATGCGTGAGCTGTGTAGTAACGATGTGATTGCTCTGATTCTCTTTAGTAAAAATACATACATAGATCCGGTGATGCACGGGTTGACATACATACCATGGTGTAACACCATGGTATGTATGTCAACCCGTTCCAACCATTGGTGTTTGGAGGTTACAAAAAATGTACCTAGTTAAGGTGATACGAAACGAAAATTGGATTTTTTTCGAATCCATTTACTCCACCATGAAGTCTTCTACAGATTTGATTTTTGGGATAATTTGAGTATATGATTAAGATGTTCACTAAAAGAAAACGTTTGGATGAAATTTTCTCGATATAATTTAATTACGAAAACACTGTAACGGCATTAACGGCTAAGGTCGAGCCACCGCTATCAGTAGCTATGATCGTCTATTCTACCTACCCCAAAAAGAGATGTCCCTATTCAGTTGTAAAATTTGTAAGTTAAGAATGATAAGTCTGAATTTCTCGTTCGTTGAGAAGTTCGTTAGGCGCACAATAGTCGAGCGGAAGATTGGTTCAGGAATTTAGAGTTTCAAGTTAAGACAGAGAAGCATATATGTCCGCAAGCCGGTGTTTCGCATCAGTTAGCGGTGTTTTTCGCCAGATCGGTCGTTGTTATATTTGTGTGATGGTACCATTTATTTTTTTGTATATATGGGCGCTTGGAACTTCTTTTAGTGGTCGACCACGATTTGTAATATTTGTTTGGGATATCGTATAGATATCCGTCGTAGTTTTACGACGTGAGTAATCAATGATATTACATGTGCTCGCTAGAAGCGGCTAGTGGTGGTTCCAATTATATAATTAGTTCACGGCAATAACGATCCGAAAAGACCGGTTTACACAATTGCGATTTGATTTTCCGAAATGGGTTTGAACTAGCGGTTACCTCAAAAGGTCCGTAACGTTTTGAAACCTTCAACTCTGCGCAATTTGAGCTGGATGTTATCGAAACGTAATCATTAGCGCTTTAGGAGATCTAACCCACACCATAGCGAAATGCATACTTCGGTAAATTCCGATCTATGAATTCCACTAGCCTCAGCACGTCCTCGACTGAGCCTAATCATATATATTTGACTCAGCCTACACATTAGACCTCCAGCGAACTTTACATTTAATTTAAAGATGCAACTTGAATCCAAACTGACCCAAGGCAAAGCAAAACAACCTACCCGGTCCTAAATAATGAACTTTAGACTGTAATTTGATCTCTTCGCGCGTCCCCGACAACACTCAAATGTCAAAATCTCAACAGGATAGGTCATCTGTGTTGACACCGGTTTAACTTTGTTCTGAATTTGTTATTTCCATTCGCGGAACCTCATCGATCAAATAGTCTCCCTATGCCCTGCCAACCTAGGTTTAGTCGCAACTAAACTCCTGTCTAGCCTAGTCTAAAATCCTAGTGTTATACCACGTCCATTATCGACACCACTCGAAAATGGTTGAGTTTGATTTGAATGTGCTTGTATGTTTAATGACTGTGTGTGTGGGAATTTCAAAACTCGCTACTCGAAAGGAATGAGGAGAGGATTAGCCCGCGAATATCCTAAGAGCCAATCCAGGAACCCTATGGTGAAGGAAAAAGGAATTTAGGGTCGCTCCAAGCCCAGACTCAGACTCAGATCAGTTACCTACAAGTTCTTATCTAACGACCCAAGGATAGTTTGGAATTTGGGGTAGGTTGATATAAAGGATAGGAACCGAGGTATATCTCAGCGCTTCAGACACTCACGAAAAACCACTGTAACTTCGCAATCACAATTCGTCTAGTTCAGACGCGTAAGACGGCAGACCAAAACTGTTTAGAATTTGAAAGACGACTGTCACAGTAGCTAGACGCTGAGACTGAATGCTCTCCAATCAATCAAGTTTTCTTCTCACGCACCCATTCTGGGGCGTGGGGAGTCAGGGTCAGATCATCGGATCTCTTCCTGAAGAAGCGCCTCTGTCCACTCCTATGGACAGGTCATCGGGGGGCCCTCGCGGGCGGTGGAAATCTTCTCACCTGGGGTGTTCCGTTGGATGATCGCCGGCTAGGCAACCAGGTCGCGTGGCAGGCGGCGGCGGTCGGGCGGGCGCGCGTGGTGCGGCGCCATGTCGCGGATATGCGGATGTTGTGAGCTATCCGCACGCGCGAACATGCCCTTCGCCAGCCTCTGGACAAACTGGTCCACTGGTTCCCATCTGAGGTCCCTCTGGATCGTCGCATTCCTCACGTAGCGGGGGGCGTCGACGATGTACGCAAAGAGAGGTTCTCTTGGGCTCGGAGTCTCCGTTTGTTCGTCTCCGAGCACAGGGCGTACCATGCCGGGGCCGCGTAGGTGAGGCGGGATCTCACGTAGCACTTGTAGATCCCGAGCTTCGCCCTCAGAGGGAGGCTGGAGTCGAGAAGTGGACGCAGCTTGGCGCGTGCCACCTTGACCTGGTTGACGACGTTGTCGACATGTTGCTTCATGGTGAGCCGGCGATCGATGGTCACTCCCAGGTACTTCACCTGCGGAGACCACGCGATGTCCTGTCCTTGGAGCTGGAGTGGTGGTGGAAGGGGGGACTGGCCTGTGATGAGCGCCTGCGTCTTCCCAACGTTGACGGACAACCGCCACTTGGCGAGCCAGTCGGGCAAGATGTCCAGGGTGCGCTGCAGTTTGACGGCAGCGTGCCGTGCCTGGATCGACGACGCGTAGTAGGCAGCGTCGTCGGCGAAGAGTGCCAGCTGGGCACCCGGCCCGACGGGGATGTCGTCCGTATATTGGGAGTAACAGGCTGGAGACAGGCAGGACCCCTGAGGGACGCCGGCTGCAACGGGGTGTTCCTCGGAGACGGCGTCTTCCACCATCACTCGGAAGCGGCGATTCTTCAGGAAGGAGGCGATGATCTGGACCAGTCTTCTTGGGGCTGGAGACGTCGACAATTTGTACAGCAACCCCTCGTGCCATACTCTGTCAAACGCCTTCTCCATGTCCAGGAGTACTGCGACAGTGTATTCCTTCTTGTTTAAACAAACCGTCATGTCATTCAGTACTCTGGTGAGCTGAAGCGTCGTAGAATGCTCGGGCCTGAAGCCGAACTGTTCCGGGCGCGGCTGGATGTGGGGCAGTAGCTTCGCCAGCAGGAGTTTCTCAAACACCTTTGAGATGGTACTCAGTAGAGTTATCGGCCGATAGCTCTCAGGCAGCTTGGAGTCCTTGCCCGGCTTGGGCAACATGATGACCAAGCCCTCCTTCCATTGGGTTGGGAAGTGGCCCGTGCGCAAGATACCGTTAAACAGGCGCGTAACGGCCGCCACAGTACGTAGCGGCAAATGTAGAAGCGCCATGTTAGGTATGCGGTCTGCGCCCGGGGCTTTCCTGGGCTTGGTACGTCTGAATGCACGCATGATCTGGCCGGGCGTGACGACGGTGGGGTCCTCTTCGGGAGCTATCGGCGAGGCGAAGTACTCTCGCAGGTGTCTCTCGACTGCTGCGACGTGCTCCACATCATCCGTAGGGTTCGGCTTGAACTGCTTCTCGAGGCATTCGGCGAAGATCTCCGCACGGTCTTGGGCTCGAAATCTTGGTAGGCCGTCGCTGCCCAGGATTGGTCGGATGGGAGTTGGAGTAGTCGACAAATCCCGGCATAGGCGATGCACGGAGGGGACGTGGTCGCCCATGGACTCGACGTGGCATTCCCAAGATTCTTCGGCGTGGAGATCAAGTCGGCGCTTCAGCTCTGCCGTCATGGCGTTGAGCCTGGTCTTCATCGTTGGGCAGCGGGTTTGCTGCCACTGCTTCCGGAGAGTGAATGCTCTCCCTTCCCCCGCAATCGTATTTATACACCCCACATGTCTGAAAAAAAAATGGCGTCCTTTGCGAACACGCTCTGCCCAAGCGAAGCTTCTTATCACTAACTACACAGGGTCTAATTTCAACCATGCCATGCAGATCCGCCGTTCTACAAATTGTGTGTACGCATATTCACTATGATCAACCGTAGGTTATCACTCAAGTCATTCGGTATGGCCGATACACAAAATCTGTTGATCGCTGACCATAAAAGCTTGTTGCGATTAATTAAGCCTTCCCGACCGCTAGCGCGCGAGACAAAGACCACTAGAATGCTATTCATACTAGTCGTGTCAAACTCGCCATCTCATACCAAACAAACGCAATTGTATATTTGCAATCAACATAATAGCTTTCTCCGTATCGTTCCATAATAACCTTCCATTATTTAGTTATTCATAATTTATTCAACGCGCAGCCAAATCGGCTCTGATCCCTACACATCTCGCAGGAATGCGACAAAAAAACTTGACCTGAACTCTGTTCCTGGAACCAAACCACGCGTCGGCTCATTGTTTTTTGCTAACTTACCCTGAGCTACGCAAAACCCCAAACGTTATATGAACCGATTCTCGTATTCAAAACAGCGCGGCGATGGGCTAGCCCTCTGTCACGCAAAATGAAGTATCAAATGTACTGACTCTCGTGTATCATTACAACACCTCTAATTTTTTTAATTTTTTCCTGTAATTCTGAAATCCTAACTAATTTCTTGCGTAACTACGCTCAAAATGTAGATATTTTATGTATTCGCAAAATCTTCTTAAAAATCTTTTGAGCGTTTCACTTGAGGCATGTCCCGTGAGCTTAAAGAATTAAAGATTAAATCGCGGTTATTGGTTTGCTGAGGGGCAAATGTACTTAATTATTTCACAGAAAATATAAAGTACAATCATAAATACTTACTAGTTATTTAAATAATCAGCCATATACAAAACATCGAAATTTTATTTGTATGAAAATATGTGTGTCCCATACTAACAATGCGTTCATCCAGACTCGATGATTTCTAGAATTTTACATGCAACCTTATATCTTAATTTTAAACTTGTCCGCTCAAAAGTTCCAAATCTGTGTTACAATTTTTGTTACCTATTTTAGAGTTGAAAGACGACGACGAAAGAGACCACGATTTATCTGAATTATTTTGAATATGACAACAGAGCGGAGTATCATTCGACGCCCCCATGTTTAGTTTCGGTGCCATTGCCGTTCCCAACGATGATGTGAAGAAAGTTGTTCCAGTTGGTTTCTGCAAGACTTCCAATTTTGTAACAGCTGTTTTAAGGTAAGTTGACTATATTCCGTGTATTTTTATCATTTAACTTCATTTATAACTACTCAACCGTGGTTAGTTGCCAAGCTATAGGCATGAGTTGTATTTTAATTATCACAATATTTTGAAAAGCTAAGCGTAATTAGTTACCGTCTTTTTGTTACTTTGGCGTAGTAACGTATGGCCCGGGAAAAATAGTTACTAAAATTGAATTATAAAGGTGCATTTTCATTCCACAGCTCAAGAAATTGCCTCTAACTTCGGCAGAAAAGATGAGGAGGTATCGAGAGAGGTTTAAAGAAGACCCGGAAACGTTAGAACGAACAAGAAAAAGAAATTTGGAAAATATAAAAAAAAACTGAAAAGACAGCAGAGGAGAAACTAAGAAATGAAAACAATGGTGAGAAGATAAATATTTGATTTATTTAATGTTGTTAATGTTTCCTAAGTATATGGTTAACATATACAATAAATGACGATTCTGAGTACTTTTAACATTTTGTATTTCATTATTCAAGGTAGGTAGGTTTCCTACTATTCAACGGTATCATACTTATTTCATTCCAAATGCAATCTTTTCAGACATCAAAGATAAACAGATAGTTTCTAGCATTTAGTGCTAGTATACGGTCTGGTCTTTTTTGACTATTTTTGTGTTCATATATTTTCTTTTTTGTTACAAGAGTCATCTTTTTTGCTATATTTTTCTGTTTTATGAAGTATTAATTAATATAAATCAATGTAACCTAAAATGGTAACTTAAGAATTCTGAACATTTTTAAAAAGGAAGTAATATTTATCAAACATAATCAAGTTTGATAAATATTAAATTATATATATAAATATTAAAATTCTTGAAAATGAATCATTTTTCAAGAAACACAAACTCTAAGATAAACTTTTGCTCGAAGGTAACAAAACAGAAATAAAAGCGCATAGTTTAGTAAGTGTATTTAACTTTTCTTGGCCTTGAGCGTCTTGTGTTGCCGGACCGAACGGACGTGTCCCCCCGAGATCTCCCAAACGCATTTAAACAAACAATAGTTTTCATCCCCGGCGCGCGCCCTTTGTTCTGCCTCCGGAGGCCCGAAAACGAGCCTGGCTTATAGGCTGGCTTATACCGCGTGTTACTGTAAGGGTTACCTGGGGAATGTGCGCGATCCATCTAGGCAATACCACGCATTTCAGTGATTGTGATGATACTAGTGCGGTCAAGTGTAATGAATGCCCAGATAACTGTGCAATACTCTTAGGCATCCCATCTGTGCAAGCCCTAGAATTTATTCTACGCCAGGTGCACGTCTGAGCCACGCAGCGACAGGCCGGCAGCGAGCGACGCCTACGCAACACACCCTCAACGCTACTGCCTCCACCACCACCGCCGCTAAACACACCAACCTGGTGAGATCATTCCTATTAGGACATCATTGATAGTGATTACCTACCTCTAACTTTATTTCTCTCAGGACTTTGCCTGAAAATAAATTCGAGATAATTATCCTCGAGATTTATTTTCTCCTCATCTTCGAAAGACCATTCAAAACAGTCATTAACAATAACCATCCACTAAACCCTGAAACTCTGTGAATAAGCCAACCCAAAACTTAACAATCCTAGAATTATTTTTATGTAGCTAAACTACAAATATACTAAACCCGACAATAAACAAAAACTAAACAAGTGCATGCCATAAAAAGGCCATCTCACCAAACTCCCAGAAACTAGACAAAACAATTGACTGCTCTTCAGGAACAATTGAAAAAGCTTCGAAGCACAAAAGGCTCACAACGTTCCCTCACACATCTGGCACCCATTCTATGGTATCAGCCCATCTTGGAAATACCGGGAAACATTAGAATAAAAATAGATCGTAAAAAGCCAAACAGCGTCTCTCATCATACCGGCCGTACACCTCTTAGAAACAACTCACACACACACTTTCATATTAGCTAAAATACCACGAGGCTTTCTCCTGTAGTAATATCTCACAATGGAAACTCTACCAATGCCCAGAGATGGAAACTGCCTGTTCCATGCAATTGCAGACCAAATCAACCATCTGTTTGGAGCGACATTCAACCATACCCACATCAGAGGCGACTTAGCTAGATACGTGGAAGCTAACAGCTTCAACTTCACGCATCAAACTTGCGATCGACGCACCAAACGCAGAAGCTTTCACTGAGTACATAAAAAATCTCCACATACAGGGCACGTGGGGAGGTGAAGAAATTATCATAGCAGCCGCGGAGTTCTACGTAATAAGTGTAGCGATCCATCAACAAAATGGCCCATCAATCGTATATAGCCCCCAACAAGAATATAACGCAGTCGGAACTATCAACTTGACCTTTTCCGACAGCCACTACGACAGCGCATACATAATAGAGCCCCAAAACGTAATCAACAACCTATCAACAACCAGTCAAATCTACATCGCAGCATCTCACTTTTCCCATACCAAAATACAGCGCGACTACCAAAGTACCCTCAAGTTCCACCCGCCCCACAAACAGATAATATGATAGCGGTAAATCTAAACACCTTCCCCCGGCCTACCCAAAATGCACAACTCAAGATAAGATGACAAATGACTTTGATACTTACCGTACCGACACATACACTCACACGCCACAAACACATGCATCCCCCTCCGCCGGGTCAGATACAACCGGGTACTTCATCTTTAGGGCCTTGTTCACGGACTGAACCTCGACCCGAGTCACGGACCTAACTAATATGCACTAATGAAATGAATTGAAGTAGGTGATATCAGTGTAATGAGTCTCACTAGCTGAGCAACAACCCGGTGAGATCGCTGCGATTATGATAGCCCTAACTCAGATCAAAAGGCCCCTTCGTAATGCTAAATACCATTTCATAAACAGATACCACGCTCGCTTCAAATTACTACGCCAACTCCAAACTATTCCACAGGCACAGTGCCGTACTAGTAGGTAGGAGATAGGTATACCTAAATACAAAACTAAGCAGGAACCTACCCAATAACAGTAAAACAAAACTTAACCATTTCTAACTTTATCCGGTCCGACAAGCCCACAAAAATAAAACAATAATGCAAGCCCGTCTACTACATAACTGCATATTCTGAGAAATAGCGAGAAACAGCCAACAATTGCACATCATAAAAGGATCATTTCACCATCTTCCAGAAAACAGGCAATTAACAAAAGACTTCCAATGATGAACAATAACAACAATAAAATCGGAGACTTTTTGTCCTAAGCGGCTCTCTACCGAGAATCTATCTATCACGCAAGGAGTTTCGTTAATCTGAGGCGCGATGCGTTTGGTGCTAAATTCGAAGAATGAAAAATGCATTGCGGAGCCGCGCCTCGTCAGAGTTAATTATAAATAGAAGAGCCCACACCCTGGACGATGAGCTTCATTAAAAAGTCGCAGCTCTTGATAGCTCCTTAATGGCCTTTGATACATCCTTATCAAAAAATATTTCCACACAATCAGATGAAGCGTGACCCTGACCCCGGTCCCAGCATCTCGATTGCTCATTTCATTGCCCAACCATTTTGTAACAGACCCGTACAATTCATATCAGATTCCATTGTGTTTCGTCTGTGGCCTGTGGCGGGGCCGTTGATAGGTTAAATCACAGACTACAGAATTAGTCAATGCATTATAAGATAACCACAGTTAGTGAACAATAACATTTAAAAACAGGCACATTGAACGCTTGTATACCTTGTACCCTATCAGGGAACCAGAACCACTGACGTCATAAAGATCAAGGTTTTTTTTTCTACTTCCCCGGCCGGGGCTCGTACCAGGGACCGTTCTTTCGTTCGTTAAGGGAGAACCTCGACCGCTCCGCCCCGCAGGGGTCAACCCATAATACCTTTAGAGGCATGCTTTTTCGAACACGGCATGGAGGACGCACAGTAATTTAATACTCGTTTTCGCGTGACATAGGGCAAGGCCATCGCCACCGCACTGGGCAATTTTATTATCAGATGCCTTGCCGCCTTAGCGTCTTTGGGAAGTAATTTTCGGACATCGCTCTACTTCGTCACTACTGGAGTTTATGGTTCTCACCATTTTCAATAAGTTTCCAGAAATGATCCTGGTGGCTATAGTCGTACCAGATGGTAATGGCCATCTGGTAAGTATGTAGTCATCAATTCACCGTAAAAGCCATAGAGCAATGTTGTTTATGAAAGATAGAACAGTATAGACAAAACAACCAAGTCCGCTGCTGGGTGGTCAATTGACCATAAACTTTTAATTTTAACCAATAGATTATGTTTCAAAGCGCTACACTACAGGTTGGCTACAGACAGATACATTACACAGTTCACTCGTTACAGTCAGACTGTAGAGTCGACGCCGGCCGCAGCAGCGCCTTTGCCTCTATCGCGCCGCGAAAATAAAACTAAACTATTTAAAAAGTAAAAGGAATTCTACACACGTTTCGATTTGAAATCGTTGCAGTGAATTTGTGTGCACAAAGGTTGTTTGTTTTTAAATAAGGTCAGTAATAGTTCTAAATATAAAAACACCCTGGGAAATTTTTGTTGTTTTCTTTAAATATAAACTTTTTTCAGCGTTATTTACTTATTAACTTTTGGTAAACAAATGAAATTACTTAGCGTGTAGTTTTGTTCGTAGCTTTTACCGGCGTGACGTAATATTTTGATTTTGTTTTTATTCGCCAGTTAGCAATGTTTGTTATTACGGCCATTAGAATACTTGTAGAATATTCTAATGAGTATTACGGTATGATAAGATATAAACTAAAATAGTTAAACATAATTGCGTGGACTCCTAATGTTAAATGGTTAACCAACTTTATATTAGCACGTGCTTTGCCCTAGTATTCATGATACCACTATTATTTACAATTTATTACAAAGTTGTGCCCACATTGCCACAATTGATACGGTTTTATAGGTCAGATAGTGTACATTTAGTAAATAAGCATTTCTGATAATAGTAGCACTATATATTTTGTTCTGTTCAATAGACAAATTACGAAACGGCTGATTCTTAGATTATTTTTGCTGCTTTTATGAATTTTTTTAAATTATAATCGAGCTCCGAACTTATTGTTTCTATTATTGTATAACAGGGTGCTAGATTATGAAGCTGCTCGATCATTTCGAATCTATTATTTTGTTGAACAGTTAAACAGTTTACCTTTATTATGTTGTATGTATTGTTGGTGAGGTCCACGGGTCACATTCGATCAATATTCAACGATCGTGGCCTCTGACTGCTACTGAATACGTTGTAGGTATTTTACCACTATCAGAATATTTTTTACATCAGTTTAAATTTTTATGGCACGTAGTTTTGTGATTTTCTTACTAACAGTAACCCAAATTACGCCAAATCCCTTCCTAGTGGTACTCTACGCTATATAGGGAACTCCTGGTCAAAGTTTCAGGACTCCAGGTCCACCGGTTTAGGCTTTACGTTGCCTGTCAGTCAGTCCAATAGCGTTTTATTAAGTAGCTACTGCTAGCTATATCCAGGTCCGGCAAGGTCACTTCTGTTTCATCTGGAGGAGCAGTCCCTACTGGATGTTCCAGAACAACGCCCGGGTCCAAAATATCATCGGACCATTCCCTCACCGGACTTTCAATATCATTGAGTTGATTTTCCAAATACACAAATTAATCTTAGCATACTTTTTTAATTTAAAAACTAGAGGAGGACGTCTAGCGTAAACTATAAAGCCTTGATATTAGCCAGTCTTATACTTTTAATTGTACTAGAACCGAGGAGTTTCGATACGCCCGGCCTAAATGTTTAGTAGGTACCTAAGCAATATAATGCTCTTACCAACGCCTTGGGGGAAACCTGTTGGTTTGTGAGGAATACTAATAAAGTAATAGAGTCATCCATCTGGCCGTCAAGTACCTTGTAATTCAAAGCCATTTAACATTATCAAACTGTGTCAAAGAGATAATGTCCCAGCCGTTGGAACTGTGGCACTTAAACAGCTGTATGTTTCAATGCATGTACTTATTTACATGATTATGTATTAGGTACGATAGGCACGTAGGGAATTCCTTGGATGTTTCAATGGCCTACGTAACGGTACGTAACCATAATATTATGTGATAGGATGCAGTAGAAAGCAGACTTGCCTTACCACTATTTATACATACTTAGGAATCTACATAGACAGGCAAACCTAAACAGGTATCCACAGAACTAGTTACACTTGTATTGTAGCTAGAAGCTATTCTTCACTAATACTATTTAAATTCTAGAGTTTAAGTGTACATGGTGTTTAGTAATTTATAACTGGGTATTTTTTAATAATTTATTAATTTTAAGCCTTTTCAACAAAATCTGTAGTATGGGTAAAGGCCTATGCCTACTGGTGGGGACGTTATTGGGCTCACTTTTTATTTCTTTAAACAAAATATATTCTATTTTCACCTTTCTTGACAAGTATGTCTATGATTGTTTTATTATTCTGCTACTGTACACTTATCATCTATAAAATAATTTTATTAATTCAATGTACAGTCTGTAGGTAGGTAGGTATCACAGATAAAATACCATATTACACACATTGAACACCAAATATATTTTTTTCCAACAAAAACAATATAATATCGGTAACTGATAACAAAAACTTGGCACATACATTCTTATCACACGCAAATGTAATTTCATTTTTACAGCGCAATGACCAGTTATCGATCATTTTGTCGGAGCCAGTCCATCATACGCGAGTGAAGTGAAGAAATAGGGCTGGCTTATGGGCCTTTAAAGCGGTCATGGCCAGCGTTCGAAGGTGATTTTCATTTTAATAAAGCTAGAGCAGATAAGAGTTCAGAACGACTTTTAGCACAGATTTGATGACATTAGAGCCTCAAATCGGACATTTGGATCATACCATTATCGTTAGTCTTTGCACACGGCGATTAAAAACCTTGCTGTTGCTGCGCGATTTTGATACGTGCAGCAACAGCGTGCTTTTTTCGCGACAGATAGTGTCATACATAAGTGTACTGTGTCGACGCCCTGGCCTTTTCTTAGCGTACGTACGTACGGTACGAGCGCGTTGCCCGCGTGACATCCGCGCGCGGTCAGAAACCGCCTACGCCGTGTGCAAGCGCTCTTAGAATATATGTAATTATAGGATGATAAACTTCTGTCACCTTCATTCGGACCGAAGCCGGAGGGTTGGCGCGTGAAATTCCACATTTTGCCATACTATTTAAGAGTAGTAAGTCGCAATGAAAGCTCTACGGCATTATATTTGTTTATGAGAGAATTAATTATTTACACAATTGTGTCTTGTATTTTTATTTTACCATCATCATCATCATTAATCAGCCCACATCCACCCACTGTTGGGTATAGGCCTCTATTTGTCTTTACCACATGTAAATTCAAAGAAAAATGTTACATTATAGTAGTTTATGTGACTGCTACATAATGGAGGGCATTAATACTCGAGAGTGGGTTTATGAAACGAGCCGAAGGCGAGTTTCATAATAATATCACTCGAGAGTTTTAATGCCTAATTATGTACAGTTACATACACTAGTTTATCTACATATATATCATAAGCTCTCTTTGATGTGTTCAGGAACCGCATGTTTGACCGGCATTGTGGCTCTGCAGTGGTTTAGTTTGTTCTGTAGTACCAACTTCATGCAGGCGGGCGTCGGCGTTCGAAATTTGAATGTCAGTACCAACTTCACAGACTAACTAGGGGCGGCACGCAAGCGGGCGTCGGCGTTCGAAATTTGAATGTCATAATATGTAGTAAAATTACACATTATGGTCATAATGTGTAATTTTTCAGATAAGAAATGAGTTTTTACCAAGTAGTTTTACATTATGCTGATCGTAACGTGCGGTTTTTTAACGCAGTAAAGAGGGTTTATGATACGTGTGGATAAACAATGTTATGTCAGTTAATTCACATATGAATGATTACAAGCAAAATAAACCACTATTAAAACATTTTTTTTAAATACCCTCGCCGTAATCCAGTGTGAGCTGGAAAAATCGTAATCGAAACTGGCTAAATAGTTTCTGAGAAGCCCTCAAGCCTCAACCATCCTGGCATCTGCAGCGCCTCCTGGTGCTCTACAACCGTAAAACATATCTAAGAACCTGCTCTGAATTTATGCAAATGCAAAAATAATTAACGCCAAAAACCGCATCACAATCGGTCCCGTAGTTTTCTAGGAAAATGGTAACGGACTTACATAAACACACAAACACACACTCTAACATACATAAACAACCCCATACGCATATACCTCCTCCGTTCCTTTCCGTCCGTCGTCGTGCGGATAAATAAAAGCTTTTAAAAACCATTCAATTTGGATAGTTCGATCAAGTTTTAATTTTTAAGTTTTTCGCAGTTATAAAATGAGATGCATTTCCCTCATATTGTGCGCAAGCAGCATCACACCCTCAACTCATGAATGAAAACTGGCTGATGCCCGAAACTTCATCTGCGTGTTCCTAGGAACTATCGTTTACCGGGATAGCATTACCCTCCTTCTGGTGCAGTCGGATAAAAAGTATCCTGTATGTTAATCTAGCTCATAAACTATCTCTGTGTTAAATTGAATTAAAATCCGTTCAGCCGTTTCAGCGTGATTGAGGCACAAACACACAAACATCCAAACATCGCTACTTTCACATTTATAATATTAGTTGGATGGATAGTAAGTATCCAAAGGAAACATTCAATTTTAGAAGTAATTTTGACATATATTTTTTTACCTACTGGCATTCAAATAACAGATGTGGAGTTAATTGAAGCGTGTTGTATGAACACATGTGGATCTTATTCAAACACATTGCGAAAATATTTTATAAGAATTGTACTAATTTACAGTAAGAAACGAAAAGTTTTATATTACGTACTCGTAACTGACTAATCTAATTAGACTGTCCCTTTCTGTGCCTTACAAGCAGTATATTCAACAAATATACTACTTCCGTTTAAGATAATTATGTTACATATGTGCACACGCGCTCATAATAAATTAAGTTAAAGTGTTTTCATTCAAAATTTACCATAACAAATAATCATGAATCAATTTTTTTTTTCCTTTAATTTTCACGTTTATTGTTATTTAAAACAAGTGCTGTTTGACGTTATTTTAAATCGTTTATCTACACACGTATCATAAACCCTCTTTACTGCGTACAAAAACCGCACGTTACGACCAGCATAATGAATGATATACTACTTGGTAAAAACTCATTTCTTATCTGAATATTGATACATTATGACCATAATGTAACAATATTTTGCATATTATGACATTCAAATTTCGAACGCTGACGCCCGCCTGATGCCGCCCCTAGTTTGTCTGTGAAGTTGGTGCTACTGAACGAGCTAAACAAGTGCAGAGCAATGATCAATGCCACAAAGCCGGACGAACATGTGGTTCCTGAACACATCAAAGAGAGCTTAAGATATGTATGTAGATAAACTAGTGTATGTAACTCTACATAATTAGGCATTATAACTCTCGAGTGAATTATAACCTTCGGCTCGTTGCATAAGCCCACTCTCGAGTTTTAATGCCCTCTATTACCTATCAGTCACATAAACTATTTTTTATTGGAAACTGTCTCGTTACAGGGCTTAATAGGGATACCCCTCTGTAGCGGAAGCCAATGAGAAATTTAGAGGAAGATAGTTTAGAATGTAGGTCCTAAAAAGTCAAGACATGAAAGAGAGATAGTATTAGGGCTTATGTTTAAACGATTACCAAAAAACGCACCTATTTTACTACCAATAAATTCGAAATGACTGCCAGAATGGATAAATGTCCACCAAATTGTTTTTGGATAAATGATCACCAAACTTCTTTTTATGTTTTGTGTACCTACTTAAGTTCATGTTTTAAGTATAATTTTGTTGATCTTACATGTTCAACCTAACACGAAGGATAAAGGGGGTTTCGCTTCGCTCACCCCCTTTACCCTTCACCTAAGGTATTGCAGTATTTTGCCCTGATATTTTTTGCAACTTTTGGTGTTCATTTATCCATTTTGGGTAGGAGAAAAATATTTTGGTGATCATTATATTTGTTGCCTAGTATTAGTAGGACTATTTACTAACACTATATACCTATCAATATCCAGGCTCCGGGAGAGTCTCCACGGGCACCGTATAGTTGGCACGCCGGCGATCAGTAGCGGTAGTTGGCAGGAGGTGCACCAGCTGCCTCAGAAGATAGAGTCAGAAGATCCAGCAGAGTATGGCAGAGTTAGTATGTTGGAGATGTAGCAGCTTTCTTCAGAAGATCCGGCCGAGTTCCTCAGAAGTTCTCGGACAACTAGGCCCGGGAATCTGGCCTTCTGTTAGTTGTGTCATTTGAGAGCACAAAGTAGACTGACCTTTCTTGGGTCGAGATTTGTTAGGAAAGGTCGGATCAGTTCCAAGGTTCATATTTCAAGTTTTGGATTCAAATTGACGTAATCTCCCAGAGGCCAGGAAACTATAACTCCAATGAGGACAGTGAACTACGTGGTACTTATTAGTCCGTAATTTAGACAGAATATTAACAATCACAGTTTCATAAGAACAGTTTGACAGTTTACTCGTATGAATAAAAATGAAATGAAGAAAATAAATCCAAATTCCAATAATGTAAGCCCTTATGTAAGGGTGTACTATACATAAAAAGAAGTACCCCAGTGCACTCTCAGGACCCAAGAGCCTTGTGTAGAATACGAATATAGCAACACTTGGGTTTGCACTTGGGGTTGTGTTTAGAATCAATAAAATAAAAACGTGCAAAAGAGGGGTTTATATTTTGAGGCTTCAAAATATTGCAAAATTCTCTGTTTACAATTTACCTTTATGAATCGGGATTTTGACCTAAAGTTAACCTTATGAAAACTGACTCATAGGGAGAGTCTCTCTATGAGAGCCAAGGGGGTATGTCTAAAATAACTAATGCTCTGAAAATAAAATGAATTCAACTCGACATGCGGGCGGGAGGCAAATGGGATTCAACCCAAGGCAGGTAACAAATTTTGAAAATCGAACGAGGCTTCTTTATTTTTTTGGGATTTGAAAATCGATCGATTATCTTTTTGGACAAGACCTTATGTTATGAGGTCTTGAGGCAAGACCCAGACAAGGCACTTAAAAGTGACACAATAAATTGTATGTTTTTAAATTAAATTGTAGGTACTTTTTTAATTGTTGTTTTGTAAGTTATTCTATTGCCATACATTAGTGATGAAAAGAAGAGACCTACACCCTAGAACCATAAGGATAGATAATAGAACTATAACGAATTAGCTATAATTTTGTATTATCTTAGATAGGCTAATTTATCATCGAATTACCTATTCTTTTGGATTATCATAACTTCCTTTTTCATAAAAACGAACCTAAACGTTGTTCTTAGACTAAACAACACAAATACAAAGATAGCGTCATCCATTTTTACCATACGGGGTGGCAGAGCCACAGTTGTACCTACGTACAGGCAGATTTTCAATTGTTAATTTTGTATTTTTCGCGTGTTGTGGAATCCCTGAGAATTCTGCTATTTCGTTGAGATCCGCCAACCGTAACCGTCTGGCGTGAAACAATAAACAACTAAAACTAAGTTTAGTATTCGCTAATTAACGAACCACCACTGACTCAGCCTTTGGAAACAATTATCACGAGATCGCTAAGCGCAACACGATTCACGTATGGGCCATAAAGTTTTAGCAAGACTACAGTTCGCAATTATATTTCAGTAAAAAGAAGAATATCGACGCGTGTCAGTTGAAATTCCCGCTAACATGAGCCTGCTTTTGGATAAGGCGAGTTTTTGCGGTGTTTTTTGCTAAGAGTTCCGACAATTTTAATATCATCAACAACTTGTTTCCATTCCAACTGCTGCTGGGTTGGCTGTGGGTATATCCTTGGTTTATCCAATCAACACTTTAACTACTAGGAATACTACTGGGTAGTTACTGTATGGGCTGTCCTTGTGGAAACCCTCGCAGTACAGACACAATACATATGTTGTTGGGCTAGCTCCTTGACGCACGACATACTGTGGCGAAACGTGAGTGAAATGGGGAAGCAAAATGAAAAAATTGTTTCAAGTAGAGGCGCTACAAGTTCACTTGTAGATAATAAACACAGAGTAAGTAAGCAAAGAGTTTCGTTCATCTGAGGTTACTTACTTACGAATTAATCACAGAGTAAAAGTAGGTAAAGCAACTATATGCAAAGAGTTTCAATGTGCAGATAAATGAAAGGCAAATTTTCTGACAGTTCATAAAAGTAGTATATGTGACTGATAATGAAGGGCATTAACACTCGAGTGTGAGTTTCATAATAATATCAGGCGAGAGTTTTAATGCCTTATTATGTACAATAGTTTATCTAAACATATAAAAAGCTCTCTTTGATGTGTTCACGATCCGTATGTTCGACCGGCATTGTGGCATTGTTCATTGCTCTGCACTTGTTTAGCTTGTTTAGTAGTACCAACTTCACAGATAAACTAGGGGCGGCACGTGGGCGGGCGGCGTCATATTGAATGTCATAATATGTTGAAATATTGATACATTATACCTATTAGTCATAATGTACCATATTCAGATAAGAAATTAGTTTTTACCAAGAAGTATATTATAATGCTGGAATTGCGGTTTTTGGAAGCAAGAAAGAGGATTTATGATACGAGTGTTGATAAAAAAAAGTCGTTTCAAATTTGTTGTTATATGTTGGCGAGACATGTTTTTTTATTTTTTTCATGGCATTTGCCAGTTCAAAATGTATGTAAAGGTATGTATGCCATTTTGATAAGAGAACTGACACTTATCAACAATAAAAATAAACATAATTTTGTTGTTTTGGTCTATATCGACAACGTTCTCTTTGCGTCATATGCTGTATATCGACAACGTTCTCTTTGCGTCATATGCTGTATATCGACAACGTTCTCTTTGCGTCATATGCTGTATATCGACAACGTTCTCTTTGCGTCATCCGCTGTATATCGACAACGTTCTCTTTGCGTCATCCGCTGTATATCGAACGTTCTCTTTGCGTCATCCGCTGTATATCGACAACGTTCTCTTTGCGTCATATGCTGTATATCGACAACGTTCTCTTTGCGTCATATGCTGTATATCGACAACGTTCTATTTGCGTCATATGCTGTATATCGACAACGTTCTCTTTGCGTCATCCTCTGTATAAAAATGGAAAAAAACATCACCATGCGTCATTAAATCCTGTAAAAAAGTGGTACTCACGTTTTCCCTGATGATGATGAGATGAACGTCGAGGATACTATGAGTGGAAGCAGTTGAACAAGTGAAGCCTGAATAGACTATATCATGTAAGCGTGGTTATATACTCTTGGGTTATTAATTCATGACAGACCCATAAATAAAAACCATGACGAATCAACGCCATCTGTCACAGCGTTCAGGACTATTGTATTATTAATTAGCTGCTTGTGAATCCTCTATTGTCAATATCCTATCAAGATATATATATATATATATAAAAAACAGATATCCATAGATCCTCGGATAAATGACTCTTTGTTTTTGATGTCAATTATGATCAAGTAACAAACCTGAGATGAATTAAATTCTTTGTCTTATAAACATACAGTGCCCTCTACCAAAAAAAAAATACGTGATATTTCCCATTGACACGGTGTCTCTGCCACCCCATATGGGAAAAGGCATGTCGCTATATTTGTTTAGTTTTTAACCGAATTAAAAAAAAGAGGAGGTTCTCAATTCGGTTTTAGTTTATTTTTATTGTGTAGTTTATTTACCTCAAAACTGGTATTATTAAACACCGCTGTAAATGCCAGTGAAACGCTTTGGAACTGATTTCAATTATTCTTTTTTTATTTAAAAGTGTTACTAGTTTGGTTATAAATAGGTACGGTATGTTCCCGTTTATGTAGTGTAATATATGTGGACTTGACTGTCGGAAGACAGATTTCGTAACCTCGTTTTCTTGTTTACTCAAGTGATTGGTTATTTGATACACATATTGCATAGATTAACACATTGTGAGGTGTTAAAGTAGAGCCCATTTGCAGAAAATTTTACACTAACCCTATCCGCAAGTTAATGGATTTTGAGTAAATTATCATATTATATAAATCAAACAATAATGTTTTTTAACACTAACATTTAACACTACATAACACTAAAATACGTTCTTTTTACAAAATCGCTGTTAATAAATCTAAAATCAGTTTTAGTTTTCTCATCACGTTTGTTGATGGGCTCAGTGCATCAAAATTATTTAATTTAATCACAGAATTATTAATGTTACAGAAGTTAATCAAAGAGTTACTCCAAGTAATTTAGTTATTTTCGTAATTAATAACTTTATGACAATTTTTGGGATAAAATTAAAAAAGTTTAAAACCCAAATTACTCGAAACCCTTTAATTTTAGGATCGGGTATTATATCGTAAAATTTGCTGGAAATGGGGCCTACCGCCTACCCCTCATAATATATGTATGTGTCACCGGAAAATAATACGATCCGTAAGTTTATAAATTTCCTAATTTTTTTCCGCAAGTTTATAAACATACTAACCTAACCTAATCTTACATTTTTTTTTTTTGATGCCCGGGGTAAAATCCCTGACGGATACCGCCGAGGCGCGGGGGCGCCAGGGCGGTTATGTGGGGCTTGCACCCACTAAAAACCCCCGGGGTGGCCGTCATGGTGCATGGTGAGGGCAGCTCCGGGACCGCTGGTGACACGCGCCGGAACTGACCCCAGCACCCAGGGAGGAAGCATCTCAACTGCCTCCCACTTCACGACGGGACCGGCCACAACCAATCCCGTCGTAAACTCCTCGCGGCGCACTGTTGCGAACAAGGGCCCCCGCCCCGACCGCTTGCGACCGCCAGCGACCGCCCTGGGAGAGCTTCAGGTGCCCTCCCAGTCGTCGTCTTGGAGTCATAGGCGTTCAGAGTTGGAAGTCTGAACGCCCATAACTCCGGTTCCCTTTTAGGGGCCTCTTACGCCAAGCAGGGATTACTGTAGATATATTCTTTCTCCCGACCTACAGGGATAGCCATAAGGCTCAAGGGCGGCCCACGCCACCGCCCCTGCGTCGTCTGCGCCTACGAGCGGGATCAGCCCTCTCCCGATCCCGCTCCGCGTCCTCCTTCTGGAGCATTACTGCTTCGCAGAAGGAGACCACTGCGCTCCACGACTCTTGATCCGCCAGCATAGCCGCAACTACTGCTGGCGGAGAGAGGTCTCGCCCGATCCGGGCCACCAGGACTTCTCGCTCGGAGGCCCACGCGGGGCATTCCTCCAGACACTGCGCCGTCGGTTCGCGTCCGATCCGATACAGGTACTCACCGAAACAACCGTGTCCGGTAAGCACCTGCGTCAGCCGGAAGGTGACGTACGTTTCGAGCCAGGCTTCGAGGTTCGGCAGGATAGCGCCTACGGCGCGCTGGCGCGAGATCCATGGCTCAGAAAGCCTCTCCGGCCACTTCGCTATTGCGGCTCGCCGCTCTTCCTGCCGAATTTCCGTCGGCGTTCTATCCTCCGCCTCCTCCCGGTGGAGACGCGCATACACCCGCGCGTCCATCTCTGCCAGGAGGTCCAGCGAAAGAAAGCGCGCCAGGATAGTGGCCGCCTCAAAGGATACCGTCCGGTACCCTCTTGCGATCCGAATGGCCACCTTACGTTGGACGCTACAGAGAGGTGCTCTGTTGCGCCGGACGCCCAAAGTCGAGGTGACCAGACGGGCGCCCCGTAAAGGGCCATGGACCGCAGTACGCCCCCGTAGAGGCGGCGGACTCCCTCCTCAGGGCCCCCAAGGTTTGGCAGCAGTCGGTGTAGAGCACCAGCTGTCCGCTCAAGCCGGGGGACCAGGCGACGGAAATGTTCCTCGAAGCCCCATCGACTGTCCAGGATAAGGCCCAAGTACTTCATGTACTGCCCCACCTGGACCAGTACGTCACCCAACCAGTACGTCACCCAACCAGTACGTCACCCAACCTAACCTTACCTAACATAACCTAACCTAACCCAACCTAGCCTAATATAATCTAAAAGGAAGTTTATAAATTTCCTAGGAAATTTATAAACTTGCGGATCGTATTAATTTCCGGTGACATATGTATCGAATAACCAATCTCCCTGTCGACGACATTTACATTCTGATCGGGGAGAAAGAAATAGGGCTTTAAGGTCTGAACATGGGCCAATGGCATTGAGAATTAGACAAAGAAAACAAATACCCGTCGCATCGCGTCGAAGCAGACTGACGCATGCTCCCGCGCAGAGCCGCGCGGGGCAGCCCGAGCTCCGAGACCAAGAAAATTATAGATAATATTACTAAACTCCTGTAATAATAACATTAAAAATAAAATAAAACAACAAAAAAAATCCCTTTTGTTTACCTATTTTTGCGAGTAAGTTTCATATAGGAAACTGATTTCGTCTCCGAGCGCTTGTTCATTTAGTTGAATAATAATGCATTATGAAAAATATTTTTAAGTATTAAATATAACAGTTATACGGTAATTTTAAAAGACCATTATTATCTCTAATAGACCTTTTATAACATATATTTATCCTACATTTTTATGTTGTCTAGTTTAGCCTAGAATTAAAGCTAAAGATGCATTTCTGGCCATATTTAATCCCTTAAGTAGTTTTTTTTAAAGTTTTTAACTTGGTAAATTACTCTTATTCATCTTTGTTTATAATCCTGTCCTATCTCCATTGAAAGAATCCCCGCATCTTGCGTTCAGTGAACTGTAAGCCGCCACCTCCATATCAAGCGCATATGCATGTCATTCGCCTTTCGCAGTGCGCACATATATTGTGGCAGAGCAGGTCAAGGCGCCCGCCGGCTTCTAACGCCTCGCCGCCGCCGGCCGCCAGTCTTTTGTTGTGCGCCCGCGCAGACGACTGGCGAAATATGGCCGGCGTCTACCTACAATTAAGATATCAGTACCTAATTGAGCGAGCATGGTGGTGACTCTTAAAGGCACTTTGTCCTTGATTGTTAACTAGGCGGTACCCCACGACTTCCAGTTGAATTGAGTTAGTTACTTGATTTTTAGTACTTCCCTGTATTATATTTTTAGTCGTTAGCTTTGAAAATCTGAAAAACTGATGGGCATAGGCCTCTAGTAGCGCTTTACTCGACAACCCATAAACTTGATGAAACTGTCGGGCCATGTTTTTTCTTCTTAAACATGCTTAGAAATGCGTGCGTGACTTGAGCTGTCAATTACGATAGATGGCGGACCAAAGAGTTTCATTCGTCTGAGGGCGGACTTCGCCGGCGGAGCAAAGATGCGGAGTTCCAAACCTAAATGTTTTATTTCCTCACAGTGGTCGTGAAAAGCTGTATGTATTCGTCTCTAAAACTCACTCGTCCATCTACTGCGCTTTTTCCAGCCTCTACATCAATCTAGGTACTAGTTCCAAGCAGCCAAACAGTGAGGAAAGTGCCACCTTTTCGCACTAGTAATTATTACTTTTCAGTTTTTTATTTTTATTTTTAACCATCGTCGTCGTCGGCTCGACGCAGAGTTTTTATTATTTTACTTAAGTTTTTCAAATTAGCCAAGTAAATATTATCTTTCATATAAAAGGAACAATAGAACTGACACTTCATTAAATGCGTTATTAATTTCTTTAGATTTAGATTTCGGTCAGTAAATTAATTTTAAATATTCATTAAATATGCTTGGCAGAACGTTTATTTTGCTAGTGGCTTTATGCGATAAAATACGACGTGGCAGCTATTTGCACATGCGCAATAGTAGAGTCCCCACCACCACTCAAGTCCAACAGCGGCGGCGGCGCCACCATGTCGTCTTGCCATTGGATTAGCGTATTAGTTCCACTTTTCATCGCAGCACATGAGTGGTGGCGCGGACTATAGATATGTTGAGCGCGATTGTTTTTAAAATAAGCCCGCCATTTTACTAATTTCTTGTTTTTTCATTTATATTTTTTATTTCCTCGCAATATGCTTAGCAATATATTGTATGGTACACTTGCGTAAGATGATTCCCGATTCGTGTCGACTTATATATGTCACCGTAAGATTGTCAAAACCGTCAGTTAGAATCTAACGTTTTTTCTCGTTAGTTTACAAACGATAAATTGTAAACTGTACCATACTGCTTACGATATGACGCGTTAGTTTATAATAAAAGCGTTCAATTGTGAACTGGTTTAAACTTGAACTGCAAAATAAATACCAGGGCAAACATTGCGGTAGCTTAGGTGAAGACTAGAGGCGGCGAACGCAACGGCGGCGCCCCCGAATAGTCTTCATGTTAGGTTGACATGTATCAACAAAATAAACGTAAATTCTAATCCCTGTCGGTCTGGCTGGTTTACAATTTGTCGATAGTTTACAAACTAACGCGTTAGTTGAAATGAAACGCATGTCACCTAAATCCGAGAAATGGCTCGCGCTATTATGTCAGTGTGGCGGCCATTGACAACATTGACAGTTTGACACCCCGCCTCCCGCCTCCCGCCGCCCCTGCTCATGTCCCGCTTGTGGTGTGCTATAGCCTAGTTCATCTCCGAGTATTGTGTACACTAGCGAACACTTAACACAAGGCTATCCCGCTCTTGTGTAATAATAAATGATCCAGCTAACTAATAATTAGGTATGGCATATCAGATTTTTTGGCCGCGACCTTGAAATAAAACGGGTGAGCTAATTATCTATATGTATGCAGCATGACTTGCAAAAAAGTGTTTCGGTTGTTTGCAATTTTAAGGTTGCGCATTGTGCCAACAGCCCTTTGTAAAATAATGCGTGTAAATGCTGTTGGATTCTTTACAAGCTTGTTTGTTAATCATCATGTGTGTATCATGAATGTGTGCACAAATTCACTAACGTATAAAAGTAACTTGATTAATTTTGCTTGATAAAAAGTCTCGCGAATATACCTCAAAATCTGTTTATGCGACATTTTTTTACAAATTCGCATCGCATTTGAATGTGTCTTGTTATTATTTAATTATAAAAAAATATTGATAGTGGTATTGATAGTCATCTATACATCGCCTTATTTAACGTTTGAATTATTATTTTTCAATTCTAAATGTCTCTGCCGGGGTGCGCAGCCTTAAAGAGCACCCGGACCAGACAGAATCATGAATGCCTGACACGGTGGCATACTGTGGGTATTGCTATAATTATTGTATCTTTACAGGTGGCTTATGTTTTTTTTTATTATTTGTTTTTTAAATTTTCTGTTCCCGCCCTACATTGTATCAATGACAGGTCGTAATCTTTAACAACCACATTTTTTTCAATTATAATAACATAATTATTTCGATGGCAAATTATAGACATTCTTAACGACAAACACTTAAAATAACTAAATAACTAACTTTGTATTCTTTTAGCTCGCTTATAAAATAAATAAACAAATTCCAAACTTACGTGCCCCTGTTACGTTCCTCCTCCCTATTTACGTAAAAGGTTCGTATGATACATTCTCCATAGTTGCGGTAATGGGCTTGCCCCTTGTCACGCAAAATGGATAATTGAATTAACCTAAAAGTGGGTACGATTTTGCCTCTGCCAATCCGAATGGCAAATAGCGTGACGCTGTGTTATGTGTTAGGTTCATAGCCGCCCAACCGTAGCTCCCGTCCATGCTACACCACACCAAGCTATTTAGTACAAATCCAGTCCTTATGCCGTATGAGTTAAAAACCTTACAAAGGTGTAGCTTACTGGGAACGGAGTGCAATGCTATGGCATATTGTGTAACCAACTGCAAGGCAGTCAATGAGTGAGATTATAGCCAGTACCCTATATGTACCTACCCACGTCTTGTGTTGTGCCGAATAGTAATGATAATTGGTTGGTTGATGCTGATGGTACCTTGTGGTAGGGAAGGGTAATAATAGGTATTGGGAAATATTAAACTGCACATCAAAAATACTGATTTGCACAGCAAATATTAGGGAAAAATGCTGCGGTAGCTTAGGTGAAGGGTAAAGGGGGTGAGCGAAGCGAAGACCCCTCTTTCCTTCGTGTTAGGTTGAACATGCAAGAACAATAAAAAATACTTAAAACATAAACTTGAGTACACATATTTAAAACATAAAAAGTGTTTTTGCTGATCCTTTTTTGCTGTGCAAATAAGTATTTTTGATGTGCGATTAACTACTAGCCATAGGTATTTTGTGACCGACCGACTCTGGACTCAGCCGAAACTGGTAAATATGTAGGTAGGTATCAAAGAATCTCTCGGACAGCGTAATTTCCTACAATAATGTAGGATTAACTACGTGAGTTATTAAATTAATATTTTCTTGGAATACAAAAAAAACTGCATGTTAATCGCAGCCATATATTAGCTATTCAACTACAAAGGGCTTGTTGCGGCCGAGCCGAAGATTTGGCTGGTTTTAGGTTAGCTGAAACCGCTTTTTTGACCGAACCTGGCCGAAACCGATACTTATTTTTTGGTTCCCTCGCCAATAAGGAACCTTCATTGTTTCGCCATGTCCGTCCGTCCATTAGTGTTGCCAGTAAAAGTTAATACCCGATTTTCGGCAATAATTCGACGGTTTTTGCCCAGGGCAGACTTAAAGATGGTAAGTTACCATGCCTCTCCATTCAGCTTGCCTCACATCACAGTTCGACATTCGCTCAACCGATTATGCGCACGAGTGTTTTACCGTTCATTAGCGTCATGGCTAATTTTCGTTCGTTTCGTTCGACTGACTTCGGCTCCACTTTTGTAGTTCATCGCAATGCCATCAATTTTTGCGCACGAATTTCGTCATACCGAGGACCTTGAAGCGGGGAATATTGCTGTAAAATATGAAATTAATTTGCGTCTAAATTAACCTTTTAATATCCACAAGTTGACGTTTTATCATCATTTTCTGTTGTCTCCGTGCACGACGTTTTTGCTATGCAGGGCGTCCCTATCGACGCCTTTAAATATGACAACAAATTTCTGTATAATTTTAAACTAAGTTAAGTTTTTTGGTTATGGCTTCTATCGTGTTTAATTTTGAACTATAAATACCCCTCAATCTCCGTAGATGCGGCGATGAACTAGCCCCTTGTCACGTGCAGTATTCAATAACCGGCTATACGTGGGTACAAAAGAGTATATCGATGAGTTTCTTTTTCTTTTCTATTCACTGTTTACATCCTAATATCATAGAAAACAATAAAAATACTGTTACAAAGAATCATTTAACTATTAAAATCATATCATTTACAAATCACGGAGTAAATTTTAGCGGCTACAAAACTGCCATTTGTCGCGACAGCGGTGGATGACATCACATGCCACGCCACCCGCCACACTCATGTTATCCAAATAAGTTTAATTTTGGTGAGACCATGGCAGATACTTACAAACCTTTATATAGGTATTTTATCGTGACAAAGTGCAGTAACACAATTAGAAGTGCATGTTTTTCCATGTTCCAAGAATCCAGAAAATATGAGCACAATGGTGTAAAATAATGAGAAGAGATGAAGTATCGCCAACATCATGTTTGAATTGTTGTGAAGATCACGTTATAATTTGTTACCGACTTGAACCTAGTTTTCACCACAAAACTTTCGATTTGATTTGAAAAATAATAAAATAAAATAAAAATGTCGCTAGAACTATACTTATAGTTTATAGAACTGGAAAACTGTATCCGTTTTATCATCGAAGCTAGTGTTTACATTAGTATTATTGAATTTATTTTAGGGCAAGAAATACCAAAAATGATGTTCAAAAAGTGTTCGTAAGTATCTATTTTGAATAAAAAAATTGAAGTTTGATGTTCAATAAAATAATAAAATATCACGGGGAAAACTGACACTTTGGCTAAAGACAGGAGTTGTGCCTGCAAAGAGTTTGATTCATCTGAGGCCCCGCCCCGGCCGCGCCCGTGGCATCTGACGTCACATTCCGTTTCGACCGATTGTGATGCGTTTCGTAAATTTGAATTTGATGTCCTTATTTTTAAATTTTAGTATAATATTTTAGACGATTAAATGGAGACTAAATAATAAAATGATGTCTTAGATAGGTTGTAAGGACGATAAATATCAGAAAAATATCATTTCATTCATATTTAAACCACATCGATATTGGGCTTCTGCCGCCCCTTATGGGAAAAGCGTTGTTGTTATATTTTAATATCCCCACGGAAAAGCACAGGACGAACCGATACATTTCTTATTGATCTCGATAACTCTTATCTCCTGCTCCACTTGTTTAATGTATGTGTTTTTGATTCGTAAGTACTTCTTACTGCGCATTACATTTATTCATAATAAATGTAGCCCACTAATGTCCCCACAGGGACACAAGCCTTTATACCCGGCTACGAGTAAGATTAAGCCATACTCCACCCCGCTGGCTCAGTGCGGGTTGATGGAGGGGTGTCGGGCTAGGGGCCAACCCGGCAGTCAGGTGCCCTATTAGGGCCTCTGCCAAACTTTAACGAGTTAACGACTACTACCACCGAGTAGCGATAGTAGCCGGGGCCTACAGCTTGAATACGGAGGCGCCCGAAACGAATTCCACATAGAAACGGACACCCATCCAGTACCCGTCTCAGTCGGATGGTTCTTAACCCGCACGATTGTTTCCGAAGTGCCAGTACCGCTAGACTACGGGCACTTCAAACATTGAACCGTGTTTGAAGTGAACAATCATAATATTAGTATTAGACATCGCGCCTAGTTATCGTAGTATCTGTCTATCTAGAACTAGCTAGAACAACACAGCAAAAAGTACAAACTCAATGAAAACTTGCTGATTTTCTTGTAAATGACACGATTAGGCTGGTGGTTATAATGATCGGTTCATGTTACTTACGAAGACGGCACGCAATGGGATACTCGTACCATAGATAAACTTATTAATCGTACTATCTGAGCAGTTTTTTTTTCTTTTGGCACATTATTAATTTGGTAAATATTGGTAGTGGACACTTAAATAAACAAAAAAAGATCGGTAATATGGTAACTTAAAGTGTCACATTCGCGAGATAATTTGAAGAGAATCAATATTCTCAAATATTTATTTTTGGGTCATTGGCTAAAGAAAAAAATAATTAAAGTTAAGGAGTCTTTAGTCAGTGCCATGAAGTGCCTCTCATTTAAAGTTGTACAACACAGTCTGTAGATGCTGGGTATTGTCAAATACCCAATGATGCACTGTTTGTTAAAGGAGAATCTTCCCAAATCTTGAAAAAATTAATGTCATGAAGACTTCCTTTTCCTTCAATGTGTGTATTAGAAAATATTACGTACCAAAAATAAATTAAAAATTGATATTTTTCACCGAAAACTTGCAACTTATTTCTAGGGATCTAAAAAGAATATTAATAAAGTTGTTAAGTAAAAAATAGGTACCTACCTACTCAAAATGTTTGAAATCTGTATTTTTGTAAAATAAAAAACACAATTTTCTCACTGTTCTGCCGCAGCGACTGACGTTACAGCCATGGTACAGTGTATTGTGAACTTTATTTCATTATGATTGTGTTAAAAATTTCAGCCACCACGAATAGAGTTGCTAATGATACCGAAACACGCCCAGAGATGCAACGAATAAAGATTTGGCTTTATACCTAACACCGAATATTCGGCCACGTTGCTGGCCCAAGCGCCGAATATTCGACGCGAATCTGCACATAAAAATGTGGGTAGTTTTATAAGTCGCGGGTGATAGATCCTTGTATACTATAAATTTGTCTAGTCAATCTTGTCAAGATACTTAATTTATCTATCAGATTGTGGCACTTATACTCTGTACGACCGGTTTAGTCTATATATCGGATAGTGACCCTGCCTACGAAGCTTACGGTCCTGGGTTTGAAACCCGGTAAGGGCAAATATTTGTGTGATGAGAATGAATATTTATTTCTTAGTCTTAGTTCTTAGTATTGACATAAATATATAACGAATGAGAGTATCCCGAAGAGCCATGGAGCGTTCCATGCTAGGCATCAGACTCCTAGACAGAGTCAGAAACGTCGAGATACGTCGACAGACAAGGTCCAAGATGTCGTAAAGCGTATCGCTAGACTCAAATTTAAGTGGGCAGGGCACTTGGCGAGGCGAGGTGATGGCAGGTGGAGCAGATCCCTGACCGAGTGGTGGCCGAGAGAAGTACGAAGGAGCGTGGGCCGACCGGCAGCCAGATGGGTCGACGATATTACTAACATCACGGGGAAGACCTGGATTCGACTGGCACAGGACCGGAGAGGTTGGCACAACATGGAGGAGGCTTATACCCAGCAGTGGGTGGAAAGAAGCTGCCAATGATGATTTGGTATTCGGCCTATTTGGCCTTAATTTATTTTTCGGCCGAATACAGAATACAAGGGCACCGGCCGAATACTGAATAATGCAGAAAGATGAAGCTATAAATAACATTGAATCATGCGTCGGAAGAAATAAAACAATAAACATCACATTGATGCCTTATTCTCTATACGGAGTGGCAGTGGCACTATTGTGGCGTCGTTTAACCAGAAAAATATTTTACAGTATATTGGTCTAAACTACGTAAAATATTGGAGATTTTTTGTTGTAACTTCACTCAACTCGTAACGTTTTAACACTGCCTCAAAATAATATAAATAAACAATGTCACGTGCAACGACACAAACGACACCAACTAATTGTTCTAACATAATCCAAACAAATAGACAGGTGCCTACCAGTACTGTATAGTATTATAGTATCTGTGCTACCAGTCAACCACCTTCCAGTTTACACCGCAACATAACAAACAAGTTGTGTCTTGAAAATGAAATTACACTAAGTCCTGCCGAATATTCGGCCCCATTCGGATATTCAGTTCGTGCGGAAGCCGAATATTCGGTATTCGGCTAAATCGCTATTCGTTTCAGCTCTAATTATTATATTATGTGCATGTCGCAGTTGGTTGGTTAAATCAGACAGTTAACTAACTCTCTAGACTGTTAATTAAATGCTGACGTTTAACCAAGTCACTAGCATTTTAATATAAATAAAGCATCGTCGAAAACGTTTAACAATCTGTCTTACCGAAATCCAGTGTGGTGGAAAACAAGATGGCGTGACGACAAAAGCTGATTTGCACAGCTCATATCAGGCCAAAACATTGCGGTAGCTTAGGTGTTAGGTTGAACATCTAAGAACAACAAAATACTTAAAACATAAACTTAAGCGCATAAAAATATTTATATTGTTTATTTCTTGTTGCCTAGGAACGTTTAGACAACTCGTTAAACGTTTCGTTAGCTCACTTTTCTGACGGAATTTTATTGACTTGGTTAAATGTCGGTATTAAATTAACGGTCTAGACAGTAGTTAAGTGTCTGATTTAACCAACTAACGACAACTAGCGACATGCATACCGAAAAATAGAAATATAGAAAGAAAAATAGAAAAGGTGGCCGAATTGGCCGAATACCGAATGTTTGCCGAATATTCGTTGTCGCTGGAATGCATTATGTTTTACCAGCATAATGACGTCATGAATCCACGATATGTTTGTGCTTTGCGTTAGAGAATTGCCCCCAGGTGCAAAATCTATTGTACGTTTTAAAAAACGTAAACAAAAGCATTCGTGTTTGTTCTTTGAGTTACTAGATGAATGCTGAAACTTGACACACTTGTACAAATACATAACGCCAATATAGAAATACCAGTGAAGATATTTATCACATTCAATAATATTTTCAGACCTAAAAACATAAAAGGCGAGGGACCTTTTCTGTTTTAACTTTTTTACTTAGTATTTATGGATTTTCAACAAAAAAACAAAAATTACGTGAAACTGAACGTGTTTTCAAAATACCCATCAACTGTCAACTGGCGATTTTCAGCAGTAAATTAGTATTCGTGGTATTTTCGACATGATATACGTGAATATGAGAGCAAAATAAAATCAATAAAAAGAAAATGAATGTTTCCTATTTTGTTGGTTCTGAATGCCGCCTGGAGGGGTAGCTAACGGCGCATGGGTATAAGAGAGATGCAAGCATCGACGAGAGAGAGAGGAGACAGCTGGCACTGAGGCCAAGAAAACTGGCGCGGGCTGTAACCCAGGACGGACATCGTCGATAAAATCAAGCCTTTCCCTTACGGAATGGCAGAGGCACAGTTTGGCTTGAGACCTACTCCAGTTTGCGTGACAGCGGGCTGGCCCGTCGCCGCAGCTCAGGACATACGAAGGTTTCCTCACGATGAACTACCTCAATAATCATTTGCTCTCTTTACCTTGACTGAGCCTGTCAGTAATCAGGAAGCATTCGTGCAAATTGTGATAATTATTTATTAATTGACGAGAATAACGAAATAATTATTGTTCTTGTTGCGTCTAACTTGAACAATGACCAGATAGTGATAGTGATCTGATTATGGATTTATGATTTATAAAAAAATATATTTTTCCCTGAGTTTTGCGTAAAATCATAGTATGACGCTCCGCTTCCCGCCTAAGCCAAGTGACGTCATCCGAGTCTCATTATGAATAGTAATAATCTATCGATTGCTCCCACGGGCGTAAAAAGCTGTATTTGGCTTGTCGGTGGCGCTCATTTGTTTTGTTTGGAGACTGTCTGTTTTTTATTCGTGTTTCATAAGGGACTTGGGCCCCTGTTGCCATTACAACCCATCGACTATTTGCACGCGGGTTAAGGCGATACCTCGTCCGTGCAAAGGTCCCCGTTACTCCAGGCGAAACGACCCGCAGTGTGAGAGGGACGGAATCGGGAAAAAATGTCATAACGTAGTAAGTCACAGAAAAATTGTTTAAAAATTAACTACCTACGCTATTTTGTTGAAAAAGGTTTTAGTAGAGTTTACGAATACATAATATCAAAATTTTGAACGCAGTCCCACAATGAAATTAGTTAGGATTTCAGAATCACGAGAAAAAATAAAACAATTTAGAGGTATTTTCGAAATTAAAATCTATCAAGACAACTTCATCCAGTCGCGTTTTCCTTCAGTGAGAATCTTAATCAAATACTCAATAAACGTTAACCCAAAAATCAAATCTGTAGATTACTTCACGGTGGAGTAAATGGATTCGAAAAAAAAAACCCTTTTTTTTGTGTCACCTTAAGGTGACGGAATATGAAACTTATTGGAAGCATAAATTTAGGTGAACGTAGAAGAGTGAGGGTGTTCTCGAAAATTCTTACATTATATTAATGTTCTGTGGTTCTGACTGTTGACGTGTATTTCTTAGGCTTTTAGTCCTAACCTGAGTGTTCCTTCTTACTAATACATCTATCTATCTATTCTATCAGGCAGTAGACAGTAGGTTTACTTTATTCTGAGGGCATCACAGCCTAAGAAAATCACGTCACTCATCAAAAAAATATTGTAATGCAATGATGTAAAGCTTATTTTGGAATGATTTTCAACTACATACATAACTTTTTTAAACTATGAAGTTGGTAAAAGTTTGTGCAGAGAAGAACAGAATAACTCTTATGTTTTCAGAAATAATCGACAACTTCTTTATAGAGCTACCATAGATCTAGAACGAAATGCACTGTATGAAGTTATGCGCTCTGCCAGTAGGAAAAGTTGTAATGAAAGGTTTTCAACTTTCCTTTTTATTTGACAAGACGTCTTAGCTAACGCTGTCCCATGATCAACTTTCTAGAATTTTCCGCAGACACTTTTCCGCCTAGGTAACAGTATAACTTGGATAATTAATCTCTAGGATTGCACTCTCTTCCGGACTTTGCACGCGCAATAGATAAGTGCCACGGGATATATGACCACTGACCGCAGGTTAGTACTGCATACATTACGGTAATTAAGGTATCTTACCCTTATATAAGCAACCAACCCTCAAGACACCGCAGTAGGCCAAAACAAAAGTAATAATGCAGTTGTATTTTATACTAGCTTATTTATCATGAGCTTTCATTCGCTAAAAGTCTCAAAAAACTGTTTTTACCCATCAAAAAAAATAATACAATTTCGCACCAGATGTAAAGTTATTGCTTTTATTTATTTAACCGATATATAAATATTTTATGATAATATTTAGTTATGTTACCCTGTCAATCCTCTATAAATCGCCACAGAGGGTTTTTATTGTCGACTGGCTGATGCCCGCAACGTCATCTGCGTGTTATCATTTACCGAGATAACGTTACCTTCCTTCTGGTGCAGTCGGATAAAAAGTATCCTATATGTTAATCTGGCTCATTAAATATCGCTGTGCTATATTTCATCCAAATCCGTTCAGCCGTTTTAGCGTGATTGAGGCACAAACACACAAACATCCAAATATCTTAACTTTCACATTTATAATATTCGTTGGATTTCCGCCTTTCCCACAGACGAGGGGTAAAGAATATGTGAAGGAAGAACAATTAAAGCTTTTTCTTATTTATTTATTAATTCGTTTCTTGGATTCGTTCTTCTTTTCTTTTCACCCGACTGCGACGAAACCCACTCGGAGGTTTATTATCTGCTGAGCACGAGTTCTACTTCGATGACGTGTAGCACAGTACACGTCATCGAAGTTTTTTTTTAATTTTGATATGAATTCCCATTCCCTTAAAGGTTAGCTGAAAGTGAACTAATTTCGGATGTCGGGGTGCTCAGCCTTAACGATCTATTAATCATGTTTATTTATGTTTGATAAGACCCATCTATTTCCGGGGAACAGGCAGTAAATCTATTTCCAACTTCACCTTATGGCTTCGTAGGTATTCACTGCTGGGCACCTCTCCTCTCCTCCTCTAATCTTTACGATCTTGGGCTGCCTTCCATCAGTTCTTATCATCTTACTCGTGGTCTCTCAGAGTTCCTTCCGTTTTTCTTCACGCAACTTTCTTCAAAATATTACAAGTCCATTTTCCATCCAAAGTAGTCTCTACGAGAATGTGGTCATTTTGGTTAAGTCCTTTCGGCTGACAATGGCTCCTTTTCAATTTAACCACTTCCCATGATGTACACTTTCCCGAAATATGTATTCCCAAAATGACTACTGCCCATAACGTTCACTTCCCAGTTCGACCACTTCCCAAAAAACTATCTCACCCGACAAGACTAATTCCCAAAAAAACTATCTCTCCCGACAAGACTACTTCCCAAAAAAACTATTTTTCTCGACAAGAGCACTTTTGACAAGTGTCATCATTTTTGAAAGGCGTCACTACTTTTGATAGGTCAAAAACAGGTCACCTGTCAAAATTGATGACACCCGTCAAAAGTAGTTCAAGGGTTAAAAGCGGGTCTACGAGTGAAAAGAAACACCTGTGGACCCACCAGGGGGACATGTTGGTGGGACAACGGGTAAAAGGGGAAAATACATCCCACCATAGATTAACAAAATAAATACAAGGGAAAATTAACATATTTTTTTATTCTTAAACGGATACAAAATTTTTCCTTACATTTGTTTTGCACTCATTCACTTTTTCAAATATTTCATTTGAGATGACATCTCCTTTACACGCATGAGGTTTCTCCCGTAAAACTTTGGTTTTACTTGCATCAATTGTGATGCTTGCGGCACAGTCCTCGCGGTTCGTCCATCGCCATAAATAAGAACCATCTTTATTACCTTTTCCGTAATTATACCGATGTCCGCCTCGTAACAACGATTCATGAACCTTTTGATTAAAAAAAAAAAAAACATTTTAAAATGAAAAATGCAATGAGACATTTGTTGATAGGTATAATGACAGCTTTAAATAGTATTCTATCGATACTTGTTGGAAGAAGCATAAATGAATATAATAATTGGCCATTATCTTTTTGTTATCACACAACAGAGGCTCGTTTATTTACCTACACCTGAAGTTTAAGTTCAGGGAGAGTGTTCATTTTGGGAATCAGACATTTTCGGAGAGTAAACAAAATCAGGAGGGCACTTTTTAAGAATAAGACATTGTGAAATTCAGTGACATAGAGAAAGTGTACATTATGGGAAGTGGGTAAATTGAAAAGGAGACATTTGTCAGCCGAAAGGAAAAAATAGACATTAGAGTCAAGACAAAACAAAAGTGGTCATTTTGGTAAAATTGACATTTCGTTCCTAAGCGTTTGAAGTATGCTTATATTAGAAAAATTAAGGCAGTTGATAGGCTCGAATATGTTTGTAATATTTATATGTTACATTGATATATATATATATATATATATATATATATATATATATATATATATATATATATATATATATATATATATATATATATGTATATATACATTGATATATATGCACCAGGGGGTAATGCGAAATCTTCCGTGGTACTACCAGACAGGATAGTAGTACTACGGGCAAAAAATAATCCCCTTGGTACTACAGTAGTACCACCGGTAGTACCACGGGTAACAAGTTACTTTCAAGTATTCTTTTAAGGCGATACGAAAAAAAAATGGGGTGTTTTCGAATCCTTTACTCCACCATGAAGTCATCTACAGATTTGATTTTAGGGTTAACGTTTATTGAGTATTTGACTAAGATTTTCACTAAAGGGAAACGCGATTGGATGAAATTTTCTCGATAGAATTTAATTACGAAAACAGCTTTATTTTTTTTTATTCATTCCTGTTATTCTAAAATCCTAACTAATTTCATTGTGGAACTGCGTTCAAAATGTAGATATAATGTATTCGCAAAATCTCCGTAAAACACTTTTAGCGTAAATATACATAAACAAAATAGCGTAGTTTATTTTTAAACAATTTTTCTGTGGGTTAGCGCTACGTTTTTTCATTTTTCCCGATTCCGTCCCTCTCACGCTGCGGGTCTTTCCGCCTGGAGTAACGGGGAGCTTTGCACGGACGAGGCAGCGCCTTAAATAGCCCGCTTCATTGATATTTGTTGCCGGTGGCTGGTACTACGTCTATCCTTTCCCTTCACTTGCTGGCGACCTATTCGAAGGTCATACATTTTCATAGGTTTTGGACTCTTTTACCAATTCATAAGGTTGAAAATCACGTTCCATATTTCGGGTTTTCCGACGTGAGAGGTTTAGTCTATCCTCGAGAGAGGTGCACAGATAAAGTGATTGTGTTCTAACTTCTTACTAGCTAACTGTGCATTTGCAGTTAGAGTTTAGGCCTTTAGTTTAAAAAAAAAGTCAAGTTAAAAGTTTCTGCAGAGCATGACAGTAGTAATAAATAATTCATATGCAATCCTAGAAGCCTGCTCTAACAACAAATCGAACAGTTAGAGCACTGTACACTCTTATGTATTTTATACTACCTCGTAAAAATGAATACGTAAATTACATACACAATGACAAAAGCGACGTTATTTCCCTCATTCCATGTTGTGATTAACAATGATTTATTTACATGCACACAACCCAGATCTTTGTGGGTATTATAACAGGACCATTAGAATATAGATTTAATGACTTCACCTACATTTCTCTATTGCATGCACGTTTCGACACATTGGGAAACTAAGTATACCATCTCCTTGCTCCATTACGAATGTTTTGAAGTACCCTCTCAAGCGGTCTTGATAAAGTATAATAATAATGAGCATCAGCTGTATCTAGATTGCATGTCGTAAGAGTGAACTATAATACCCCTGGGAGCTTACCACACATTATAGGGATTCGGATTAGGTTAAAAAAATACGCCATAATAGGCTTTATGAGGGTTCCGTACCTAAAACAGGAGGAAACATGTGGAATTGTTATAAATACAAATAACCCGACTGCATTTTCAATCTTTCAATTTCTTTTTTGTTCATTGTACCCTTTATTCTGATACCACTCGATAGGTTTAAAACATTTTTAAGACATATAATATGTCGCAAAAAATCAGCCATTTTTTATTTTATTTTGATATTCTCAGTGTCACTTTCACATTTGCGGCGAATCTAACGACACCTATGAAACTATAAATCCATCAAGCCGTTTAGGCCACAGAGCATGCCAAAGAAATATACACTCGACCAACATACTGCACACACCCATCAGTAAAACGCAGTAATGACCATTTTGGGTCAAATGGAGTTAAATACAGATTCTTGATTTTCCTGTTTTACCCGTTTCTTAGGATGCAAATAATGGTGACCAAAAACGACCCAAACGCAGTAAGAGCCGGAACATTTGGTGTAATACCAGTTAAAATGCAGCGCAGTGGCGCTGGATATGCAGTAGTTGCTTAGGTGTTGATTAGAAAACAGACTAACACGCAGTTCAAGAATAACTGCAACTGCATTTTAGTCTTACTCGACATTCTAATAATAATCATACAAAAACTACCGAAAACGCAGTTCAAGCTTGAATATTACAGCTGAAAGCCATACAATTTTCATGTTACTGCATTTTAGTCTGTTATACACATAATTTACTCCGCAGTAAAGGGTCGGGAGATTGATTTATTAGGCAAGTAGGCGACCCGAATGGCCGAGTCGGCAGTGACCCTGCCTACGAAGCCGAAGGGTTCGAGTCCCGGTGGGGCAAATATTTGATTGATGAGAACGGATGTTTATACCCTAGTCAAGGCTGTTTATCTATGTAATTATAATATTTATCTATATAAGTATGTGTATCGTTGTCTAGTACCCAAGATACAGGGAATCCTAATTCGGGGTTAGATCAATGTGTGTAAATAGTGTCCAAGCTATTATTATTATTATTAAATATTGCATAAAATAAGTGCTCGGTGCACGAGTCCAACTCGCACTTGGCCGGTTTTTTAACCCAAAAATAAGACTTGTTTTAAGACGGTGATGGTTATATTGCGGATTAGTTTAGATTCCTAAAAATCGAACGTGTCCCTAAAAGCCTTTTTAACCTCTTGAATACCACCTAGCTAACGCCACTTTTCCGTTATAGGTTTTAAATTTTATTACCATGACATAAGGTTCACAATCGCGACCCGTCCCAACTGCCCTCGGCTGTTGAGAGGTTAAATATGACTACACCTAATCTATAATGTAACTTATATAAAATAATAGGAAGTTACTTCAACTTTACGTCATTATTGATTTATTTCTAGGTAACATTTTTCATCAGCACCATGTCACCTTGTTACAGGTCGTATGTGGCGGTCAGTAAGCTGATGTTTGCCTGAGCACCAGGCACCATGGAGCCTCTAGCGACGGACGGGGGGCCGAGCCCTGTCCAGTATAGGGCTTCGCCCCTGTCCCACTTGCCGCAGCGGCCGCCGGTCAATATAAGTTTTCAGGACTTGACCTATGCAGTGCCTAATGGGAAAAGTAAGTACTTCGCAAAACACAAAAACCATTGAAATTACTGCGCTTATGTACGTTTATTTAACTACACACACACACACACACACACCAGGTCCAGGGGCCCTATTCCGGTAGACAATGACGGTTCTATGACAGTGACGACGATCAACTTTAGACGAAGATCAACTGCGGCGAAGCGAAAAAGAAAAGAGCTATGTGTTTGTTTGTATGTTTCTGTGCCCGGTCATAACTATCAAACGGCTAAAACGGTTTTGATAAATGCTACGTCATTAGATTCGTGTTGATGGCGCGAACGTCACTGGGTATATTAATTAATAGTAATAAAAATGATGATTTTATGCGTTAAAAATCTTTTTTCAAGACCCTCGATTGAGGTATCAAAATAAAGGGCTTTAAGAGCGATTACGAAAATATATACTAATTTTGTAGTAACACTGAAATATGACTCACACTAGACATGTACAAGCAATGATACACCTTCGTTTGAAACTATAAAGTTTTCACATTTTTTTACTGAAAAGCTGGAAATTAAAGACGTAATTTAAAAAACTAAAAACCCTACTGCAATACACTCAAAAGCACAATTAAAAAAGAATTACTTCTTTTCTATAGAACTACTTCAGACAATAAGACCTTTTAAATATTAGATTATCTACTAAATAGTAATATTGTTACTTGTATATTATTGTTAATAAAAATATTGTTGCAATTCCCATCACATTCCATCAACTTATTCATATTATTTAACAGTTGTATGTCATTAAATTAACCAATACAATGCTTACACATTGTTATTATTATAAAATTATTATAGTACTGCCTTTATTAAATTAAATTTAAACTGGATTTAAATTTAATTTAATGAAAATTTAAAATAGTGGGTTCTGCTTGAGTTGAAACCTAATTTAATAGAACTCTGCATATTTTTTTTTATCGAATCTCAATAATAACCTTTATAAACTTATTTTTTTAGTGTTCCGCAGTCGGGTTTCTTAGTTTTTTTCAATGACGTCATTTATTGCGGCAATTATATTATAATGGAAGAAATTGAAATTGAAAAAAATATAAGTTGCTTATCATATAAATAAGTTATTAAGGAAAGAGAAACGGATTAAAAAAGTAAGATTATAAATAGGTACCTAAAGCTGACCTTTGTCGTCGCGTCATTGGCACTGAACCGTCATTATTTACCGGAATAGATCCCCAGCGGTAGGTACCGACATTAAGGTAGTTTTTTTATGATATGTTTGTGTTTTCATTACGAGAAACTTCCAAAAAAGCATTGCGATACAGCGGGTAACGGTGCCAGCGTCTTGGGCACCCTACCAATATTTCACTTAGTCTAGTATTAGTTTTGGTTTAGTTTATGTTATAGGCTATACTAAAAAGGAAAATTAAAAAAAAACATAAGAAATACCTGAATAAATATCAGAACAGAGATAGCGGAACATGTTATCACGGTGGAGTAAATAGATCGGTCTACTGTCTTATCAAACAGTTAGTGTAGCATTATAGTAAACAGTCGATACAGATTTTATTTATTAGGTCAATACATGTTATACCAATAATGTAAATAACTAACTATGCTATCAGTATAGTTTAGATAAAGTTCTAGACGTCCAAAAGTCGATGTAAGGTTAACCTTGCAATGAGTCACTAATGCATAAAGGATACCACTATTCATGGTTGTACCTACTATCTTAAAGTATGTATAATCATGCGTTTGTGTTATTTCTGTTGAAGGTCCAGAGGATCTCTATTTGCTTATCTATGCCATAGGAAAAAACCGTACATGTGCGAGTCTAAATGGCGCATGAAGGGTTCCGTACCACCGTACAATGGTAGGGATGGTGTGGAGTGAATAGTTTGGATATTACACAACAAAACGTTGCTTAGAAAGCTATTGGTGTGGCTACTTTCACACTCCATGTACCGAACCAGGTGCATTCATAAGTTTGTATGTGGTATTGAAATAATTGTTGTATGGGAGCCCCCTTGAATATTTTTTTCTGTTTTTTAGTATTTGCTGTTATAGCGGCAACGAATTACATCATCTGTGAACATTTCAACTGTCTAACTATCATGATATACAGCCTGGTGCCAGACAGCCAGACAGACAGACGGATAGCGGAGTCCAGACAGCCAGACAGACAGACGGATAGCGGAGTCTTATAAATTGTAATAGGGTCCCGTTTTTATCATTTGGGTACGGAACCCTAAATAATGCAAGTGCCTGCCACCGACTGTAATTTGTTTTGTACCTTTGGGTGGTTAATTTAGTGTGTGTGTAAAATATTATTTCTTACTTTTGAGTTGATTTCACTTTGAAGTCGACTTTTTTTTAGATTCAGATTCAGATTTGTTTATTTGCATGAATGTGGTTACAGTGGTTGTTAAATTATTATATGAACAGCACATTTAGCCAAATATTAGCACGCAAAGGTATATTGACAAAAATATGTATTAAGTAGATATGACTAGCTAAGGCTGCGAACTCACAAAATACTAAAATAATTCTTTAATTGAATTACATAATGTCAAACAAAATCTGATTAAAAATATTAATAACATAATGACATATAAAAACGAATTCAAAATAATAATAATAACTAACCACAAAACACTAAAATCACAAAGTCAATTTACACAATGTTATAAAAAATGGATTCAAAATAATAAAGCACAATGTCAGATAAAAATTAATTCAAAATAATAAAGATAAAACTTATTTGCATTTTACAAAGATTTGATCTAAAGAGTAGAATGCTTCTGTGTCGAGCCAAGAGTAGAATGCTTCTGTGGCGAGCCAAGAGTAGAATGCTTCTGTGGCGAGCCAAGAGTAGAATGCTTCTGTGGCGAGCCAAGAATAGAATGCTTCTGTGGCGAGCCAAGAGTAGAATGCTTCTGTGGCGAGCCAAGAGTAGAATGCTTCTGTGGCGAGCCAAGAGTAGAATGCATCTGTGGCGAGCCAAGAGTAGAATGCTTCTGTGGCGAGCCAAGAGTAGAATGCTTCTGTAGCGAGCTAAGCAAATAATTTCGTAGAGAAGGATTGTGTTGGTGCAGCCTGAATACTTTTGGGTACACTATTGTACATCTTTGTTGCCATATAAAAACAGTTTCTTCTAAATAATTCTAAGCGAGGACCGGGAAGTTCAAGTGGTCTTCGAGTAGCTGTTTGTCTATAAGTATTATCCCTGTTGCTTAAACAGCTCCAAATGGACAAACTTGCATGTTTCGAATATGTATAAGCAGGGAAATGTGAGTATTTTATGTTTTTTGAAAAGTGGCTTACAATACTCCCTCCAACACGTGCCCCATATGGCTCTAAAGCATTTCTTTTGTGAAATAAATACTGTATTTGTAGTGGCAGATTTCCCCCATAAAGTAACGCAATATCTCAAGACGCTCAGTCCTGAGATATTGCGTTACTTTATACATGACTATGGTAGACCATAACGGCAGTATCCACACTTGTAATAAGTCTTAATTGTTTCAACTCAAATACGAACTTGTTTATTTTTTGACAAGTTATGTCTACCTGAGCTTCCCAATCACAATGCTCATCCACTAAAAGTCCAAGAAAATTGGTCTGACTGACTTGCTCTATTTTAATATTATTATTATGTTTTATGTCTTAATTTATTTTATTACCTAATTTAGTTTAAAATTGCATTAATTTAGTCTTAGATGTATTTATTTTTAATTTATTAATTGCAAGCCATTCAATAACTTGATTTAGCGTCATGTTAATTTCGTGTTCATAAGTGGACATGTTTTCACATTCAATAATGATAGTGGTATCGTCTGCAAAAAGGACGCACTCGTGCCTGACGGCTTGTGGTAGGTCGTTGATATACAGCAGGAATAGTAGTGGTCCTGATATACTACCCTGTGGTACACCATGACTATTAAACCTCATATTTGAATCATATATCTCTAAACCATTTGTGAAATTATCAACTTTTGAGGTTCTTGTTGTTTGTTTCCTCTGCTCTAGGTAACTTTTGAACCAGTGATTAGCCATGCCGCGAATACCATATTTATCTAATTTACACAGTAGCAGTTTATGGTTCACGAAATCGAAAGCTTTGCTAAGATCGAGGAACAAAGCCTAACCCGTTTTCTATTATTTAAATTATTAAGAATTTTCGACATTAAATTGAAACCTGCATTTGTACATTTATTTTTCCTAAAACCATTCTGTTGGGGGGCAAGGATGTTATTTTTATTTAAAAAATTTAGGACTGTCTTATAAATAACTTTTTCTATAATTTTTGATATAACTGGGATCAGTATAACTGGCCTATAATTTCTTCTATCAGATTTGTTGCCTTTCTTTAGCAAGAGAACCACGATGGAGAACTTGAATCTTTCTGGAAAGACGCCGTGCTCTATTGTTAAGTTTACCATAAATGACAACGGTGTTGATATATGATTAGCGATCGTTTTTAAGATTTTTGTGTTAATTTTGTCGTATCCTGCTGCTTTTGTCTTTCGTAGTGACATAATTATTTCATAGATTTCTTCAGGACATATTGGTTCCAAAAATATACTTTTAATCACATGATTCTTTATGCTTTTATCGATATTTATAATTTTATTGTTACTTTCGTTTGTGTTGCTATTATTTATAGGGTCATTTGCTACAATATCTACAAAATAACTATTAAATTAATTTGCTATTTCTCTACCGTCTTCAAGAATATTGTCGGTTTCTTGAATGTTATGTATCATATTACTCGTCATACGTTTACCCAACTTACTATTTACAACATTCAATGTGGCTCTACATTTGTTTTATTTTTATTTTGAATGTAATTGTTTGTAGATGTCTTTTGTAATAATCGAATGCATTGCTTTAATATCTTGCTATAACTTTTATAATTTTCTTTTAAAGCTTCTGATTTGTTAGGATAGTACTGATAGCTTAATTTGCGTTTTGTTTTGCAGCTGTTTTGAACTCCTTTTGTTATCCATTTTACTGAACACCTATTAGGTGTTTTTTAATTCTAATTATGGGGAAAAATAGATCGTGGAATAATATTAATAAATCATGAAGTTGTCAAATGCTTTATTCACGCTTGTTCACGCAAAATTTAGATTTTTCATATTTTAATATATTTTTCAATCTTGAGTTTTTGGAAAAAGTTGATGTTGGCATAATGGACCATGTTACCTTTGCCAGAACATAAAGATGTCATTATCAAGGCTCTGTCTTTGCCTGTCCCAGAAAGTAAAAAAAAACAAAGGCTGCGTTCGGTTTGAACGTCTAAGTTGACGCCTGCCATTAGCCCACGTTTTACATCTCTTTTGCAGGCGTAGAACTTGATAGTGCTATTCTTCTGGTAATTTTATGCGGGTGTGGGTGGACGATCAAACAAATCGAACGCACGGTTATGCTAAATACGATACAAGTTATTTGTTATGGTGACATTGAAAGCTAGTGTCAGCTAGTATCTTTTCAATGCTAGGCAAATGCAATGTAGTTCTTCTGCCTACATCCTCGATATCTGAATTATTTCAAATATAATAGAAAAATATATTTAAATGTGTTTCGTATTAAGCATTCAAATATAATCTCAATGGACGTTAAATCTTTTTACCTAAACAAAAATGTTGTCAATTTTCGTGTATCACAAGTAATTACTGGTAATGATTATAATTATTTGTAAACTGTTAGGTATATGAAAGGATAATGAACCAGGCATTGCTTCCTGGGTAATTTAAATGCGTGCCGTAGACTATTTGCTATGCTAGAATAAGAATAGCTTAGGACACTTGCCTTTCTAGGTTACCTAAGTTAGGTACCAACCTTTTATTACTTATGTATAGCAACTCAATGCTGCCAGCGAACACTGTATGTTGTTATTAAACAAGTTTCACCAGAGTTGAGAACTAGCAAACAAAATAAAAATCCATCATAGAGCCGTTTCGGAGATATCAAACTATACTGGCACATAATTCTCGTTAATAAATTGATTATACTATACAATCAATTTAATTTCAAGAATTTTTAACACGTGAAAGCTACTTCAGTAGTACACCTTCCTGATTGATATGTTAATTCTTGGTTATAAACAGATGCAAATGCAACGCTAATATCTTTTGGAGCAGGGAAACGATAACTCGAGTTAAGCAGCAGATAGCTGTCACGATAGTTGGATGGGCGATCAACTCAGGGTCTACTAGGACAGCTTGAAAACTTCCAGCAGTTGGGTTTGCCACAAGCCCGACACCCCTCCATCAACCCGCACTGAGCCAGCGTGGTGGAGCGGGGCTCAATCTTCCTGGCACCGGGTAAAGGCCTGCGCCCTCGGTGGGGACACTAATGGGCGGGCTACATGTATTTTTATTTGACCCCTGGGTCAAATGTGAGTCTGCTTCTCCCGAGTGATGCTTGTTCAAACGTTATAATTCTGTGCAACTGTTACCACGTATGGGAAAAGGCGATATGCTACGTTATGGTTGGTAAATAGCACGCGCGTGAAAATGTTGGAAATCGACTCTTGCGCACGTGATGTGGTCTCGTGAGCGGGCGACTCGCATTAAAGGAGTCCTCATCTCGACCCTTTAAAACTATGTTATAAATACGATTTCATTAAAAATGCGAATTTTATGACACAATTTACGGTTAATGCTAAAATAGTTATCGTTTATTATAAACCTTTTGCTGCAATTTTTCAATGGCTTTGAACCTGAGACTCGAAAAGTAACTTACCGACTGTATTAATGAAGTAGGGTTAGGGACAAATATCAGATATTTCGAGCGTAAAGCGCGTACGAAGCGTCTCCCTTCAGCTTGGACAATGCTTTAGTATGTCTGTCCAGCTGTTCTGTTCTTCTCTACAGGTCGGATTTTGCAACTGAGCAGGTTCGATAAATATATGTTTGTTTTTGTCGATTCAGTTTTTCGAAACTTTCAAAATGGCGAAGATATGGGGCTTGAAAATATGAAAATATCATACTTCAGCCATTTTGAAAAATTTACAGATTGTCACTAAGATTTTTATAAGGGTAACGAAACAATTTTCATGCAATAAACTTCAACAGGTCGGGGTTGTGAGGGGGTGGAAAATAATGTAAAAAAATCAATTTCAAGACAGAGAACTTCAGCCCACTAGTAACATATTTTTGTCGAGTTTTCACGCCACAAAATAATGGTAATGGTTAAAATGGGTAGACTAATCTGCAAACTTTAACGTATTTATAATTTATATAGAATAATACAAAAATTATTAAAACTAATAAAATAACAAGTCCTGATAATAATTATTTCACTGTCAAACATCCACAACAACACCTTCGTCGTATTTATATTATTTACGAAGTCTACAAAGAGGAGCGAGTATTGACCATACCTGGATGTAGATATGCCTTTACCACTTCATGTGAGAAAACGCTTGACGATAGTAAATTACACTGACGAGCAAAAGTTCCACCCACAAAATGCCGACAAACACCCATCAAATTTTTTAAAACATTTAATTTAAAATTTGAACACAAAATTTACATTTTTAATTGGTAATATTCTGATGCGCTGTTAAATGTACTTCAATATTGCAGAAGGCGTCATTAAGCCGTTTAGGAGTAATTTGGTGATTTGTCACTGGAACTTTTTCATTGCTCGTCAGTGTATTTGGTAACTACAGAAAAGGTTATCACATCGGAATGGCCCGTCCCACGGATGTTGCATCGCTGCAACTTGCCCATTCAAGTATCACGCAATGCACATAGGACATACTTACAGTCCAGCGAAACCATGTTGGCACATCTGTACACCTTATTGCAAGCAGGTAAGGGCGAAAATTGGGAAGACGCAAATTTTTTCGAGTGTACGTTGCAGTAGTTAGAATAAGTGCTAACTAACGTTCAAACATTTAACTTGTGTGACGTCATTGGTTGCAACGAAACAGCCCTTTAATTGCAAATACCGTGACGCTTAGCTGTTCGTCTGTTTCTTGTCCTGAAGTTTCAAGGGAAGGTAAACCTCGCGCCACGATTTAAGAGCGCTGGGCGACGTTGGCGGGAATTACTGCGCAGGTATTGAAATGTGACTACTGCGCATTCAAGGCCAACGCTCATATCTAGTGGCGCTACGAAAAGGTGTTGATCATTGATGCATAACAAACACGGACAGAGGGACGGTAAAATATCATTCCATATAACTTGTCCCTTCGATGTTAAGTTTGCTGTAGTGCACAGCTGTAAAACAATGCCGAAAAGCAATATCGGGTTGCCAGACTCAGATCGCAATTCCGCACTTTCATATAAAAACCGGTCAAGTGTGATGCTGTTGCACATTTCGGGTTCCGAAACCAATGTAGGTATGAGCCTGAAAATTAGGGAATTTTTAAGAAAATATCTTATTTATTATGTGTTAGTATTTGTTAGTAAAATATACGTCATGATAATCTTTATCACCAAATTTTAAGGTCATAATAATTATAATTCAATGGGAAGTTAAATATTTCTTCGGTACAAAATTATGTAAAAAAGCTGACTTTGGAGGGTTCTCAGTCTTTTGTTTTCCAATATAAAAAAAACTGTATTTATCTACTCAACAAGCTCTAAACAACGATACCCTAAACGATGGGATAAGTCTATTTATTTTTCTCTTGTCCCCGTTTTAGCTGTGTGGGGGCCCCTCTTCAAAACATTTAATCATAAACATTTATATACACATGAGCGTATATGCATAGCGTTGCTTCTGACCCAGAAACAGCGACATCATACACATACATACATCCAAGACCAGGGATTTTTCTTTTATCGCCAGCCGGGGATCAAACCCGGGAACTCTCACATGGTAGGCAGAGCCATAACCACAGCGCCACAGAGGTCGTTATCGTTTTAAAAATATGTTTTATCAATTATTAAGGCTTTGGGTCAACAAGATATTTATACTGTGAAAAATTTAAGACAGCTTTAACCGTTTGGCTGTGGCCGTATGGTGTGTATGACGAGACCAACGTGACGGACGGACAGTCACGTTAGTGAAAGCTGGGCTCAGTTTGGACCTGACGGGTACGGAACCCTAAAATTAAGATTGAGGGCGGAATAAATAGCCAGATCGTCCATAAAGCGACGATTTACCTTTCTTATTTCTTTATAATCGTTCCTTTTTGTTACTATCGAACAACTTACACAATAGTTAGCTGGCTGTCATTATTGCTTTGATTATTTTAAATACTTACTTGGTTTTACTAAAGATAGTTTTGACACCTTGATAATTTGGGGTACACACCTTTTTGTCTTCATCCTTAATTTCATAATATTTCCATAATGGAGATCTTTTATTTCTTGTAGACATCCATGTAAGTAACTTGTGTGTCTCTCACTCAAATCGTGACGTCACACTTACTCAAAATAATATGAATAAACAATGTCTCGCGCAACGACTCAAACGTCAGCTACAAAGTTCTATTTAACATAATTAAGACAAACAGACAGGTGGCTTTACCTCGCGCCACGAATAAAAAGCGACGGGGACGTTGGCGGGAACTACTGCGCATATGTACAGGTATTGAAAAATTACTACTGCGAATTCAACGCCAACGCTCATAAATCGTGGCGCGAGGTATACCAGTCTACCCTCTTCCCCCGCTTCCCGTTTACCCCGCGAAAAAACTAACAAGTTGTGTCTTGAAAATATGACGATATTTTACTTATTCCTGCCGAATATTCGACTATTCGGTTCGTGTGGCGGCCGAATATTTGGTATTCGGCTAAATCACTATTCATTCAGCTCTGCTAGCAACACTGGTTGCACTGCTACCAACTTGACGGCGAAGGGAAGAATGTGAATGTGGAATGATCACGATGATAAACTTTATGATAAATGTTTGCAAATATTTGTTTGATGAGAACGGATGTTTGTACCCTAGTCATGGTTGTTTATCTATCTAAGTATGTGTATCGTTGTCTGGTACCAAGATACAGGGAATCCTAGTTTGGGGATACCTAGATAAATGTGTGTAAATAGTGTCCAAGGTATTATTAAAAAAAGAATGTGGTACAATTTTCAACCTTGAGACAAATCAAATAAAATTGACACAAACTAAACTGAGTTTCCTACTCCCTAATAATAAATAAAAAGGGCAGAGACCTGTAAACTTATGATGACTAGTTTGCTCAATCCGTGCTTGCTTCAGACATGGTTATTTATAGTTTCATAAAGATAAGTAGGTAAGTACTAATACGCAATTAATCACTAACTAATTATCTTAGAACAACAAAAATAAAAATGGAACTAGTAGGTAGTGTGTAAGGGTGTATATATGTGTGTCTGTAGGTGTATGTGTGTATGAGTGTGTGTTTATTTGTATTTTGAGGAAAGCAAACATCGAAACAGTCAGCTCAAGACTCTCTCTCTCTCTAGTCTCTTCAAAACTATGGACTATCTGAAAGGACTGACTATTTACGATAAGGTCGCCTGATAGCAAATTGATAGTGTTAGTTGTAAGCTAAGAATTGAAATGGCAATAGGATTTGCAATTATTCATCCATTTATTTATAGTAATCTTCCCTCTACAATCTTTAGTCCCGCCTCAGTTCATAATTCTGCCCCATTGGCCAGTGAACCAATTTACGCTTACATTCATACCTATTCAAATCTTTGTTATTACATATTTTTGGCTGCATTAAAAAGTGATAACTTGTTGACGGCGAACAATATAGACTTTGTTCGCCGAAACAAGTAAATGAAGCGTTGTCTTTGTCATACAATTTCATACAAAAGACAAGGTCAAAAATCGCTAGTGGGCGTGAACCAAACTGGTTAGAAGCAAAGGTGCATCATAATGTGCCTACGTTTTGTATTCTCAACTAAACATTTTTCTGTTTTGAGATAGTTATGAAGTGTGTCACTAAAATAAAAATGCTATGTCCATTGTAGAAATAAAAATACCCGATTGCATATTTACCTTTATTAAACAGTTTTTTTTTCTAGTCCCATTTAATACATATGTACATACAAACATAATACGTGCATACTTATGCTCACGATTCATGTAGTCAGATAATTAAGAACACACTTTAATTATATATGTAACTAAGCGCCAGCACTCTACCACTAAGTCTAATAAACAAGCCGGGTCATACGAAAAAGTTATAAATCAAACTAACACAAAATACGTACGTCAAGCACTTCTGAACGGTCCGGTCGCACGAACTAAAAAAAATACTCGCACTGTGAACACGGTCTTAGCGTCGTGGCTCCACCAATCAGACGCTAGTGCATTCCTTTCCCATTAACTTGTTTCGGCAAATAGAGTATTTTTTTTTTATCCAGGCAATGATCTCATTGCTTTACGCGTCGCTGGTAGGCAGTGGGTGCAGGAGGCTCAGGAGCGCAGTGGATTGGAAGAGGCCTATACCCAGCAGTGGGTAAATTTGGGCTGATTGATGATGATGCTGACAACTTTTAGCTGAAAATTATGTTGTTACACAAAAATCTACGGCCATCAACAGGCCATTATGATGCAAAAAAATTACACGTGGATATGCGTTGTAATCTGCAGAACTATTAGCAGTATGCAAATTTTTTGTACTTTTTGTCCCTTAGAAGAGTGTACAAAATAGGGCAATAATATTAATGATGCATTGTTACGGATGCACGACTATTACACTTAAATAGTTGCTAATAGTAGGTAGATCTTAAAGCTGGTATTTATAACAAAAGTTGACACAGAGTCACGCCTTTTCCCATACGGGGTGGCAGAGGCACAGTTGTGCCTCTGCCACCCCGTATACGTACCCTGACACGGTTGGCCAGTTATTCAATACTCCATTTTGCGTGACAAGAGGGCAGCCCATCGCCGCAGCTGTGAAATTGAATTGACATTTATATACAGCCACATGTTATGTATACACATTTATTTATTTGATATCTTCCCGGACGGGATTCGAAACCGGGACCTCTCATCTCTCATGAGGCAGAATCTCTACCGCTACGCCACACAGGAAAAGACATTCTTTAAACGTATTGCGACAATTGTACATACCGCCCGTTACCTATGACGGTACTTTAATCGCCTACAGTGACAAGGCCTGGGTGACATGTGTGATAGACTTCTCTCCTGGACTAACCACGTCAGCGAGGTCAGTAAGCGCGTCTTTGCCACCTTTCACTCACTAAGACGGCTTCAGAACTTTCTGCCCCATCAAACAAAAATTACTCTTGTTCAATCTCTTCTTCTCCCTTTGATCGATTATGCCGATGTTTGTTGGGCTGGCGCCAACGAAGAGCAGCTGAACAGACTCGAGCGACTTTAAAATCTCGGGATTCGGTTTATCTTGGGACTGTGCAAGTTCGACTACGTCTCGCAGTATCGCAAGGAGTTAAAATGGCTGCCGATCCGTCTTCGTCGGGACACACACATCCTCACTCTTCTATTCAACATCTTAACCAACCCTCGATACCCTAGCTTTCTCCGTGAGCTTTTTAAAATTTTCCCTTCGGCTCGTCCACGTAGAACTCACACGGTTTCCCTGCTCTCTATACCTCATCCATCACAATACCGTCGCATACAAGCACTGTTTTCGATTGCGGGCGATCACTCTTTTTAACTCGCTTCCCTGCACTATCAGAGATAGTCCGTCTCTCCCCGTCTTCAAGAATCGTTTGAAAGAGCATTATCTTTCTCTATCCTAGATTTGAGCTTTGTATATATTAGTTTATTTATGTGTATTTATATTTTTATATAATATTTATGTACTTGTGTATGTAGTGCATCTAGCAGTCAGTTCAATAGTTCAGTAATATATGTATGTATCTTATCAGAGCACACAGGTCTATCCTGTATATTAAATTATTCATATCAACCTTGGGTTTGCTGGAAGAGATCTCTATTTAGAGATAAGCATGCCTTTGTAGATGTCCTTTCTGTTTTATTATATCTTATGTCGTTTTATGTGCAATAAATATATACGAAAAGGACCATGCAAAAGATTGTGTGAGCAATGTCCCCACCCACCAAATACCAAAAATAAACGGTTAAAAAAAAGTACTGGAACACACGGCTTAACATCAACGAACACGGGCTGTTTGCAACAAAGATTAGACATTGAATAGGCGTTGTTTTGCAAGGAAAGACCTTTTGAATTAAATCCCCATACCTACGGCAGATGGCGTTGTATTCAGATAGCCAAGATCGATAAACTGAGATACATTTGAAATCTCTTGGTCGGTGTGGACCGTTGTGCATGGTTCTTTGTATTTGTTCGCCGTCTTTGTATAATGCTTTGCACTGTGATCGTTAACGCAGTAATTACGACTCATCATAATTAATTAATTACAATTGTGAGCGTTGTTGTCGCCTATCTGTCGCTAATCAAATACACAGTAGTATGTTAGTACTTAATTGTAAATCTGTCATTATTGTGGCATTGACATTCATTTAGTAGTAGAATAAATATAAGAGGGCTTTCTCGCAAAATGTTTGAATAAATAACTAAACGTATAAGCTACAGTGTCTCTGCCACCCAGTATGGGAAAAGGCGTACAGATATGCTTCTTATCAAAGGCAAGGAATAACTGTAAATAAAATAAACGGCCAAGTGCGAGTCGGACTCGCGCACGAAGGGTTTCTTATCAAGAACTGTTTTGCCCTATGTTCCCCACATATCTATTTTTTTTCAAAATTTGAGGATTAGTTTAGGAGATACGGGGGAGGGGCTGGTCTTTTTTCCTTTTATCTTAAATAATTTATAGGAAATCAGGAAACATGAAACTTCTGTCGGTCTGCCTGTATTTCTGCCTAGGCCTCTATCAACACCCTTTTTCTCAAGATCCCGTGGAGGTCTCAAGTTGAAATTATTACTGATTACTCAAGTCTCTTGAAGTTGTGAAATATTCAAAATTGTAGCTCAACGCAATCCAAAGATAGGACCATTTTTGTCACAATTTGCTGAATTTGCTTGATACTCCCAAGGGCACCGAAACCTAAAGGATACTTTCCGTTGACCTAGAATCACGAAACTTGCCATGAAGCAAGGGTCTTATAAAAAGTAAGGGAAACAATCTGAAAACCGTAAGTTTGTAGTTCCTTCATTCAAAAATGCAATTTATGGGGAACCCTTGGTGTGCCATTCCAACTCTCACTTGGCTGGTTTTTTAAGTAAGTCATTCAGAATTGTGAAAAAAATATTTGAAATACTGCCTTTACATTGGGCTAGGCACAAGGTATCGTGTGAAATTTACTGTTTTGCCCCTCAAGAGTGCTCCACAAGTTCTAAATTATTTTGTTTACGTAACACGTTCTTGTTTGGGTCATACACATATATACGTGTACCAAGTTTCAACTGAATCGGCTCAGAATTAGGTCGTTTAATATTACTTTTACACACGTAGGACAGATACACAAGTGATCCGATAATGTTTCCGTTTTCCCTTTTTAAGGTACGGAACCCTAAAATTAAAACACCCCTGAGCGTTCCATGTTAGGTATCTCCCTCGTTGACCGCGTGACAAACGCGAAATTCGACAGAAAACGAAGGTCGAAGATGTAGGTAAGCGGATAACGAGACTGAGGTGGAGATGGGCGGGACACTTGGCTAGACGGGATGACGGACGGTGGACCAAAGCAGTCACGGAGTGGTGGCCAAGGGGAGCAACAAGGCCAGTGGGTAGATCACCTGCCCGATGGTCCGACGGTATACTAAAGTCGACAGGATCTCAATGGATGCGGATGGCACAGGACCGCAGGGGTTGGCGCTATAGAGAAGAGGCCTTTGCCCAGCAGTGGGTTCTCTGGGCATAGGCCTCTTCTCTATAGCGCCTGGGCTGAGCATGAAACCTTAAGACTAAAATGGCCGCTTACACGCCACCAGACGTGGCACTACTAGTTTTATTTTTGGTCGACTAGAGTTGAGTAAGTAGGGTCGATAGTTGATAATTTCTGCAGAAAATACCTTGGTTCCCACCGCCCTGCCCCTATTCCTTTAAACTTTAAACGTAATAAACGTAAGGTAGGGAGTTAAAATTTTCACAGAATGTGTATTTCTGTTGCTGGTGCAGATTTTATAAATTAACTCCTTCCAATGCAGTAAAGAGATATGCCGTTAAAGGGATATGCCGTTAAAAAGCTGAGTTGTTATGGCGGCGAAAATGCAAAAAATGCATCGCGTATCAACCTCACTTACAGTGGATTTTTCATAGAGTTGCATGGTTAAGGAGTGCAACTCTATGAAAAATCCGTTGTTCTATGAAAAATTGAGGTTGTTCGTACGCAAGCGAGAGGTTTTTCTTTGCAATGGGGGTTTTCGATACTTTTTCTGCCACCAGGCGGCGCCTCGTAGGCGTCAGGTCTAGATAGTACAAAGTCAGAAAACCCTCGAAGGTTTTCGATACTTTTTCTGCCACCAAGCGGCGCCTCGTAGGCGTCAGGTCTAAACAGCTGTCAAATAGTACAAAGTCAGAAAACCCTCATTTGTCAATCAAGTATGATACACCATAGAGAAGGTAGAGTGTTCCTCTGTTTCCGGTCAGTATATACTAGCAACAAAAAATAGTATGGGGTTCGCACATGATCAGTTCCATACGGCGGCTTCCGGAGAGCTCGGACGTATGGGAGGTTTGCTTGTGGAGTCAGCGGAGTTTTATATAGTTCGTTCATATGGAGGGAGTGCTTACGCGAGCGGGAAGGTTAAAGGGGTCACCACACAAGAGACTTGTTACTACCTGCGATATAACAATCCATAACATGATTCAAATATGAATAATAATAATAATAATATTATTCTCTTTTTGTTTTTGTTTTATTATTTTATTGGTTAAGTTTTCTTGTACGATGGTATGGTACCCTGTGTGTGTGACTCCGATCCACAAATGACAATTTTTAATGATCTGTCATTTAACGATTCTTTATATGAATAAACAACTTCTCTCACTGGAGTTTTACGATTTTATTTTCAAAGTTTTACATTTCTGATATGTTGATGAAACTTTTGAAACATGAAAAACTGATATTCAACCATTCAGAATTAATTACCGCTAGGTACAATAACTGTACATCGCTGGGGCAGTCGCCCATCATTTTCCATCACCTTTAGACACGCTTTTATTTAAGTTAATAAGGCCCACTACGTCAAACGCGAGTCAACTTTAACAACTCGATAAAAAATCGTAAGGAGTTATTCGGAGAAGTAGAAAAAGAAGAGTTAGTGATAAAGGGGCTCGACTGCACTATATCTTCAGATTTCATCAAATAACGTGATGCAAAGTCAATGCCAACCTTCATCGGAGTCTATGGTTTTAGCAATCTGGGACAGACACGGTCTGGTTAGCACACTAGGTCACAATAGACGACCTAGATACGAAACAGATTGAATTAAGACTGTTTGAATTATTCGGTGAAATTGTAACTATACTCTTAATAAAAACTAGCTGGAGCCCGGGACTTCAAAATGTGTCTGAACATTGAAGAAAAATAATAAAAATTAATGAAGGTGACTAAATAGATTCAAAGTATGGTCCACCCCCAACTCCCCATCCTTGATAGGTTGAAACACCAGGTACACCTGTCTATTTATCATTTGATAGATTCTTAACAACGCCGTTCTACCAACATGAGTTATGTAGGACTGAAATAAAATGCATGGTATATGAAATACGAGTTAATGAACTGCCATCTTATATTCGAAAGGATATCTCAGGCAGGCTCCAAGTATTTGTCAATAAATGCTTGAGACAAATATTGAGAATATTCTGGCCAAACACAATCACAAACGCAGAATTGTGGAGACTCACGTACCAGAAGCCGTTGGAGACGGAGGTGGTCACTAGGAAATGGCGATGGCTTGGCCACGTGATGAGGAGACCTGACGAACACCTGTCGAAAATAGCCCTCAAGTGGTGCCTAAAGGGGAAACGGAAGAAAGGTCGCACCAAAACAACGTGGCGACGTTCAACGGAGAAAGAGGCCGCCACTGAGAGCTCAGATTTGGCGGAGCTATAGCAGATGGCCCAAGATCTTCACATTATCTTCACATTAACAGTATCGCAGGGAGTTAAAATAGCTGCATATTCGTCTTCAACCTCCGATATCCCAGCTTTCTTCGTGAACGCTTCGACTATCGGACGTTCAGTGTTTGGGATGACACGTTAAGCTGTATGTCCCGGCTACTATCGCTACGTAGTAGTGGTCGTTAAACCCCCCCACGAACCTGCACTGAGCCAGCGTGGTGGAGTATGGCTTAATCTTACACGTATCCGGGTAAAGGCCTGTGCCCCTCGGTGGGGACATTGCTGGGCTACATTTATTTATTAATGTGTAGTATATTTAGTAGTTTAGTAAAACACTTATTCATATTATTTACTTGTATTTCTGCACAAAGGTCTACCTGTCACTGCTATCAAATTAATTCTTTTCCTCTTGGGTTTGCTTGAAGAAATCTCTAGTTAGAGATAAGCTTGCCTTTGTAAATGTCTTTTCTCTAAGTTGTAATGTGAATTTTCATGTGCAATAATAATATACGGAATATACAAAAGACTGACTGACAAGTTGAAATCCGACATCTGTTGTCTGGTATTTCAAACTCGCAATATAAGCACTAAATTGCCACTAAATGGACCTAAAACAATAACTTATTCGAACGTGTGCGAAACTGCAAAGGACAGTAGGTGTCATTATGAAACTTTCTCACGGGCACTAAATTGCTGCTTAACTATGCAACATAATCGGGGTAGTTAAGTATTAACCATGTGAAAAAGAACTGTTGCGGCCTATAACTATCCCTAATGTGTACCGTGTAACTATGTGGAAACACTGAGAAAAATTACCACTGGAGCCGCTTTTCATCCGATTTACCCCTTTGCCAAGGTACAAGACTCATTCTGAAGTTATCCAATCTTGCGGTGCATTACGTGTATTGCGACGAGAATCTTTGTAGGTGTTGCCTCGCCCCTTGCTTTGTAGGTGTTACCTCGCCCCTTGCTTTGTAGGTGTTACCTCGCCCCTTGCTTTGTAGGTGTTACCTCGCCCCTAGCAACAAATGAGAGAACTCTTAATAGGAGGATTTTTCGTAAGCTTCAGATTTACTTGGTGTGAGTATAATCACGATTGAGGATAAAAAGGTTGACAATCATTGTCACTTAGAACATTAGCAGGACTTTCCGGTTAGAAACCTAATCACAATTAATGATCCCTTACAATGTAATCGTAATAGAAACGTGTAAATTAGGTTAGAACTTGACAATATTTTCGTTGAGGACTCTTTGTTACTTATGGCTATGATTTACAAAATATTCAGTATTGGTTTTGTGAATCAGCCAGTCAGTCAGCCCCCATTTCAATATCTAAATCGAGGAACACCAGTGTTTAATATTTATGCTTCGGAACGCACCTCTAACCACGCTCTGCTACCAAAAATGATTAAATTCCACGCCTCAACCGAACGGGCGTGGAATCTGGCAGGGTTGGTTTTCACCAGGAGTACTGACCTTTGACGCCGTGGACCGGAATTCGAAAGCTCAATTCGAGGCAGGAACACGGGATAAGGAGCACAAGGGGTGGGGGGAGAGGAGGCGAATCTTACTCTCGTCGTAGCCCGATGCTGTCGCCGTCGTGTTGCTTGCCGACACGAGGAGTCGCTGTCCGAATGCGACGAATTGGGGACCGAACCATTGTGAAAGGAACCTTTCACAACACGAAGCACTCACTCCGATGACTTGAATCTACTTATTTCCCGACGATTGTTCCGTGCTTATTATAATTAACATTCCGACCAGACCCGACACCTGTGTTAGACAATTATTACAATTAAAATACAGCCAAGGCCCGACTGCCATGTGCCGACATTTTTCTCCAAGTCAAAAAAAGTAACCTCTAACTCGTCATCTCGTTTCTATACAAGTGACAGCTGCTAGTTCCGTTTCCGATCACTCGCGGTCCGAGTCGCGCAACAAAAAGAGGTGCGTTCCGAAGCATAAATATTAAACAGTCACCCGCCCGGACAGGCCCGAACCTGTCCCTAGTCAATAGGAAGGCGAGAAAGTGTTGCGACCGCTCTCTTGAGGACCGAGTCCCCCACCTTGACTTCTGCTGATCGAGGCGTGCCATCCCGTCCTCGTCTCCATCTCAATGATGGCAGGTTCACATCCTTAATCAGCACCAAATCACCGACTTGAGGGGGGCTCGTCCGGTCAGTCCACTTAAGGCGCTGCTGCAAGATGTGCAAGTACTTAAGGGACCACCGTTTCCAAAAATCTTGAGCCATCTGCTGCAACATCTGCCACCTAGTTAACCGACTTAACTTAACATCACCGAATGGGTATTCTGGCAGGGCGTTAAGGGGCTGACCTATCAGGAAGTGACCCGGCGTTAACGCTTCCAAATCATTTGGATCCGAACTGAGCGGGCACAACGGACGCGAGTTCAGTGTCATTTCAATTTTACAGAACAGCGTCGCAAGCTCTTCAAAGCGTAGAGAGGTCTCACCGATGATCCTCGTCAGGTGCGACTTAGCCGATTTAACCGCAGCCTCAAAAATTCCTCCCCAATGAGGACATCCCGGCGGACTGAAAACCCATTCAATCCCTCGTCGGGAGCAAGCCGTACCGATGGCGTCCTGGTTACCGTTCAGGAATTGAGTGACCTCCTGCAGATATCGCCTGGCTCCGACAAATTTGTGCCGTTGTCCGAACGGATTAATGTCGGGAGGCCCCTTCGTGAGACGAACCGATCTAGACATGCGATAAATGCCTCTGTAGTGAGGTCACTGACCACCTCTAAGTGGACTGCCTTCGTGGCCAAGCACACGAAGACGCACAGGTATGCCTTCACTAATCTGGCGTTCCGTAGCTGTGAAGACTTGACCATGAATGGTCCCGCGAAATCCGTTCCGACACCCGCAAAGGGTCGGATTTCGTTAACCCTATCCGAGGGCAAATCGCCCATCTAGGGCTGCATCGTAGCCGCCTTGGCCCGATAACAAGGCAGGCACCGAAATACGACGCTAAGCACTAAGCGTCTTCCCGATAGAATCCAGAACTCGCGCTGGAGAAACGCCATCAAGGCGTGGCATCCGATATGCCCATTCCGAATGTGTCGATCCTGTATCAACAGTTCGACCAACTTCCCTTTCCTAGGGAGTAACAACGGGTGGCGAGCCGCATAAGGCAGGTTGGCATTCCGCAGCCGACCTCCTACCCTCAGCAATCCTTGAGGGTCAATAAACGGGTTGAGCAGAGCCACAGCTCCCTTCGGTTGGACGCGTCCGCGTCTCAGAATGTCCAATTCGGACTTAAAGTGCACCGTCTGCACGTTCCGTACCAATGCGAACAACGCATGGTTCCGTTCCCGTGGTGTCAGGACCTGTGTCCGCACCCGTTGCGCCTCAGAATTGCGACAATTCCGCGCAAATCGGAAGATCCAGGCGGTCACATTGACCAGCTTGTCGAGCGAGCTGTACCGTTCCAGCAGGCTGAACTCCTCTTCCGGCTCTGGTTGCGTCGTACAGACACCGACTGTCAAGGCGCCGTTCGCCGAGGTAACGCGTGGACTCATTGGCCAATCCGATTCGGCTTGAGTCAACCATTTTGGACCCCACCACAAGGTATGTCCAACCAACTCCGGAGCGTGACACCCACGAGACGCACAGTCTGCTGGGTTCATTTCCCCTGGAACATGTCTCCAGATTAAGGGAACCTCCGAATTCAAAATCTGCGAAACCCGATTCGCCACAAAAATCTCCAGCTTGTGAACTGAAGCCTTCAGCCAGCATAACACGATCTGGCTGTCCGTCCAAGCGTAGAGCGTATCTTCTAACGCTATTGACCCACGAAGAACCGTCATCGTGTGGTTGAGCAGACGAGTCAGGAGAGCCGCTCCCGAAAGCTCTAATTTGGGAATGGTCAAGCGAGTGCGCAACGGCGCAACCTTGCTCTTGGCCATGACCAACCGCACATCAACCTCCCCCGAGGAGTCGAACGTACGCAGATATACCGCAGCTCCGTAGCCCTTCTCCGAGGCATCGCAAAACCCATGCAGGGTGGCGGTGTATCGTTTGGTGGGGACCAACCTCCGTGGCAGTGAAATCCGATTGATGCCAGGGAGGGTCGAAAAGAACGAGTCCCACTCTGAGCTCAATGACCCGCCGATCGGGTCGTCCCATTTCAGCTCAGCAGACCACAATTGCTGCATAAAACACTTGAGCTGAAATGTTACCGGGGTGATCCACCCGTTTGGATCAAATGTCCTAGCCACCGTTGAAAGGACGTTCCGTTTCGTCCAGACCTTCGGGGAGTCCAACTCGACCCGATACGAAAACATGTCTGACACCGGCTGGTACTGGACGCCTAATACCGACAACATATTTGGATTTTCCAAGTTTTCAAAAATGTGGGGATCCTGCTGGTAGTCATCCGGAAGACCAGACAGTAACTCTGGAGAGTTCGACATCCATTTCCGGAGCTCGTAACCTCCACCCCGTAGGAGCTCAACTAGCTCGTCCCGACGAGCGAGCGCCTCCTCTACGGAATCTGCACCGGTACAGATATCGTCCACGTAGAGATCCTGCTCCAGGATTGCTGCTCCTCTAGGGAAATTTAACCGTTCTCGATCCGCTAACTCCCGCAGAGTGCGAATCGCCAAATAAGGACTAGACCGTAGCCCGTACGTGTTGGTGTTCAGCTCGTACACCTTGATGGGCTGAATTGGGCTCTCTCGCCACAGTATCAGCTGATACCGTCTATCATCAGGGTGAATGACCGTCTGTCTAAACATCATCCGGATGTCAGCTACAAACACAACATTGTGTCGACGGAACCGTGTGATAATATCCGCGATGTCATGGTTCAACTTCGGCCCTGAATGCAAACACTGGTTCAGGTTCATGCCGTTAGATGTTGATGCCGATCCATCGAACACTACCCGTATTTTGCCCTCCGGGGTCCTCAAGACCGCGTGATGGGGCAGGAAGCAGTGGTCTTCACGCTTCCAGTCGATACCCGAAACCGACATGTGGCCGAGCGACTCGTATTCCCGCATGAAGTCGACGTACTTCTGCCAGAAAATCCCGTCACGCTTCATGCGTCGTTCCATCGACAGAAGCCGCGTCTCGGCTGCATGGTGTGAACTGCCCAGCGGTGGGCGATCACTCCGGAATGGAAGACGTGTGAGAAATCGACCTGACCGAAGGCGACCAGTATTGTTCCGATAAAACTGTTCACACTCTTCTTCAACCGGGTCCAACCGGCGGACCGTAGGTGGTTCCTCCACCTCCCAAAACTTCTGTATCACCTCCGAGAGTACAGAACCGAATAAGGGACTACGAGTCGCTAGGCGTGGGGCAGCCGGCATGACCGGACCCATTACCACATGGCCCAGTCTGGTGTTGACCGAAACCAGACCAGTCGCCTGCAACACGTGGACACCTGGCACTAACAGGTATCCCAAGGCATCGACACCCAATAAAATGTCTACTGGGCCCGGAATATCGAACTCCGGGTCAGCCAGTGACAACCCAGCGACCAACTGTCGCACCGAGGGCGACAACCGTACGTGAGGGTGTGAGCCCATCACATTAGGCATGACTAATGCCGTGACCGTCAGATTCACCGATGAATCCACCCGTGACGAGAGAGTAATCCGACATACTCCCTTAACGGAACCGACTTCCATGTTCCCGATTCCCCGAATGGAATGTGGATACTCCCTTACCGAAATGCCCAACAGTCTTACAAGGTTGCACGAGACTAAGCACCCCTGGGCCCCCGAGTCCAATAGTGCTCGTGCCACACAAGATTTGCCGTCCGAACTCCACGCTATCACAGAGGCGGTGGGGAGCATGACCGTCTGTGGAGTGGCGGCACCCTGTAAGTGGGCGGCGTGTCCCTAGCGGGAACCTCCGCGGGATCCGAACCCGCTGAGACCTCCGTCGGCCGTGGAGTAACTCGGCTGCTGATATGCCACCGGCATATCAGACCGTATGTACATCGAGGGGTCTCAACCCGGATAATAGGCCCCTCGCTGTCCCGGTATCCGACCATACCGGACGGTGTACGGTGTGCCCGGTGGCCACCTTGGATGGATGGGGGAGAGCGGATCCAACCTGGGGCGCTCTAGGAATGGGGGCGACATCCGACTGTTCGCCTCCCAGAGCGACGGGCAGGGTGGCGCAGAAGGTGGTGGGCTCCCAGCCTTCGCGCTACTCATAGGTGCCATCTGACACCCGCCCGTAACACGCGGTGAGCCAGCGGCCCGAAGTCCTCGCTGACCGTGGACAGCAGCGACCGAACCCCGGCTGTCCCGCATGTTACCCCCCGCGCTGCCCCCTTCCCCTCGGGGGGGGGGGGTCCCGTCCGCGGGTACCCCAGTCACCCCGTTGGTGACTCCCGTTGCCCGGAGGGGGACTGGGTCCGGCCCTGGTTGGGCCCTGTGGCCGACCAACCTGAGTCCGGCCCTGGTAAACGTCCGAAGGGCCTGACCGATTCAGGCACAACACTATGTGGTGCTTGCCACCACAGCACTCACAGGGGAACGCGCGCGAGCACTCGCTCAGCGTGTGCGGCCCCAAACAACCGAAACACAATCGGTGGCGGAAGACAATCTTCCTGCGGGCAGCTACCCCGAGCGCCTTAAAGTTGGCGCAACTGGTCACTTCATGACCGGCACTGTCGCAGTGCACACAGCCGTCACCCGACGGCGCGGCATTCAAAACGCCAAATTGTTTCGACCGCCCACCCCCCCGTGGGGGCGGGGGGCGCGGCCCCTCCCGCATCCGCGCGGGTTGGCGCTGCACACTGGCCTCCGTGTCCAGTGTGTCACATCGCCTGCATTTACCCTCCAAAAAATCCGTCAATTGGACGAGCGTGGGCAGTTCCGTGCTACTGCCCCCATGCAGCTGTTCAAACCGACTTTGAACAGCTGCAGGCAACCGTGACAAAACCATATACAAAACAATGTATGACCATTGGTCTACCGGAAGACCAAGGTTCTGAAGGGCCTTAGTGGCCACCAGCACAACCAGATTCCCACTATTCCTTTTGTGTTCGTAGAAGTATGTTCACAGAATGACCGAGATTTTTTCACTATGAATAGTAAATATCTATATATATGTCTATACAGGTATATATAATAATAATGTAGCCCATTAATGTGCCCACCGAGGGGCACGGGCCTCTACCCGGATAGAGGACCCGGAGATGATTGAGCCATAATCCGCCTCGCTGACTCAGTGCAAATGATGGGGGGGGGGGGTATCGGGATAGTGGACAATCCGACTGTCAGATGTATCAATAGGCAGAGGCTTTACAACTACACCACCAACAAGTGATAGTAGGCGGGACCTATAGCTTAACATGTCAGGCGAAACACGAAAACCTATGTATATTAATTATTTATCTTTGGTGAGGTCAGGTCCGAGAGCAAACTATGCAAAGAGATCATCTTAACTCATTCGATTATTTGTTGTTTACAAACTTTGATATACATCGCAATTCCTTCTTGGTTATCAGTGAATCAGTCACTTTAATTTCTTTGTTTGTGCCACTAATTACGCAGCATGACTGTGTCCCAGCTGTGTGCTTCAAATTATGCTAGTACGAACTTTTAGCACCTGATGTAAGTAAAACTTTACGATGTTTCATAGATATTGCTCAATTTTGATATTAATATTCTGAGGCCGAACGACAAAACGTTCATGTTGCTTGTTATCGTGTAAGTGTCGTGTTATCGGATGACGAAAGTAATTATTACTTTAAATTACAATTTAGGTTACGTACCATTTCGTTGCGGACTCATTTAGAAACAGAGATTTCTAAATAAGTCTTAGTAATCTCTTTCATGCAGTAACTTAAGCAATAGTTATCTATTGAAGATGGGCATCCAATACTAGCAATGTAATGGTAAACTTAGCGTACCTATTGCAATTCGGATTACTAATAAAATATCTGTAAAGGTTACAAATACAAAATTGAGAAAGACGTTTCTACATCGTACTGAACTTAACTAAATTACGATCTCTGTGGTGTGGGGACCGAGGTCTCAACTCAAAATCGAGAGGTCCCGGGTGTGAAGCCCGGCCGGGGAAGAAGGAAACAAGTCCTTGGTTCTTGGATGCATATGTCGCAGTTGGTTGGTTAAATCAGACACTTAGGTAACTAACTCTCTAGACCGTTACTGAAATGCCGACGTTTAACATAGTCACTAGCATTTTGATTTCAATAAAGCATCGTCGAAAACGTTTGAAAATCTGTCTTACCGAAAGCCAGCGTGTTGGAAAACAAGATGGCGTCACGATAACAGCTGATTTGCACAGCTGATATCATGGCAAAATTGCGGTAGCTTAGGTGAAGGGTAAAGGGGGTGAGCGAAATGAAGCCCCCTTTATCCTTCGTGTTAGGTTGAACATGTAAGAGCAACAAAAAATACTTAAAACAAAACTTAAGTACACATAAAAAAATATATATATTGTAGATGTCTTGTTGCCAAGGAACGTTTAGACAACTCGTTAAACGTTTCGTTCACTCACTTGTCTGACGGAATTTTAGTGACTTGGTTAAACGTCGGCATTTAATTAACGGTCTAGGGAGTTAGTTATGTGTCTGATTTAACCAACTAACTGCGACACATACATTACGGGCTTCCAACATGAAATCGAAAGTCGCTACAACATGAATGTCACGTCACGTCCCACGCACGACAGCGGAAACTGAGAGTCCAGTCCAACGGTCATCCAACCGCTGCTATCTATGTACGTCACTTCGATGGTGCGGCACACGGCACACCAAATGTCTCAATGTCGAACCGTTACAGCAGGCGATGGTTAACTCAGCGAATGTTTTTATATCGAAAGATTGTTGGTAGCGATTGATCACGACGTCGACAAATAATAGGTAGTTTTAACTTTAAATATTAAATGAAAACATGGATTAGTCACAAAAGGTACGAAAATAGAATGAGAAACAATACAATAGGGAAATAAAGGTATTTAATTACATTAAAAAACGGTCAAGTGCAAGTCTAACTCGCGCACGAAGGGTTCCGTACCACCGTACATGGTAGGGATGGTGTGGAGTAAATAGTTTTGATTTTACATATCAAAATGTTGTTTACAAAGTTATTGGTGCGGCTACTTTCACACTCCATGTACGTAACCAGGTGCTTGTATGTGGTATTGAAAGAATTGTTGTATGGGAGCCCCCTTAAATATTATTTTTTTCTGTTTTTTAGTATTTGTTGTTATAGCGGCAAAAGAAATACATCATCTGTGAAAATTTCATCTATCTAACTGTCACGGTTCATGAGATACAGCCTGGTGACAGACGAACGGACGGACGGACAGCAGAGGACTAATGCATTTTTTTTTAAATTAATAAAAAAAAAAACCTTTTATCGGACGTTTGCCGTGCTTGCTTCCCCGAGACATACCAGCGAGTCGTCGCACGGCGACGTTTGCTTGTTCTTTAATTTTTCAACTTCGAAGCGGTGCGCGCTACAGCACGGTCACAGTGGTGTGAACATTCGATGTCGTGACAATCGATGTTGCACCATTCTATGTGGCATACCGTCGAGTTGATGACCCTTCGATAGTACGATTGTAGATACCGTGACCATTCGATCTGTCGTCCCATCGATGTGACGTAAGTACCATCGGTTTAATGACCGATCGACTCATTTTCGATGTCGTGACATTCGTTGTAGCGACTTTCGATTTCAATAATGATATGCGATATGATTGTGATGATGCGATGGTACTAAAGGGTTCCCACGACACAGGGTATTCTAGTATGGGCCAGACTCAAGTAAGTAAACACCAACAATGCAGTATCCTGGTTTATGGTTTGGCAGGAGGTAACTCTTGTCCGAGATAAGCTTTATTTCACATAGTAAACTTGTAAAACACATACCATAGTATTTAGAAATACGAAAGAAAGCCATGCAAAGAACATACAGAACTGGATAGTAAAAGATCCCAACTCAAGCAAAGAGGCGGCCGACCAAAAAGGCTGTTTATATTCGCGTTCGGCTGGTGCGAAGGGCCCAAAACCATTCGCCAAGTCTAACTGAATCCTTGGCACGAATCACACAGCTGACAGTCTCTTTGACTACTCAGGACCAGTTTCTAACAGGTACCTAGGTTCGATAACAGGCTAGGAAACCTAGATGTTACTTTCTACATTCCTAGGTATTGAATAAGATTATGCGCTAATATGGGTTTTTTCTATAAAATGTCGACATTGACATTTAACAGGTTATATCTGAAATGCTGGATTCCTCACGCGGTTCGTGCATCCGTATAACGTACGTGAAATGTATAATAATTAATATCCTAATGGCCGAATGCGTAGCCTCTTAGTCAAATTAAGTGCCGCTTAAATATCATGCTGACGCTGTCATTTACTAAGCGAGAGACAGTGACAGAGTTGTCGGCAGGGGTCCTTAGTGGTATTGTCTGGTTTCTGTTATTAATCTGTATTCCACAATGATTCTACACAGCTACCGTTTATTTTTAAACCATTACGTGTACTTCTAAGCAGTTTCTATTACCGAGTTTCATCACGAGATTCCTTGTGTTGCACGTCTTTTAAAAAGTGATATTTCTAACCAGCCAGTAGCATCTACCTAAATAAATAAAGGAAACTCCTACTGAAATTGAGTACTGGCCAGTCTGACAAACACTTTCTGTCGAATCATGATGAGCGTTTTTTTCTCAGATGAACGGTATGTCTTTGTTTTGTTTTGCGGAGAAAGAGCGGGAAAACTGAACGCAAGTCCGCATCGACCCTGGATATCGATTTAGATCTTTCTAACGTTGAAGCTTGCACTTGTACAATACGGTTATTATTTCTTTACCACACGACACTTCTCGGCTTTTATCGGCACAGATCGGATAAACATATTATATTGCTGCATATTCATCACAATACTACTTACCTTATAGTAAAATAACAGTAACGTACCGAAGACGCATTTTGTAGAATTAGATGCTGCCTGAATCAGACACATTGATTATAAAGCTAGATTCCATTATCAGCAGTTGTGGAAGGCCACTGTAAGGGTTCTTTCCCACACTTAAAAGTCAGAAAACAAATGGTTTTTGAAATTCGACAAAAAGTTTAACAAACGCAAGCCACATGCTAGCTGCATGGGAAATAAGTTTTGTTTCTGATGTGGATGTACATCAGAAACAAAACTTATTTCCCTTTTTTTCGTCACTTAAAAAAATCTTCTTCTATGCGTGATTGCAAACTTTCGTTATGACAAATGCATTATTGTCAAAAACTCACGGCCTTACTACTAAAAAGAAGTTATTCACGGTTTAACTTATTCAGTTTTGTGTCCTTTTTATAGTCAAAATCCATGGATGAATGAAACTCTTTGTTTTAATTACTTAGCTTGTGTCAAAACCCGACAAATATCATCTCACACTATAGTTTAAATCTGTTACATTCTTCATGTTTTGTGGGTAATATTTAGGAGTTTATTAAGCCTACGTTAAAAACTAATTTGATCGATGTTGATTGTATAAATAATACAGAAGTTTAAATAAAAACTAGTCAAGTGCGAGTCGAACTCGCGCCCGAAGGGTTGTAGGGATGGTGTGAATAGTTTGTATTTTACATGGCAAAATGTTGTTTACAAAGTAACTGTTGGGGGCTACTTTCACACTCCATGCACGTAACCAGGTGCATTCATAAGTTTGTATGTGGTATTGAAAGAATTGTTGTATGGGAGCCTCCTCAAATATTAATTTGAGGGGGCTCCCATACAACATTCAGATTTTTAGTATATGCGGCAACATAAATACATCATCTGTGAAAATTTCAACTGTTTTTCTATCACGGTTCATGAGATACTGCCTGGTGACAGACGGACGGACGGACAGCGGAGGCTTAGTAATAGGTTCCCGTGTTGCACCCTTTGATAAGGAAACATAATAAATAGGTGATAATATTCAACCTTCATTTTGTCGTTTACCTTTTGGTAACTATTGACATCACAAAAAATTGTCATTTAAATTGACATGGGCAGTACCTTTACTATTTTATATTTGTATACAGAGATAGATGTCTGATATATCGTTAGCGTATTTTGTTTGTGGGAAAACAGCAATCAAGTGGCCTTGGTTTGATTATAATGGCATTAGGAAAAATATTTACGAAGGTTTAAAAAAATAATTAACTGTTTAGAGTAAGAATTTATAAATAGAATTTAACAGTTTTTTAAACTGTTAAATACGTAAAACAAGTCTTGGATTTAGCCGCGTCATAATGTTGTACTCGATTTCATTAAAACCTGCTGGTTAGAAATATGATTTTAACTTCTCATAGTTCTTCTTGTTATGTCCTTAAAGTTTTATTTCGTGGGCGGGGTCGGCGCCGCGGCTAACTTATTGGAAAATTTAACTTTTCAAAAACCGGGCTGGCCAGGGCATGCTGAAAGGAGCCTTTTAAATAAAACAAATGCCGTGAGTGTTGCAAGACGCTGATACGTAGTAAAATTGCAACAATTCCATAAAAATAGAAGATAAAATTTTATTATCTTTCCACAATAGGACTAATGTATCAAACATCAATTTTCACTTTTAGTAAGTATTCTTGCTTTTTTTGTCTCGCAAATGGTGAGAAAATTAGCGCTTGAATCCCTCACTGCACTCGGAACTGAGTCTTAATTCCCTCACTTTGCTCGAGAATTAACTAAAAGCTTCCTCGCTGCGCTAGGGAGTTCAATCTGAAGTCCTTCGTTACGTTCAGGATTCAATATCGCGCCCGTAACATAAGTTGGGGCCCGTATCTGTGCTGGGGATTGCATCGCGATCGCATCGCGACCACTCCGAGGGCGCGGAATGCCGTGTTTGGCTTGTCGGCGGCACCTATTTCGCTTGGAGACTGACTGTTAAATGCGGCGTTTTGCGCCCTCCGGAGTGGTCGCGATGCAATCTCCAGTAAAGAATTGGGCCCAGGGCTTTACCCCTTTGGTTTATAATCTACTATTATGAACCTAAATATAAACTTATACACACATTGGAATAAGAAACAATGTTTTTAAATTTTGTTGGGTAGATAGCTCTACCAACACTAATAGATGAAGGTACAGTCAGAATCTGATATATATGAATACGCAAACACTCAAATAGTCTCTCTCAAATAGTCACTCCCGCACATCCTAAACAACCAGAATCATCTCTACAGCGACAGTCTCAAAATGATGTGAATATCGTCGCCATTTGGTTAAAGGAAGTACTTTATTAGCCAGGGCAGTTAAAAAGCTAATGGATAGCCTTTTGACCACGAAAACATTAAAGACCCAGCCTTACTGAAAAAAGCCTTTTGATTTTGAGGAATAGAGAACCGGCCCAATTCGTTTTTTCAAGATCGTATCAAAGCAACAGCTGATTAATTTCAGAGTTAACTTAGCGAACGACGAATAGGTTGCTATAGGTGGCTTTCTTTCCGAATACTAAAGTTAGGTTATGTCAGGTCACAACTTTATGCACAACCTGGAGCCGATCGAAGCGGAGCGGAGCGAGGAAATCCCATAGTACAAAGCCGTCTTGTCTTAATCATTTGCCTAGGCACGTTTGGGTACCTCGTGAAACGTTTCGTCCAGATATTTGTCCGATGGACCTTTAGCTATTTGATTTAATGCCGGTCCTAAGTTAAAGTTCCGGGCTTTTGACTGTGCCTAAGTTAACCAAATAGTGGCATCAACATCCATTTGGACGCAGAGGATGTTATCATAATATTGAAAAGCTGTGTAGATATTTTTGGTTGTTTTTGAGTCTAGACCAATTTTAGTATCTTGCGTATTTACATATAGCCTGATGCTGACTGTGCCTGCATAAAATTGTAGATTTTTTTCATAAAAACGTTACAATAAAGAAACAAACAAAAACAAAAGTTATTCCTAATTTTAATATGCTAAGCTCTTTAAATATTGTTCACACCACAGCTTCCTAGTCTAGGTAACCTCAAGGCCAGGAGGATGGGTCAGAGCAAAGATCAGTGAACCTGCGCTTAATAAGTGATCCTGCGCTTAATATACATAATTACCTATACTACCTACCAATAAGTACTTTCATAGGAACTTCAAGAAGCTAATTCCTGTCCCTTTTCGTTGAAATATAGTTAAGGTGATACGAGAAAATATAAATAAAAGGAATTCTAATATAAACGAAAGTGACAGCGTTAATTACTTCCACATAAGAAAGAAAGAGGGCGCAAGCAATGCGCTCGACTCAAACTAAAATAACGTGGCGCCAAACCACATGAAATTTGTTTTAAAATAAATAATTTAGTGTAAAGATTTTACATACTACATCATATCCAAATTTGAATGCAAATCCGCAATGAAATTAGTAAGGATTTCAGAATTACAGGAAAAAAATAAAACAATTTAGAGGTAATTTTTCGTAATTAAATTCTATCAAGAAAATTTCATCGAATCGCGTTTTGAGTGGGAACTTTAATCAAATCTAACTAATATTATAAATGTGAAAGTAGCGATTTTAGCATGTTTGGATGTTTGGATATATAGATGTTTGGATGTTTGTGTGTTTGTGCCTCAATCACGCTAAACGGCTGAATGGTTTGAATGAAATTTAGCACAGAGGTAGTTTATGAGCTAGATTAACATATAGGATACTTTTTATTCGACTGCACCAGAAGGAGGGTAACGTTATATCGGTTAATGATAATTCCTATGAACACGCTGATGAACTTGCGGGCATCAGCTAGTACTCAATAAACGTAAGTCGTCATAGCAATAAACATGCTCTGTCATAAGTGACAGCTCATAAGTTGCCAGGTTGATGAATGATATTCAATTTAGTGTTGTTGTTGTTGTTTAGGGCAACAAATATAATCATCACCAAAAAAAATATTTTTTAACCCAAAATGGATAAATGAATACCAAAAGTTGCAAAAAATATCAGGGCAAAATACTGTGGTAGCTTAAGTGAAGGGTAAAGGAGGTGAGCGAAGCGAAGCCCCCTTTATACTTCGTGTTAGGTTGAACATGTAAGAACAACAAAAAATACTTAAAACATAAACTTAAAAAGAAGTTTGGTGATCATTTATCCAAATACAATTTGGTGGACATTTATCCATTCTGGCAGTCATTTCGAATTTATTGGTAGTAAAATAGGTGCGTTTTTGGTAATCGTTTAAACATAAGCCGTTGTTTAGTGCGTCCCAAATGAAATCCCTAGAATGTAGTTTAATCAGTGAATCGCTTTAGTTTCGACAGGTCAAATTCCATATAATTTTGACTATTGTAATGAAATATATTGCTTATAATGTACGCAATAAGGAAATGACAAAAGTAAATAAAATAAATTTATCCATAAAATGTATCGTATCTACTTACATACAAAGTAGGAAGGTTTGGTTAGGACCGAAGAATAAAAAAAAACCTGAATGTGTCGGAAAGGTCTTTTAATATATATAGATCTACACACGTATCATAAACCCTCTTTACTGCGTACAAAAACCGCACGTTACGATCAGGATGATGTCAAACTACTTTGTAAAAATTCATTTCTTATCTGAAAAATTACACATTATGACCATAATGTGTAATTTTTCTACATATTATGACATTCAAATTTCGAACGCCGACGCCCGCCTGCGTGCCGCCCCTAGTTTGTCTGTGAAGTTGGTAGGTACTACAGAACAAGTTAAACAACTGCAAAGCCACAATGCCGGACAAACATGCGGTTCCTGAACACATCAAAGAGAGCTTATGATATTTGTGTAGATAAACTAGTGTATGTAACTGTACACAATTAGGCATTAAAACTCTCGAGTGATATTATTATGAAACTCGCCTTCGGCTCGTTTCATAAACCCACTCTCGAGTATTAATGCCCTCCATTATGTAGCACAGTCACATAAACTACTATATCTGTACAAGAAGCCATACCCGAAAGAGAACCTGTAGATATTCCGAATTATAATATGCTAAGCCCTATAAGTAGTTACTTGCTCCAACCACAGCTTCCTGCAGTATACGTAACGTTAAGGTTAGGAGGGTGGGTTAGAGCAAAGGTCAGTGAACCTGCGCGTAATAAGTCTAGATACTTCCTCGTAGGTACCAATCAAGCTACCACATAATGAGTAAGATAGCTTTGTAAGTATTTATATAGATGATTCGACGACTCGAATGGCCGAGTCGGCAGTGACCCTGCCTACGAAGCCAAGAGTCCCGGGTTCGAGTCCCGGTGGGGGCAAATATTTGTTTGATGAGAACGGATGTTTGTACCCTAGTCATGGTTGTTTAGCTATCTAAGTATAATATTTATCTATATAAGTATGTGTTTCGTTGTCTAGTACCCAAGATACAGGGAATCCTAGTTTGGGGCTAGATCAATGTGTGTAAAGAGTGTCCAAGGTATTATTTATTATTATTATTATTTATTTACTGCCAAGGAGTTTATTCCCGACCCATTTCGTTGTAATGTCGCTAAACACTTACAATGCAAATCGCACAGAACGACATGATAGCAAAAAACAGATTCGTTATTGAATGACAGCTCCTAGGGTGCTAGTTTAATGCATGCTTATGACGTCTTCTATGGCGCCGCGGTTGTGGCTCCGCCTACCATGCGAGAGGTCCCGGGTTCGATCCCCGAATAAATAAATAAAACCCCAGATCTTGGATGTTTATGTGTGTGATGACGCTGTTTCTGGTTCCCACGACACTGGGTAAAGTCAAAGTCTGATTTCTTTATTACTGTAGATATTTACGTATACTTAGCAAACGTAATTTTTTGCCTCTATCGCTGAGTCTGGAAAACGTTGTAAGGTTCTTGCGTAATTTATTATATTTTCGAAAATAAATTGATTAGCTATAGTATGTCAATTTGTTTAAAAAGTTCTCTTAGGGAGTCTGTGCATTTTAAATCGTAAATAACTCGAATAACTCTTTTATGTTACTTAAAATAGTTTGAATATCCGCTGCTTTCCCCCATTACAAGATATTACAGAAAATTACACTATGAAAGTAACTAGCCTAGATGTAGCCACATCCGTATTTTGTCTGATGTTCCTAACGGCGTAAGCCGCAGAACTTAATTTACCAGGTAATTTATCTATATGGGGTCCCCACTGCAATTTGCTATCAATTCCAAGAAACTTCGTATTATTTACTAATTCTAACGTGTTGCTGTATAAAACTAAACTGGTCTCAACTTGCCTCACTTTGGAAGTGAGAATTTCATACACTTGGTTTTACCAGGATTTAACAATAAGTCATTAATGTGATCCTATTCAAGGTTAAAGACAATACACCATTAACATCATCAAAATCTTCTTTTTGTCTTTCAATTTTAAAGACCAGTGAAGTATCATCAGCAAACAACATTATGTCAGTCTATTTCTTCACCATAAAAGGCTGATCGTTTATAGGAAATAAGAAAGGGCCTAGTATGAAATAAGAAAGGGCCTAGTATGAAATCTTGTGGCATGCCAATTTTTACATCCGATCCATCAGATTTAACGCCGTTGACTTCAGCCTTTTGAATTATATTGCTTAAGTGTGATCTTACTAGATCCAACGATGTTTTTCTAACTTTGTAATGATTTAATTTCATGAGTAGCGTATCATGATCAACACAATCAAATGCCTTCGTCAAATCGTAAAAAAATCTGATAGCATCCTCTGCGGCCTCCCATGCAGAATAACCGATTTACCCCTAGTGAAACCGTATTTTTGGCGTGGAGTTGTTTTGTACGTTTGAAGTGTGAGAGCATTTAATTGAGCATAATATTTTCAAACATTTTACTTAGAACAGATATTGGTCTGAAATTTTAAGGATCACCTTGTCTCCCGACTTGAACAGAGGTATCAGTTTACTGTGTTTCATGAGGTCTGGGAAAACTCCATCGTCAACACATTTATTGAATATAATAATGTATCCTAGTGTGGGATCAGAAGCAATGTATGTGCCTATATGTTGTGTATATATGTTTATGTTTTATTCAATTTAGAGTGGGTCGCAAATGAAATACCTAGAATTTAGTTTAATCAGTGCATCGCTATGGTTTTTACAGGTCTAATTCTATACATTTTTGACAATTGCAATGAAAAATAATGCTTATTACGCAATAAGAAAATAACAAAAGTTGTAGTTGTAGAAAAACAAATAAATTTGTAAATAAATCCTTATTATCCTAACTAATTACGTTCACAGTAGGACGGGTAGGTTAGGAACGAACAATAAAAATAACCTCTTTAGGGTTTCAACTGTGGTTCCAACTTATTGGTAGGTACTTTATGTATACAGAAAGGTATAGTTTTTTAATATATTTATCTGTACAACAAGCCATAGTCGAAATACAATATAATGTTTTCTGTCCGAATACATCAATCGGCATTCAATAAACAAGCAGAAAGCGCGACTTTATCATGGCGTGCCAAAGGAGCTGTATTTTGAAAACTTCTTTAAGAGCTGCAATTATTTTACCGGTGATTTGCCTCTTGGAGTCTCGTAGGCGCTACAGTACATTTTATGTTTTTTATTTTGAAATTATTTAGAAAATAAGATTTCAATGATATTCGTGGAATACAAGGACTGAAATCACTATGTTAAAGCCCAAAGGTGTAATAGTTTCTTCATAAAGTGTACCACCGCTGTGCTGGATTGTGTCCTAGTGATAGGTTCGCTGTGCTTGCCTAATGCTTAATTAATAACACCTGAAATTACAGAAATTAACCTAATGCCCGAGTTAACGCTAAACTTGAGTAAACTTTGACAACTCCATATACATTTGTATGGAGTTGTCAATATTTATTCGAGTTTGTGTAAACTCGAGTTTAATAGTAGCATTAGTAGGTTCTTCTCTTAATTATTGGCATGTCTAACCTCTTTGGAGGTCAATTTTGAAGCGTGTATCTGTCTGTGTTTGTGTCTGTCGGTTATATTCTACTGTAACCGACATTTTTTTATGAAAAACATAGATTATTTATTTAATGAATTAAAAAGACTTAGTAAAAAGTCTATTTTTGTCCCTCAAACTGGTTAGTAGGTCATAACTTCAAGAATGTGTGAGGTATCTACGTCAATAATACCTTAAATGAAAGATCATTAACTAAGAATGTTTTTATAAGGATTGCAAATCAATATTTCACTTAAATAAAACTTTCACTTGTTTTTGTTAAATTGGGTCAGAAAAACTTATTTTATTGGTGATTGAAAATTGCCGTGCTCTTCAATGGTCTTTAAAAACCAAGTCTGACGCTATAATGCTAATTAAGTGATTTATCAGAATCAATTGTAAAATAATCCAATTATTGTTAAGTTTTGCAATGGTAATCACTTAACTATGAAAATTAATAACACCTGAAATTACAGAAATTAACCTAATGCCCGAGTTAACGCTAAACTTGAGTCAACTTTGACAATTCTATATACATTTGTATGGAGTTGTCAATATTTATTCGAGTTTGTGTTAACTCGAGTTCAATAGTAGCATTAGTAGGTTCTTCTCTTAATTATTGGCATGTCTAAGAATCAGAATCAGAATCAGAATCAGAATCAGAATTTTTTATTGTGGATGGTATTTATAAATAAGATGTTACATTTCACAATGTTCTAACGTCCTGCCATTAGGCATACAAATAAATAAATCAACAGGTGATACATCAATTAAAGTAACGCAAGTAGCTAGAATAATTAAACATGTCAAAACAAGAAATTGATAGCATGTCAATACAACACAACATTCAGGCATACAAAAAGATAAAATAAAATTAAATGAGAATTGAATTAGATTAGATTATTGTCACGAATTAAAATGTCAGAAAAAAAATTAATTAAGATGTCAACACATTAGCATACGTTGCGCATTATCATAACAAATATTCATTTATGGAGTAATATGCCTCAGCAGCTAGATATTCCTTCAGTTTTAATTTAAACAAGTTCGTATTCTATATATTCAAAATAGGTACCGGTATCCTATTATATATTTTAGATGCCATACCGAAAACGTTTTTGCTGAACAGTGCTGTTTGGTGGGTAGGAGCATGTATTTTTTGTTGTTGCGGTGGCTTGTTAGGTTTTGAAACAGTTCGGGATTGGTTTTAACAAACATAATTATTTAATAAATGTATAACGAAGGCAGAGTTAGCAGTTTATGGTGTTTGAAGAGCGGTTTGCAGCTGTCCGTTCGTTTCAATGAGAAGATAGCCCTAATACATTTCTTCTGGGCTTTAAAAGCACTGTCTTTGTTAACTCCGTTACCCCAGAATATTATGCCATAACGAAGTGTTGATACTACAAATCCATGATATGCAGTCAATACTGACGCAGTATCGACAACTTTGCGCAGCATAAATAGTGCATACGAAAATTTATTAAGTTTTTTGGTAACGCAATCTATTTGGTCTTTCCAGCTTAATTTATTGTCAATTTGTAGTCCCAAGAATTTTGTAACCTGCACTTCTTCAATGATAGCATCGTCATGTTTGACATTTAATTGCGTCCGCTCTTTTAACTGTTTAAAATTCATTATGTATGTTTTCTTTAAGTTTATCATTAAATTATTGTATGTCAGCCATGTTATTATGTCATTTATTGAATTATTTATTTCATTTTCAAATGACTAACACAGACAGATTAACATATTTCATATTTTGTTTATATACTACGGTACTATCATCAGCAAATAAGATCATGGGATGAGATTTTGATTTAATAATGTCATTTACAGAAATTAAAAATAATAGAGGGCCTAGGACGCTTCCTTGTGGAACTCCGATTGTAACATTTGATGGTTCGGATGAGTAGACTAGTTCCATGTTTTGTTTTTCACACAATCTGTGGATTTGGGTGATTTGTTTTCGATTAGACAGGAAGGATTTGAGCAAATCTAGTATGTTGCCCCTTACTCCATATGTTTCGAGCTTTTTCAACAATATTTTATGGTCTACATAGTCAAAAGCTTTTGTCATATCCATGTATATGGCTGAGATTGGTATTTTGCGGTCAAGATTAACCGTAATCTTTTGCAGAAAATCGTAGATAGCCATGTTAATACTTTTCCCTTTTCTGAATCCCTTTTTTTCGGGTGCAAGAATGTCATTTTTTTCTAGATAACTATAGAGGGCGTTATATAATACTCTTTGAAATTTTTTAGAAAACACCGGTATGAGAGCGATCGGTCTATAGAAGTTCATGTTAAGTCTGTAATCTTTTTTAAATAAAGGCTTTATTATGGACATCTTGAGGGCATTTGGATATGCCCCGTGCCCTATGCACAGATTAATTATATAACTAAATATTGGGCTATATTATATACTACATATTTTATTACTGCCGTAAAGATCTCATCGTAACCCGTGCTGTTAGTATTTTTTAATGTCATAATTATGCGTGTAGTGTCAATAGGGTTAGTTGGATTAAGATACATAGAATTGGATTTAGTATATGTCATAGATTTTTTAAACAAATCATTACTATTATTTAAAGATTCTGGTATTGTGAAATGATTATTGAATGCCTTTGCTATGTATGCGGGTTTTTTTATTGTTGTCCCGTTTAATTTGTTCAATTTGTTCTCTAGTTTGATTAAGCTTTGAACTATTAATGATATTCCGTGTAGCCTTTGATTTGTTTTGTGCCGATTGTATAACATAATTATTTTGAGATTTTTTTGTCAATTTTATTATTTTATGTAGTTTTTTAGAGTAGCACTTGAAGGCTTCTTTATTTTTTTGAGTTTAGATTTCGCCTATAGATCCATAGCAGCTCCCTTTTTCTTTTGTTACAATTCCTGATACCTTTTGACAACCATTTTTGCCTTCGTTTTGCATGGATTTTTACTCTTATTTTGGGGAAACATAAATTATACAGTAATTTTAAAATATCAAAGAATTCATTAAATGCCTCGTTTGGATCTGATTTGTCGTATACCCCAGAGAAAGTTAAACAATCTAAATAATTTTTAAATTTTATCATATTTTCTTTACAGTAGTCTCGTTTCATAATGTACCAGTGACTGAGTTGGGATATTTTTTTGACTGGACATTTGAGTATTTGAGCTGTATGGTCGGAAAGCGCGAATTCGTGAACTTGACTTTGGTCCCGGTTCTAACCTCTTTGGAGGTCAATTTTGAAGCGTGTATCTGTCTGTGTTTGTGTCTGTCGGTTATATTCTACTGTAACCGACATTTTTTATGAAAAACATACATTATGAAAAGTGAACTGTACAGATTTGAAACGTAGGTTCTAGACAAAAATCAAAATCAAAATCAAAAATCATTTATTTCCATAGGATGTTGTTACATCACTTAGATCCGTCATTACATTTTTTTGAGTGAGTTCACTAACCCAATGGCGGAATCTGTGGAGAAGAGCTCACCGAAGAAACTCCACAGTCGTCGCATCTTTTGCGTTTCCTTTTTTAAATAAAATATTGTCAAATTACAAAATGAATGCTAATTATATATCGAAACAGCCTGTTACTCAAACAATCTATTCCCATGGACATCTGTCCTCTAAGTAATCAGATATCCTGTAGTAACCTTTTTTATACAATTTCTGTTTTATTATTATTTTAAACTTGTCTAAAGGTAAGTTTTTAATATCAGTAGGGACCTTATTGTAATAGCGTATACAATTGCCTTTAAAAGAATTACTAATTTTATGTAGTCGGCTTACATAAGCAACCAACTTGTCTTTATTTCTAGTATTAAAATTGTGTATATCACTGTACTTCTGAAAATTAGTTATATTTCTTTTTACATACACAAGATTGTCATAGATATATTGAGACACAAATGTCAGAATATTGATTTCTTTAAACTTTTCCCTCAGTGACACTCTAGGCCCTAATCTATAAATTGCACGAACAGCCCGTTTCTGCAGAATAAATATACTATTAGCATTCGCAGCGTGACCCCACAATAAAATACCATAGGTCATTAGACTATGAAAGTAACTAAAGTAGACTAGTCTAGCGGTGTCTACGTCGGTAAGAGCTCTAATTTTTTAACTGCGAACGCTGCCGAACTCAGTCTGTTCGACAATTTATTTATATGAGGATCCCATTGTAGTTTGGCGTCTAAAGTAATGCCCAAAAAGACAGTCGACTGCACAAGGTCCAATCTCTGTCCTTTTATAAATATGTCTGTAGTTACCGGGTTCACATTGGGTAACACGAATTTAATACATTTAGTTTTCTTTTCATTAAGTAATAAATTGTTAACAGTAAACCAGTTCACTATACTAGATATAGCATTGTTTACCTCGTCATAATTTGATTGCTGTCTTTTAACTTTAAATATCAAAGAAGTATCATCGGCAAACAATACTAACCCATGTTTTGCTTTAACAAGGTAAGGTAAATCATTAATATATACTAAAAACAAGAAAGGACCAAGAATTGAACCTTGCGGTACGCCCATACTTATTGAAGACCCAGGTGATCTTTTCCCATTAACATCGACCATCTGAACCCTATCTGTTAGATATGACTCCAGAAGGCCAAGTGCCTGATCTTTTACACCATAATGGCGTAACTTCCTGACAAGAGTGTCATGATGGACGCAATCAAAAGCCTTGGATAGATCGCAGAAGACACCTATTGCATCCATTGCGTCTTCCCAGGCATCAAAAATATTGTCGATTAGTTCAACACCAGCATCGGCTGTTGAACGACCCTTTGTGAAACCAAACTGAGCAATATGAATTAAATTATTGAGATAAAAATGACTTTGCAATTGATTAAGTATGAGTTTTTCAAATATTTTGCTAAGCGTTGGTAGTATCGATATGGGTCTAAAATTGGTGGGGTCTGATGTACTACCAGCTTTGAATAAAGGTATAACTTTACTTAGTTTCATCAAGTCAGGAAACGCACCACTATCTATACATTGATTAAATATACAACAAAGGTGAGGTGCAATACAATCTACAATGGAACTAATAATTTTTACTGATAGACCATGGGCGTCAGCTGTCTTTTTCATTTCCAGGGATTTAAACGCTTTTACAATGTCTTCATTATTTACGTGCCTAAATTTAAAATCTGTTTTACATTCCTCAAAGTTTTGTTTAAGTATAGATTCAGCAGCAGCGGGAGATGAATTTAAAGACTTGGTTGTTGAAACTGGAATGTCCGTAAAGAAATTTTCGAAAGCTTTTGCTACTTCTAGGTCTGTACTTAGCAATTGATTATCTATCTTAAGCTTGAAGTTATTATGTGTAGCTTTGGCCTTTCCAGTCTCTCTGTTTATAATTTGCCAAGTCGTTTTCATTACATTGCTACTAGATTCAATTTTGTTTTTAATGAAATTAGATTTAGCTACGGCACAAACGCGTTTAAACATTTTTGAATAACTACGAACATAATCTAGAAAGGCCGTATTTTTGTTATATGATTTCTCTTCATAGAGTTCATATAATCTTCGTCTGCTCCTATGAATTCCAACTGTCGCCCAATCACTAAACAAAGCTTTGTTATTAACTTTTATAGTTTTTGATTTAAATACCGTATCATATTCATTTTTGACAAGGTTAAATACTGAGTTGTACAACAAATTTGGATCGTCACTGTATGGTATTTCCCATAGTTTATCTAAAATATTATTCCTGTAGTGTTCAAGCCGAGTGTCACTAACGGGCACACATGTAATATCCTCTTTTTGGTCCTTTTTTATTTTAATATTGAATATACCTATCTGACCAGAGTGATCAGAGGTTAATTTATTGATGACCGATTTGAAAATGGGCGTAATGTTAGTAAATATATTGTCAATGCAGGTAGCAGATGTTGCAGTAATTCTAGTAGGCTCCAAAAACAGATAGTTCATGTTGTGACATAAAAATAAAGATTTTAATCTAGTACAAATATTATTATCCTCTAACAGATTAACATTAAAATTAAATTTGCCATAAGTTGCGACAAGTTTTTTGTTTGACACAGCGCCTCTATACGCTAGTAATAGAAGGTCAATGAATGTTTTGTTGCTCGTTACCACTATCCATGGGAAACATGCAGGGTGGTGGGACCCAGTTACTTTATTAGGTTGAACCGCCATTAATAACACAATGAATTGGAGTTGAAATACATAATTAATAAATCATATTAATTTTCAGGTTCAAAAATAATTCTGCGCGGCATCAACGGTGACTTTCGGTCGGGTCAGCTCACCGCCATATTGGGACCTTCGGGAGCTGGGAAGAGCACCCTGTTGAATATACTGGCTGGGTATAGGTAAGGGAACTTAGATAATTACTGGATATTTCGACGTGGACTCCGACTTGGTGGAGCAAGAGCAGACGGCCCAAGATCGGACCAAATGGAAATGTAAAGTACCTTCTTAGATCTGAACCTCTTTCCTTGTTTGCTTGTTTCTTTGGGAACAGTTCCGTTCCGTATAACTGTCGCTTAGCGTATCATGGTAGCGGCCCCTACAATGGTTACAATGTATGATTCGACCGTTACCATGCTTACCCTTTATTATTCGGTTCGCAGTAGCAGTCGGGTCAATATCTGCTATTGCCACGCTAATGCGTACCCACTATAGCCATTCATCAATCATAAAGTAGCAACAAATTAGAATAATAGCGTGGTAGATGTGTATTTTATGTCACATAATAAAACGATTAACATTATGAACTTTACCTATAACCGTCGATCATAGTTACTAATAATAATCATAGATTTAAGTCATTATTTCCAGTTTCATCATAGTCACCTATCAATTGCTTCTGAGTTAGAAGTATTTATCTAGAACTCCACGTGTAAACATTAGAGAAGTGCGAGAGTTGTCTTTAAATACTCACCAGCGTTAATTCACTACATTTTTTTTCGATGATATTGATCTATCTATCTATCTATCCAGCCTCCTACACTCACTGTTTTGTAAAGGCCTCCTCTTCATCACGCCATTTATTGCGATCCTGGGCCAACCTGATCCACTGCGGCCCGACAGTTTTGGCGATGTCATCCGACCATCGGGCGGGTGGTCTGCCTCTCGGTCTACGCGCGTCCCGCGTCCCTTGCCCAACATTCCGTCACCGCCTTGGTCCATCTACCGTCGTCCCTCCTAGCCAAATGTCCCGCCCATATGGCCGACCCGAATGGCCGAGTCGGCAGTGACCCTGCCTACGAAGCCAAAGGTCCCGGGTTCGAGTCCCGGTGGGGCAAATTTTTTTTTGATGGGAACAGATGTTTTACCCTAGTCATGGTTGTTTATCTATCTAAGTATAATATGTATGTATAAAAGTACGTGTATTTTTGTCTAGGACCCAAGATACAGGGAATCCTAGTTTGGGGCTAGATCAATGTGTATAATTAGTGTCCTAAGGTATTATTATTATAATTATTATTATCATCATCTGGCAGATGGTCTGCCGACCGATCTTTGGCCTCCTCTTGGCCACCACTCTGTCACCGATCTAGCACATCTCCCGTCTTTTCGCCTTGCCAAGTGTCCTGCCCAATTCCACTTAAGCCGTGCTATCCGCTTATGCACATCAGCCATCTTGGTTCGGCGTCTGATTTCGGTATTACGGATACGGTCCGACAGCCTGATGCCTAGCATGGCACGCTCCATGGCTCTTTGTGCTACCGTGACTTTGTGCCTAATCTCCTTCGTGAGCGTCCATATTTCGGCACCGTATGTGAGAGTTTGGTTAAATACCTTTGTATTCAGGTATTGAGGGATGTTAGAGGTGAGAACATCTCTTAGTTTTGCGAAAGCAGCCCTCGGACTCGTCTAGCGATCTCCTTTATCTGGCTCTGTCGACCAAAAGACAAACAATGTCCAATACTCCTCAACCAGTTCTAGGGGAAGGTTTTCCACAGTAATGTCGATACCGTTGCTTGTGGGAGTGTCTGTCATAATCTTTGTCTTGGACATGTTCATCTTATCTTGAGGCCGACCCTCAGGGATGCTTCATGCAATTCTGCGAGCATAGTCTGGAGATCAGCAACGTTCTCAGCCATCAGGACCAGATCGTCAGCGAATCTCAGGTGCAAAGGATACATGCCTTTGATATTGAGACCTCTTTCGCTCCAGTGTACACGACACGAAAAACGACACGGTGGCTCCGCCGATATCGGACTTCAGTGGTGGCCAACTCTACTAGTACCACGTGACAGCTATTTGCACAATAGCTGTCACGTGGTATCTCAAAAAGGCACTAGGTAAATTTACGTTCAGCCAAATACATGTATATTTAATGAATATTCAAATTAATGTATTGACCAAAATCTAAATCTAAAGTAATTATTATCGCGCTTAATGAAGTGTTCGGTTTATTGTACCTGATGATCAGTGATAGGGATAGGTAGAGCTAATGTACCTAAAGTTCGTGGATCAGAGGCGAAAAGTGGAGACTTTCTTAGTTTTTATTTTTCGGGACGATTCGTCCCGATTTTGGGACATTTAAATGTATTAAAATACATGCCGCAATGGTACTAAGATTGGTTTTTATAAAACTATTATGCTATGCGTTTTTTTATAGCACAAATTATTTTTTCGTATTTATCGGTTCAGAAAAATTATTTTCGAAGATATCATTCATTATTGTTGCAGCAAGAAACGTAACATAAACAGAAAAATTAATGAACTTCGTACTCTAAGTACCTACGTCCATTTATTGTTGCCTAAAAGGTCAGGCTCAAGCCTATCACCTTTACGGCATTTATTTTAATACATTTAAACGATGTCCCAATACCGGGATAAATTATTGTCCCGAAAAAATATAGTTCCAAGGAACTCTCCACTTTTCATTTCATTTCATTAGCTCTAGATGAATGATAATCTGTACTTGAATAATTTTTACACTTAAATAAAAAACGGAGTTAAAAAAAAACTGAAAAGTAAAATGCACTAGTGCAAAAACGTGGCACTTTCGCACGATTTGGCTGCTCGGATAAAGCATTTTTTGAACAAATGCATTGTAAATGATAATAACAGCTGATGCAAACCAATTCTTCGTAGGACTTAACTATCATTCTTTGGACCCAAACATTAGTAGTTTGTGAAGTTACCACATATTTATCCTCGTTTTAAAAAAAAACTGAATAATAAAAAGCACTAGTCCAAAAAAGTGGCACTTTTCTCACGATTTGCCTGCTTGAATAAAGCACTTTTTGAGTAATTGCATTGTAAATCATAATAACTATCAGCTGATGTACGTACACCAATTCTTCGTTGGACCATAAATTACAGTATGTTAAGTTATCACATATTTATCCTCGTTTACCTAACCAATATGGACAAAGTTTTCATAAAGCATTTTCTTGTCTTTTACGGCTAGTAAATAAATTGTAAGACTTTTGTTTGTATATGTGTGTACCTTATAAGTCGAACATAGGTACTTATACATCATAGTTCAATAATGTTGGAACAATATAGGGGTATTGGAACTTTTCATCATTAAACAGACCGGACCTTCTCAGCCAAACGAAAAAAAGTTATGAAAATAGGATAGTAGGTACATTATAATAAAAATGTGCTAGGTTGGTATTACGTTATTATTTACAAGGCGGCATTAATCGCTAAGGGAGTCGAGTGTGTATGATCAATGCACACGGGTTTCATGCGACGATTTCAACACACTTGCGAGGAAAAAGAACAGACTCGTATTGATGATAACCAGACAACGAAAACGTAAACAAATATTTATGGAAAATGGCGCGCTGGTTTTGTTTTGCGCCCTACCTATAAAAATAATGTTTGCAATACGCAAATTAAGGTTAATATGTAGTGAATAAATATAATTTGATGAAATAAGGATAAACATTGATGGTTGAATTATTCATAATATGTACTTAACCTAAAATAGTTTATATATTCACAAAATATTTATTGTTTGCAGGCACAAAAATTCTTAGCGATGATTGAAAAAAATAACATAACAAACAACATAACATAGCGTCACGCCTTTTTCCATTCGGGGTGGCAGATGCAAAATTGTGTCCATTTCTAGCCATTTTTTCAACACTCCATTTTTACGTGTCAGGAGGCTAACCCAACGCCGCAGCTATGGAGTAATGAAGGTCTCCTCTCGATGTTTCATCGTCAAAGTGCGTCTTCGAATCTACACCTCCTGCGTGAGAAGCAAACGAGAAACCTAGTAGACCACGGAGCTCCTAAACAAAAAGTAAAGTACATAACCGTACTAAAAAGCATAAATACGCTCCATTGTAAACCTAAATACGTTGCCACAAAGAGTCACTTTACTGCTTCGCTTTTTGTAAGTATAGGATAGGATTACTAATTAACATATCTAAAGGTGTTACAGAAAGATGTACTAAAATTTTACGGAGTAGTTAGGGACACAGTTTTAAACAACAATTTTAATTTCCCGTGTAAAACTCATTTGATCAGATCAACAGTAGAAGTAATCCGTGTTACTACAAACAGTCTTTAAACAAGTGTTGAACAGGAGTTTACTTTTGTGGTAACACCTAGTATTTTTAGAAGGATAGTAGCTTAGCTAGCTGCAGTAGCTTGATTCTGTAGCTATCGACATATTTCAATTCCTTTCTGACGTTTCACTTATGACAGTAGTTTTAAATGACAGCTCCTGTCACTGTTATTCGCGCGCTGTAGCCATATCATGTACTCCCTGATACAACTAGAAATTCTGACATCTATGAATTTCTAACGGTTTTGAGAAATTCATCAATAAGATATTTGACAAGGCAGTCCAATAAATCTAGAAACGTCGCTCAAGCTGAACCTATTTCAACAAAAAAGTTTGGCAATATCAGAATTGTATATTTTCAAGAGCTCCGTGGTCTTTCAATGGGTTTCACGCTTGCTTCTCACACAGGAGATGCAGGTTCGATTCCTGACCATGTACCAATGAGATAATTAATTTATTTTAAGTACATTACACGGCCGTTCTAACGGTGGTGGAAAACAACGTGAGGAAACCTTCATTACTCCATAGCTGCGGCAATGGGCTAGTCCCCTGTCACGCAAAATGGAGTATCGAATAACTGGCTCAAAGTGCCTACAATTGTGCCTCTGCCACCTCTTGTGGGAAAAGGCGTGACGCTATGTTGTATTTTATAAACTCAATCTTGTGTTAAAAGGCAGCATTTGGACTATGACGTCACACGCTAGTATTTCATAGAACTCGCGAACAAAATTACCGTTTTGACAGTTTCTAAAAAGTATGTATTTTGACTAGCAATTAAATACCGTATTACAACACGATTGTGATTGTATTATTTATAGCGACTGTGCTGCTTTATGCGAAGTTCTGATCGGTAAAACTTTCAAAACGATTGAAATTCTAGATTTTAATGAATATTAGATTCGGTATTCATTGAAATTTTAGATACGGTATCCATTATTTGGACGAAACGTTAAAAAGATGTAAAGTTTTAGTTTAAGTTGACTCTAAATGTTGCCGGAACTCAACAATCACCGAAGCTGCCATGTTATGTCAAACACGTGTAAGTTGATTTTTATGTAACTTAAGAATTCGCTTACACTTGTTTAGTGTCACCTCTACCTTGACCCTATGGAGTAGTTACCACCTTGAACTTCAATTATGTTGTGCGAGGAAAATGCTTATTTAAATACACGATGTGTCATATATATTATAGGTAGTTTAATATACCTTGCATTTAAAAAAAACTATATTCATGTTTTCGTATTCTTATGGCAATTAACTTGAGAAAAAAAAATGCTCGGGTCGGACTCGCACACGAAAGGTTCCGTACCATCGTACGAGGAAAGTTAAGGACAAAAAATAAAAATAAACGCTCAAGTGCGAGTCCAACTCGCGCACGAAGGGTTCCTTACCACCGTACAATGGTAGGGATGGTATGGAGTGAATAGTTTGTATTTTGCATAGCAAAATGTTGTTTACAAAGTTATTGGTGCGGCTACTTTCACACTACATGTACGTAACCAGTTGCATTAATAGGTTTGTATGTGGTATTGAAAGAATTTTTGTATGGGAGCCAACCGGTCCACAGAGCGCGCGCGCGCCGAGAGCCAGATATTGCGAGCGAGGTATACCTCGCGCCACGAATTAAGAGCGTTGGGCGACGTTGGCGGGAATTACTGCGTAAATGTACAGGTATTGAAAAGTGACTATTGCGCATTCAAGCTCACCGCTCATATCTCGTGGCGCGAGGCATAGCAAGCGACAGAAGTAAGGCCAATAAAATTTTGAAAAAAAATAATAATGATTTGGTATTTTTCGCGGGCGTAACTTTACAAAGCAACAACCTGTATAACGCGAAAACTGCGATGATATTTGAATGATTTAGTAATTCGTAGGGGCCACGGATATTAAAAGAAATCAATTCTTGTAGTTTATTATTTTTTGCTGTAGCGGCAACAGAAATACACATTTTGTGAAAAATTCAACTCTACCTATTACGTTTTGATGAGATACAGCCGGACGGACTGACATGACGGACGGACGGACAGAAGGTCAGACGGACAGGCTTAGTAATAGCGTCCCGTTTGGCACCCTTCGGTTACGGAACCCTAAAAAGGGATGGCACTGACAGAGCCTAAACACGAAATGACGCACAAGCACAGTGACTTGACGCACAAGCACAGTGACTTGACGCACAAGCACAGTGACTTGACGCACAAGCACAGTGACTTGACAATATTGTTGCACTCAAAGATATTATTATTGTGTCTGTTGAATTTTTCTTTCATTAAAAAACCAATGTATCATTTATAAGATAACTTACCAAATGAAGACCACCGTTGTCACGTCAGTGTCACTGAGCGTCATTTTAGCGGAATTGAGCCCCTGTTCAGGGTCTGCTCGTGACATTATCCTTGCTCTTGGACCACTATTTGCTACATGTTGCGACATATCCATAAAAATTACACTCAATTATGTCATTTACAGTCGTGTAGCGTTCGTCGAGAAGATGGTGATTTGTAGAAAACGATTTATGGAACGACTCGGACAAACAAGGCTTTTAATGGGACAGTAAGAAACTGAATTAGCTGGGCTGGGCTGCTTACCCATTTTGACCATTTGAGCGTCATCAGTGATCCTCAGACAACACCGAGTACCGACCACTGCTTGGCACAAGTCAATGCATGGGTATAATGGTGTGGTTAAAAAAATGTTGTGTTTAACTAATGCAAATATAAAAATATGCATTATTGGAGATAATAAGCAGGGATAACTATTAAAAAAGGCTAGTTTTAATCGCACATCAAAAATACTGATTTTCACATCAATCAGCAAAAACTCTTTTTATGTCTTAGGTATTTTTGTTGTTCTTACATGTTCAATCTAATACGAAGGATAAAGGGGGCTTCGCTTCGCTCACCTAAGCTACCGCAGTATTTTGCCCTGATATTTGCTGTGAAAACCAGTATATTTGCTGTTTATTTAATATTTCCCTTTAAAAATTATTACCAGCGAGTTCTGTGTTGAGTTTGATTAAACCCATACAGTCCCGCCATTTAAGTTATCTTGATATTTATTTAACCACCAGCTGACCCGGTGAACTTCGTACTTCCTAAAATTTGATTGTAAAATAAGTACATACTCTTCAGTGTGCTTGGACGAAAAATTTATAATAAAATAGTTGGTCGTTGAATAAAAGTCGTTAGTAGTTGACACGTAGGTAATAGTTATTTGTGTCACAAGGGAACAAAATGATGTATTTACGGCGAGGGCGGTACATTCAATCCTGAGCGCAACGAAGGATTCAAGCGTTAACGCCCATGACGAAAATAATTTGGCTCCTGAGTGACACATACAACTTTTCACACCGACTATGAGGAAAATTTAAATTGCTCTAAAAAAAAAAATTTGAATTATACTTTTACCACTTTTACAGTAATCAAACAACGTAAACATTTTTTGTATATAATGGCGGATTGTGAAGGATTAGGGAAAAGTCACCACAGATAAAATATTCCTGTGTACTTTTACTATTGTGTAAAAATAATCGAATCGAATATTACATTGGTTTCGGATATCAATATTCATTATATCACAATAACAGTCATCGATAGTTTTGATTTCAGTAAAACATATACTTTATTATGTAATTTTTTTTAAATATTACGAAAAATTCGTAAATTTTGATATAACGTTGTTAAAGTTAAAACTTGAACCATGTTCGATTTTAATCGACTACGTCATCGTTGTCGATTGTAATGTAATTTCATAATTACATTCTATTATTTTAATCTGTGTTCAATTGACACAGTGCGTAAATGCTGCATGCCTGTGAATAAATTAAAAAACCGGTCAAGTGCGTGTCTAAATCGCGCACGAAGGGTTCCGTACCACCGTTCAATGGAAGCGATGGTGTGGAGTGAATAGTTTGGATTTTACACAGCAAAATATTGTTTACAAAGTTATTGGTGCGGTTACTTTCACACTCCATGTACGTAACCAGGTGCATCCATAAGTTTGTATGTGGTATTGAAAGAATTGTTGTAAGGGAGCCCCCTTAAATATTTCTTTTATCCTGTTTTTTAGTATTTGTTGTTATAGCGGCAACATAAATACATAATCTGTGAAAATTTCAACTCTCTAACTAGCTAGGTTCTTGAGATACAGCCTGGTGACAGACGGACGGACGGACGGACGGACGGACAGCGGAGTCTTAGTAATAGGGTCCCGTTTGCAACCCTTCGGGTACGGAACCCTAAAAAGTAGCTTGAACAGAAAAGTAGCTTTTTGCTCCCTCTTGTCGTGGAGCAAAACGTACTTTTCCGAATGAAAGGTGTGAAAAATATATTGTAGACCTACGCTAAGCTAAAACTTTTGGTGGAGAATCAACAAAGAGGTATTATTATCAATGACCTAATATTAATCAATGACAAAAGAGTTTGAATGATATGTGGGTACCAACGCCATCTAGCGATAGCAAGCTAGGCCTTCTTCACTTTACATACAAAAGATTTTTGGATTATTGTCCGTTTCTCTGCGTTTTTTCTTATTTTATTTTTACTTAAACCTCCTCCGGACTGAGGAAAATAAATGTAAATAGAAATTATTCAAAGTGTTCGGGCCATTTAACAAATTTAGTAAGACTAACGTGCAGAGGGTTTATGATACGTGTGTAGATAATAGTAGTTTATGTGACTGCTACATAATGGAGGGCATTAATACTCGAGAGTGGGTTTTAATGCCTAATTATGTACAGTTACATACACTAGTTTATCTACACACATATCATCAGCTCGCTTTGATGTGTTCAGGAACCGCATGTTTGACCGGCATTGTGGCATTGATCATTGCTTTGCAGTTGTTTAGCTTGTAGTAGTACCAATTACAGACAAACTAGGGGCGGCACGCAGGCGGGCGTCGGCGTTCGAAATTTGAATGTCATAATTTGACAAATTTTTGTACATTATGGTCATAATGTACAAATTTTCAGATAAGAAATGAGTTTTTACCAAATATTTTTACATTATGCTGGTCTTAACGTGCGGTTTTTAGACGCAGTAAAGAGGGTTTATAATACCTGTGTAGATAAACTATTTTATCTACACACGTATCATAAAAGATTTTTACTGCGTCCAAAAACCGCACATCACGAGTATTACGACCAGCATAATGATATATGTACTTACTACTTGGTAAAATCTCATTTCTTGTCTGAATATTATGACCATAATCTATCAATATTTTAACGTATTATGACATTCAAACTTCGAACGCCGACGCCGGCATGCGTGTCTGTGAAGTTGGTACTACTGAACAAGCTAAACAAGTGCAGAGCAATGATCAATGCCACAAATGCCGGTCGAACATGCGGTTCCTGAACACATCAAAGAGAGCTTTTGATAAATTTCTCGAACTGATTCAAGGCCCTTTGGCAGACTTTAACAACACGGTACGTGAAGAAGAACGCCTTCAGACCTGATACCAGCTAGATGGGGCTCCCGCCCATTCATCACACAGAGTGCGGGATGCATTAAACGCCGTGTTTGGCGAGAAATGGCTCGGACTTGGTCCTCGCCGAGATGGCCAGATCACTCCCCTAAGTTAATTTCATTAGATTTTTTCTATCGGGGGCTGTAAAAAACGAGGTGTATTCGCAGCCGCGAACTACAGTTGACCAGCTTAAGGAAAAGATTGGAGAAGTGTTTAATAAACTTCGTGAAACGAATATGAGAAGGGGTGGTATTTAAACGAGTGACTGTATTACTAAGTGAGCGACTGACTGCGAGTGACAAAAAATCGAGTAGTTTTTGTTTGCATACGCTTCGCTCCGCTCCGGTTTAGCTTCTTCAACGTTCTAACCTAACCTAAAACCCGGTTGAAAAGTAGCCACAATAACCTACTCAATCCAGTTCAATATTGAAGTTGCCCTCTCTGTATAGTTCTAGTCGCTCACTCAGTAATTTTTGTCGCACAGCTAGAATTTTCCGCCGCTCAAGTTATTAAAACAGTATCTCATCATGAGTCGCTAAGTAATTTTTTTATTCGATCGTTTTATAATTCCCCGAAAGAGTCCATCAGTCGGCGTTCCAACGCCTGCATCCAAGTGCACGGACAACACGTCGAAAACCAGTACCTCAGGCTAGTTCACCACCGTGATTAGATAGGTAGTTACTTTACAGTCATTTTGCAATAATTATAATAATAATAATAATAATAATAATACCTTGGACACTATTTACACATATTGATCTAGCGCCAAACTAGGATTCCCTGTATCTTGGGTACTAGAAAACGATATACATACTTAATAATTTAGCGCAAGCGTTTTAAAATTTAGTTGTTACTGAGTAACATTCAAACATACAATAAAATACATAATTATATTCATATCGATATTTTGGCTATTATTTGTGAGGTGAGGGACGGAACTGAGATGTAAGTCACGGAATAATATGTTATGTAAATAAACAGACGACATGCATTTGACAGTTTGACGTTAGTATGTAACTTCTATTTCAAGCGTTACAATACAGTTTGACGTTAGTATGAAACTTCTATTTCAAGCGTTACATTGTTTGCTCAATAATACGGAATAATATGTTATGTAAATAAACAGACGACATGCATTTGACAGTTTGACGTTAGTATGTAACTTCTATTTCAATTTCAAGCGTTACATTGTATGCTCAATAATGTTGTACGAAAAAAATATTTTAACAATTTGGATTCAGAATGTTAGTAAATACTTTGTCTAGGTTCGATACTCTACATACGTAGTTAAAATATATGCTCGTATGGAATTTACACGCTGTATAAATGACACTGACTATTGGATAACATGGAACAGTGCCGTTACCACCATACAATAGTATTTAATATTAAACGTTTTAACGGTGATGGAAATTATTGTGAGGAAACCTTATAGTTGTTGTGTTGCGTTATGTATATCTCGTATCGTATAATGTTGTATTCTGGCTAAACGTGAGCGCATCAGTGCCTCTGCCACTTCATATGAGAAGAAGGCGTGCACCTATGTTTGTGTAAACATGTTTATGTTTGCTTCCAGGGTCCTCGGAGCGACGGGTTCAGTATGCACGAACGGAGAGCCGCGAGACCTGAAGCGGTTCAGGAAGCTGTCCCGCTACATCATGCAGGAGGATCTGCTGCAGCCTCTCATCACGGTGCAAGAAGCCATGAGCATCGCAGCGGACCTGAAGCTTGGGGCCGAGATGACGCAGGCCAAGAAACTGGTCGTTGTATGTTATCAGTATTTATTTACTATTGTCTGCACTTCAAAATTATCGTCGACCAGGTCAAACATTAAGTGTTAATTTAAGGTGATACGAAAAAAATGGGTTTTTTTCGAATCCGTTTACTCTACCATGAAATCATCTACAGGTTTGATTTTTGGGTTAACGTTTATTGATTATTTGATTAAGATTCTCACTAAAGGAAAACGCGATTGGATGAAATTTTCTCGATAGAATTTAATTACGGAAACACCTCTAAATTGTTTTATTTTTTCCTGTAATTCTGAAATCCTAACTAATTTCATTGAGAAACTTGGTTCGAAATGTAGATATTATGTATTCTCAAAATTTCCTTAAAAAAGTTTTTAACAAAATAGCGTAGTTTATTTTTAAACAATTCTTCTGTGGTTCAGCGCTACGTTTTGTCATTGTTTCCGAACTTCTCACACTGCGGGTCTTTCCGCATGGAGTAACGGGGACCTTTGCACGGTCGAGGTATCGCCTTAAGCTATAAACTGTCGGTGCGTCAAATTTGACCCAAATCCATTTGTAATTCAGTATGAAACATCCAAAAAATTGACCGAGCGAGCGAAGCGTCCAGTTTCAAGATTGGCCAAAAATGCCTTTGTCCGTCTGACGGTTTCGATTTTGACGAAAATTGACACGCAAGTTCCTAGATTTATTTTATTGTTTTAGTCGATCGCGATTTTTGACTATGGGAAAATTGGGGAGGGAGAAATGTGGAAGTTTTCTGTTGGGTTTTTTATCAATGGAAATTTGAGAGGCAGATTCTACACAGATGTTGTAAAAAAATCCAAAAGAGGGGAGTGGAGGGGGAGGGACTTCGGGGTATTTTCGACCCCCTTGTAACTATGTTGTAGATAAAACTTTTTCACCTAATAGTCCACAATTTAAATACATAGGCATACTCCCAAAACTTTAATCGCGCCGCCTTGACACGAGGAGGCTCTTTTCAAGGACGCCACCGCCGAGTAATAAAAAAATACTTACTTTATTTATTAACCTATCCGCGGCTTCCTTTGAGTGAGTGTCGACATTCTTTGAAAAGAGCAGGCACGTTGAAAGGCGGTGCGTTCAAAGGTGATGCTAACAAAATGAATAAACCACTATTCGTTTCAGCCCACGACTTCTTCGTGGCCTGTGGAAATGTCCCATGTATCATTTTAGCTAATTCGTGTTATTAACTATACGATTATTAGTAGTCCTGCTATATGATATTATTACTATGTAGACTTCCTTATATTGTAAAAACGTCGCCCTTTTAACCTTTCTCGTCATACCAGTAATTATTACTAAAAATAATGCAACAAGTATTATGGCTTTGGATTTATAACAGTCATCATAATTAAAATAAACAAATACATTAAAAATATTGCGGATTATTACTTTATTACTCTAATGGCCTGTTTCACAATGTCCGGATAAACCCTATGTGATAGATTAATCATGATTTTACGTACCTTATTTATGATTTTATGATTTTATCTGTCAGTAAGGTTTATCCGGACATTTTGGAACAGGCCCATAATCATAGTAAGTCTAACACATTAGGACGGTGTCGTGCTACATGAATCTTGTGGCACTTGGATGACATATTGATGGCTCTTATGAATAATGACACAAGGTTCATTTCCTAATGCAGACGCGTGCCAAAAGAAATTTATTGCAAGAAGAATTTTATTTTATAAGGATACCAACCAACGGATAAGAATTTTATAAGGATACCAACGCGCCAGCTAACTCCCTGTCCCTATCCCCAAGATATCCAATAGAAGTACGAAATATAATAATCAAGCTTAAAACTGAGTGCTGCTGATTGGGACAATATTGCTTCAAAATTTTTAAAATATTTAAAACTCTGTCCTACTTTCGGAACCTCTGGCATTTCTGTGTAACTTAAGTTTTGTTACAGGAGTATTCCCAGTGCCCTTCAGGACAGCACTCGTTCATCCCATTTTTATCAATTTAGCCAATTCGTTGAGCCAATTTCGCTCCTACCAGCATTATCCAAAGTCGTTGAGAAATTAGTAAATAAAAGGCTTGTACCTTGAGTGTCAAAATCTTCAGTCATTCAAAGTCCTAAATCTAACTACTCTTAGTGAGTGTTCCTTGACCTCCAGAAGGCATTTGACACAGTGTCTGTCCCTTTTTACGCGGCTTGAAAACGTAGGTATCAAAGGAGTAGCCCTGACTTGGTTTGAGCTATTTGCTTGGCAGGTGACTTGACTTGACTTGTACCGATGGAGTTCCACAGGGCAGTACATTAGGTCCGACACTCTTCCTACTATACATTAATAGCCTTTGCACTATAGATATTAAAGGGGCTGACCTACTGATGTTTGCGGATGACACAGTTGTCCTGTTCCACGAAAAAATATGGCGTGACATCAGGTCTTCTGTCGAGGATGGATTAAGCAGTTTAACCTCCTGGCTTGAAGATAACCTTATCTTCAAGCACGGAGGTTATTCTACTCATCATAAATGCTCAAAAAACTAAGTTCCAATGCTATAGTATGACAAAAGTTAACAGCCCCAAAGATGATTTCGAAATTACTATTCATGCCCACCCTTGTAACCGTATCTTGGGTAGAGAAAAGTTCACAGCACATACCCACCGTATGCGGTGGGAGCCCCATATTTCAACCAAAGGACCCTAAACAAGACAATGCCATTCTATTAAAGCCTGCATGTAGTGTAGAGAATGAAGAATGTGAGTAAGCGTCTAAGAGAGGACGTCGGAGATCTAGTTGATAAAGACTGAAAACAGGAGAGGAGAAATAATACCACCTTGAGACACATGTAGAAATAATATTATTATTTTTTCACGTCGCACACGATATCGCCAAGGGATCTAATGTAATTAATAGGGTTTTTAAAGCAAGAGGGTCGTAAAAACATATTGTATACTGGTCGCACAGATTCAATGAGATACAGTTGCCTTCTACTAGGTTAGGTTTACCTCCATCATTCTGTCAGTACTATAATATCGATTGGCACATCAATTCTAGACATAATCTATCCATGCCACTTGGATAGATTTATTTGCCATGTATGGTATCAGTTCACCTTATAGTTAGTATTATGTATAATAATTAATATTTATATTTTTAAAACTTGACTTATCGGAATGTTAAAATAGAGAAGAAATCGCAATTTCGCTGTTTTTGTCGCAGATGGACGAGATAATCCAGATGCTCCGGCTGAACAAGGCCCGGCACACCGTCACCGAGAGACTGTCCGGAGGTGAACGGAAGAGGCTCTCGATTGCCCTGGAGTTACTCAACAACCCACCTGTGATCTTCCTGGATGAACCTACTACGTGGGTGATAGTTCTTTTTGTTATTGTCTTCGTGCTTCTCCGGTATTGGAGGTTGACGGTCTCCAACTGACTGATGAATCATCTTGACAACCACGCCCGGCTTTTTCGCAAAAACTAGAATATGTTACATGTTGATTATGAATTAATTTAAGAATGGCTATCAGTTTACTGTAAACCAAATAATACGTTTTAGCTCCATAAACAACGGGGTTTCCCTATTTTTCTATAGAAATCAACGTCAGTTATTGAACACACTACTCAGCAACAGTCAACTCATTCCTACGATGACACGGGTATCCTAGTTTGTGGCCAGAAGCAATTGTACCTGTGCTTGTTGTTTCAATCATCTTCCGTCCTATTCCAGAGGTCTGGACGATGTAGCCTGTTCCACATGCGTAGCTCTGCTCAAGCGGGTGGCCCGCGGCGGTCGCACCGTAATATGTTCTCTGCACACCCCCTCAGCAAGACTGTTCGCTGAATTCGACCACGTCTATGTAGTGGCGGCAGGGAGGTGTGCATACCAGGGGACTGCCAGTGGAGTTGTACCGTTTTTGAAAGAGCTGAACTTGCCTTGCCCGAGGACTTACAATCCGGCTGATTTCGGTAAGTTACTGCAGGAGTTAGTGGCATTGGCGTCTGCCATAGCTTAGGTGCTGGCATAGCATATCTACCTATATTTATGCTATATAGGTAGCAAGACTGAACTGAGGTTTATTAATTATGTCTTCAAGGGTCTACGTAGACGCTGCAGGTCCATATCAAGGCGTTGATATTTGAATGTTTTTGAAAAGACCGCTGACTCATCAGCACTATCTCCATGTCATACACATTCAAACATATATAATTTTATGTATTTATTTTGAATTGGTAGATAAGATGATTTTTAGATACTACGAATGCTAGGCAGGAGAACATATTAACGAACTTTCTCACTCAAATGTCATTCCTCCATAGTAATAGAAGTATCAAGCGGCGAGTACGGCCCGCACGTCGACAGGATGGTCCTTGCAGTCGACAACGGTCGCGACCACCGGTGGAGAGACTTCGCCATCGAAGGGGAACCGGCGAGAGTGGAGGAGTGTGAGATAGAGCAACTCAATACTGGGAATGTGGAGGAGCATGACAAGATATACAGCAGCACTGCGGCGGAACAGTTCTGTATATTGCTGAGGAGGATGTTGTTGCAGACTGTTCGGAATCGGGTGATTATAATGACTAACCAATATGGAACTCTATGGAGCTAGCTATACTCAACCTGCGATCCTCGGGCCGCATTCGGCCCTCCAAACTTTTTATGTACGCCTGGCAAAGATACGCTGTTAAAAGGGTTCTTACATTTTTGTCTGGAGACTGGCATACCATTTTTTCCATCACTTTTTTTTCGCTTCTCGTGGCCGGTGATAAAACCGTTGTCTAAATGAATTTCGTGAACTTTGCAAGAAATTTGAGTTCAAAGTGCGAAAAAAACAACATTAACCACTTTCATCGACATTTGCAGGCCCAATGGCCACCCCATTGGGCCTGCAAATGTCGATGAAAGTGGTTGCTGCTGTCACCCGGGGCGCCGGGGTCTAAGATTAACTGTTGCAATAGTTTAGCAGTCACTCCTCGCAGTTATTAATTTTACTTGACTTGATTGCCATGTCAAATTTTGGGGACACCCCTTGAAATTTCCAGGATCGATGGGTAGTTGCGCCGCACTTCTTTGCAGACCTTGTTGGTAGCTCATTACAAACTATGTGAAAGGCCGCTCCTCACGACAGATCTTATTACTTGACTTGCTAGCAACGTGTTTCAGAGACACCGCGTCCTATAATATGAATTTATGTTTATCCTTTGCTCGACTTTCTAGTACTAGCAAAAATCCTAATCTCAGATTGAAGAAAATCTTTGTTGACTTGACTATGATCTAAATAAAGCGCATAGCTTTTTGTACGACAAATATGTCGATGAATATGTTGCCTTTTTTCGCACTTTTAACCACTTTTGCTTGTGTTAAGCGATATCATAAATTTAATAAATTACTTCGCTTTAATCGATGGCCGCAAGATAAGGATCTTCCAAAATCGTGGAAAGTTAGGCAGGTATGCGACAACCGTTTGATTTGAATTGCTTTTTTTAAATACCTAAATAAATCTATATTGTTGACTAAAACGTCTCTGTGGCCTTGAAAAAAAAAAGGTTTAGGTGTGACTGCGATAGATTATGGACAGTGGACTAAGGCTACGTGGTCCGACGATATCAAGTCGATGGGCTCACGCTGGTTGTGGTTTGCACAGACCGTGAGGATTTGGCGCTGTAATATAGAATGTGGCACTATGTAGTAGAAGATCAGCGCTGTAGATAGATGATTAAATTTGATGGGTGTTGGATAACTGGGGTAACGTGGGGGCCTTTGTGACCCGTATGAAAAAAGGGTGAGGCTATGTTTGTTTGTGCTGGTTACAGGACTACCTCTGGCTTCGAGTGGGTCTCAATCTCTTCCTCGGGTTCATCATAGGGTCTCTTTTTACGGATATGGGCTACGATGCATCTAAGACGATATTCAACTTCGGGTTTTGCTACGCCTGCGTTATAGTCATGTTCTACATACCAATGATGCCTGTGTTACTGGCTTGTAAGTAAACAACCAATGAAGGGACAACTTCTCACACCATCATCATCATCATATGGCATCATCAGCATCTGCATCAGATGGTTTAAGAAGCGCCCGAAATACATCTGCACTCTTGATAATACAGTCCAATTTTCAGATATCCCTCTGAAAGCTTGAAGGAAATCCATAAATATTTTACAAAATATCTTTAAAATTATATTATTGAAAATTATCTAAAACTAAACTGACTCTTTTCTCTCCACAGTCCCAACGGAAGTGCAACTAGTAAAACGGGAATACTTCAACCGCTGGTACGGTCTCAAGCCATATTACGCTGCGCTAGTGGTCTCACGGGCCCCAGCGACCATAGGCTTTGCGCTTCTATACCTGTGCATCACGTACCCTATGACGTCACAGCCCATGGAACTATCACGGATGATGATGTTCATGAGTATATGTGTGATGATTGCATTAATCTCCGAGTCAATGGGGACTGTCATCTCTTCGACTCTTAGTGTAGTGGTTAGTATGCTTTCTTAACGTTCCACTGACAAACTCTGGACGGCAAAACTTCGACAGTACCTATAGCGTAGCGGTTGAAGTGCTGCTTCATACGCGATAAAAAAGAAACCCCCTAGTCTTAGATGAGTAAACAATCCATGTAGAGGTATAAATTTAGATTTATGATGTCGCTATTTTGGTTCTCATTAGTTCAAGACAAAGGAAATACTAGTGAAGGCCATGTCATCCATCATTCCATACTAACCCACTGCTAGGGCATAGGCTTCTTCTTAACCACGCCACCTACTCCAGAGCCATCCACTGCCTACCAGCTATCGCGATAATGTCACCCGTCCAACGTCTCTCTCGTGGTCTGCCCCTTAATCTCTTTAAATATTCATGCCTATTAATACTTCTTAAATGTCTACAGAACTCAGTGTTCACGGGTCCAGCGCTCAGCGTGCCGTTAATGCTGCTAGCAGTGTACGGTCTCGGCGACGGCGACGCCCCGCCGCCGCTCTTCTGGAAGCTGGCCAGGGCTTGCTCCTTCCTGCGGTACGGCCTTGAAGGACTAGTAGTTGCCATATACGGGCCGCCGAGAAACGACCTGGTGTGTCCCGATAATGTGGATTACTGCGAGTACAAGAGCGTGGCGTGAGTACAGTTTTGCGTTACAATTTTAGCTCCCCAGGTTAAGCTAAAGCTTAGCTTTGAAACGCCAATCAATCAAGGGCCAGCTCGCAGATGTTCGTTTAGCCTGGGTCACATTGTCTTTTTTCTACCCTTGGCGTAGCATACCTATCTCGAACATTAAATAAGAAATCTCGCAAAAGCAGCAATAAAAATCCTGAATATTTCTCGTTGCAGATACTTCGTGAAGCTAATGGGTATGTCAGGAATATCCTTCTGGCTGGATCTCTGTATGTTGATTCTCATGTTGCTTGCCATGAATCTGGCTGGCTACTACCTACTTAGACAGCGTCTATCACCGAACTACGCCTTCAGAGCTATTAAGCTAATTGGCCGATTTATCAAGAATAAGATGAGCGTCTCACCGCATTAGTTAACGAAGCTGGATATGGAAGCAGTGTTTCACCAAATTGATGTTATACTACGGCTATGTTAAATTAAATTAAATTGATAATGGAATAGGTAATAACTGTTATTTGTGTTATTAGTTCTGGGTGGACTTTGCTTCAATTATATTTATTTTTGTAACCTTATAATTTTACAATATTCCTGTAAAGATGAAATACATGTATGTGGATACTAGTTCTGTCCGGTATGGATGAGGACTAAAGTTATTAATTTATACTTTTTGTTGCTAACAATCAGAATGTTCTGTTTATGAATACTCGTACAATTTCAGTTAAAGGACTTTTTTTGGTGTTGACTTCAAACATTTAAACCCATGTAGTATCTACAACAGCTAACCTTAAGTTAACTGTTTGAGCATTGTGGTAAGTAGCCAGTGTTACTTTAAGTTTTAGTGAAGCCTGGTGCTTTCTTTCTGTGGGTTAATTTTATTAATACTTATAGTTACTCTCCCCATCTATGAATGAACCAACCGTTTTACGGATTGGATCGTTTTAAATGTCTATTTAATAATCCTTATTAATTTGAAATGGCTGAGTGGGCGGTATTTTTCGACTGAATAGTTAGGTTTTTTATTCTTGTAAGTGCCATAAACATTAGAAAAAGCAATCAATAAATTTTAGTGTTTAGCTATACCTTTTTACTTACACATGTGTTGTTTTTAGGCTCAATAGGAAAGATATTTTAAATTTTAGTATCAAAGCACTTTATGTCAAAATGTCGCGAGCGAAGTTCCTCGTGATTACGCCAGCAATGTTATTTCAATTACTAGCATCTAGCAACACATTTACCGAGATGTCGTCACGCGTGATGTCCGCGCGTATGACGTATGGTGTGACTGCATCAGAACATAAAATCGGCTGCGGAACTTCGGTCGCGCAATGTCGGCTGTTAGATACTTACTGGGTGAGAGTATTGCATACAATTTATTTTTGAGATATTTCTGTCATAAGGTTTTGGTTACTTCCATTGTGATATAGAAATAGCTACTTATGGTTATATAATAAATAAAATAACATGATAACTGAAATCTTTTATTTTTCCTTTCGTCTCACTAAAATAATCACTTTATCACTTGTTCACAAACAAACGTTTGACTAGCGCTGGGGCATAAATGCCAGGATCCAATAAAATCATTTCCTAATATATTAACAATAATTTTTTTTTGCTTAGATCAACTGAATGATTCTATATTTACTAGTGCTTTAATATATACACACTCACACTGCCTTTTGAATCTCTAGTACTCATTAATATATTAAACACATTGTAATCACCTACCATCACTACATAAAATACATCAAAATTAAAGTAGCATATTAGTATTATTTGTAAATATCACATAATAGTACATAATTATTTTGCTCTACTGTAGAGTTGTGAATAATGTTCACCCAGTGTACTTAATCTAAAGTTTACTTGTAGTAATTTATAAATCTTGTACACTTCTGTGTGGAGGTTCTCCAACGGCAGCAACACATATTTGGTAAATGGCTTGCAATTTTCGTCACTTCCTTGATGAGTTGCTCGCAAATTTGTCGACCCGAATGGCCGAGTCAGCATTGACCCTGCCTACGAAGCCAAGGCTCCCGCGTTGAGTCCCGGTGGGGACATATATTTGTACCCTAGTCATGGTTGTTTATCTATCTAAGTATCATATTTATCTATATAAGTATGTGTATCGTTGTCTAGTACCCAAGGTACAGGGAATCCTAGTTTGGGGCTAGATCAATGTGTGTAAGTAGTGTCCAATGTATTATTATGATAAATTAAATGGTAATCGAACTGACTACCGTGGTGGAGATCTGTGATGGTATCTAATAACGTGTTTTGAATATTCCGTAGACTGAGCAGCATGTTGCTTGCTGTTGTCGCTCCTAAGTATGTTAAAGGTGCTAATAATGCGATTTCGTTGCGCTTCATCTTTCAGTTGCTTTACAAATTCTTCTATTGCGTTCATATAATGTTTAATCATCATAGCATCTTCGGCTCCCTTAAACTCTGCCTCTATGATTGAGCTCTGATTTTTCCAAAGCGATGCTATGTCTCGAACTAGAGCTATTGGTGCATTTAAACATACATAACAACTAGCTCTCCCTCCTGTACTGTTCAGCGTATTTTCATCCAATATTCCAAACAATCCGTAGCGAGATATCCGACACCATTAATAAGACCTCGGCGCCGGCGCTGTCTGTCTGGCAAGTCGCATGCTTGACCGTGCTGAATAAGTAACACCTGATCGTATATAATATAGTAATAATAGTAATGACTCTAGATCGGAGAATCCGTGCCGTAATTGAATTAGTATGACATCACGGTGGGCTTGTTCCCGTATCATTGTCTGTTGGGAAGTTTGTGTATATTTGTTGAACTACTTCCCAATAAGGTTCCAAGTGGTCTTTTATCTGCATCATATCTGAGATACTGTCGAAACATTTGCTAGTCCTTTCCAGAATTGTGTCACGTTTGTATTGCAGTGAGAATTGCAGACGAGTGTTAGCAGCAGAAATGAAATGACGGAGGTTGCACTTGATAGGACTATCTACGCTTGTTCACATTAGTCTCTGTCCGGTCGTCGTTTTCTAATAAGGTTGAAATTTACAATTGGCCTTTTTAAATATCCATTCTTCGTCTTCGACGTAACGACACGCACATAACCGTCTTTGCCTTTGTGGAATTCTATAACTCGACCCATCGTTCACTTGCCTGGCGGTCGATTGTCATCATAGATTAGGACAATGTCGCCGACTTGAATATTACGGTGAGGACTTTTCCACTTGCTTCGGGTGGTTAATTGTATCAAATATTCTGACATCCATCTCTTCCACAAATCTTGCAATATTTTTTATGTTAGGTACCATCTTGTGCCCTGATCTTTCTGTGTCTTAATCAAGGTAAGAGTTGGTCCGCTGGTTAGGGAGTGAGCGGGTGTGTTATTCACCCCTTACGAGGACAACAATTAAAATACAAAAAGCCTGAACCCAGTCACAAAATTCGTTTTTAATAAAAGCTTGTTTAACTTTGAACAGTCTCTGTGGTGGTGGTGGTGGTAGTAAAGGAGATTATGACATGGATATATTCAATGGCAGTGCTCAGTCAATAAGGGTTCTTATTATAAAAAGTTTTATGGCTTCTTTAAGTAAAGATGAGTGATAGTGGTATGTGTATAATGTTAGTTGTGTATTGGGCTCTAGGTTATTTAATAATGTTGTATTTAGAGAAACAACTGTGGGAGGTTGTAATTGGCTGCTTAGTTAATTCTGTTTTATGTAAGTAGATGTAAAAACTGTTACCTCTCTTAAAAATGTAAAATAAAAATAATTTACCCATGTTTGACGATATTTCGTTCTTACCGAGTTTGTCGGAAATTAATATAAATTATGTTCTTAGAAAATGGTTATGGTTTAGAGCTAGTGTCACAGCCCTAATACAGTTGGAGACACTTACTTGGTGCGCTGCACTGGTACTTTGCACTAAATCTTTTCTGAAAAAATCTCTCTTTTCTGATCCATTTGCCAATAAATTAATGTTGAAATCACCGCATAATATAAAACCTTGGTCTATGTTGTTTCCTATGACGTGATTTAAGACGTTTTCAAGATTATGTAGGAAATTATCATCTTTATTAGTTTTTGGCCTTTATATGCAAATAATGTAGATGTTATTAAGGTTAGATGCACCGCCTTGGTCACCATGCATACGAAGACTGCGACATAGCCCTTGTTGGTCTTGATACCACGTCCCTTGTTGGATTTTATGTAGAAATGTCCCGTGTAATCAACGCCGCTATGCAGGAAAGGACGAGATGGGTTGATCCTTGATTCAGGTAAGTCTCCCATTATTTGATGATTTTTATTAGGGTTGTGTTTCTTGCTCGTAATCCACCGACAAATAAACTGCTTAGTGGTCTTGTTTCCACTGAGTATCCAATATTTTTGCATTATGAATGACAATGAAATCCGAGCACCACAGTGGTAGGTATGTTCATGCGCTTGCAAAATAATTAACTCCGTCAAGCGGCTTCCTTGAAGCAAAATTCCAGGGTGTTTAATCTCTGGATTAATTAATGTGTGCATGTTTCAGTCTTCGTCCAACTCTTAGCAAGCCATTTTCATCCAGGAAAGGTGCGAGACTCAAAATCTTGCTTTTGGATTACACTTCTTTGCCGTTTTTGAGGTTGTTTATCTCTCCGTGAAATTCCCTTCCTTGAATATCCTTTATAATCATCTATCATCATCATCATCATCATCATCTCAGTAGTTTCTCTACTTTCCGCCAGTGTAATTTAAGGCTAATATGTTCTGTCTCGTTTCCGACTTGTGAATCGACGTATCCACGAGCACATGTACCTACTACCTTGATGAATGAACTGTTCTTATTTAACAGTTCATTCATCAAGGTAGGAGGTAAGGAGGTTTAACAACTCAATCACAAAATTGCTGTTTCTTATTACAGCCTGCACAGTCGCTTTCATTGGCTTGGCCTCTTCGTCAGTCGAATAAATCTTACTCAATCTTTATTTTTCATCGAAAGTGGATGATCTTGTAGTTGTGTAGCGTTGAGCCCTCTACTAGCACAATCTGTGGGGTTTTCGGCAGATTTGACGTACCGCCAACATCACGCGGGCATAACTGAAGTAATCTGTTGCACCTTGTTACCAACAAACAGCTTCTAGCGCTGGGGCTGACCTTGAAGCCAGCCTAATATGGCAGTCGAATCTACCCAATCAACCATCTTGATACGATGGTTGCTCAAACTTTCTTGTACTTTTTCCATCAGTGTGGCCAGCAAATGGGCTCCGCACAACTCCAGTTTTATCCAGTACTTATCTTGATTTTGCAGCGACGAGAGTGATTTGATATTGGCCATCTATTTTAATTTTACAATAAATTACGCAGGCGCACGCTTTTTGCAATGCGTCACAATACCCGTGTAACTCGATATCGCTTGAGGTCTCTGTACCTAACCATCTTGGTATGTTTAGGTTATTTATAGCTCCTATGTGCTGTTTTATTTTTATCTGATCTTTGTGAATATTTGTGGGTATCTTGTCATCCCATTGAAGGTTTCTATTCCAGAAGGATTGAAAAAGTATTCTAATGCAGGAAAATTTAATTCGAGATATTACAGAAATTCGTCCAATCGTAGTGTCTCCCTCGGTTCTTTTAACGTAGTCATGTAGTCATAGTTTGTTTTCAAGTCCAGTTTCGATGATGACAGATGTAAAATGATAGGATCCCACGTATCAATGTTGATACCCAAAATTTTGATGCCATTCAGACATGCTACCGTTACGTCATGCAGTCTCTTGAGGTGACCCGATGTGGCTTGTTGCAGAACGGGGAGGGACATCATAGTATTCATATGGGTTTTGAATATTAGCTCCTTGTTATTGTATCGATGGTTGATGATGTCCCAGCAGGTGACGTAACTTTCGGAACTTATCTAGCTAGGTAGGTGCTGGATAAGGCGTTGTGGTTCTTTCTTGCTTTTTAGAAACTGCATCTTCTGTGCACTTGATAGGCAGGGATGGTTGTGAATGGCAAATATTTAAAGAAGGTCCACTGTTGATAGTTTCCATGGAAAACAGAAATGTCCAGTTTTGGCGTGGACTTTTCACGGTGAGCCACTGACCACAGCTTTCTATTGATCTCTCTTTTTAAATCACAGTAGCTCTTCTCGTACTTGGTGAAGGTCTGCTCATAATATTAAGTTTCTTCCCCAAGGAGCTCGCTGTCGCTGCCCCAATGAAGTTAATCGATAGTAGCCCACCGTGCTTCTAAGTTCTTGAGTAAGTCGTCGACTTCCCACTTTTCCTTTACTTCTGACAAGTGGATACTTGACAGGGTGCGGGAGAAGGCTTTGAAGTTACTTGTTTACCAACGCAACATCTCCTCTGACTCACCGGGATTATTTTGTGCAGATTTGGCGTGTAGCTTGTTCGGCCTAGGATGCTGCTGACTTGATTCACCGCTTGATTTATCTTCTTCCGACACTTTAACCGTCTTAGGAATTTCTAGTGGTGTAGGTGGTTTTAGGGAAAACGTGGGGCTCTTGACCATCGACTCCCTTATTCTTGGTAATATGAGTGGGAACGCTCGTATTGATTGGCAGTAAAGTAGTCGATATCTAGATTTTCAGCCATCATTAACTGCTCATGTTTCCGTTGAGCCCAATACTTATCTTAAGTCTCCACCCTCCTTTTGATATAATCAGTTGTCTTGCGAGACTGGCCGCCTTTTTGTAATTTGACCGCTGATTTATTCCGTCAATAATTTGCTGCTGATTTCGCAACAGGTAGATGAATTTTAAGCTTTTCTCCATTATGGCTTAATGCTAGATTTAAGTATAAAATCGCTTGTTTGATAATTCCTTGATTAATTTCTTGATAAAATCACTTGTTTGATAGTTCCTGTTCGCTTGATGAAATTGAATTCCTTGTAATTCACTTTTTACGGGTTTTTTGGTAAACCTTGTTACTTGATTGACTTGTAGGTGGAGGTTGATCTCTTGTTAAAATTGGGAGAGCATATACTCTTAATAAAAACCTTCTTAAAGCTTGAATCCTTGATCGCTTGGTCGTGCGTGTCTAATGCTTTTGTATTCCTAACGTATAGCCTTTTGCGCCTTCTCAACTCTACCGGGGATTGCCGCTGGTGGCAGGCCAGCAGAGCCGCTTCGCAGTCACACGATTTAAACACTAAGGCGCAATTTCACCACTGTAACTAAACTGGATTAGTTCAAGCAAAACTCAGTTTACGCACTTAACTGAGTTTAGAGCATTTCACCGTCATTACTGAACGCAGTTTAAGCTAAACGGAGTTTTAAATTCTGAACGCCCGATTTTGGACGGTTAAACTCCATAACTGCGTTTAGAGCTGTCATAACTGTCACTTTATAATTTTGCAGTTTATTTTTTGCTTTGTTATTATTTATCAATAATGAGAAGAGCGTTGGCACTAGCTTTTGAAGATAGTGATGATGATGACGAATTCGTTGTTAGTCGACCGAGATGGATACTTGAAAGAGAAGAACACTTCGACACCCTTGATGACAAAGTTTTTTTTACAAGATTTCGTATCACGAAACCAACAGTTTGTCTGTATTGGAGTCTATTGCAGATGAAATCGAGATTCCTACAAACATGTAAGCACCGAAACGTGTTTTATTTCATACTACGCGTTCGCCCGCCTTCGGTGGACAGCTTACTGTTAAGGCTGAAATGCCATATTATACCTATGTACTTATCAATTAAAGAATTTGGTCGGAGTGTTGATAAGAGGGCCTGTTCCACGATTATTTGCTTATCCCTTATTTTTGCATGACAACCATAAAGGCCTAATGGTACCGAATGGATTTTTATTAAAGAAATAACACTGTGTATCCCATTAACCAGTTATGTTTTGTTCGAACAGGGTCAATATGGAAATGCTCTTCTTGTTGGAGATGCAGGCTACGCATGTAATAATTATATGATGACACCATTGCAACAGTGTAATAATGCTGCTGTAAATTTGTACAATGAGTCTCAAATTCGAAAAAGAAATTGTGTAGAAAGCTTGTTTGGGGTCTGGAAAAGACGTTTCCCAGCCATGGCCATTGGTTTAGGCGTTTCCATTCAAAATTCTTTTCCAATTATAATTTCCACAGCTATATTACACAATATTGCATGAAGAAGTGGGGAAGACACACTTGCTAATGATAGCCGTGTAATTAATCCCGATACTTAATAATAATAATAATAATCTTGGACACCTTTTTACACACATTGATCTAGCCCCAAACTAGGATTCCCTGTATCTTGGGTACTAGACAACGATATATATACTTATATAGAGAAATATTATACTTAGATAGATAAAGAACCATTACTAGGGTACAAACATCCGTTCTCATCAAACAAACATTTGCCCCCACCGGGACTCGAACCCGGGACCCTTGGTTTCGTAGGCAGCGTCACTACCGACTCGGCCATTCGGGTCGTCTACTTGGCATGCTTGGCATGCTCTATTAGCTCCAGGCAATATAAATAATGGAAACATGGATGCAGATAGACAAAGAAGCAATCCTAATTTTAGAAGACCTACTGAGCTTGTGACGAACTATTTTGCACAGTAAGTTTACACCAGTGTTCCTTTTGCATGTAAATCTGCCAAAATATAAATATCAGTAGTAATTTTAAAACACTATCCCTACTTTATATAAAACTCCATTTTCATCTTTTCAGATTAACAAGATGATATGAGTATGACATGTGCTGGTATATATTTTGATGCAAAGGCGTGCTATCTAATGACTGCTGCAGATAAGATTAAGAATTCTGCTGTTCATTATAAAGAATAATCAAATAGGCAATCTTATTTATGAATCAACTTATAACAGTTGCATTTTTTGCTTTATACAGGGTGGCCCGGGAAATCGTGGATCAAACGAAACCAGGAGGTAGAGGGGTTCATTATGAACATAAAATTCCTCTACGGTATGGCCTTTATCAGACACCATATAAAGTTATGGCGATTTTGAGTTTTTTTTTTAAAAAAATTTTACATTTAAAAAAAAAGGTCTCTTTAGGTAAATTAATGAAAAAAAAAAAGTTACTTAATTTGATTGTTTTTTTGTGTGTTTTTCTTGGCTAGGATAAAAATAAATTCAAATGGAGTTTTTTTTACAACTGTAGGTGCATAAACTTGTAAGTAATGGCTTCATAATGAAAAAAATAAACCTTCACGAAAAATCTATTCATACTTTGAAGTCGCACTGTTAAAAAAAAATGTTCTACTAAAAGTTTACCTTTTACTAAAAAAATATGCCTGTTTAATCTACTTTCTAACGAGATACAACACATGGTCATTAGTAGTTAAGTTATTTTACAAAATAGGTTTTTAAGTGCAAAGTCTACCTTAGAGTAAAATGCACATTCAACGAAAAATCACCATTGTACAATTCTAAATTTGCTTACTACAATTCTAAACCTACTTAAAGTGCTTGATAGTAATAAACTATGTTATGTATTGAAATTATGTCCTTCTTACACTTGCCATGGGAGTGAAAAAGAACAAAAGCTTCCCATACGATAGACAAACTTGTTAGTGCGCCTCTCTACCTGACCCTAAAATGCCGGGCTGTCTTTGTGTTTACCAATGACATCCCGAATACTTACCTAGTAAATAAAGAAAAGACAAAACTTTAAATTTCAAGTTTTATTTTTATTTTAAAACCTATTTTACATAAATTGCTCGAAATGTCTCCCTCTAGCTACTATGCACACACGACATCTCCTCAGGAAATTGTTTCTTAACCTACGAAAAGCACCACCATTACGTTTTATTTGCGCAATTGCTTCCGCGATTCTAATTCTCAGCTCCCGTTCAGTTCCAATTTCTTTTTCATACACCACCTCCTTTAAATAGCCCCACAAAAAGAAATCGATCGGATTTAAATCGGGACATCTTGGAGGCCATTCAATTGTTCCACGCCGACCAATCCAACGCCCTGGATACTCTTCGTTCAGATGGGCTCGCACATCTCGAGCATAATGGGCTGGAGCTCCGTCATGTTGCAGCCACATGTTTTCCATGACACCCTCTGGCACTTCGGCTTGCCGCAATAGTTCATGAAGATCATTTTGCAGGAAATTAAGGTATCGTTCGCCGTTTAATCTAGGCGGCAGTTCATGTGTTATTAATTGTCCTCTGATGATTCCGGCCCACATATTAATGAAGAACTGGTGTTGAAAACGGTAGTTTCTAACAATATGCGGATTAATTCTGGAGTAATAGTGCAGGTTATGAATATTAAATACCCCAATTCGTCTAAAACTGGACTCATCAGACCACATAATTTTTCTAAAAAACTCGGGATCTTCACGGTTACGCTGCAGCATCTCTCGGCAAAATTGCACCCTTTTTTCAAAATCTCCCGGGATTAAATCTTGAACACGCTTTATGTGATATGGGCGCAATTTATTTTTCTTTAATATTCGTTGCACTCTTGACCTAGGTATGCCTATTGCTCGAGATATGCGCCGCTGGCTTCCGCCCCCTTATCGACACTCTGACCTCGATCTGTCTCTTTGAATTTCAGCAAGAACTTGATTTCGTTCTCGAACGTTTTCAACAACTTGTTGCCCGCGACCGTCTGTCCCACCGTGTTGACCGGGCAAGCGTCCGTTCGTGTATGAATTGTGTACCCGGATAAATACTCGGTAGTCAGGAAAGCGATCTCGATTCGGGTAACGTTCACGATATGCTCTAGCGGCGGCCCGAGCGTTTCCATCGCAGAAACCGTAGAGGTAATGCATTTCTGCATACTCTCTCTGACTGTATTCAACCCTTGCAGCAGCAGCCATCCTAATTTCACTACACAATCACGAAGTCTGTTGAGCAGGCGTGGGTCACAGTTAGTTAGGCAAGAAATCACAAAGTCCATAAAGCAGGCGTAGGTCACAGTTACGCAAGAAATCAGAAAGTCCGTAGAGCAGGCGTAGGTCACAAAATAAGGTAAGACGCGTCCAATGTAATGTGCAAATAGTGAGTCACTAAAGAAAGAAATGGGAAGCTAGTAAGATAGGGGCGCGGGGCGGGGGGCCGCCGTGGCGATGGGTAAACAAGCCATGTCAGGTAGAGAGGTGCCCAAACCAGTTTATCAATTGTTTGTGATTCTTTTGTCCTTTTTTCACTTAGTGCAAAAGAGAGAAAGATAAAATCTATGGGTTTTTACGAGCAAAAATTGATTTTTCGTTAAATGTAAATTTAACTATAAGGCAGATTTTGCACCTAAAAACAACTTTTGAAAAATAACTAAGCTTCTAATGGCCATGTGTTGTACCTCGTTAGAAAGTAGATTAAACAGGCATATTTTTTTAGTAAAAGGTAAACTTTTAGTAGTACATTTTTTTTAACAGTGCGACTTCAAAGTATGAATAGATTTTTCGTGAAGGTTATTTTTTTTCGTTATGAAGCCATTAGTTGTAAAAAAAACTCCATTTGAACTTATTTTTATCCTAGCCACGAAAAACACACAAAAAAACTATCAAATTAAGTAACTTTTTTTTTTTCATTAAGTTACCTAAAGAGACCTTTTTTTAAAAAAAACTCAAAATCGCCATAACTTTATATGGTGTCTGATAAAGACCATACCGTAGAGGAATTTTATGTTCATAATGAACCCCTCTACCTCCTGGTTTCGTTTGATCCACGATTTCCCGGGCCACCCTGTATAACTAGAGACAGTAAAATATCTTTATTGTCATTGGAACTAATACAAAGGCCAAGAGAGTTTGAAATGTATATCTTTCTTTAAGTTGTTCATATATGTATGATTGATTAATTACACCAGATAAATAAAAGTAGGTGGGTAACAAATATATTAATTATATTTGTATAAATATCACATTTATTCCTTAATTTTATATTTATACGAGTGTATTTTATTATATTTGAGTAAGACTTACTTTTTATTGTATTTTCCTCTATTAAGTACATGTACATTAGTTTTTTTTTTCATTAAAATTTACGTGTAAGGTTTTTACATAAATAAACTATTTGAAAACCGGATCCCTTTTTCTTTTCGACGCCATAGATTTGTATTGCAAATAGCCAAATACACAGAATCAGACGCTAATATAACAATAAACTTTTGTAGTAAACGTAATACGAAAACTCAGATTTAGATACTGCTTGCCAATCTATAAAAAGCCGCAGCGGATCGCTGTTTTATGATGCAAACACAAAACGCATCACGGGTTTTATCTGTGATTACGTCAAAAACTGAGTTTACGTAAACGGGATCAAAATGTTGCTGGTGAAATCTGTTTGACTAAACTAAGATTAAGTTGACCATTGAAACTCGGTTTTAGCTAAACTAAGTTTTATTGAACTCGGTTTTCAAAGCAAACGATGAAATTAGCCCTAAGTTACACCAAACGCAGGTTTCGAAGGACCACTTAATGTTGGAGCAGAAAATACGAGTGATAACTTGATAAATCACTTTATTTGTAATGATTAAAATTAATTGGTGCGCACTTATTGATTGAATGTGAACTGATCGATGAATCTAACATACAAAATAATGTAACAGCAATATACCTACATTAGAGCTGACTTTAAAATATCTGACGATGCACGATGGAATCGTACAATTAGGTTTGATTATTTTGAAAAACCTCTAGTGTTAATAAATGGATCTATATCCTATCAAGTTGTTGGCGGATAAATTATTGGTTAAGTTGGTAATTAATTTTGTATCAGGGCTGTACAAAAACAAAAATATATCCTATAGCCAGGTATCTAACTAACTCTAAATATTTATTTTACTAAAGAAGCTCACTACTTTTTGAGTATATTCCATTCAATATAATCCGTCGTTCAGTTTAAAACTACACTCAAGTTAAATAAGTTGCTGATGATCGCAGACGTTCGTTTTGCCTTTATTCTGCCCCGGGCGTAGTATAACTATCTCGAACATTAATTAAGAAATCTCGCAACAGCAATAAAAAAATCTGGATTTTTTCTCGTTGCAGATACTTCGTGATGGTATGTGGGGAATGTCCTTCTGGCTGGTTTTCTGTATGTTGATTCTCATGCTGCTTGCCATGAATCTGGCTCCTATCACCAAGCTATGTCTCAAAGCTATTACGCTAATTGGCCGATTTATCAAGAATAAGATGAGCATCTCAACGCATTAGTTGACGAAGCTGGATATGGAAGCAGTGTTTCACCAATTTTTATTATACTAGGGCTTTGTTAAATTTAATGAAATTCATAATGGAATAGGTATTGTTGCTTCTGGATGGACTTTGATACAATTATATTTACGTAGTTGTGTTAACATTATAATTTACAATATTCCAGTAAAGTTGAAATTCATATATGTGGATACTAGTTTTGTCCGGTTTTGGTCTGGTTTTGGTGAAATCCACTGTGATATAAAAATAACTTCTTTAATATTAAATAAAAGAACACAATAATAGGAATACTTTATTTTCCTTTTCGTCTCACTAAAATAATCACTTCATCACTTGTTCACAAACAAACGTTTGACTAGCGCTAGGGCATAAATGCCAAGATCCAATAAAATCATTTCCAAATATATTAACAATAAAAAAAAACTTCTGTTTAGATCAACTGAACGATTCTATGTTAGTAGTGCTTGCTAGATATACATTACTTTATTTTTTTATATTTAAGTACACTGGGTGAACATTATTCACAACTCTACATTAGAGCAAAATAATTATGTATACGGAAAACGCTTATTTATTTTTAATTACATTTAAAACGTAATAATAAAAAAACTGCTCAAGTGGGCTTTCACATCAGCACTTTAAGATGTTTTTTTTCCTCATAAAGTTATCCGTGTGATATTTTAAAATAATATTATGCTACTTTAATTGTGATGGATTTTATGTAAAGATGGTAGGTGATTACAATGTGTTTCATATTTTAATGAGTACTAGAGATTCAATAGGCAGTGTGAGTGTATATATATTAAAATGCCTTCACGACACAATAAAAAATAAAATAAAAATCCAAAATAAATTATCTGGTCTAATTTTGTTTCGTAACAAAAGAAATCAACATTTTTTTCAACTAGTTTAACAGATAACAAAAGTTATAAAATACTTAAAATATAATTATTAAGTAAAATTTCTATGACGCTATGGCAAAAATAGACCATAGGCACAACTATGTTAACGTGTTAATAAATCGATACGCCTACCAAGTTGTTGGTGGATAGATTACTAGTAAAGTTGGTAATAATTTTGTAACAGGACTATATAAAAAAATGTCCTAGAGCTACAATAAGGCATCTAACTAACCATGTGAACTACCTACCTATGGGATTATTCTATTTATATTTATTTTACAAAACAAGCACACTACTTTTTGAGTATATTGCATTCAATATAATCTGTCGTACGATTTAAAAACTACACTTAAGTTAAATAAGTTGCTGTGTCCACAAAAGTTTAATATCCAGGTTTTGGTGCAATACCTAGTTATTGGCTTCAGACATCTTATTAACGGTAAGTACCTATCTATGTACATTCTTACCAACCAACGAACCATAGCGTCACCTCTTTTCCTATACGGGCCGGCAGGGCATATTTTGGCCCCCGTTAAGCCAGTTATCCAATTCTCCATACATACATTCTAAGACCCGTATTAATAAAATGCTCTCAGCTCTGCGAGTTGTCTCAGCTATCGCACAATGACGGTTTCACCAAATCAGTCGTTTTCAATTCAATTCAATTTATTTATTGCTTTGTACATTGTTATAGTACCATAGTAACATATATTATATGGGTACAGGTTGTTAGATGACAATGTAGCGCCCTGTAAGAGCTTTGCAATTTATCTTAGTGACTAAGTAAGTAGGTATCTTTATATATTTATTATTTTTTTAGACAATAATATTTAAAATACTTATTTTAAATATTATTGTCTAAAAAAATATCTAAATATTTAGATTACAATTAGATTAGAATACAATTACTATAGTTTCATTATATTATTATTATTTAATATGGTGATTGAGAGCTATTGAATTATTTTATCTTATTAAATTGTTTTTATTAATTAATTAATATCTTGAAAGAATTCATTCATGTTGTAATAGCATTTTTCTATTAGGTAATTTTTTAGTTGTTTTATGAAAAGACATTCACGCGCTTGAGATAATTGTCAGAGCTGAGAGCGGTTTATTGTCAGCTCCTTCTATCTATCCTTCTTATATCTACAAACTTGTACATACGCACTTTAAACTAACGCTTTACATTCCACAAATCCCGGCACTTACTAAATATTATTTACAATTATTATGCTTTTTTATACTTTATAATTATTGGTAACTCCCTAAAAATATTAAATTACTTATTTTTTTTCCATGAAAATCAGCATCAGAAAAATAGCACTTTTTTAAAACTATACTCCAAACAACATTTAATCTTATTTGGGACCCTCGATGGGGACACGGTATCATTTAGTATTTTTGTGTAACTTCCCAGCGTCCCCTCCCCATGGTGGGTAAAAAAGATTAGCATTAGATTAGATTAAAATATATGTCTTGTTAAATTTTAAAAGATGCGATTTATTCTGACGCTGAGTGTAAATTGCTTATAGAACTATGAATACAGTTATAATATGCAGTATTATGGATGAAAGAGTGAATTTCTTATTTTAGTTAGTTTTCAGATCTGTGATGTTCATGTGATGTTCAAAAGGCTTTATTGTTATCGATTGTTTTGTTATCGATTGTTTTTGTATTGAAGCAATTTTTTTCTAAAGTGGAGTCATTATTGGAAGAAGCATTTGGCATCTGTCACTAGTAGGGAGCGACAGAGCTATGAGTTGGGTCTCCCTTCCTTTTCTTAGCGAATCAAGGAGAAGAAGACTGAAGCATAGGTCTGTCCCTACTGTTGACAGATGTCAAATGCAAGTTCTAAGACTGGTTCCACTTTTAGGAATAGCCATTCGCTTTGATGGAAGCGAACGGCTACTGAATATGAGAGTAAAATCACTTATATACACGATAACTTAACCTAATGGAATGTCTAAAGGAAAGTTATCTAGAACAATTGAAAAATATTTTTGGCAAATATCAGCAAAGATGACAACTTTTCTTGTATACTCGTGTAGGTATATACTCGTGTAGGTATATACTCGTGTAGGTATACATATATTCTGTTCTAAAAAAAAGTTTTAAATCGATATTTACAAATCGCTACTGAAGAATCACTGAAGAAATAAAAAATAGAGGGCGACCTTCCAACAGGAAGTATTCACTTATTAAGTGTTCATTGAAACATCACGTTCAAGTGAGGATCGGAAATAGCTGGCTCGGGCTACTACTACTATGTAGACCAGACCAGCTAATTTCATTCTATCTGTATCAATTAATTACTTACTATCCAGCAGGGTACTCTTTAGCGAGCTATTACTGTAACCGAGCTGATGAAGAAACGTGGTTTTAGGGTCGTATTCTAGAACTAATCTCAAGATCAATCTCAAGCTGCAATCACGTAAATCCGACTCAAATTTGGGTTCCACTCTCAAGCGTCTCCTTTATTCTGAAACCTTACTCAAGAGTGCATCGCATGAGAATCGAGTCTTGAGACATTCACAAAGTAAAAAACTACTTTAGGCCTGTTTTCATTTACGAATTTTATTGACATTTCCTAATTTTACGCGGTACAAGACATCACAACATTCATGTCTAATGTTGTAAAATGAAACGCATAAGTCAATCAAAGCAACAAATGTCATATCGTACTCAAAAAAACGTTCATTTCAGTTTTTGGTTGATAACTTTGTATGGTTGTGCATTAATTTCATTACATAGTTACTTAACTTTGATTCTCCTTTTGAAACGCCGACATCAATATGCCTGGGCCGGGGAAAAAGAAAAATTTCACCAATCAGGAAAATCATTGGAAAGCTTTACTGATCGGCTCGCTGTGAGCTGGCTCGCGAAATAAGTAATACAGTAATACAATGATTTTGGTTACGGTTCGTGCAATGGTTACAGTCGGCTGACCAATTAACCCGGCTTTAGGAAGTTAACACAATGATTTTTAGTTACGGTTCGTGAAAAGGTTACAGTTACGGCTCGCTGATTAACCCGGCCTTAAGGATGTGAAGATGTGTTGTGTGAAACATGATGAGAGTGGTAGGTATTTTCTATCTTAAACTTGACAGCATTAGTTGCAATATTGAATAAGCCAACAGTAGTCTAAACTCCTAATTTGATGGGATCATCTTACCATCATAATGGTATATCTCGCAAAACATTACTTATTTTTGTTTGGTGATTCTATAAATAAAATATCGAATATGGGGGCAGAATCGACAAAAAAACCTTACTCGCGCCCGGATACACAAAAGACCACGTATTTTGACCAACATTCAAAGTCAGACTGTCACTCGCTCGGGGCATGACAGCGCCAGTGGATATGACAGGTGAGTCGACACACCATGCCGAAATTACGCGACCGATGTTCCGCCGCTGATTTTAGACACACCATACGCGGGGAAATTGCGCGGCAGAAATTATGGAATTGTATTGAGAATATTTTCCTCCGAATACGCCCGACGGAAGTTCGGTCGTACTCCAAAATGCGCGGTAACTTCGGCAAGTGTTTTTCTGTTAATGGGGACGCAACATTTCAAATTAGTTCCAATTAGTGGGCGCTAAGGAACAAAGAGTTAAGCTCATGAATCACAGAGTAAAAAAGTAAGTAAAGCATCAGGCAAAGAGATTCGTTATTCAGATAAATGAATTTGTAGATAATAAACACAGAGTAAATAGGCAAAGAGGTTCATACATGAATTACAGAGTAAAAGTAGGTAAAGAATTATGCAAATAGTTTCGTTATTCAGAGAAATGAATTTGTAGATAATAAACATAGAGTAAGTAGGCAAAGAGGTTAATTCATGAATTAAATAATAAAAAATTAAAGAGTAAAAGTAAGTGAAGAATTATTCAAAGAGTTTCGTTATTCAGAGAAATGAATTTGTAGATAATAAACACAGAGTAAGTAGGCAAAGAGTTTCATTAATGAATTACAGAGTAAAAGTAAGTGAAGCATTCTGCAAAGAGTTTCGCCTATTCAGAGAAATGAATTGTCAATATTAAGATATCAGATGAACGAAACTCTTTATTGCCATTGACAATGTTTATCAAGTTCCAAACATACAGTGCCATCTACCAATATTTTTTTGCGTAATCTTCCGCATTCAAATTGCATTACAGACGTAATCACGCCGAACTACGGTCGCGAAGTGTCGGCATGGTGTGTCGACTCACTAAGCCGCACTTGATTTGTCTGTGCATCGGGGTAGTAGTTGCTCACATCCGCAGGAGATTCTTGGTTCCCACAGCCCTCTTCGGTCTCCCCAGGTGGTGTTAACAAGCAACAAATCAACACTAAATTATCCAGATTGTCGATAAAGAACCTGGCCAAATACAGTGAAATATACAAAAACACGTGAAATTTCCGAAATTAACCTTAGTTGTAAAACCTCTATTATTTAAGTAATCAATTGTCTTTTCATGCAACCATAAATCGTTCAAACATATGCCGTTGCATCTAAGAGCGGACTTTATAAGTAAACTGTTGACTCGGCTTGTTCGGCTCGCACTCCTGAAGATATGGCGTATTTCGATCTGTGTCGAGGCAACCTTCGACCTTCGCGTGCCGGATGACCTCGCCCTTGGTCCTCCAGAGCTGGAGGTCGTCGTTGGGGTCACAGGCGGCCAGGACTACTGAGGTGAAATCCCTAGAATGAAATTAAATTTAGGTTAAGGCTGGGCACCCCGACAGCGGAATTTTCTTTCTTCTAACGATTCTTCTTTATAACGATTAAATAAATAACAAGTAAAAACCTACATAATAATAAATGCGATGGGAAATTGTAAAAAAATTACATAATAAATCATAAACATTTGGTACATTGTTTCTGGCCCCACACTAGGATACCCTGTGTCGTGGGAACCAGAAACAGTGGCGTCACACACATATAAACATCCAAGATCTGGGTTTTTTTTTCTGTATCCCCAGCCAGGGATCGAACCCGGCACCTCTCGCATGGTAGGCAGAGCAACAACCCCAGCGCCACAGAGGTAGTCAGTAAAAATATATTGTGAAAAACAGATTTTATGATAACTTCGCGAGACTTTTCCACCGAGTAAAAATAATCAAATTACGGTTACACGTTAACGAATTCAAGCTGACAGAAGCTAGAATAATATGATTAAAGAAACAACAAATTTAATTTTACACATAATTTGAGATTTACAAAAGGATGTTTTGCCTATTGCGTATCCTTAATAAGTCCCGTGAATTTATTCATTCACCAATCGTTATTTTAAATTAATAAACGCTTAAAGAAATATAATCCATGAATGATACTAGTAGAACTGCACATTTTCAAAACAAACATATTGCCACGCATTTTCCAAAACGAGGTGGCTGAAGCAGTAGCGACATTTAGACAGAAATATATTTGTTTTCCTTCGAAGAATACGTTTGTTTTAAAAAGGATATAACAGAAAAGTATAGGTATGTATAGTATAATTTAAGAACAGGGACATTATTTCAATCTATATTCTCTGAATCCGCATTGATCAGAGCATTTTCCGTTACACCCTGTCTGTACACAAGACATACAACCATAGTCATTTAATGATTCATTAAGGATTTCTCAGTGAAATATTTGAAATGTAAATTCAAATTTGGGATCGGATTAATTGTTCATTAAATGACTGAGTTCGGCGGTTATTAATATAACTGCGTCAGGCCTTTGCCCATACAGGGCGATAGTGGCTAATCCTACTTTAAGACTGATATGCAATATTTAATTTTGCGCCCATAGCCAGCTAGCCTATCAACGCAGCGAAGACTTAATTATCACTATCTATTTACAAATGATTTACACACCTGGATAAGGCAATACAGAGACTGCGGTGTCTGATGAGGCCGTTATCGAACATCCACTCCTGGTTGCCGCCAGAGTTGTGACAGGGGTACATGCCTGGAGGCAGGAGGTGTTGATATGTTACTGCCATTCAAATTACGACGGAGTTATGTGGTAATATGTCCCCTAAAATACATTCTTATTTGGTATAATAGTAGTTTATGTGACTGCTACATAATGGAGGGCATTAATACTCGAGAGTGGGTTTTACTCGCCTTCGGCTCGTTTCATAATAATATCACTCGAGAGTTTTAATGCCTAATTATGTACAGTTACATACACTAGTTTAGCTACACACATATCATAAGCTCTCTTGGATGCGTTCAGGAACCGCGTGTTTGACCGGCATTGTGGCTCTGCAGTTATTTAGCTTGTTCTGTAATATCAACTTCACGCAGGCGGGCGTCGGCGTTCGAAATTTGAATGTCAGTACCAACTTCACAGACAAACTAGGGGCAGCACGCAGGCGGGCGTCGGCGTTCGAAATTTGAATGTCATAATATGTAGAAAAATTACACATTATGGTCATAATGTGTAATTTTTCAGATAAGAAATGAGTTTTTATCAAGTAGTTCAACTTTATGCTGATTGTAACGTGCGGTTTTTGTACGCAGTAAAGAGGGTTTATGATACGTATGTAGATAAAACATAATAAATACCCTGAAGTGTCCATGTTCCTACAACAAGAAAAAGCAGTATGGAGAGCTTGGGGGGTTGACCAACCTCCAATAGTGGAGAGGCACAACAAGAAAGAAGAAGGGGGCTGCTCTAGCTAACCCTTGTTCCAGGTAAAAGTATCTTATATATAAATATATATATTCAAGACCCGAATGTCCGAGTCAGCAGTGACCCTGCCTACGAAGCCAAGGGTCCCGGGTTCGAGTCCCGGTAGGGGCAAATATTTGTTTGATGAGAACGGATGTTTGCACCCTAGTCATGGTTGTTTATCTAACTAAGTATAATATTTATCTATATAAGTATGTGTATCGTTGTCTAGTACCCAAGGTACGGGGAATCCTAGTTTGGGGCTAGATCAATGTGTGTAAACAGTGTCCAAGGTATTTATTATTATTATTCTACTCACCAAGAGGCCCATCAACAAGATGCCCCATCGTATCAAGGCAGTGGCTGCCCTGCCTGATCACCGGCCCCTCGCCGGGCAGCACAGGAACCTTCAGCTCAGGGTACACGTGCTCTAAGTACCAGCGGAACGGCTTGCAGTGGAGTTTTTCCCGGAGGTGTACCCGTTCGGATATACTGGAATGTGTAGAATAGGGGTTAGGGTGTGTGTGTGGAAGAAGTCGATTTTTAAAGGGTAAAGGCGTGCTTGCCTTTCTGGCTAAGTTATAGGCGAGACGAATCGATCTTTCATAGGCTAACTTAATTAAGACTTGGAAGATGATCATTTTATGTCTGATTCCTCCGGCACGTGTGCTGTGAATAAAACCGGTCAAGTGCGAGTGGGACGTCAGACCCGCACGCGACGGGTTCCATGCCATTGTACACGGAAAAGCGTAAAACGACAATATTTTGTACGAGTATAGCTTTTTAATTCTTAATAAAAAAATATTAAATACTAGGTTGGACTACATTCAAGGCCGTACATCGGTACATTGAAAAAGAGTTTTCTGTATGTAGTATGTAAATATTGAACTATGTAGGTTATGGAAACTCTACGCTCATTGAAACCGGAAGTGGATAGAATTGAGTAACTTATTTATGGAAATAAAATCAAATGTGATAAAAAACTTAATATTATTTATTATAATTTGAACGAGCAATCGTATCGTATGATGACAAATAAACAAACAAACATTAAACATTTACATACAGGCACATACATTGCTTCTGGCCCCACACTAGGATACCCTGTGTCGTGGTAACCAGAAACAGCGACGTCACACACATATAAACATCCAAGACCTGGTTTTTTTTTTTTTTTTTTCACTACCCCCAGCCGGGGATCGAACCCGGGACCTCTCGCATGGTAGGCAGAGCCACAACCGCTGCGCCACAGAGGCCGTCAATAATTAAGTACAAAACTCAATACGGTTTATAAATAATAATAAAATAAAATATTAATTTTTAATACGTAATTAAAGATCTTTTCCGATAATATCGGGAGAGTCCATCAGTTCACCGATAAACATATAAACCGAAATGGCTAAGAAAATGGCTACACAAATAACTAAGTACTTTTAATTCTTAAAACCCGAATTTTTCACTTCGTAAACTTAATTCACCTGAACTGCCCAGGAGTTATTAGGTACACTTTAAGTAAACTTTAACGGCCCTACTAATAAAAAAAGGTATTCACTGTTTAACTTATTACAGTGTTTTGTCCTTTTAATACGTCGAGTAAATGTCAAATGTCAAAACAAGACAAAACACTATATAACTTATACTTTGAATAACTTCTTTTGTTAGTAAGGCCGTAAACATCTTTACCGTTTTTATTATTTGTTGTTATAGGGGCAATAGAAATACAGCCTCTGTGAAAATTTCAGTTCTCTACCTATTTCGGTTGATCCGGTAGAGCCCGGTGCAGACGGACAACGGAGGTTTGGTAATGGGGCCCTGTTTGGCACTCATCGAGTATGGAACCCTAGAAAAAATATCAGAGATTTCCTGATACAATAACTGGACGGAGATTTTCTTGATCGTTTGTCAGACTCTTGTGTCAATTAAATTCACTACTCTAAGTTCCACGAAAGCACATTGCTCGAGGATTTTTCCCCAATTTCTCATGATTTGGGCGCTTCCATTACACGTAGTTTTTGGAAATCTCTCGAGTTTACAAACAATACTCACTCTCCAAAATCAACTTGTTTGGCCAACGGCTGGTTCCTATAATACAGGTCCTTGTAGTCGTCCATCCAGACTTCTGCAGCTCGCCGCGTATTCCTCGCGAAGACCGCCCCGGATCCACCTGGGAAGGTGTAGGGGTGGCGCTTCCGGAAGACGTGTCCTACGCGGGAGCAGGGGACGATCTCGAGGGAGCCGCCGCATTGCCATACTCTGGAAGACAGGAGGTTGGTGGTGAGGTTGTGGTCTTTAACCTATTATGTTACTTCCTGATAATCTCTACTTTACTCCCAACGCCTCTTGTAGGACAACTAAATAAAAGATTAATGACCAACAGAACGGAAATCTTGATTGTCCTGAAAGAGATCTCCCTGAAGAGGCCGCCAGCACTATAGGAGTCCTGACCTAGCTGCTACCTATTCCCAGTGACTGGTACGATATATCAGAGAGATCACCAATATCTAACCCACAAATGACAGTAACAATTGTCTTACAATAGCGACCAGAAAGAAGTTCCTTTCTTTCACAGACCTGAAAGAGATCTCCAGGTTCTCTCCTCCCCAGACGTCCATCTTCATGTCATATTTCCCCAGCTTGGCGAAGTACTCCCGGTCCATGCTGAAGAGGCCGCCAGCGATCATTGGAGTTCGAATCACCTGCGTCGGGTCGCTGAGGCGGGAGCTGCGCTCGGCATGAGAGAGGTATTCCCACTGGAATTATAAAAATAAAGAGTAAGTATAATTTGCATAACCATGCAGAATTTTTCTTAGGTTTTGGACTTTATTACCAAGGTTGAAAAGGTGGGCATATAGTGGACAGAGTCACAAACGATTACAACATCGTAAGGAAACCTTCATATCCCCATAGCTGCGGCGATGGCTAGACCCTGCCACGCTAGATGGAGTAATCTTGTTAAACTTTGGCGCAACTAGAGGCATAGTTGCGCCAAAGTTTAACGAGATTAGCCTCAGCCACCTTTTATAGGAAAAAGGTGGCTCTAAGTTGTTGTTTCTATGTGATGCTAAGGGACCGAGAGAATTGGTGATACAGCGAGCAGACAAAAGTCCAGCATTACCCACCCTAAGTTGTTGTTTCTAAGTGATGCTAAAGGACCGAGAGAATAGATACTATAGGAAGGAGACAGAAGTCCAGCGGTGGCCACCCTAAGCTGTTGATTCTGTGTGGCGCGAAGGGACCGAGAGGATTGGTGACATAGAGAGGAGACAAAAGTCTAGCAGTGGCCACACTAAGATGCTGTTTCTATGTGATGCTAAGGGACCGAGAGAATTGGTGCTACAGGGAGGAGAACAAATTCCAGCAGTGGCAACCATAAGTTGTTGTTTCTATGTGATGCTAAGGGACCAACAAAATTGGTGATACACGAAGGAGACAAAAGTCCAGCAGTGGCCATCCTATGTTGTTGTTTCTATGTATGTAAAGGGGCCGTGATAATTGGTATATATGTATTTCTTATATATTTATAGCAAATGAAAATTCACATTTCAAGATTATTAAAAATAAAATAACAAAGGCAAGCTTATCTCCAACAAGAGATTACTTCCAGAAAACTCAAGTGGAAAAGAGCGATTTGATATCTGTGATTGGTAGGCCTATGTGTTTTTACTAAACGACTATTTATACTACATATAGAAGTACATAAATACCGTTTATAGAATACATATTATAAATAAACAATAAAACATATTAAAACCCTAAGTTTGCGAAAGAGAAAGAGAATGTTCCTTATTGAATTGCACCGGCGTTAGCTAAAGCCACTTTCCCGCTATAGGTTTTAAATTTTACTACCATGGCATAAGGTTTCAAATCGCGGCCCGTCCTCCCTCCCTCGTTTTTAGAGAGATTAAGACGATTCTTGAAGATAAAGAGAGATGGACTGCTGTGAGAGCGCGTTTATTGCTTTAATTCGGAACCTAAATTGGTGCTACAAGGAGGAGACAAAAATCCAGCAGTGGCCATCCTAAGTTGTCGTTTCTATGTGATGTAAATGGACCGTGAGAATTGATGATATAGGGAGGAGACAAAAGCTGGTCTTTTGTCTCCTCCCTGTGGTATCAAATCTGTTGCTACAGGAAGGAGACAAAAGTGGCCTAGTCAGGGCACCCACTGTTGGATATAGGCCTCATCATGTCCTTATCATTGTAAACGTCATTCAAATCGAGGATCGATTTGATTGACATGCAATGAATGCAACTCGAATCCATTGTTTTCCTATATCCTCGCTATGTTGTCAAACCATTTGGCTGGTGGTCTGCCGATATTAGTAATGATGATGCAGTGAAGATAAAGTAACCCTTTAACGAAAAACACACATCTAGATAAATACGTCTTCAAATATTTTCTAAATAAATTATATAGAAAAGTTACGAGTTCCATGGTAAAGTTGTTAAGTTGCTTAATTAAAGAGACTGTGCTGGGTCAAATAAACAAACAGAATGTCGTCTGAGTCCATTTTTCTCAAAAAATAATAAATGATATCCCTAATTTCTGATCCCGCAAAAAAATCGCGGGATCGGATTCCCTAGTGCCTATTAAGTATTCTGTGCTAGTGCTAACTCATTTAAGTTGATTTACTTGGTCCGACTCTCAGGCCAGTATAGGTACGAGTTAAGCTCAAAAAGTGTTAGCAAGTTCTTGACTCGCTGCGGCTACCACTAACCGTGTGAGCAAGTTCTTGACTCGCTACCACTAACCGTGTGAGCAAGTTCTTGACTCGCTACCACTAACCGTGTGAGTTCTTGACTCGCTACCACTAGCCGTGTGAGCTCAACAAGTTCTTGACTCGCTACCACTAGCCGTGTGAGCTCAACAAGTTCTTGATTCGCTACCACTAACCGTGTGAGCAAGTTCTTGACTCGCTACCACTAACCGTGTGAGCAAGTTCTTGACTCGCTACCACTAACCGTGTGAGTTCTTGACTCGCTACCACTAGCCGTGTGAGCTCAACAAGTTCTTGACTCGCTACCACTAGCCGTGTGAGCTCAACAAGTTCTTGACTCGCTACCACAAGCCGTGTGAGCTCAACAAGTTCTTGACTCGCTACCACTAACCGTGTGAGCTCAGCTACCACTAGCCGTGTGAGCTCAACAAGTTCTTGACTCGCTACCACTAGCCGTGTGAGCTCAGCTACCACTAGCCGTGTGAGCTCAACAAGTTCTTGACTCGCTACCACTAGCCGTGTGAGCTCAGCTACCACTAGCCGTGTGAGCTCAACAAGTTCTTGACTCGCTACCACTAGCCGTGTGAGCTCAGCTACCACTAGCCGTGTGAGCTCAGCTACCACTAGCCGTGTGAGCTCAGCTACCACTAGCCGTGTGAGCTCAACAAGTTCTTGACTCGCTACCACTAGCCGTGTGAGCTCAACAAGTTCTTGACTCGCTACCACTAGCCGTGTGAGCTCAACAAGTTCTTGACTCGCTACCACTAGCCGTGTGAGCTCAACAAGTTCTTGACTCGCTACCACAAGCCGTGTGAGCTCAACAAGTTCTTGACTCGCTACCACTAGCCGTGTGAGCTCAAAAAGTTCTTGACTCGCTACCACTAGCCGTGTGAGCTCAACAAGTTCTTGACTCGCTACCACTAGCCGTGTGAGCTCAACAAGTTCTTGACTCGCTACCACTAGCCGTGTGAGCTCAACAAGTTCTTGACTCGCTACCACTAGCCGTGTGAGCTCAACAAGTTCTTGACTCGCTACCACTAGCCGTGTGAGCTCAGCTACCACTAGCCGTGTGAGCTCAACAAGTTCTTGACTCGCTACCACTAGCCGTGTGAGCTCAACAAGTTCTTGACTCGCTACCACTAGCCGTGTGAGCTCAACAAGTTCTTGACTCGCTACCACTAGCCGTGTGAGCTCAACAAGTTCTTGACTCGCTACCACTAGCCGTGTGAGCTCAACAAGTTCTTGACTCGCTACCTCTAGCCGTGTGAGCTCAGCTACCACTAGCCGTGTGAGCTCAACAAGTTCTTGACTCGCTACCACTAGCCGTGTGAGCTCAAATCGTAAGTTTAATCTCAGTATGGCAGGCAATGCCACTTTCGCGTGAGTGCATTTATGCACGAGTATAATCTAATCGAGGAGAGATGATAAGTGTCGTGAAGATGTCTTGCGTTATCACCGTAATCTGTCGCTGATTCTCATTGTATTAGGGCATTACTGTATTCTTCTTAGGTATTGTGACTCCGAATGTGATTGCAATTTCGAAATTTTCATTTTGAGAGTGTCAAATCGCTAGTTTAGCAGTTTCATGAAAACTCCTTCGAAAATAGTCGCAATCGCAATTAAAATGTGCTCTGAAGGCGTCCATCACCAGTGGGTAGCTGGTTTCATAGTAATAAATTACGGAACTGATCCAGCGTGGTGGAGTATTGCTCAATCTTGCTCGACTTCAAAGGCCTGTCCACTCAGTAGAGACATTAACCCTTTCACTGGGAATACATAGCCTAACTGATATCACACAATACTTCATAGTACTACGCTGATGTGCCGATAAAAAACGCCCTGAGGCGGCCAGTGACAATACTCACCGATGTTTGTTAATTGAGGGATTACTTGAAAACTATGAGAGTTATAATTTGAAGTAAAATAATATAATTTCTATAATGATGCCTTTGTTTCATTTTGTGATCTTTTACCCCATGTATTTAGGTCTTACATATTTCTAAGCCGTCAAAGTACAGTTTGTAAAAAAAAGACACTGACCATGACAGATTTGATTTATTTTGGCTGTGTTCTGATATTTTCTGCAACTTTTGGTGATCATTTATTTACCCATTTTGGGTAAGTTATTTTTTCTTCTGATGATCAATAAAATTGTCCTCATTTATTTTACCTAATACAGAAGATAAGTAGACACCAAAATTGTAGCCTGTATTACCCTAGATATATTCCTACACAGTCTTTTCTTATGACTCCCATATAATATTATTTATCAAATGTAATAGATATAGAATTTTACTTATCAAAATGCAGTATAAGTTTTTGCACAAAATACGAAATTTCAGGCCGCCATTACGGATATGGTTTTTTTATTGAATTCTGTATCTCGACCAATCAGGTGTGATATAACATGTGGAAGCTAGAATATTTGGCTATTTCCGGTCAGAATTACAAATAAAAAAAAAACCTGCATCATGATACATTTTCCGTAACCCGTGCTCACTCTTTACCGGAGTCAACGGAGTTTTATATTAACTGTCATCCACCGCCTACTGGGTGTCTTTACCCGAGTGGGCTACATTGATTTATTACTATGGAATACATTAATTTGAATTAGTTTATCTTAGACTATATTATTTTTATCAATTCTCCTCGAAAATATATTCTGGAACGTAACTAATACCCTGTTATCCTCGAGATTTCTCAAGATACTGAGCTTGACTGGACGAAAGGTCCTTGTTACTGTGTTCATAGAGATCATTATCGAATACAACGACAAGGTCATGGAAGTCAAAGATTATAGTAAAATTTTACCAAGACGGCGACTGGATAGAGCTGCTCTCGTAGTTGTTTATGAAAACGGGTGTTTTTGCAAACAAAGTTCATAGAAGAGAAGCTAGTCAGAAATCTTCTGTCTCATCCAACACACGCATTAAAGTTTGAAGCATGTTTTGTTTCACAGGTGGGACATGAGACCGGATTTGTGGAGTGTCGTGGTAGTGGTAAGAATATAAGACATTTAGTTTGTCGAGGTCGTAAAAGGTTAAGACTGCTCTCCTAATGTAACCTTAAGGCGCGTGAATCGGAAAAAATGCAACTTGATCCGTGGTGGTTTCAATTTTGGACGAAATCATACTAAAATAAAGTATGGCAGTTATGTCAGTCACTACGGCAGAAAGTGCGAAAATTGAGTTTCTTGATTGATTTTTCAAAACCACTAATTATTTCTATACGCTAGAACCATATCAATATTCCTTTTAGATCCTAAGAAATAATACGTCTTAGGTGAAGAACATCTATTTAGTATTTTTTAGAATAGTTTCTATTTACATCATGATGAAATAAAATTAATTTTATTTGCAAGAAAACAGTACGTTAAGATCTTAAAATGAGAATATGTTCAGTGTTTCCAGCTTATGTAAAGTCAAAGTCAAAATGTCTTTATAACTGTAGATATAAACATATACTTAGTAAAAGTAATGTTTGCCTTTTCTCTACATTGGACATTTTGATGTTTACAAACACTACGATTGAAAGAAAGGGATGTCTTCATAATATATATTTTTTCTGGATTTAGAAAGTGTTCCTTTGGGAGTAAAAATGCTTCAACGACGGGCATTTGGCCTTAACAAGCTTGAATAACTGTGCCTCTGCCACCTCATACGCGAGAAGCCGTGACGCTATGTTTGCTTATCGTATGTTTGTTTGTTCAGAACATTTTATATTTCTCATGTAAAACAAAAGTGAAATCGTAACAGACAGCTGGACTGATATACTGTCCAAATATGCATTGTTTTGGTCAAAGAAGCAAAGAACGACATGGTCAGAAATATCATCATCAATGTGACAACATCTTTACATAAAATACACGTAATAGTTGCAAAATAGTCGAAAACGAGTTATAGCCAAGAATCACGCCCGTGAACTTTAAAAGCCGAACCAGAACCGGCTCGGCAATATGTCAAGGCTGGTAAAAAGCCAGTCACAATGAGTCTAGACCCACTTGATAAATTAAAGGCTTGAGACCCGAATACCAATACTTTCAAGTACATAAGAGCGGCCGAGGCTACAGAAGCGTCACGACATCACGCATACGCGGTGGTAGAGGCACAGTTTGGCCTACGTTTGTGCCTTGACAGTGGGCTAGCCCATCGCCGCAGCTACGGAGATTTGTAGGTTTTCTCACCTTTAGAACGTCTGCATTAGGCCAAAACAGCGCTTACGCAAAATAGGAGTATCAAAGCTGTTGTTTTTCTATACTTGTTGAATATGAGTGTCGTGAACGTATAAATTTAACTTGATTATTTTTGCACGATAGAAAAAACTCCCTAAGTTATCACAAAATCTGTTTAGCACTTTTTTAAGTTATGTTGCTCTGTTAGTCCTTTAAACATCGGATACTATTCTCGGCTTTCGGGGTGAACAGCCTTAAATACCTATCTCATCGGCACTCCGGGACTGCGACCCGTATTTTAACCACAATGCCATGGATATTCACCACATCATGCCCGCGTTTACGCTTGCAATGCGATTTCGATTACCAGCAACACACTTGCCGAAATTACGCCGCGTTTTGGATTACAACTAATTTCGGTCGGGGGTATTTAGTAGCAACAATTACAACAAGTGTACAATACTATCCATTTCCGTTGCGTAATTTCCGCTCTCATGGTGTGTCTACGTCGGAACGTAAATTCAGCCGCGGAACTTCGGTTGCATAATTTCGGCCGAAGATACGCGACCGAAGTTCGGCAATGCTATATGAATTACTGACGATACATAATGCCGAAATTACATTGCGTTATAATATAACGTACAGCAAACTTCGGTCGGGCGTAAGTTCAGCGGCAACTCATTCTGTAGAGCACACATTGTACGCGACCGAAGTTCGCTTCAATTGCCGAGACCTCTACTGAACGAAACACACACAACGTTGCACAACTGAATTTCTGCCGCCTAAGTTCGGCACTTATGGTGTGTCATATCAGCCGAATACGTTGGTACGCAAAATCAGGCGCGGAATCATGCCGAACTTCGGTCGCGAATCTTCGGCATAGTGAAGTTTAGACACTTGGTGAGTCAATCAGCCGAATTCGTTGGTACGCAAAATCAGGCGCGGAATCATGCCGAACTTCCGTCGCGTATCTTCGGCGTAGTGTGTTAACTTATGTGTCGACAAACTTAGGTTTACTTTGGCTAAGGCAAATAGGGCCATGGCAATTTCGAAATATTTGAGAAAATTATGGAGGAAGCCCTCACTAAACTATGTAATAACAGAAAAAAGTTAATTATTTGTGGCGATCTTAATGTAGATTTGCTTGTAGGAACAACAATAAAACAACGATTAATAACTTTATTCAAATCGTTTAATTTATGTCATGTATTTTTAGAGCCGACTAGATTTATACTTACCAGCCAATCTTGCTTAGATAACGTTTTTTGTGACTGTGCATTCACAAGTAAAAGTGTAATTAACTGCTTACCTTCCGATCACAGTGGTCAAACAGTTTCATTCCCAATTGCTATTAAGGATAAGACTGGTCCATAATTTTATAGGCCTATTACATCCCATAGACTAGAGACATATACGAAAAACTTAGATATAAATTTGCCAGTACCGGATTTTAATGAACAGAACCCAAACAAAATCTACTCATACTTCTTCAACATTATTCAGACAGAATTCAATAAAGTTTTCAAATTAAAGAAAATCAGTGACTACAACAGTAAATCTAAATTTAATGACTGGGCAACGTTTGGAATTCGTAAAAGTAGAGTTATCTTGTATGACCTTTATGATCAAAAAACCTACAACTTTGATCGAAAATTTCATGACTATGTTAAAAAATATTCCAAAACTTTCAAGTTGGTTTGTAGAACTGCTAAAACTTTAAACATTAATAGAAAAATTCAAAATGCAAATAATAGAATGAAAACATTTTGGCAAATAATAAACCGCGAAACTGGCAAAGTTATACCAAGGGACAATGATTTCTGCCTAAAGATATGTTAAATCCAACGCTGATGTTGCTCGAGCTTTTGAAACATTCTTCACCAATGTACCCGTACTCACAACAGACCGTCTAAATTCATCTCCATATGAAGCAGAGACTTTTTAAAAAAATAACACTAGCGTCAGTAATGTATATTTAAAATTTCATCATGTATATCCCCAGGACATTGTCAAAACGTATAAATTACTTTACTTAAAAATGCGGAAGACCTGTGGGGTATATCAGTCAAAGTCATTGGTTCAGTAATTCTAGTTATAGCCCCACACTTAGCTTATATATTCAATAAATGTGTTGACGATGGGACTTTCCCAGACCTCATGAAACACAGTAAACTGATACCTCTGTTCAAGTCGGGAGATAAGGGTAATCCTTCAAATTTCAGACCAATATCTGTTCTTCCAACACTAAGTAAAATATTTGAAAAGATTATACTCAATCAAATGCTCTCACACTTCAACCTTACAAAACAACTCCACACCAAACGATACGGTTTCACTAGGGGTAAATCGACTACGGATGCAGGTATTACCCTTATATCTAATATTTATTCTGCATGGGAGGCCGCACAGGATGCTGTCGGAGTTTTTTGCGACCTGTCGAAGGCGTTTGATTGTGTTGATCATAATACGCTATTAATTAAATTAAATCATTACGGAGTTAGAAATAAAGCTTGGATCTACTAAGATCATACCTAAGCAATATAATTCAAAAGGCAGAAGTTAAAGGCGAAAAATCTGATGGATCGGGTGTTAAAATTGGCGTTCCACAAGGTTCCATATTAGGCCCTTTCTTATTCCTGGTATATATTAATGATCTGCCTTTCATGGTGGAGAAATTAACTGACATAGTGTTGTTTGCTGATGATACTTCAATGGTCTTCAAAATTGAAAGACAAAAAGGAGATTTTGATGATGTTAATGGTGTATTGTCTTTAACCTTGAATTGGTTCACAGTTAATAATTTATTGTTAAACGCCGGTAAAACCAAGTGTATCAAATTCTCACTTCCAAATGCCAGGCAAGTTGAGACCAGTTTAGTGTTAGACAACAGCACGTTAGAATTAGTAAATGATACGAAGTCTTGGAATAACCATTGATAGCAAATTGCAGTGGGGACCCCACATAGATAAATTGGCTGGGAAATTAAGTTCTGCGGTTTACGCTGTTAGGAACATCAGACAAAGCACGGATGTGGCATCTAGGCTAGTATATTTTAGTTACTTTCATAGTGTGATGTCCTATGGTATCTTGTTGTGGGGGAAAGCAGCGGATATTCAAACTATTTTTATTTTACAGAAAAGAGCTATTCGATCAATTTATAATTTAAAATGAACAGACTCCTTAAGAGGGCGTTCTTTAAAAAAATTGACATACTAACAGTAGCTAGTCAATTTATTTTCGAAAATATAATGTATGTACGCAAGAACCTTACAACATTTTCCAAACTTAGCGATAGCTGTAAGAAATAATCACAGACTATGTGCGCCCCGTTTTAGACTCGCGAAGGTTAGCAATTCTTTCAAGGGTCAGTGCATTCTCTACTACAATGAGATACCTCTGGAGATTTTGAAATTGCCATTTGAGCAATTTAAAAAGCATGTTAAAGCGACTTTGTCGAAAAAGGGATATTACAATGTTCAAGATTAATTAAATGACAGGACTGTATGGGGTTAATCTGGCACACAGACACAGACCTTGCTGTTAATAGTTTTGTAATTATTTATTCCTGCTCATATCATAACAATGAAATTTTTCATATTTGTATTAGTTAAGCACAACCTATTTTTAAAAGAGGTCTAAAAATCAATCTGTGGGAGTTTCTACGCCCTTCTTCTCCCACAGTGGTCCAATGTAGAGAAGAGGCAAAAAATGACGTTTGCTAAGTATATGTAAATATCTACAGTAATAAAGTACTTTGACTTTGACTTTAAGCATATTACTCTACTAACCTTGAAGACCAGATTCCAGTCGAACCCACCGCGCAGGTCGGCCGAGGCTCCGATGTACTGGAAGGTGTCCATGCTGATGACGTCAATTATGGGGCAGACCACCCTTGTTGGGTCCTGGAACATGGATACATTTGACTTGTGAAAGGAATTCTGTTAGGAGGCATCGCGATTTTGTACCTCATGCCGTGGTAATAAAATTCAAAACCCATAACGGAAAAGTCATGAATATTGACGTCCCCGGACCGCAAGAGGTTAAGGTCACTTATAAGAACAAGTGAGATTCAATGGAATTATGATGAGGTTGTATTTTTTTTTTGTGTTTAGATGGGTCTTATGTTTTAATCTCTCTAGGGATGTGGCGCCTGCTCACAAAATGGTCAATCGGTCATACATACAAAGGCTTGAAGAATATTAGATAAAGGCCTGTTTCAAAAAGTCCGGATATAAAATAAGTGACAGACATATCGTGATTACAAAATGTTTGATGAATCTGTCAGATAAGGTTTATCCTGACATTTTAAAATACGCCCTATCTCTAATATTATCTTCTATTAATCTGACTCAGGCTTTACCTAGTTCGTTTTTCTGTGAATCAGCTCGCATAAAGGTTATAAGAATGTATTATTCAATTAAACTCAAATGAATTTTCATATTAATGCAGGAATTAGATTGTAGAGAATGCTTGGGCCTTGCACACAGTTAATGGTCAATTACTATGAGTCAAATAAGATGACCTACTCACCGGTGCAGTATGTAACTCCAAGAAACTGGCCAAGTGTGAGTATTTTGATATCTCTAGCCTAGATAATGAGAAGCTAACCCTCTGGTTTCGATTCAAGAAATATACCTAGTCGGTCCATAAGTTCTGTCACAAATATTTTGCCGCATAGTAAATAATACCAAGTTTATTTTTATTTAATACTATATATGGTTTGATAGCTCATTAAATACTGATAAATTAGAACGATTATTGGATTTCAATGCTTAAAGCCATATTACACAAATGCTAGTTTCTTCAGAGATTTTGCACTTTTTTAACCCATCAAAAATACGGACGTGATTCACTTTATCTTTTTTCCATGACTCTTAAAACCTTTCAAACTTACGTGAGATTTTAGTCAGAACCCTCTCTGAACCCGTTACCTTCATTTTGAAGCATAAGATAACTAAGTCTGGGTAAAAATAATTTTCATATTCACATTTTACGTAGTGTACTTGTTGCCCACAAGATCATTTTTATACGTTTTTCTGAAAACGTAAAAAGTACGTAAAGTTCTCTTTGGGAGCAGTTGGAACTGAAAGCTAACAGAAAATCAAATGCTAGTTGTTAAGCATGGTCTAAAATCGAGGTTTCAGAATAAATAAAAAAAAGCTTGTTGGTTATCTGGAACACTGTTTTTTATTAAATTTGTGGTAAGTGGTATTTTTGTCAGTTGCGGCGTGTTTTGGGTTCGCGATTGTCTCAAGTTATAAGGTTTTTTGTCATATTGCGATAATCGTACAAAATGTATTGTATTGCAATTTGATTCGTATAAAATAAGCTTTTTAATCATGTATAATACGAATAAGAAAAAGTTTATTGCTGAGTTTTATCTATCAAAAACCTTGTGACAGAACTTAAGGACCGACTATGTATAAAGCACACTTTGTGCACAAAGGCCGACTACAAAATTAATGACTTTTTACAAGACACCGTCATCTGGCATTAAACCAGTTCATTGCACCCTATATATTATGTACTAATAATTAGGCACCTACTTAATTTTTTATGGCAAGGCAACAAATATAATGATCACCAAAATATTTTTCTCCTACCCAAAATGGATAAATGAACACCAAAAGTTGCAAAAAATATCAGGGCAAAATACTGCGGTAGCTTAGGTGAAGTATTAGGTTGAACATGTAAGAACAACAAAAAAACCTTAAAACATAAACTTTACACAAAACATAAAAAGAAGTTTGGTGATCATTTATCCAAACACAATTTGGTGGACATTTATCCATTCTGGCAGTAATTTCGAATTTATTGGTAGTAAAATAGGTGCGTTTTTGGTAATCGTTTAAACATAAGCCATGTTTTATTGTGCTTGCTTGCTTATGTTATGACGTTCATTAAGTCTGAATCTTTGTGCTATTTTGAATAAAAATCTTTGAACTGAACTGAACTGTTCAGTTCAAAGATGTCCAGTCATTCCTGGTCAGATATTTGATACGTAGTTTAACCTTTAAAATAGCGTCAGACCGCGTATAAAGTGCGATGCTGCTGACAGCCGCAATAAGTCGTCGGGTCAGAGACGGTCTGGACTTAGAATGTAACAACATTAATAAGACGTGTAACAGAAAGGTGTAGTGAGGGGCTGTTAGAGAAGTGAGCACAACTTTCCTTATGAAACCGATTTAATTAGGGCTGCCTATTAACCATACCGACTCCACAAAAACATACACTTTTTTTGACGCTTATTTTTACACCGCAGGATCTACTAACTTCGTTCGTACGTAAGTTCAACTAGCCCAGTTCAACCGCCCTCTGGTATGCCGGCCACCTGACCGGAGTAGGTATGATCCGCCCTCTGGTATGCCGGCCACCTGACCGGAGTAGGTATGATCCGCCCTCTGGTATGCCGGCCACCTGACCGGAGTAGGTATGATCCGCCCTCTGGTATGCCGGCCACCTGACCGGAGTAGGTAAGATCCGCCCTCTGGTATGCCGGCCACCTGACCGGAGTAGGTATGATCCGCCCTCTGGTATGCCGGCCACCTGACCGGAGTAGGTATGATTCGCCCTCTGGTATGCCGGCCACCTGACCGGAGTAGGTATGATTCGCCATCTGGTATGCCGGCCACCTGACCGGAGTAGGTATGATCCTCCCTCTGGTATGCCGGCCACCTGACCGGAGTAGGTATGATTCGCCCTCTGGTATGCCGGCCACCTGACCGGAGTAGGTATGATCCGCCCTCTGTTATGCCGGCCACCTGACCGGAGTAGGTATGATCCGCCCTCTGGTATGCCGGCCACCTGACCGGAGTAGGTATGATCCGCCCTCTGGTATGCCGGCCACCTGACCGGAGTAGGTATGATTCGCCCTCTGGTATGCCGGCCACCTGACCGGAGTAAGTATGATCTGCCCTCTGGTATGCCGGCCACCTGACCGGAGTAGGTATGATCCGCCCTCTTGTATGCCGGCCACCTGATCGGAGTAGGTATGATCCGCCCTCTGGTATGCCGGCCACCTGACCGGAGTAGGTATGATCCGCCCTCTTGTATGCCGGCCACCTGACCGGAGTAGGTATGATCCGCCCTCTGGTATGCCGGCCACCTGACCGGAGTAGGTATGATGCGCCCTCTGGTATGCCGGCCACCTGACCGGAGTAGGTATGATCCGCCCTCTGGTATGCCGGCCACCTGACCGGAGTAGGTATGATCCGCCCTCTGGTATGCCGGCCACCTGACCGGAGTAGGTATGATCCGCCCTCTGGTATGCCGGCCACCTGACTGGAGTAGGTAAGATCCGCCCTCTGGTATGCCGGCCACCTGACCGGAGTAGGTATGATCCGCCCTCTGGTATGCCGGCCACCTGACCGGAGTAGGTATGATCCGCACTCTGGTATGCCGGCCACCTGACCGGAGTAGGTATGATTCGCCCTCTGGAATGCCGGCCACCTGACCGGAGTAGGTATGATCTGCCCTCTGGTATGCCGGCCACCTGACCGGAGTAGGTATGATCTGCCCTCTGGTAAGCCGGCCACCTGACCGGAGTAGGTATGATCCGCCCTCTGGTATGCCGGCCACCTGACCGGAGTAGGTATGATTCGCCCTCTGGTATGCCGGCCACCTGACCGGAGTATGGATGATCCGCCCTCTGGTATGCCGGCCACCTGACCGGAGTAGGTATGATCCGCCCTCTGGTATGCCGGCCACCTGACCGGAGTAGGTATGATCCGCCCTCTGGTATGCCGGCCACCTGACCGGAGTAGGTATGATCCGCCCTCTGGTATGCCGGCCACCTGACCGGAGTAGGTATGATCCTGGCTGGAGTGGTACAATTCGTTCCTTCGTTCGTTCGAATCGATTAAATCCACTTTTGACATTTGAGCAGCTATTGTTGACATCTTGAACATTTTGGGCCCCGAGCGGCCGATCAACTTTAAATTTGGAGTAATCAAATCGGTTTATTAGTGAAAGTTGTCCCTAAAAACCCTTAAAATATGAAACCACTTATCTGTCTGACACCCTGTAAAATGTACAGGGGATGTAGCAGATGTTAAAACGTGTACTGTGTATCTACCACACCCTACATGGAAAAATACACCTGTGATAAATATGCAAAACGCAACACATCATTTATTCATCTTAATATCGTTACGAATGTAATATAATCTTATGTTTCGTTATTCAAGGGCATATAGAGCCAGTCTGATTACCTATTTGCATATTACCAAGCGAATGTCAGTGTGAGAACCGGATTCTTAAATAAACTAAGCTGTTTCTGTTAGAATCAAACGTAAAAATACCTGCTTCTGTCATATGCTGTAGATTATTTAATTATTTCGCGATGGTAGATATAAAATAACAATTTTTGAGTGCCAGGGCTAGATACTAAACGGTCGACCATTTGTACCCAACGTTCCATATGCTTTCATCACCATCTCGTCCTGTCACTCCTCTAGGGCTTTCAGTACAGATTTCCATTTATACCGTTCTGATTCTGATTTCGATTTGTTCTTTGTTGATCTGGGACCGTATTCCGGTAGCACATTGACGGCTCAGTGACAATGACGCGACGTCGACGCCCCATCAAATCGGTTTCAGAGTGGAAGTTGTTCAGAATTATGTCCCTAACACCCTGTAGGAATGTTAATTCATTTATGTACACACGTATCATAAGCCCTCTCTTTACTGCGTCCAAAAACCACACGTTACGACCAGCATAATGTTGTACTACTTGGTAAAAACTCATTTCTTATCTGAATATTGATACATTATGACCATAATGTATAAATTTTCGACAAATGGACATTCAAATTTCGAACACCGTCGCCCGCCTGCGTGCCGCCCCTATTTTGTCTGTGAAGTTGGTACTAAAGAACAAGCTAAACAAGTACAAAGCAATTATCAATGCCACCATGCCGGTCAAAGATGCGGTTCCTGAACACATCAATGAGAGCTTATGATATCTTTGTAGATAAACTAGTGTATGTAACTGTACATAATTAGGCATTAAAACTCTCGAGTTTTATTATTATGAAACCCGCCTTCGGCTCGTTTCATAAACCCACTCACAAGCTTTAATGCCCTCCATTATGTATCAGTCTCATAAACTACTATAATGCCGTCACCGGTGACCACACCCAGACTAAAAAACTAGAAGAAAAAAACTTTTTCGAAAATTGGCTTTAAAAGTGTTAAATCCGACAGCATCTTAGTTATACATCTGAGGGTGAGGCCGAACTTAGTTATACATCTGAGGGTGAGGCCGAACTTAGTTATACATCTGAGGGTGAGGCCGAACGAGCGTCGCAGCAGTCGCGTAATTTCTGTTCCATACATGTGGACAACTCATTTGGCGTCGTCGTCGTGTGACACAAACTGCACTTTTGTATGAAACCGAATGCCACAGAAATTACGCCACCGAAAATACTCGACTCATAACTCACAAAATTACGCTCGATTGGCCTCACCCTTAATGATTCAGTGATCATAATAGCCATTGATTCATTAACGCCACTTTTAAGTAACTGTTTCCTAGTTCCACAAATACATTTATCGTATATTGTATCGTAGTATCACGTTTATTACGAATTAATGTAACTACCTACGATATTGTGTCGTAAGTTCACAATTTAATACCATTACATTATCTAATCCACGATACAATTGTACTTATAGAATAACGACGAACACTAGGTTTTGATCGATAGTCATACATAATGCAAGATCAGTTAAAATGGTTTTTGAAATGCTCCAATATAATCCCACTTACGACTAAACCTGTAAGGTAGTGAAAGGACTTCCAATGGACTGCTGTGTATTGTGCAACTTAGCGTTCACCGGCTAAGGCGTGCCACTTCTGTGATGTATCGCGATCTTTGCCTTCACAGACATGTTGTTAGATCCGAATGTTTCAGTTAGAACTTTTAAATGTTTGACCCTAAAAGCAAAGGGGACGCAGACTTACATAATGCAGCTTAGGTATATCGACGACCGAATCGCCGATTAGGCAGTGACTCTGTCTACGAAGCCAAGGGTCCCGGGTTCGAGTCCCGGTGGGGCAAATATTTGTTTGATGAGAAGGGATGTTTGTACCCTAGTCATGGTTGTTTATCTATATAAGTATAATATTTATCTATATAAGTATGTGTTAGCGTTGTCTAGTAACCAAGATACAGGGAATCCTAGTTTGGGGCTAGATCAATGTGTGTAAATATTGTCCAAGGTATAGTGCCACAAACAATCTGGGGCCCAATTCTGTACTGGTGATTGCATCGCGGCCGCTCCGAGGGGCGCAGAATGCCGTGTTTGGCTTGTCGGCGGCATCTAGTTTTTTTTTGGAGACTGACTGTCAAATGTGGCGTTCTTCGGAGCCATTGCGATGCGTTCTCCAGTACAGAACTGGGCCCCTGTGCACTTCCCCCCTGACGGCGGCCTCGCTAGCAACGTACTGGGGACTATAGATCTCGTTTTGGTCCCTGGGCCAGTGAAATTAATGACACTTAAAATCAGAGGTCGCAGCACTTAAAAAACACAACAGTCTATTATGGCACCACGTATTTCCGCATTTTTGCGTACCTACCTATGCTACCACATTAGATAGGATCGAAGGCAAATTCAGATACTAAAGGACAGAATAGAGTTGTCGTAAGACCCACATAATGTAGCTAACTAACTAACGAATGCCTATCCCTCCTAGACAAGTTGCATTCGATAAATTATCTTATCACAGACTCTCGGCGCTCAGAAAATGAATGCAATTTGACATTTGCCGTGAAGAGTCACGTGATCTATTTCGTTCACAAATGTCAAATTGCATACATTTTTAACCTACTTCAAATAGGAGAACGATCTCAATTCATTATTTTTTAAATATTTTTATGTTTGTCACGTGATCACTCTGTTAATTATGAATCGATTGTAATGATTCTTGTTTTGATGGGTAGGTCATACTTCAGAGGTGGTCCCATATAAACTTTATCAAAATTGATTCAGCACTTTTCGAAAAAATCAACAATATACAAAACATATACGCGAATCTCGTTTTGGTTAGTGGTTCCGTACAGCAATAATTTGAAATGAGTTTTCATGTAAATATACTTCATTCGCCGACCGGGGAGAAAGAAATAGGGCTTCAACTTAAAGTCGGTTTTTTTGTGGTAAGTTGGCTGGTTAGCTGCAGACAGATGGATCACTCTTCCTAGTAGGATCTTGCGCAACTCTACCTTTCGCATTTGTACCTAGCAAAAAGGTTCTAGAAATTGCATCTTTATGGACACGCTGAGGTATGCCGACAACTTGATGATTGGGTATTATGTAGCGGTGGAGAATGTTGGAGTCCTCTGACTTGACGGTGATTTAATGTAATTTAGTTCCATTACGGTTTTATTGAAGTAATACGTCGATAAACTTTTTATAGGTGTAATAAATCTGCTTAGAACTACGACAACTTGCGTAGCAAAACACTCGAGTGATGTTATTATGAAACTCGCCACGTAGAAGATTGGATTTTGATAGGCTGTGGATAGGGGATAAGAGGACAGGCTCATGGTGACATGAAGCCTGAATGGGGTTGGGTGAAGGTGGGCTCCGGTGGCCAAACCGCGTAATACCACGAACACGAAATGCCCTTCGTCAAGGTCAAAGTAATAAGTTTGCGGCCCTGTAGTGGGGAAGGTTACGTAAAGCTTTTTGGGCGAGGGAACTGTTACAAATACAAATATGTTTATTTTCCGTAGATATGGTCACATAGTAGGTGGTAACATAACATTTATCGGTACTGCACATCTAGCCACGTAGTGACATGCAAAAATAGCACTACAGTAGTGCAATACAATTCGTAAATATTATATAAAACATATCGGTGTCTATTTTCAACTACAGATATCGGTAGGTTGTCAAAGAAATTAATTAATTGATGAATTAAATTTATACATTATAGATTAATTTTATTAATACGAGAGTCAAAAATTCCGTATATTGTATACTCTTTGAAAAAATCCTTTGTTTGTAACATTCAAACATTGTCAACCGGATATTGGCAATTTGTATCTGTGATTCGAAACTCTTTGCTTAATCTTGCTTTACTTACTTACTCTGTGATCCATTTGCAGCCTCAGATGAACGATACTGTATGCTTAGTTACTCTGTTTTTGTTACAACCACTTGGCGCCTTCTGTGAGACTAATTTTGCAGTTTGCTTCCCCATTGCACGATGAATGTAAGTTAAACATAAAACATTTAAATACAGGCACATACATTTATTCCGACCCCACACTAGGATACCCTGTGTCGTGGGAACCAGAAACAGCGACATTACACACATCTAAACATCCAAGACCTGGGGATTTATTCTTTTAATCATCCCCAGCCGGGGTTCGAACCCGGGACCGCCTGCATGGTAGGCAGAGCCACAACCGCTGCGCCACAGAGGTCGCCGTCGAGGTGTAATGACGTTATAAATGTCTGTGATGTTAATGACCCCACGGACTGAAATCGTATTGCGATTTGCGTTACAATCACAAAGAAAGTAGGCAATAAATATAGATAGGTATCTACGAGTAAATTGAGTGCCGTTACCGTCATTGCGTTTTAAGGAATTCCTAATATTAAGTATGGTTATACTGTGATTGTAGATAGTTATGTTTATTTTACAGTAGTTTTAACTAAGCTATTTTATTAAAAAAAGGTCTAGTGCGAGTCCGATTCGCACATAAAGGGTTCTTTAACATCGTACTTGGAAAGACGCAAAAACACGCCAGAAGACGACGGGCGAATGCGGCGCCCCTCACCTCAACAACTAGAACTGGGCCTTAACGGCGGGCTTAAAACATGTCGGCAGCAGTCGAAAGCAGGCTTAAACGAGTCGACATCAAAATTAGATGCGTCGACGCGCGAAGTCAGCTGTCGACGCGCGAACTCAGCGGTCGACGCGCGAACTCAGCTGTCGACGCGTCTAACTTTGCTGTCGACTCTTTAGGAGGTTCGAGTTCTGACTGCCGCCGACGCTCATGCGGCTCGTGTTTAAGAGCTCTTCAACAAAACAACAGTAACATGGAATCTAAGTGTAACGTGTTATTTATCACTTACGAGTACATTCGAAAGACTATACAGGGTATAATAGAAAAGTGTAGTCATATTTTAAGGGATTGCTAGGGACATCATTCAGATCAACTTTTACTATGACACCGATTTGATAAGAGCAACTTTATTTAATGTAAAAGTAATGTAGAATTACATTAATATGCTGCATAACTGTGGCTTGACAAGGTCACTTTTAAGATCTGCCATTTGCATTATCTGCTCGAACAGATTGCTTTTCAGCCGACAGACTCTATGATGCAATTTTATTTGGATGAATATGTTCGTACATTGTTTTTTGTGTACTGTTTGTTACCTTTTGTTCCGTTGATGTATTTGTTAGTCTAAATTGTAATGTAATGGAATGAAGAAATAGTTTGATACAAAGAAGAGATTGCTACTGTAGTGGTTGTATTCTTCTATTGTTTGAATTTCGCGATCCAAAATAGAGAATTTATACAATAAATACAAATTATTTTATTGAAGTGAATAATGGATGGAAACATTTAGGCCTACTTAGCTTGTAACTTTATTGAAGTGTAAATCTTAAGGATCATTCATTATGTTTGTTTATTCAATGGCGTATTCAATGCTGACTGCTTTGTGTGAGTGTTTGAGGACAAGTGGTACTTAGTCTCACTACACTTAGATGATGATGATGATATGCAAGGTGACTTGAGACCTCCCAAGATTTAGGGTTCCTTGTGAAATAACCAAACGGACCCTTTGTAGAACTAAAACATAAATACCTATGATAGAAGCATGTACGTAGGGTAGTTATAGGGTAGAAATAAGTCGGCCAGGGATTCAAAAGGTTCTGTCTTTCTGTTCATTGAGGTTCTTTTTTTGCGTTCTAAACGGTGATGGGAAACGTCGTGAGGAAGCCATCATATCTTCATATCATGTGTCGGTGGTCTAGCTCGCTGTCAATGCCGATGCCGAGGCCCACAAGATGCGGTGCGGGCCGTGCGGCGTCGCTGCGGATGGGGTTTTGGCACCTAATCTCAAAAGTCTATTTGAAAGGTCACGTGACGTGATTTTGAAGCCAACCTCAGATGAATGAAACTCTTTGCCTCCAGCTACGACAGCTCCACCTAGCGGGAGCAAAGGCGGACATAGCTGCCATTGTATGCGCGTACCCCCCTCCACCTCTCCACGTCTAGCCCCACCTTGTGTCGCCTTATTTCGTGCGGTGTGCGGCGCCGCACCGCATCCTATAGCCCGGGGTTCAAGCCATGGCTATTAGCAAAACCTTACGCGAACTAAGAGATGTCCCCTTTTCACTAGAATATAGCTAATGGGGACAACATGACACTTTTGTAATTATTTCATTAAAGACTGTTGTCCCCATTAAGCGTGGACAGAGCCAATGGGGACAACGGGACTAAAAGTTAATTACTTTATTACAGTTTCGTTGTCCCCATTGAACTGGGACAGAGCCGATGGGGACAACGGGATAACAGGGGTTAATCGGATGCATATTTACCTAATGTTGAGGTGTTGGCTGTTACGGAATGTACTTTTTTATTGAAAAAATCCCGCGATTCCGGGATCGATAAATATATAATTCTGACTGTAGAATCGGGTGTATATTTACCTATTTTCAGGTGATGGCTACTATAAAACACGTGCATTGTATCGATCGTAAATTGCGATTCCAGAATCGTCAAATTTAGTGTTTTTCTGACTAGTTTTAGTATGACTATAGAATCGTATCTATATTTACCTATGTTATATTGTAAAGTAGGTAGTTGCCGACCTGGTATAGCAAACAATGTCAGGATAAGTTAAAAGGCAATATTTAGAATAATGAAAACCTAGTGAAAACAAATTATTAAAAATTATTGTGATTGGTGAAATGTGGCTATTTTCTTTTTTACATCTATGCCTCTGATTAGTAATGAATTCCCGAAATCCCCGGTATCCCGGGATTTCTTAAAAAATATATAGGTATTTAAGAAGCGGCTTTCATAATTTTATAGAGAAAAAAAACTTCATCCGATCAGTTGTTTTTAGTCCTTATACTACACGAGCTGATGGCCGCTCCATGTGTAGGTACCCGGACATAGCAGGAAGGTCCTGGGCATAGTTAATACCATATATAAAAAAAATACATTTATGTTAGATAGAGTATTGCACAATTGGCTAAAAGTGGGCACAATAGTGCCTCTGCCACTCCGTATGGGAAAATGCGTGACACTATTATTTTTGTTTTTTTTTGCTTTAATATAAAGGACAAAGAGCCCGCCCTTTTATTTCTCACCACGTTTACTTCAGTTACTGTGGACAGGGCTAGGCATTACTTATATTTGTCACCGTAAGATTGTCAAAGCCGTTAGTTGATAAACTAACGCGTCAGTTGATCAACTATCGACATATAGTAAACCAGACCGACAAGGTTAAGAATTTTCGTTTCTTTTGTTCTTACATGTCAACCTAACACGAAGACACTCAAGTCTTCACCTAAGCTACCGCAGTGTTTGCCTTAGTATTTCGTTTGCAATTCAAGTTTAAACCAGTTTACTATTTAACAGGTTTAACAGTTAGTTTATCAAATAACGCGTCATATAGTAAGCAAGCAAATTTATTATCTGTCGATAGTTAGTCGACAGTAGAACGAGAAAAAAAACGTTAGTTTATCAACTAACTGTTTTGACTATCTCTTGGTGACATATATACTGCAATTGTAGTAGACAAAACCGCCCTACATCTATTGTTGTAAATGGCAACCAACAGATACTTGAACTAAACGTATTTAATTTGCTAATCACAAACCACATGCACAGCATTGACATTAGAGGCAAGTCAGGCGTGCCAACAGAACAGTGCCAAGTCAATAGTCAATTAGTCACACAACACCGGCCAGTCTGATTGACGCGTGCGCACAAACGAACAGACGATGAGCTTCTGAATAAATAGGACATAAAAGGTGTCGTCAAATTGTAATACTTTGATATGGAGATCATTCTGGGCAACTTTTAATTTTAAATTGATTTGATTAGAGCACTTTTATTTTGCCATACAAATCAGCAATTCAGACGTGTTTCGTCTTTGCTTTCGTCTGTCTCTATATAAGTCTGTCAGTTCCGGTCTAGGGGCCACAATTTTCAAGCGATCCTCACGAAACTTGGCACACGTGTTCCTTGTTTTTTTTTTTGTCGAGAGCTTTTTTCGATTAGGGGAAAAGGGGCTGTGGCTTTATTTATGTAGGATCGAGACCATTTTTGGATGAAATATTAAGTATGTTATTCCTCACAGGTTGTTGTGAAAATAATGCCATAAAAACGGGGGGAAGGGGGGAAAATGGGTGCAAAAAGGGGGAAAGCCTCATTTTTTAACCATTTCTTACGGAATTTTACACAGACTTACCTTGAATAAAGAGATTTTTGTTGTCGAGAGCTAATTGACACGAGTTTGCAATTCCTGTACCGCCCGTGGCACACACAATATTTTTCATCACACTTATGAGGAAATAAGAAGAAAAAATATTTTTTTACCTAATTTCATACTTTTCTTAAACAGAGTTTTTTGATTCTTTTTTAATTTAAGCACAATGCATGTGCATCGCTGCATCATTTCGTTTACGTCTCATTACCTACCTTTTTGGAATACCTTTAAAGAAGCGATGGCTTGGGGGGGGTGCACCTTGATAACACCCAACGAGCGTAGCATGGTACCTCCTGGGTGCGGGTGGAAACCCATGCAATCAGTTTTAAATAAACCTAGACTTAAAATTAAAATACCTATAATTGGTTCACGGTCCTGTTCGCGAGGTCTGCTGCCCGCAGGGCCACTAGTTTCAGTTGTTCAGAATGATACCGTTTTTGTCACAACCTGTATAGTGATACCAGTTCCAGAGGTGCCATAACTTAGCTTATTTAAAAAATAGAACGTAGTACTACCCGGTCACAATATCTGTGCACCTGACCTCGTGACGTCATATCGGCGGTCTGGGTACGGTGTGAAAAAAAGTTCGAGAAATGTGGAGGTAAAAAAAAACTACTAACCTATTCAAATCAATTTATCATTGATGAAGGGTTTGTTATTAAAAAACAATAATTTTCATTATTAAATGCACTTTCAAGATTAGATTTCTTGATTCGCTGTGTATTGTTTTTCCCATGACTTCAGTTTAACAGCTACAACAATTTTAATAACAACCGAACCAGTCCAAACTTAACAGTAAACAGTCTAAACTTAACAATAAATAATAAATAGAAAACAAAACACCAACAAAGTGAAAATATCAAAATTATCGGGACGTGTATCGGCAACGAAGATGCTAACCGTACTGTCGCACACTGTCGCACCGGGGAGTGCGCGGAGAGGTGAAAGGGGAAGCGGGAGAGGCGCCGCATTCCAGCGAGGTGCACAGATATTCTGACCGGCTTGTAGCAGTGTGTGAAGTTAGCAGTACAAAGTCATAGAAGACGGGGCTCAAATTCAGGGGATTTTGAGCTTATTTTGAGCTCCCAGAATACGAAGTTTCAGAATTTGAGCTCGAGTACGTCAACCGGCGGGTCGGATTGAATTGTTGCAAAGCTATCTGTATGTTTATCTGGGGAGTGAAAAATCGCCCCTTAGTGGTTAGATTTTCAGCATTCAGAATTCGAAATCTGATGGCGTGAAATGACGTCAATTTATTAACAATTTGTAGGCACATAACAAAGTGTTAAGTTTATTTACGGACGCAAAAAATCTTTAGATTATTGATGTTCATTATTTAGTCGTTACTAAATTATCTCGATCGGACCGGAAGCAATCAAGTGTTGTAACGGATACGGAACGGATTTGTTGTGATGATCGTTCTAAAACTAGTTATTGAATCTTGATAACTACTTGAAATGACGTGTTATTATCGCATTGTTGTGCGCTGAAGCATTTTACAACACTATTTATTGTTTAGTTCCCAACGGTGGAATGCTTTTATTTTCTTTGCTATTGTTTCAAAATCGACGGACAAATATGTTATTAGAAAGGTGTTGTGGAACGATTTCTCGGTGTGATTCATGTCTTCGACCTTGAAATGATAGTTATAGAGAAACATCTCGTAAATCTCATAAAAAAGACGCATTAAATTGATTTATTATAGAAAGATATAGATTTTATAAAACCTATGTTATTTAAAACTTAGCAAAAGCTATTAGTCCGAATAAAAATATCCCACATTAAACATTTATATTAATATACAGGCACACACATTGCTTATTGCCCCCACACTAGGATACCCTGTGTTGTGGGAACCAGAAACAGCGACGTCACACACGTGTAAACATCAAAGACCTAAGGGTTTTTCCTTTTTTTTTCTTAACCCCTAGCTGGGGATCGAACCCAGGACCTCTCGCATGGTAGGCAGAGCAACCGCTGCGCCACAGAGGTCGTCAAATTTTGCTGCCAAATATGAAAATATAGACAATATTAACGACGTGTTCCTGTACCTGTCAAATTTACATCAGGGTGTGCAGGGGAGTGGCCAACTCATGCAGTGTATCTAGCAGTTAGTTCAATAGTTCAGTATTATATGTATGTATCTTTATAAGAGCACATAGGTTTATCCTGCACATTAAATTATTCTCATCAACCTTGGGATTGCTGGAAGAGATCTCTATTTAGAGATAAGCATGCCTTTGTAGATGTCCTTTCTGTTTTATTGTATGTTATATCGTTTTATGTGCAATAAGTATATATAATAAAAATATTAATAATACCTTGGACACTATTTACACATATTGATCTAGCCCCAAACTAGGATTCCCTGCATTTTGGGTACTAGACAACGGTACACATACTTATATAGATAAATACTATACTTAAATAGATAAACAACCATGACTAGGATACAAACATCCGTTCTCATCAGACAAATATTTGCCCCCACCGGGACTCGAACCCTTGGCTTCGAAGGCAGGGTTACAGCCGACTCGGCCATTCGGGTCGACGGCCATATGAAATATAAATACGAAGTTTGAGGCTCTGTGATAATATGATCTCACTACCGTACGCTACGCTCCCGCTGCGCTGGCCCTCCACTGGCTGGCTAGGCTGTGCATTGTCTGTTACTCAGCCTGTCACTATGTCAGTTAGCATTAGCCTTATAGTAAGTAGATGTATGACATTTCGGAAATTTGGCTTTGGTAGAATCTCCAAATAGATGGAAGCCAATATCCTCAAAACAATTTGATTCCAGAATTGAACTGACGACTATATTGGAGCCAGCAGGTCTTTCTCGTTGAGATGGCCAATGTCCTTAAGGCCTGACCTTGATACCCTGGGAGAAGGGGGGTACATTGTCCTGGGACGCAACGTGCGTTTCAACATTCGCTCCCTCTCACCTAGCGTCTACAGTGACCTCCCCGGGAGCCGCCGCGGAAGCGGCCGCTAAGTTAAAGGTACATAAGTACTCAGTACTGGGTGGTGTCGTGGTGTACACAACTGGGGTCTGGGGGGTGCAGGGCAAGATATTTGTGGGGGGATTGGATACCGCTTTAAGGACAGAGAGAGGCTATGACCGCCGCTCTGGGTTACATCTTATGCAGGGGATCCTGTAATGGGGACTTTTGCGTCAGATATTATCGTATTTTTCAATGGTTATTGGTTACGTAACATAACATAGCATCACGCCTTTTTCCCATAAGGGGTGGTAGAGGCACAAGTGTGTCCACTTTGAGCCAGTTATTCAAATACTCCATTTTGCGTGACAGGGGGCTAGCCCATCGCTGCAGCTATGAAGTAATGAAGGTTTCCTCACGATGTTCTCCATCACCGTTAGAACGTCCGTATAATAATTATCTCATTGGTATATGGTCAGGATCGAATCTGCATCTCCAATGTGAGAAGCAAGCGTAAAACCCATTAGTCCACGGAGCCATTATTTTTGTTAGTTATTATTGGTCAGTTATTGGTTATTGTCTGTTATTTTTGTAATTATAATTTAGTAGTTGAGGACGCATTAGGCAGATCGTATATTTGACGTGAAATGTGATTGTTTTGATCTTAGTAAATAACAATTAAAATTAAAAACAAAGTTTAACAACAATTAAAAATAATGGCAACAAATGTAATGATCACCAAAATAATTTTATCCTACCCAAAAATGGGTAAATGTTACCCAAAATTATCACCAAAACTGGCAGAAAAAATAGGGGCAAAATATTGCGGTAGCTGAAGTGAACAACAAACATACTTAAAACATAAACTTAGGTAAACAAAATATAAAAATAAGTTTGGTGATCATTTATCTAAACACAATTTGGTGGTCATTTACTAATTCTGGCGATCGTTTCGTATTTATTCGAATATATGCGTTTTTGGTGATCGTTTAAACATAAGCCAAAAATAATATAGATGATTTTTCTCAGCTCACCTCCTTAACCCTCTGTAACAGCGGCTCCAGCCAGTGCACGTTGCACTCCACATGCGAGTCCAGGAAGGTCAGCACCGGCGCCGTGGCTGTATCAGCTCCTCGGACCCTGGACCGCATCAGACCCTCGCGCTTGGTGTTCCTGATGACGGAGACTTTGCGGATTGCGCGGAGGGAGGCTCCGTCTTCCGCTAAGGGGAAGGTATTCATCAATCATCACAGCCCTTTCAGAATCTGGGCAGGTTATCCTATATCAAATCATTGCAGCTATATAACTCCATGCAGCGTATGATGAATTTACCATACTACAATAGACTTTAGTAGGTGGTGTAACAGCGCATTCATTAAAATTCATACGCTTAATAAATGGTTATTATACCGAAACGGACAAGGTTGTAAATGCTTTGACAAAAGGCGGAATTTGGCTAGGCGGCGCCGCATCCGTATCTAAGCGAATTACTTTACAAATATATTACAAGAGCTGTCGTAATTCAAGCTATCATTTTACTTTGTTAGTTAGTTTTCAAACCTTCAGAATTACAGTTAACCTCAATAACTCATTACAGATGGCGCTGGTGTAGTTGTAGGCTGTCTATCTGTCAAAGCTGTCAAATTCGATTTACTTCTTCCTTTAATATACAGTAGAACTCCAATTATCCGAATTAATGGGGACCGGGACCCATTCGGATAATCAAATATTCGGATAATCGGATTTTTTAAAAAAAAATTGCCATTGGAGAGAATAAAAGCTACGTTTTGATATTGCACTATTTTTTTATTGAATTAAATGAAAGAAACATGAAATTTTGAAAACATGAAATCAAGAAAAGATGAATAACCAAGCTTTTCTGCTAAGATTTTGGCTTTTTCACAAAGGATTGGACCTGAAATCGGATTTCCCATAGAACGTTGCTGCAAAAACCATTTAAACACGGCCTCTTCCAAATTTTTGTTGGTTGCGGGGGGAAGTCAGTGTAGGCACAACGGCAAGTTAAGACAAGTCAAGTCAAGACTTAACGCGCAAACACTGGCTTCGCGGGGGGAAGAATAATAGCGCACTTAGACTTTTTTTGGACAATTTTTTGTGATTCGGATAATCGGCGATTCGGATAGTCGGAGTTCGGATAATTGGAGTTCTACTGTATATGTATTTCGTGCTAACCTCATTTGAGGTTAATTTTGCCAGTGTCAAGTGTATTCGAAAGATCACGTGACTTGTTTTTGAACCTAACATCAGATGAATGAAACTCCTTGACGCCAAGCGGGAACAAAGGCCAACATAGCTGCCCAATGCACACAGTATATGTTTTCGCACAAGGTGCGTTTAATATACATGTCCGACAGACATCCTTTATAATTTGACAGTGTCTACAAGCGTTGTCACGTGTTTATAACGCCCGACGACCAAAAGAGGGGTGTTATAATTAATCCCCGACGACCAAAAGAGGGGTGTTATAATTAATCCCCGACGACCAAAAGAGGGGTGTTATAATTTTGAAGTTTCTGCCTGTCTGTTTGTCTGTGTGTGTGTGTGTGTGTGCGCCTGTGTGAATGACTGTCTGTGGCACTCTAGAGCTCCAACGGGACGGATTTTAATGCGTTTTTTTTATAAATGATAGTATAATTCCTTGCGACGGTTCTTAGCTAAGATTTATCAAAATCGTTTCATTAGTTCGAAACTTATTAGGTTAACAAGGACACAAGTCACCCAAGTTTTAGACTTTTTAACTCCAGACGACGAAAAATATGAATGTTGTTATAGGTTTGAGGCTATCGATCTGTATGTGTGTGTGTGTACGAGGGTGTGTCTGTGGGTGGGTCTATCTTTGTGTCTATCTGTGGTACCCTAGCGCTCAAACGGATGGACGGATATTGGTGATATGGTACAAGTCAGAGACGACGAAAATGAGGGTTGTTATAAGTTTCCAGTTCACGTCTGTGTGTATGTGTGGGTGTCTGTCTGTGTGTGTTTGAGGATGTATCTCTTTGAGTGTGTCTGTCTGTGGCACCCTAGCGCTCAAACGGGTGGACGGATTTTGGTGATGCTGCACACAAGTCAGAAAGAATGTATTACAGAGACAAAGATTGACTTCCACATTTTAATCTTTGTAATTCTGCCAAGGCCGATTTGTCATGGGGTCTATTGAATAGTTTTCTCTGATTTAGTAATTTTTTTACGCGACTAACGGCCGGTTTTCTGGGAGCTGGTTAAGTTAACAAATTGGTAAAACTGATTTTAGCCAATCACGTGCCGCTATTTTGAATATTAGCGGCATGTGATTGGCTCAAATCAGATTAACCAATTTGTTAACCTAATCAGCGCCCAGGAAACTGGCAGTAAGAGCTACATATTCTTGACCTTTTGCAAATAATTTACTGCCCATATATCTTATATGACAGCCTTTATACTGTATATGTATGTTGTGTATGTTATATAGTACCTTGCAATTCAATGAGTCAGTTTTATTTTTATTTCTAAATTTATAGTTATTAAGTAGTTAATAAAATAAATTACACTTACGATTATCACTGAAGTCGTCCACAAGGATAATTTCTTTTATTAGGTGCTCCGGACTCCTATTCAGGACACTGAAAAAATATAGACAAGTTAATTAGACCACTCACGCACACAGCACTCTTGTGAATAAACGGTGATCAAACAGATATAGTAGGCGATATATGTCGCTCCACACGTGATGAGCGGTGGCCTTGAATGTGCAGTTGTCACTTTTCATAAGCGCAGTAATTCCCGCCAACGTCGCCCAGCGGTCTTAATTCGTGGCGCGAGGTATACTAGGGCATTGCCCATAATATTTGATTACACCACTGTTATACCTACGTCAACTTTCGCATGGAAGGGGTAGCCGCGCACGGGAACAAGAGAGAGTATGCATGGGCCCGAGAGAGATGGTTGCCTCGATCAGGCACTCAGGCGCCAAAAAACAATCGGTACCTAGAGGCAGATACATTGCTACTGGCCCCACACTAGGATACCCTGTATCATGGGTACTAAACACAGCATCATGACACAAACACATCCAAAACACGAGTATCTTTTTTCTTCCTCCCCAGGATTGGACCTGTCGCTTGTGAGTCAGAACCTCGGCTGGTACGCCTCAGATGTCGTCATCATCCCGAGTGCTCTACTAACCTGACTATGGTCCGTAATAGTGTAGATCTAGCTTCGTTGTGGAAGGTAATAATGACGCTCGTCGCTGGAAGATCTGTATCGAATTTCTTCAGCCGGCACCTAGAAGACAAATTAATATTGCATGGTAACATAAACATGTGAAAAATAAACTTGATTAATGACAAAATAATAGGATTTGATATTTGATTTGAGGTTAAACTATGTTCAACTTTTTGTATTAAAACGGATAAAGTGCATTTAGAGCTTTCGATTTAAAAAAGTTGACACAAGGTTAAAAATCAATACAAAATAAGATTTATCTGCATTATAGTGATTTTGTGATTATTGACGTGGTTTTCTAGGCTTTCTTAAGTTGAATATAGTGGGCACGCGTTAGTGTTGTGATAGGGATCACTGACCGACTGCTACTGCGAACCAAATCATACACGGTAACCATAGTAACGGTCGGAAACGGACAGCGACCGCTACCTTGATACCCTAAACAACAGAAATTTCCAACGTTATGACAAGGTGAATATAGAAGGGGAAGATGCTGCTAATTTGCACAAATATATCACTAAAGCTTGTGATATATATATCACTAAAGCTTGTGATTGATTTCAGTTTTTGCCAATAATCCTCTACTGCTCGAAATAGTAAAGTTTATTTCAGGGTTAAAGAGGTGAAAGGTAAAATGGGTATTCACCCTTGACTCGCAGCAGAAATTTTGTCAACATGGGAAGTTGACGAATCGGCAATTGTCAATGTGAGAACCTGTCGTCATAATGGGAATTTATCGAAATGTACCTAAAGGTTAGACAGGAGTTGATGACCGCTATTGCAACGCTAGCGCGTTCCTACTATAACACAACATTACATTAACATACATGCACATACATTGCTTCTAGCCCCACACTAGGATACCCTTTGTCGTGGGAACCAGAAACAGCAACGTCACAGAAATGTAAACATCCAAGACCTGAGGTTTTTTTTCTCCATCAGTATAGAGCTAGACAGCTACATGTAAATTTTTATGGATTTGTAAAGGTTTACTCCAGTTTAGTTAGGCTTAGGCTGCTGTCTGTTCCCGAGCGAGAGATGATGATAGATATGACTGAGTGTCCATTAAATTTTGAGTTGTCGGTTGTGCATCCGGGTCTGAGTCACCATCAAATCGCTTTGTATTCAGAATAGGTTCTACCTTTGCCCTTTCTAACATTAGCGTTTTATTGAATTTATTGATAGAGTAGAACGGACTATGCTTAACTTTTGGTGTAATAATAATACAGCTGCGACATTACTTAGAAGTACTATTTGAATAGGAATACCCTATTAATGATATGAACAACCTCTATACTTAGTGACATTTACATATTTATACGCGTCACAATCACATTGCATCAGTTCAAGGAAGTATCATAGTTATTTAGAAGCTTCTTAGTCTTAAAGTTCAATTGGCACTCTATCGTGTTCATTTAATATCGCAATGCTGTAACAGCCACTTACAGAAACGATCTGTAAATTTTAAAGCCACATTTAACGCTAGTGGGCGTAATGTCAAGGCGTGTGAACTAATTCAAATTCAAATTTCTTTATTACTGTAGATAGTTACAAATTATCAAACGTCATTTTTTGCCGCTTCTCTACATTGGACCACTGTGGGAGAAGCAGGGCTTAAAAAAATCTCACAGATCGATATTTATCTTTTAAAAATTGGTTGTGTTTAACTTACAATTCTTAAATTATTATAAATAATAAGCAGGAATACATAATTACAAAATTATTAACAATGAGTTCAATGTTGAGATAGATTACTACAGTCCCGTCATTTAAGTAATCTTGAACATTGTAATATCCCTTTTTAGAAAAAGTCGCTTTTACTCGGTATAAAATTTCTCAAATGACAATTTCAAAATTTTCAGAGGTATCTTATTGTAGTAGAGAATGCACTGACCCTTGCAAGAATTGCTAACCTTCGCGAGTCTAAACCGGGGCGCAACAAGTCTGTGATTATTTCTCACACTAGGTCAGACCTTTTTTATTATAAGGTGAAACTCTTATAAAAGGAGATAGTTTAGCACTCGTACATTAGGCTACCGTTAAATATGTGTACATGTGATCTTAAAATACTTAAAAAATAAATAAATCTAAAATACATAAAACTATACAAATAAACCACCCCAGAACGCTCCCGGACCAAAGGTACCCATTACGCTGGCAGCGTTGCCGCGCTGCACAGCAAGTGAGACCCTTTGCACCAGGAAAGCTCCGGAGCGGTAGTCATGGCCTCGGTCCCTCAAGCGACGCCCAATGTCCCTGATGAAGGCCCTACCCTGCGATCCCCACACCCCCGTGGTCTCGACGGCCAATGGAACAAACCAATAACTCCCCATCAGATCCCATTATTTCTTAGGTTAACATTACAGCTAAATTTAGAAAATGTTGGAAGGTTCTTGGATACATCCATTATATTTTCGAAAATAAATTAACTAGCTATAGTAGTGTATTATATTTTCAAAAATATAATGCACCCACCCAAGAACCTTACAAAATTTTCTAAAATTAGCAATAGCTGTAATTTTAATTTGTCAATGTCAATGTCAATTTCTTTAAAAAGTTCCCTTAAGAGGTCTGGGCGTTTTAAACCATAATCTGTTCGAATAGCTCTGTAATATAAGATATTTTTGAATATCCGCTGCTTTCCCCCACAACAAGATACTATAGGACATGACACTATGAAAGTTGGTAAACTAAAATAGACTAGCCCAAATGTAGCGACATCCGTGTTTTGTCTGATGTTCCTAACAGCGTAATCCGCAGAACTTAATCTACCAGCTAATTTATCTAAGTGGGGTCCCCACTGCAATTTGCTATCAATGACTATTCCAAGAAACTTCATATCATTTACTAATTCTAACGTGTTGCAGTCTAACACTAAACTGGTCTCCACTTGCCTGACATTTGGAAAAATTTGATACACTTAGTTTTACCAGCGTTTATCAGTAAATTATCAACTGTGAACCAATTCAAAGTTAAAGACAATACACCATTAATATCTTCAAAATCTTCTTTGTGTCTTTCAAATTTTAAGACCAGTGAAGTATCATCAGTAAAAAACACTAACGCCCATTTGCACTAAACGTAAGTTAGGCTTGTCCTAGTTAAGATTCACCTAAGCCTAAGAATAGCCTTAATACAAAATTTGATTGCACTGATAGATTGGACTTAGAAATGGCTTAGGCTTAGTGCAATCATTTTTTTTGCTAGGAGCAGCCTAAACAAGTTAGGAAAGAACTTAGGCGATTCTTATGTTTAGTGCAAACTGGTTGTCTGGCAATTTCTTTACCATTAAAGGCAGATCGTTAATACATACCGGAAATAAGAAAGGGCCTAATATGGAACCTTGTGGAACGGTAATTTTTCACCCGATCCATCATATTTAACGCCGTTGACTTTGCCTTGACGTTGCCTTTTGAATTCTATTGCTTATTTTTGTACTGTTTGAATCAACTGTGTACTTTAACTGTCATGGACATTGTGTACACAAAAATAAGAGTCATGTTTATCAAAAAAACAACATTTTATGGAACTGACAAGTCATTAACGTTTAATGGGGCTTTAAAATTTAAAGATCGTTTCTGCAACTGGCTAAATGTAATCTAAAATGGAATTAATAATATTGTGATTTTTTTGTAAACAAAGAAATGTCATTGGTCCATACAAAAAATAGAACTACGACGTTCAAAGTTAAAGGTAACTGGTACTGGCCAATGACATTTCTTTGTTTAGAAAAAAACAAGATTAGTAAAGCGAGTTAAAATTGAAATCAAAGTACCTACTACCCGAACCAGTCAAAATAAAGAAAGAAAATCTGATTACGTCTGAAGCTATATCCCAATCTTTACTAACTTAATTAACAACCGACTAGCCATCCAACTAGCACATATAAAACCCAAAAATATAAAAGGAAATAATAGAAACATTTGCTTAGGTCAGACGAATCCGGCCGTTTGGTAATCCTACCAAGTCAACCTTTGCAATACATGTTATGCCAGTCTATTTCTCTCAGGCCAGTTAAAGTGGTCTCTCACGGAACTTGCAGTGAGAGCTCCGGTCTACATTCGCAATAATTACGTAGTAAAATAACCGCGGACTGACCTCTAATGGTGGTTTAATTATGCACTTTAGTTTTGCGTGGGATTCTGGTAAACAAAGGTTACTCTGCAGGCGTAAGTATTTCTAGGTTCTTCATGATAAAAGTGTCTTCCGTGCTTAAGAGATCGCGTCAAACAAAACTACCAGTTTTTGCCCTATGGCAGCAAAAATAAACATACTTTGAGGTATTAATTTCACCCAAATATCTCATACAGTTTAGTCCATTTGTCATGGCATGACATATTGGCTACAAACAAACACATCTAAGGCAAATCTATAATGAAATTAGCTGAAAATACTCGTAGTTCGTTCATCTGAACGAATTCATAAGCACCACTTAACCAACACTTAATTTACAACGAGTTTTATAATTTCGCTAACATGAATCATCGCCTTGCACAAGTCACCTCGAGTGTCCATCAAATTTCGAGTATTAGTTTAAATATTCTAGATTGCACTGTATGTATGTACATTTGGCAAAATGAATTCAGCTGTGCAGTTTATCTATCGGGTTATGTAGGTTATGGAGCGAAGTTAAAATGTATGTACTCTCCCCTCCCCTCTACGGGGTGAGCGCAACCTCCGGTTTTTTACAGTTTCAAAGAAAACCGTACACTGTACTTGAGAAATGTGTGGAAACGAAATGCTCCTTGAAAATATTACTGTAAACCTATTATTCACACAAAAGCGATATCACTCAAAGTTTCCGCGCTCTCAGCCACAAAATATGAACATTTATAAATATTTATCCATTTATTTGCTAAAGTTTAGTTTTCTTAAAAAGAAAAAGAATAGAATATGCACTAAAAAAGTGGCATTATATGTTTCTTATCTCATTAATTTCAAGGGGCTAAAAAAATATTAATTGGGCTATTCAGCGAAATAAATATAAATATTTGTACTGGTTAGGATGTAAATAATTGTTTCGTTTTGTCGTACAGAACAACTAGAAAATAATATAACATTAACAAAAACCGGCCATTTATTTTTGTGATAGTTCTACAAATTTACGGTTTTAGGATTATTTCCATTACATATACTAAAATACCTTGCTTCTTACCAAATTTCATGATTCTAGGTCAACGGGAAGGACCCTACAGGTTTTGATTCCCTTGCAAGTCAGAAAATTTGGGGCATAAACTGCTTTAAGCGACTTCAGTCTTAAGTTGTTGTCAATTTCTACTTGATACCTTCACGCCTTCCTTAGAAAAGGGGTATTTCTTGACAGACGGACAGACAACGAAGTGGTCACCCAACTCTGGCCTCTACAATTTTTGCACATAGTAGTACATCGTAAATCGGCTTTCACATATTACTCAAGACCCTTAAAGCTGTGAAAAAATCCAACTTCTTTGTCAACACAATCAAAAGTTAAGGCAGTGCTGCTAAGGAGAGAGGGCGATTATATGTGAACTGGGTTCGCAGTTTATGCAAAACCGCCAGCAATAACCTTATCATATACACCGTTGGAGGGTATAAGCCAGGCTTTTACTTATTAATATTAATATGACAATAGTTTAAAGCGCTGTGTGAAGAAAATGACAGCCAAAATAAAAAGAGTTTTTATCACACAAAAAATGCTTACTTTGATATCGTTTTTTTAGTACTAGTAGTTCTGTGAGAACAGTAGACCTAGCTTGTTTCAAGTTTCAAGCTTGGAGGTCTGGTAGAAGTATTAGAATTACATTAGAATGTTGATGATCGATGATGAGTCAGTCAGTGACAAAATGACGTAATTTTGAAAGGCAGATGTTTCCAATCCATTTGATGAAATTGACATAATTTGGGATTTCGCCTATTTAAATTGTGGCCTATTAGTCACAGAAAATTTAGGTGTCTAGCTTAATCTACAAATTATAGGGGGTCTAATACCCCGAAGGGCCTCCCACTCCACTCCCCCTTTTGTTTTTTTTCCGCGACATCTTGTATAGAATGAAGTCCTTCGAGTGCTCCTCAAATTTAAATAATAAACTTCCCCCCTTTTCCCCCGCAACAAAATTTCACGATCCACAATTTTTTTAATAAATCAAGGAACTTGTGTGCCGATTTTCGTCAAAATCGGTTAAAAAATGCGACCTGTAGCCGAGAACAGACAGACGGACAAAGATGCGACCTGTAGGCGAGAACAGACAGATGGACAAAGATGCGACCTGTAGGCGAGAACAGACAGACGGACAAAGATGCGACCTGTAGCCGAGAACAGACAGACCGACAAAGATGCGACCTGTAGGCGAGAACAGACAGACGGACAAAGATGCGACCTGTAGGCGAGAATAGACAGACGGACAAAGATGCGACCTGTAGGCGAGAACAGACAGACGGACAAAGATGCGACCTGTAGGCGAGAACAGACAGACGGACAAAGATGCGACCTGTAGGCGAGAACAGACAAACGGACATAGGCATTTATGACCAATCTCGAAACTGGACGCTTCGCTCGTTCGGTCAACTACGGCAATACTATGCTAATAGAAAAGACATCAACGATTGCGCGCGCGCTGTGCTCCGCAAATATTTGACATGAAAAGCCCCTTTTAATGAATCCCCTTGCCTACGGTGGGTGGTGTCTTAATACATTTATCTATACACGTATCATAAACCCTCTTTACTGCGTACAAAAACCGCATGTTACCATCAGCATAATTTAAAAAAAAAACTTCTTGGTAAAAACTCATTTCTTATCTGAAAAATTACACATTATGACTATAATGGAGACCCGAATGGCCCAGTTGGCTGTGACACTGCCTACGAAGCCAAGGGTCCCGGGTTCGAGTCCCGGTGGGGGCAAATATTTGTTTGATGAGAACAGATGTTTGTACCCTAGTCATGGTTGTTTATGTATCTAAGTATAATATTGATCTATATAAGTATGTGTATCGTTGTCTAGTACCCAAGATACAGGGAATCCTAGTTTGGTGCTAGATCATTGTGTGTAAATAGTGTCCAAGGTTATTATTATTATTATAATGTGTAATTTTTCTACATATTATGACATTCAAATTTTGAACGCCGACGCCCGCCTGCGTGCCGTCCCTAGTTTGTCTGTGAAGTTGGTACTACAGAACAAGCTAAACAACTAAACAACTGCAGAGCCACAATGCCGGTCAAACATGCGGTTCCTGAACACACCAAAGAGAGCTTATGATATGTGTGTAGATAAACTAGTGTAACTGTTCATAATTAGGCATTAAAACTCTCGAGTATTAATGCCCTCCATTATGAAGCAGTCACATAAACTACTACTATATAGTAAATTTATCAAGGATTATACACTTTTCATGTTTCGTGTAAGGTTTTCTATAAAACTGTAAAATACCGCGTTTTGGGACATGTTCGGTGGCGCGGTGGGGTGACGCTCACCCGGGAGGGGGAATAATAATAATAATAATAATACCTTGGACACCATTTACACACATTGATCTAGCCCCAAACTAGGATTCCCCGTATCTTGGGTACTAGACAACGATACACATACTTATATAGATAAATATTATACTTAGATAGATAAACAACCATGACTAGGGTACAAACATCCGTTCTCATCAAACAAATATTGGCCCCCACCGGGACTCGAACCCGGGACCCTGGATTCGTAGGCAGCGTCACTGCCGACTCGGCCATTCGGGTCGTGGCCGAATACAAACATTTAAACTTCCCTTTAAAACCTACATTTCCCCATAGATAAAGGAACCGCATTAATTTTGCTAAATGTTTTGTTCAAATGGCTTCAATTATAGGCAGCTATCGACTAAGACCCACTGACAATTGGTAAAGAGATTTATTGATATCTACGTATAAGCTTTGTACCTTACTAGGTACAAAGCTTATACGTAGCTAAATTTCCTACTGGACATTACTTACATAGCATTCCTCGTATCCGGAATCGCCCTATTGCTGGGCAAGGCATCCGAAGCTGCCTGGTTGAATCGGTTCCTCACGTAAGGGTCCACATCCTTAGCCCCGGCAGCCACGTAGCCTGGCTCGTCGAAGTAAGACACATGTCGTCCACTGGCCATGGTGCCCTGGGTTAGTTCTTGGGTCTGTGGACTGCTTTCAACCTCTTCAGCATCTGCATGCTGCTTGATTAGCCGCAGTGCAATGTTTTCTTCCTGTGGACAAGATAAACCTTTGAATTTATTTAATTGGATAAGCGGAAGGGGTGAGTTTAGCTCATAGCCGAACTAATAATGGTACTCGTGACCAGATGATGTGGGTATGTTTTTTCAATTGCTGACACGTTTTACTATCATTATAATAAATATAAAAAACACTGTTTTTCAGTCGGGAAAGTAATTTTACTGGGTTTGGTGTGTCTTTTTTTCACCAGCAAGTTTATTTTTATTTTGAATATCTTTAAAATCAATACAACACGTCGTGTTTTGAGAAAAAACCTGTACATTTACTTTTAGTAACGGCCGAGTACTGGGCCTTAGATGGCCGAAATTGGGGGATTGACGACCGAGTACTGACACAATTAGGCATATTTTATAAATTATATTTTTTTGGCATTTTAATTGTGACCCAGAGGTTTACTTTAATTATTTTAAAACAATATCTGGAAATTTTCCCTCTATTGCCCCCCCCCCCCCCCCTGTGTTACCGTGTTACCACAAAAATATTAAACAGCGTTTAACCTCAAAACAAACGTCAAATCCCATACACTTTTGTTTTAAAAAAGAGTTGAACAAAAGTTTTTTTTTTGTGGTAAGGCCCTAATTAATGTTTTAATATGCCTATGGTCTGTTCGACATGGTACATACGTGAAAATGAAAGTAAAAACAAAATTAATTCATGATTGCTGTTATTGTCATTGTATATTATAATATTTACTGATTGTATACTGATTTTTTGTATCCTGTGTATTGTGTGACGCTTAAACAAACGCTTATCTATCTATCTATGAAAAAACAGAGGAAGTGAATGATGAGGGTATCGTATTTCTGCCAGCTATTCTGTAAAAAATAACTAACAATGCCTGAAGTTGGACCAGTAACCTATAGCTCAACTGCTATTTTTACTGTAATCAGATATAAACATTCAAATTTGAGTTATTTTTACGTCATTTTGCACGTTATGCCATGGTAATAAAATTTAACGGGAAATGGCATTTCTATAAATGCCATGGTAGTTGAGTCCTTTATATAGCTTACACATTGTTATTGACGATTGAACTAACCGAAAGTTGCCAGAAGGCAATGTGGTGTCACAATCACAATTTAATTTTAAATTGTTATACCGGTCTACTCCATTTGCTATCTATGGGTCAAGGTTTGACGAATAAGGCAGGCCCGGCAGCTAAAAATCGACTGTTGTTGTTTCTGGCAAGCAACAAACATAATCAGCAGCCTTATGGCGTAAGTCGTCTGAGCTATGAACTTCATATAGACTTTTACGTTTGACACCTTGCACCAGCTTCATCTGTCAAATTGGTATCACGCAAGTAGCATCATAATGGAGGCCAAACCCAAGCTCATTGAATGAAGCCTAGAAGCCTTCGAGGATACCCCGCAATCGATGAAATTGTATGAGCATGAGATGAACCATAGAGGGTTACATGGCAAGGCATTCGACGTCTTTTGTTTGACGCGCGAGTTTGACGTGCTTTTCAAAAGCTTTTCTACAGGGCCTGCGTCGTCTGCGTGTCAGGCTTAGGGCTTCTGACACAGCTTTACGACTACTACCACCGAGCAGCGATAGCAGCCGGGGCCTACAGCTTAACGTGTTATCCGAAACACAGAAGCTTCCGAAATAAATGCCACATAGAAACGGACACCCATCTACTAACAGTCTCGGCCAGATGTTGCTGCCCGCACGATCATTTCCGTTGTGCGAATACCGCTATGGCACGGACACTGCTCTCTTGTTCTGCCTTTCATATATAGGGACATACATTGCTTCTGGCCCACACTAGGGTAACCCTGTTTCTTGAGAACCAGAACTAGCGACGTGACAGATATATAAACATTCAAGACCAGAGGATATATTTTTTCTTCTTCCCCAGCCGGGACTCGATCCCGGGACCGCTCGCTTGGGACCTCGAGAGGCAGAGCCTGGAAGCCACAGAAGTCGACATATTCATCACCCATCACATGTTTACATAGGTACATATTTACACACATAATGTAATATTAGTTTCGTATTTATGTAAGTCCACAAAATCCGAATCGAAATTTAAGACGTATTAATTTCGTGTCTCTATTACATTAGAAGGGTAATTCGTCATGACGTCATGATATGCTGTAGGGTCACGGACCACGGTCCGAATTACGCAAAGATGACTCTAATTAAATGTTTGTGAAATTACATGTGTACGCGCATGCATGTTCGTAATTTGTATATACTTTCGTACTTCGTAACTCTATTGAATTTGTATGGTAAAAGGTTTAGTTACTGCCTATTGAATAAATATATACAAAGGTAAGCTTTGTCATTATCATAAATATAAAAAAATATCCGATGAATTTTCATTTTATACTATCTAATATAACTAAGTACCTATTGCGTTATTAACATAATTTAGTCTAAAATTGTACTCATTTTTGTGCCAGGCTTAAAATCTTTTGTTTTATTTTTTAGTTACATACATTAGTGTTCTAATGGTTGCTTCAGATTAACTCCAAGAATTTCGGTTATTAGGGTTCCGTGCCTTAAAAATTAAATACGTTACCATTATAGGATCACCCGTGTCCGAGATCAAACGTCTCCTAGGTGTCCAGATGTCCTAGGTGTGTAACGGTAATATTAAAAATACGGAATTTGGTGCACTTAAGAATTTACGTGATCCAAACACAAACGTGTTACGTAAGCAGCAATTTACGGGGCAAAATCTGAAAATTAAGGATAATTTGAAAATATATTTAAGAAAATAGACAAAAAGACCATCCATCAATCTCCTCCAAACAAAAAATATTAAATAAATTGCTTCGCGTTTTCCTCCATGATACATCAAAAGGTAGAGTCGAGGGTAAAATAGATATTTAATTGATAGTATGGTTAGTGTCCTGTAGAAACGTGTTTTTGTAGGTATTTCTTCAAGTATTATTTGTAGCAAATTTTGAAAGACAATAATAATGGGAGGGACGAAGTATAATGGAGCGCCAACAGACTCTTTTTGACCGAGCGAGCGAAGGGCTCCATTTCGACAAGATAGGAGGTTTTGCTTAAGAGTGTCTCTACGTCTCTATGTGTGTCTGTCAGTTCCGGTCTAGGGGCCACAGTTTTTAAGCGATCCTTACAAAACTTATCAGACGTGTTCCTTGAATTAAAAGTTTTTTTTGTGAGCTTTTCTCGATTCCCCCCCCCCTCCCCCAAAGGGAAAATTTTAATTTTTAAAATTTTAATTTTATTTAAAGAAAGGGGAAGTTATGACGTCATTATTTTTTTGTATGGGATTTGTTATTTTTTTTCTAAAAATATACTACACCATTACCTTTCGGCCGCCTGTTTTCTTAAATCCAAGAAATATTTTCAAAACGTACAAAGTTTGGTCTCCTCGAAGTAGGAGTCGAATTAGTAAAGAGGATCTATACAGACCATGAGAGTGAGTGAAATAGACTTTAACTATTTTCGTGAAAAGTCAATAGATTGTATTTTAAAACGCAAAATGTAGTTTACAAAGTTATTGACGCGGCTACATTACTACTTGATTTTGATTGAATGTAAAATACTTACATATAAATTGGTTCACAGTTCCCCCTGTTAGCGAGGTCTACTGCCCACAGGGCCACTAGTATTAACATTGTTTTGACTCAATCATTGCAATCATTGCTTAACTATAACTAATATAATCTACGCAGAGCTGTGACGGGAAATCGCATAATCACCGGACATATATGCCTGTCGTGCATGTCCATCAACACCTTACCTTAATCGTGTGGGTCATTTGACCTCACGTAATTAAATTGGAAAGGAGCCTATTAACATGTCCGCTATAGACGTACGGCCATGACTTTCGTACTAGTCTTAATAAGCCTAATTCTGATTATGTAAGTCTGTTGACTGTTGCCTAGAAGGTTTTCTGCTAATATCTACAATAAATAGTGGACAATCACCTAATTAGATAAATTGGTCAAGGGACAAATTAAAGTTAAAATCTCTGCGATAAACAGAAACAAACTTCAACGCAGTTCTTTTGACCAAGCAGTTCTTTTCTTTTGATTTCTTTGGGCCAAGCGATACATTTTTTTTTCAATAAAAATTGGATTCTTAAACCTATTAATTATATTAGTAAAAAAAGTTACATTAGCAAGTAAGCTTGTGTCAACTCGTTCTACATATCCGTCTTCAGTCCGGCCGTGGCATACCAAGCGAGGTGAAAGTGCCGCGGTCACCTCGCGTCCTTGGCACTTGCAACACATAATGCTGGTACTTCTGCACAAAGACATTCCAACAACGCTTCTATAACCCCTACAATAGAGACTATGTATGATTATTCAAAGTTGACGCGACATTCAGCTTCTATGTCCAATCGCATTTACCCACAGGCCACAAACTTAATCCATGATAACCCAAGATGAAAGATATTCCCACCAAATTTTCAACCTTATGGCTTGGTTATACATTCAATAACCAGGCCCGATTAACACCATAAGCCCTGGTGACGCCACTGTGGCGTTACAGGTTTTGAATTTTATTAAAATGGCGTGAGGTTCAAAGTCGCGATGCCTCATAACCAGGTCCAGGTCTCGAAAGGTTAAGGGTTAACAGACCCGGTGGCCAAAACAAGAACTAAAATCGCCATTATAAAAAGTCATTCGTGTGCATTGACGCTAGCGACGCAAACGAACAGTTAAGTTTGCGGCACTGAACCGAATAGTAGCCTCACGTGCGGTTTGCCTTTCTCTTTCATGTACGACGAGAGGGAATGGGACGTCAGGTCAGTTACACTGCCGGCCGGTGCAAATGGTACAGATTTGAATAGCAATTTCGTGGGCGGGAAGATCCGGCTACTTAATTTGTTTGTTGGGCAAACGCGGTTCGAATAAAATGAAGTAATTTGTTACAATACGCGCAGACAATTTTAATGTGCGGAAAGTCCACCAATAGGGAACATATTAACTTAAGTACATTATGTTAAATTATTATTTTCGTTATTTATATAATAGTTATTATTATTCCTGTCTCGAATACACAAGTACACAACTACCAACGCAACTTGTTAGGGACATGGCGGCACCGGTATTGACATTTAAGTTGCACTTAACTTATTACTTGTGATTTCGGATAATTGAGTAGGTAGTAACTTTCAACGATGCATGGTAAAATATAGTTTAAAGATTTATTTCGATAATAAACATGTCTCAAATGATGTCACGGTCCCTTACGAAATGAAATACCGATTATGTCTGCTATAATTTAAATGAAATGATGTTTCCATGTGAGTATTGCTTGATGAGAAGCTGCCCTTGGCTCTCGACCTAGCGGTTTAAGCCCATCGCTTGCAAATATGGGAGAAACCCTGACTATTATTTTTTTAATTGTCTGTCTGTTTGTATTATCAAACCCATTTTTCTCTAAGCAAAAATTCGGCATTTGAGATATTTCACTAGAAACTTTTTTAGTTCGAATTCACGAGATATTATAACCAATATCTCGCAACTGCAAAGTTAAGTTTGACTAACAAACACACAAACAAGGGGTAAGAATATATACATTTGTACGGAACCCCCGGTGCTTAAGCAGGCTCGCACGTTTGTTTAAAAGAAAAAGTGTTCTATAAGCTTCAAGGTTTAGAATAATACTCGAAAGTGGCAAGGTCTTTGTGAAGTAATAAACGTAAATAAATAAATTAACGCCTACAATGAATGCTAGCGGAAGCGAATAGCTCGATTCTGTATCTCTTGATATCTATCCCGATAACTCTGAAAGGTATTGCGATTGTGATTGTGGCTGCAGTCAAAAATAGGAATGGTTTTAAATAATAGTGCTCCGAAGTTGGCGAATATCCATCAAAATGATCATGCAGGCTGGATGGATCTTGCGGTTCAGATAAGCTCTTTTGTAGTATTGTAATGAGTAATGACATATTCATTATACAGATATCAGGAAGCATTTTAAAATTACTACTCAGATTTCAGCAGAAACAGCAAGACTGTTAATTTAAGAAAAAGATAGGCATAGTTATAGGTAGTGCTTTTGGTTTAAGTTGAAAAATGTGTTGTGTGAGTGTCAGCTTCAACGTAAATTTGTTGATACTTGATCTCTTAACTTAAACAAACAAACATAGCGTAATATCTTTTCCCATACTAGGTGGCAGCGGCACAGTTGCGCCCTGTGACCTCTGAACTATGAAAGTTATACAAGGAATAGTGTCATGCATGGCTACCCGATATCGCTACAAGATACCCAAGTTACCCAGGGAGAGATCAGTTTGCGCGATATTTATAGAAATGTGAAATGTCTGGACGACGTTCTAAAAATAAGCTTCATCTAACATTGCTTGACAGTACTTGTAACGTCCAGTTACTTTAAGGCCCTGTTACAATTAGTCTTGATAAGCCGTATTGAAAATTTAACTCATAAATGTTGGTTTAGAAAGACAGATGAATCTGTCATACAGAGCTTATCGGGACTATTTGGAACAAGATATTTACCTGTAAAACACAGGTTATACCAAAATGATAATGTACTTTTATCGCTAAGTCTAAACTCCTAAGAAAAGAACTATTACGTCTAGCCAATCCCATGTCCCTAATTCCATTCGAAAGCTTTTTAATTGCTTTGTAATTGGCACTCGCATTCAAGTGAAGCAATGAAGATGTAAATTGTACTGTGTGGAAGCAAAATATATTGTACAGTTTTGAATTCTAAACCTCATGAATGACGTTGACATACTAAATCTTTGAATTTATAGCAAGTGCTTCCGTACTCTGTGTATTTCTGTGCAACAAATTCTTAGACCCGGATTCATAAGAGACTCCTTTAGAATTTGGTGAGGCAAGTGAAAACAGAAAGGATGGCATAATTGGCAACCGCAACCACGGCGAATAGGTACGTAACAGACTCAGACTATTATTTTTTATTGAATATAAATAAAGAAATTATCTTATTCAACGTCAAAATTATACTTACTTATAACTACAAGTAAATTTTTTTATATAAAAAAAGTCTACACCGTTTCGGAAGGTGGGCCTCGGGGTTAAGAAGAAACGGCAAGAAACTCCCCCATAACTTCTTTTTAAAAAAGTGATTTCACGACAGGTACTGGTTTCGGTCTAAGGAAATTCGTCGGCGATTGATAGACTTGATCCATCGCCCCTTGTGAATTTCGCCGTCGAATTTCTGTGCGCTGAGATGGTATGGACCATGCAGTTTTGTCATCTAAGTATTCCTTAATACTATAAGTAAGTAAGTTAGTTAGTAAGTTTAAGTTTAAGTAAGTGTTTACAATATTTTCTCTCCATAATCATCGTCAGGTAATCCTCCTGTGGACACGAGCCAGTGGTAAGAGCCTAGTATGGCATTTCCTATCGCTTTCAATCCAGTTCAGCAAGAAATTCACTGTACTATTACGGGAGTATACAGCTTGGTTGGCACAAGATTGGAAAGTTTGAGACGCTTTAGAGCCTTCAGGTCTGACCCAGGAATCAATTGTAACGATGACGTCTCATGTTACTCTGTCAAGAAATCATAAGTTATTAAAATAAAAGAAAAAAGACTTGAGGAATTACAAGTTGTATTTCTGAAGGTTAGTTGTCAAAACTAACTACTTATCTAAGGAACTAAACTGATAGCTTAAAATCCAACAGCTCTCATCCGGTTGCCATTTTTAAACTTAATTAGTTTCATAGTTCTATAGAGTGACGCTTCTGAACTCAGCCTCGTTGGCAATGTAAAACTTGCTCATAGATAAAAAAATACGAGTGCAGCACCATACACTTGTAAAAGGTTAATACAGGCACCACAAACATAAAATAAAAATAAAAAATATCTTTTTATAATAAAATAAAAAGGGTAGTATTGAATCGCACTGCAAAAGAGGACCAAAAATAACACTTTTTACGTTTTTAATATGTTTTTAATATTTTATGTGTACTTAAGTTTATGTTTACCCTTCACCTAAGCTACCGCAGCATTTTGTCGTGATATTTGCTGTTAAAATCAGTATTTTTGATGTCCAGTTTAATATTTTCAAATAGAAATATATTTTAAGGATTTAGTATAGTTGGAAGACTTTTCCTGTCCATCCAGATGGACGAAGAATAATAAAAATCACAAAAGTGGATCTAGATTGTTACAGAGTATTTCAAATAAAATTAGTTTTGTTAGAAATAATTGGAATATAACTACCGTATTATTATATAAATATCTCAGACTCTAATCTCAACTTTCATTTTAATCTGTCCTTATCAGAAGCGATTTAAAATTAATATGTTTTTAAAACCGCCTTCAAATGTTCATCCGTTATATATTCTATAAATTTTACCTTCCTTACAACCTCTACCAGAAGTATTAGGTAACTTCAATAAGTAATGTTTATGCTGTTAGTAGTCTTCCATGAAATAAATAAATGAAAGGGAGTAACATTTAGGGTCGGACGGTTGCAAAGCTGATTGGAAAGCTTTAAAGTTGCTCCTGGCCGATCTAGTCACGATTCATAGCAACTATAAAGTAACAAAGCTGCTATTGAAATCTAAACTTAGGCATTTGCTCCGTTAGGTCTTCTTTAGGACTTACAATATTTATCAAATAGTTTTATATGACTTGGTTGCCTTCAAGGAATTTCTCAGCAAGTTGAGCGTATAGTATTAATGTCGTTGGTAAGAATATACTGAGGCATCGCTCGATTAATTACATAAGGTCTTCCTTATTTTATAAAAAGACTGAAGACTTCATGATTCTGGAGATTTATTTCTTTTGACACATAATTGACCCTGTGGCCCGACAGATATATCTCGCGCCACAAGTTATGAGTGAATGCGCAGTAGTCGCTTTTCAATACCTTGTACATAAGCGCAGTAATTCCAGTCAGAATTCGCTTTGACAACTCCAATATTGGACCATAATCTGACCCGGCCAAGACATATTCGCGTACAAAAACCATATTAATGGTAAATTATGTAATATAAACTAAAATCAATGTAGCCCAATAGGTCCACGGGCCTTTACCCGGATACGAGTAAGGTTAAGCCATACTCCACCACTCTGGCTCAGTGCGGGTTGATGGAGGGGTTTCGGGCTTGTGGGCAACCCGACTGTCAGAAGTTATCAAGCTGCCCTATTACAGACCTCTGACACAGGCAGCGATAGTAGCCGGGACCTACAGCTTAACGTGTCATCCGAAACACGGAAGCGTCCAAAACAAATGCCACATAGAACGGACACCCATCTTGTGCCCGTCTCGGCGAGATGTTGCTACCAGCACGATCATTTCCGATGTGCGAATACCGGGCGAGTCATGTAAGTGAAAAATAAATAAACGATGGGGTTAACATGTAACAGTGAAAATAAAAATCGTTATAAATATACAGGGTGACACTTCATTATAAATATACAGGGTGACACTTAATATACAGGGTGACACTTAATTAGCCATATTTTGGGGAATGATAGTGCCCATTATTATGAACAACTTTCCCCAAGAAACATATGGTCGTAAACGAAATAAATTGTTGGGTCTCCCTTAGTAACTTGTAATCAGCTGATCAGGTCAATGTCCTGAGGGACCAAAAATATTTTTCATTTGCGACCATATGTTTCTTTGGGAAAGATGTTCATAATGATCGTTGCTATCAATCCCCAAAATATGGTCAGCTCATTAAATGTCACCCTGTATTGTATATCTTTGATACAATGAAATCCTTGCCATTTTCACAATGAGGCGTTGTTTGATTTGTTGAGACAGTGAAAGTGGCTGAATTTCAGTGAAATGTCATTAGATTGGATTTGAAAAAGCAAAATGTAATTTACAAAGTTATTGGTGCGGCTACTTTCATATCCATGTACGTAACCAGGTGCATTCATAAGTTTGTATGTGTTATTGAATGAAAATGCATACGGGTTATATTTATTTGTGTTATAATAATTCCACTTGTTGGATGATGTAGTTTTAGACAGTGATGAAGCTGAATATAACCTTAAAAAATATTACATTAGTTCTCCTCCCCTAAGTCTAATAATCTGAGAAGCAAGCGTGTAACCCACTAGACCAAGGCGCCATTGAACAATAGCTTTAATACAAATATTACATACAATTGAGATCAATTTTGGCCTAAAACAGGAGTGTAGAATAAAGTTACTCTGATCTGAACTGTTCCATAGTCAAAGTACAGAATGATGTCAATAGTCAATAGTCAATAGTCAATAGTCAATAGTCAATAGTCAAAGTACTTTATTACTGTAGATATTTACATATACTTAGCAAACGTCATTTTTTGCCACTTCTCTACATTGGACCACTGTGGGAGAAGAAGGGCGTAGAAACTCCCACAGATTTATTTTTAGATCTCTTTTAAAAATAGGTTGTGCTTAACTAATACAAATATGAAAAATTTAATTGTTATGATTAATAAGCAGGAATAAATAATTACAAAATTATTAACAGCAAGGTCTGTGTTGAGCCATATTAACCCCATACAGACCTGTCATTTAAGTAATCTTGAACATTGTAATATCCCTTTTTCGACAAAGTCGCTTTAACATGCTTTTTAAATTGCTCAAATGGCAATTTCAAAATCTCCAGAGGTATCTTATTGTAGTAGAGAATGCACTGACCCTTGAAAGAATTGCTAACCTTCGCGAGTCTAAAACGGGGCGCACATAGTCTGTGATTATTTCTTAGGTTAACATTACAGCTGTCGCTAAGTTTGGAAAATGTTGTAAGGTTCTTGCGTACATACATTATATTTTCGAAAATAAATTGACTAGCTACTGTTAGTATGTCAATTTCTTTAAAAAGCTCTCTTAAGGAGTCTGTTCGTTTTGAATTATAAATTGCTCGAATAGCTCTTTTCTGTAAAATAAAAATAGTTTGAATATCCGCTGCTTTCCCCCACAACAAGATACCATAGGACATCACACTATGAAAGTAACTAAAATATACTAGCCTAGATGTAGCCACATCCGTGCTTTGTCTGATGTTCCTAACAGCGTAAGCCGCAGAACTTAATTTACTAGCCAATTTATCTATGTGGGGTCCCCACTGCAATTTGCTATCAATGGTTATTCCAAGAAACTTCGTATCATTTACCACTTCTAACGTGCTGTTGTCTAACACCAAACTGGTCTCAACTTGCCTGACATTTGGAAGTGAGAATTTGATACACTTGGTTTTACCAGCGTTTAACAATAAATTATTAACTGTGAACCAATTCAAGGTTAAAGACAATACACCATTAACATCATCAAAATCTCCTTTTTGTCTTTCAATTTTGAAGACCATTGAAGTATCATCAGCAAACAACACTATGTCAGTTAATTTCTCCACCATGAAAGGCAGATCATTAATATATACCAGGAATAAGAAAGGGCCTAATATAGAACCTTGTGGAACGCCAATTTTAACACCCGATCCATCAGATTTTACGCCGTTAACTTCTGCCTTTTGAATTCTATTGCTTAGGTATGTATCTTAGTAGATCCAACGCTTTATTTCTAACTCCGTAATGATTTAATTTAATTAATAGCGTATTATGATCAACACAATCAAACGCCTTCGACAGGTCGCAAAAAACTCCGATAGCATCCTGTACGACCTCCCATGCAGAATAAATATGAGATACAAGGGTAATACCTGCATCCGTAGTCGATTTACCCCTAGTGAAACCATATTGTTTAGCGTGGAGTTGTTTTGTACGGTTGAAGTGTGAGAGCATTTGATTGAGTATAATCTTTTCAAATATTTTACTTAGTGTTGGAAGAACAGATATTGGTCTGAAATTTGAAGGATCGCCCTTATCTCCCGACTTGAACAGCGGTATAAGTTTACTGTGTTTTATGAGGTCTGGAAAAGCCCCATCGTCAACACATTTATTGAATATATAAGCTAAGTGTGGGGCTATAACTAGAATTACTGAACCAATGACTTTGACTGATATACCCCACAGGTCTTCCGTATTTTTTAAGTTAAGTAATTTAAACGTTTTGACAATGTCCTGGGGATATACATGATGAAATTTTAAATATACATTACTGACGCTAGTGTTATTTTTAAAAAAAGTCTCTGCTTCATATGGAGATGAATTTAGACGGTCTGTTGTGAGTACGGGTACATTGGTGAAGAATGTTTCAAAAGCTCGAGCAACATCAGCGTTGGATTTAACAACATCATCACCTATCTTTAGGCAGAAATCACTGTCCCTTGGTATAACTTTGCCAGTTTCGCGGTTTATTATTTGCCAAACTGTTTTCATTCTATTATTTGAATTTTGAATTTTTCTATTAATGTGTAAAGTTTTTGCAGTTCTACAAACCAACTTGAAAGTTTTGGAATATTTTTTAACATAGTCATGAAATTTTCGATCAAAGTTATAGGTTTTTTGATCATAAAGGTCATACAAGATAACTCTACTTTTACGAATTCCAAACGTTGCCCAGTCATTAAATTTAGATTTACCGTTGTAGTCACTGACTTTCTTTAATTTGAAAACTTTATTGAATTCTGTCTGAATAATGTTGAAGAAGTCTGAGTAGATTTTGTTTGGGTTCTGTTTATTAAAATCCGGTACTGGCAAGTTTATATCTAAGTTTTTCGTATATGTCTCTAGTCTATGGGATGTAATAGGCCTATAAAATGATGGACCAGTCTTATCCTTAATAGTAATTGGGAATGAAACTGTTTGACCACTGTGATCGGAGGGTAAACAGTTAATTACACTTTTACTTGTGAATGCACAGTCACAAAAAACGTTATCTAAGCAAGTTTGGCTGGTAAGTGTAATTCTAGTCGGCTCTAGAAATACATGTCCTTTATAACCCCACTAAGAATCATAAGCATTTCCTATAAACTCCTTATCAGGTGAGTTCTGTTTCAGAACTGATAAATTGGTATTCATATGAGTAATTTTAATTAGTTTCATGTAATCCACATTTTCCTCAAACCTTTCACAATCACCGTTGCACAAGACCAACCGCTGTGGGACAATTTGTATGACAATTCAAGTCTATTGTATTCCTTCATTGCCTCAGGTTTTGTCATACAATTATTTGTTGTATATTCAGTACCTAATGGGTTTTTCATAGTAAATCTTGTCGTTTTAGAGGCTTGTCTTGTGGCGATCTCTTTCTGCTGATCTTTGAACCTTTGAGCTAGGAGTATGTAATGTATTTAATATTCACTCAACAGCTTTAACTCGTACTTAAGTGAGCGTTTTAAAAATAAATGGGAGTTTTCCTGAAAATCAAATGAAAGAGCACATCCAATAACCATATAGGACGGCCTCTGTGGCGTCCATGCGTCCTGGCTGGGGACAAAGAAAAAAAAACCAGTCGCTGTTTCTGGTTCCCACGACACAGGGTATCCTAGTGTGGGGCCAGAAGCAGTGAATGTGCTGTGTTTGACGGCCTCTGTGGCGCTGCGGTAGTGGCTCTGCCTACCATGCGAGAGTTTCTGCGGGTTCGAATCCCGGCTGGGGATAAAAAAAAACAGGTGTGTGTGATGTTGCTGTTTCTGGTTCCCGTAGGAACATGTGTCATGACACAGGGTATCCTAGTGTGGGGCCAGAAGCAATGTAAGTGTCTATATATAAATGTTTGTGTTGTTTTGTTTCTTTATTTATATTTGGCATCTTTTGCATCAACGTTGGTAAGGTAGATAATGTTTACAATTTAAATGACACGTCTAAAATGAACCTGCGAGAAAAAACAAACAAACATTTATAAACAGTCAAACATTGCTTCTGGCCCAACACTAGGCTACCTTGTGCTTTGGGAACCAGATACAGCGACATCACACACATAGGAGTACCCTAATTTGATCTTGTACAAGAAAAATCTTTGGATTTGTATCGTTCCTAACAGGTTTACCGAAGCAAGGTTTTACCTTGCTTTTACACGCAAGCATCAACATCTATCATTATTCATTACTATGGTTTATTTATGAAACTTCGATAATCTCGCATAGTTAGTTAATAATACCTTATTAAATATTTACAGTACTACTTTAACTTTTCCGCTCGACACTTCTCGATGTTAATCGCTGAAAGTGATCAAGGTGTCCTGGATACTTGAAATTTGGCACAGAGTTGTATCACGGAGAGTATATTAAGGGATAAATCTGAAAACAATTAATTGATTTACTATTTTTTTTTAAAAGCCGTGAAGTGTCAGGCGGTATAGTAAAAATAATGGTACTGTAATACCCCGCTATTTTACGGGTGTCCTCCTTAACACAACTGATTTGCATTAAATCCTCTGTGGGGATTATTCGTTCTGGCCAGTTCAAGACAGTCGGGGTACTTTGTAGGTTAATTAACAATTTGGGAAGCGGGGAATAATTTGCCTGAAACGTGATAGGCAATAGTAATTTGTGTCACAAGGGAGCAAAATTATGTATTTACGGCGAGGGCGGTACATTGAATCCAGAGTGAAGGGAAGGATTCTACGATAGAATCCTGAGCGTAGCGAGGGATTCTTAGTTAGAATCCTGAGCGTAACGAAGGATTCAAGCGTTAACGCCCATGTCGAAAATAATTTTGCTCCTCAGTGACACATACAACTTTTCACACCGACTATGAGGAAAATTTGTTTAAAGTAATCGAACAGCGTAAACAAAACTTTTTTTTATAATGGTGGATTGTGAAGGATTAGGGAAAGGTCACCACAGATAAAATATTCCTGTGTACTTTTACCAATATGTAAAAATAATCGAATCGAATATTACAATGGTTTAGGATATCAATATCATTATATCACAATAACGATTATCGATAGATTTGATTTCAGTACAGTATAGTATAATTTATTGTGACATTTTTTTTAAATATTACGAAAAATTCATAAATTGTCATACAACGTTGTTAAAGTTAAAACTTGAAACATGTTCGTTTTTAATCGACTACGATGAAATTACAATCGATTATTTGGCACATTGCGTAAATGCTACATGCCAATGAATAATTTTAAAAAGTAGCTTGAACAGAAAATAAGAATTTTGCTCCCTCTCGTCGTGGAGAAAAACTTACTTTTCCGAATGAAAGGTGTGAAATAGTTATTTGTGTCACAAGGGAGCAAAACTATGTATTTACGGCGAGGGCGGTACATTGAATTCAGAGTGAAGGGAAGGATTATTCTAAGTTAGAATCCTGAGCGTAACGAAGGATTCAAGCGTTAACGCCCATGACGAAAATAATTTTGCTCCTCAGTGACACATACAACTTTTCACACCGACTATGAGGAAAATTTGAATTAAATGGTCTAAAAAAATAAATAACTATACTTTGAATTCCACTTTCACCACTTTTACAGTAATCGAACAACGTAAACAAAACTTTTTTTTATAATGGTGGATTGTGAAGGATTAGGGAAAGGTCACCACAGATAAAATATTCCTGTGTACTTTTACTAATGTGTAAAAATGATCGAATCGAATATTACAATGGTTTCGGATATCAATATTCATTATATCACAATAACAGTCATCGATAGTTTTGATTTCAGTAAAACAAACAATTTATTGTGACTTTTTTTAATATTACGAAAAATTTATAAATTTCCATATAACGTTGTTAAAGTTAAAACTTGAAACATGTTCGTTTTTAATCGACTATGTCATCGTAGTCGTTTGTAATGTAATTTCAGAATTACATTCGATTATTTTAGTCTGTGTTCAATAGGTACATTGCGTAAATGAATAAATAAATTAAAAATAATTATAAAAATGAATAAATTAAAAAAGCAGCTTGAACAGAAAAGTAGCATTTTGCTCCCTCTCGTCGTGGAGCAAAACTTACTTTTCCGAATGAAAGGTGTGAATAAGTTCTTGTCTAGGGCTGCAATTGTGTTGATAATGAATAAATAATTGATTGAGTGAACTTATATACTTTTCAGAACGCGGTGGCGAAATAATTAAGAACTGCGGTTGGACGAAACAATTTTGCGTGTCGAGTGAGGGGTTGAATAATTGCAGGTGTAATACAAAACCCACCGCAAAGTGAGGTGTGATGATGTCATGAAAGTGCTCTTGACGTAAGATAAGTAACTACATCCGTTTGTGTTTACCACTCAAGGATGAAGTGTAGTTTAGTATTTACCAGAAAAAATATCCATAGCAAGTTCTTTTTTTATTACTAAGACTCTGTCTGTCTGTCTGTTTGCCCGTCTGTGACCGGGCTGTATCTCATGAACTGTGATTGTTAGACAGTTGCAATTTTCACAGATGGATGTATTTCTGTTGCCGCTATGACAACAAATACTAAAAAACAGAATAAAATAAATAGTTAAGGGGGCTCCCATACAACAATTCTATCAATACCACATACAAACTTATGAATGCACCTGTTTATGTACATTGAGTGTAAAAGTAGCCGCACCAATAAATTTGTAAAGAACATTTTGCTATGTCAAATCCAAACTATTCACTCCACACCATCCCTACCATTGTACGGTGGTACGGAACCCTTCGGTGGTACGGAACAATGGGATATTCCGATGAAATCTTGTTTTAAAGGTAACTATAATTACTGTTAACACAACAACACAAAACTGTCTCAACGGCTAGTATGGAGGAAAACACACAAAAAAGGAGAAAAAACATTATTTTCAAAGTTCCACCATCTACAACATGCTTTGGTGCAAAACATATATCTAAAATGGGGCCTTTTATATACAACAGAGTCAGTAAATATATCAGCATATTAGCACTGAATCGGCACGAATGCACCGGAACAATCACACGGTACTTGTTGCAACTTAATTTTGAGGAAACAGAGAAATTATTTGCTATACCTACCTAATTGGCTAAATATTTTATCTTACACTTCACAAAACACGCACACACACACTCTCACACACACTCTCACACCCATGACATCTAAGATCCAAGCTATAATTAATCAATTTATATTATGTACCTACAAATTTAATTAATTAATGTGTAAATTTAATTCATACTTTCATTAAATAAAATCTTAAAATGTACCACCTAAATAAAATAATTTTAAATAAGAGCATAAAACACAGCCAAAGAGAGACGCTGTAACCCTACTATACAAGTTTTACTTAGTGTAGGGGATAGAGCTTCCCTGAGGTACGCAAAACAAATATCAGCAGTGTAATAATTAAATGCTATACCTACTTATTGTACCTACTTATGTAATTTTTCAGCACGAATAAATAAATTTGATTAGATTTGATTTGTTAAGCAAAATTACCTCCTTAATTTCTCCTCTCCATCGTTGGCTTGTTGGGTAACATCTCTTTTTGGAGCTAAACCTATCTTTGTACCTCTCTGTTTGTGATTTATTTCCTTATGTGCAATACATACGGATCACAGTATTTTCTTTTCGGTACTTCAATACGATACTTCGGTATTAATATGTATCTACAAAGTTTTATTGTTCCGCTCACAAAGCTGTAAACATATTGTGTTGCCAAAATGTCAACATACATAATTTAGGGAAAGTCGTAAAAAGATTCGTTTTCTATTTGGGAAGACTGGCACTGAAGATGTAATGAAAGATTAGTTAAATAATAACTAGATTTAACGACTCCAGAACACTTATATAGGGAAGTCATAAACTTTTTAATACACCTAGTTAACAACCCAGTTACTTTTAGTTAATTTATAAGTTAAGTCACTTAAATTAAATGCAAGTAGATACATAATGAATGACAGACCATAATTTCTAGAGCTTTAAAGCGTAACTACTTATCTATCAATCCACGTTAAGTCTTTGAATCGCAATCTTCTTCCATATAAGTTTCGTAACGTTCACCTACAAATTGGTGTTGGGCAATAGATTCTCTATAATAAGGCCTCGGATAAGGCTTGGACATGTTTAATCGGTTTCACGCCTTACTACTTACTGCTAAGATACTTTGTCAGAGATATTTGGACCAAAATGGACGTTCCCCTTTTGACTACAACCTGTATAATCATAGAGAAGATCGATGATAAAGATAAGATTCTTGGCGTTCGTTTCGAAACGTGTTCTACACTAAATACAATAGCTACACTAGCTTGTTTAGAATACAATGAGTTTTGCGCTACGACCCGTGCGTCTTAAACTGCTAAGTAATGGGGCGGTAGGCGGCGGTACTCACTTTAATGGCTTTCGGGGATTTTTCTCTGGTTTATCTGAGAAAAGATCGCTTGTTTGGATGGAACTTAGCCTGAAAACATTCCAAAGTAAATTTTGAGTACTGATGATAGTAATTATGGATCTTGATTAACTTGAGTACTCCGCGCAACCCATATTACAGGATCTACATTATACGTGATCAATTGATCATACACGTACCTGTGAAATGTGGTAATATGATCCTTCATCGATTTAAACTGGAACTAGTAACAATTTCGCACAGACGTGCAATAACGAATCGTTGCGGGGTAACCATAATTTATTTGATTGACCTTACGATCTTTTGTTGATGCACGGCAATGAGGTTAGTGATCGATATTTCTTTAATTTCATGGTAAATCGAGAAAGCGATCTAAAAGGAAAGCGGATTATTACCGATAATTATGACGGACTGATTTTTATTAGTTGAAGAAATTTTGTGGAATTATAGCAGATATATAAATAACTTTCCTCGCTATACATATAAAAATGTAGGCTACACAGTGTTAGATAACTGAACCATCGAGCCGCTATAGTTGAGGCTCTACTTTCAGGGTGGTTACCACAACGTCTTAAGCCGATTCAGATTAGGAACCTAATTTGATCCGCAAAATTACCGTGACCGTCTTAAAACAAGTCTTGGTATTATGTAAATAAAGCCGATAAAGGTGATGTTCTTGTTTTGAACCTAATTTTAATCGGAAAAAGATTGTGGTAACCCCCCTGCAAGCAAAAATCCGCACCACAAATCCATATCCAATATCCATTACTCTCTCGCATCAATAAAGAGTTAATAGGTGCCGTGGTAATGTTTGCCGATGGTGCGTGTAGCAGGTATGTCGTCATGGCTTGTTGGGTAGGCTATCATTATCATTAGTTGGAAAAACAGATGTTGGAACGCGTTGGAATGTAACAACTCGCGCGCATTTTGATCATTTCAATCTCGGCTCAATGTTGGTCGGACCATGAGCTAGTAACTTGTCACTGATCTTTATGTATCACCTATAATACTATGTATGTACTACTGACACTAATTTACTATTTTCTTTTTATTTCCGAATTGACAGACTCATACTTTTCCGTTAATATCGCATACCTAATTTGTCGTTTTTTCCTAGAGACTCCTGCATCGTTTTCCAGCTTCTGAAATTTTCTTTGACATCCTATATTTTATTATTTAGTCGTATTTTACTTATACTTTATACTCTTTAAAGGACAACACATATGACATACACATAGCTACATGCGAGCTAATTTCTTTAAAAAGTGTTCAGAGAGTAATAAATAATTATATATAATTAAATAACAAAAAATAATCGACTTAGAATAGGTTTTGGCAGAATTACCAACGTTGCAGATATATGCATGCAGAATATATACTGTGGGAATGTACACATGTTTAGATTACCTAGCTTACTTATTAATTATATATTATTTCAATAATTTGTGATCGATTCTGTTCTATATATTAGTCAATTTAATCGAACAAGTACCGGATGCACAACCACTACTCAGTTTTGAGGAATACTCAAGGATATGCAGTCACTATCTCTAGCTTGGGGAGTAAGTATGTGCATTTGGCCACAAGTTAAGTGCCACTAGTTCAAGAGGATAGTTAAGATTATAATTATTGGCAGGGTTTAACAGAATGGTGTGGTTATAATAGTAGCTTATGTGACTGGTACATAAAGAAGGGCATTCAAACTCGAGTTTCATAATAATATCACGTCAGAGTTTGTATGCCAAATTATGTACAGCTACATACACTAGTTTATCTAAACACATATCATAAGCTCTCTTTGATGTGTTCAGGAACCGCATGTACGACCATCATTGTGGCATTGATCATTGCTCTGCACTTTTTTAGCTTGTTCAGTAGTACCAACTTCACAGACAAATTAGGGACGGCACGCGGGCGGGCGTTCGAAATTTGAATGTCATAATATCTCGAAATATTGATAAATTATAGTCATAATGTATCAATATTCATATAAGAAATGAGGTTTTACCAATAAGTGTATTATTATGCTGGTCATAACCTGTGGTTTTTGGACGCAGTAAAGAGTGTTTATTATACGGGTGTAGATAAAAGTAATTTACTTTAAGTTCCGATTACGGAAATTTGAGCATTGTTGCACTTAATTGGCTTACAGCCAGTTACGGAAACGATTTTTAAATTTTAAAGCCCCATTAAATGCTAATGACGTGTCAGTTTCATAAAATTTTGTTTTTTTTTCATAAAACATTGCTCTTATTTCTGAGTATTACGCTAGCGTTTTATGGGGCTTTAAAGTTTAAAGATTCTTCCTGTTAAAAAAGAAAGTCGATATGCTTGGTATATAAATCATGTAATGGAGTGTGGGTCGGTCTCGGTAAATTGACTTGGTCTTATGTGGGTTAACCCATGGGGAGGTTTTATTTTAGGCACATCATACTGAAGCAAGCAAGCCTTTGCGCTCAACCAGGCTTTTGGGTATTTGAAAATGTTATAAACGTTTGAAATACATAATATTCATGTCAATAAAATACACCAGGAATTTATAAATAAAATATATTTATAATAATATAACTTATATTGTAAACACAAATGACAGGCAAACCATATTTATCATCAAAATCTGTGAAATTAAATTTAAAATAACATATTATGCAATAAAATTAAATAAAATACAAACTAAAGATAATTAATACAATTATAATGTGCAATGTAACATAATACCCAATAAACGGCTTATCTAATACCACAGCCAATACTGAACAACGAAACCGATATTAATGATGGAAGTAACATTATTTTTTATCTCTTCTATGGTCGTGTTTTCTGACGTAACTTCAATCTATAACATTGTAAAAAGGCGTTAAAACCCATCCATCCATTTTCACTTTTGGGTACAGTTCGCGTCAAGTTTCTTTGGCTCTGAGAAAGTTGTCACCTCTCCCTATCTCACCCCACCTTACCCTCTGCCAGAAAGTGAGGTCACAGCTCGCTGAGAGCCAAAGAAACTTTATTGGCGCTGCCTGTACCACAGTAATAATGTGAACCCGTCGCGCCACTGTGTAATAATGTGAACCCGTCGCGCCACTGTGTAATAATGTGAACCCGTCGCGCCACTGTGTAATACCATGTATTTGGTAGCAATTGATTTGAACCTGGTGTTCTGCCTCGAGGGTCACCCTTCTAACCACGGTATCACGACTGGAATGGCCGAGACGGCAGTGATACGAGGCTTCGAGTCCCGGTGACGGCAAATATTTGTTTGACGAGAACGAATGTTTTTACCCTAGTCATGGTTGTTTACCTATCTAAGTGTAATATTTATCTATATAAATATGTGTATCGTTGTCTGCACTCAAGATACAGGGAATTCTAGTTTGGGGCTAGATCAATGTGTGTAAATAGTGTCCAAGATATTATTTATTTATCAACTAACCCGAACCCCAGGGTAGTATATTACCAGTCATTTTAGCCTTAGTGTGGCAATTTGCAGTACCATACTAACATTACTTTCACCATTTAGACCAATAACCATATAGGTCTGAAAATACCACTTTCTATCTTGTTATTAATATGCGTTGTTATTATTATTACGTTGTTATTACAGCTGAGACATTCTGTATTGCGTGACACCAAAAATGGAATGCGAGATGTGAAGTCCGTTTTTTTTTTAAAATTCCGATTGCATCTGCTGATTTGATTGTAATCTACGCATTGCGTGATAAAAATAATGTTGTTATGTTCTTCTCAAGAATCTAACAAATAGTTATTTCTCAAAAAATGTGTTGCTATGGCGTGCTGACTCTGTGCTGTGCATCTCGGCTGTTGACATTCAATGATTATCATCAGTACAATTCAGCCTACTGCTGGTTGCAAAATAAACCTCTCCGATAGCACGCCGATCAGCTCGATTGACTTTGGGTATTTTTGGGATTACCCAAGGGGTACCCAAAATCCAATTATAGGTTTTGATTTTTATTACCATGGCAAGGTTCAAAATCGCGGCCAAAAAAAAATAATTGCAATGTTTTGTGCGGTTGGTGTGCGTAGCTCTAATCTGTATCTGTGAAATCAAACCTGATAGCTTTCAGATGGGTAGCATTTACACGTATACTATCACGTAAATCCAGTTTTTGCTTGCCAAAATAATGGCTTTGCCTGTCTGAATTGCTGAATAGCGATAAAAAATGAGAGCACCAGAAATACTGGCTTCGTCTGAAAAAACTACTAAATTGCACGACTAGAAATTTTAAAACAGCGACTTAAAAACCTTAATTAAAAACCAAGCGCGCTTGGATTTTGCTGTTCTTACATGTTCAACCTAACACGAAGGATCAACGGGGCTTCGCTTTGCTCATCCCCTTTATCCTTTAGTCTTTATTTAGCCAATAAACGGTGTCTGAACCATTCAGTAATTTAGTCGGTCAAATCAGCAGTTTTGTCTCGCAATTCAATATTTTTTCACTCATTTTATAAAATTCCGTGGTTCGCGGTCATTCAATCAATTAGTTTTTTATTCGGTCGTTTTATTATTTCCCTATTTCAAATTGTTGTTTTGGATCGCCAACTGCAAATTGACGCCGACCAATCAGAACGTGATTATTTCACACGAGCTACAGTTTAATGTTTTGAAAGAAATCGGATGATATTAAGGAGATACTGAATCGAACACTGGCCCACCATAATGTTGGTCCACCACTGCTTCGACGAGACCATAATAATAACGTTATTTGTATACTTATATCTATTCGTATTGTAGAACCAAGGCCAATAGATCACATCGAGCCCTTCCCGCCGACTTATCGTAAGCGACATACATACATACATAGCGTCACGCCTTTTCCCATACGGGGTGGCGGAGGCACAATTGTGCCCACTTTGAGCCAGTTATTCAATACACCATTTTGCGTGACAGGGGTCTAGCCCATCGCCGCAGCTATGGAGTAATGAAAGTTTCCTCACGTTGATCCATCACCGTTAGAACGGCCGTGATAAATTAATTATCTCATCGGTACATGGTCAGGAATCGAACCTGCATCTCCTGTGTGGGAAGCAAGCGTGAAACCCATTAGACCACGGAGCTCTTTTAAGATAAGCAATCGATTTTTATCGTAAGTGAAATTTTAAACTGCAACGAATAATTCCACAATGACGTTTCCCGCCAAATTACACCCAACAGAAAGTTCTAGCAACTGCGAGTTTCATCGTAAATACACTTATTCTTACATTTTTAACGTAAGCGAAGAAATAATTTTATCGTAAGTTATAATTATGGTCTCAGAATATGTAACGCAGGTGATCCTAATTGTTATCGCAACCGATATTACGTCGTACTATTAAGTATTCTGTGCCGATGTAGCGCAACAATATTTGGTCGTTTTCTTCAAACAAATTATTAGAAAAAAACGTTTAAAGTTATTCTTCCCGAAAGCTATGATTCAAATAAATACTTAATTTTTAGGGTCCGTATCCGAAGGGTGCCAAACGGGACCCTATTACTAAGCCTCCGCTGTCCGTCCGTCCGTCTGTCACCAGGCTGTATCTTATGAACCGTGATAGTTAGACAGATGAATTTTTCACAGATGATGTATTTTTGTTGCCACTATAGCAACAAATACTAAAAAACATAATGAAATAAATATTTAGGGGGGCTCCCATGCAACAATTCTTTCAATACCACATACAAACTTATGAATGCACCTGGTTACGTACATGGAGTGTGAAATTAGCCGCACCAATAACTTTGTAAACAACATTATGCTATGTAAAATACAAAATATTCAATCCACAGCATCCCTACCATTGTACAGTGGTACGGAACCCATCGTGCGCGAGTTCAACTCGCACTTGACCATTTCTTTATTTTTATTTAAATTGTTTTTACCTAGTAAGTCTTATTCCATATCAAATAAAAATAAATTATAAATAAAACAGGATAGTGTCGCTTGCGATAACCTTTGAACATATAAAAAAACACTTCCGTTATTTCATATGCCATTACTTCAACATATTTAATACACAAAGACATGAAGAAGATGACGGAAAAAGTGTTGTATGCGCAAAAAATATCATAAAAAACAACGAGTACATAATATTTTATGAGTGTTACGTCTATGTTTTCCAAAACGGAGATTCAAACATAACATGACACAATGTTTCAAAATATTTCAAAAAAGCCTTTCCTGTAAAATTTAATTTAGGTATATTTCAAAAAAGCCTTTCGTGTAAAATTTAATTTCCGTCGCTTATATTAAGCCGGCGGAAGGGCTCGACATAACACTTCATAAAATCTATTTTTAAACACTCGGGGGATGACCCACCTGACTATGAAGCTAAAACTGACAGATGTGATCTGTTATAGAGGCCCTAATAATTGTGTGCACGTCGGAGAAAATTGACGTGGAGATTCAGCATCCTATAAATAGTTATCAACTTCAACCCCGACCACAAGCAAATTCCTATTCAAATCAAATTCTAGATACTATAACAATTAATATTATGTAACATCAGAGTATATCCGCTTCCACATATGAAGTTAAAGATTAACTCCCAACCTGTTATTTAATTGACGTATGATTGGAAAGGTGGATGCTTATTTGGTGCACGAGTTTTGTGGGTACAGTGGGCAACACAAATAAGTACTAATAAAGTTAAATAAAATACCAGCAATACTATTGTGCCTCAGAAACTCCGTATGGGTAAATGCGTGAATCTAGTTTGTTGTTGTTTTCAAATACCTACATACGAAATATATTACGGCTTTATACGCCATAGCAGTAGAGTATCTAGTTAATAACGTTATTATGTCTGCGTCAAATTATAGTTTTGCTCAAACAATATTATTTCATATTTTTTTTTCATTGAGATACAGTTTTACTGTCTGCGGCAGGGCCCACTTTAGCGCATGCGCGGCGCCGCGATATGCTAGGTTTTGGCGCTATTCATACGTTTTGTTGTACGGTATTTCGTGGAAATATTGTTATTTTCTATGATATTAAATAGGTATTTTAAATGTGACAAAAGAAATGACTCATAATCTAGTACCAGCAAAGCACTATCTTACTCTTTTAGTTTTGATATTTTATTTAGTAGGTTTAACACCAATGTATGAGAATAGATAGTGTAGTGTATGAAACTGCACATAACTAAGTATTAAATAAAACACTCGTGTGATACTATTAAAAACCTCGCTCACGGCTCGGTTTTTAAACGGTTTATATGCAACAGTTTCATAAAGTACTATTATTTATTAATCAATTCATCAATTCATGTTTATTTTCTAATATCAATTCAAAAAGTTAGTGAACTCGTGAACTTTGGTAATCGCAGGAAAACCACAAAGTTTGGCGAAACTGTGAGGGCTACACTTCTGATTCCGGATTTTTAAAAATGCACCTGACTAACATATGCAATTTAAAATATATTATAAAAAAAATATCCAACAACTTTATGGAATCATAGTTAGAAAACGTAGAATCTGTTGATCCGACCAAAACCATGCCAAGAATATGTTTGGAATGCTTTCGATGTATAAGCGTTAATAAAATGACGATTAGTATCGCTAATGATGTATCGCACCCGACTGTACTTAAGTGTACATCAATCACGCTCGCTTCACTTTCTAAGTTACTTGATTATAAACGTGACTTAATTTGAGTGTCTATGTCAGTAACCTGGCGATTATAATAAGAAATAATCTGGTGGTAATCTGTTTTGAGTAAGCTTCGATTTGTTTATGGCTTATGTTTAAGCGATTACACCAAAAACGCACCTATTTTACTACCAATAAATTCGAAATGACTGCCAGAATGGATAAATGTCCACCATATTGTGTTTGGATAAATGATCACCAAACTTCTTTTTATAATTTGTGTACTTAAGTTTATGTTTTAAGTATTTTTTGTTGTTCTTACATGTTCAACCTAACACGAAGGATAAAGGGGGTGAGCGAAGCGAAGCCCCCTTTATCCTTCACCTAAGCTACCGCAGTATTTTCCCCTGATATTTTTTTGCAACTTTTGGTGTTCAATTATCCATTTTGGGTAGGAAAAAAATATTTTGGTGATCATTATATTAGTTGCCTTTGTTTATTTAAGGTGACACTGGTTAATGACAGTTCCCAAGATACCATGGAAGACGCAAATTTTTCTTTGTCTACCGTAGCAGTTTTTGACCATGAGATTCGTTGTGGAAGTTGTTCCTAATGTTGGGTGCAATAAAATCCACTCCTTCCCCACCACACTACGAAGCCGCACTACTGGTAGTGACGCGGGTAGTTTCCCTTCTGCACTACTGGTCCAGTAGTGTCGTAGGTATTTGTAAAATACATATAAATGGGTTCCCCATTACACTAACGAAATTATTTTCGCAACTAGATACGGGTAAGCAAGAATCGAAATTCCTATTTATATCGGTTTATTTACCACCAACCCCAAGTATTTGCATAGAACCTCATTTTGAATCTCACGGCTAGAGGGACATGGTTTAACAGCATGTTTTTCTGCATAAAGTTAGGGGTTGAAATTATTGTGTTTTTCTAAGCTTTTGGCAAAAGACAGGCGACTTTTTACTCACTTTTATCGCAGACCAACTGTCCAGCCACCACTCACGCGCAAGATCACTGGGTTTTAGTGTAGCTGTAGAAAAAATATTGATTCACCTGCGCAAATGTCTCAAGTAGATTCCTGTCCTGCAGCTAAAATTATTGGTTCGCCAATTGGCGAAGCCAAGGTTCCCGAGTTTGAGTCCCGGTGGGGGCAAATATTTGTTTGATGAGAACGGATGTTTGTACCCTAGTCATGTTTGTTTATCTATCTAAGTATAATATTTATCTATATAAGTATGTGTATCGTTGTCTAGTACCCAAAATACAGGGAATCATAGTTTGGGGCTAGATCAATGTGTGTAAATAGTGTTCAAGGTATAATTATTATTAGATAGCGTTTGGGGCATACGAAAAGTATGCCAGAAAGAAGAATCGTGCAAGTTACTGCAGCACTCGCACTTATTCCAGACCAAAGATCGACCGAGGGTTGGACTTACATTAAGGAAGAGTGTGGCAATGACATTAAAATGCCAAAATGTATAAACTACATTCAGCGTTTTCGGTTGAATAAGCCTTGCCTTCACAACATCCTGAGTGTGTTTGGTGAACGTTACCGAAGAAACAATGTTTTAGAAGGATGGCATTCAAAGTTGAACCGGTTACTAAACCAAAATACAGACACGGTGCGATTGCTTAATATGTAGTGAACCCCTACTTGCAACGCCAATAATGTTTATTTGAACATGATTACTAGTAGTTTGTATTTGGGTTCAAATGGGATAATGTACTGTTTCAATTATAAACAGTATCAAAAACAAAATACGGAACTAATGCAAATGTCACAAAACGACGCAAATCACGCATTATCAACGATGCTATCGTTACACGAGTGCAAATTTAGTTTATTACCGAAGACATAAGTGTAGGTCATGCTTTATATTGAGATAGTTTAGTGTTATATTTAATCTCATCATTTTAACACAGTTCATTTCGATCAATTGTGATATGTATTTATCTTTTATGGTCCAAATGGATTCACTAGACAGGGAGCGTGTTAAGTTTTGTGTTATGTACAGATGTAGTGAATAATCCTTTCCTTTCGTATTTTTTCGGAAATGTTCGTTTTTGTCTTACTACTTCATCGCACTCAGTACCCATCGAGACAACGTAGGGAACGGTCGCATTGCAAGAGGAAGTATCTATATAGAGTAGTTAATACCACAGAAATATTTTGTTGATATTTATGTTAGATTTTGTGATAAACTTCATGGACTCGTGTATTAATGCAGGCCACCTATTTTTTTTTTTTTTTTGACTTTACATTTCACTCTTGTCTGTCATTTTTGTAAATAATAAACATTGATTTTATTCGATCCACATAAACAATTTATAACAGACATGCCGAAAGCACTAAGAAAAGGGAAACGTTTTGATCGGCAAGCCTGCGAAGTTATTTTCAATATTTATTTATATTTCTTAACTGAAAATGATAAATTCAAACATACCAACTATACTGCTTACTTTTGTAAAGTCCAAAAACGAGTTTCGGAGGCCAGTGGAATTTCTCGACGAACAGTAAATAAAATATTGCAAAAAGAATACATAAATCAATCCACCTCCAATAGTCCGAAGTCGGCAAAGTTGGGTAGACCAAATAAATTATTTTGTCTAGGTCTTGACGATTTTGACTACAACGTTATACGCCGATTAGCGTTTAATTTCCATTTGATATACAAACAAGTACCTACAATTAAAGCCCTGAAGTCCAAGTTATCCGAAGCCATAAACTTTAAGGGATGTGACTTTACGCTAAGAAAAATTCTTAGAAAAATGGGATTTCGGTATAAAAAAGTTGAAAACAACAGAAAATTACTGATCGAGAAAGATGATGTTCGTTTAAAAAGAGTAAAGTTTTTAGCCGCGATAAAAAAGTACAGATTGCAAGGGAGAGAGATTGTTTATATGGATGAAACATACATCCATACCTCACATTTGGCAGGTAAAATCTGGGCTGACTCGTCAGAAAACAGAGTGAAACAGTTAATTTCTAAAGGACAACGTCTTATAATAGTGCACGCTGGTAGTAGAAAGGGGTTTATACCTGGGGCATTGTTAATGTATCAGTCTACTGATAAAACAGGTGACTATCACAACGCGATGAACAATGAAAACTATGAAAAATGGCTTCGTAATCAACTCATTCCAAACTTAGCTCCACATTCGGTACTAGTAGTAGATAATGCTGCATATCATAATAAGTACGTAGAAAAACCTCCTAATTCAAATACCAGGAAGCAAGACATGATTGATTGGCTATTCAAACATAACGTTCCGATTGATCCGTCATTAACAAAACTTGAAATATATGAAATTATTTGCAAGTACAAACAAGACTCTATAGATAAACTTATGAACGAATATGGACACAGCTTACTAAGATTGCCACCATATCATCCTGATTTCAATCCGATTGAAAACATATGGTCTCAAATAAAGGGATACGTATCCAAAAGAAACATCAGTATGAATATGACTACTGTGAAACAATTGGTACAGGAAAAGGTTAATATGATTGGTTCCGATGTTTGGGCCAAAGTATGTGACCACGCCATCAAATGCGAAAACGAGTACCGAAAACACGAACCTGAGTTGGAAAAATATATGGCTAGTTTTGTAATCACCGTTCATGAAAACTCCGACGATGATACACCAGAAAATAGTTCTGATTCTGACTGTGATATGGAACTTGGAAGTATTGTTTCGCATCACACTGTCCACCCCGCTCCTCCTTCTCTTATCCCGCTCTTATAATAGAAGTCGTTCATCCAATCAGAAAATCATATTTATTTATATTAATTTCTCTGCTGGTTTGTTTTGTTTTATGTTGAGGTGTCTTTTTTGTTATGTCATAGTATTTTTAATTAATTACAAAAATTTATTGTTATAAAAAAGGTCTGCAAAATCCTACTGTAGTTTTGACTTATAGTTAGAATTTTGGGGTTCCAATCCTTATAGAATCATTAGATCATCCCAACCGGAATTTGGTTTTTATCAGTGCGTTTTATTGAAATAAAACGCCCTCAGTAACTAGTTATATTTTTGTTTACCTAACGAATTCTTTATATGATAGAATCGTGGTGGTTTTAACATCTCAGTGTAATATACGTCAAACGGGCAATTTGACATTTGACATTGATAAATAAAGTATGCGATTTATTTGATCCTACACGTAATTTAATAATACAGTAATTCATAGACACATCTGCACCATTCGGGTGTTATCGTTGTTCCGAGTTTTGCCGATAGGAAAGGATTATTCACTACATCTATATGTGAAATTTGATGTTGGATGTGTTTAATAAACCGCTGCGCTAAATAGAAATTTTGTTTCTTACTTACCCGAACTTATCTATATAGTTCCGAAAAGAAATTAGATAGTGAAATGGGGAACGCATATAACCCTACCAGTAGTGCCGCTCAGTAGTGTGTTGGGGAAGGAGTGTATAAATATGTCACCAGAACATAGTCAAAACTGCACCGTGACCGCGGTGCGGTTGATCAACTATCGACAGATAGTAAACCAGACCAGACATGGTTTTAGAATTTACGTTTCTTTTGTTCTTACGTGTCAACCTAACACGAAGACTATTCGGGGGCTTCGCTGCGCTCGCCCCCTCTACTCTTCGCCTAAGCTACCGCAGTGTTTGCCCGACATTTCGTTTGCAGTTTACTATTTAAGGGTTTTAACCGTCAGATATAACCGTTGCTCAACTAACGCGTCATATAGTATGCAGTACGCTGCAGTTCACTATCTGTCGATAGTTGACCAAATAACGAGATAAAAGGTTAGTTTATCAACTAACGGTTTTGAGTATCTTACGGTGACATATACGTATTTGTAAAATACGGACACTGCTGGACCAGTAGTGCAGAAGGGAAACTACCCATGACACTACCAGTAGTGCGGTTTGGCAGTTTGGTGGGGATGGAGTGAAATCCTCAACTTTATGAACGCTTCCGTAGAATTTTCAGATCAAATGATGATTTTGTGCAAACTTTTTACAACGAGTGTAGAAGCTGTCATCGAAGACAGCCCACTTTCAAAGCACGAGAACAATGTATCAAGACCGCTTTTTCCCTCGATGTAGTTAGAAATTTTCATATTGCTCTATCAACATTCTCAAGACTATTGATTCTTGCTCTAACCGCCTTTTGCGCGGTAATAGGCAATGTCAACTCACAAAAGACAATATTTGCGGTAAAAGTGAAACGGTTCCCAAAGCGACAATGGAACAGTTGGAGCTGGGTCGGTTTTTTTTAACCCGCTTCTCAGGCCTAGGTTTAGCTTGACTTTGCAATAATAACGAGGCAACATTGACAATACAATTCAATGTCGCACGAAAATCTAGTTTTTGGGCAGATTTCAAAATGGAGGGTTAATTAGAGCTTGCCATTAATTAGTAGTTAATGAGCTAGAATAACGCATTGTTATGTGTTTATGTTAAGTTCGCATTGCACATAACTAGACAATGTATGACAGAAAGGTGTAGATGTTTGATCTGATTAGATACATCTAGCTGAGAACATTTGAAGGAGATAATTTAAGAATTGATTGGAGGCATCTTGCTCACATCCGAAGGAAATAATTGGTTCCTACAGCCCTCCACATACCCTCGGGCAGTGCTAAAGAGCAACAAGTCACTCTCAAGACGTTAATTTCCAGGTCTAAAATTATGATCTTTCAAAAAGACTTTACACTGGCAAAATTAACCTCAAAGAGATTATAAATAATAATGATAAATGTAGTCCATTAATGTCCCCACCGAGGGGCACAGGCCTTTACCCGGATACGAGTATGATTAAGCCATACTTCACCACGCTGGCTCAGTGCGGGTTGATGGAGGGGTTTAACGACCACTACCACGTAGCGATAGTAGCCGGGACCTACAGCTTAACGTGTCATCCGAAACACTGAACGTCCGATACAGTACATTATCTCATTGATACATGGTCAGGATTCGAACCTGGATCTCCTGTGTGAGAAGCAAGCGTGAAACCCATTAGATCACGGAGCTCAAAGAGATTAGCGCGCCAAATTATAATAAAAAAAAGGAGCATAATATAAGAGTTAACAGAATGGCTACCCACTAGACGTCTTGTGGCCTGTCTACCACCCCTGTAGGTGGATGACATCATCACCATAGCTGGCAGGCTGTGGGTGAGGGAGGCTCAGGATCGGAGTAGATGCCGTGGTGAAGAGGAGGCCTACACCCCGCAGTGGGTGAAGGTGGGCTGAGTGATGATGATGATGAGGTACCTATTAACTTCCGACAGAACTAGTAGTTGCCACAGATTCTATTTTTATAGTTCCTCTGGGATAGCTCATTTTATTCTGGAAAACATGCCTTGAATATTGTCTAAATTAAAAATATGTTAGTGTTATGGGCACATTTGCACCTGGGCCCCTATGCTACTAACCACAAGCCTCGCACAAGCCTATCGCAGGCTCGGATGTCACGTTTTATCGAGTCGGGAGAGAGAGAGATAGCGCGAGCCTGCTAAAGGCTTGTGTGAGGCTTGTGCTTAGTAGCATAGAGGGCCTGGAGTGGTGCGGGGCGGGTTATTCGATACTTAGTTTTGAATTTGACTTAGTTGGTAGTAAATTTTAGTTTACAAATATAATATATTTCTATATATCTAAAAAAAAATTGTTAAAACATTCAGAAAACTTCTAGGATAAAAGTGTACAAAGGCGAGCTTAACATGTAAAGAACATTCATTTGGATAGTGATACTCTCTTCGTTAATGATTTCGCTATGTTAACGACCTATTAACTTTCGAAATGTCTAGCAGTTGCCAAAGCTTAATTTTTTTATAGTTCTGCAAAACATGCCTTGAATATTGTCTAAATAGAAAAATATACCTATGTAAAGAATATTGATTTAGATAGTGTCGTACTCTCTTAGTTAATAGTTTCGCTATGTTAACGATTCATAAACGGTTACGGCTACGTAAATTTTGACAAGTCACTGTGAAGTAAAGAAGCCTTGTAATTTGCCTACTTGTATTGCAATTCGTCTTGTGAAATTCACATCAATTTCACAGGCCAATTGGATGTACCGCAAAAATTACTTTTAAAGAGCGGATCGTTGAGTCGTTGAGCACAGGAAAATCGTTTTTATTGACGAATGACATCAGACGCCATCGACTGTAAAATCTGTTGATCAAGTTAACTGCAACTTAAGACGCTGGGTATTGTCAGATGCCCATCTGTGAAGATTTACAAATCCAGAAAAAAATATGTTATTAAAACAATCCCTTCCTTCGATCATTGTGTTTGTGAAACATCCTAATGTGAATGGAAACTAAATAGATGTTTTCCAGCTAAACTTGTTAGTTCTTGGGATCCAAGTCGTATTGGTAAGGTTCTAGCATCAAAAAATAGGTATTCAAAAGATATTAAAGCGTAAGTTTTTGAAGAAATTATAGTAATAACCAATGGTTTTGGAAAATTGCAGTGTGAGCTATTATGAACTCTATTTCAAATTTCAATGTGGTTTCGTCAAAAAATGTATCCACCACGAATGGAGTTGCTAATTTTTGCCATAAATACCCACGCAAAAATTACCAAAATTACTAAATAAAGAAATTCCCATACGGGGTTGGAGAGGCTCAGTAACGTCCAAGTTGAGCCAGTTAATACTCCATTATGCGCGTTGAGAGCTAGTCTATCACCGCAGCTACAAAGATTGCCCTACAAAGTTTAACCTCGCCACTAGAACGTGACTTTGAGCGTCGCTCACACTTAGAAGTTGCAGTTGTGCATCTCCTCTCCGGTTCACTAAGCAAGGCGTGTTCACAACTCGCAACACTTTCCTACGGTTCGCTGAAAGTGAAGCGAACTCAAGTGAGACAATCGCAACCTTTTCATTAGCCTCTGATTGCTTGATCAGGCTAAGTGGCTGGGAAAGTGTGATGTGGTTTACGCTTAGCGATTTCAGAGGTCTGAGGATTAATCATTTTGCTCTCTCCTTTTTAACATTGTGCTGCGTTTTGTAAACTTTTACTTACCTTCTTCAGATTCAAAAACATTATGCCATTTGACGACCCGAATGGCCGAGTCGGCAGTGACGCTGCCTACGAAACTAAGGGTCCCGGGTTCGAGTCCCGGTGGGGGCAAATATTTGTTTGATGAGAACGGATGTTTGTACCCTAGTCATGATTGTTTATCTATCTAAGTATAATATTTATCTATATAAGTATGTGTATCGTTGTCTAGTACCCAAGATTCAGAGAATCCTAGTTTGGGGCTAGATCAATGTGTGTAAATGGTGTCCAAGGTATTATTATTATTATTATTATTATTATTATTTTTATATCACTTGCCAGTTATCCAGTTGTCAATTTTGCGTCACAGGGGGCTAACTCAATGCACATCTATGGATATATGTTTCCGAACGATCTATTACATAATAATTCTCCGAGTTTTTCTTTTGGTACATTTTGCAAGATGGCTGGGTCAAACCGCATACTAATTTAATTTTTAGGCAAGACTAGATACTAGATAGTTTAGGTTAACTTCGGCTTTTGTGAAAGTTTATTCACTAATGTTGTGTTCAGGCGGCTATGAACATTTCATACCGACAATCTGCAGGAACACCGTAGCATCATTGCACACAAGCGCTTAGTTACTGGCCTTTGTATTGTTTTTCTGGTATGTTTTGTTTCAAAATGGTTTCCACGTTTCGTTGAAACTTGTTTAGTTCTAGAAGACTGTTTCACATGTTTTCTAATTGGCTTTTATGATGATTTTCAGAATATAATAAGTAAGAAAAAATTATGTTATGGATAAAGATCTGCATAGTTTGAGTTATTAGTTTAGTGCAACAATTTCGTAACAATACTTTAAAGAAAGCAAGATTTACATGAAAATAGTGTGCAAAGGCGAGCTTATCTCTAATAAGAGGTTTCTGCCAGCAAACCACGTTAAGATGGGAAAGGTAGCTGAGTAGGGGTAGTAGACCCTTATCTATGTGTACAACAATATAACGATATAAAAAAGTAGTTGTACTTATATATTTAAAAAAATAATAGTTATTTCTGCAACAAGTTGCGAATGCTTGTTTATGTCCCGAGTGAGCGAAGGATTCTATGTTTTAATCACGAGAGTATCGTGATGCCCGTGCAACTTTTCATCTCAGCAATGAGAACACATCAAATAAGAAAATGAAAAAACCGGTCAAGTGGGAGTCTAAATCGCGCACGAAGGGTTCCGTACCACCGTTCAATGATATGGATATGGAAGCGATGGTGTGGAGTGAATAGTTTGGATTTTACACAGCAAAATATTGTTTACAAAGTTATTGCTGCGGTTACTTTCACACTCCATGTACGTAACCAGGTGCATCCATAAGTTTGTATGTGGTATTGAAAGAATTGTTGTATGGGAGCCCCCTTAAATATTTATTTTATCCTGTTTTTTAGTATTTGTTGTTATAGCGGCAACATAAATACATAATCTGTGAAAATGTCAACTCTCTAGCTAGCTAGGTTCTTGAGATACAGCCTGGTGACAGACGGACGGACGGACGGACAGCGGAGTCTTAGTAATAGGGTCCCGTTTGGAACCCTTCGGGTACGGAACCCTAAAAATTCAACATCGAAAAATCAACATGATAAACTTCGACTAATTTACACTAGGCAATATTTCTCTAATTGTATTATTTATCAATTAGAATGGCTAGGAGAAAGAATAGCATAAGCTTGATTATTTGGACTTTAATAGCACAGATACTGCAATCGAGTTAAAATTCGACAGCTGTATCTATGACATTGGCGAACGCATCTCAAACAGCCAAAGAATATTATTAATTATAACTCGATGCCTGATGGCTATTTGGGATTTCGCCAATCAAAATTTTATTATTATTATTTCGTTTATTTTCCAAAACATATAAAATACACAAATTTTACAACAAAAACCTGCCGCTTAAACAACGCTATAATTAAAAAGCTACTTCGTCTCACTCAGCGAGCAAAATGCAACTTTGCACACTATTTACTCGCAGCAAAAGCCTTTTGTTCGAGCTGCTGAGGTAAATAGTTATTTCTGCAACAAGAGAGCAAAGATGATTTTGCTGAGAGAGCATGTTTGAGTCCCGACTGAGCGAGGGATTCACGAGAGTAGCGATGGATTCCATGTCAGAATTCTGAGTGATCGAGGGACTCAAAGGCACGAGATGCAAATAACTTTGGTCTCGGGTTGCAAATACAACTTTTAATCTCGGAAAAGAGAACATACCATATAAGAGAATGAAAAAATACTAAATTGAAAAATCCGCCTAATTTACACTACGGAATATTTTACTAATTGTATTATCTATCAATTAGAATAGCTAGGAGATAGAATAAAATAAGCTCAATTACTTGGAATTTAATAGCCCAGATTCTGCAATCGAGCTAATAATCGATAGCTGTATCTGTGAAGAGCATCGAATTATAAAGATGCCCGTTGGCTGTTTGAGAGTTCGCTACTGTGCCTTTAAAAAGCTACTTTGCCTGACTCAGTGAGCAAAATGCCACGTTGCCCACTGTTTACTCGCAGCAAAAGCCTCTTGTTCGAGCTGCTGAGGTGACAAGTACATTTCGGACGAGTTCGCAAAGGCTTATATTTACGAGAATTTTAGAAGTTTACGGCGCAGGCGGGGCTCGTAGCAAGGTTCGTAAAAAGCCTTTTCAAACGAGTTAGGAATATAATTTTTCCGCCTAAGAACCCAAAATCAAGCGGCGAAAGTGCAATTTTTAGCTCAGAAGTCGGAAAAAGTATATTATATAATTACAATAATAATAATAGCTTATAAATTACTACTACTGCTATTATAAATGAACTAATAAATACTTACATGCATTTATAGCTCCACTCCACACATTAATAACATGTATGACCTAATAAATTATAGAAATGACCCAGATGTTTGCTTTACCTGACCTGGATTTCCTCCGTCACCTACATGGAATTTAAATGGGTTAAAAACTTGGGACATCACGACATCTAACAACAAACTATAGCGAATCGTCCAAAATCGGTCATCTCAAACATAAAATCACGAACTAATCCTTTATAAAGGTTACAAATTCCAAATTCCAAATATCTTTATTACTGTAGACATTTACATAGACTTAGCAATCGACATTTTTTGCCACTTCTCTACATTGGACCGCTGTGGGAGAAGAAGGGCGTAGAAACTACCACAGATGGATTTTTAGATCTCTTTTAAAAATAGGTTAAAGACAGACGGACAACGGAGGCTTAGTAATAGGGTCCCATTTGGCAGCGTTCGGGTACGGAACCCTAAAAACAATGAAAACTCAACGTATCACAAGTCGGTAGAAAACAACTTTTTCAAAGATCACGATTTGGTATCGAAACCAACGACTAAACCGATTGGTTCTTCTTCAGTGTCTCCAAATGGAACATTTTCGTCACGTTCATGGAATGACCTAGAAGAAATGAAATCAATGCAAATTGTGATTGTGGACCATGTTATCAGTTTCTTTAGAATGTTTTCTTTTCATACTATCAATATTTATAATAATACCTTGGACATATTTTTACACATTGATCTAGCCCCAAACTAGGATTCCCTGTATCTTGGGTACTAGACAACGATACACATACTTATATAGATAAATATTATACTTAGATAAATAAACAACCATGACTAGGGTACAAACAACCGTTCTCATCAAACAAATATTTGTCCCCACCGGGACTCGAGCCCGGGACCCTTGGCTTCGTAGGCAGGGTCACTGCCGACTCGGCCATTCGGGTCGTCTCAATCATATCAATAGATATATATTGCAGGGTAGGTAATAAGTAAAAACATGTGAACATTATCTCTAAAAAGGGATTTCTTCCAGCTATTTATAAGGAGAGAGGCTATGTTTTATTTATGACGTTGCATCGCGATTCGCAATATTACGACGTGTTGTTATCATACTCATAACAATTTTATGAGAATATTCGCTTCCGCTAAAAGTTGCATACGGGCAGACTAGGGTCTTCCCGGGTTAGCATGGCAATAGGGCATTGACCCTTCTCTACTACTGTTAGCTCGTGATTGGGTTAGTGATACTTACTTATTCAGTCAACTTTCGAAATTACTGTCGTTTAACTTATCGTGGTAGCGGTCGCCCACCGTTACCATGGTTACCATGTATGATTCGGTTCGCAGTAGCTGCCGGGTCAATTACCGCTATCGCAAAGCTAACCCATACACAACATAAACAGTGGTAAGGTAATTTCTTGATACATGCGGAGAGATTTTTTCAGCCAGTAAGACACATGGCTGTAAGTATACATTACTGATCAAATAAAGTGCCACTTAAATGTCAACATTTCCCAAGCGAGAGTCATCTGAGCATCCAGCTGCTCAGTGGCCCGAGCGCCTTATAAAATACGAATCTATCGATAGCGCGGTGCGCCCGCGCCGCCCGCCGCCGCCAACAACCAATCGAAACACAATTGTAATTCGTGTTTCTTAACAGACTAGGGCCCCAGATATTGTGACATCGACGTAATTGAGTGGTTTGTTTGTACGGAACTGATACAAGATTATTCGTTGCGTTTGTAATTAATTCTTATTCTCTTAGCACATCACGCTCTGATTCACAGCTTTGAACTGCGAAACTCTTGGATTGGGATGAGTGTCTTGGTAATCTCGCTTTGTATGCAATTATGCAAAAACAGCATAATTAAAAACACGTTTTAGGTCGATCGAGGGTAACAAATCGACAAAAAAGATTATTATTTGAAATCCGTAACATCAAATTGATTTGGCAATGACTCTGCCTAGGCTGACGATCACTGTGGCGGGGCGGTAGTGGACCGGACTACCACGCGAGAGGTCCCGGGTTCGATCCCCGGCTCGGGATAAAGAAATGAAAAACCTAGGTCTTGCGGTGTGGGTATCCTAGTGTGGGGCTGTGCCTCTGCCATATCATACGGAAAAAGCGCTATATTTATTTTGTTTTCTACCTAAATAGATAATGACGAATTGATAATTTCTTCTTTGCACATAAATAATTGAAAAAACAAGAAGTACATAAAAAGTAAACAAAGGTGACCTCTTCCAGCAAACCAAGTTCCGATGAGAAAGGTTGATTGCTGAGCAGGGGTAGACCTATATGTACAGTATGCTAAATATATGAATTTCTACACAAATATAAATCCTAAACATAAATACCAAAGATAAAGATATATAATATACAGGGTTTAATAGAAAAGTGTAGTCATATTTTAGGAGTTTACTATTGGCATCATTCTGAACAACTTTCACTATGAAACCGATTTGATCAGAGCAACTTTATTTTTCACTTCTCCAAAGAAAACAGCTGATCGCCCGGCGCGGCGCAGACTGTATGGAGAAGTCAAAATTAAAGTGATCTGAGCTCAGATCAAATCGGTTTCATAGTGAAAGTTGTGCAGAATGATGTCCCTAAAATCTCTCTAATATATGACTACAACTTTCTGTTACATCCTGTATATGTTACCGGCGATCTGTATAATGCAGGTATTCTATGTAATACCTAGGCAATATATATATATTACCTGGGGCGTTCAGGCAATGTATGAAATATTATTAATAATTTCCATTACATTCTCCACCTAGGTAATTACAATGCCCAGGGATTATATAGAATACCTACTTGGCCACCGGCAATGTATAACATAAATAGATTTTGGTAGAATATCAGGGCAAAACACTGCGGTAGCTCTTAGGTGAAGGGAAAATGGGGTGAGCGAAGCGAAGCCCGCTTTATCCTTCGTGTTACGTTAAACATGTAAGAACAACAAAAAATACTAAGTTTTAAGTATTTTTTGCATTAGGTTGATCATGTAAGAACAACAAAAAGTACTTAGTTTTAAGTATTTTTTGTTGTTCTTACATGTTCAACCTAACACGAAGGATAAAAGGGGGTTTCGCTTCGCTCACCCTCTTTTCCTTTCAACTAAGCTACCGCAGTGTTTTACGCTTTTACATACATTACATTTTAATAATACCTAGGCAAAGTATAAAATAAATAATATTTCATACATTACCTGCACGTTTTAGGCATTACCTATATATATATATATATATATATATATATATATATATATATATATATATATATATTGCCCAGGGATTATATATAATTACGGATTATACAGATTTCCGGTAACATATATACTATTAAATATACTAGTGGGTCTGTGAGCTGTAGACCTCGCGAGCGTCACAGAAAATTTGCGTTTTTTTATTATTTTTCTTCATCCCACGATGCGAGATCACACCCCCCCCCCCCCGACCCGTTGAAGTTTTTAATAAACCGACTGCATTTTCTTTCAATACATACAAACTTATGAATGCACCTGGTTACGTACTTGGAGTATGAAAGTAACCGCATCAATAACTTTGTGAACTACATTTTGCGATCGCTATAAAGAAATACAGGAAAAAGGGAATTATAGGAACAAACCTCCTTCACAATATTGCACACAAATATTTTAAAAGTTACATCAAAAGAAAATGCATGTACAAGGGCGAGCTTGTCTCTGAAAAGAGATTTCTTCCAGCAAAACAAGGCATTACAGGAATTGCTATCATAAAAGTGTAGGCAGTGCACGATAATTACTATAACTAAAATGCCTAGGAATAAATTAAAATATCTGTAAAATACAGATAGCAAATACGAAATAATTACCGATATATACATAAACCTTACATATAATAAAATAAATACAATAACTTTTACGAAAGAGACATGTAGAGCTCTTTAATATGTTTCTTAAAAGAAAAAAGAGTCGGACTGTCTCTTATAGTGCAAAGAGGTGCGTTCCAGAGTCGGACCGCCCGCAGGCTGAAGGAGCGTTTATACGCAGCGCTGCTATGCCGCGGAGTAGCTAAAAGTGAATAATTAAATATCATCGGAGAACTGCTCATGGCAAACTTAAAAGTAGAAAGACGAAAATTCTTATAAGAGACCCCATAAACAACCAGTGAATTGGACGTAGTTCCAATACGAACCGTAAACGAAATCAAATATCTCGGCACATATATTACGGCAGGACATAGGACCCAAAAAAGAGGTGCCGGCAAGCCATATGCAATTCCAAGGCCCTAATGCATTTTATAAAGAAATCCAACATGGACTGAAATATAGTGCGCCTGATTTACAAAATGGTCACTGCACTGTTTATAAAATACGGACAAAAAGCGGCAACCCTCACTAAAGCAAACAGTTGACAGTCAGTATATGAACGCCTGATCCTCAGAGACATGTTTGAGAACGCCAGAAGCTATCCAAGATACCACAAAATTCATGACTGACTACAGGACAAAACGATATCCAAACGAATCAAAAACCACCGGATATGTTACTATACATATTCTGCGACGCCCACAACAGCACTTACTACACGCTCCATTCAAATACGAAGCAAGGAAGAAGAAAGCCGGCCGACTTATATACACCTGGAAAGATTTCCTTAAGCATGACATCAACATCAAACACAGTTACTGGACAGAATCATCACACAACAGGGACGATGTCAGGATGGCCTAGAGGCAAATATACCGTATCCCAGAAACAGACAGCAAAAGCGAAACTGGGAACTTACCGGATAACCCAAACGAACACGACTCAGGAAACTCAACTATTAACAATAACTGAAAATAGAAGGAAAACAAGAACTTGAAGAAAACAACAGCTGCTCTCCAAATCCCACATCCTCCCCATTCCACATATCCTATATTGGCTTCAGGCTGAAGAGTCGGTCGATTGAATTCACTATCCTTCCCTTCCTACAGAGCAGTTCATTCCGCCCCCCCCTCAAAACTTGTGCCCTCTGGTATGCCGGCCGAAAGACCGGAACAGGTTTAGAACCCTGGCTGGAGAAGCACCATTCATTCATTCATTCATATTATATTCATATTCGTTTATTGCAATCCATATTATTGATCAACGATCAATCATATTATTATGTATTTGTTTATTGTAGTTAGCGTGCTTGCTTGTATAAGTAGAGTCCAAAACCAATAAATGTATTATTTTTTTGATTTGACAAATGAACGGTTAAAATCATAACAGAAGCATTCAGACCTCGGCCTCTATTGCTATTGTAATAACGTAAGGAGGCCGCTCCATCCAACACATGGAATTTAGGAGATCGCGTGCGTAGACTCCACGAATGTGTCATTTGTATGGAGGACACAATCAGGCGAAGTGTTGTACTTTATCGGTACTGTTGTGCATTGTATAGATATCTTGGAAATGTAAGGAAGTGTATAGAAAACAGACGCAAAGTGACATATGTACAAACTCTTTGTTATAAGTTTGATGCGTGTCATTTAGTGCATTTGTTCGTCTTTGTTTTCGTGTTTGCTAGGTTCATTTTGGTTAGGTTTTACGATATTTCGCCATTATTATTTCATTGGTATTTTTCGCGAAAGTTCTACATTTAGGTGGCTTCTTTATATGTAGATTATCACTAACCAAGATACGAAGATAATGATAACGCGTGTCCACATTGCTAGGTGTGAATAACCTCAAAGTTACGACATAGTTGTAATCTCTAGATGCGCTGGAGATGAGTTTGCTCCTTATTGCGTGGGGATATTGTAATATGTAGAAACTCACCTGTGTTTGTTTAGGTGCCTTATTTACTCCACTTGCCATCAGTACCACTAAAATTAGCCCATCATTTGGCGCCTCTCAGAAAACAGGCACACGATTTAGAAAATGGTAGTGCGACCTAAAGTAGAATTTTTAATTTGAGGCCAGAAATGTAAACAATGAACTGTCATTTTCCAGTACAAAAAATATAATATGAATGTCAAAGTCAACGGTTTTGTTCTAGAAAATGACAGTTGTTTGTGTACATTTCTGATCTCAAATTAAAAATAGTCCTTTAAGGTTTATTTAAGCCCGCTATCTGATCATGGTTCTAGGTAACATACCCAACGTTGGAGTGAACGTTGGAAAAGTTTACGCCAACATTGGTTAAGTTTACAACACCGAAACTGACGTCTGGACCTACGAGAATACCCCAGCCTTGTTGTATTCCCTATCACCCTTCGAATATTATCACAACTTTCTTATCAATGGAAATAAGAGACGGCCATTGTAATATAAACACCCCTAACTTTATATCGATCGCACACTACCCCGTTTTGGTTTTCTTTGACGCAGTGGCCGAGAATAGCACGGCATCTCTTTTCTTCTCTGTAGACTTCTCTCTCTATCTTGTTTGTATTATTTATTCGGCACTTTTGGTCGAGTTTGTTGAACTGCTGCAATGTATACTTTACCACTCCCTGTAGTAATCTACATACCTTACACATTTTGCATGGCAATCAATATGAGACTGCATTTATACAAAAATACAAGGAACAACATGTAAAAAGGCGAGATTATCTCTAAAAGAACTTCAACCTCAGGAAGAATGGATACTGTATAAAGCTGACAAGCTCTCTTATAAAAAAAAAACTATTTCGAAGAATATATTATTTATTTATTTATTATGGTTTACCTACAGATCTTACATAAGTACTACAATCAAATACAAAATACAATACACATAGATATTACGCATATATAGGTCAGCTGCCTGACGTTAAGTACGATTAGAAATAATTAATATATCTATGTCTTTACCAGATATCTTAGAGTAAGAAAATCCTAATACGTGTTAATGAGATATGTAAGATAATGTACTGTTTCCTTTCTAAGGCCAGGTTATGTGAACAGCTCACTGTTGCCTTTACATTGCAAGCCAGTGGTTTCAGAATCTGTTTTTACGTAATGACGTTCACTTTATTTTGTGTTGTCTTTTTTGTAAATTAAAAATAAGCGCAGATAAGCTTCTGAGATATTTTCACAAAAATGTTGAACACCGGTAAGTGTTGTGTTGTGTTTACATGGAAAAACAGATATACAATAATGTACCCGAAAAAATTTAAGCTCAACCAAAAAAATCTTTTTCTACAAAATTGTTTACTTAGTTCGCTACAGAATCACTCCACTCTTTAGATGAATACTTTGTAACATACAAGTTAGTTATTATTATTTTGAAATCAATTATTATAATTTGACAAATTGTGTAAATTGCCTAAGATATATATTGACCGAGCGAGCGAAACGTCGCTGTTTCAGCTTGCATATTGCATTTCCGGATTTCTGTCCGACTGTTCTCTTCTAAGATCCCATTTCTGAACAGATTCTCGTGAATTTTTCTTAGCAAGGTCGATAAGTATATGGTTTATTTTGTCTGGTGTTAGTTGGAAGCTGTCTATGTGTCACAGTCTTTAGATTGTATTACTTCTTCACAATAGTTATTTGTGACTCAAGGGAGCAAAATGATGTATTAACGGCGAGGGCGGTACATTGAATCCAGAGTGAAGCGATGGGTTCTACGATAGTATCCTGATCGTAGCGAGGGATTCTTAGTATGAATACTGAGCGTAAGAACGTAACGCCCATGACGAAAATAATTTTGCTCCTGAGAACTTTTCACACCGACTATGACGAAAATTTAAATAAAATGCTCTTAAAATAACGAAAGAACTATACTTTGAATTATACTTTCACCACTTTTACAGTAATCTAACAACGAAAACAAACCTTTTCTTATAATGGCGGATTGTGAAGCATTAGGGAAAGGTCACCACAGATAAAATATTCCTGTGCTACTTTTACCAATATGTAAAAATAATCGAATCTAATATTACAATGGTATCGGATATCAATATTCATTATATCACAATAACAGTCATCGATAGTTTTTATTTCAGTAAAACATACAATTTATGGTGTATTTTTATTTAAATATTACGAAAAATCCATAAACATTGCTAAAGTTAAAACGTGAAAATGTTCGTTTTTAATCGATTACGATGAAATAACAATCGATTATTTTATTAAGATCTGCGTTCAATTGGCACATTGCGTAAATGCTACATGCCAATGAATAAATTAAAAAAGTAGCTAAAACAGAAAAGTAATATTTTGCTCCCTCTCGTCGTGGAGCAAAACTTACTTTTCTGAATGAAAGGTGATTTTGCCAGTGGCAAGTGTATTTGATAGATCACGTGACGTGTTTTTGACCCTATCCTCAGATGAATGAAACTCTTTGCTCCCATCTGCGCCAGCGCCACCTAGCGGGAGCAAAGTCGGACATAGCTGCCACTGTAACGACTGTAATGTTCGCCGAAATTGTAGTGTCAAACAGCTTTCCTCTAATCGAGGGTCGTGTTCTCTGAGTGAGATAGACAGAAGTTTAGTTCTGTTCTGAGTAACTAAAGTTTATGGTAAAATAAGTGATATATAAATGGTTCAGACATTAGGAGCGTTGTGTTTGTTTTTGCCGAACACTTTTGCCGAACTTAGCCTTGTTAGACAATATAAAATAACTACAGGTCAAGTGCGAGTCAGACTCGCGCACTGTGGGTTCCGTACAAATCGCATTTTTATGAAGGAACCTCGAATTTTTCCCCAAATTTTACGATTCTACGTGAATTGGAAGTTCATTATAGGTTTTGATTCCCCTACGAGTACCAAGTTTTAGTAAATTTACGGCATAAACGGTCATATGTATCTTTTGATTGAGTTGACCTAATAGTGTGATTTTTTCACAGCTACAAGGGTCCACAGATTGGATTAATTGATATTCACATCAACTCGATGCGCATCTCTGAGAAAAGGATCTTGACAGACGGACAGATGGACGGCCAACAGAGTGACCCTATAAGGTTTCCTTTTTTCCTTTTAAGGTACTGAACCCTAATAACTCTTACTGCCTAAACGTGGGCACAATTGTGCCTCTGCTGCTCCGTATGGGAATAGGCGTGACGCTATATGTTTTTGTGTTAATATACTATTTGCATAGCTTTATATGTTTTGCCATTGCCATTTATATATTCGAGTGCCCAAATATAAGCCTTGATTATTCGACCATTTACATATTTGTGTTAATACATTAAATTATTAAATACCTACCAAGTTTGCGCTTTTCGCATTGTTTGACCTTAAAAGTATTTCTCAGATTATTTGAGGTCACACAGAACATTTATTTAATTCTATTTCTACCTTGTATTATACCTATATTTATATTTGACGACCTCTGAAGCGCAGCAGTCAAAAGCCTGCCTCAGTCCGGGACCTCAATCGGGAGGACCCAGATTCGAGTAATGGCCGAGGAAGAAGAAAAGCAACCCTATTGTAACTTTGCTGTTCATGGTTCCCACAACAGTGTATCCTAATTTGGCCCCACATATGTGCCTGTATATTAACGTATATGTTTAAGTTCGTTGTTCACACTCTAATTTCCGGACAGAGAGTTTCTATATTTATTTTGTTCTCGCAAAACATCTTGTTGATGTAAAAACGTTTGTCTCCGATTTCGCACGCCTAAGGCTTAAGGTAAGTACGGCAATTTTCCACACTGTTGGCTACCCTGGCCTATAGACCACAATTGTTGGAGCTAGACTAAACTCTGGGATTTCCTGGTATTGTGTGGCCTCACCTCACAGATAATTGACCTTAACGTAACCTCCTAGGTTAGTTCCTGTGACCTAGAGTTTTAGTTACAATATTGACGAGTAACATTCAGTGTTTACATGCCCAGAGCCGCGATAGGCTAATGTAACAGGCTATAGCTTGTCAAATTCGTACGTAGCACCCCCATGGTCTGCGGGCGACGGGACGAAAGATGCGGGGGCGGGAAAGAAGAGCGCGGGCGGTTCCTACTACGCCGCCCGCGCACTTCTTTCCCGCCCCCGCAGCCCCCGCATCTTTCGTCCCCCGTCACCCGCAGACCATGGGAGTGCTACGTACGAATTTGACCAGCTATATCTAATATGATTGGAGGGTAAAAGACTACGTCTTGGTCGCGCCGTAAGGGAAAATCTGCGGGAAAACATGGCGACGATTTACTATGATAGGTATACTAGGGGTCTGTGAGCTGGACCACGCAAGCGACGCATGATTTGTGTTTTATCTCATTATTTTCCACCCTCTCACACCCCGCCCCGCCCACGTGAAGTTTATCGGATGAACCAGATAAGATAAGTCGCCTCTTTGCCTCCAGCGTCTAAAACATTGAGGTGACGGAATTCAAATTGAGTTCTATATTTCCCTATACCTTATATACTTGTTTTAGTTTAAGATTTTACATTCTCCAAGTGTAACCTATGTGTTTCTTATGGAAATAAGCTCTTTTTGGATTTTTTTTTAATTTTGAATTTATGAAATCTGTAAAACCGTTTTGGCTGTAGCTGTTTTATAGGGTTCGTTCGACTCGCACTTGGCCGTTTTTTTACATTTGCAACCCCATATATAGGTATATCATGTTTAAATTTTTTTAATAATTGAATTGGAAAACATTGCACATAATTATTAAATCTGCTCACAAACTTTCACGCAAATCGGTGGAGAAATGCGACGTGTAAGGGAGAACAGACGGAAATCGGGACAAACGGACATAAGAACGCATTTTTGCCCAACCTGAACGGAGCCGTTTCGCCGCTTCGCTCGCTCGGTCAACAATAACATTTAAAACTAAGTGTCAAAGCACTGTAATAAAAGTAAAAAGCTTGCTCCAAAAATTTGCGATTTTTTTAAGATAACAGAAGAAAGTAAATTTAAGAATGTGGTTCAATGCAAATGTAGGTACGTGAATGGAGAACAGTATCGTTAATTACCAGACTGGCCGGTTTTTATTTCAATTAACAGAGGAATTAACAGACAACCTCTGTGGCGCAGCGGTTGTGGCTCTGCCTAACATGCGAGAGGTCCCGGGTTCGATCCCCGGCTGGGGATAAAGAAAAAACCCAGGTCTTGGATATTTATATGTGTTTGACGTCGCTGTTTCTGGGGCCCACGACACAGGGTATCCTAGTGTGGGCCCAGAAGCAATGTGCCTGTATGTAAATGTTTATGTTATGTTATGTTTAAGTTAAATTGTCACGTATTTTCTACTGCTCAACAAGAAAGACTGGGTGCAGAATCTTGGGGTCGAATAAGGAGCAAACTCTACCTTCTACCATCTTCTTCTTCTGAAACAACTGACTAATGTCAGTTGTTTCAGAAGATCATCTTAATGATCCGACCGTGTACTCTAACATAGTCCAGATCAGACCATAAAGGGATTAAATATAGCCAGAAAAGCATCTTTAGCTTCAATTCTAGGCTAAACTAGACAACATAAAAATGTAGGAAAAATATATGTTATAAAAGGTCTATTACAGATAAGAATGGACTTTTAAAATTACCGGATATCTGTTATATTTAATACTTAAAAATATTTTTCGCAATGCATTATTATTCAACTAAATGAACAAGCGCTCGGACACGAAATCAGTTTCCTATATGAAACTTACACGCAAAAATAGGTAAAAAAAGGGAAATTTTTTGGTTGTTTTATTTTATTTTTAATGTTTTTTTTTTATTTTTTATTTTAATTACAGGAGTTTAGTAATATTTTCTATAATTTTCTTGGTCTCGGAGCTCGTGCTGCCCCGCGGGGCTCTGCGCGGGAGCATGCGTCAGTCTGCTTCGACGCGATGCGACGGGTATTTTTTCTCTTTGTCTTATTCTCAATGCCATTGGCCTATGTTCAGCTCTTAAGCTATAGATACCCGTAAACCCAGCTCCCCTACCCTTGATACGCAAGGTAAGAATTCTAGCTTGCTTTTCCGTCATTAGAACAGAACACAGTTACCTACTCTGTCGAGAGGAATGACAACTTCTTACAAAAAAACGATTTACTAGCGCTACCTAGTGGGCAGTAGGGTAGCCTTAGCGTTTTTTGTATGAAGTTGTCCTTCTTCTCCACAGAGTAGGTAACTGTGTTCTGTTCAAATGACGGAAAAGCAAGCTTGAATTCTTGCCTTGCGTAGCAAGGGTAGGGGTACTGGTGTCTTAATAACCAGACGTAGACATTACTAGGTCGCGAAAAAAATCAGGTCATGGATTTTCAGAATAAAATCGTTACATGATGGCAACATTACCTCTTTGTAGCTAGTGATGTGCGTAATCCAAGAAAACGTAATGACCTGTATTGGCCAACGATTCGATTGGTCTATAAGCTACCATTAATGTCATTAGTGATCGCAACAGGATAATTTGCTATTGCTACATAGCCTACCCACATTGTATAGTTCTCGTATAAAGTCTATTGTAAACATAATTATAGTAAAAAGCAGGATGTTGCTCAAGCGCATTTGTAATGTGTGCTCGACATATTTTTTTTGTTTAAGGCGCTACCTCGTCCGTGCAAAGGCCCCTGTTACTCCAGGCGGAGAGACCCGCAGTGTGAGAGGGACGGAATCGGGAAAAAATTAAAAAAACGTAGCACTAAACCACAGAAAAATTGTTTAAAAATAAACTACGCTGTTTTGTTGAAAAGTAGATTTTGCGAATACATAATATCTACATTTGAACGCAGTTCCACAATGAAATTAGTTAGGATTACAGAATTACAGGAAAAAATAAAACAATTTTGAGGTGTTTTCGTAGTTAAATTCTATCGAGAAAATTTCATCCAATCGCGTTTCCCTTTTGTGAAAATCTTAGTCAAATACTCAATAAATTTTAACCCAAAAATCAAATCTGTAGATTACTTCAAGGTGGAGTAAATAGATTTGAAAAAAACCCCATTTTTTTTCGTATCACCTTAAAATAGTTAATTGTGGTAGCTTTCAATTGGCTTGTCTGCCTAAAGGGATATGTTTTTAAATATATGCATGCGAATTAGGTAGGTAAGTGTATTTATCATGATATGCTCGACGATGAGTGACAATCCAACTAATAGTATTAATGTGAAAGTAGCGATGTTTGGATGTTTTTTGTGTTTGTGCCTCAATCACGCTGAAACGGCTCAACGGATTTGAATGAAATTTAGCACAGAGATAGTTTATGAGCTAGATTACCTTAAAATATACTTTTTATCCGACTGCACCAGAATAGGGGTAACGTTATATCGGTAAATGATAGTTCCCAGGAACACGGAAATTAAGTTGCGGGCAACAGCTAGTATTGTATCTTTGGGTTACTTAATGTGCATCGAGATACTATCAAAGTAAGACAGACGACATTTGGTATGTTTATGCAAAATATACAGTTATAGTGCGGTTATCAGAGGAAGATATCTGATAGTTGACGTTTATGAGGAGAACAACCTGACTTTTGAAGGGATAAGATTACGGGATAAGTATATGAAAATTGTTTGCATGAAATGGATTTTGTTAGAAATATCAGATGACTTCCTATAATAACCGCAGAATGCTTTTTTTTTTATTTTGGCCGAAATTGAAATAGCCTGTTATGTTAGATTATACCTAAGTAATAATCGTAATAATAATGTGACAGCAAATCCGTACAATATAATATTTTGCTTTAGTTTAGATAGTGGAATGACCTCTATGTAGAGACAGCGATTTGATAACAATAACACAAGGATGCAGTGAGTTTATTGTTGTTTGATAATAACTAAGAGTCAAATTAGCATAAACAAGGAAATGAGATATCACTGCAGTGTTCAGTGACAATGCAGATCTGTCAGAGGGCGCGGGGGTCGCAAAAACAGCTGTTTAGTCGACAAATACCGATAACGCTACGCTACCCTGTCTCTTGGCTAGCTTCCAATCTTTGTCGCAATTTTGCTTACCTTTGATGCACTCGAATCCGTTTGCATGTAGTAAAATAGGAAACACATCCACACTGCTCCAATAAGGAAAACGATTTTCACGTTCCGCCTCATTTTGACATTAGTCATCACACACACATAAAAAAGATAAAATTCGAATTTAGAACGTAAAATTTACTCGGTTTTTCACTGAGATTCTTGCGTGATTCGGCGTTCGTCGCGTTTTCGTCCGCGTGCGGTTTTGTAGGTCGGCGTGAGTTCGCTTGCGGCCGGCGCCGCTGACGGCTGCGTCGCGCGCACTGAGCGAGTGGTCGGCGTCGCGGTGCACAGATAACGCTCACTGCTAGACGCATGCGCATATCGGACCTCGACACTAAAAATAGTCTAGAGCTTGTCGCATGGACATGCTGGCGAATGCAGTGGGAGATCAGTGAAGGGACTTGATAATGGAATTGCTTTGAAACATCGTATAGTCATCGCGGTTTTGGCAAGCGCTTTGATTTGTTTGCTACGCTTCGTAGCGGTTCCGTAGCAGGGTTGATGAGGCTCTACGAGACTCGTAGCGGTGATATAATTAGGATGAGTCTTTTGGTGGGGGGAGATGAAATTTATGCGAAAATTCGAAATATTGGTTAGTTTTGAAATGTACAATGAACATAATAAATAATATCCTATATATAGGTGTCCCATGACTAACGCTAAGCGAGCACCTGGAAGGAACCTTAATCATGTAGCTTTATCTGCATCATCACATTTCTAGTCCTTGTGACCACAAATTTACCGATAGCTTTACGTTTTGCTTACTAACATGATGTTAAATACCTAATAATCATAATCACTAATTGAGCGTCATTAATTAATAATAATCGTCAAAGTTGTTTAAAAAAATCTTATCACTAAAGTTCTACTTATAGGCATCTAGAAGGTGTAGTTTTATAAAAAAAAATGTATCGAAGCCTCTTCACTATTTGAGTGATTAGTTAATAAGGCGATTACAGCGTGCTCTTTGAGAGCAAGGGTGGCTGGCGACACTTGATGTATTATTACGATCAATCCTCTAATACTCAAATCTGCTGTAAATTAATATGCACTGAATAATACATTTTGCTAAGCGAAAAAATTAATTTCTTAACGTGAACACTTTGTAGCTTACTCGGCAGGTGTTTTCTTAAGAACAGGAAGCAAATATTATAGTAGTTTATGTGACTGATACATAATGGAGGGCATTAAAACTCGAGAGTTTAATGCCCAATTATGTTCACATACACTAGTTTATCTACACACCCGAATGGCCAAGCCAAGGGTCCCGGGTTCGAGTCCCTGTGGGGGCAAATATTTGTTTGTTGAGAACGGATGTTTGTACCCTAGTCATGGTTGTTTATCTATCTAAGTATAATATTTATCTATATAAGTATGTGTATGGTTGCCTAGTACCCAAGATACAGGGAATCCTAGTTTGGGGCTAGATCAATGTATGTAAATAGCGTCCAAGCTATTATAATTATTATAATAATAATAATATCATAATCTCTCTTTGATGTGTTCAGGCACCGGATGTCTGACCGGCATTGTGTTCAGGCACCGGATGTCTGATCGGCATTGTGTTCAGGCACCGGATGTCTGACCGGCATTGTGTTCAGGCACCGGATGTCTGACCGGCATTGTGTTCAGGCACCGGATGTCTGACCGGCATTGTGTTCAGGCACCGGATGTCTGACCGGCATTGTGTTCAGGCACCGGATGTCTGACCGGCATTGTGTTCAGGCACCGGATGTCTGACCGGCATTGTGTTCAGGCACCGGATGGATGACCGGCATTGTGGCATTGAGTTGTTTAGCTTGTCCTGTAGGGTACTACCCCTATTTTATCTGTAAAGTTGGTTAACTTCACAGACAAAATAGGGGCGGGGCGGCACGCAGGCGGACGTCGGCGTTCGAAATTTGATGACATAATATGTAGAAAATTTACACATTATGGTCATAAAGTTCAATATTCAGATAAGAAATGAGTTTTTACAAAGTAGTTTAACATTATGATGATCGTAACGTGCGGTTTTTGGACGCAGTAAAGAGGGTTTATGGTACGTGTGTAGATAAAATATTTTAAACATAAAGAGCTGGATATAATAGCACTACCCCAATACACATATACGTATAACTAGACTATACATATAACTTGGTTGGGCTATGGGAAACAAGGCGACGTCATAAACATAGCAACATGTATTCAATTGAATCGAATATTTAAGATGAATCGAAGAATACTTAAAGGTTTAGTGATACTTCTTCTCATTTGGAACTAGTGGCACCTGTAGTTCGAGTGATAATACAATTATATGGTACCACCGAGCTGGTCTGATGATGAAGCTGCATATGAGGCCATCGAAATTGGACTCATTAGATTCGTCGCAATATGGCTTGTTATTCAATGTTAGAATCTCCTGATGACCTAGTTTTCCCAGACCAGCAGCCTTATGGCGTAAGTCGTCTGAGCCATGAACTTCATATAGACTTTTACGTTTGACATCTTGCACCAGCTTCATCTGTCAAATTGGTATCACGCAAGCATCATAATGGAAGCCAAACCCAAGCTCATTGAATGAAGCTTAGAAGCCTTTGGTGATACCCCGCAATCGATGAAATTGTATGAGCATGAGATGAACCATAGACACACGCTATGAACTTCAGAGAGTTGCGCCATAAGGCTGCTGGGCTATCCCCTGGTGCCCGCTTGACGTTGCGAGATGGGAAATTCTGTACTTTGGTGCCAATATCGTAGGTAGATAGAACATTCATTTTTGAATATTTAATTTTACAAATAGTTTCATTTTCTCAGACAAAACACGGATGTGGCTACATCTAGGCCAGTATTTTTTATTCTACAGAAAAGAGCTATTCGAGCGATTTATAATTTGAAAAAGCACAGACTCCTTAAGAGAGCTTTTTAAAGAAATTGACTTAGTAACAGCAGCTAGTCAATTTATTTTCGAAAATATAATGTATGTACCCAAGAACCTTACAACATTTTCCAAACTTAGCGATAGCTGTAATGTTAACCTAAGAAATAATCACAGACTAGTTGCGCCCCGGTTTAGACTCGCGAAGGTTAGCAATTCTTTCAAGGGTCAGACTCTACTACATTAAGGTACCTCTGGAGATTTTAAAATTGCCATTTAAGCTATTTAAAAATCATGTAATGGTGACTTTGTCAAAAAAGTGATATCACAATGTTCAAGATTACTGAAATGGCGGGACTGTATGGGGTTTTAATCTAACTCAACACAGCACATGCAGTTAATAATTTTGTATTATTATTATATATTCCTGCTTAATTAATATTGTAAGAATTGTATAACTTAAACACAAGCAATGTTTAAAAGAGATCAAAAAATCAATCTGTGGATGTTTCTACGTTCTCTGCTCCTTCAGTGATCCAATGTAGAGAAGAGGCAAAAACGACGATTGCTAAGGATATGTAAATATCTACACTAATAAAGACATTTGATTGATTGATTTTATGACCATAGATACCTAATTATTTAACCTATCAAACATTTATTCTTACAAAAGACATCAACGCTCTGAAGTTCATATCGATAAAATTTGTCTCAAGCGTGACATTCGTGACTGGCTTCCACCGCTGTCTACAGACTAGACATACCTACTTAATTCAAACCTACCACACAGCAGGCAAGCCCAACGCCATATCCGACTGCAGTATGACTTCTAGTGGCCTCTGTTGGAGGAACTTAATGCGGCGACGTAAGCTCTATATAAGGAGGTACACCACTTTCTGTGACGGCTTGGAACAACACTGCGCATTAGGTTCCGCCTCTCAATCATAGATGTCGCTACTGTGTCACAATGTTCATTTGTACAGATCAGCGAATAAACCGATCTAATGTTTCTTGTGGTGGTACTCTTCACAGAGTACATTATTATAACCTGAGGTACATTATTAGAACCTGGTACTCTTTCTGATTCTCATAATATAGGGCAGTGGTTTTCAAGCGTTGGGTTGCGTCACCCACTTTAGGGAAGGTCGGGATTCGATGAAGAAGTGGTAAGCGCCGCCCCTCATACCATTTCGCTCATTCCTCGACTAATTGTAAAATCGGCAAATATTCGGGTTTGTCAGTTTGAGTTTAGGTATTTACTGTGAAGTGGCTGTATGTGTGCGCATGCAGCATAAGTCGGTTGGGATGCTGGGGTGTTTCTTTTGAATTTGATTTATTATTGTTATCGTTTGGGGTCTTTTGTCTTATATCGAATGTATGATCCGCCCTTCCTCCCTCCCGCGTCAGGAAAAAGTTTGAAAAACACTTCTACAATATCTTAGTGTGGAAGAAATGTTGGATGTTTCAGTTTCAGCTGAAACTTTTGGCGAACAAACACAACTAAATTTATCAATAACTCGTGCACGATGTGCAAATGAAATTGTTTTTATCTTCTTCAATGATATATTCTTTAGTCTTCTCCTCCTGCGGGAAAAAGGCGTGATTATAATATATGTATGTATGTATGTAATACAGATTGGACCAATGATAGTACATTATGATACCAGTGCTGTCACTGGCAAAACAGCTAAACAGCCTACAAAAAAATGTGTGGCATGCGTAAATATGTGGTGAATAAAATATAAACTGATGAAATACCTATAAAAATTATGATTGATTATGATTGATTACTAAAAAAAAAACAAAAAAAAAGGTCAAGTGCGAGTATAACTCGCGCACGAAGGGCTCCGTACCACCTTACAATACAATGGTAGGGATGGTGTGGAGTGAATAGTTTAGTTTTAACCACAGCTACCTGTGGTTTTAACATAGCAAAATATTGTTTACAAAGTTATTGGTGCGGCTACTTTCACACTTCATGTACGTAACCAGGTGCATCCATAAGTTTGTATGTGGTATTGAAAGAATTGTTGTATGGGAGCCCCCTTAAATATTTATTTCATTCTGTTTTTTAGTATTTGTAGTTATGGCGGCAACAAAAATACATGATCTGTGAAAATTTCATCTGTCTAACTAATCACGGTTCATGAGATACAGCCTGGTGACAGACGGACGGATGGACGGACAGCGGAGGCTTAGTAATAGGGTCGCTTCGGGTACGGAACCCGAATAAAAAGCATAATAATCTCAATTATTAACGTAAATGCGTTGCCACGAAGAGTCACGAGCAAGTGTTGAAAAATTAATTACGTTTATTTATGATTAAATTATTTATTACCTATTCTCACTTGAAAGAGCTCAAGCAAAGAGATCGGATATTAAGATGAATGAAGAAGATGCCTTAAGATAGTTTTTGGAAATAAAATTAATTATGGAAGCCGCTTCTTAATTATTATTATTTTTTAAATAAATCCCGAAATGCGAGGTAGTCCGGGAATGCATAACAAATGAGATGCCTATGCATCCGATTAGTAAATTTCTATCATATATATGCAAAAAAGATAATTAACCAAATTTCACTACTCGAAATATTTTTTAATAATTTGTTTCAAAACGTACATTACATTTTTCTAAAGATAGTCTGTTAACTTATCCTGACATTTTTTGTTATGCCAGTTTGGTAACTATATACTTTATAATATAAGTTACGTAAATAGGCATCGACTCTATAGTAAGAAAAACACAAAATTTGTCGATTCCCGAATCGCAGGATTTTTAAGATCGATACACAAATGCATTCCATATTAGCCAACACCTAAAAGTACAAAGGTAAATATCCATTAACACTCAATTTGTCGATCCCGGAATCGCGGGATTTTGCTGACACAAACTTGCATTCCATAATAGCCAACACCGCAACTTTAGGTAAATATGCATCCCATTATACGACCTCAGGTAAAAGTCATTCTTTTATAACTTGTACATATTTTATTTGTAGTATTAACAAAACTCTACATCAGTTTGATTTTTCTTTACAACCCCAAATGGTCAACAACTAAACAAGTTTCTATCCTATGCCATTCACTACAGGTAATAATAGCTTAAAAATCTATGAGCGACTATAAATTATTATTAAAAGCCAGGCAACCTCAAAATAAGTATGATCCCCATCGATATAAATGATCCCTAAGAGGTCATAAACAAATAGGTAAACAGTTTTACTTAGACAACCATAAAATGGTCGACATTTAGCCAGGCCACTACAAAGTGCGCCTTCAAAGCTACCAGCAGAGACATAAACATGACAACACTGCCCCAAAACGCATTACTAACTAAAATAAAAAATGCTTCCACGGCATTTGTTTACCATTACTCCATAATGCACGTGTCGTTTATTTTCAATGAAGCATCCCTGCCGTGTGCCAGACGTCCCGACGTATCCCGCCTGTCCATCCATCCAGATTTATTCAGTGCACCGGCAAAAGCGGGGGAACACGGGCGTCGCGCCGTCAGTCTAAGTTCTATTCGGGGGTCAACTTTTCGCGTCGCGGAATCGGGGACGTTTTTGAAAATGGAACGCTGAAGGAAAAAAGGTGGGCGTGCCAGTATTAACTAAACAGTTGGGTAAACCTTTTTCGATCGTCAACTATTAAATAGACTGAAGTTTTTTTTTCACTTCGTCTAGATGATTAGTGATTTGGCAAGTGTTTACCTTAATCAGTTTTTAAAGGTAAGTGACATTCGCATGTATTTTTAAACTGCTATTTTCAAACATTTGGGACCAAACGACATATATTAAAAAAATCTTTAGATAAATTTTGTAGGTATACCTCGTGCCACAAATTAAGAGCGCTGGGCGACGTTGGCAAGAATTACTGCGCAATATGTACAGTTATTGAAAAGTGACTACTGCGCATTCAAGGCCACCGCTCATAACTCGAGGCGCGACGTATACTGTGGAATGAAATACTGTTCCAATTTCAGACGCTATTGTAAAAAAGCGAAACAGAGCGTCTGTTCCGCTATAGCGAAAAGGCCAGGGGGCTATCCTCGCACAATATTACCGCTCGATAAAATGGCGCATATCGAGTGATTCCCCGACAAAATCATTCGATATATGTTGTCGATATCCGTTAATCGAATTCGCGAGAATCACCAGGATAGCATCAACTCAACAGCAACTCGCACGAAGCGGTTGCCACAGAACCGCGAGGATTGGCGCTATACAATGTGTAGCAAACAAACAAACAAACAAATATTTATATACAGACACATACATTGCTTTATCCCTACACTACGATACCCTGTGTCGTGGGAACTAGAAACAGCGACATCACACATATATAAACATTCGAGGCCTGGTTTTTTTGTATGCCCAGCCGGGGGTCATACCTAGCACCTCTCGCATGGTAGGCAAAGCCACAACCGCAGAGCCACATAGGTCCTCAACAGAAACGTGTAGTAATTTTTTAAAGTACATCGTTCTGAGCAACTTTATCCATGAAAACGATTTGATCAGATCAACTTAATTTTTCAAGTCTCCATTCAAATCAGCTGGCCGCCCGCCCGGGCCAAAATCGTAAGGAGCACAGAAAATAAAGTTGTTCTAATCAAATCGGTATCATAGTAATATTCGTTCAGAATGATGTCCCTAACAACCCCTTAAAATATGACTACACCTTTATTTTACACTCTGTAGAAAGAGGCCTTTGCCTAGCAGTGGCTCGATGTGCACGACGGCTGAGCAGATGGCGATGAACAGAACTGGCCTTTATTTCTTTGCACATAAGAGACACTGATAGGTCGATATGCTTATTCACTCTTTGCGTAAAAGTTCGTGCTGGCTACCACAGAAGCTAAGAGGTGAACAAAGGTGAGTTCACATTGAACTTTACGACTTCGGATAATCTATAAATACTGGTTTGACTGAGCTCGTAAAATTTACAAAGGTAGTAAAAGCACTGAGAATACCAGAAACAAAGACAGTAAACTAATACTACAAACGCTACCTTTAAATTTAATGTTTGTTTGGAACGAGTGTACACAGGATTTAAAAATAACTTTTCACGCCTTAATTATGGCATGCCAGCACTACGAGTTACCCCTCAGTTCAGGGTAACAAGCAAAAACAAATGGGAAAAAAATGGCCAAGTTGCGGGTCGGACTCGCACACGAAGGGTTCCGTACCATCGTACAGGAAAAAAAACACTAAATCCTAAATAATAAAAGCAAAATTAAAAGAAAAAATATAGGTATGTGTTCTCTGGAAATCGAACCCGGAACTACAAGATTGCGAAACAGACGGACAGTAATAGGGTCCCGTTTGGCACCATTCGGGTACGGAACCCTAGAAAGGGTTGCAAACCACCTCCGAACCTGAATTTATAATTACTAGCTGACGCGGTGAACTTCGTACCTCCTAAAATTTAATTGTAAAATAAGTAATATGGTTCACACCTTAAAGTGCCGCGTTAGCGAAAAATTACTAATGAAATAGTTGGTCGTTAATAAAAGTCGTTCGTAATTTACACGTAGATATTAAAGTATTTAGTATTTATATCTTCGCTAAGCTAAATCTTTTTGGTGGACAATCAAGAAAGAGGTTAAATAATTAATCAATAACAAAGGAGTTTGAATTACCTATAGCTACCAACGTCATCTAGCGATAGGAAGCTTAGACTTTTCCACTTCCCATAAAAATCGATTTTTAATTTTTTGACTGTTTCTCTGCGTTTTTCCTTATTTTATTTTTTATCTAAACCTCCTTCGGACTGCTCGAGCCATTTTAGAGATTTAGTAAGACTAACGTACAGCGAGTCATTTTATACGTTAGATAATAATGATAATAATAATAATAATACCTTGGACACCATATACACACATTGATCTAGCCCCAAACAAGGATTCCCTGTATCTTGGGTACTAGATGATGTCTACAAGTGTCTAAGTATAGAGGCTGCAGATCCATATCAAGGCGATGATAGTTGAATGTTTTTGAAAAGACTGCTGACTCATTAGCACAATCTATAGGTTTTTTTGATACACATTCAAACATTTTTGATCTTATGTATATATTTTGGATTCAACCTTACCCGTAAGGCACGATGCTAACTGGGCATGGCCTCACATGTGAATGCATGCACCGCGGTGGTTGGCGAGCATCACATGCACCACGGTGGCTGGAGAGAATCACATGAATCGCGGTGGCTGGAGTGAATCACATGCACCGCGGTGGCTGGAGAGAATCACATGCATCGCAGTGGCTGGAGAGAATCACATGCACCGCGGTGGCTGGCGAGAATCACATGCACCGTGGTGGCTGGAGGGAATCACATGCACCGCGGTGGCTGGAGAGAATCAGATGCACCGCGGTGGCTGGCGAGAATCACATGCACCGCGGTGGCTGGAGATAATCACATGCACTGCGGTGGCTGGAGAGAATCACCTGGCATTGATTGCGGGACGGATGTTCAAAGGTACGGAGCATATAATTAGAGACTGTCCTAAAAGAACGCATGGTGGAGACCTCGGCACTCTTACTGACGAAGCAGCTAAACGGCTAAGGACCTCAAAATTGTATCTTCAGTTAAGAACAACTCCGCGACTTTGGCCATACGAATAAAAAATGTAACGAGCGATTAATCTAAGATTTGTTGAAAATAGCTGCACTTGATTGCCTGAAATGAGTTGATCGACTTGTCATCGCGGCTAATTTTCCTTTCGGACACCGGGCGTAAATGTTGCTTATTTACAAAGGTCGCTTATTTGGTTGTTAAACAAACAACTCAGAACCAAGCAATGTCAGTAAATAGGTTACTATTATATCTATCCGCCGATTGAATATCGAATAAATTAAAAAATTCAAACATCCCCGACAAATGACCTGATTGATGACAAATGAATTAAACCTTACGGCTAATATAATGCACAAAACCGCATGGAAATTAGTTCCGTAGTTTTCCCGGAAAACTGTAAAGGATACACATATATATACACACACACTCACACACATTCACACACAAATACAAACGCACTCCTCCGTCCCGGTCCGTCCGTCGTGGGTAAGAAGGAATAATCTTTTTATAACAAGCTTTTATTTAGTTTCACCTGACCCGTTGTCGGTCTGTAATCAAATCTTGCAAGTTAAATTTGATCCACTTCCCGGTTTCCGATTGAGCTGAAATTTTGCATGCATGTATAAATCGGATGACAATGCAATATTATTATGACATAGATCTGATCTGATGATGGAGCTGGAAGGTGGCCATAGGAACTCGGTCATTAAACGACGCAAACTCATCGAGTTTGGGCTCGTTTAATTTGTCTTGACTGGTACTTTGACACTAGATGGTAACCAGGGTCTGATGAAGGAGCTGGAAGGAGGCCCATAGGAACTCCATAATTAAACGAAGCAACCCCATCGAGTTTGGGCTAGTTTAAATTGTTTTGACGAGTACTTTGATTCTAGATGTCCGACCCCAAAGCCGAGTTAAGTCTTTAGCAGGTCTTCAAATCGAAGAACTTGACTGCTCGAAGTTGACTTCGAAGAAACCTTGTAATGTTGATGCATTAAAACAAATGGATAGAATGAGAAACGTTACAAATAAATAACTGGTGATTACATAACTAATTTAAACAATATTTTACCTTACTACAAATATGTAAAAAAAAAACATATATAAATAAATAAAATATACAAACTTTAAGTGCTCAAAGCAGCACATATTATGTGAACGAACTACATAACGGAAACACGCTACTACGTGCTTCGGACTATGTCGTAGTAAATCTCGATTTAAAAATACTAAAAAAATAAAAATAAAAATAAAGAAAAAAAACTTTTTTAAAAACAAGCTTTTATTAAAAATGAACTAAAAAGTTTAAAATAAATTAACTCCAATAACAAATATATCACTTTATAAGTTCATTGTAACCTTTAACGATAATTAAGCTTCTTCGTCTACGACAAAATAATTACATACCGTACATAATTATATATTTTTAACATTAAAACCTTCACACTTTAATTTTTAAATCTTCCCGTTTTTATCACAGTCCTAATTTCATAAATAAAAGCGTGTTACATTTTTATGGTATCATTAAGAACATTTAGCATCTTCGTTTCCTCTCGCTATCACAATGTAACACGCTTTTATTTATAAAATTGGGACTGTGTTAAAAACGGGAAGATTTAATAATTAAAGTGTAAAGGTTTTAATGTTAAAAATATATAATTATGTACTGTATGTAATTATTTTGTCGTAGACGAAGAAGCTTAATTATCGTTAAAGGTTACAATGAACATATAAAGTGATATATTTGTTATTGGAGTTAACTTATTTTAAACTTTTTAGTTCATTTTTAATAAAAGCTTGTTTTTAAAAAAGTATTTTTTTCTTTATTTTTATTTTTAATTAATAATATAACCATAAATTATAATTATTTTAATTTGGTACCAATTACCGTTATTAAATGTAATTCTAATCTAAAGAACTGCTTAGAACTACAAAGACGTCAAAACGACTGTACTGTACGTGAGACTGATATATGGTGAGATCTAGCGGACTGTATGACGAAATAGAAAAGGGTTTGTGAAGGTAAGATTGATGTGTGGCAGTATAGACTTCTTGGCCCAACAAGGAGAGATGAGAGCTTCACTTACCTCCGTTCCTGGGTCAGGCTACTCACGCTTGGAGAGCCACATCAGCTCTGCTTTGCCTCTTCACGATCGCAACCTGGATCTGGGCTCGGCGGCGTGAAGTCCCGCTGCTTCTTGCTGGTTCGGTTAGGCTTATCTCGGTAACAGTTTAACACCAAAAACTTATGTACTATAATAACGACGTAAAAAGGATGTTTTCGCGACAGCAGAAAAAGGTGTTCTAATTTGAATTGACGCAGACTAACACCAATTCTTACGATACATTTTGATTCAAATTGGAACCCGCAGACGTCAAATTTTGTGACATTTGCGACAGATGGAACAGCCCGATGTGTTCCATATTATCACTCAAGTTTAGTAGGCAGCTTACCTGAACAACGAAATTACAAACTGAACTGACCGCTTGAAATCAGACAGCTCTTGTCCGGTTGCCATAGGTTCTATTTTCAATCTTGTTTTTTAATCAGTTTTAAGGTTTTTTGTTTTATGTAGCCCATTAATGTCCCCACCGAGGGGCACGGGCCTTTACCCGGATACGAGTAAGATTAAGCCATACTCCACCACGCTGGCTCAGTGCGGGTTGATGGAGGGGTTTTACGACGACTATCACAGAGCGACCTACTGCTTAACGTGTCTTCCGAAACACTGAACGTCCGATATTGTACTTAGGATAAATTTATTATCTCATTGGTACACGGTCAGGATTCGAACCTGCATCTCCAGTGTGAGAAGCAAGCGTGAAACCCATTAGACCACTGAGCTCTAAGGTAGTCGTGACAACACCTTTGGTCTCACTTATAGGATAAGATGCGGTACTACCAATAAGGGCTACTTGCACCAGACTTTTGACGCAACGTAAATCCTTCACGAATATGTACCTTAAAGCCAGGTTACCACTTTTCGCAGCCGTGATGGATTTAAGTTGTATTTAAACTGTATTTAGCACATCCCCACAAGCGAAAGTCCGGTGAAAGTCGGCCTTAGAGTGTGACATCTAAAAATAGAACAGTAGGTACCTATTGGTGTCATAAAAACTCGCAATTCTAATTATTTGTCTAAAGACAATATACCACTGTTTATTTTAGTAAAATAAATCAAAGTTCTACCAAGTAAAGCCATAAAGCTCACATGCTAATAATAATACCATCCCCCACCCCTGTAAAATACACCCCCGCACTTGTCTCTACGTCCATCATACGTCATCAAGCTAGCTCCTTATTCGTATGCCCTTTAGAATCAATTTCCGGTTATGGCATGGCTGCCGACAGTACAAGCAGGAGAATCCCCTCGAATATTTATCGCGTATTTATATTCCATCGTGTATGCACGCGCCTTTAGACTAGGGTGTTTCAATTTGGATCCTCGTTGCTATGATGCGGCGTGTGTTTAATTATGGCAACAAATAACGACCCGAATGGCCGAGTCGGCAGTGACGCTGCCTACGAAGCCAAGGGTCCCGGGTTCGAGTCCCGGTGCGGGCAAATATTTTTTGATGAGAACGGATGTTTGTACCCGAGTCATGGTTGTTTATCTATCTAAGTATAATATTTATCTATATAAGTATGTGTATCGTTGTCTAGTACACAAGATACAGGGAATCCTATATAGTTTCGGGCTAGATCAATGTGTTTAAATAGTGTCCAAGGTATTATTAAATATAATGATCACCAAAATATTTTTTTCTTACCCAAAATGGGTGAATGATCACCAAAAATTGCTGAATATATCAGGGCAAAATACTGCGGTAGCTTAGGTGAAGGGTAGAGAGGATGAGCGAAACGAAGCCTCTTTTGTCCTTCGTGTTAGGTTGAACATGTAAGAACGATAAAAAATACTTAAAACATAAACTTAAGTACACAAAACATAAAAAGAAGTTTGGTGATTATTTATCCATAGACAATTTGGTGATCGTTTACTAATTCTGGCGGTCGTTTCGAATTTATTAGTAGTGAAATAGGTGCGTTTTTGGTGATTGTTTAAACACAAGCCTTTAATTATTCTATAAAAGTATAGGTTATTAAGGAAATTTTGTGCATTATACGGATGTTCTTATAGTGATGGGAATCATCGAAAAGGTACCTTTATATCTCCGCAGCTGCGTAGGCAATGGGCTAGTCTGCTGTCACGGAATGCAAGCAATCAATCATGCAATCTTCTCACGCACCCATTCTGGGGCGTGGGGAGTCAGGGTCAGATCATCGGATCTCTTCCTGAAGAAGCGCCTCTGTCCACTCCTATGGACAGGTCGTCGGGGGGCCCCCGCGGGCGGTGGAGATCTTTCTCACTTGGGGTGTTCCGTTGGATGATCGCCGGCAGGCGGCGGCGGTCGGGCGGGCGCGCGTGGTACGGCGCCATGTCGCGGATATGCGGATGTTGTGAGCTATCCGCACGCGCGAACATGCCCTTCGCCAGCCTCTGGACAAACTGGTCCACTGTTTCCCATCTGAGGTCCCTCTGGATCGTCGCATTCCTCACGTAGCGGGGGGCGTCGACGATGGTACGCAAAGAGAGGTTCTCTTGGGCTCGGAGTCTCCGTTTGTTCGTCTCCGAGCACAGCGCGTACCATGCCGGGGCCGCGTAGGTGAGGCGGGATCTCACGTAGCACTTGTAGATCCCGAGCTTCGCCCTCAGAGGGAGGCTGGAGTAAATGCAAGCAAAACAGTGAGTAAGAGTATATATTAATAAATATATACATATAAATATATATTTATATGTATTGTAATAGTCGATGTTGATAGTTGATAAAACCGGCCAAGTGCGAGTTGGACCCGCGGACGAAGGGTTCCGTAGCATTATCTATTAAAACGGCAAAAAAAACAAGTTTGTTGTACTGGAGCCACCATATTTGTTTTATTTTTATTTATTTTAAAAGTGGAAATATATTCTGTGAATATTTCAAGCTTCTACCCGTTGCCGTTATCAATATCCAGCAAATACGAGAAAAAAAAAGTTTGTTGTATGGGAGCCCCCTTAAATATTTATTTTATTCTGCTTTTTAGTATTTCTTATTAAAGTACATCAGCTGTGAAAATTTCAACTGTCTAACCGTCACGTTTCATGAGATACAGCCTGGTGACAGACGGACGGACCGACGGACAGACAGCGGTGGCTTAGTAATAGGGCCCCGTTTGGCACCCTTCGGGCACGGAACCCTAAAAAGGTACACGACAAAATTAAGGTTAAATATTAGGTATCACATTTTTATTTAAATTCATATTTTTATTACCATCAAAATAAATGAAACTATACCATCATAGTATGAAACACTAAAGGAATCTTCGTTTGTCACTGGTTACTCTGACTTCTGTGATAAAATTGTTCATCTCTTTTTCTATTCCTGTATCATTGAATACTGGGTATTCATTTTATAGTATCCGACAAATGATCCGTGGTCTAATGGTTTTCACGCTTGCTTCTCACGCAAGAGATGCAGGTTCGATTCCTGACCATGTACCAATGAGATAATTAATTTATCTTAAGTAATAATACGGACGTTCTAACGGTGATGGAAAACATAGTGAGGAAACCTTCATTACTCTATAGCTGCGGCGTTGGGCTAGCACCCTGTCACGCAAAATGGAGAATTGAATAACTGGCTCTATTGTGCCTCTGCCACCCCCTTTGGTAAAAGGCGCGACGCTATGTTATGTGTAAAAAGGATTTTTGAAATATTTTTTCAGCTTACCGTCACAATTTTCCAGTACTTTTCTAGCTAATTCTAATGCTTGAAAATTTATTATTGGATTTTACTTTTTCATATAGTTTCCATTTAAAATAATAATACCTAATTATACCTTGGACACTATTGACACACATTGATCTAGCCCCAAACTAGGATTCCCTGTATCTTGGGTACTAGACAACGATACACATACTTATATAGATAAATATTATACTTAGATAGATAAACAACCATGACTAGATTGACTAGGGTAAAACATCCGTTCTCGTCAAACAAATATTTGCCCCCACCGGGACTCGAACCCGGGACCCTTGGCTTCGTAGGCAGGCTCACTGCCGACTCGGCCATTCGGGTCGTCAAGCAAGTGCAAGCTTCAACGCCAACAAGATCGAAATCGAGGTACTCTGTGATCGAAATCGATACACATAGTCGATGCGCACTAGCGCTGTACCACTTGCGCGGGCACGTGCGCGGGTGTGCGGGACGTCACCCTCTCCGCGATTTCCTCTTTCCCCTCTGGCCATCAGTCCTGACATTGACTATAAATATATATTTGGAATGTGCTAATTAAGCTCTTTAATTTGATATCCAACAAGGCCCTGTTCATTTTTTTATTTATGATTTTTTCCCCTCGAGGGTACATTAGATTCAGTCTCATGGTCTGTTTGTAGTGGACGGTCAAGACACTTCTAACGATACCTCAAATGTCAAATAAGTAGCATTAGTCAATTTACCGTAATGTTTGACTTACATTTATACAGAACTATACTCGGCGCCACGACTAAAGAGCTTTGTCCTTGAATGCGCAGTAGTCACTTTTCACAAGTGTTTGGCGCGGGGAAGTGAGGAGCGACGGGGGCGGTAGTCAGCGCCGGCACCTGATTCGTTGATCAGTCGCTTCCCGATGCCCGCACCGAAAGCACGTCTCGAAGCTTCTTGAGTACAGTCGCATACAATATTACCCAACGTTATCTTTCGCCCCGGTCGAAAATGCCGAAAAATAAAGTACTGACTAGGCAAGCTAGAAAAATGGTTTACGATGTGAACTGTTATATCAAAAAAGAGTCTGATGAAATACTGATGAAGAAGTCTGATGAAAAACTTAATTGTGGTTTAATTGTTACAAATTATTAGTCAGCGGGAAGAAAAGAGTGTGCAGGACTATTACTACAAGTATCTATATTCACTAGGCCCTAGTGACTAGGGGCATTCTATGCTAGGGGGTTATTTATATATAGGTTTCAACCTTGACGTTAACAAATGTTGTCAATAGAGAGTACCTATAGTTTATTTGACACAAAGTCCATTATTTACATCGGCTAATATCCCAATCAACAAAATATCAAACAGAGAAAAAATAGAAGTGAAGAAAGTCCTGAACACTCATTCCTTCACACTAACCCTAAAAACGCACTTCGGAATTATGCCGCGACTGTACACATGCGCAGTAATCCCCGCCAGTTTCTCCGAGAGCTCTTTATTCGTGGCGCCGAGTGTATCACAAGAGCTAATAACATATTTGAAATCTGCTAATTAAACCATTTTCTTAAATTCCAACACGATCCTGTTTAAAAATGTTATCTGAACTCTGTAGGTCGCCATATTGAATTCAGTGTGACGTCACACAGCCTTTAACTAGAGGATGATCAAGATGATCAATGAGGTATAGCTTCTAGCTATACCTCATTGATCAAATGCTGTTAAGTAGTTTAGAAGTTCTGGTGACACAAATGAACATACTTACATACATACCGGTCAAACACATAAAACTCCTTTTGGCTTCGCTGTACTCGGGTATAGTTCCATCCCATCTGGGAGTGCAAAATTCCAAGTATTGTCAGCTCCCAAGTACAAAGTATCGGGGTCAACGCCCTGCATAAAAGTCTGTTATATTCAGCAACTCCTTATCCTTACGGAGTTAAATGTCAACTAAAGATCGACGTATGCTAATACACGTTCAAAGTTGAGAGGCTAAGGTATTCATACTATTGAAATTGAATGCGGGGTTAACGCATCCTTGCTGTGTGTTTCCGAAGACGGGACTCAGTACCACAATAAACAGGGTGTAACTAAGATGTTCACTCTGATTTTTATACGATTACACCAACATGACAGTTTGATTCACCGTTCTTTACTTATGTTGCAAGCTTTATTCTCCTAGTGTTGTTCAAACCGATTCAGTAAAATCGAAGACATATCGGTTCGGAAACGGAAAGTAAAAAACCACGCCATTTGCGTCATGTTACATAAGTTTTCTTTCATTCCGTTCCTTCTCGAGTTTCGTGAATGTTTTTTGTTGCGTTTCGTTTTGGAATAGAAAATCCGAACAAGGGCATCTCACTTCCTAGACAGTCCTTCCTAGGCATTCTTGTGGCTAGACTCTAGAGTATTTTTTATGAGCAAGAGGCGTGGAGGGGCGCAGGGGACCGCGCACTGCTGCGCACCGAGTGAGACGGTGCGGCCGAGGCTGCGGAGGCGAGCTAAGGCGATTTCGAAATGATAAAGAGAAATATGTCACTTTCCTAGAATTATGCCAAAACTTACCTCCGGAGAGATCTAACCCAAAAAAAAACAATCTTGGTGGGGTGGTTACTACTGTAGATATTTACACATACTAAGCAAACGTCATTTTTTGGATCTTTTCTACATTGGACGACTGTGGGAGAAGCAGGACGAAGAAATTCCCACAAATTGATTTTTAGATTTGTTTTGAAAATTGTTTTTACTTTACGGATACAAATATGTATTACAATATTAATTATTATAATTAATAAACATGAATAAATCATTACAAAATTATTAACAGCAAGGTCTGTGTTGAGCTAGATTAACCCCATACAGTCCCATCATTTAAGTAATCATCAACATTGTAACATCCCTTTTTAGAAAAAGTCGCTTTGACATGCATTTTAAATTGTGTATCTTACTGTAGTAGAGAATGCACTGACCCTTGAAAGAATTCGACTGATAAGATTACTCGGTAAGACTACTGAGAAAGGCTCGAAAGAAGATTGCTAATTTTTGCGAGTCTAAACCGGGGCGCAACTAGTCTGTGATTATTTATTAGGTAAACATTACAGCTATCGTTGTAAGGTTCTTGCGTAGAAATCAGTGGAATTCGGGTATAACGACAATGAAGGGACCACTCTATTTTCGTCGTTATATCCGGAAGTCGTTACAGGCAAAGGTAAAGAGATACAGACACGTACACATGTGTAGTTTATATTCATTTATTATTGAAAATATTTGCACTTTCCGAACACTCAAAATCCATTTTTCCAAACAGTCTGCCAAATTGATTAGCCTTTTCTTGCAGCAGACGACCGCTCAAAGGTACGTTTTTGCTTCTTTGGGCTTTGAACCACATTAGAAGGGCATTTTCGATATCTTGATGCGTCGGTTTGCGGTTTTTCTTAATTTTTAAGGATTTGGATTCAAAGCATTCTAATATTTTATCACGGTTTTTCCACATCGTAGATACTGTTGAATGGGAAACTTTGTACTCTTTGCACAAATCAGCATTGTTTTCACCGTTTTTCAATTTTGAAATGATTTCCGCCTTTTCTTTAACAGTGAATGTGCGTCTAGCAGCCATACTTATTCAAAAGTTTACTAAACCCAGTTGCTACTCAGAATATCACTTTGTAACTGAACCATAAAAGCTCCGAAACGTACACGCTTCCCTTACCTACTTAGTTGATATCTATAAACAAAAGGTAAAGGTCTCCACACTTGCTGACCATCTGTGTGCAATGGATGTAAACAAAAGATAAGAAATGTTTGTGAAAGAAAAAAATCTTTGTGTCTTTGGCGGCCGACTCCGGTCGCAATATCTGCATGGGATTTCTAGGAATTTGTTACAAATGATTCATTAAAAACAGTCGCTACACCCGAACTCGGCGTTACATCCAAAGTCGCCATAGCCACATGAATTTTGTACTAAAGTATGCTTTAAATTCAAGGGACTTAGATTTAACGTCGCTATAGGTAAATGGTCGCTACAACCAAGGTCGTAATAAATGAAATCCACTGTATTATATTTTAAAATACGAATTGACTAGCTACAGTTAGTATGTTAATTTCTTTAAAACGCTCTCTTCAGGAGTATGTTCGTTTTAAAATATAAGTTGCTAGAATACATAGCTCTTTTCTGTAAAATGAAAATATTTTGAATATCCGCTGCATTGGCTTACAACAAAATACCATTCAACAACAACAGCATACAACAAGGAATGACAATATGAAAGTAACTAAAATATACTAGCCTAGATGCAGCTAAATCCGTGTTTTGTCTGATGTTCTTAACGGCGTAAGCCGCAAAACTTAATTTACCAGCTAATTTGCTATCATTGGTTATTCCAAGAAACTTTGTATTATTTACTAACTCTAACGTGTTGCTGTTTAAAACTAAACTGGTCTCTACTTGCCTGACATTTTTAAGTGAGAATTTGATACAATCGGTTTTACCAGCGTTTAGCAATAAATTATTAACCGTGAACCAATTCAAGGTTAAAGAAAGTACACCATAAAAATCATGAAAATCTTCTTTTTGTCTTTCAATTTTGAAGACCAGTGAAGTATCATTAGCAACAACAGTCAGTCAATTTCTCCACTCCACTCCACTTAAAGGCAGGTCGTTGATATATACCAGGTATAAGAAAGGGCCTAGTATGGAACCTTGTGAAACGCCAATTTTATATCCGATCCATCAGATTTAATGCCGTTGACTTCTCTCTTTTGAATTCTATTGAATTCTATTGATCTTACTCGAGCCAACGCTGTATGTCTAACTCCGTAATTATTTAATTTCATTAGTAGCGTATCATCAAATGCCTACGCCAGATCGCAAAAAACTCCGATAGCATCCAGTGCGGCCTCCTATGCGGAATAAATATGAGATGTAAGTGTAATACCTGCATCCGTAGTCGATTTACCCCTAGTGAACCGTATTGTTTGGCGTGGAGTTATTTTGTACGGTTGAAGTGTGAGAGCATTTAATTGAGCATAATCTTTTCAAATATTTTAATTAGTGCTGGGAGAACAGTTATTGGTCTGAAATTTGAAGGACCGCCCTTGTATCCCGACTTGAACAGAGGTATGGGTTTACTGTTTTTCATGAGGTCTGGGAAAACTCCATTGTCAACACATTTATTGAATATGTCTGCTAAGTGTGTATAACAAGAATAACTGAACCAATGAAAAATCATTGGACTGTCAAAGGACTGATATACCTTCGGTCGGTCTTCGGTATTTTTTAAGTTAATAATATTTTTCTATTAATGTGTAAAGTTTTTGCAGTTATACAAACCAACTTAAAAGTTTTAGAATATTTTTTAAAATAGTCATGAAATTTTCTATCACAGTTATAGGTTTTTTGTTCATAAAGGGCATACAAGACAACTGTACTTTTAAGAATTCCAAACGTTGCCTAGTCATTAAATTTAGATTTACCGTTGTAGTCACTGAGTTCCTTTAATGTAAAAACTTTATTGAATACTGTTTGAATAATGTTGAAGAAGTCTGAAGAGATTTTATTTGGGTTCTGTTCATCAAAATCCGGTACTGGCATATCTAAGTTTTTCGTATATGTCTCTAGTCTGTGGCATGTAATATAATGTAAAACAGTGACTAAAACACAATTTTTTTCCTACCATAAAGCGACAACCCACCAACTGTCAGTTGGCCTAGACGAACTTATATTATAAATGTGAAAGTAGCGATGTTAAGATGTTTGTGTGTTTGTGACTCAATCACGCTAAAACGGCTGAATGGATTTGAATGGAATTTCGAGAAATTAAGAGCTAGTTAACATATAGGATACTTTTATTCGACTGCACCAGAAGGAGGGTAACGGAGGGTAAATGATATTTCCTAGGAACATACAAATGAAATTGCGGGCATCAGCTAGTTGTATATAAATAAGGACTCAGACATATTTTAAGGGGGAAACCATTCTGAACAGATTCTAACATGAACAGATGATTTAAGAACAACAAAATGGAATCGTCTCCTACATTTAAGGCCGAGTGGCCGACAGATCCGAAAGCAGAAGTCAAAAATTGGTCCGATGAAATCGGTTTCATAGTGAAAGTTATTGATTTATCCTTTCCGTCCAGGGTTTGCTGGAAGAAATCTCTTACCGGAGTAGGATTGCCTGTGTAATCGTCTTTTTTATTTCATTGTAATTTGTTATTTCATTTGCATACGAAATATACGAATGAATGATGACGTCACTTTATTCCTATACGTTGTACTCTGTTATCTTTGCCAGGACATTCTCAAAGAGACGAATGAAAAGAAAAGAGTCGATGCCTCTGCCAACGCATATGGGAAATATTGTATAGGGCCTGTTTTCTATAATATCTAGTAAGACAGATAAACCTTGATTGGGTGAGTAGGGTTAGCACTGCGACAGCGGTCATTGACTTCTGTCTACCACTGTATCTTCGAAATTGGGTTAGCGATACTTACTTCTTACGTTTACCGTTCAAAATTATTGACGTTTAGCTTAGGTAGCGGTCGCCGATCGTTACCATGGTTACAGACCGTTACCAGGGAACTATTTATGATTCGGTTTCCAGTGACAGTCGGGTCAACGACCGCTATCGCTGTGCTAATTCGAAAAGACTTTAGGCACAAACATTTTGATTTATTTGTCACATTTAGGCTTATCCGAATATTTTAAAACAGGCCTTTAGCCTGTTGAATAGACCGTGTTTTTTTTTTTTGTCTTTATTACAAATGATTGTCAGTCAACTCTATCATCATCCATCACAGCATTATATAGCCAGACGACGTATTCCCAGAATTCATTTGGTTTTGTCCGTATGAAGTCGCCCACACACGGCAAGTTATAATCGAATTCGCAATCACAATGTCATATCACATTCAATACTTCCAGTTACTGCACAATATTGGCGGGGTGCGCTAGTCTTGATATGTTACATTCGCGATGATATCAAAAGTAAAATCTTAGGTAGGTATGTAACATTATGTCGCACCCGCAAATAAGTTTTACATGTTTACATTAACCCAGATGTAACGAGACTTTTGAAAATTGGATCGGGATTTGCAACTTCTACCCGAAGGATCAAATTCTATGTTATTTTAAAATGTTTTATCAAAAATAAACATAAACAGTTACTTATAGGTACCCTACACACATTGCTTCTGGCTCCACACTAGGATACCCTGTGTCGTGGAAAATAGAAACAGCGACCTCACACATATAAACATCCAAGACCTTGTTATCTTTTTTATTTGACCCCAGCCGGGGATCGAACCCAGGACCTCTCGCATGGTAGGCAGAGCCTCAACCACTGCGCCACAGAAGTCGTCAATAGATCCAATTTATTAAGTATTTGCAATTTACTATTGTTACCTTCAATTACACTTGACATTGGCAAAATTAACCTCAAAAATGCGAATGTAACGCTCTGTTCTGTCACACGAAAAAATATTGCTCTCAGAATACGCAACAGCTGCAGTAAACATCTGCGAAGATGTTAAGAATAATGATGATTTGCTGATTATTATAACTAGTGGCTCTGTGAGATGTAGACCTCGCAAGTGACACTTTACTTTAATAACACATACAAACTTATGAATCTAACACGTTATGATCATGGAGTATGAAAGGAGCCAATACCTTTCGAGCTACATTTTGCGGTCTTAAACCCAACCTACATACCTATACTTTTCACTAAAATTATATTATAGCCTGTTACTCTCATGGTCCCAACGAATCAAAATGACACCTTATTTGTTACAATCCGTCAAGCTATTTGAACTGTAGCGGTTTTTTGAAGTTTAAAAACCCCCACATCTCCGCCATTTTGAAAAAGTCCCAATAACCGAATCGACAAAAAAAAACATTATCGAACCTGCTCACGAAAATTCACGAGAATCAGTTGAGAAAGGCGGCCCATAGAGGATAACATCCGGATACAATCCGGACTTACGAAAGTATTTTTGCTCAATCCTAAAACGCAGACGCTTCGGTCGCTCGGTCAATTACCGCCATTGGTATGTTAACCGGACCAATTCGCCGTACTAGCTCGGCAAAGTGTGGGCCGTATGAAAATCTTTCGTCGTTCGTCATACCGCCACGCAATATTAATTAAGCTGCTTATAAGTATAATTATGAATTGTCTTAATATTTTTTGTTGCCGTTTTATTAATGCTGTGCATTCATTGTGGGAAAGATAGTTTCGCGATAGTTTTTTTGATGATCATGAATATTCGTTATTGTATTGACATTGTTAAGATATTTTCGTGAATTCGATATTAGTCGTGAATTAAAAACTAGGTCTAATAATAAATCAATTTAAAAACTTAAAAAAACGACTTCAAGTCAAGTTCAAGCCCTATTTCTTCCTCCCCGGTCGGGAAGCGAATGTCGTCTATCTATATACATGAAAAACTTTTGCTGAAGGGTCACCGTGTATATATTTTTTGTTTTGTTGATTTTTTCAAAACGTTCTTAATCAATTTTGATAAAAAATATATATGGGACCACCTCTGAAGTATGACCTACTAATCAAAACAAGAATCATCAAAATATATTCATAATTGACGGAATAATCGCGTAACAAACAAACAAGAAAAAGTATTTTTGAAGTCGGTCAAAAAGTTTGTTAATTAATACTACCTCATAGAGAAGGGTGCGTTTTGCGGGTTTAACAAATATGCGTGTTAAATAAATATCTTCAGTAATAAAAACCTTTCGAATTGATTGATTTGTTTGACTATAGGTACAATTATAATTATAATTAGTAAAAGAAACGCAAGATCAGTCTCGTGAATCGTACATTTTTTAATTAACTCACAAATAACTGTCAGCAAAAAAAAAAAGCTAGCTAACCCCATCTACCTCGTATGCACGTAAGAATTTTAATACGAGAACCCTAATAAATCACAAAAAAAAACTAATTAACCCCTTCATTGTCACGCGCAATCTCCATAGTATTCTCCTGTGAGTATTTTTTGCCCCTGCATGTTGTAGTTTTAAAACGTCCAACTGATTGACGTGTCAGCACGGTTGCATGCTTCTCCACTGTATTGTTTCGTTGTGAATAACCCTTTGTGTGCTCTAGACGTATAGGTGCGGGCTAATGGGAGCTGGTGCCGAGACGTGCTGAAGTGAGGGATCGACTGTAGTAGTACGCTCTAGCAGCTTGGGAACTGGCTTGACATTTGCCTATCGATTTCGTAAGTTTCTGCGTATTTGGGGCTTCGTGGCAGTCTGGCACTTGGGTGATTCCTGGTAAGTATTTTTACGCAACCCCAAATGATATGCGTTTAAATTAATGTAATGTTTGATTTAATAAGGTATTTCTTGGCACTGTTATTAGTGTAAAAAAATAATAAAAAAAATAAAAAAAATCCGACTGCATAAAATAACCACTGAAAGGAAAAAACAAGCTCTATAATTTAGTGTGAAGGGTAATACAATGAACCGTGTATTATATTTGATTATGTACCTACATAAATAACAGTTATATTTTAATGTATTCCATTTATTTTTATTTTTATAAACGCCACTTTTCCATTAAAGGTTTTACATTTAATTACGATGGCATAAGGTTCAAAATCGCGACACGTCCCAATTACCCTCGGTTGTTGAGAGGTTAATAGATACTTAAATAAATAAAACCTACGATAATTGAGATAGGTAGTATTCTTTCAGTCTTGATCCGAATGAGCTAGGCGATAAACTATCACGGATAGAGTCTGGCAGGAGGTTCCACATCTGCGCAGCACGGACTGTGTAGGAATTCATCAGGAAACTGGTGTTGGCCATCGGACAGGCTAGTTCCCGTGATGCGACACATGCACGACGAGGTCTCGAGGGCGGCGGTAAATACGCGAAACGGTTTCGCAGGTACTCTGGAACACCAGGATTGCGCAGGATTCTAAAAAGAAAAACTAAAATATGAAGGTTCCTTCGCTGTCGGTTTGGGAGCCACTTCAATTGTTCTGTGATTATTTCTTAGGTTAACATTACAGCTATCGCTAAATTTGGAAAATGTTGTAAGCTTCTTGGAACATACATTATATTCTCGACAGTATTTTGACTAATAACAATTAGCATGTAAATTTCTTTAAAAAGTTATCTTAAGGAGTATGTGCATTTTAAATTATAAATTGCTAGAATAGCTCTTTTCTGTAGAATAAAAATAGTTAGATTATCCACTGCTTTCCTCCACAACAAGATACCATAGGACATGACACTATGAAAGCTACTAAAATATACTAGCCTAGATTTAGCCACATGCGTGTTTTGTCTGCGGTTCCTGATAGCGTAAGCCGCAGAACTTAACCTACCAGTTATTTTATCTATGTGGGGGTCCTCCTCGTATCATTTACTCATTCTAACTTGTAGCTAACACTAATTTGGTCTCAACTTTCCTTACATTTGGAAATAACAATTGGATACACTCGGTTTTACCAGCGTTTAACAATGAATTATTAAATGTGAACCATTATAAGGTTAAAGTCAATACTGATGTATTATATGTATATTAATATATTCAAAAAATTTTTTTCGTCTATGTATTTAGAAGACCAGTGAAGCATCAGCAAACAATACTATGTCCGTCAATCTTTCCACCATAAAAGGCAGATCGCATAAATATATCATGAATAAGAAGGGGTCTAATAGGGAACCTTGTGGAACGCCGGTTTTTACACCCGATCCATCAGAATTAACGCTGTCAATTTATGCTTTTTGAATTCCATTGCTCAAATAAGATCCTCCGTAATGGTTTCATTTTATTTGTACTTCATCATTATCAACACAATCAAATGCCTCCAAAAATCACCGAGAGCATCCTATGCGGCCTCCCATGTAGAGAAAATATGAGATAAAAGGGTAATTCCTTCATCCGTAGTCGATTTACCCCTAGTGATACAGTATTGCTTGGAGTGGAGTTTTTTTGTGTAGTTGGTTATAAAAATAATAATATAATAAGCAGAAATTACTGTCCTTAGCTATAACTTTGCCAGTTTCACGGTTTATTATTTGACAAACCGTTTCCATTCTATTGTTTAAATTTTGTATTTTTCTATTAATGTGTAAAGTTGTTGCAGTTCTAAAAACCAACTTGAAGATTTTTGAATATTTTTTGATTTTTTTTCCCAAAGTTATAGGTTTTTCGTGCAAACAGGTTAGGTCATACAAGACAACTCTACTTTTACGAATTTTACGAAACTACTTTTACCAATAGTTGTTTATGTGACTGATACATAATGGAGGGCATTAAAATTCGAAAGTGGGTTTATGAAACGAGCCGGAGGCGAGTTTCATGATAATAATATCACTCGAGAGTTTTGATGCTTGTCCGAGTAGGGTTACCAGGCACAACATTTAAAAAGCCTGAGAAAAAGCCTGATTACCATTGAAAAAGCCAGAGATTTTCTCAAATTTAAGCTTTAAAGGAAAAAAAACATAGTATTTTTTTAGATCTTGTTTATTACAATTACAAATAATATTCTTCTTAATTTTTTTCCTGCAATAAACTAGATCTAAAAGAACACTATCTATATTCTATCGAAAATTGAAAAATCCTGAAATTTCATAAATCTGGCCGGAATCCTAAGAAGAACCTGAAAAGCCTGAGATCTCGGCCCAAAGCCTGAGAGCCTGAGATGAGCCTGAAAAGCCTGAGGTCTCAGGCCCAATCCTGAGATATGGTAACCCTATGTCCGAGATATGTCCGCCTGCGTGCCGCCCCTAGTTTGTCTGTGAAGTTGGTACTATTGAACAAGCTAAACAACTCAATGCCACAATGCGGGTCAAACATGCGGTTCCTTAACACTTCAAAGAGAGCTTATGATATGTGTGTAGATAAACTAGTGTATGTAACTGTACATAATTAGGCATTAAAACAGTAGAGCAATTATCAATGCCGCCATGCCGGTCGAACATGCGGTTCCTGAACACATCAAAGAGAGCTTATGATATGTGTGTAGATAAACTAGTGTATGTAACTGCACACAATTGATAAATTGCTCTGCACTTGTTTAGCTTGTTCAGTAGTACAAATTTCACAGACAAACTGGGGGCAGCACGCAGGCGGACATCGGCGTTCGAAATTTGAAAGTCATAATTTGTCGAAAATTGATACATTATGGTCATAATGTTTAATTCAGATAAAAAATTAGTTTTTACCAAGTAGTATAGTATTATGCTGGTCGTAAAGTACGGTTTTTTGACGCAGAAAAATGGGTTTATGATACCTGTGTAGATAAAAGGTATTATTCCACAGCGCATTAGCGGTAGCGGTATTTCATATTTCTGGTTTATATAACATGAGTTGGAATTCATTTATATGTACTCGTTCACCAAAATTTCGCTTTTACGCCTCCGACGATATCCAAACCAACATACACCCAGCCGTCAGCAGTTCGATGCAGTCTGCTCCATCGTTTCGTGGACGACGCGGTCTCGGTTGTAGGCAAACATTGAAGGGTTGTAGTGAATAGCACTTTGTCACTGAAGAGTTTGATTGCGGTTTGATATCGACGGCCAAAGGGTGGAGGTAAATACATAATAAGCATCGGTCAAGTGCGAGTCCGACTCGACAACGAAGGGTCCCGAACATCGTACAAGAAATTTAACCACTAAAAATAATGAAACAAAAACAAAAAGAGAATTGGGAGAAATGGAACATGGATTCGACACAAAACCTTAGGATTGCAAAACCGATATCAAACCATAGTATTTGACAAGGTAGTCCAATAAATCTAGAAACGTTTTTCAAGCTGAACCTACTTCAACAAGAACGTTTGACAATATCAGAATTGTATATTTCCAGTTGTATTTTATAAACTCATTTTTGTGTTTAAAAGAAAGCGTTTGCCTATGACGGTATTATAAAACTCGTGAACAAAATTACTATTTTGACGTGATTTTGACAGTTCCTAAAAAGTATCTATTTTCACTAGCAGTCAAATACCGTATTGCGCTGCCACAACCAAGTGATAAGTTGCGAATTCTACAATCATATTTGAATCATGTATGTTCCTTTTTTTCAACAGAATTTATTAATCCCAATTACAATGATATCTAGCCTCTACGCAAACCAGTAGTTTGTCTGCAGTGGCGAGTGTTACTTACTTACAACAAATTTCGTTACATACATAATACGAAACAAAAAACAACGAAAAAAGTAACTTAAATGACTCTTAATTATATTATTTGATAACAAAGTTGTTGATTATGAAATCTTTTATCTTATGCTGATATAACGCGGCTGGTGTTAAACGTCTCTTGTATGGGGACCCTCTTTAATTTATAAAATCTCGTGTAGTTAATTATGGGAAATATTAAAGTGCATATCAAAAATACTGATTCCCCCCCCTATCCTTCGTGTTAGGATCAACATGCAAGAACCACAACAAATACTTAAGTGTTTTTGCTAAACCTTTGTTGCTGCGAAAATCAGTATTTTTGATGTGCGATTAAATACCAGCCATTCATTATTAGTTGCTGTAGCCGCAACAGGAATACACATTCTGTGAACATTACAACTCTCTACTTATTTTGGTTCATCAGGTATATAGTGCCCGCTGACCGACGGACGGACAGAGACGGCCAGACGGACAGCGCAGGCTTAGTAGGGTTCGGGTACGAAACCCTAAAAACTCAAAAGCGACTCCCCCTTTTAATGTATACATTTGGCCGGTTTTCAGTTCAATTTTCTCGTCTGGTGGACATTTAAATCAGGCACATACAACACCACACTAGAACCCTATTTTGTGTGAACCAGAAACAGCGGCGTTACTGACATACACATTTTTTTTTCGGTTTTTATCATCATCCTCTATAAGGGTTCGAACCCTGGACCATCACTTGTGAGACGGAACCTCTACCGCTAAGCCACGGAGGTCTTGTTATGAAAATTACGTCCACCGTCCTAATTATATTGAGTTGTTCGTTGCTTTCACGACCCAGGCTATCGTGAGACCTGAAGCAAATTTGGCCGTGTAGGTATAAAAATGTTTTATACATAAACATAAACAAATACAAACAGGCATATACATTGCTTCTGGCCCCACACTAGGATACCCTGTGTCGTGGGAACCAGAAACAGCGACGTCACACACATATAAATATCCAAGACCTGGGTTTTTTCCTCCACCCCCAGCCGGGGATCGAACCAGGGACCTCTCGCATGGTAGGCAGAGCCACAACCGCTGCACCGTCGTTAACGTAGCCTAGAATTAAAGTCCCCACCGAGGGACACAGGTATTTACCCGGATACGAGTAAGATCAAACCACACTCCACCACGCTAGCGCAGTGCAGGTTGATGGAGGGATCTTACGACCACTACTACCAAGTAGCGATAAAAGTCCGAAACACCGAACATCCAATAATACACTTAAGATTAATTAATTACCTCGGATAAATTAATATTGGTACATGGTCGGGATGCGAACCAGCTTCTCCTGTGTGAGAAGCAAGCGTGAAATCCATTAGACCACGGAGCTCTTTATAAATGTATCTACGTTTATGAATGTTATATATGTTTATTTATTGATAGCGCTGCTTTTTGAAGTCATTTGCCGTGTCCGTTGAAAATGGACTCGACACACCGCAATGAAACCGTGTGACGAATGAGCCATTTGAAGAAACCACCACGGCGCGAATCCTTCTCACTGCTCAACACTACTTCGGTACTCTCCCGGTTTATACTCTTTCTGAGTACCCTTAAACTTTTTTATATTCTTCGGTACGGCTTAGATATATTTGCACTAAGACTAGTTTTAGGAAATTTGACTTTTTAAAATTTATTAGCGTTTTCGTTGGAGGGGTGGCAGCTTGAGCTGTGAGCAGCCATTGGTGTTTTTGACTCTTTGAACCGTAACCATAGATAAATTCAGAACTTAAAGAACTTAAGGGCTGAACAAGCGCCAATGCCCTTGGGCAAGACAAAGAAAATAAATCACCTAACTAAATACTTAAAAAAACTGACGTCAGGCCTTCTTTCTTCCTTCTCGGTTGGGAATAGTTGGGATGCGAATATCATCTAAATACACGAAAACGAGTCTACGGAATCTGTCGTCTGACAGCAACTCCACACATTTTACGCGACATAGTTGAATTACAATGTACAAAGTTCAAATTTCTTTATTACTGTAGTTATTTACATATACTTAGAAAACGTAATTTTTGCCTCTTCTCTACATGGACCACTGTGGGAGAAGCAGGGCGAAGAAACTCGCATTCGTCACGTCGCTTTTACATGGTTTTTAAATTGCTCAAATGGTAATTTAAAAATCTCCAGAGGTATCTTGTTGTGATTGGTTAACATTATAGCTTTCACTAAGTTAGGTACATGTAGTATGGTTCTTGCGTACATGCATTATATTATGTTATGACGATCCGAATGGCTGAGTCGGCAGTGACCTTGCCTACGAAGCTTTGTAGGCAAGGTCACTGCACTGCATAGCTAAGGGTCCCGGGTTCGTGTCCTGGTGGGGGGCAAATATTTGTTTGATGAGAACTAATGTGTGTACCCTAGTCATGGTTGTTTATCTATCTAAGTACATATATAACATTTATCTGTATAAGTATGAGTATCGTTGTCTAGTACCCAAGATACAGGGAATCCTAGTTTGGGGCTGGATCAATGTGTGTAAATAGTGTCCAAGGTTAAAAAAAACGAAAATAAATTGACTAGCTACAGTTCGCATTTTCGTGCCCGATTGTTTTTACCACGTAACATAACCTGTGTTGGAACACTGTGTTCATTGAAGCTGGCCCGCCAGTCATACCTGGTTGGCTGAAGAACCTGTCTACCAAGAAGAGCCTAGGGTGCACCCGGGCCTTGCAGAGAGACAGGAGGTTGACGGGACCGAAGCACAGACCAGGTTAGATCGACCCCAATTAACTTCAGCTCGGTGAATCGCCGACGTTCACGCTTCTTGGCAACTGATCGTTACGCTACCTCGTAGCTGATGGGCCCCTACGAGGTCATTAGGTGCTGAGAAGCCTGAACATTTTGGTAGCAGAGCGTGGTTTCCTGAGATTTGCAGCCGTCAAGGGCTCCAGGAAGGCACGATTTGGGACTATCAATCTGTAGGTATAGGCGGTTATTAGGTAACTTGGTTGTTGTTCCTATATCCACATAGATTGGTAGTATTGTAAGCTATAGGTCTATTGCTGGTAGTAGATAGACAGATATTGAATTGAAAATTGCATTGAAGTACCAGTTAGTCAATCTATTAGTGGTCTAGTAATGCTATTGAATGAATGTTTTGGTTAACATTACATCTATTGATAGCAGGCTATTACATTGTTTTCAGTTTATAGCAATTTATAACTTGAACTAATATTGACTATCTTTGTGTGTTATAATGATAAAGGGAAACTAAATTGTATTTACAGAATTTATATAGATATAAAACTCGGTTCCTATTGTTTAAGGAAAACAACATTGTTTAAGTTGTGGTTTAGGGTTCCCTCGTTTGGGTTGTAGACTGGAGGGTCCAATAAAATTGAGTTACTGCAAATTGTGAGTAAGTATCGTTCCGATCATGTCGTTATCTGAAATCCAGAAGGGTGTTTCTAAGGAACTCAGATGGTTTTCCTCCGCACACGGTCTGAAAGACCGTTTAGATAGGCATGATGTGGTATTAGAGCGGTCTATGGACGTTAAGGAACGTTACAATAGGGTGTTCGAATTGTCCGCGCAGACGGAATCAGTTGATGGTTGCGCACCTGACAGGCTGTCACGGTTGATAGGGGATGTCGACCAATGTATGGAGATGGCAGCTGCTATCACGCAGAAGGCTGCGGACATACGTAGACAGCGCGAGTCCAGCCATGGTGGTGACATTGAAGCACCTCTGCCGCTTCAGGGATCGGGGTCCAGGTTACCTGCCATAACTATGCCTACTTTTGACGGCGTGTCCGGTGAATGGATGAGCTTCATCAATCTGTTCGACAGTTTGGTGCACATGCGATCGGACATTACCAAGTCTGTCAAGATGGCTCAGCTGGTGGCAGCATTGAGGGGTGAGCCTAGGGAGCTGGTCGCTCATTTGACAGTTACGGAGGGTAACTATGAAACGGCCAGACAATTGTTGGTCAGACGTTACCATAACAAACGGAGGTTGGCCGATGCCCAACTGAACCGTTTGTTTAGTATCCCGGTTGTGAACAAGGTCGGGGCCATACAGACGGAGGTTTTGAACCCATTGTTGTCCGTCACCAAGGCTCTAGAGAATCTTGGACTTCCGGTTGGTGAATGGTCGTACCTACTGTTGTACATTGTACTTTCTCGCCTACCCGCTGACGTGCAGACTCGTTTCGAACAGTCTCACGGGAGGTCGGCCGAGGACCTGCCCGCCTTCTCCGACTTGGTCGGATTCTTGGAAGAGGAGGCTCGACGGGCAGAGAATTTGGGGTTGACGGTCACCCATCCTTCGGAGCCACAGAGAGCTGCCGGGAGCGCTGTGAGTAGGGGCCCTCCGACGAGGAAGGACCGCACCAACCGGCAGTCGTATGGGACTGTGAGTGAATTGACCCCACATGGTGAGACCTGCCCATGTTGTAGGCAGATTGGCCATGCTGTGGCCAATTGCAATAAGTTCGGGGAACTTAGGGTTCAGGGACGGCGCCGGATGGCCAAGCAGCGGAGCTGGTGTTTCCTGTGCCTCGGGCCACACATGGCTAGAGACTGCACGCGCACACAAATGTGCGGATATTGTGGTGGGCCCCACAACAATCTGTTGTGCATGAACCGGTCCGGCCAACAGCCTCCACAGGGCCGTACCCAGGGTGACACGGCATGGGGCCCTGAGAATTCGTTTGCGACTCGGAGCGCAACTCAGGAGCCAACGTCCCCACGTGCACAGGGCAGTACCAGGGTGCAGGGCCGCACTCAGGACCATTACATGGGGGGCCCTGAGTTTTCGGTTGCGACTCAGCATCCGACCCAGTGGGACATTGGGTGTGTTGAGCAGGCCGTAACGGGCGGGTGTCATGGGACACCTTCGAGCTATGCGGGTGCGGTTCGGACGCCGCCTCAGTTGTCGCCCCGCTCGTCGCCTCGTCCTTGTCGGTCACATGTGATGTCCCCCCCGCTCATGGAGCGGCCACGGTTGAATTCACGCCCACCCCCCTTTACGGGGAATCGTAGGTTGGGAATGGAACCGGCGCGTGGGCCATTTGTACAATGGGACCCTCTGGCGTATAGCTGCATACCTGATCGGTTACAGGCACAGAGGGGCCCCGGGGGTCCTCGCTAGGAATTTGCGGCCCAACCATTTGTTGCCCCCCAACCGGAGACGGTGGTGTTACCGATCGCCTCTGTGCTTGTTTGGGATTTGGCGGGCAACCCAACATACGTTCGCGCCCTATTAGATTCTGGAGCTCAGGGCTGCATTGTATCTTATGATTTAGCAAAATGGTTGGGCCTCAAGGTAAATAGGTATAATAAATCAATACGGGGCGTGGGGAACGTTACGGTTACGAATGCAGTTGGTCAATCGGTGATCACGTTCTCTCCACGTTATGACATTTTGACAAAAACATCCGTGCAAGCTTTAGTAATGACGCATGTCATGGGCAGACACCCCTTGGTGAAGTTGAATCCGGCCGTTCGATTCCTGACATCAGGACTCAAGTTGGCGGATCCCGATTTTGACACTCCAGCCCCGGTCGACCTGCTACTGGGAGCAGACGTTCTGGGTAGGTTTCTGTTGTCGGATCGGCGAGTTCTTCAGCCGGACGGGTTGATTGCTGTGGATACTAAGTTTGGTCACGTGATCATGGGTCCGGCATTGCCAATGGTTAGGCCTGCCGAGTCAGATGGCATACTTATTGGCTCAGCGTTGTCAGACGTTATCCAACGTTTCTGGGAGATAGAGGAACCTCCCACCGTTCGTCGAGTCGACGCAGACGAAGAAGAGTGCGAGTTGTTTTACCAGAATAGTACTGGTCGCCTTCGTTCTGGTCGTTTTGTAACTCGACTGCCTTTCAGGGCCGATCGACCGCCACTAAGAGAATCTAGGAAGATGGCTGAGACGAGATTGATGTCGATGGAGCGTAGGATGACAAGGGACGCCGTATTTAAACAAAAATATGTTGATTTCATGAGGGAGTATGAGTCGTTAGGAAACATGTCGGTATCGGGTGTGGACTGGAGATCTGAGGATCATTGTTTCCTTCCACACCATGCCGTCCTACGAACCCCTACCGGCAAGATTCGAGTTGTTTTTGATGGGTCAGCACCTACCTCGAACGGGATGTCCCTGAATCAGTGTCTACATTCGGGACCCAAGTTGAGTCGTGATATTTCGGATATTCTCACGAGCTTTCGGAGGCACCAGATTGTATTTGTCGCAGACATTCGGATGATGTTTAGGCAAACGGTAATTCATCCGGCTGACAGAAGGTATCAGTTGATACTGTGGCGTGAGTCCACGGCCGAGCTAGTCAAGGTCTATGAGTTAAACACGAACACGTATGGGTTACGGTCTAGCCCGTATTTGGCGATGCGTACCCTGCGGGAGTTGGCGTCGTGTGACCGTGTGAGCTATCCTAGAGCCGCCGCTATCCTGGAGCAAGATTTGTACGTCGATGACGTCTGCACAGGGGCAGCCAGTGTAGAGGAAGCTCTGGACCGACGTGACGAGCTCATTCAATTGCTGGAACGAGGCGGCTATGAACTACGCAAGTGGATGTCCAACTCCCCTGAGTTGATGGCTGGTCTCCCAGATGAGTTTCAACAAGACCCGCACGTTTTTGAGAATCCTGACAACCCTAACATGTTGTCAGTGCTTGGAATTCAGTACCGGCCCGTCCATGATGAGTTTACCTATCGGGTGGTTTTAGAAACACCGAAGGCCTGGACGAAGCGGTCAGTACTGTCAACGATTGCGAGAACGTTCGACCCGAATGGATGGATTTCTCCAGTCACCTTTGCTCTCAAATGTTTTATGCAAAGGCTATGGGCGGCTCAGTTGACCTGGGACACCCACCTCTCAGGTGATTTGTTGACTGATTGGACGCGAATGTTCACCTCGCTATCGGACATAAATAATGTATCGCTGCCGAGGAAATTGGACCCTGCTGGGGATTACAGGGCAACCCTTCACGGGTTTTGTGATGCCTCTGAACGAGGGTTTGCGGCAGCGGTTTATTTGCGAACCGTCACCTCCACCGGGGAGGTCGACGTGCGTTTGGTTTTGGCAAAAGCAAGGTAGCGCCTATTCGGACAAGGATGACGATTCCAAAACTGGAACTGTCCGGGGCTGCTCTTTTGACCAAATTTTTGAATCACACTCTAACAGTGTTGCGTGGGTCAGTGGTTTTGGAGGATACGGTGTACGCGTGGACGGACAGCCAGATTGTTTTGTGCTGGCTGAAGGCTTCGGTCCATAACTTAGAGGTTTTTGTTGCGAACCGTGTCTCCCAGATTGTGTCGTCTGAGGTCCCACTGACCTGGAGACATGTACCAGGCGAATTGAACCCGTCTGATTGTGCATCCAGGGGATGTCGGGCTCCTGAACTCGTTAGACACCATTTGTGGTGGGGACCACCCTGGCTTGCCAAGAGAGAATCGGACTGGCCCCACAGCCATGTAGTAGTATCTTCGGATCATGGCCCCAGAGCGGCCGTGCATGTTACCCAGAAGGCTGAGGACCCTGACGCCGGGATTCTGCTGGACCGGTATAGCTCACTTGACAAGTTGATAAACGTGTCCACTTGGATTAGGAGATTCGCTCGAAATTGTCGTACTCCTCGCGATCAGCGAACGTTGAACCCTATTCTGACTCCGGCAGAGCGAAACGAGTCGCTATTGAATTTGGTCCGGTTGCTACAGTCCTCGAAGTTTGGGGCAGAATTGGAGATTATACGAAGTGGACGTTCGAAATTGAAGGGAGCCGTCGCGCGTCTCAACCCCTTTGTTGATTCGACCGGGTTACTTCGGGTAGGAGGAAGATTGCGTAATGCGAATATGTCGTATTCGGCTCGTCACCCACTTCTGCTCCCCAAGGGGGGACAGTTAGTTGAATTGCTGGTGACTGATCGTCATATTAAAAACGCGCATGCCGGCTGTAACGCGTTGTTGGCCACGCTCCAGCGGGAGTTTTGGATCTTATCTGCCCGCCGTGTCATACGGAACATCGTGTTTCGGTGCATGCCTTGTTATCGACTTAAGGCTGCCACGATGCAACCTCTCATGGGGGACTTGCCCCCTGATCGTGTGAATGAGGTCAGACCGTTTTCAGGTGTTGGTACGGATTTTGCAGGACCGTTTATGGTGAAGAGTTCACGATTGCGTACCGCTAGGCAATACAAGGCGTACCTATGTGTGTTTGTTTGTTTATCCACCAAGGCGGTACATCTCGAGCTCGTTGCTGATCTCTCGACAGAGGCTTTCATTGCTTGTTTGGATAGGTTTGTTTCTCGAAGGGGACTTCCAACTTTGATCCGCTCTGATAACGGCACTAACTACATCGGTGCGGAACGATACTTACGAGAGATAGTCAACTTTTTGAATGTAAATAAAGTGGATATTGGAACGGCCCTCTCCCGTCGGGGTATACAGTGGACCTTCAGCCCACCGATTTGCCCCCACTGGGGTGGCATTTTTGAGGCCGTAGTTAAGTCAGCTAAGACGCACTTGGGGCGTATAGTAGGTCAGACCGCGCTGACTTTTGAGGAGCTCGCGACATTGTTTTGTAAGATCGAGGCCGTTCTCAATTCGCGACCGTTGTGTCCGCTCAGCTCGGATCCAAATGACCTGGAGGCTCTGACCCCAGGCCATTTCTTGATAGGTTAGCCACTTAACGCGTTGCCCGAGCACCCCTTCGAGGGAGTGAAATTGTATCGGTTGTCAAGGTATCAGATGTTACAGTAGTTTACTCAGAATTTCTGGAAGCGTTGGTCGCTCGAGTATCTGCATATCTTACAACAGCGCCTTAAGTGGACTGACAAAACTAGCCCCCCTAGTGTTGATGACCTCGTTCTGGTTAAGGATGCTAACCTACCGCCACTACGTTGGCGCAGGGGGCGCATTGTTAACTTGTTCCCTGGCAAGGACGGGACCCCCCGGTCTGCAGAGGTTCTAGTAGGAGGCTCGGTTCTAAAACGAGCGGTAGCAACGTTGTCTCGGCTGCCCGTAGATTAGGGGACAGGTGGGTGCCTGTCCGGGCGGGTGATTGTTCGATTCCAAATCGATATTCGATCGATGGTTTCTGAACGGCCATTTTGAATTTGACGTTAGCTGCCAACCTGGCAGTTTTTTGACAACTGACAGACGAAAGCCCTCGCAAAGAAAACGCGTTTTGGTTAGGGTATTGAAATTAAATCGCAGGCCATCTGGAATGTATTCGGGTTTCCCTCAGGATTGTTCATATAGCTGAGTGTGTTATTGTTTCTCGAACCAGATAAAGTTCGCATTTTCGTGCCCGATTGTTTTTACCACGTAACATAACCTGTGTTGGAACACTGTGTTCATTGAAGCTGGCCCGCCAGTCATACCTGGTTGGCTGAAGAACCTGTCTACCAAGAAGAGCCTAGGGTGCACCCGGGCCTTGCAGAGAGACAGGAGGTTGACGGGACCGAAGCACAGACCAGGTTAGATCGACCCCAATTAACTTCAGCTCGGTGAATCGCCGACGTTCACGCTTCTTGGCAACTGATCGTTACGCTACCTCGTAGCTGATGGGCCCCTACGAGGTCATTAGGTGCTGAGAAGCCTGAACAAAGTATGTCAATTTATTTAAAAATATCTCTTAGGAAGGCTGTGCTTTTTAAATTATAATTAACTCGATAGCTGTAAAATATAAATAGTTTGAATATCCGCTGCTTTCCCCACAACAAGACACAGTAAGATATGACACTAGGAAAATATTTAAAATATACTAGCCTATATAAAGCCAAATCCGTATTTTATCTGATGTTCCTAACAGCGTAATCGGCAGAAATTAATCTACCAACTAATTTATCTGGATGGGGTCCCCACTGCCATTTTTTATCTATGGTTATTCCTAGAAACTACGTATAATTTACAAATTCTAACGTGATGCTGTTAACAACAAGCCTGACATTTGGAAGTGAGAATTTGATACAGTTGGTTTTACCAGCGTTTGATACTGAATTATCAATTGTGAACCGATTCAAGGTTAAAGACAATATAATACACCATTAACATCATAAAATTTTTCTTTTTGTCTTTTAACTTTGAAGACCAGTGAATTATCATCAGCAAACAACACTATGCCAGTCAATTTCTCTACCATGAAAGGCAGATCTTTAATGTATACCAGGAATAAGAAAGGGCCTAATATGGAACCTTATGGAAGCCAATTTATACACTCGATCCATCCGATTTAACGCTATTGACTTCTGCCGTTTGAATTCTATTGCTTAAGTATGATCTTAGTTGATACAACGCTTTATTTCTGGTCAAGCAATGTCATACTTACAGCTGGAGTAAAGCCCTCATGGGCCACCAAATGGTAAGTGGATTTGGCAGCCTTTCCCCGAATGGGCTATCATGAATGTTTCGATGAACTGTACGGGTAGGTGTCACCTCGTGGCGCCTAAATGATGAACCTCAACCGTGGTTTGCATGGGACTCTGCTTCACCGACACGCATGGGAATGGCAGCAAGCAGGGTCCCATGCCAGCCAGACCTGAACTCCAGATCAGGCAGCATAGGACCGAAGGGTGGGCCACCACCTCCGTAATCGGAGGAAATTGTCCACCACGACACGCAGCGATGTATGCCCTTCCAAAGAGCTTAGATGAAGGGGTTGATGTTTTAGGGGATGATGATTGTTGAAGTTAAACGCTTACAGGATTTACACGACTACACTTTAATTTACTGAAACACTATACATTTATGACCAATGAACTACGCACCGTGCATTGAGAAACTGACATGACGATGATAAAAGCGACCACGACGTCTTATGACAAGAGAAAACTGAGAATAAGTACATATTATGATAGGATTGACCACGACGGCGTCCATTAAAATTGATTTTACTGAGAGATTACATTATGACACGTGTGCCCATGGCACCGTCCTCCGAGCAAGGCTTGATGGAATGAAGGACTGGTTGAGACGTTTTTATACATGAAGCAACGTTTTCAGAGACAGATAACACAGCTATGACAATTGACCGGTCTTTCCATAGTATCCACCTTTATAAAATAAATAAATTTGGATTAACAAGTTATAACTCCGTAATTATTTTATTTCATTAAAAACGTATCATGATCAACACAATCAAATGCTTCGATGTCCTGGGGATGTGATGGGGATATAAATGATGAAATTTAAAATCTACATTACTGTCATTAGTGCTGTTTTCTAACAAATTCTCTGCTTCATATGGAGATAAATTTAGATGCTCTGTTGTAGGGTACATTGGTGAAGAATGTTTCGAGAGCTCGAGCTACTTCAGCGTTGGATTTAACAACATCATCACCTATCTTTAACCAGAAATCACCCAATGTCCCTTGGTATGACCAAATTTAAAATCCTGTCATTTTCGCTTGTAACAAAATCTCTGCTTTATATGGAGATGAATATAGATGCTCTGTTGTGGGGTACATTGGTGAAGAATGTTTCGAAAGCTCGAGCTACTTCAGCTTTGGATTTAACAACATCATCACCTATATTTAAGCAGAAATCACTCAATGTCCCTTGGTATGAACCCCACTGAAAAGTCACAGGAAAGCAATTTTATTTACATGGACATTTAAATTTCAGTTTTTTGTTCCGAATTCCAAAACCAACGATTGGACCAATGTCTAATTTTCAAAAAATGGGACTAAACTCGAAGGTTACTCTTTGAACTGAATAGTAATGCCAGCTCCATAAGGACCATACCCTAGCATATTTAGCGTTTAACAGCAAATTAGAATGCGAACACAAACGAACAATCAACGAACGTACTTTCAGATTACGAACTTAACAAATTTCTAAACTAGCAAATCTCTTCTAGAATCTATGCCATTCGCACTAAGAATTATGTACGCTTGACAGTGGTTTCTGGCGAAGCTGAGATACATCGATGTAACCCACATTTTTCTGCCTTCTAATTTGGCCAATACTTGAATTGACGCTTGTTCAAGCCTTAAATAAAATAAAATAACATTCGATAAATCTCATCCCGTGCATGTCGAAATTGTCAATTAATTCCATCAGTTCTATCAACATCTCAGTCTAGGTTCACATACAAAATTATAGAGGTTTCGTTTCAGTTGAAAACTAGATTATTTTTTATTTCAGTGCGGATATTTTATATGTCGCTCGCTACCGGCATGGCGAGATCGTGAAATATAAATGTTGGTCCGACTGTTTGAGTTATACAGGGTGGAGCAAGAAGCTGTGCTTATATTATAACCTCTCGTCGGCCGTTGACGCGGCTCCGCACCGGATTTGTTCAACCCTATAGTTTGGTAATAGATATAGTCGAAAACCAATGAATAATAAAAACAAGGTTTGGCCTGTGATAACTTAACGCTATGATCAACATTCCCCGTGTGTGGAGCCAGGACAATAATGTCCCATTATGATATAATTAAAATGATTGTTTAACACCTCTCTAAAACGTTTAACCTCTTGAATACCGCCGGGGCGTTAGATAACACCACTTTTCCGTTTTAAATTTTATGACCATGGCAGAAGGTTCACAGTCGCAACCCGCCCCCAACTGCCCGCGGTTTTTGAGAGAAAAGTGCTCCCATAAAATTAGGGTGCGAAAAAAAAATTGGCCCACCCTATCAATCAATATTTTTTTCAATCAATATATTGGAACCTTTTTGGTGATAAAGTTTATTATTACGTAAATTTTATTAACGCTCATCAATATATTGATAAATCTGATTTTTTCTTTAAAATTCCCTCATTTTCATTCATTTTCATTTTTAGGGTTCCGTACCCGAAGGGTTCCAAACGGGACCCTATTACTAAGACTTCGCTGTCCGTCCGTCCGTCCGTCCGTCTGTCACCAGGCTGTATCTCAAGAACCTAGCGAGCTAGAGAGTTGAAATTTTCACAGATTATGTATTTCTGTTGCCGCTATAACAACAAATACTAAAAAACAGGATAAAATAAATAGTTAAGGGGGCTCCCATACAACAATACCACATACAAACTTATGGATGCACCTGGTTACGTACATGGAGTGTCAAAGTAACCGCACCAATAGCTTTGTAAACAATATTTTGCTGTGTAAAATCCAAACTATTCACTCCACACCATCGCTTCCATTGAACGGTGGTACGGAACCCTTCGTGCGCGATTTAGACTCGCACTTGACCGGTTTTTTTAATTTTTCGGCTTGTAATCTACATTTGTTACGAAACCCTAAATGTACGAAGTCCGACACCCATTTGGCCGGTTTTTTTAGAAGCCTTTTCCTGACATTTCAAGATATTCAATAGTAAATTTCGCTTGTCACAGTTACAGAAGATCTCGAACAGGTTTTATCGAAAATTATCTGCCTACAACCCAGCCCCACATCACTGGACCCCACTACATCTGATTCAGCATTCTCTAATGAATTGTCGAAAGTGTTTGCGAATCTGCCGTTTATTCAGAACAAAGTCAATAGTGGAAGCACTCTATTGACAGCAGCCCCCTCTACAAATAGACCGCTCAACTACGATGGCATGCCCCAAGCGTACAGCGTGACAACATTCAAAAGTTATCTGTTACTGTCGATATTTACAATTATGCCTAGTGTCTCTTCTATATGTTGGACCATCGGTCACGTGGTAACAAAAAGGTGGAGTCTTATTGCTAATGGTTGTTGGACATTATTCTGAAACCACTTTCACCATGAATCCGAGCAAACTTTTTGCGGGTGTCTGTAAATATTAAACGAACGAATTCTTAGCCGATTAAGTTGAAATTCGGTACACTTATGTATTAATGTGCCCAAACACGAACTTACTACCAAGAAAATATTTTTTTAATCTGGGTGGCAATTTTGCAGGTCAAATCAAGAATGAGAAAATAATATTTGAAAATATTTGAAGTTCTCGCAACGAGCTTGTTGCGAGAACTTCAAATATTTTTTTTTCATAACTTGACTAATTGGTTACAAAAATATTTAAAAAAGGACTAAAAACTAGACCTTTCCTTTCCCTTTATCTACGAAAACCTAATAAAGGTCCTAATTTTCATTCTATAGGGAAAATACAGCCGTTATTGAGTTACAAGTGGTGTAACTACCCGATTTTTTATATATTTATTATTATAGATGATAAAAACCCTTGAAATAAGACTATACCAATCTATTACACCATATGTAGCTATATACTCTCATTATAAGTAAAAGAAAAGTCGCGCCTTTACGAATGAACAAACTTTCACAAGGGAATATTATTTGCTAGGGCCATAAGCCGCTTCTATCGGCAACAGGTGAAGCTAAAAACTGTCTCGTATTACGAGTGACATAAGGAAGCTTATTAAAAAGGTGGTCTTTTTTGATTATTCACATGTTGTGCGTCAAATTAAAATGTCTGTCTGCAAGTTTGCGGATGTTTTTATTTGTGCACGTGTAGTTTGAATGCAGATATGCTATTAATTTAGCAGTAATATAATAAAACATACATAGCGTCACGCCGTTTTCCCGCCGGGGTGGCAGAAGCATATATGCGCCTGCTTGTAGCCAATCAATAGTTCATTTTGCGTGACAGGGGGATAGCCCATTGTTAAGCAGAACCTAGAATTTCACCTTCAGCTTACCTTTAGGGAATAGGAATTAATAGTTAAATAAATTACGTATTAAAAATACTAAAAAAAACCGAAAGCCTTATAAACCTCAAAACTCTAATCATTTATTACAAGTAGGCAAATAATGCACTTTTACAAGTCAAACACTTATTTAAGCCATATACATGGAAAAAAAATACAAATAATATGATCAACTATACTAATGAGTACATGACTGAATTATGGTTTGAGTTTGAAAAAGGAAATTTCTCCTTCAAGTTGTGATTCATGGCTGAATCTCGCACACGAAAAGGAAACTCCATTAACTCTGCCAGTGCTTCGGAAATACGTCCCTCAGAGAAGATAGCACCAAGGAACTAACACTAAAATACACAAACCAAGCTGATAAGACTGAAACTAATTATTGAGATTAGATAATATTATTATAGTACAGTGTTCGATTTATTTAAATTAAAATGCAAGCTGAACCAACGTATTAGATTTAATTGGTCCCGAATGAATTAAAAATAAAATAAAATTGAACACAAGATACTAGAACAACACAATACAATAATAATTTTAGTGAGGCTCAATAATTACGTTAAATATTTTCAGCTCAAAACAGAGCTTTTTAATGTACCGCAGTCGGATTTTCATTTTTTTTATTACGTCATTCATTTTCTACTTTTTAGTATAAAGTTACGCAAAATCTATACCTAAATGCTTTGTGTAAAATTAAGGTGTATTATTCATAGCTTGTGCAAGATTGGTTAATAATTATAATGCCATTTCCCGTTATGGGTTTTCAATTTTATTACCACGACGGCATAAGCTTCAAAATCGCGATAACTCGCGCGTAGGCGCGGTGATGGACTGGTTAAAGCTCTTATTTTGATGCCCAGCTCGAGGGTCTTAAAAAAGATTTTTTTAGCCCGCAAAAAACACGCATAAAATCCGCCTTTTAATAGTAGTTAATGTGACTGCTACATAATGGAGGGCATTAATACTCGAGAGTGAGTTTATAATATCATAATAATATCACTCGAGAGTTTTAATGCCTAATTATGTACTAGTTTATCTACACACATATCATAAGCTCTCTTTGATGTGTTCAGGAACCGCATGGTCGACCGGCATTGTGGCTCTGCAGTTGTTTAGCTTGTTATGTAGTACCAACTTCATGCAGGCGGGCGTCGGCGTTCGAAATTTGAATGTCAGTACCAACTTCACAGACAAACTAGGGGCGGCATGCAGGCGGGCGTCGGCATTCGAAATTTGAATGTCATAATATGTAGAAAAATTACACATTATGGTCATAATGTGTAATTTTTCAGATAAGAAATGAGTTTTTACCAAGTAGTTTAACATTATGTTGATCTTAACGTGCGGTTTTTGTACGCAGTAAAGAGGGTTTATGATACGTGTGTAGATAAAAATAATAATGTACCCAGTGACTCTCGCTCCATCAGGACGAATCTAATGAAGTATCATTTAACAAAATCAGTGAAGCCGTTTAGTAGTTATGAGGGGACACAGGATACATACAAACATACATACAGGTCAAAGACACAACCCTTCTCTTTTCCGCTTTGCTGCAGTCGGTTAAAAAGGTTCTTAGCCGATGTATACCTAGAGGTTGATCGCAAAATCATCGCGACGAATCAAAAAGGGCTTATTTTAGAAGAATGTATAAAATAGAAATAATTAACGCCTAGACCCAAACACAGAACCCAATAACGAATATAACAAAGAGAGCTACATAACTTAATTTTAAAATTGTTTTTTTATAACGATTAACCTTTCGAAGACCTTGCAAATCGGCCACGCGGAATTAGTGTGCTGTATAGACATACACATTTATTACACAAGCACAAAGATTGCTTGTGGCCCCACACTAGGATACGCTGTGTCGTGCCAGATGAACCAGAAATCGCGATGTCACACACAAAAACATCCATGACCATGGGATGCTTTTTACTTCCTCCCCTGCCGGGATTCGAACGCGAGACCTCTTGCTTCGGAGGTAGACCCTCTAACAGAGACGCCACAGAGGTCGTCATTATGTAGGAAGGTACAGGAAATTCGTTCCTTACTTCAGTGGATCAATATTGTTGGAAGACTGCTGCTTTATATTACGTAAACAGTTTGCAAAGTTCATTTTCATATTAAAATATACTTCAGTATTTGCAAAGAGGAATATGTCAAAGACCTTATTTTTAGTAGAAACCAACCGTGACTTATGTAAGTGGGGTTTCATTTTATATCTGATATTTAAAATATCTCTAGGTATGCCTTAATAAAGAAAGAATATCCTTGTTCAATGATTCGCAGGTTCCGGGAGCATAAAATGATGATGAAGGTGGGAGTAGGTATCACCACAGAATACATTATATATGGTATCACTTCGTGACATTCGAACCACCAAACTGGTTGCTGCACCTGGCTCCGTGCGCTCCAAAACCACGGATGACGACTGCAGCTGATGAAGGGGTCCGGTGCCAGCACCTGAGCTCCCAGCTCGATGCCGACTGCACCTGGACGTAGATAGCTGGGTCATACCTCCTCCGCTTACGAAAGAAATTGTCGCCGCACCGGCGAACGCCCCTTTCCAAAGAGGCTGTGAAAGTTGAGATTGATGAATTTAAACACTGACTTGGTTGTATGGTTACAAGACTTTTAATTGAAACTATTACACGGTACAATTACAAAAATGAAGATTACGCACTCCCCGCTGACAAACTGATTAAACTGAGGGTTACATTATGAAAAGTCCGCCCGAGGCGATGATTATTGAACAAGGTTTAATTAAAGTCAAAGTTACACTTTGACACCCATGGCAGTGACTATGAGCAAGGCTTGAATGAATGAAGGATTGGTTGACAGGACATGAACCAACGTTTTAGAGATAGATAGCATAGTGAATGACTATTGATACTTAGTTCATTCCATAGTACCAATCTAACAAATGAAATTAGTTAATTTGTATTAACAATTCGAGTATTGAATAACTGGCTAATCTATTCTTCTTAAAGGGGGTGTTGCGCCTGCCTATACCTGACCCACTTGAGCGGGGCCTATGTGTATGTCCCCTTTGCCTGCACATCTAGTTCAGCCATCCCAACTCCTGCACCAGCTAGGGTAGGGCGCCTGGGCACGTGGGTGGATGTTGTATCACCCAGGATAGCCATCCTGGTTTCTATTATGGATGGACATGCCAATAATATGTGCCTACTGTTTTATCCACTTTGAAATACCCCCTGCATAGGGGGCTGTCTGTTGCACATGTAATTATAATACTATTAATAGTTTTATGTTTTCGCAGTCTTCTCTGCTAGACCATAATTATTTTTTTGCAGTGCTGGGCTTCTTTGAGCCTTTTCCATAGAGCTTCCGCTGATAAGGATAAGGGCGAGAATGGAGGAGGGCCAATCACTGACTAATTTTGCTAGCATGCTGTCACAGTTGCCCTGGTCTCTTTGGTTACATTTTACCTACTGGACTGTGACTTTGTTTTTTTCCATCTAGCCTGTTGAGTGCTTCGTGGCATTCTAGATTAAGTTTTGATTTTGTTAACGGTCCTTTTAGTGTGCTAGTTTGGCTACTCAGTCTGTTTTAAAGATAATGTCATTCCCATCTGCATCATTCATCATGTGCATTGCCCCGTGTAGGAGACTCAGTGTTTCCGCTTTAAACACGGTTGTTTCCTTTCCGAAGCTTAGGAGTTTAATGTTTAGTTCCGGCGAGAAAACTCCTGCGCTTGTGTTGCTGTTATTCTTTGAGCCGTCACTGCATATTGTTAAGCTGTTATGATTTGGTTTTGTTGGTATTTCCAAGTCATTAGCTATAATTTTGCATTTCCTACTGAATATGAATTGTGTTTTTATGCGATCGATTCCAATAATACCTTCCGGCACTTCTTCGAATGCCTTTGCTAGAATTGTGCAGTGTCCTTTGTCTGTGGTTTGTCCTGTACCTTATAGCCTTATGGCTGCCGATTTAGCCTCCTGCTGTACAAATAGGTAGAATGGCGGTATACCTAGCACGATTTTTAGTGCCGCTAATCGCGTTCACCTCATGCAGGCTGGGATAGCTACACATGCCATTCTTTGGAATTGCTGTAGTTTTTTTTGCTGTTATGGTTTTTGTTGTTTGTTGTCACCATACCATGGAGCCATATGTGATGACGGGTCTCACCACAGCCGTAGACATCCACGACATATTTAAGGCTTGAGTCCCCATCCTCCTACCATCTTCCTACCCTGGAAGAACGACTTGGTGGTTTTCTTTAGAGTCGCTTCCATGTGCTTGTTCCAACTTAATTTGTGGTCAGATCAAGCTATACACCTAGATATTTTACGTGTTTTGAAAGTGTTAGTATTTTATTAAAGAGTTTGGGCATCGTGTAACTGCCGTGGTTATATATTTTTTGTTAATAGTACTATCTCAGTTTTAGCGGCGTTTACTGGGAGATGGTTTTTGTTGCACCATGTTTCAATGTTCCGTAGTACTAATTGCATGCGGTCAAATATGGTGTTAATAAATAGGCCGCTCACGAGCATTGTCAAGTCAGCGGCGAATTAAATCCTCTTGTGTTTAGTTGCGTCACGACGTCGTCAGCTTCCAGTACCCACGGTAGTGGTGATAGTACGCCCCCCTGTGGACAGCCCTTGGCCACTTTGCATTTGGTTTTATCGCTGAATACCAAAGAGATTATTCTTGATTCTAGCAATTTTGTCATTCAGTTATGAAGTTTGATTGGTGCCTAGGTGTTTCAATCCTGTTCTGACGCTTCTGAAGTTTATTTTATCATAGGCTCAATGTGGGTTGGTGTAGGGTTCCGCACCCGAAGAGTGTAAAAAACCTCCGCTGTTCGTTTTCCCATCCGTCTGTCTGTCTGTCTGTCTAGCAGTGAGGCGGTCTGTTGGTATTTCATGAACCGTAATAGGTTGAGAGTTGAAATTTTTGACAGAATGTGTATTTCTGTTATCACAATTTCTGTTATCACAGTGAGCTATTTTTGTTGGGCAAAAAATATAATGATCACCAAAATATTTTTTTCCTATCCAAAATGGGTAATGCGTGGGAAATGCAAAGGGTGTGGGACGATTTTAATATTTAATGTTTTTTTTCTTATGGTATTGACGAGTCTGATTACCAAAAGTTGCAGAAAATATCAGGGCAAAATACTGCGGTAGCTTAGGTGAAGGGTAAAGGGGGTGAGCGAAGCGAAGCCCCCTTTATCTTACGTGTTAAGTTGAACATGTAAGAACAATAAAAAATACTTAAAACATAAACTTAAGTACAAACAACATTAAAAAAAATTGGTGATCATTTTTCCAAACACAATTTGGTGGTCGTTTACTAATTCTGGCGGTCATTTCGAATTTATTGCTTGTAAAATAGGTGCGTTTTTGGTTATCGTTTAAACATAAGTCTTTTTGTTTTTCGATACTATAAATAATAATAATAAATAAATAAATATAAGAGGACAATCTTACACAAATCGAACTAGGCCCACATTTAATACAGATAAATAATTATGTGAATACAGAGAAAACATCCAAGACTAAGAAACAATATTCATGCTCATCACACAAATATTTGCCACTACCCGCTAGGCTAAAGCTAAACTTTCACGATCAAGTCGACGTACCCCAATCCAGTACGATCTTACTCCATATTACACGGGCTTTTAATGTATTTCGTTATTATTTTCATCCTTACTAAAACGCCCCTTTACGTTCGCGAAATTATACTTAAACTACCGATGAACGATTATTTTAACGTAAATCAACTTACAATTCACATTTTGTTCAAAAGTCGAACTATTATCATGCTAAACTACTCGCTTTATGCGTTTGCACGGTTGGAGCGGAATAATTAATTAATATGATGAAGTCAAGGGTGGACTAGACTTCTCTGGATGACGTGCTGGGTGGGTTATTATTATTAAAAATGGGGCCCTGTGGGTAGACAGTGAAGGTAAATTAGCAATGACGCTAGGACGACGGTCAACTTTTGATATCCATTATTTGACTTTTATGTCATCCGTTTTTATATGACTTTGCAATTACCTTGATTTCTACCATTACCGCATAAAGCATTATGTAACAGTAGCATAATTATTGAGTAGCTAAGATATTAATTTTAAGCCCCTAAGATATTAATTTACTTTATTTTGATATATTTTAGAATACATGTGTAGCATAATAATTGAGAAGTTAAGCTATTCTTTATTGATAGCTTAGATATTAGTAAACTTAATTTTTAGAATATTTAAGAATTAAAAGATACGTAATTATTAAGCTACTGAAGTTTTTATGAATGTTAGGATAATATCACTTCCGGAAATTGTATAAAGAAGCGGTAATGGAAGTCTATAAAAATGGCTGTCCGTGTCAGCAGAGCTCAGTCTTGATGTGAATCTTGTGGAATAAGGTTGTAAGGAGGAATCTATGCCAGTGTAAATAGTGATTCAATAAAAGTGTTGAACTAAAAGAAGTTTTCCTGAGACCCGTTTCAATTATCTAAATGCTAAGGGTATTTTTTAAAATACCAGTTTTATCTTCCAAAATTGAGTATTTGTCTACTGAATCAATAAATTAATAGGCCAGCGATACATTATAAGCGCCTGATAAATACTTTTCAAGTAACTATTATATTATTATACAAGCTACGGTTAATAGTACTCATCATCGTGATTATTGTATAGCAAGAAATTTTGTAACATAACATAAAATAGCGTCACGCCTTTTTCCATACGGGGTTGCAGAGGCACAATTGTGTCATTCAATACTCCATTTTGCGTGACAGGGGGCTAGCCCATCGCCGCAGCTATGGAGTAATGAAGGTTTCCTCACGTTGTTTTCCATCACCATTAGAACGTCCGTGATATACTTAAGATTGAAATTGAAATGAATTATCTCATTGGTACATAATCTGGAATCGAACCCGCATCTCCTGTGTGAGAAGCAAGCGTGAAACCCATTAGACCACGGAGCTCTATAAATATTGTTATATCTACACATTACGCTTGTATTAATAATTTTAAACTATAAAATAATTTTAACGACCTCTAATTTCATTTATATGTATTTTTAAACGTTAGCATAGTTAATTGATGACTGAATCTATTCTATGTTTATATATCTTCCAAAACTTGTTTGTAAAGTTGGTTTGAAGAACTGCAAAAGCTTTACACATTAATAGAAAAATACAAAAAATCTAATGAAAGAATGAAAACGGTTTGGCAACTAATAAACCGTGAAAATGGCAAAGTTATGCCAAGTGATTTCTGCCCAAAGATAGGTGATGATGTTGTTAAATCCAACGCTAAGGTTGCTCGAGTTTTTTTCGAAAGATCCTTCACCATTGTACCCCGGTTGTTACTCACGACTTTGACTTATGACTAACATAGTCGACCGGCACAACGACAGAGCATCTAAATTCATCTCCATATGAAGCAGAGACTTTTAAAAGCAGCACTAGCGTCAGTTATGTAGGTTTAAAATCATGTATATCCCCAGGACATAGTCCAATCGTCTAGATTACTTAACTTAATAAATACTGAAGACCTGTAGGGGTATATCAGTCAAAGTCAATACTTTCAGAGTGTCATGTCCTATGGTATCTTGTTGTGGGGGAAAGCAACGGATATTCAAACTATTTTCTTATAAAAGAAAAGAGCCCAGACTCTTTAAGAGAACTTTTTAAAGAAATTGACATACTAACTGTAGCTAGTCAATTTATTTTCGAAAATATAGCCTATGTACGCAACAACTTTAAAACATTTTCCAGATTTAGCGATAGCTATAATGTTAACCTAAGAAAAATCACAGTCCAGTTGCGCCCCGGTTTAGACTCGCGCAGGTTAGACATTATTTCAAAGGTCAGCGCATTCTCTACTACAATAAGATAAAAACTATGCAAAAGCGACTTTTTCTAAAATAGTACATTATGATACAAGTGTGGTATGTTGGTCATTACACTCGAGTCGTTAATGGAGACGAGAAGTGTAATGACCAATGCTCACGTGTTTCATTGCGACGTTTTTCAACACACTTGCGAGGAAAAGTAAATAAAAGTTCACATTTATTTAAAAACTTTAATTATTGAAACAGTTATTAAAAGTACAATTATTGAAATGATATGCTACCGCCTTATGAGGCATTTGTACTGTATGTTTAATTGTATTATTAATTATTTTATTGCTTTGTTCTTGGGTAACTGTAAATGTCGGTGATAATGCAACATTCTGAAAGGAGCTAAAAGAACATTGCGTTTCATCATTAGCAAACGTATGAAATCCCAAATCATCATTGGCATCTGAGGTGGAAGGACGCGGTTCAGGGCAGAACTTCTTGGATTGTGGCTCCAAATGGATTGCTTGTGTTATTTTGGCACTTATGTCGGCTTTATTTTGGATGGAGTCCTCAATATATGACTCGGCGACATTATTAGATCGCCATCCCCCATGGTGTTTTAAAGTCAATATATCGGCTCCTGAATTAGCCAGCAATGTAGCTGAAGTCCGCCTAAAACTGTGTCCGGTGTAAGCGTCAGCCTGTGGTAAGCCTAACAACTTGGCAATTTCTCTAGGCATCGATCCAAATTTGTTCACTCCGATAGGCTGACTCGTGCATTTGCCGTTTTGAAAATTTTGAAAGAACCGGTCAGATTTTCCTTTTGTTGAACGTAAAGTTTCATATTTTTTCACTATTTCATAAAATGGTCCGTGAATAGTAAATGACCGAGGAATTTTATTTTTAGTGTTCGGAATTTTGACAAGTAGCATCTCTCCGTGATTCTCTATATCTTTTGTCGTAATGTTGTTTAATTCCTGACGCCTACAGGCACCAGTAATTCCGAATATTAATGCGACCTGAAAATAAATAAAATCATAATTAAGTTATAATAATCGTACTTAGTTCCTATTATATCAACACTCACAATACCGCCTACAAATATTATAATAATGAATACAAAACTAAATAGTGGAACTGACCTTTGTCGCTAGATATTGAGTATCCGGTGCTTCTTTAATGAACTTCTCCACTTCATTAGGTGTTAAAACCTTGGATTTTCGACTGTAAAAGCCGTCTGAACGTCTTTTCAAGAATGCAGTTAGATTGGTGTACGCTTTGATGTCAATTGCATTTTTATTCTGCACGGTACTCTTCAACATAGAATATATACACCAAAGCGAACTAGGTTTATACCTCTTCGCCATTTCACTAAAGAAAGCCATGAACACGTTCTCTGAGAAAGAGCTTGCATTTTTGCTATTTTTCCATTGAATGAAATTTGCGTAGGCTTGCATGTATTTATCTTTTGATTTTGAGGGCAAAAGACTATCACTCGCATTTTGCGCTTCAACTATGATATCTGGCGGCGTACACTCGATAAGTAATTCTTCGTTGTCTAAATTCGACATTTTACAAAACAACACTAACGAAATGCAATACTGTGAATAAACTTAACAAACAGAAACCCATTTAAAAGATGGCGGCCGTAATTTTATTTTTTTGCGCGCTCAGCGCTGCATGCGCGCGCAAGTCTGAGATAAGGGCACCGGCAAAGTAGCTAATCAGCCACATATTTATAAATTTTGAAATTGGGTATTTATAGGTAAAAATACACCGTCAAAATATAAATACCAACAAGCTAACAAGCAGTTTCATGAAATTCTTTAATTATTTATCACATTTTGAATTGAATTTTATATTTACGCAAATAACTACTTAGCTGTTTTCCAAACATTAATACTTCTTGCTAATATTTAAAAAGATATGTAATGAAAAGGCACTAGTGCGATAATGTAATGTAAAAGGCACGGCATGGGTAATATTCTGCATTATCAGTGTAAATACGCTGTAATAAGACCTACTTTATGAGCAGGTGTGTTGAAAAGGAATATTACAAAGTTCAAGATATCTTAAATGACGGGATTGTATGGGGTAAATCTAACTTAACACAGAACTCGCTGTTCATAATCTTGTACCTCTCTAAAACCATTAAAATTGTAATATTACTACTAGTTAAACACAACCAATTTTTAAAAGAGATCTATAAATCTATCTGTGAAGCGTTCCTTCGCCCTTCTGCCCCCACCGTGGGCCAATGTAGAGAAGAGGCAAAAATTACATTAGGCTATGTATATGAACATATTATCTAAAGTAATAAAAATAAATTGATTTCATTTGATATTGTACTAGATTCGCATTATTATTGCTAAATCACCCTCCGGCTCATAAAAAAACATTAGAATCTATCCTCAAGGCTGCTTAGAAAGGACTGCCTAGGAAGTGCCCTGATTTGGATTTTCTAATCTATTCGACCTAAAATCGTCGAAATACCCAGGAAGAAATTGTATGTTTTTATGAAAAAATAATATGTTTTCTTATTATTTAGTTCCTGAATGAATAATTTTAAGGCTACAATTTTATTTTACAGATTTTGAATCTCTCACATAAAATATATGTATAAAGAGGCCAACTAACAAAAATCGCGGAATTATCAATTTTGATGCTAAAATATTTATCGGTAGCGATTAGTTATATTAACCTTTAAATAGGGGCCCTAGAAGAACTGATGAAAGAAGTAAAGTGTTATTTCGCCCTATAAGATTTCTTATCAACCAATTCCAGAAAAAACACTGAAATACCAGAAAAAAATGGAGGAAACATAATTCCATTATCTGGGTAGCGATAACACTTTAACCCCTTAATGCATGGTAACCCGCATATGGTTTCATAGGTAATCGCAATTTTCAACCTTATAGCGTAGTAATAAGTAAGCAATAAGGGTTAAAACTGCGATCCATTTTGGGTAAGGCCATGCATACTCAAAAACCGAGGGTAGTTGGGACGGATCGCGATTTGAACCCTATGTCATGCTAATAAAATTTAAAACCTAAAACGGAAAAGTGGCGTTAGCTAACGCCGGTGGCAACTGAGGGGTTAAGGTGTTAAATGTATCGCTGTATATGTCACCGTAAGATAGTCAAAACCTTAAACTTTACCTAAACCTAAACCTTACAACCCATTAGTCGATAAACTATCGCGTTGGTTGATCAACTATCGACAGATAGTAAACCAGACCGACGACGGGGTTTAGAATTTACGTTTCTTTTGGTCTTACATGTCAACCTAACATGAAGACTATTCGGGGCCCTCTAGTCTTCACCTAAGCTACCGCAGTGGTATTTCGTTTGCAATTCAAGTTTAAACCAGTTTACTATATAAGGGTTTTAACCGTTAGTTAATCAACTACCGCGTCATATAGTAAGCAGGGAAGGACTTTAGAAAGACCGCGACTTATGCTGATTTTTTCTATGCATAATTACTTACTGTATTCTAAGACGATTGCAAAATACGCGAACCGTCGGAAATTATTAGTTTTCGAGTTATATATTTTTTTTATCGCCATTTCAAGCATTCGGGATACGTGGCGATGTGGGAGTATTAGGGTGGGGAAACGACAGATTTGTCCGATTTTTTGACGTCAGATGCAGAGAAAGTTTATTGACCTCGAGGTCATCGACCTTGACCTTGAACTTGAATTTTCGCTCATTTTCCCCAGACAAATACAGTGACATCGGTCAACGTTTATAGACCTCGAGGTCACTGACCTTGAAACATAAGGTTATTGACCTTGACCTTGAACTTTATAATTTATTTGCAGAAAATTGACAATTTTGCAGTTTCATAATGTTCATTGACCTTCAAATTTATTAAGTGCAGTTTTTGCAGAAAATACTCCGTTTTCAGTTAGAAAACTACCTACAGCATCCAATTTGGTTATGTGAAACTACGTAGGGTCACCTCACTCCGCTCCGCTTCGCTCGGCTCCCGGTGGTTCTCAACGTTGTGACTTAACAAACCTATCTTTAGTATTCAAACAGAAAGTGATCTATAGCAACCTTGGTTCTGTGAAACTACATGGTGTCGCTTAGCTCGCTTCACACACACTCTAACTTTTAAGAATTGGAATAAAAACAATATTAATTTACATACTTTTTATACATTAAATAATACAATATGCTATTGTCTATTTATTATAAACCTGCTTTATAGCCCTAATAAAATATGTAAAAGGAACAATGTGATTTTTTCTGCAATGGTGCCGCCATTGGTGGTCTAGTAGCCAAACCTCAGAGTTTCCTTTGTAGTTGACTTTATTGAACCGCTTCTTTAAGTGGCACTAGTGGCGCTTTCAATGCGTTCGGTGTGTGTCCCATCTTCTGCCACAAATTGTTCAGAATGGTTTAATTTCCTTTGTATGTAGCCGTGGGTCGGCAGGGCATCATATGCGCTCCAGCAATCTGTATGGATTGTTGTGCCTGCCTGGTTTCACATGTTTTTTAATAGTAGGTATTAATACCTCTGTGAACCTCACAATATCGGGACACACTTTTAATCTGAGTTCATTTGTTGTTTCATCGATCATTACCAGCACCCAAAGACCTTCTACTTGTCTGCCATGGTTATATTTCCTCCTTCCAAAGGGCCGCGGTGTTTGTAACGGCTAGGTACCTTAGAGTAATAGTAATATTTATACAAAGTTTTAACCGTCGGAGTTAATTAGTTAACGACACTGCAAAATTGCCAATTTTCTGCAAATAAATCTATAAAGTCCTTGAAACATAAGGTCTAGGTCAATGACCTTATGTTTCAAGGTCGGTGACAATGAACGTTGAACGATGTCACTTGATTTTTCTGGGGAAAATGAGCAATAATTCAAGGACAAGGTCAAGGTCGATGACCTCGAGGTCGTTAAACTTTCTCTACATCTGACGTCAAAAAATCGGACAAATCTGTCGTTTCCCCACCCTAATACTCCTACATCCCCACGTATACCGAATGCTTGAAATGGCGATAAAAAAAATATAACTCGAAAACTAATAATTTCCGACGGTTCGCGTATTTTGCAATCGTCTTAGAATACACTTATTATGCATAGAAAAAATCAGCATAAGCATCTGAAACCGCGGTCGTCTAAAGGCTAGCCGTAAGCAGTACGCTACAGTTTACTATCTGTGATAACGAGAAAAAAAACGTTAGTTTATCAACTAACGGTTTTAACAATCTTACGGTGACATATATTAATGGCAAACTAAGTAGGTATATATATGTGAATATCTACAGTAATAAAGAAAAATTTACTTTGACTTTGACAAAATAAATATATGATGTGATGATGATACGGCTACGGCGACTGCCAAAGACCTAAAGCGGGCGTCGCTGGTGTGCCCGAATGTGGCTGACGTAGCCAATCTTGGCTTTAAACGTTTTTCCACAGGTTGCACATTTAAGTGTGCCGTTCTCATAATTATAGTTAATGGCTGCAGGTGTTCGAGCCGTAGTTTCATCTCGCTTCTTGTCCAGGTCAGCGCGACGCCGTGCTTCGAATTCAAAAATCTTCTTTTGTGCGAAATGCCTCCATTCTGGTCGCTGGGCTGCACGATCTTCCCAGGTGTCCGGGTCTATGTCGCAGCGCTTCATATGCCTCTTTAACACTTCTTTAAAGCGTAGAAACTGGCCACCTTGCTTGCGCTTGCCTTCTTGGAGCTCTGCATAAAAGACGCGCTTAGCCAGCCTCTCGTCGGGCATGCGGGAGAGGTGTAATTGTCGCCGTATCAGATAGGCTTCAATACCGCCAACATTCGCTCTGCGTAGCACCCCTGTGTTGCGAATGCGATCAGTCCATTTGATGTGCAAGATATTACGAAGACACTTGAGGTGAAACCTATCCAACGTCCGGATGTGCCTCCGGTACAAACACCATGTCTCCGCTGAGTACAGAAGATTTGGCAGCACCGTAGCCATGTACACTGCGATCTTGGTAGTCCGACTTATATCATGCGAACGGAACAACCTCTGTTTCAGCTTCCCGAAAGTCGCTGAAGCAGCGCCGATTCTACTGTTGATCTCAGCGTCTAGGTCTCCACGAGATGTTATCGTGCTTCCCAGGTATCTGAATTTTTCTACTTGCTTCAGAGTATCTCCTCCTAGGCTTATTTTTAGTGCAGGACTGGGCGTTTGAAGTGTTTCCAGGGACATAACTTCGGTTTTATTAACACTAATTTTTAGCCCGTACCTACAGCAAGCTTCACCGAGTTTAGTCATCAGCTCTTGTAGACCTTCTGGGGTAACCGCCACAAAACACAGGTCGTCAGCGTACATTATCTCTGTGATGATACAATGAGAGACTTTAATGTGCGCCCTAAGTCTAGATAGGTTGAACAGCTTTCCATCCATCCGGAAGCGGATATAAATGCCTTCTGAAGTGTCTTTCAGGGATTCTCTAACCACCACGGCAAAATACAAGGCGAACAGAGTGGGTGCCAAAACACATACTTGTTTTACTCCACAGGTAACGGAGAAAAACTCTGTCTGTTCGCCATTTGCTGAAACGCAACCGGTCATGTCATCGTGGAGGAGACGAATGAGCCTTATAAACTTTTCCGGGCACCCATACTTCTCTAGAACCAGCCATAGGGCTTCGCGAGGAACGCTGTCGAATGCTTTCTCCAGATCTACGAAGCAGAGGTGGAGGGGTTGTCTTTGCTCTTTTCTTTTCTCTTGTAGCTGCCGCAGACTAAAGATAGCTTCACTTGTCCCTCGTTCTGGCCTGAAACCAAACTGGCTTTCTGGTAGTATTTTTTCGGAGATTGATATAAGCCTATTCAGTAGGACTTTAGCAAAAAAAAATCCAGGAATACAGAGCAGTGATATGCCACGGTAGGAGTTACAATCGGAGCGGTCTCCTTTATTCTTGTACAGAGTATATATACGCGAGATCTTGAAGTTATTTGGTACAAGTTCTTCACTCCACATCAGAGAAAATAATTTCCAGAGGGTATTGTGTAGGTTCTCTCCGCCGTACTTAAGAAGTTCTCCAGGAATATCGTCCACTCCGAACGCCTTCTTGTTTGGTTGATTTTTTATTGCTGCAACTACTTCATCAAGCGTGGGTGGTTCACTTAGTTCAGTTGCTTCGGGAAGTTTTCGGAGTCCTCTAATGTGCTGCAGATCAGCTGCCCGGTCTACATTCAGCAATTGATTGAAGTGCTGCGCCCACCGATCAAGAACGTCTTTTTTCGTAGTAAACCGCTGAGTACCGTTCATAGACTTCAATGGCACATTTATACGAGGCGCACTTCCGACTAGCTTCCTTACTTCAGCATGAAACAAACCAAGTCTATTGTGCTGGGAAAGCCAGTTGATGTAGTCAGCCTTCTTTTTCCACCACTGATCCTTCGCCTCGCGTGTAATGGTTCGAAGTGCCGCGTTACTTTTCTTTATCTCCTCCAAAGTCTCCCGTGAATTTCTGCCTCGCCGACGACGTAACAGAGTGCGGTGTTTTGCAATCGCTTTAGTGATCATTTGATCGTTCTCGTCAAACCAGTCTTCGTTAGTCCGGATTATTTTCCCTAACGTTTGAGTGGCCGCATCGATTACTTGCGTACACAGGAGTTCCCATGTCACCTGAAGTGCACCTTTTGTGTCCAGCGTTGAGATTGCGCTATTTAAAGCCTGAGAGTAATTTGCTTGGATTTCTAAGCTGGATAGCTTATTTGTATCAAGGCGGAGGGTTTTAGCTTTGTTGCTTCGGATCGGAGGGCGAAGTTTCAGTTTCATCTTCGTTACCACTAATTTGTGGTCCGTCCAGCATTCGGCACCACGCATAACTCTAGTAACAAGTACTTGTGAGATGTCGGCTTGTCTGACAATGGCATAGTCTATGAGGTGCCAATGTTTTGACCTTGGATGCATCCATGTAACCTTATGTTTTAAAGAGAGTCGAAAGTAGGTATTGGTTATAGCCAAGCCAAATTGCGCACAGAGGCTTAGTAACATTTGGCCATTACTGTTCATGTTACCAATACCATGCCGTCCTAGAACACGAGGCCAAGCATCAAAGTCACGTCCAACCCTTGCGTTGAAATCTCCCAACAGCAATAGCTCTTCATAGAATTTTTCTTTGATATCATCGGTATTCGTCATTGTTGGTGCATACACACTGATTAAATTGAAAAACCTCTCATTGTCCATGTGAAGGCGCAAAGTGATGACACGGTCAGATGTGTATATAGGATACTCGCTTAGGTTCTTAGCGATGGAGGTTTTGATCGCAAATCCTACCCCGGAGCGCCTTGTTTCAGAGGTGGGAGTCCCTTTCCAGTAAAAGGTGTATCCGCCTCCGTGTTCAACTAATTCTCCTTCGTCGGCCAGGTGGGTTTCGCTAAGTGCGGCTATGTCCACGTTGTAGCGACGATGTTCCTGAGCCACGATTGCTGTTTTCCTCTCAGGATACAAGTTGGTATCGCAATCCAATAGGGTTCTAACGTTCCATGCGGCAAATGTCATCTTAGATATTCTAGGCGTATTATTTTTACTCGTTCTTTTTCGACCACGTGGGTAAGGATGCGTAGACAGCCGTGGTTACTGACTCCTTGTTGTTTTTGGGATAAGCAATTTTAGGGACACCTTTTCTAGTCCCGCCCCCATTCGGGGCGAGCAGTGCTTCCCTAAATAGGGCTGCTCGGTCACCCAGAGTGCTGCCGAGCTCACGCTGTTAACCCTTTCAGCGCAAAAGCGACCACTCTCTCTGAGCCGCCTACGTGCAAATGTCAGACAAAGCCCGGTGTTCATCACAACCGATCCTCTCTACCTCCATTAGTCGCCGCAGGGCTTTTTATTCTCCATGTACCAAGTCCAAAAGCAGTCCGATACGCAGATCATATTTAAGTGCACAAGTGGGCGCGCAACCACATATGCACTCTCTCGTCCTCCCTCTCCTGTATCCGATGGACCAGAGAAGAGTTTGAATGCAGTGTATGGCCGCCAGTTGCCTTGTCCTCTGCTGATGCCCTGGGCATTACACGCTGCATTGCTGTCTCGCCGTCTCCGCCAAACCACTGTCGCTTATCAGCATTCGGGCTGCCATCGCCGCCGAACCAGTCTTCACGCGCTACGCGGGAGGAATCCGCCCCTTCGTTGCCTCTTCCGCCAGCATTGCCGTACCAAAGCCCGCCTTCTCCGCCGCTGCTGCCGTTGAGGTCTTCACCTGTAACCCTAGGCAAGGGGCCTGTTGGTCCGCGGGAGGTATTTTATTTCCCTCCAGCCCTGCAGGTGTCCTAGAACAACCTGCCGAGCACCCCCTATCCGCCACCTGGGGACGCGTTCACTAGGGGTGAGGCTCCCCCGAGAAGAAATAAATATATATCTTTATATCGTATCTAGAGATCGGATGCATATAAAGCTAAAGTTGAGGTGTTGGCTGTTATGGAATGCACTTTTTATTGAAAACATCTCGTGATTCCGAGATCACCAAATTTAGTGTTCAGATTATAGAATTGGATGTATGTTTCCCTAAATTTAATAAAAATATTTACTTTTATTTATGTATTTTTTCCACAAACACACATTTCCCTTTTTACACCCTACACACATACAGATTTGCATCGGGAATTCAAAATGAACTTTTAGTAAATACGCATCCGAATACTTATACAATCCCGAAATCTCGGGATAAATTTTTCATTATTTTATAAACCTGCTGGGACGCAGAGAACCTAAAAAGGAACTTTTTTGACAGACGTCATCTAGAGTACTGAAGTCTATTGTGGGCATTTGTGGGGCAACAACGTAAAATTTGCCTTAATTGTTGTCATTATTTTTAAATGATAGCAGGTGCTAAGGAAAACTTTTTAAGCTGCACTTATAATATCCCAATAAATAATATATTTCGTCAACGTAGCGTCTGCTCATTGTGCTAGCGGAGTTGGTATCGAGTATGGAGAAATTCTACCGAGAAGATAGATATCCGATACGCTTGATATATTGTAGGTATACGGTAATAGAAGAGTTTAATAAAATTGTAATATGCCTTTTCACACGATAATTCCAACTGGCGATATCTCAAAACCCTTGCAACTTTGACTGAATTAATTTAAGGCTTATTCGATGCAGCTGAGGCAGATCTAACTCCGATGTCAGTTTTAAACGTCTTTTTTGGTACACTCTGTATTATTAATATATTAATAAGGATATGTCACCGTAAGATTGTCAAAACCGTTAGTTTAAAATCTAGATTATAATTCCAGATTATAATTCTTTATTGCACAGAAAACACAATGGAAAAAATACAACGAACAATATGCAAAGGTGAGCTTATTTCTAAAAAGAAATTTCTTACAGCTAACCTGTGAGGAAAGGAAAAAATATTTATAGAGAGGTAGTCCTAGTGTACAATTAAGATTTAAAAGAAAGAAATAAAGTCAAAATACTATCAGATAAATCACAATACATCCTACACATACTATAAAATAAATTAATAGAATACAATAAATACATAGATACACATACATACTATAAGATACCCACTATGCGGAAGAGAGGAGATGCTGTTTCAACTTTTTCTTAAAAGAGAACAAGGATGTGCAATCCCTAATAGCGCAAGGAAGTGCATTCCACAAACGTATTGCCCTTAACCTAAACGAGTGCTCGTAAGCAACAGTGTTGTGCTGAGGAATTGACAAAAGTGACACCGTGTGAGATCTCCGAAGTCTATCCCCAGAGAAAAGATACTCAAAATGTTCACGAAGATATGCGGGATAGCGCGGATTTCTCAAAATATTGAAGAGGAAGGAGAGAATGTGCATATCACGACGAAGTCGGATCGGGAGCCAGCCTAATTCCCTGCGATATTGGGACACGTGATCGTACTTGCGGAGACCGAAGATAAACCGAATCCCGAGATTTTGAAGTCGCTCGAGTTTGTTCAGTAGATCTTCGTTCGCGCTGGCCCAGCAAACATCGGCGTAGTCAATTAAAGGCAGAAGAAGGGTCTGAACTAGCATGATTTTAGTCTGCCTAGGCAAGAAGTACTGCAAACGCCGTTCTAACGTTTTCGCCGCAAATCTAACGTTTTTTTTCTCGTTAGTTAACAAACTATCGATAAATTGTAAACGGTACCGTACTGCTTACGATATGACGCGTTAGTCCATTATAATAAAACCGTTGAATTGTGAACTGGTTTAATTTGGCACAGTATGTACGGTCATACTTGAATTGCAAAATAAATACCAGGGCAAACACTGCGGTAGCTTAGGTGAAGACGTTTTTGTACATTATGGTGATAATGTACAAATTTTCAGATAAGAAATGAGTTTTTACCAAATAGTTTTACATTATGCTGGTCTTAACGTGCGGTTTTTAGACGCAGTAAAGAGGGTTTATGATACGTGTGTAGATAAATATACTAAGAGGTATGCCTAGGGAGGTAGTTGCTCACGTCCGAAGCAAATACTTGGTTCGTACAGCCCTTCACGTCCTCCCGGGTAGTGTTGAGGAGCGACAAATTATTCTCAAGACTTTAATTTAGAGGTTCTCGATAGATAACTTGACCAAATTGTAATCTTCTAATACACTTGACACTGGCAAAATTAACAAAATTGAAACCTAAACTTGAATAACACGGTTGTGATTAGTAATACTGATGTCTGTATGTAGCAGATATTATTAATTTCTGTAATCGTGACATAAAATTCTGCAGTCCGTCTCAAACCATTCCAATACGTAGGATACATCCGACAGATAAACTAAACCAAATAGAGACACCACTGTTTACTTAATCAAGCTTACTCTGTATAAAGGTATTAAAAAGAGCAGTCATTGAACCGCAGCTGCTTTGTGGTAGCCGCCAGACGTAAACAATGATTTAGTTTAACTCGGCCTATTTATATTATGCTTCGTCTATCGACCGTTTATCTACACAAAGTTTCTGTACTGGAATGATAGTATAGCTTGCTTCTCACTGACAAAAGAGAGGGAAGATAGGTACTTTACAACTTTAACTTTAACTTTAGGTAGGTTATTATATCATATTATGTTTAACCGACTGCGCCAGGAGAAGATAGGAGAGGGAAGATAGGTGTTCAGGCTTCTCGGCACCTAATGACCTCGTAGGGGCCCATCAGCTACGAGGTAGCGTAACGATCAGTTGCCAAGAAGCGTGAACGTCGGCGATTCACCGAGCTGAAGTAATTGGGGTCGATCTAACCTGGTCTGTGCTTCGGTCCCGTCAACCTCCTGTCTCTCTGCAAGGCCCGGGTGCACCCTAGGCTCTTCTTGGTAGACAGGTTCTTCAGCCAACCAGGTACGACTGGCGGGCCAGCTTCGATGAGCACAGTGTTCCAACACAGGTTATGTTACGTGGTAAAAAACCAATCGGCCACGTAAATGCGAACTTTATCTGGTTCGGGGAACCACAACACACTCAGCTATACAGACAATCCCGAGGGAAACCCGAATACATTCCAGATGGCCTGCGATTTAATTTCAATACCCTAACCAAAACGCGTTTACTTTGCGAGGGATTTCGTCTGTCAGTTGTCAAAAAACTGCTAGGTTGGCAGCAACGTCAAATTCAAAATGGCCGTTCAGAAACCATCGATCGAATATCGATTTGGAATCGAACAATCACCCGCCCGGACAGGCACCCACCTGTCCCCTAATCTACGGGCAGCCGAGACAACGTTGCTACCGCTCGTTTTAGAACCGAGCCTCCTACTAGAACCTCTGCAGACCGGGGGGTCCCGTCCTTGCCAGGGAACAAGTTAACAATGCGCCCCCTGCGCCAACGTAGTGGCGGTAGGTTAGCATCCTTAACCAGAACGAGGTCACCAACACTAGGGGGACTGGTTTTGTCAGTCCACTTAAGGCGCTGTTGTAAGATATGCAGATACTCGAGCGACCAACGCTTCCAGAAATTCTGAGTAAACTGCTGCAACATCTGATACCTTGACAACCGATACAATTTCACTCCCTCGAAGGGGTGCTCGGGCAACGCGTTAAGTGGCTGACCTATCAAGAAATGGCCTGGGGTCAGAGCCTCCAGGTCATTTGGATCCGAGCTGAGCGGACACAACGGTCGCGAATTGAGAACGGCCTCGATCTTACAAAACAATGTCGCGAGCTCCTCAAAAGTCAGCGCGGTCTGACCTACTATACGCCCCAAGTGCGTCTTAGCTGACTTAACTACGGCCTCAAAAATCCCACCCCAGTGGGGGCAAATCGGTGGGCTGAAGGTCCACTGTATACCCCGACGGGAGAGGGCCGTTCCAATATCCACTTTATTTACATTCAAAAAGTTGACTATCTCTCATAAGTATCGTTCCGCACCGATGTAGTTAGTGCCGTTATCAGAGCGGATCAAAGTTGGAAGTCCCCTTCGAGAAACAAACCTATCCAAACAAGCAATGAAAGCCTCTATCGAGAGATCAGCAACGAGCTCGAGATGTACCGCCTTGGTGGATAAACAAACAAACACACATAGGTACGCCTTGTATTGCCTAGCGGTACGCAATCGTGAACTCTTCACCATAAACGGTCCTGCAAAATCCGTACCAACACCTGAAAACGGTCTGACCTCATTCACACGATCAGGGGGCAAGTCCCCCATGAGAGGTTGCATCGTGGCAGCCTTAAGTCGATAACAAGGCATGCACCGAAACACGATGTTCCGTATGACACGGCGGGCAGATAAGATCCAAAACTCCCGCTGGAGCGTGGCCAACAACGCGTTACAGCCGGCATGCGCGTTTTTAATATGACGATCAGTCACCAGCAATTCAACTAACTGTCCCCCCCTGGGGAGCAGAAGTGGGTGACGAGCCGAATACGACAGATTCGCATTGCGCAATCTTCCTCCTACCCGAAGTAACCCGGTCGAATCAACAAAGGAGTTGAGACGCGCGACGGCTCCCTTCAATTTCGAACGTCCACTTCGTATAATCTCCAATTCTGCCCCAAACTTCGAGGACTGTACCAACCGGACCAAATTCAATAGCGACTCGTTTCGCTCTGCCGGAGTCAGAATAGGGTTCAACGTTCGCTGATCGCGAGGAGTACGACAATTTCGAGCGAATCTCCTAATCCAAGTGGACACGTTTATCAACTTGTCAAGTGAGCTATACCGGTCCAGCAGAAACCCGGCGTCAGGGTCCTCAGCCTTCTGGGTAACATGCACGGCCGCTCTGGGGCCATGATCCGAAGATACTACTACATGGCTGTGGGGCCAGTCCGATTCTCTCTTGGCAAGCCAGGGTGGTCCCCACCACAAATGGTGTCTAACGAGTTCAGGAGCCTGACATCCCCTGGATGCACAATCAGACGGGTTCAATTCTCCTGGTACATGTCTCCAGGTCAGTGGGACCTCAGACGACACAATCTGGGAGACACGGTTCGCAACAAAAACCTCTAAGTTATGGACCGAAGCCTTCAGCCAGCACGAAACAATCTGGCTGTCCGTCCAAGCGTACACCGTATCCTCTAAAACCACTGACCCACGCAACACTGTTAGAGTGTGATTCAAAAGTTTGGTCAAAAGAGCAGCCCCGGACAGTTCCAGTTTTGGAATCGTCATCCTTGTCCGAATAGGCGCTACCTTGCTTTTTGCCAAAACCAAACGCACGTCGACCTCCCCGGTGGAGGTGACGGTTCGCAAATAAACCGCTGCCGCAAACCCTCGTTCAGAGGCATCACAAAACCCGTGAAGGGTTGCCCTGTAATCCCCAGCAGGGATCAATTTCCTCGGCAGCGATACATTATTTATGTCCGATAGTGAGGTGAACATTCGCGTCCAATCAGTCAACAAATCACCTGAGAGGTGGGTGTCCCAGGTCAACTGAGCCGCCCATAGCCTTTGCATAAAACATTTGAGAGCAAAGGTGACTGGAGAAATCCATCCATTCGGGTCGACCGTTCTCGCAATCGTTGACAGTACTGACCGCTTCGTCCAGGCCTTCGGTGTTTCTAAAACCACCCGATAGGTAAACTCATCATGGACGGGCCGGTACTGAATTCCAAGCACTGACAATATGTTAGGGTTGTCAGGATTCTCAAAAACGTGCGGGTCTTGTTGAAACTCATCTGGGAGACCAGCCATCAACTCAGGGGAGTTGGACATCCACTTGCGTAGTTCATAGCCGCCTCGTTCCAGCAATTGAATGAGCTCGTCACGTCGGTCCAGAGCTTCCTCCACACTGGCTGCCCCTGTGCAGACGTCATCGACGTACAAATCTTGCTCCAGGATAGCGGCGGCTCTAGGATAGCTCACACGGTCACGCGACGCCAACTCCCGCAGGGTACGCATCGCCAAATACGGGCTAGACCGTAACCCATACGTGTTCGTGTTTAACTCATAGACCTTGACTGGCTCGGCCGTGGACTCACGCCAAAGTATCAACTGATACCTTCTGTCAGCCGGATGAATTACCGTTTGCCTAAACATCATCCGAATGTCTGCGACAAATACAATCTGGTGCCTCCGAAAGCTCGTGAGAATATCCGAAATATCACGACTCAACTTGGGTCCCGAATGTAGACACTGATTCAGGGACATCCCGTTCGAGGTAGGTGCTGACCCATCAAAAACAACTCGAATCTTGCCGGTAGGGGTTCGTAGGACGGCATGGTGTGGAAGGAAACAATGATCCTCAGATCCTCCAATACCACATCATGCCTATCTAAACGGTCTATCAGACCGTGTGCGGAGGAAAACCATTTGAGTTCCTTAGAAACACCCTTCTGGATTTCAGATAACGACATGATCGGAACGATACTTACTCACAATTTGCAGTAACTCAATTTTATTGGACCCTCCAGTCTATAACCCAAACGAGGGAACCCTAAACTATAACTTAAACAATGTTGTTTTCCTTAAACAATAGGAACCGAGTTTTATATCTATATAAATTCTGTAAATAACAATTTAGTCTCCCTTTATCACTACAACACACACAGATAGTCAATATTAGTTCAAGTTATAAATTGCTATAAACTGAAAACAATGTAATAGCCTGCTATCAATAGATGTAACTACCTATGTTAACCAAAACAGTCATTCAATAGCATTACCAGACCACTAATAGATTGACTAACTGGTAATTCAATGCAAATTTCAATTCAATACCTGTCTGTCTACTACCAGCAATAGACTTATAGCTTACAATACTACCAATCTATGTGGATATAGGAACAACCAAGTTACTTAACCGCCTATACCTACAGATTGATAGTCCCAAATCGTGCCTTCCTGGAGCCCTTGACGGCTGCAAATCTCAGGAAGCCACGCTCTAGCTACCAAATTGTTCAGGCTTCTCAGCACCTAATGACCTCGTAGGGGCCCATCAGCTACGAGGTAGCGTAACGATCAGTTGCCGAGAAGTGTGAACGTCGGCGATTCACCGAGCTGAAGTAATTGGGGTCGATCTAACCTGGTCTGTGCTTCGGTCCCGTCAACCTCCTGTCTCTCTGCAAGGCCCGGGTGCACCCTAGGCTCTTCTTGGTAGACAGGTTCTTCAGCCAACCAGGTACGACTGGCGGGCCAGCTTCGATGAGCACAGTGTTCCAACACAGGTGAAAAAACGGTAGAGGGCGCTGTAACGTAAACAACCACTTTCAAGTAGCCCTGCAAATAACTTAAATTAATATTACAGTTTCAGTGAATTGACATCGAAAATAATAAATTCATATAGTACTAGTGATAATAGTCCCACATAAGTGTTATCTTAACTATGAAATAAACAGTTTGACCAAAATAAGTGAATAAAAATCCAGTGCTTATAGTAAAAATAAAACAACAAACTCAACATACACAGTGCGAAACATTATTAAAACAGTATTAGAATACCAAGTGCAGTGACATAAACATAACTCTCTGTGAAAATAAGCAGTGCAAATACCTTATTTTAGCAAGAATCATTTCTTAATTCGTTACAAATTCAAATCAGGAGGACTCAAACGTTTTAATTCGGCTTCGGCGACCGTAGATGTCGCCCGTGCAGCGTAAATAAACCGACGACGCTTGTATGAGTACCACTATTTCACCACAGTCTACTACCGTCTGTGTGGCGCAGCTTGTTGAGACGGCGCTTCTCATCACAGAGGTCCATAGATCAAATCCTGAAGATTCCAATAAAATTGTTGTTTTTTATTTTTTATTTTTAGTGATTTGATATTAAGTATTACTAATTAACGTAGTATTAGTGACAATACAACCCTGGAAGTATTATCTACAACAAAGAATAGATAATATGCCAATATGCAGTAAAAAAATAACCAGTGCCTAAAATAAATAATAAACGCGTGCGAACGAAAAAGGCGACATCTACTTAACAGTGCCGATATCATTCCAATTTGAGTACGAGCGACCAAGGTCTGACACTCGATAAAACCACAAAAAGATTCCTAAGCAATTCTAAAAGATGGCGCTAAAGTGCAATAAATGCCAAACAAAAATCCTACATGGAGAAGATCATCTAAACTGCTCAATCTGCAATAATACCTTTCATCTGGACTGCATTTCAATATCAGAAAAGCTATTTAGACTAATGACTAATGAAAAGAAAGTAAATTGGAAATGTAAGTACTGCTTATCTGGGAAAAGTTTGTCATCCAATGACAACATTACTCAAAGAAAGCGAAAAGTAAACCCAAAGGAAGAAGCGTCGCTGCTATCATCCATAGAGTTTGGAGACACAATAAGTGAAACACAAATGCTTGCCAATGAAACCCTCAACCGAAGTTGCCCGGAAAGCATGTCACAAACTAAAGAAAACGCTATAGAAAAGATAGAATATCTCAATAACAAAATTTCTCAGCTAGAATTAAAATTAGCAAGTGCAGATGGCGAAATCGAGAGATTGGTGGCGGAAAATTATGCTCTCACGAAAACAATATCAAAGCGAGACGCAAGAGTGAATCAGCTATTGAGTATATGCCGAGCATCACCCCAGCGGCAAAAGTATGTAAATAATAATGCAACCACTGACGAGTTCACGCCTTCAAAACTCGGCCATAATGGATCAAACTTCAGCACACCTATACAAACATCTACCTGCAACAAAAACATAAAATCTCCAAAAAATAAATCAGATAGAGAGCCCCAGAGCTCTACAAGCACACCAACCAATGCGACTTTAGAGCCGAGAAAAGCGGACAGCCCAAATGAATGCAGCTCAAAAATACCCAAAAATACAGTGCAGAGATCCGACGAGTCCACTATATCAGCCGAATCAAACGCAAGGGCGAAGAAAAACAAGATTTGTTTGTTAAGTACAGATAGATTTAATGGAACGTTAGCAATCGCACAATCAAATTTCGAAGGGTCATACGAAATATGCCATTATCTCATGCCTAATAGAGGCATAGAACAGCTTTTGCAAGGAGTAGAGTCAAAGGTAGCCAACTTTTCCATCGATGATTACATCATAGTTCTTTTAGGAAGCGAAGATTTTAAATACACAGGAAAATACCACGACCTAGTTTTATCGATTAGAGAAATACTACTTAAAGTCACTCATACAAATGTGTTGTTATGCGTGCCAACCTTTAAGCAAGGGAACAGAAATTTTGATATCTTCAACTCCAGAATAGAGGCTTTTAATAAACTGCTTTGTATAGATATCATGAAGCATGAACACGGTTATATAGTAGACTCTAATTTGAACCTTTACTACGACCACACCATGTTTAACCCTCACAGCGGGGTTTTGAATAAGAATGGATTGAAACAGGTATTCCTTGATGTAAAAGCGAAAATTGATGACATAAGCAATTGGTATAATAATAACGAGGTTGTGTATAATAATAACGAAAATCTAAACGCTAATGTAGAGCTTTTTCGAGTCAATTCATCCCACTAAAATGTCAAAATTTAACATACTATACCAAAATATGCGAAGCTTAAAGAATAAACGCCATTTATTGGAAGCTACCCTAGACCATATTAAGAACATTAAGGCAATTTGTATTACGGAAACATGGATTACAACGTCTAAAAAGGACCTCCTAAGTATTGAAGGTTTTAATTTGGCCAGTAGTTTCTGTCGCTCAGAGCGAGAGGGTGGAGGCGTATGCATTCTATTAAAAAACGATGAAGACTGCAAAGAGCGAACTGATATCTCAAATTTGGCCATAGAGTCTATTTTTGAAATATGTGCAATAGAGTTGCCCAAAATAAATGTAGTATTAGTGGCTCTGTATTGGCCAGATAGCAAGAGGCAGCCTGAAATGTTTTATGAATCACTTTCAAAGCTCTTGCAATTATTAATGATCAAAGATAGAATTAAAAATATTATTATAGGCGGGGATTTCAATATAAACATTCTCGAACAAAATAATCTAACGACTAGGCTATTAAACTTAATGAAAAACTTCAACTTCTTTCAACTGGTAAACGAACCAACAAGAGTTACGCTAAACACCTCTACATGCATTGACCTAGTTTTCAACAACGTACATGATCCAAATGTCAAAGTTAGCGCAGAGGTTAAAGAATTAGGTTTGTCGGATCACAAAGGAATTTTTATAAGCATACCTTACACTAATAAAGATAATAAAGAACAATGGTTTACATTTGAAAGAATTTTTAGCGAACGTAAAAAGCAAGAATTTAAATTAGAAGTTAGTTTAGTTAACTGGAACACTGTTTTTGATATAACGGAATCTGTAAATGAAAACTATAACAAATTCCTTGACAGAATTACTATTATTTTAGACAAGATTATCCCAAAATCTAAAATTATTATTAAAAACGATCATAAAAATACATGGTTGACAAAAGGGCTAAAAATATCTTGCAAAAACAAACGGCTTTTAAAAATATTTACCTCGCAGACAGACAACACAATTTTAAACAATTATTACAAAAAATATGAAAAACTTTTGAAAAAGACTGTAGCCAATGCTAAGAAAATTAATTTTAAAAATAAAGTATTAAAATCAAATAATATCATTAAAGCTATGTGGCAAGTAGTTAAGATTCGAACTAATAAAACCAAGAAAAAAGTAAGATCAAACATACAACTAAATATAAATAATAAAACTACCAATGACCCCCTCAAAATTGCCAATTATTTCAATGCATATTTCTCATCAGTAGGTGCTCCTGGTATAAACCCACCCAAGGGACGACCGGTACTATCTCCAACGTATAACTCAGTATTTCTCCATCCAACTACACCATCTGAAGTTTTTTCATTAATACGGAAACTAAAAAGCAAAAGAAGTTGTGGTTTTGATGAGTTACCTCCAACGCTGATAAAGGAATGTGCATTGGAACTGTCCCCACCTTTGTCTTTTATTATTAATCAGTCTTTTACACAAGGCGTCGTACCAGAAAAACTAAAAATAACTATAGTAAAACCTTTACACAAGAGCGGCAGCCGTAGCGATTGTAATAATTATCGCCCGATTGCTCTTCTTCCCACCTTTTCTAAAATAATTGAATCCGCTATGTACAAACGTATCTACAATTTTTGCGAAAAATTTAATATATTCAACAATAATCAGAATGGTTTCCGTAAGGGTCGATCGACTACATTAGCAGTAATTACATATGTTAACGAGATTTTAAAAATACTGAACGATAAAAAACATGCCATTGGAGTTCTCTTAGACATGAGCAAAGCTTATGATCGAGTCTTATACGGAGCTCTTTTGGAAAAACTCTATGGTGTGGGAGTGAGAGGTATTGCTTTCAACTGGTTTTCATCGTACTTGCGCAACCGAATACAATATGTTGATATAGAACATTATAACTCAACTACCAAGCGAATCGGTAAAAAACGATCAAATGAAGTAGAATTAACCAAATCGATCCCGCAGGGTAGCGTGCTCGGATGTTTACTTTTTTTAATATATATAAATGATCTACCTAATACTATTAATATACCATGTACGCTATTTGCAGATGATATATCCCTGATTTTTCCTAGTCAAAACGTAGAGAAATTAATTATAGACCTAAACTCACACCTAAATAGCATTAAAACTTGGTTAGATGACCATAACTTAGAAATTAACTTTAACAAAACCAAATTAATGGAATTTAGACCTTACCAAAAACGACCCCTAGATATTATAAACTATAAATTTAACGGAACTGTAATAGAAAATGTAGAGACTTCTTGTCTCCTAGGTATCAATTTAGATAATAATTTAAATTGGAAAAGCCACATTCTAAAGATAACTGGTAAGCTCTCAAGCTTTATATATGCCCTATCAGAGCTGAAAAAAACTACAGACCTCAGGACGGCAACATGCGCTTATCATGCGTATGCACAAGCCTGGCTTAGGTACGGTATAATTCTTTGGGGCAATAGCACAGACGCAAAAAACGTCTTTATATTACAAAAAAAATGTATTAGAATTCTGGCTAATATAGACGCGAGGACGAGCTGTAGAAGATATTTTGTGGAATATAATATTTTAACTATGACAGCGCTCTATATTTTAGAAATCAGCGTCTTTGTCAGGAATAATATGCCTCTTTTTCCACAACATACTCGCCCTGAGGGCCTTAGATCACAACAACGCCTAGCCACCAAGATTGCTAAACTAGAAATCATAAACTCTGGTCCCCACTCAATGGCAGCAAAAGTTTTCAATGCTCTACCATATCACATACAAAATATAAAAGACAATACTTTATTCAAAATAACCCTCAATAAGTACTTGATCCAGAAATGTTACTATTCTCTTCAAGAATTTTTCAGTGATAATTAATGTTAAAGTACACAATAGATAAGAAAATATGTATAATTAAATAATACTAGAAATAGACAATTATAAGCTAGCAATTAAGGAATTAGTTTAATCATATTGTAGTGCCCTTACAGGGTGTCATGTACCTCTTGAATTACATATAAGAACTGTAATGACACATGATTATTGCAATAAAGAAATCTGAAATCTGAAATCAGGTTATGTTACGTGGTAAAAAACCAATCGGCCACGTAAATGCGAACTTTATCTGGTTCGGGGAACCACAACACACTCAGCTATATAGACAATCCTGAGGGAAACCCGAATACATTCCAGATGGCCTGCGATTTAATTTCAATACCCTAACCAAAACGCGTTTACTTTGCGAGGGCTTTCGTCTGTCAGTTGTCAAAAAACTGCTAGGTTGGCAGCAACGTCAAATTCAAAATGGCCGTTCAGAAACCATCGATCGAATATCGATTTGGAATCGAACAATAGGTACTTTACAACTTTAACTATAACTTTAGGTAGGTTATTATATCATATTATGTTTAACTGACTGCGCCAGGAGAAGATAGGAGAGGGAAGATAGGTACTTTACAACTTTAACTATAACTTTAGGTAGGTTATTATATCATATTATGTTTAACCGACTGCGCCAGGAGAAGATAGGAGAGGGAAGATAGGTACTTTACAACTTTAACTATAACTTTAGGTAGGTTATTATATCATATTATGTTTAACCGACTGCGCCAGGAGAAGGGCAAGCGTACGTGACGTATGTAAGTATGTATCAACCTATATGCACCAATGTATGACCGTTAAGTTAGCAGTCGCTACATACAAAACTTCTTGATTATGAATGCCCTTTGATTTTCGGATGTGGGAGTGACTCGCGCAAGCTCGTTTATGAATGACCAGTCCATACAAACATTAACCTCCCCCTTCCCCTCCCCTCTTCCGTTCCCCCCTTCCGTTCCCCCCTTCCGTTCCCCCCTTCCGTTCCCCCTTCCCTTCCCCCCTTCCGTTTCCCCCTTCCCTTCCCCCCTTCCGTTCCCCCCTTCCGTTCCCCTCTTCCCTTCCCCCCTTCCGTTCCCCCCTTCCGTTCCCCCCTTCCCTTCCCCCCTCCCGTTCCCCCCTTCCCTTTCCTCCTTCCGTTCCCCCCTTCCCTTCCCCCTTCCCCCCTTCCCTTCCCCCTTCCCTTCCCCCCTCCCGTTCCCCCCTTACCTTTCCCCCTTCCGTTCCCCCCTTCCCTTCCCCCTTCCTCTCCAACCCTCCCTTTAATAAACTGACGTCTCACATCTACGGGTGTAAACAGACTTCAAACCTGCCTACCTACCTCCCAAAACAGCTTCATTGATCAAGTAGTTTTTTTATGTCTTTAGAAAGTGTTTTCCCCCATCCACCTCTCAGGAAATCTGAGCAAGCACTTGCTTAGTTGACGTCTCATAGGTACAGGCTACCTACCTGCAAAATTTCAGCTTCATAACTTCATAAGTCAAGTAGTTTTTGATTTTCATCCAGAATTCACACCCCCACATTAGGGGATGAATTTCACCAAATCCCTTCTTAGTGCTACCGTGCTACCCTACGCTATATTAGATAATCCTGTACAAAGTGTCACGTCTCTAGGAAGAACTGTTTAGGCTGTGCGTTGATAAATCAGCTAGTCAATAAGTCAGGACTTGAAATTATATAATAATCACTGTTGTGTCGAAAATATGTGATTTATTGATATCACATATTTTCACCACAACATTGATATTTTGAATGACCTTTAAGAACTTAAACCTATAACTGTAATAAAAACATTCAAGACTAAGTTAGCAAATATTCCAAAACTTTTAAGTTGGATTGTGGAAATGCAAAAACTTTACCTTTAATAGAAAAATACAACATTCATTGTTTTATCTACACACGTATCATAAACCCTCTTTACTGCGTACAAAAACCGCACGTTACGATCAGCATAATGATAAACTACTTGGTAAAAACTCATTTCTTATCTGAAAAATTACACATTATGACCATAATGTGTAATTTTTCTACACATTATGACATTCAAATTTCGAACGACGACGCCCGCCTGCATGCCGCCCCTAGTTTGTCTGTGAAGTTGGTACTGACATTCAAATTTCGAACGCCGACGCCCGAAGTTGGTGCTACAGAACAAGCTAAACAACTGCAGAGCCACAATGCCGGTCAAACATGCGGTTCCTGTACACATCAAAGAGAGCTTATGATATGTGTGTAGATAAACTGTACATAATTAGGCATTAAAACTCTCGAGTGATATTATTATGAAACTCGCCTTCGGCTCCTTTCATAAACCCACTCACGAGTATTAATGCCCTCCATTATGTAGCAGTCACATAAACTACTATTAAATGAAAACGGTTTGGCAAATAATTTATTATCAAATCTAACGCTGATCTCACAATTCACAATTATTTATTAATCAGAACATTAAAAAAATACATTTTACACGAAATTAAAAGGCAATGGCGAGCTTATCTCTCAACAGAGATTTCTTCCAACAAACCGATCAGAAAAACAGCAGTGATGTAGATTTAAAATTTAATTATGTATATTCCAAGGACCTTGTCTATGCTTGGAAGAAAAATGCTTTCAGAAACCTCAACGTCATTTTTAAAGACCTATGGACACCCCACACATATAGGTTTGATTTAAAAATATATTTTGGTTTCAGTTCCATATATGGGGAGCCCCCGTTAATATACTTTTTTTTTTAATATAAAAGTCGCAAAGCGGTTCACAGAATACCTACATACCAAGTTTCAACTGCGTAGTTCTGATAGTTTCGGAATAAAGTTGCTGTGACATACGGACGGACAGACGTACAGACGTACAGACAGATTTGATGAAACTGTAAGGGTTCCTTGTTTCTCTACGGGACCCTAAAAAGTAGAGGAGTTATGGCGTCATCTTTTCTTAGTATGGGAAAAAAATATATTTTGTTCTGAAAAATATCTTATTACAAATGAAAGAAAGGGCTTTCCGAGCCGATTCTAAAAAAATACTTCATAATTTCATTTCAGTCACTTGTTTTAAATATTATTTTTTATTTTTATTTTTTTAATAATACCTTGGACACCTTTTACACACATTGATCTAGCCCCAAACTAGGATTCCCTGTATCTTGGGTACTAGACAACGATATATATACTCATATAGAGAAATATTATACTTAGATAGATAAACAACCATGACTAGGGTACAAACGTCCGTTCTCATCAAACAAACATTTGCCCCCACCGGGACTCGAACCCGGGACCCTTGGTTTCGTAAGCAGCGTCACTGCCGACTCGGCCATTCGGGTCGCCGAAATATTTAATATATATAAAAATAATTATCAAAACATACCAAGTTTGAGCTACTATTGAATATTTTTTGTAAAATTTAACTCAAATGATACATAATATCCTCATCTCTAAACCTAAGAAGGCAATTTAGAAAACATTTACATTTAACATTTATTTTTTCATTATATATGTGACAGTTCCTCTAATTTCAGTATTTTGCGAGACTTATGGATGGAACTGTATTCAACGGGTTTAATTTTACTAGTTAAACATATTTAAAAGAGATCTAAAACTCATTCTGTGGGAGATCTTCTTCTTGACCCCGAGGCTCACCTTCCGAAACGGTGTAGTCTTTTTTTTATATAAAAAAATTTACTTGTAGTTATAAGTAAGTATAATTTTGACGTTGAATAAGACAATTTATTTATTTATATTCAATAAAAAATTGAATCTGAATCTGGAGTTTCCTCGCCTTGCTTTTCCATTGACCACTGTGGGAGAAACAGGGCGAGGAAACTCCCACAGATTGAGTTTTAGATCTCTTTTAAATATATGTTTTGTTTAACTAGTACAAATATTACTTCTATTTTGTATAGAAAACGAAAAATGACGTTTCCTAAACATATATTTACAGAAAACAGCGTATTTTGAATTAGAACTCGAATTTGTCGTTTGTTAGTCCTGCCGCGCCGAAACTAGAAAACTGGAAACATGTCAGCATTCGGATTGTGACGAGCCTGTGACGAGCCTGTGACGAGCCTGTGACGAGCCTGTGACGAGCCTGTGACGAGCCTGTGAGATTGGGAGAGCCACAATGCGTCAAAGATCTTACTTTGACTAGACAGGCCATGACTTTTCTATGAACTTTTATAACGTCACGCCGTTTTCCATACGGTATTGCAGAGGTACAGTTGTGCCCTCCTTTAGTGGGATACTTGCAGAGCAGGATTTGTTTAAAAGGCCAACAGATGGTGTTGTGTAGCGTCTACACTTTTTTTCCTTTGGCGCATTATGAATAAACATATACTGTACAGGCACGTATATGCTTCTGGCCGTACACTAGGATACCCTGTGTCGTAGTCTAGACACAGCAACGTCACACACATAAATTAATGTGGTACATATGGATAGAGGAAAAATAATGTCTGGTAATATTCAACGTAAAGTGTGATGTTATGTTATTTGAAGTAACTGAAGATAAATACCTATACGAGAACATCGATTCCTTCATTCCAATTAGGTAGCTCACATGCGAAACACTTTAGGATACCATAACCATTTTGTTTTTGTTCCGATCCGACTTCGTCGTGATATGCACATTCTCTCCTTCCTCTTCAATATTTTGAGAAGTCCGCGCTATCCCGCATATCTTCGTGAACATTTTGAGTATCTTTTCTCAGGGGATAGACTTCGGAGATCTCACACGGTGTCACTTTTGTCAATTCCTCAGCACAACACTGCTGCTTACGAGCACTCGTTTAGGTTAAGGGCAATACGTTTGTGGAATGCACTTCCTTGCGCTATTAGGGATTGCAAATCCTTGGTCACTTTTAAGAAAAAATTGAAACAGCATCTCCTCTCTTCCGAATAGTGGGTATCTCATAGTATTTATGTGTATCTATGTATTTATTGTATTCTATTATTTTATTTTATAGTATGTGTAGGATGTATTGTGATTTATCTGATAGTATATTCGTAATTCGTAATTTCTTTATTGTACTAAACAAAACAGACATACAGATAACTTATGATAGAAAAAACATGTACAAAGGCGAACTTATCTCTAAAAAGAGATTTCTTCCAGCAAACCATGTTGGATAGGAGACGGAGATGATAGGTAAGGGAAAGAATTGCGCGTACAATTAAGACTATATTCTAATATAATACATATTACACATACATAAAACCCTATTGCTAAGAAATATAGACTACATACACAGTTACATAAATACAGCATATCAATAAATATCTTACAAATATACTAATACTAATACATTATATAGCTAAATAGAAAGTGAAAGATAGTGCTTCTTTAGTCGGTTCTTAAAGATATTCAGTGATGGACTGTCCCTGATGGTGCAGGGAAGTTCATTCCACAGCCGTATAGCGCGGATTCTAAACCCGTGCTCGTAGGTTGCAGTGGAGCGTTGTGGGGCTTTAAGCGTAGTAGCCATGTGAGTTCTCCGAGGCCTGCATGAAGAAAGAAATTCGAAGCGATCACGCAGGAAGTTAGGGTACCGAGGGTTCCACAAAATATTGTAGAGCAGGCATAGGATATGAGAGTCCCGTCGAAGACGAATCGGAAGCCATTTCAACTCCCTGCGATGTTGAGAAACGTGATCATATTTTCGCAGTCCGAAGATGAACCGAATCCCGAGGTTTTGAAGTCGTTCGAGTTTGTTCAGTTGCTCTTCATTTGCGCTTACCCAGCAAACATCAGCATAGTCAATGAGGGGAAGTAAAAGAGACTGGGCGAGAATAATTTTGGTATATTGACTTTATTTCTTTCTTTTAACTCTTAATTGTACACTAGGACTACCTCTCTATAAATATTTTTTCCTTTCCTCACAGGTTAGCTGTAAGAAATTTCTTTTTAGAAATAAGCTCACCTTTGCATATTGTTCATTATATTTTTCCATTGTGTTTTCTGTGCAATAAAGAATTATTATTATTATTATTGTTTTTTTTTGGTGTCCTCTACCCTAAACAAAGGTACCCATCATGCGCCAAAGTAAAAAAATAGTATGGCTCTAAACAACGCCATCTGTTGGATTCCTGCTCTGATAATATCCCATTTAATACTCGATTCTGTGAAGAAGGCGACCTACGCTCACACAACGTTTCAACAAAGCGTTGTCAAAATTATTCATACATTGTTAATTCAGATTAAGTTCAGTGTGTAAATCATTGTAGAAGTAGTGAGCCTAAGTGTGCTATGCTACCATCTCAAGTGACAGTGACAGTGTTTTTTTTTGTTGGAGGGTAAAAATGGAATTGCCCGTCCCCAGGAGTCAGACCTCCCTGCTATATCCGGGTCCGCCCGTACACATCGAGCGGGCATCAGCTCGTGTAGTATACGGACTATAAACAACCCCTGTGTTTGTGTGTGTGTGTCTGTGTGTGAGTAGTTATATATAGATGTTACTACTAGCTATGGTGTTACTAGTAGCCCTGGTGACGTGTGGGTTAGTAAGTGCATCACCTATGGAGATATCCAAGGCATACTCATGATGTTTGCCATCACCGTTTTTAAACCCGGCATCCAAGAGGAGTGTCATACATAAGTTAGAAGTGTCTGTCGGTCGGTGTGTCTGTCTGTATGTCTGTCGGTGGCACCCTAGCGGGCAAACGTGTGGATGGATCTTAATGAAGTTTTCTTTAAAAGGTAGTAGACTTCCTTGCGATGGATCTTTGATGCGTTTGAGTAAAATTGTTTCAGTAGTTCGAAAGTTATCAGCCTTCATTGGAAACAAAACGTAAAGTCAGTTATTCAATACTCCATTTTTCGTGACAGGGGGCTAGCCCATCGCCGCAGCTGTGGAGTAATGATCTTGTCTTCACGATGTTTTCCATCGCCGTTAGAACGTCCGTACCATATATCTAAGACATATTACATATCTCATTGGTACATGGTCAGCACCGGGATTCGAACCTGCAGCTCCTGCGTGAGAAGCAAGCGAGAAACCCACTAGACCACGGAGCTCTAAACTTTTTTTTTTAGAGAATGCAAGTCAAACTAGCGGTCTATCTAGTTACAGGTTTATATCTATTATCTATTCTCTAGGATGCTTCACTTTGACTTCGCGGCTGAGCTCAGCAGTGGCAGAGATACTTTTTTTATCCCCCTCTCAGGAAAAATCCGCCGCGACACTCACTAACTCACTTGGTGACAGTGAACGAAAAAAAAGGAAGGCGCGCTTCTAACAAATTGTCTTTCGATACCTAATTCACCAAGTTAAAAACATAAAAAACCGGTCAAGTGCGAGTCTAAATCGCGCACGAAGGGTTCCGTACCACCGTTCAATGGAAGCGATGGTGTGGAGTGAATAGTTTGGATTTTACACAGCAAAATATTGTTTACAAAGTTATTGGTGCGGTTACTTTCACACTATATGTACGTAACCAGGTGCATCCATAAGTTTGTATGTGGTATTGAAAGAATTGTTGTATGGGAGCCCCCTTAAATATTTATTTTATCCTGTTTTTTAGTATTTGTTGTTATAGCGGCAACAGAAATACATAATCTGTGAAAATTTCAACTCTCTAGCTAGCTAGGTTCTTGAGATACAGCCTGGTGACAGATGGACGGACGGACGGACGGACGGACAGCGAAGTCTTAGTAATAGGGTCCCGTTTGGAACCCTTCGGGTACGGAACCCTAAAAAACCTACTTCAAGTTCAAGCCTTATTTCTTCCTCGCCGCCGGTCGGATGCGCATGAAGTCTAGTAACATGAAAAGTCCTCATGAAAACTTGCTGCACGTAAACCCAAACCAAAACGTCATCAGTGTATATATTTTTTGTTTTTGTAATTTAAAAAAGAAGCGCCGAATAAATTTAAAAAAAATAATGCCGTATTTTTTTTTTTTATTTATAGGTCCTACTCGAGTTAATCATTCACGACAGAAAAATTATAAGCTATTTCACAAAACATATAGGTAAGACATAGGCAATAATTCAAAAATATATTCTATTGTAAATATTCTTGCTATATATAGTCGTAAAACCCCTCCATCAAACCGCACTGAGCCAGCGTGATGGAGTGTGGCTCAATATTACTCGAATTCTTTCGGCGGGGACAATAATAGGATACATTTATTTTATATTCTATTTACAACAAAACAACTCCCATCGGCCTGACTTGAACCATCGACAAGAAAACTTATTTTTTAAAACCCTATTCTTACAATAAAACTCCCAACTCCCCAAGCCTATCGCGTGAGTGGTTCATGAATGGCTCTCTCTTCGCAGGCACAATGAGCGGAGAGGGAGCGCCCCGCGGCCGGAGGGTCCCCACGCCCCGGCCCCCGCAGGCGCCGCGGGACTACTCGGCTAGGTGAGTGTCTAAGCCGCATGCTACACGATTTCTGCGTGCAGCGGGGCGGGTGGGGCGGCGGGGCGGTGCGGTCGCGAGAGCGGCGCGTTTCAATGCAGATTTCTATGGAAGTGTTTACGAAAACAGCGCAGCGGCGCGGCGCAGTAACTATTTAGTAATCTGTGGCGGCGCGGCGGCGACGCTGGACGAAGACTCCGCGCACAAAGCCGCCGCCGCCCGCCACGCTGCCCGCAGAATTCGTTGAGAATTAGACAAAGTAAACAAATACCCGTCGCATCGCGTCGAAGCAGACTGACGCATGCTCCCGCGCAGAGCCCCGCGGGGCAGCACGAGCTCCGAGACCAAGAAAATTATATAAAATATTACTAAACTCCTGTTATAATAACATTAAAAATAAAATAAAACAACAAAAAAATATCCCTTTTTTACCTATTTTTGCGTGTAAGTTTCATATATGAAACTGATTTGGTCTCCGAGCGCTTGTTCATTTAGTTGAATAATAATGCATTGCGAAAAATATTTTTAAGTATTTAATATAACAGAAATCCGGTAATTTTAAAAGTCCATTCTTATCTCTAATAGACCTTTTATGACACATATTTATCCTACATTTTTATGTTGTCTAGTTTAGCCTAGAATTGAAGCTAAAGATGCATTTGTTTGTTCGCGCCCCCTGGCGCTGGCCATATTTAATCCCTTAAACCCATGCCACACTGTTGCAAACAAGGCTTCGACAGGGGTCACCTTGGTGGGAGGCTTGTGGAGCCCGCGGTGGTGTTTGCGTCCACGCAGGTTTACAACGAGGCCTCCACTTCATTGTACTGTCGACTCTGCGTAGACACCTACGTCCGTGCCTGTCAAATTTTCAGAAAGTTGGTGTAGCACCTCCCTTTAGTAGGCAAATTTTAAGTGGTCATTTGTAATTGCAATATTGGTATTGTCATAAAAGCCATATCTGGTTAAAAACTATCTTATAAATATATAATAAATTATTTCGTGAGGCCCGTTACGCAAAATTAGTTCTAGCGGACCATATCTAGAAAATAACCAATGGTAAAATTACCATCCAACATACTCAACGTGGCAATTCAAATTCATACAAAACTAGATCTGCGTTGTATTGGGGTGCGTTTGGAATCAGCGTCTTGTTTGAAAGCAATGATCACGTGTAGCAGGCTTCGGTTAAACTTTTTATCTACACACGTATCATAAACCCTCTTTACTGCGTACAAAAACCGCACGTTACGATCAGCATAATGTTAAACTACTTGGTAAACACTCATTTCTTATCTGAAAAATTACACATTATGACCATAATGTGTAATTTTTCTACATATTATGGCATTCAAATTTCGATCGCCGACGCCCGCCTGCGTGCCGCCCCTAGTTTGTTTGTGAAGTTGGTACTACTGAAGTAGTGCAAAGGAATTATCAATGCCACCATGCCGGTCGAACATGCGCTTCCTGAACACATTAAAGAGAGCCTATGATATGTGTGTAGATAAACTAGTGTATGTAACTGTACATAATTAGGCATTAAAACTCTCGAGTGATATTATTATGAAACTCGCCTTCGGCACGTTTCATAAACCCACTCTCGAGTGTTAATATCCTCCATTATGTAGCAGTTACATAAACTACTATTATGCGATTGCTGAGACTTTTATTAAAGCTTTCCACATAATTATTTTTGCGGTGTCTTTCGCCCAGGACTGACCAAATGTTGTTGGCTAATGCACCGGACAGCTTCTTTTGAAGTATTCTAGAAACATCTGCACTGGCTGCTAGCTCAAATTCCTCATCTACATAGGCCCGGCCCATCCAGCAGCAATTTTGACAATCGGCAATAAAGCTGAATTCCGGCACAGAAATACACAACGCCGATTGTGCTTCGCGTTAAACTGTTTTTAGCGATTTTGCCTTTCTTTTCAAATTGTCACGATAGTGATAGTACAACAATTTATGGTTATTGCAGGAAATAAATACCGCAGTGCTTTTATGGTACTTTTTTAAAAGTCGCATGTGAATTTCAAAGGATTCCAGCCGTTTATTCAACACTTCACCATTTCAAATAATGTTTGGTAGGCTTTCGCATCTCTGTGTATCATTAGAGCATACCCAAGTGATCTTACATTGGTTGAGTTCGAAGTGCTACCACAATGTCCATGTATTGTATATTTTTGACTGAACGGAGGCACACAACACTTAAAAGTTCCATCTCCAAAAAAAACATGCAGTGTTTCCATGAATTGAATGCTCTTTTTTATTGCGAATAATATGATTCGCACGCCATCTCCAGGATTATAATCGGCAAGAAGAAATTCGTGAAAGTTATGTGGGATAGCAACAATTGTTACGTCGTCGTCACTGTTATATGTTACCCTAGGAACATTGAGGGCATTATACCTTCGTCTGTAGGTACATAGGGCGCACTGTAAGTTTCCGGAACTGGCCACTTACATAAACAATATTTAAAAATTTATTGCAACATTTGAAAATAGAACTCTTTGGCTGTAGAATGCAGTTTGTTTCATCTGACTGCCTTTTGTTTTTACCTTGTGGCGCCATTTAAAAAATTGTGTGTCTGCATCAACATGGATTTAACTCGGGAAAATTTTCGTAGTATGATTTTCTACGATTTTAAGTGTAATTTGACAGCTCAACAGAGCATCGCTCGGCTTGAAACAGCTTTTGGCAATGAAGCACCATGCAAGACAACTGTTTACAGCTGGTTTGCAGAATTCAAGCGTGGTCGTATCAATCTCAGTGACGAATCTCGCGATGGTCGGCCGTCCACCGCTGTGACCAACAAAAACATCGATGCTGTGCGCCGTATGATTGAAACAGACAGGCACGTGACCTACCATGAAATTCGCGCATCCTTAGAAATAGGCATGAGTCAAATACAATTAATCCTACACAAACATTTGGGTGTGAGAAAGCTGTGCTCGCGGTGGATCCCACACAACTTGACCGAGGCTCAAAAAACGGACCGCGTCACTTGGTGCAGTGCCATGCTTACCAGATTCAACGAAGGTGCGTCAAATTTGGTGTGGGACATAGTAACAGGTGACGAAACATGGATTTATTGCTACGATCCCAAAACAAAGCAGCAATCGAGCGTATGGGTCTTTCAAGATGAGCCGAAACCAACCAAAGTGGCGCGCGTGAAAAGTGCATCTAAGCGGATGATTGCTTCTTTTTTTAATAAAACTGGACACGTGGCTACTGTTGCTTTAGAGAATCGTCGTACAGTGAATAGTGACTGGTACACGACCATTTGTTTGCCGGAAGTTATTGACGAACTCCGTAAAAATAACCGTAAACGCCGTATCATCCTGCACCACGACAATGCTAGTTCTCACACGGCCAGACAGACAAACGACTTTTTGAAGGCGAAAAATGTAGAACTCATGAGTCATCCTGCATACAGTCCCGACCTGGCACCTTGTGACTTTTTTCTGTTCCCAAAAATTAAGAACCAATTACGCGGTCAACGATTTTCATCACCAGAAGAGGCTGTCGAGGAGTATGAAAAACACGTTTCAGAGGTCACCACAGAGGAGTGGCACAAAAGTTTTCAAAACTGGTTTCATCGAATGAAAAAGTGCATAGACGCCAAGGGAGATTATTTTGAAAAACAATAAATTAGTGTATAGTCCGACTTTCATTTCATCAAAAGATGGCACTGGATATCACTTGTTGCTTACATGCTCCTATTATTTCTGCCTATTCATTTTTTGCCTCATCCATGTCACAGTCCCCAACATGCGTATTTTCTTTTAATATTTTTTCATGCTGTTTGGAAAATAACATCAGAATTAGAAAATTTCAAGGTAGGTACTGTATATGTTCTACACTAGTGACTCTGTGAGCTAGGCTGTAGACCTCGTAAGGGAAACAGGATACGTTTATTTTTCATTATGTTTCACCCCTCCCTTCTCACATCCCCGGCCTCTTATGGCGCGGCCACACTCAGCTCCTCGCCCTGCTACTCGTCCTGCCACTCGTCCTGGTACTCGTGCGTGTATTGTGGCCGCGCATCTCTACTTCGCGAATATTTCGTAAATAATCGCGACGCTCCGCACTAGGTTATTAGGTCCCTTTAACTTTTTATCGTGCCAAAAAGCCGACAAGGCGGTAGCACGAGGACACGGACGAAGAGCAGGATAATGAAAGTGGCCACACCATAAATTAGAGATGCAGTAATTCATGAATCAATATTTTAATGCTGTTTTATATTTCAGTGAATTTTTTTTGTAAGACTTCTGTAAGATTTAACAAACATCTCGGGAATGTACATTTAACAACTACGAAGTATTGCATTATTTCCTGCCTTCATGACTTTCATTTATTTTTTATTTAATTGTAAAGTGTATTGATTTAGTGTGCAAAAAAGTATATTGAATTGAATGAATTAATATTTAAATGCTGTTGGCTGGAAAGAAATCTTTATACGCTTCTAGGGCACGTGTTTAGCCATGTCCAATGGGGTGAACAAAGTTTACAGGAAGTTCATTTAGTTCACCCAGATGAACAAGGTGAATTAAGTTTTCTAGAAGTTAACTTGATTCACCCAGGTGTTTAAAGTATACAAAAAGTATACTTTAGTGCACCTAGGTGAATTAACTCAGCTGAATGAAGTATACGTACCCTTTTGAGAGGCTTGTCAATTAATTTAATACCATACGGGCCCAGGGCTACTGTATCGTAACTATATCGCGACTGTATCGCGGCGGTATCGCGAGTGTATCGCCATTGTATTGCGACTGAATGGCGACTGCATCGCTATTAAAGCGTGACTGTATCGCGACAACATCGCTACTGTATTGCGATTGTATCGCAACTACATATATGGCGCCTGTATTGTGACTGTGTCGCGACTGTAGGCCTACAAAAATCCTTGGGTGACTATACTACCTGTCACAGGACAAGACACCTCAATCGTTATCATAACTGCATAGTATGGACATAGCAAATGTCGAGTGATAAGGGTCGCATAGACAGACACGTTACGTAGAAATGGGCCACATGCAGTGAACGAATCGTTCACTGGCCACATGTCCCTGCAAACTTTTGGACCCAGCCGCTCTATTGAACATTTTATACATTCCCCAAGCCCCAGTGATTCATGGATACACCCAGGAATAACTACGACATACCTATCATAAATATTCGCACTTGAATAGGTAGTTGGCTAATAGGAGAATGGCGAGTCTGCCGACAGCATGGCATCCGGAGCTTTGATGTTGACTTCAGCCATGTGGTTCCGGTGCGTTGCTGTTGCAGGCAAATTGTATTATTCGCCCGTTTGCACATGGCGGTGAACATAATTTGTCAGGTGTGGTTATACCCGAAACATTTTACGCATAAGCACAACAAAAATGGTGTACTATCTAGGTATTTGGGTAAAATTTAGCTCTCGCAAAACAGACTTACCTGGGCGACTTAAGTCGCCACCTGGTTGGGCGGCAACTGCCTTAAGGCCTTGTATCGGTAACATTGGTAACTCGATTCGAGCAATTTTGGATAAAACCATATTAAAATAAAGTTCATTACAGCTCACACTGCAATATGGTTATTTCTTCAGTCACAGTCGCTGCGGAAGAAGAAAAAAATAAAAGAAAGGAATTTTTATTTACGAAGAAATACATTACATTGTTTATCCTCTATTATAAAGAGATAACAACGACAATAATTAAGATTATTGGTGACCCTCACACTAGGTGAAGCCTATATTTTATATTATATATAAATTTACCAGTAGGTTTTAGGTATTCGTAACAAAATGGACGCTTTTTATTTTGTATTATTCTAGGGATGGACCGAAATTCGATATACATTCAGTTTGACCGAAGTTCGGCAGTTTGAACAGAACTTCGGCATTCGGCCGAAATTCGGTTTAAATGCCGAACATTCGGTGCAAAAAAAGTAAAATTCTCACTTGCATTTTGACTGAAATCAATAGAATAGAAACCATACTTATATTGTAATATAATAATCGTAAAATAAAATTAGGCCTTTATTCATTGTCATTTATTTTGAAATTAAATTAGTTTAACATTTTTGCCTAAACTAAACAAAATAAACTTGGTATTTTTAAATGCGTACTTATAAATAAACAAAAAAACACTTCTTGTTCGGCGGGGTGCATCTACATATTTATTTTGACAATTCATGTAAGTGCGTAAACAGGTCATAACGTGTCGCTATCGAGAAATCGCGGCGAAATTAAACCGAAGTTCGGCCGAAGTTCGTATTCGGTTAAAACCACATTCGGCCCATCTCTAATTATTACTCCAATTATTAAATTGCAATTAATATATTAAATTTAGAAAACTTATTATCTTTCACATAATATAAATATTAAAGTGATAACAATTATTGATTTAAAGCGAACATTGTGTTTTTTTTATATATTCTTCAAAAAACACTGAATATTTCTATAATTTCAAACAAAGCACTTAGGTATTTTTAATGCCTTTTTTGAACCATATCAATATTATTTTTAATTCCCAAAAGACATCTGAATGAATGTGGTGAAAAACATCTAATTCCTTTTTTTTTCTTAGTTCATTGACTTTTAGATAAGGAACGGGATTTCTTCATAAAATATATAGTTTCTTCATGTATTTGGAAAGAGGAATCTTCCTTCCTTTAGAAATCGCATCGTCAGAGCACCACCGTTGTGACGTCACGATCCAAGTGCCAACTTAATTCGCCTAGGTATATTTTCAATGCCACTTTTTTTTCCTTGACTAGGATGTAAAAATAAGATTCCAAGAGGGTTGTGTGACGCCGTTGTTGTTTTTTGACATAAAACAAACAGACAGACAGAATAGCTGTTGCGAGATATTTTCATATTACTTTAACGTTTACTGATGCAAAGTATTGCAAAGTTTACGCGTGGCGCCATCTATTACAGGTCTCAATAAACAGGTTGGACCTAGAGTTCAATATTCGCAACATCCAAGTTGCTGTACCTCCAAGTTCTCATTACTGCCAAGAGATGGCGGTGCTTGATACGCTGCAGAATACAAATCGGAATTAAGAAAATATTTCTCTCCCTCAGTGGTCCAATGTAGAGAAGTAGCAAAAAATAAAAAACAGTGAAATGCGACTCTAACTCGCGCACGATGGGTTCCGTATCACCGTTAAATGGTAGGTATAGTGAGGAGTGAATAGTTTGGATTTTACATAGCAAAATGTTGTTTACAAAGTTATTGGTGCGTCTACTTTCACACTCCATGTACGTAACCAGGTGCATTCATAAGTTTGTATGTGGTCTTGAAAGAATTGTTGTTGTTTAGTATTTGTCAGAATTATATCATCTGTGAAAATTTCATCTGTCTATCACGGTTCATGAGATACAGCCTGGTGACAGACGGACGGACGGAGAGCGAAGGCTTAGTAATAGGGTCCCGTTTGGCAGCCTTCGGGTACGGAACCCCAATGAAGTTTACTTAGACCTAAGTATATGCTTGTAAATATCTATAGTAATAAATAATTATTGTCTTTGACTTTAACCTTCGGTATCTAATAAACTACGGGGAAGCTTTAGTTGCACCTATAATAGTAGTTTATGTGACTGCTACATAATGGAGGGCATTAATACTCGAGAGTGGGTTTATGAAACGAGCCGTAGGCGAGTTTCATAATAATATCACTCGAGAGTTTTAACGCCTAATTATGTACAGTTACATACACTAGTTTATCTAGACACATATCATAAGCTCTCTTTGATGTGTTTAGGAACCGCATTAGTCTTGTGGCTGCTCGGTCATCAGAGAGAGCGCTCCGTACTAGTACATTACAGTCAGTGTACTAGTACACTCTAACAGCTCTATTAGTACTATTAGGACGTTGCATCTTATGAATAAAAAAATATGCCTGCTCGGTCATCACATCAGAGAGCGCTCCGTACTAGGACATTTCAGTCAGTGTACCAGTAAGTTCTAACAGCTTTATTAGTACTATTATGTATGGCGTAGGATCGAATAAAAAATGGAGCTATTCGGTTAACCTTTCTTTTCGTGCAGAGCAGAAACTTGAGGAATGTTATACTCTGATAATATTAACATATTTATACAATTCTATGTGTCTGTTTGCATAGCAGAATTAAAAAGTAAAATATTATTTGATTTCCCTTCATACTTAAACAGGCTTAGGACTGTCATTCTAGTCAAGATGTCAATGCCGTGTCTGTGTGTGCGAGAGCGAGTCGGCATGGCTCAATGCCTCCCGCCCGCCGCCCCGCTCTCTCGGAGCGATGTCCTAATAGTCCTAATAGACCGAATGTCCGATTAGCGTAGGGAAACGTTTCTTTTCGTTCATTACACAATAACGTTTCCTATTCGTTCTTCGTACATGACCGACACAAGACTAAACCGCATGTTTGACCGACATTGTGGCGCAGTTGTTTAGCTTGTTCTGTAGTACCAACTTCACGCAGGCGGGCGTCGGCGTTCGAAATTTGAATGTCATAATATGTAGAAAAATTACATATTATGGTCATAATGTGTAATTTTTCAGATGAGAAATGAGTTTTTACCAAGTAGTTTAACATTATGCTGATGGTAACGTGCGGTTTTTGTACGCAGTAAAGAGGGTTTATGATACGTGTGTAGATAAATAAGATTATGTGAACTAAATGTTGTCACCAATAAACTATGCGCATAACTTTTATTAAAAGGAAATGGCCCAGTTCTAGCTGTTGAGGTGAGGGGCGCCGCATTCGCCCGTCGTCTCCTGGCGGGGTAGCGGAACTGGCGGGGTAGCGGAACTGGCGGGGTAGCGGAACTGGCGGGGTAGCGGAACTGGCAGGGTAGCGGGCGGTGCGGAATAGCATCGGGCCGCCCGGATACTTAAAAAATTAGGTGTTTTTTAGAATTTACTGAAAAACGGAAATAAGCTAAAAGAGGAAAATTTTGGTATAAAAATTATGAGAAAAATCAGGAATTTTATATTAAAATTATTGAATCTCCTTTCAAATGTAGACTATGTTCAGGAGGACGTAGTATTTAAACTAGATTATATCTTTGTGAATAACATATATACAAACTCGAACGACTTCAAAACCTCGGGATTCGGTTTGTCTTCGGGCTGCGCAAGTATGACCATGTCTCACAGTATCGCAAGGAGTTGGGGTGGCTTCCGATCCGCCTTCGTCGTGATATGCACATTCTCTCCTATCTGTTCAACATTTTGCGAAATCCCCGCTACCCCTCATATCTTCGAGATCGTTTCGAGTTTATTTCCTCCAGGCATAGCAACCGGAGATCCCACACGATGTCTCTTCTCTCTACTCCTCGGCATAACACTGCCGCTTACAAACACTCGTTTAGGTTAACGGCGATTCGACTGTGGAACGCACTTCCCTGCGCTATTAGAGATAGTCCCTCAATTTTCACTTTTAAGACAAGATTGAAAGAGCATTTCCTTTCTCTTTCGTGATAGGTACTTTTATATATGTATATATAAGTAGTATATGTTTTATAGATATATTTTTTTTTGCTTTTGTATTTTATTTAGTATATATCATTTATTAAATTATTATGTTTTAGTTGTAAACAATTAGATGTGTACAGTTTTATTGCGCACTAGGACTCTCCTGTTGCACAATTTTTCCTGTCCTACCTAGGTTTGCTGGTAGAAATCTCTCTTTAGAGATAAGCTCGCCTTTGCTCATAAAATGTTTTGTTACCTTACTATTAAGATTTCTGTGCAATAAAGAATAAAGAATATAATTTTTTGAGACCTATGAATTAAATGGAAATAATTTTATATTTTTTTTTGCCAAAGCTCTCTTCAGTGGTTTTGTGTGATCTTGGGCCTTAAACTGCACATCAAAAATACTGATTTGCACAGCAAATATAAGGGCCAAATACTGCGGTAGCTTAGGTGAAGGTTAATGGAGGTGAGCGAAGCGAAGCCCCCTTTATCCTTCGTGTTAGATTCAACATGTAAGAACAACAAAATATACTTAAACATAAACTTAAGTACTCATTAAACTATTTAAAACTTAAAAAGTATTTTTGTTGATCCTTTTTTGCTGTGCAAATCAGAATTTTGGTGTGCGATTAAATACTAGCCACTTTTAACCCATATCATCCTAGTGTTCCATTTTTAAAACGGTATTTTTTTTATTTTTTACTCGAATTTTTGAACGCGTCTTTAAAGTAAAGTTTTTATGTTGGTATTACTGACATTTCTAGCTGTCAGATGAACACATGTCATTTCACATCGCGTGGTTTTGTTGATCTAGAAAACATAATTGTGTTTGTAAGTTTTGAGTGAAAAATATGGCGAACAGGAAAATGGAAGTAATCATGATGTTTACATTATACTACTGACTATTTAGGGTTTATAAACATGTTATAGTATTTTTCTATCATGTCGTCATACGTATTTAGAAATAAAAAGGCAAATTTGAGGGTAGCTGTAAGTTTTATGTACCGTTCCATTATTTGAGCAGTAGGAACATAAGCACATGTAATTTTTATACATTAGGAACTTTATTTTATCTGTATTGCCTCGTAATTATAATATTATTTTATTGCAGATTGAATGTGTATCAGATAATCTCTCAGTTGGAAGAAGATGACGGCTTGTTTGCGGCTGATATTTTCATCACACCTCCTGAAAATTGGCAAAATAGCGACGAAGATAGAGGTGACGAAGAGTTTGCAAGTATAAATAATTTGTACATCAGTTACTATCAGAAGCTGAACTTCGAGTCACTAGATCGTCTCGAGCTGAATCTAGGATAGTTCATGAGGTCGTTGGAGATGAACAAGAAGTTGAACCAACACTTCCACATCGTCAGTGACGTAGCCTTCACAGCCCATATCCTCGTCGACGGCAACACCGCCACCGCCAAAAAGAAAACGTGTTGAAGTTAAAAGAAAGTGGTGGTTTGTAGATATTCCAGAAAAGGCTGAGAGAGAATACTGTGAACGAGATTTCCTGGAAAACCCGGAAAATTTGGAAAAAACTGTTCAGGTTTTTGAACTATTTTTTTATGAAGACGTGTTCGAATTACTGCGCTCAGAAACTGAAAAAAATGTGATTCAGAAGGGTAAACATGCATTCCGTGTTACTACAACGGATATGAAACACTTTATAGCCATTCTCTTATTGTCGGGATATAACAGTGTATCGAGATACATAATGTATTGGGAACAAAGAGTTGACTGCAGTTTTCCAACAGTGGTAGCTATTATGTCAAGAAATCAATTTGAAGATTTGCTGCGTTATTTCCATGTTGCCGACAATAATAATCTTGGTCCTAATGATAAGTTTGCTAAAGTGCGTCCTCTATGGAATCTGCTCAATGCACGATGGATAAAGTATTACCCTGGAGATAGAAATTTGAGCATTGACGAATCTATGATTCCATATTTTGGGAAACATAGTACTAAGCAGCATAGCCATGGAAAGCCAATCAGAATATAAAAATTGGTCTATTTGTACGCGACATGGATATTTGATTTATGGTGAGCTGTATCAGGGAGCTAGTACCGGAAATACCCATCCTGAGTTAGTTGTTGGTGCCTCAGTTGTTCTGGATCTAATATCAAAGCTGCCACAAGGTAGCTACAGTTTTTATTTCGATATTCTTTTTACATCCTTACCGCTGCTTGAGGAGTTACAAAAAATCGGTCACGATGGAACAGGGACTATACGAGCTAACCGAACTGAGAAAGCACCTCTCAAATATCCGCAAAAAATGAATAAAACAAGCAGAGGACAAACAAAATAAATAAACTCGATGTGGTGTATGCCACAAAACCACAACCATGAAGTGTATCAAATGTAATGTTGCCTTACATAGCAAATGTTCTATCATTTTTCATGCTCAATAACACACGCAATTGTATTTTTAAGTAATAATTATAAGATTTAAAACTTCTTACAATAAATAAAAAGTGAATACAATCGTTTTATTTCCCAACGAAATCCATAGCCACTGACAGTATCTTACATGTATGTTTAATCCTAGTGTTCCATTATTGGAACGGTTACAAAACTAAAAATCTAAATGAGATTAAAATTTTTTTGGTATGTAGTTCTCATTATACATGTTTAATATTTATGCGTCGGAAACGCACCGGTTTTTTGTTGCGCGAATCGATCGCGAGTAATCGAGACATCACTAGCGAAAACTACACTAGCAGCTGTCACTCGTACCGGAACGAGATGTAAAATTGGAGGTTATCTTTTTCTCTTGGTCTTGTCTCATCGGGAGAATAACATGGCGGCTCGGGCCCCGTGGCATTGATGGTATTTCGGTGTACCAATTATCATACAGGCATCGGGCCTGGTCGGAGTGTAAATCTACCTCATAGCGTCGGGCTATTGATCGTAATTAGATTCGCGTCAGCGGTCAAGTGATTTGTGTTGTGAAGCACATAGTCGTATCGGCGGCGACTCTACGTGCCGCCAGCAGCGCGCCGGCGACGGCGTCGGACAGCGACGGCAAGGGTTCGATCCCATCCCCCATTCCAAAACTGTCTCCTCTCCCGCATTCCCCTGTCTCGAATCGAGCCTTCAATCTATCCTGTCTGCGGTGACAAGGTAATAAAAAATCCATCAATTCTTTTCTCTCACGTGCTAGGGTTAACGAAATCCGGCCCTTTGCGGGTGTCGGAACGGATTTCGCGGGACCATTCATGGTCAAGTCTTCACAGCTACGGAACGCCAGATTAGTGAAGGCATACCTGTGCGTCTTCGTGTGCTTGGCCACGAAGGCAGTCCACTTGGAGGTGGTCAGTGACCTCACTACGGAGGCATTTATCGCATGTCTGGATCGGTTCGTCTCACGAAGGGGCCTCCCGACATTAATCCGTTCGGACAACGGCACAAATTTTGTCGGAGCCAGGCGATATCTGCAGGAGGTCACTCAATTCCTGAACGGTAACCAGGACGCCATCGGTACGGCTTGCTCCTGACGAGGGATTGAATGGGTTTTCAGTCCGCCGGGATGTCCTCATTGGGGAGGAATTTTTGAGGCTGCGGTTAAATCGGCTAAGTCGCACCTGACGAGGATCATCGGTGAGACCTCTCTACGCTTTGAAGAGCTTGCGACGCTGTTCTGTAAAATTGAAATGACACTGAACTCGCGTCCGTTGTGCCCGCTCAGTTCGGATCCAAATGATTTGGAAGCGTTGACGCCGGGTCACTTCCTGATAGGTCAGCCCCTTAACGCCCTGCCAGAATACCCATTCGGTGATGTTAAGTTAAGTCGGTTAACTAGGTGGCAGATGTTGCAGCAGATGGCTCAAGATTTTTGGAAACGGTGGTCCCTTGAGTACTTGCACATCTTGCAGCAGCGCCTTAAGTGGACTGACCGGACGAGCCCCCCTCAAGTCGGTGATTTGGTGCTGATTAAGGATGCTGTTCAGGCTTCTCGGCACCTAATGACCTCGCAGGGGCCCATCAGCTACGAGGTAGCGTAGCGATCAGATGCCAAGAAGTGAGAACGTCGGCGATTCACCGAGCTAATACTTATGAGTCGATCTAACCTGGTCTGTGCTTCGGTCCCGTCAACTTCCTGTCTCTCTGCAAGGCCCGGGTGCACCCTAGGCTCTTCTTGGTAGACAGGTTCTTCAGCCAACCAGGTATGACTGGCAGGCCAGCTTCGACGAGCACAGTGTTCCAACACAGGTTATGTTACGTGGGAAAAACCAATCGGCCACGTAAATGCGAACTTTATCTGGTTCGGGGAACCACAACACACTCAGCTATATAGACAATCCTGAGGGGAACCCGAATACAATCCAGATGGCTTGCGATTTAATTTCAATACCCTAATCCAATACGCGTTACATTGCGAGGGCTTTCCGTCTGTCAGTTGTCAAAAAACTGCAAGGTTGGCAGCAACGTCAAATTCAAAATGGCCGTTCCGAAACCATCGATCGAGTATCGATTTTGAATCGAACAATCACCCGCCCGGACAGGCACCCACCTGTCCCTTAATCTACGGGCAGCCGAGACAACGTTGCTACCGCTCGTTTTAGAACCGAGCCTCCTACTAGAACCTCTGCAGACCGGGGGGTCCCGTCCTTGCCAGGGAACAAGTTAACAATGCGCCCCCTGCGCCAACGTAGTGGCGGTAGGTTAGCATCCTTAACCAGAACGAGGTCACCAACACTAGGGGGGCTGGTTTTGTCAGTCCACTTAAGGCGCTGTTGTAAGATATGCAGATACTCGAGCGACCAACGCTTCCAGAAATTCTGAGTAAACTGCTGCAACATCTGATACCCTGACAACCGATACAATTTCACTCCCTCGAAGGGGTGCTCGGGCAACGCGTTAAGTGGCTGTCCTATCAAGAAATGGCCTGGGGTCAGAGCCTCCAGGTCATTTGGATCCGAGCTGAGCGGACACAACGGTCGCGAATTGAGAACGGCCTCGATCTTACAAAACAATGTCGCGAGCTCCTCAAAAGTCAGCGCAGTCTGACCTACTATACGCCCCAAGTGCGTCTTAGCTGACTTAACTACGGCCTCAAAAATCCCACCCCAGTGGGGGCAAATCGGTGGGCTGAAGGTCCACTGTATACCCCGACGGGAGAGGGCCGTTCCAATATCCACTTTATTTACATTCAAAAGGTTGACTATCTCTCGTAAGTATCGTTCCGCACCGATGTAGTTAGTGCCGTTATCAGAGCGGATCAAAGTTGGAAGTCCCCTTCGAGAAACAAACCTATCCAAACAAGCAATGAAAGCCTCTGTCGAGAGATCAGCAACGAGCTCGAGGTGTACCGCCTTGGTGGATAAACAAACAAACACACATGAGCTATACCGGTCCAGCAGAAACCCGGCGTCAGGGTCCTCAGCCTTCTGGGTAACATGCACGGCCGCTCTGGGGCCATGATCCGAAGATACTACTACATGGCTGTGGGGCCAGTCCGATTCTCTCCTGGCAAGCCAGGGTGGTCCCCACCACAAATGGTGTCTAACGAGTTCAGGAGCCCGACATCCCCTGGATGCACAATCAGACGGGTTCAATTCTCCTGGTACATGTCTCCAGGTCAGTGGGACCTCAGACGACACAATCTGGGAGACACGGTTCGCAACAAAAACCTCTAAGTTATGGACCGAAGCCTTCAGCCAGCACAAAACAATCTGGCTGTCCGTCCACGCGTACACCGTATCCTCCAAAACCACTGACCCACGCAACACTGTTAGAGTGTGATTCAAAAGTTTGGTCAAAAGAGCAGCCCCGGACAGTTCCAGTTTTGGAATCGTCATCCTTGTCCGAATAGGCGCTACCTTGCTTTTTGCCAAAACCACACGCACGTCGACCTCCCCGGTTGAGGTGACGGTTCGCAAATAAACCGCTGCCGCAAACCCTCGTTCAAAGGCATCACAAAACCCGTGAAGGGTTGCCCTGTAATCCCCAGCAGGGACCAATTTCCTCGGCAGCGATACATTATTTATCTTGAGGCCCAACCATTTTGCTAAATCATTCGATACAATGCAGCCCTGAGCTCCAGAATCTAATAGGGCGCGAACGTATGTTGGGTTGCCCGCCAAATCCCAAACAAGCACAGAGGCGATCGGTAACACCACCGTCTCCGGTTGGGGGGCAACAAATTGTTGGGCCGCAAATTCCTAGCGAGGGCCCGCGGGGCCCCACTCTGCCTGTAACCGATCAGGTATGCAGCTATACGCCAGCGGGTCCCACTGTACAAATGGCCCACGCGCCGGTTCCATTGCCACCCTACGACGCCCCCCGAAGGGGGGTGGGCGTGAATTCAACCGTGGCCGCTCCATGAGCGGGGGGGACATCACATGCGACCGACGAGGACGAGGCGACGAGCGGGGCGACAACTGAGGCGGCGTCCGAACCGCATCCGCATAGCTCGAAGGTGTCCCATGCCACCCGCCCGTTACGGCCTGCTCAACATACCCAATGTCCCGCTGAGTCGGATGCTGAGTCGCAACCGAAAACTCAGGGCCCCCCATGTGATGACCCTGAGTGCGGCCCTGCACCCCTGGGTGGCTGCGTGCTTGTGGCCCCATTGCCCGCTGAGTCGGATGCTGAGTCGCAACCGAAAACTCAGGGCCCCCCATGTGATGACCCTGAGTGCGGCCCTGCACCCTAGTACCGCCCTGTGCACGTGGGGACATTGGCCCCTGAGTTGCGCTCCGAGTCGCAAACGAATTCTCAGGGCCCCATGCCGTGTCACCCTTGGTACGGCCCTGTGGACGTGGGGACGTTGGCCCCTGAGTTGCGCTCCGAGTCGCAAACGAATTCTCAGGGCCCCATGCCGTGTCACCCTGGATACGGCCCTGTGGTGGCTGTTGGCCGTACCGGTTCATGCACAACAGATTGTTGTGGGCCCCACCACAATATCCGCACATTTTTGTGCGCGTGCAGTACCTAGCCATGTGTGGCCCGAGGCACAGGAAACACCAGCTCCGCTGCTTGGCCGTCCGGCACCGTCCCTGAACCCTAAGTTCCCCGAACTTATTGCAATTGGCCACAGCATGGCCAATCTGCCTACAACATGGGCAGGTCTCACTATGTGGGGTCAATGCACTCACAGTCCCATACGACTGCCGGTTGGTGCGGTCCTTCCTCGTCGGAGAGCCCCTACTCACAGCGCTCCCGGCAGCTCTCTGTGGCTCCGAAGGATGGGTGACCGTCAACCCCAAATTCTCTGCCCGTCGAGCCTCCTCTTCCAAGAATCCGACCAAGTCGGAGAAGGCGGGCAGGTCCTCGGCCGACCTCCCGTGAGACTGTTCGAAACGAGTCTGCACGTCAGCGGGTAGGCGGGAAAGTACAATGTACAACAGTAGGTACGACCATTCACCAACCGGAAGTCCAAGATTCTCTAGAGCCTTGGTGACGGACAACAATGGGTTCAAAACCTCCGTCTGTATGGCCCCGACCTTGTTCACAACCGGGATACTAAACAAACGGTTCAGTTGGGCATCGGCCAACCTCCGTTTGTTATGGTAACGTCTGACCAACAATTGTCTGGCCGTTTCATAGTTACCCTCCGTAACTGTCAAATGAGCGACCAGCTCCCTAGGCTCACCCCTCAATGCTGCCACCAGCTGAGCCATCTTGACAGACTTGGTAATGTCCGATCGCATGTGCACCAAACTGTCGAACAGATTGATGAAGCTCATCCATTCACCGGACACTCCGTCAAAGGTAGGCATAGTTATGGCCGGTAACCTGGACCCTGAACCCTGAAGCGGCAGAGGTGCTTCAATGTCACCACCATAGCTGGACTCGCGCTGTCTACGTATGTCCGCAGCCTTCTGCGTGATAGCAGCTGCCATCTCCATACATTGGTCGACATCCCCTAGCAACCGTGACAGCCTGTCAGGTGCGCAACCATCAACTGATTCCGCCTGCGCGGACAATTCGAGCACCCTGTTGTAACGTTCCTTAACGTCCATAGACCGCTCCAATACCACATCATGCCTATCTAAACGGTCTATCAGACCGTGTGCGGAGGAAAACCATCTGAGTTCCTTAGAAACACCCTTCTGGATTTCAGATAACGACATGATCGGAACGATACTTACTCACAATTTGCAGTAACTCAATTTTATTGGACCCTCCAGTCTATAACCCAAACGAGGGAACCCTAAACCACAACTTAAACAATGCTGTTTTCCTTAAACAATAGGAACCGAGTTTTATATCTATATAAATTCTGTAAATACAATTTAGTTTCCCTTTATCATTATAACACACACAGATAGTCAATATTAGTTCAAGTTATAAATTGCTATAAACTGAAAACAATGTAATAGCCTGCTATCAATAGATGTAACTACCTATGTTAACCAAACATTCATTAGCATTACTAGACCACTAATAGATTGACTAACTGGTACTTCAATGCAAATTTCAATTCACCTACAATGTACCTAAGTTGAGTACCTACTATTCTGAGTCACATCTCAGTACAACTGGTCATTTAGGGAAAACTGTAATATCTGTCTGTCTACTACCAGCAATAGACTTATAGCTTACAATACTACCAATCTATGTGGATACAGGAACAACACCAAGTTAGCTAATAACCGCCTATACCTACAGATTGATAGTCCCAAATCGTGGGTTCCTGGAGCCCTTGACGGCTGCAAATCTCAGGAAACCACGCTCTTGCTACCAAAATGTGTTCAGGCTTCTCGGCACCTAATGACCTCGCAGGGGCCCATCAGCTACGAGGTAGCGTAGCGATCAGATGCCAAGAAGTGAGAACGTCGGCGATTCACCGAGCTAATACTTATGAGTCGATCTAACCTGGTCTGTGCTTCGGTCCCGTCAACTTCCTGTCTCTCTGCAAGGCCCGGGTGCACCCTAGGCTCTTCTTGGTAGACAGGTTCTTCAGCCAACCAGGTATGACTGGCAGGCCAGCTTCGACGAGCATAGTGTTCCAACACAGGTTATGTTACGTGGGAAAAACCAATCGGCCACGTAAATGCGAACTTTATCTGGTTCGGGGAACCACAACACACTCAGCTATATAGACAATCCTGAGGGGAACCCGAATACAATCCAGATGGCTTGCGATTTAATTTCAATACCCTAATCCAATACGCGTTACATTGCGAGGGCTTTCCGTCTGTCAGTTGTCAAAAAACTGCAAGGTTGGCAGCAACGTCAAATTCAAAATGGCCGTTCCGAAACCATCGATCGAGTATCGATTTTGAATCGAACAGATGCGAACCTGCCATCATTGAGATGGAGACGAGGACGGATCGTCAATTTGTACACGGGTCGGGATGGCACGCCTCGATCAGCAGAAGTCAAGGTGGGGGACTCGGTCCTCAAGAGAGCGGTCGCAACACTTTCTCGCCTTCCTATTGATTAGGGACAGGTTCGGGCCTGTCCGGGCGGGTGACTGTTTAATATTTATGCGTCGGAAACGCACCGGTTTTTTGTTGCGCGAATCGATCGCGAGTAATCGAGACATCACTAGCGAAAACGGCACTAGCAGCTGTCACTCGTACCGGAACGAGATGTAAAATTGGAGGTTATCTTTTTCTCTTGGTCTTGTCTCATCGGGAGAATAACATGGCGGCTCGGGCCCCGTGGCATTGATGGTATTTCGGTGTACCAATTATCATACAGGCATCGGGCCCGGTCGGAGTGTAAATCTACCTCATAGCGTCGGGCTATTGATCGTAATTAGATTCGCGTCAGCGGTCAAGTGATTTGTGTTGTGAAGCACATAGTCGTATCGGCGGCGACTCCACGTGCCACCAGCAGCGCGCCGGCGACGGCGTCGGACAGCGACGGCAAGGGTTCGATCCCATCCCCCATTCCAAAACTGTCTCCTCTCCCGCATTCCCCTGTCTCGAATTGAGCCTTCAATCTATCCTGTCTGCGGTGACAAGGTAATAACAAATTCATCAATTCTTTTCTCTCACGTGCGGGCAAAGGCACACCCCCTTAGGACTCCACGCCGTTCGGTAGGCGTGGGAAATTAAACAATACATCTATAAACATGCTCCGATACGATTTTCATAAAAATTGTAAATTATTTTACTATGGTTGGGATGATACGGGTTAAATGATTGCACATCAATAAAACCAATTGTCACTCAAAACAAGCATAACTAAAAATAAAATAAGTCTTATCAAAAATAGAGGATCTTTTAACTGGTTATGCACCAAAATTTGTATGATAACACTGAAATACTGCCTTTAAATCTAAAATCTTCATGACACACCTAAACTACTGACTTGCACAATAATTCATCCAATTGCATATCAAAATTTCTAATATTCCTATCAAAAGTTGCAACTCAATAACAATGTTCATTACATCAAATCACCTTTACCACTTTACTAGTGTATTGACTAAAAATCTATTTTACAAACAAAAATACTTTTTTGCACACTAAATTGCTTTCTCTTCGATTTATTTTACTGAAAATTGTTTTGGCGCGCACATTAGTTGAGTAACTAACGTTTTTGACAATCTTACGGTGACATATATATACCTATATATGGCCGTTGTGACAGGCTGTGGGGGCCATGTTGTTTTGGCGGCATCTGTCAATTTTGTTTTTTTTGTTTGTGGTTTGGGTATTTTGACGACTGATTGTTTATTCAGTCGTCAAAATACCCAAAACAGAACACTTTATAGATAGATAGATAAAGCTTTTGCTTTATTTATCTATCTATACGGTTTTTCAATAGGGACGGGCCGTTGTGACAGGCTGTGGGGGCCATGTTGTTTTGGCGGCATCTGTCAATTTTGTTTTTTATTGTTCAGTCACTGATAGCAAATCACAATTGATAGCATGTTCAAATGTTAATGTTTGGAAGAGGACAGCAATTTTGGCCGAAAAATCATCTTTAGCGAAGAGATTTTTTTGGATGAATGGCTGGTAAAAAACAAAATCGCCGTAAACGAGACATAAATTTACTTTTTGGTGCGCATTTTGGTCTGTAATTTTTAGAAAACGATGTTGGTTAGGCCATAACTGTAATGGCGAGCGCTACAGATCAATTATAACCATTTTTTTTGGCCCGAATTGGTCGTGAAAGCAGGACGACACTACGTGCTTCACAGCGAAGGCTACAATTGACATTCTGAATGAAAGGTTTGAGGATATGGTTATTTCTCGCATAGGTCGTGACTTGGACGTGAATTGGCCACCAAGATCGTGCGATTTGACCCCGTTAGACCTTTTCTTGTAGGGTTTTCTGAAGTCCCAGGTCTACTCCAATATACCGCAATCGACCGATGTCCTCAAAGTCATCATAACCCAGGCCATCGCTCAAATTGGACCTCTCGGTTTCATGCCACCGTGAGAAGCCGCGACGGACATTTGAACGACGCCATATTCCATGCATAATGACAAACAATGCCTTTGAAATCAATAAATAATTTCCATTTTATTTTCTATTTATTAATACCTCTCACACAGCTTGTTTAATTACATTTCAACATCGAACTGTCCCTATTAGAAAACTCTATATCTACCTAAACATAAAGTGAAGGAAAATGGGCGTGGTGAAAAAAGCCTGTTGTATATTTAGATCAAAAGTCAAACCTTTTATTGCCAATAGGCAAAAATAATGCACTTTGAAAAGTTTTGGGTTTACAAAACACTTACATGGATAAAAATTTAATATACATCAAATATGATCATCTAACTAATGAGTACATGACTGATTAAGGTTTAAGTTTGAAAAAGGAAATCTCCCTTTCAGTGGTGATTCATGGCGGAATCTCGCACAGGAAAAGTAAACTCCATTAACTCTACCAGTGCTTCGAAAAAACGCCCATCAGAGAAGATAGCAACAAGAAACTCAACGGGATGTAATTTTTTTTTATTTTCCTATTTTTTTTTGTTATTACACTATACAATATTATTTAATTTAATATTAATATTATAACATCGTATCAAACTGATACGATGTTATAATATTAATATTTTTAACGAAATATTTTTAACTGCCAATAAGATGTCTCAAAATAAGAATCTAGCAAATTAAATAAGTAAAAAAAAGACAGGCTGTAATGAATATAACTTATGAGAAACCAGACTGGACCAGTCCCCCCAAGCAGCACTTGTTCACGAGTATGGTTTTTGCACCAGCCATCACCCCCCTCGCCATATTTGAGGGAGGGGAGCAACCCGCTACACAGAGCTGCCGCAAGCAAAGATATTTTAGTGAGCATGACCATAAACTCTGGGTTCTTGGTAACAGACTTGTATTCTACGTTAAAACTAAATTGTTCTGAGTCAACTCACTCAGCACTTTTTGTACACCTAATTTTATTACCAGATTATTAAACTACATTATTAAATTTGTAAAAGTTACGTTAATTATTATCATCATTATCATGGAGCTTGGGGCATTGAGCATTAAACTTCTGCAACCGAGATCTAGGTACATTCAGTTTATTATTATTTCTAGTGTTGAAATTATGAACATCGCAATTTTTGACAATAGTATAAATGAAACCTAAGTAGGCCCTACAAGGTTTCAGGAAGTTGACGGTGATTTGCAACCAGTTTCGAAACGGAACAGGAGGATCATCGAGAGTGAAGAAGGTTCTAAAGAGAATGCCCTTCTCGTTTTTAAATCAATTATCAAAACGTGGGGAGCACAACGAGATGAAGAATATGTAGACATTTCAATAAATGGGAACTTGAAAAATTACTTCCAAATCTGCATGAACCCATGCTTATTATGATGGATAATGCGCCATATCATAGTATTCACGTAAATAGGTTTTATACCTCAAACCACACAAGGTTGATATGCACAAGTGGCAGTTAGAAAACAGGGTGAAGTTTAACAAACAAATGACAAAGCCCCAGATTTAAGATATTGAAAATTTATTAAAAAGGTCATGACATTCTTCGATTACATCATTATCATTGCGGTTTTAATGCAATTAAAAAGATTATGGAGCTCGATGAAGAGGAAGTAACAGAGAAAAATGTTGGGAAACCAAGTGCACAAATGCCTCAATTGATTGAAGATACATTCCGCAAAATCACACGGGCGGAGTGGAAAATTCATTGCGATCAAGTAAAAAAATATATAAAATTAATGGAGACGGAAAGATGCGTATTTAGATGATCCTTTTATTATATAATTACAGAGTGACAGTGAAAGCGATTCGAGTGACTCAGAAGATAAATTGTGAGAATCAGCTGAAGGCTCGGGAACATCAATCACGACCAGTATTCCCGAAGTGCGGCCGCTCGAACTCAAAGACCATGACCATAATGTTTTTTTTTCAAAATAATAATAAAATCATATTATTCCGCACTTTTTCATTTATTTATTTACTTATTAGGATTCCTAGCTATATTTCCATATTGTAGGTATTTTACTATATTTTATTTATGTAATTATAGTTAAGCCATATTGAATATTCACTATGTTAGTTAGACTTGTATGATTGATTGTATTATCTTATTATTTCATTATATTCTTATTATATTATTTAAAACCTTGACTTTTAAATCCCCTTTTTCTTGGTGAATTTATTAAATGACAATACCAAATGGGGCTTGTATAAAAAAATCAAAGATACGAAATTCAGAAAACCATTTCGAGATAACCGTGTTCCTAACTAAACTCCGTTATTCCCATCAAAAATATTAAAGGGTTACTGAAATATCCGTAAAAAACATAAAAAATTCAAAATATTTTGTTCAAATTCCCTTCGCCGTTAAGTTGGGTGTTCTGTAAATTTGTCAAGTATTAACAATTTCCCTGTCAGTCAATCACGCAGATGTCAGTGCGAACGTAAACAAATATTAATATTATAGTTTTTTAGATTTATAATTTCCGATTATACAACCAGCCTCAAATACAACCTTTCCAAAACTGTAAGCAAGTGAACTAACGAGGGGTGTTATTAAAAAAAGGCAACAAATATAATGTCACCAAAATATTTTTTCCTACCCAAAATGGATAAATGAACACCAAAAGTTGCAAAAAATATCAGGGCAAAATACTGCGGTAGCTTAGGTGAAAGTTAAAGGGGGTGAGCGAAGCGAAGCCCCCTTTATCCTTCATGTTAGGTTGAACATGTAAGAACAACAATAAATACTTAAAACATAAAAAGAAGTTTGGTGATCATTTATCCAAACACATTTTGGTAGTAAAATATGTGCATTTTTAGTAATCGTTTCAACATAAGCCTTAAAAAAAATATAAAAAAATTATAAGACATCCATTACCCGAATTTTAATATTAGTTTCTTAAAATAGCCTAAAATTTCACAAAATAGTATAAAAGTGGCACGTTTTTTTTAATATGACCCAATTCTCTACTAGCGACGCTATCAACTGAACAGTCAAGATGGTGGAAATATAAATGCATTTTGCGTTTCGTCATTCATTAAATCATATCTGGAAAACTATTGAGTTCCGACACCTGAAACTTTTAGGATGATGTTTTGAATGATCTCAACTATCCAACAACAAAAAATGTGAACCACCATCTTTCTAATGTCTAGCCCAGGAGAGAGTCGACGGTCATTGCATATGGCAGTACACAACATGCTCGTATGGTCTATTCAATAATGTTGTCTCTTTTCAGATCCCACTTACGGCTTGTCGGGTCGGACATGTCTTACAAGCTCAGCCCTTCGGAGACTGAGGCGTTAAATGCTGTGAGTACCTGACATCAATAATATAATATAAATCAATGTAGCCCATGAATGTCCCCACCGAGGAGCACGGGCCTCTACCCGGATACGAAAAAGAGTGAGTCATACCTTACGCTGGCTCAGTGCGTGTAGATAGAGGAGTGTCGGGCTAGTGGCCAACCCGACGGTCCGAAGTTATCTCTCCATGTGTTTTGTCGACCTAGAGAAGGCGTTTGATAGAGTGCCAAGGACTGACTATGGACTGTACTGAAGCAGAGTGGATACCTGGTACGCCAATTTCACGAAAGTATGATGTCCACCTGCTGTTCACCTAGGCAGAAAGCCACTAGAAGAGGTGCTAACGTTCTGGTACCTCGGAACGCTGATACGCGACGATAACAGCCTCGAGTCCCAAATTGCTAGTGCTGCTATGGCCTTTGGAAAACTCAACCAGAGAGTTTGGAAATCTCACGTCCGTCATCTTCAAACAAAACTATCTGTATAAAGCATACTCACTGTATGCACCAGAGACGTGGTATCTTTATAAAGCTGATATTAAGCATCTGGACACCTTTGTCTTAAAATGTCCCCGTGCCATATTACGCTTACAATGGCAGGATCCAAACTACAAGGTCCTTCGTCATGCCAATATGGCAGGCATGGATTGTCTCCTGATGAAGGGATAGTTAAGATGGTGTAGACACCTTATACGTATGGACGCCTCTCGATTGCCTAAATCCATTTTCTACTCTGAGCTGTCTTGTGCAAAACGTAACTCTGTTACTGTACTGTACTGTACTGTAGACTGACTAAAAATTCACGGTGTATATCTTGCCTTGCAAAGTCTTTATTACCCTCGTTAGATATCCTTTTGTGAGAAAACCTGGCGGAAATTGAAGCGGGATAAGGACATTGATGTACCGCATTATGTCTTCAACAGAAATGGCCACATTTATTTGAGAAGTCAAAAGCGAATTTCAAGGCGATCAACTTTTTGGCTCAACATTTAAGTAATGTTAAAGAGACAGTGAACGCAGTTACCTCGTGACTGAGCGAGAAAGGGGTAGTTACTGTAAGGTTCGATATTTGTTTATGCGATTATATTGTACACGGGCTTCTTTAGAGTGGTTGTCACTTTGACACTGTTACTTATTTTGTAGTTCTAAAAAAGAAAGAGGCTTGGTTGTGAGAAGTCAATGTGACACACTTCACCGTAGGCTTCAGCCAGTGACTGATCTAAATTTTATAGTTAGGATAGCTTAATGGCTATCGAGCCAGTTGTGGATCCCTTTTATAAAAAGTTTAAATAAACCAAATAAAAACAACCACAAACGCAAACTAACGTCTTTATCTTCATCGTTATCAATTAGGCAGTGACGTATAGTGGTTAGGAGCACTTTATTAGTGCTAGGAGTACTACATTGGTGCTGAAAGCACTACAGTACCTACCTCAGAGTGATTTAAACCCGAGTTTCATTTATGTGAGGTACATACCCTACTACCTTCACAGTCTCGCTCACTTGCTAGGTGACTAGGCTCGCTGGCTATAGAATGTCACCTTTGATTCTAATTATAATGAAGTTTTGTGCTTTTTATGTGCCAGTATAGAGGCAATGAAACCTTCATTACGAATTAATTTCTTGATAAAGCCGCTATTTTTACGATCCATGAAATGCAGGTACTTTAGAACCATCTGCTAATCATCATTCAACTGAGTAATAACTGATTTCCCCCAAATCAACTGTTACATTTTACTCGTATTTGATAACTTTTTTATGGCGGCTCTTTTATTGTCTGCAGTAAAAGCCGTGGTTCAGCCATTAAATTAAAAAAGCCTTTCATGGGTTTGGATTCTACTGCTAGAAAAAATGAAGTATGTCATCAACATAGGTTCCGATTTTAGAGTTTCATGGTATAACTCGAAACCCTTAAGATCTCGTCACTTGTGACCTAAGAAAAATACATTAAATTCTGCCTGTCTCCTATGTAGTGACAGCTTGTCGAAATAACACGAGATTTGGGCAATCCCGCTTTGTAAATTTCGAACTTTTGTTCCTTTTCTAATTGAAATTCAGTGCAACAGAGATGATAAACGACGGTACTAAAGATTCCCACAACATTCATATTGAACAATGATGCAGGCAGGATTTTTTTCCCCCAAACTTCTTGTGCCATTTGAAATTCATTCTTCAAACGTGTGATGTTATAAAAATATAGCGAGCCATCAACATTTCTGGTGTAGTCCGAAATAATCCTCTGCACAATATTATATTCATGTTGAATGGGAAAATACTCCCATTATAAGAGTCCTAGTTTTATCAGCAAAGCCAAAAGGAGGGTTATGTGTTTGACTTGTATATATATATATAAGTATGTATGTTCATTTGTGTCACCAGAACATCTAAACAGCACGGAAATGCTGCCGACGTTATTGGAATCTTTAGCACGGAAATGTCACGGGGCGGTTTGTTCGGATAATTTGAAGTTTTGACATTTTATAATTTCTAATTGATATTTAAATGCATTTTGACGAAGCGTGTGTGGATAGTATTTTGATTGTATTTTTTTTTAGTTATTGGATGTCAGTTTCAGTGTAAATAATTGCATAAATAAATAACTTTGGTCTAAACTACTAACCAGATTTTGACAAATAAGGTATTGTTAGAATCATCTTGATCGTCCACTGGTTATAAGGTATGTGACGTCACACTTAATTCAATATAGCGCCTTCTATAGGGCATAAAGTCATGGTTTTAAGAAAATAAAAAAATGGAGTCGTGTTGGGTTTTAAATAAAAGGGCTTAATCAGCACATTTCCAATATACATATATATATCTAGCTTTTGCTCTCTGCTTTGCTGGCATTTAGTCTTATCATTAGAAGTTTATTGACCTCCCGGTGGTAATCATTTTCATACTCTTTATGTTGCGATGTTTTAGTAGTAGGGTTTTAGTTTTTTACTTTTTTTATCTTGTCACCGACTGTGGCATAGGAAGGGTGAATTTTTCGAGCGTCTCTGTATATGACAACCTCTGTGGCTCTGCGGTTGTGGCTCTGCCTACCATGCGAGAGCTCCCGGTTTCGATCCCCAGCTGGGGGTGAAAAAAAAACCCAGGCCTTGGTGTGTGTGAAGTCGCTGTTTCTGGTTCCCACGACGCAGGGTATCCTAGCGTGGGGCCAGAAGCCATGTATGTGCCTCTAAGTAAATGTTTATGTTTGTTTGTTTGTACTTCATAGTTCTTTATTGCACGGGGATATTTATTTGGCAAGTCTACATACATCCCACACAGCTTAACATTTTAACATAGGAGGTATTGCTGGATTAAGGAACGAATAGGACCTTTACTTTCTAAAGGGAAACATTAAATTGCACCTCAAAAATACTGATTTGCACAGCAAATATCAGGACTAAATGCTGCGGCAACTTAGGTGAAGGGTAAAGGGTTATCTTTGTGTTAGGTTGAACATGTAATAACAACAAAAACTACTTAAAACATAAACTTTTTTTGCGTGTACTCATAAAATATTTACAACATAAAAAGTGTTTTTGCTGATCCTTTTTTGCTGTGCACATCAGTATTTTTGATGTGCGATTAAATACCTTTCTAAATATGGCGCCACCCAATAAAAAAGATGTCTGTACCTTGTCTCCTCCAAACAGTTTGGACGGTGGAGGTGTTTATTGAGTGTTGCTAGTTCTATCGCCCTAACAGCGTCCAGGACATCTCAATCATACAGGAATATCCTTGCAAAGCTATACCTAAATTATGCACCCTCTGATTTAAAGATTATTCGCACAGTGCATTAGCGTTTCCCCTTTTCATATTTTCTTGTATAGCAGTCAGACTTCTAGTTACTGACTTGCAATATTATCGTGTTTACTGCATCATGGATTCATAGAATGTCTTTGGGTGGTCGGTTCATTAGAAAGATGCGGATTTTAATGAGTCCAGACAATCCAGTCATTGAGGTATGGGGAATAAATCAAGCAATGTGTTTAGTTTAATTGTGTCCACATACTACCCGTTTATTTCAAGTTTGCCGAGGCTGACTGTTTCAAAAGGACGTGACAGGGCGTCAAGTGGGACACACGTAAGTAAGCAGGTAAGTAAGTAGGTAAGAAAGTAGGTAAGTAAGTAGGTAAGGTTGCGGTGCGGCGCGGGAGAGAGGGAACGGGAAATTTAAATTTTGTAACGGTTAAACTTGAAATGAACGGGAAGTAGGTCTATCGCATCTATCTGTTGTTAAAATACCTGTTCATCCTAGGTTTGCTGGATGACATCTCTCGTTAGAAATAAACTCACCTGTTTTCATATATTTTTGAGGACGACCCCTGTGGCGCAGTGGTTGTGGCTCTGCTTGCATACCATGCGAGAGGACCCGGGTTCAATCCCCGGCTGGGGGTAAAGAAAAAAAACCCCAGGTCTTGAATTTTTATATGTATGTGACGTCGCTGTTTCTGGTTCCCACGACACAGGGTATCCTAGTGTTGGGCCAGAAGTAATGTATGTGCCTGTATGTAAATGTTTATGTTAGGCTTATGTTTATTTTACGTCTTGATTTGTCTGTTTACCATTCTTTTGTGAAATAAAGTACCTACCTATACAGGGTGAAACATAAGGGTGCATCCGTACAGCAGGCCGGGCGATTTGTATGGAGAAGTGAAAATTTCAGTTGGTCAGATCATAGTGAAAGTTGTTCATAATGTTGTCCCTAGCAACTCCCTGAAATAGCACTGCACCTATCTGTTACACCGTCTACAAAGGAAGAAGCGCTTCGGAACCCACGAGCAAAATACTTGATTACACTTGAGCGATTTTTTCCCAAAGAACCCTGGCACACCTCAATGGAAAGAGACAAAAACCACAACACTCCCGCTATCGAGATCAAAGTAAATGATGCACGCATTATAAAGGGTGGGTCGCTTTGTGTGGCGGGATCACTAATAAGTATAGGCGATATAGTTTAGTCTACGAGTGAGCGTTCTAAAGACGCACCGTTTCATGATACCGTTTCCTCGAACGCCACGTTGATACCGTTTCTCGATTTCAGCAAAAGTAGTCTCGTTTCATAATAAATCACAGAGACGCTCATGCAACGTCCAATAAAAATCACCGACATCGACAGTCAAGTCCACACCACCGCCTTACTCATGATCATCGTTCCATTCCACGTTTTGCGCAGAGACAAAACCATAGACGAATACTACTATTTATTTAGAGTGTAAAACGTTGAACGTTGTATCAAAAAAAATCCAGTCACATCGGTGTTTTCAAGACTTGTTTTCGTATCGCGAAAGACGGTTTCGTCTCGTCATCAAATAGCGACGATCCACTCTTAGTTTAGACACAGACGCAGGCGAACGAGGTGACAGATAGGGGACTGCGTCTGCGAGCCATTAGCAATGCCTGCCGCCAAACTGTAATTTGTTCTGAGGTGCAGATTGGAATGAAAGTTCAAAGGTCGCCATTTTGTATTCATATTTTTGTATTTAAAATAAAATGTAGCTTAGGTATTGTTTGAGAATTGTTGAGTTTTAAGTTTCATACTTTCTTTTAGCTGACAGAGGGGTTTTGGTAAACTTAGATAGCGATCTTTTTACGAGTTGGGAAGAATCAAAATTAATACATGTGAGTTTTTAAGTTTTTCTATCACCTACCTAGTAATAAACTGTTACGGGTAGAGATAGGTCGCAATAGGAAGATAACCGGGAAAATACCCATAAATAGGTATTTTTTGCGGGTCAAAACGTTTTGAGTGATTCAAGTATTTTGGGAACGATTAGTGTGGTATATATGGAAAGAGGACACATAATAGTAGTTTGTGTGACTGCTGCATAATGCCTAATTATCTACAGTTACATACACTAGTTTATCTACAAACATATCATAAGCTCTCTTTAATGTGTTCAGGAACCGCATGTTTGACCGGCATTGTTGCTCTGCAATTGTTTAACTTGTTCTGTAGTACCAACTTCTCGCAGGCGGGCGTCGGCGTTCGAAATTTGAATGTCAGTACCAACTTCACAAACAAACTAGGGACGGCACGCGGGTGGGCGTCGGCGTTCGAAATTTGAATGTCATTATATGTAGAGAAACTACACATAATGACCATAATGTGTAGTTTTCCAGATACGAAACGAGTTTTTACCAAGTAGTTTAACATAATGCTGATCCTAACGTGCGGTTTTTGAACGCAATAAAGACGGTTTATGATACGTGTGTAGATAAACAAACTAAAATGATGCCTAATTTACCTTAAATGATCGCGTTCGCGAGAATTTTGGTGTAAATGTCTTACTGTACTTCCTATAAGTCTATTTTTTAATATTTCCGCGCACAACAAATTTAGTATTTTAGGGTAGAAGACACAGGATGTTGTTTTTAAAGTTACACCCGACTCAGGTAGTCTACATATCGCTTGTAGCATGAAAATAAGTTTTTTTTCCTTGGCATAATTGGTGAGAAAATTGGGAGTAAATATCAGCTGATAGAGTCTGCCACATGAAAATAGAGATTAGAATAATTTATAAACTTTTTACATGGCAACAAAAATTCATATCTCAAAATTGTCTGAGTCCAATACTTTCGTTTGCCATACTCTACCATATATTATTTATCTATACTTCCGCGTACAAAGAATGTGGCATATAAGGTATGGACACTGAACAATAAATCCTCTATGATATAATAGGTAACCTAAAGGGTCTGAATTTTTCACTAAAATAAGTTCCGTTACACTCTTTGGTCTGCATGAGCATAGTAGTAATTTGAACAATTTAGCGATTTCGACATTTGAGCGAGCGGTAAAGTAGTAATTTTAATAATTTAGCGATTTTGACATTTAGGCGAGCGGTAAATTGGTAATTTAACAATTTAGCGATTTCGTCATTTAAGCGAGTGGTATAGTGGTAATTCAACAATTAAGCGATTTCGTCATTTAAGCGAGCGGTAAAGTAATAATTTAACAATTTAGCGATTTTGACATTTAAGCGTGCGGTAAATTGGTAATTTAACAATTTAGCGATTTCGTCATTTAAGCGAGCGGTAAAGTGGTAATTCAACAATTTAGCGATTTCGTCATTCAAGCGAGCGGTAAATTGGTAATTTGAAAATGTAGCGATTTCGTCATTTAAGCGAGCGGTAATGTGGTAATTCAACAATTTGGCGATTTCGTCATTTAAGTGAGCGGTAAAGTGGTAATTTACCAATTTAGCGATTTCGTTATTTAAGCTAGTGGTAAAGTGGTAATTTAACAATTTAGCGATTTTGACATTTCAGCGAGTGGTAAATTGGTAATTTAACAATTTAGAGACTTCGACATTTAAGCGGGTGGTAAAGTGGTAATTTAACAATTTAGCGATTTCTTCATTTAAGCGAGGGTAAAGTGGTAATTTTAACAATTTACCGATTTCGACATTAAAGCGAGCGGTAAAGTTCACATAATCTTACTTGCACCTATATGTTAAACTTCGACTGTATTTGCCTTATGTACCCATTTTGCACAATATAATATAATAATATAAGTATCACGGTGTACCACTGCTGGGCAAAGGGGATTCCCCTCTGAGCCCACACTGCTCTGGTGGGCTAAAAACAGTATACAGGATGTAACAGGATGGTGTACTCATATTTTAGGAGGCTGTTTTGGGTATATTTCTGAACTTTTACAAGGAAACCGATTTGATCAGAGCAACTTTATTTTACACTTTTCACTTTCCCCTAAAAAACTTCTGATTACCCGCCCAAACTGTATGCAGAAGTGAACATTAAAGTTGCTCAGATCAAATTGGTTTCATAGTAAAAGTTGTTCAGAATCATCTTCACAACAACCCCCTAAGATACTAGACTACACCATCATGTTACATCTTGTATAATGGTATAATATGTATAAAAGTAAATATGAAGTTAATCATGTTGTTCTAACATCTCGGAATTTTTATCAGAATTATTATCAAATTGACAAATCGATCAATAAAAAGATAGCTACTTTAAAATAATCGTGTTCTGTGGTTGAATTATCAAATTGAAAGTCCTTCATGTCAGGGAGTAAGTACATCATAAGGCTACAGGTAAATAAACCATCCGTCCGCTGAAAAGGAATGTAAAGAAATGAGGTTCCGTTCAACGCGTATCAATGCTGAACGAAAAACAATTCAAATATCGAATTTGAGGCAAATATCCTGATCCCGGAAACCGGATGTTACATCCGTCGGCGCGTCGAGGGGAGAAATTAATAAGTGGAAACAAGATTTTAACGACTTCGGGACAAATTGATGCGGAACGTTCATTTGTTACACGTAAGGGGTATAGCAGGGTACATGACTTGACTGGTGCAAGAATGACGGCTACCTACAGGGAGAATATACACATGTCTACAGATTCCCATTTTTACAGATTTTCATTTGAACTGAATCCCTGTCTACAGTCATATATTACCATGCAAGTCACAATTACCTGTGTTTTCTCAAATGGGGTACCTTTAAGATATTTTTGATATCTGTCATTAACTGAAGTACACACATCAACACTGTCTAGGGATATTTTGTATTTCTTATTTTTTTTGATAAACTATAAATATTTTGTTCAGAGAAGTATATATAGAATTAAACCTCAGTTAATGCCCAACTTAATTATATAAATAAAAAACATTTAGGATCTTCAAATATTTTTTTTAAAATAAAATAACAATGAGACTAAAAATGGTGCTAAGTCTACGAATGAAATTCATGAATAAAATGGATAATTTTATTTAAAAAAAGAACTTAAAGTGAGACATTTTAACTCTTAATAATCAGTGTTACCACCCCTCACGTTAATAAGAGTTTGGCATCGGTTATTCATACTGTGAATTAAGGTGTCGATGTCTTGCTGTGGCATGCGTTCCCAGGTTCGTTGCAGGTGCAAGAAAAGTTGCTCTTCTGTGGCCAGATTTGGAGGGAGGGCATGCATAGCCCTTCGCTGCAACATGTCCCACGCATGTTCGATGGGATTCATATCGGGCGACTGCGCAGGCCATCTCATTACCGTGACGTCGTTGTCTTGAAGTGCGGCTGATACCAGCCTCGCAGTGTGTGGACGAGCATTATCATGCATGAGTACGAATTGCTGGCCGATTTGCACCCTATGCGGAATAATAACAGATTCCACCACCTCATCACGGTATTTCTGAGCATTCATGTTGCCTCTTACAAAAACGAGGTCGGTTCGCGCGCCTATACGAATTCCTGCCCATACCATGATTGTTCCTGCTTGGTACGAATGAACCTCTTGTGGATGCTGGAGCCGGCTTTCCCTGCCTGGAACTCTCCAAACTCGTGTTCTTCGCGAATCTGGATGAAATCCAAACCGAGACTCATCCGTAAAGAGCACTGTCGACCACTGTTCATTATCCCATAACACGTGTTCTTGAGCCCACAATAGTCACCTTCCGCGATTGCCTCGTCGCAAAGCAGGAACACGAATTGCCCTGCGATAATGAAGATTAGCTTCATGTAGCCTTCTTCTGGCAGTTTGGTCGCCAACCAACAGCTGATGCTCCTGTTGGAGCCTCTGTACCATTTCCATGGCCGTCATTGGCGTCTCCTGGCGACCGTCTCCTGGCGGTATTTTGGAGAAAACGGTCCTCTCTAGGGGTGGTCACCCGAATTCTGCCAGCATGCCGTTCCGCCACTTCCCCAGTATCACGATAACGTGACCAGAGCGTTGATATCACATTCTGGTTGGGGCCTAGGGTCTCGGCAACAACGTTTTGGATAGCACCAGCTTCCAACATTCCTACCGCTCTTATCATCTCGTCTCTCGTCAGATGTCGACGTTGCATGGCACCAACAAGATGACATAAACAGTAAAAATCACCAAAACAATTGATAGAGTTAGTTAATTAATGTTTTTCTAAATAAATCTCCACACAAAACTAGCACTGTAAACTGAATCAAATGCTTGTTCCCGCGCTTTCTTTATTTTCATAAGTTTTTTTTTTCAATGTCAGTTTGAAAATGGAACAAGGAGGTTTAATTCCACATATAAACTTTTTCCTAATTCTGAGTAGTTTTTCTGAAAAACTAAGAAATGCAAACAAAAATCTAATATCCCTAGACAGTGTTGATGTGTGTATGTATTGTGCACTGCCTGCCCTTTTATGATACCCATTCCTGTAATGCCTTGGTTTGCTGGAAGAAATCTCTTTTTAGAGATAAGCTCGCCTTTGTACATGCATTTTCTTTTAATGTAACTTTTCAAATATTTGTGTGCAATAAAGAATTATGAATAAATTTATTAATTTATAGTTTTTGACAGGTGTTGCAAATAACAACATTAAAATGTTAATGAAAATTAATAAGGTGCCTAGAGTTTGTGTTGCGTACATAACTAAATAAAGCATGTCAAAAATAGTGACAGCTGTCAAAATTAATGACATTTGTCATAAATAATGACAGCTGTCAAAAGTAGAGATACCTGTCAAATATTCCATGAATGTAGGAAGGATATATCTATAAGGTAATGCCTCTGCCATCCCATCTGGGAACAAATCTGGAATAGGTACAATTATGAATTCATAGAGTTAGGCATATGAAGAGTTGGGAATAAGTACATCTGTTGTTGAATCGTACATCTATAATGAAAATCTTTGTATTTGGAAAAAAAAAATATGAAGTAGCTTCGAAAAATTAACCGACTTCAAAAAAGGATGAGGTTGTCAGCTTATTTTGTATCAGTTGACCTCCCGCCACACCAGCGCCGCTAGTCCTCGTTGATGCGGAACATTCAGTTGTGTCACGTCAAGGTGGTATGACTGGTGCAAGATTTGGGATGATAACGGGGTAGATGAATAAACTTAAAGTATGCCAAAAGTAAAAACATTACCCTAAATTCTGAGATCTCTTGTGATAGTGTAGCAATCAAGTATAAAAAAGTGAAGCTCGAAAAAAATACATTCTCATACATCAACACACATTAATTTATATCTACGCGTAAACCGTTTATTGCCTTTGAGAAATTAGTAGCCCTTAATGCATTGATAAATCCGTAGATACAGTATTTCAATTCTTTATTTCCGACATCTAGAAATGAATGAATGAAATGCGTTCAGAGCTGTAGGTGAGACGAAGTTATTACAATACGTCAATAGTCGTAGTAGTAGTGTGATTTATTGGACATGTCTAAAAATTTATTGACCGAGCGAGCGAAGCGAAAATTGGCAGACAAGTTTCTTGATTTATTTACATTTTTTAGTCGATAGCGATTTTTGATTGGGGGAAAAGGGGTTAAGTTTGTAGCGTTATTTATCGACGGATTTCATTCTAGACGATATGTTGTGAAAAATAAACCAAAAGGCCCTTTTGTTTTTTTTCTTCGTATTTCGATCCCCCTTTAATTATCTCGCAGATAAAGCTAGACACCTGAATTTTGTGATGAGCTACAATTTAAACTGGAAAATTTCCAAAATTCTGTCAATTTGAACCAATAGATTGAAAACGACAGCCGTTCAAAGTCCCGTCATTTTTTCACCCACTGACTCATCATATCATCGATCATCATAATTCTAATGAACTTCTACCAGACCTCCAAGCTTGAAATTTTAAACAAGCAGGTCTGCTGTTCTCACAGAACTACTAGTTCTAAAGGGTTACAGTTAACTCTTACAAATAGACCTGAAGTGTGTGTCGAGCGGTAATGTTAAATATCTATATAAAATTATTATATATTACAATAAATTATTAACTGCGAAACAATTCAAGGTTAAAGACAATACACCGATTACATCATCAAAATCTTCTTTTTGTCTTTCAATTTTGAAGACCATTGTAGTATCATCAGCAAACAACACTATGTCAGTCAATTTCTCCACCATGAAAGGAAGATCATTAATATATACCAGGAATAAGAAAGGGCCTAATATGGAACCTTGTGGAACGCCAATTTTCACACCCGATCCATAAGATTTAACGCCGTTGACTTCTGCCTCTTGAATTCTATTGCTTAGGTATGATCTTAGTAGATCCAATGCTTTATGTCTAACTCCGTAATGATTTAATTTCGTTAATAGCGTATTATGATCAACACAATCAAATGACATAGACATATATAATAAAAATAATCGTACATGCATACACACACCGTCACAACGTGTTCCATACGGAATGGCAGAGGCACGTTTACCAAGAAATCCAATACCATTTGTAAATCGTAATTTACGCAACATAGCACTATTAAAGCAGTTGTTTGTTGTGACTAGTTTGTTGATCACGAGTGTCAGCTTGCAATCGCTAACGTGTAAACGTAATTATTTTTTATCTATAGAAAAGACTCCCGAAATCACAAAATCTGTTGTCCACATATATTTTTTTACAGTTTTGCACCGGAGGTGATTTTACTTGTTATTTATTGAATCGTCATACAACATGCAGGTATGTTACGCTGTTAGTCCGCTCCAGACCAGCGAATAGCCTTTTTAACATTGGAATCGTATTCCTCTAAAAGTAAGTTAAAGGTAAAATTATAAGTTTCGCTGTCGGGGTGCCCAGCCTAATAATGTTGTAAAAAAACAGAGTTTGTGATAACTTCGGCAGAATTTTCTAGCGATTAAAAACAATCTAATAAAACGTTCACGAATCCCTGCTGATACTCATGATCAACAAGCTATAACAAAGAAACAACTGCTTTAATACTCCTATTTAGCGTTATTTGAGACAAACAAAAGTCTGTTTTGGCCTACTGCGCCGCCTTAAACGTGGACGTCTGCGCCTTCACCACCCCATGTGGGAAAAGGTATGACAATACGTGTATGTATTTAACACGTATTTCGTATACATGTATTCCACAGACCCTTCACGCCCTCCTCCCTCGTCTCTCGCCCTCCGGAGATGAGCGCAAATGTTTTTTATTTGATTTCACGTCCAATTTATCAGCTCGCGTGCCAGAAGCGGCCTCGTGATGATGTCGGTTATGCAGGCTGTCCCATAAGGCATGCCCCACAGCGACACCGGGGGTAGACCTGCATTAGATGCATCGAATAAGCCTAACATGACGTTAGTGAAAGTTGCAAGCTATTTGAGATAACGCAAATTCCCAATTACTTACACTCAGCGAAGGAAAAAAAACAGAAGCAGATTAACTAGCGGTGAAAAATGACCCCACGAAAACTGTACCATATAAAGTTTGACGAACTCAAACTCAATTAATTTATTGCAAGTAGAAAAATTATGGAGAAAAATAAAAAAATAAACCGGTCAAGTGCGCGTCTAACTCGCGCACGAAGGGTTCCGTACCACCCTATAATGGCAGGGATGGTGAGGCTCTTTTAGGTTTTTATTTCTTGCTAAAGTGTACACGACGACACAATTGGTATTTTGTCGATAGACAAAGTAGCAAATGACAAATTTATGGCTTAGTTTTAACTTTGATCTTCAGCTAAAACATTGACTTTGCCAATGATCAGCTGCCGTGAAAAAAGTACTAGATACGGTATGAGAAAATATCTACAAAATGTTGCCTATACCAATTCAGGAGTGGCACAACACTTCTATCAAAATACCATTTATAAGAGGAATTGAATTCCATTTTAATAATATGTCTTACTCGTATCCGGGCAAAGGCCTGTGCCCCTCGGTGGGGATATTAAAGGGCTACATTTATTTATTATTTATTCACCCTTCCCCCTCTAAAAAGCTTATTTTATTCACTGAAACAGTAAATAAAAAGCCCTTTTACTTTACTAATTTGGTGTTTGAATTTAGAAAACACCAATATATTCGACCTACATCTCAATGCTATACAACCTCCTTGCGCAGAATACTAGACAAACTCCTTTTACAAATAACTGCTCGAGATTTGATTGGTCGACATTTTCGACAAGGAGTTTAGCATTAGAATAAAAACTGTTTGTGTTCTTTGCTGTCATTAATAAATTGGCGCTATTTTTTTAATGCGGTATGTTGTACAAACACAAAGTTTAGTGTTACTTATTAAATCGATTGAATATGCAATCAAGTGATGAAGAAGATAGGTAAACACTTGAGTTTATGAAAGAGAGGGCGGCTGATACAGTAGAAAACTTGCTACCCAACAAATCACGGCTGGTTTACATCAAAGTTGATGATGATGAGTTTTGCATATGGAAAAATGAAAAATCAAGCTTCTGACCATCGACAAGAAATAAATATCGCTTCACAAGTTGACCATCCTAATAATATTAACAAGAAAATTACTATTAATTTTAGTAATTGTTCCAATTTTGATGCATTTTGATTAATTTAATCTTCATTCGCATAAATCTTTCTTTTCCTCGTAGTCACGGTATAAAGTACCTATTATACGCAACTCTCGAATAGAACTGATTTATATCGAGGGCCATGAATCACTCGCGTTGCTCAGGATTCTAAAACTTAAATCACTCCCTAAGATCGTCATTCAGTCAGAATCCTTCACTTGCTCGTGATTCATCCATCTATGGCCCTCGCTTTAAATCCGTCCTTTATTCACTCGTTGCATAATATACTATTATATTAATAATAATAGCAATTTAAAAACTAAAATCACCCCATTAAAATCAATAAGTCTTTAGTCTGCCACCTTGGAGCTCCATCATCAGATGATGATGATGAGAACATTGGTACGAAATATGAATAGGAGTTTTCACGACGAATCTGATGAGTTCACAAGTAAACATCGAAGGGTCCCCTGTCCCACCTTCGGGCTCCATCATCAGACCAGCACGATGGAACCATATTATTGCATGGCTATCTGAAATACATATATGTCACCGTAAGATAATCAAAACCGTTACCGATAAACTAACGCGTTAGTCGGACGACTATCGACAGATAGTAAACCAGACCGACTGGGTTTGGAATTGACGTTTCTTTTGTTCTTAAATGTCAACCTAACACGAAGACTATTCGGGGGCTTCGCTGCGCTCGCCAACTCTAGTCTTCACCTAAGCTACCGCAGTGTTTGCACTGGTATTCAGTTTGCAATTCAAGTTTAAATCAGTTTACTATTTAACGGTTTTAACTGTGAGTTTATCAGCTAACACGTCATATAGTAAGCTCAATGCCACAGTTTACTATCTGTCGATAGTTGACCAACTAACGAGAAAAAAAACTTTAGTTTATCAACTAACGGTTTTGAAAATCTTACGCTGACATTATACATACCAAGTCCGGTAATTATAGAAGAACTGAGAGTGGGCGAAATTGCCATTTCTAGATTTGTTGCACGATGTTATGAAGTTAAAGTGGACCTAACTTAAGGGTGTTAAAAAGAGAAGCGGCGGGCGCAGCGCGGCAGTTGTCCCTTACTAGTGTTGCAAGCGAACGGTGCACTTATTCCTTATTTAACAAATAAAATACAAACGCAACTTGGAAAGTTTGGTAGTAAAGTCGCATTCAAGAATTCATTCAAAAAACTCTTTTGGACTCGCAAAAGTAACCCTCTGTGTTAGAATTCCATCAATATTCATATTTTGACAAATAATTAATTACAAATTCGATTCAAATCTATGATTATTCTATACCTATTTACCATTTCTGCCATCATTAATCTTCATCATACCAATTCATTTATACTGACTACAGTCTTCACAAAATAAAAGGCCCGGTCCGTGTCACTGACGTAATAAAGTTGAATTTAGTTTGGGCACCGAACCTTTCATTTTGTGAAGACTGTAATACTATTAATAATTAACAATTTAAGTATAAACAGTATAAACATTATAAAGTTTACAGTAACAAATAAACTAAAATGCTAAAGCTTTCAGTTGAGCACGTCGTCTCCCTTGGCCCGGTACTGACATATAAGATCAGCGCCTGAGGAGTCTACTTCTCAGGCTCATGCTGAGTCAGAACTCGTTTGCAGATGCCACACCACCCTCCCTCAGTTCTAGTACGATATAGGTACCTCGGTATCTATGTCCTACCTTTGAAAATGTGTGTATAATTTAATTTAACTATTTCTCTACACACGTATCATAAAGCCTCTTTACTGCGTCCAAAAATCACACTTTACGACCAGCATAATGATACTACTTGGTAAAATCTCATTTCTCATCTGAATATTGATACATTATTATGACCATAATGTACCAAAATTCGTCGTTCGGCGTTTGAAATTTGAATGTCATAAACATTCAAATTTCAAACGCCGACAAACGCCTGCGTGCAGTTCCTAGTTTGTCTGTGAAGTTGGTACTACTGAACAAGATAAACAAGTTCAGAGCAACGATCAATGCCACAATGCCGGTTGAACATGCTGTTCCTGAACACATCAAAGAGAGCTTATGATATGTGTGTATATAAACTAGTGTATGTAACTGTACATAATTGGGCATGAAAAATCTCGAGTGATATTATTATGAAACTCTCCTTCGGCTCGTGTCATAAGCCCACTCTGAAGTTCTAATGCATTATGTATCAGTCACCTAAACTACTATTATGAGTGTATTTGATTTGTGTCTGAATGTTTGTAATGCTATTTTTTGTTTAATGGTAATCTTCTATGTTTTGTGTGTGTTTGTCTGCTTAAGCAAAAGAATGAATACCAATCAATCAAATACTCATCACACAACAATAATGTTTTCCCGTTGGAATCGATCTTCAAAAGGAAGCGTGCGCGCCGTGTGGCGCGGATGAAGTGTAATCTGAAGCCATAGTGCTTGCTGCTGCCGCGCTGCTGCCGCGCTGCTGCCGCGCTGCTGCCGCGCTGCTGCCGCGCTTCTGCCGCGCTGCTGCCGCGTGATTGCCGCCCTGATATGAAACTCTGTATCAACTTTCCCAGGTCTCAGTTGCCGGGTAAGGGCCTGGATCCCGGTAGCGCAATGACCGCTCATTGACAATGACGGGTCAACTTTAGATATCCATTATTTGGTACGCGATACGAGTAAGTATATGCTCGCTATCTCGCTAACATACTCACGCGACATGTCGTCTGCAGTTGCGAGTGGCTACGAAAAGGCACCATTAAATCATGGTAATTCCCTGTGCATAGTCAATCGATGCGGTATTACTGTGACGCCCTATTCCATAGATAAGTCCCCTATGTATTTATTTTCTATGTTGTTTTCCTTCTGTATTTGGTTTCGAGTGTGAGGCGGGAGACATATTAGTTCCCGCATCAGACACACTTCTTGTTATTGGTGACTTATCGTCCATATTATTCCAGTTGTGTATGTAACGCACCCCATTCTTACAGCGCTGCTACAGTTCTGGTTTGTAATTGTTGTTCTAATGTTACATGAATGACGTATTGAAGCGGGGCTGGGCGTATAACAATTTTGATAAGCGAGGCATCAGTGCGCTTTTGTCGCGACAGATAGTGTCAAAAGTCTATTGCACCGACGACTGCCTTGCGATTCCTTAGCGTACCTACGAATCGCGACAGCCGCGCGTAGTCCGCGCGAGATTCGAGAATAGTAGTTTATGTGACTGATATATAATGCCTAATTATGTACAGTTACATACACTAGTTTATCTACACACATATCATAAGCTCTCTTTGATGTGTTCAGTAACCGCATGTTCGTTCGTTCAGTAGTACCAACTTCACAGACAAATTAAGGGTGGCACGCTGGCGGGCGTCGGCGTTCGAAATTTGAATGTCACAATTTGACGAAAAATTATACATTATGGTCACAATGTATCAGTATTAAGATAAGAAATGAGTTTTTACCAACTAGTAAGTATAACATTATGCTATTCGTAACGTGCGGTTTTTGGAAGCAGTAAAGAGGGTTTATGATACATGTGTAGATAAAGAATATAAAGTGGAAACCAGCCAGCATCTTCCTTTGAGCCTTAAGGAAATCATCAATTTTCAAGCGACTAAAATTGCACTTTTAATCTATAGATGACGTCTACCCATAAATAATAAACTCGAGAAGCAAGTGATTTCTCAGCAAATGCAAAATGCTCGTAGTCACACAGTACCATTCCACGGGGAAGGTAAATATTGTGACAGGATAATCGCGCTAATTGGTATGTGGCGCGAATTTCAACTGCGAAAGCTTTTGAGGTCGACTTAAAAGCTTTAAGGTTTCCTACAAAGGTATTCAAAAAGGCTTTTTCATTGCTCACCATCGCATCGCAGGGTATGTTATGAATGAATCGTTGCGGGTTACGCCCAACGTACCTCTGGCGTCACGACTGACATAATAAAATAACAACAAAACCATCTCGCGTCACGCCTTTTCCCATACAGGGTAGCAGGGCCACAATTGCGCCACCCACGTTTTACCAGATATTCAATACTCCATTGAGTTTGAAAATAGAGCACATAACACTGAGCTGGACAAGAGCTATCGGATATCAAGCTGTCAGGATTTCATTTTAAGTTTTTAATTATATAAATGAGTATTAAATAAACAACTATTTTACATTATATCTAACATTAATATTGCATTAACACATAAATTAAAACTGTATAACAATTATTTTGCATGCTTATATACACAGTCAGGTCATAAGTTCTGTCACACAATAAAAACTTTTGAATTTAGAACGCTGGCCACAAAAAAGTTTATTGAATTCGAATTTCGAATTTTTCATGAAAATAAAAATGTGTACTTTTTAGAAATTTCCTCATTTTTAAATATGGAGTGGACTCTTAAAGAAGACCGTGTCGCAGTTATTGCGTTGCATCGTTGCGGTTACGCGCCAATGCAGATTTTCAAATTACTGAAAAATTTGAATATAACCATAAGATTCGTTTATCGTACCATAAAACGATACAATGAAGACTCTAGTGTAGATGACAGGTCAAGAAGTGGTCGCCCTCGCTCTGTTAGGACTCCAGCAGTGATAAAAGCTGTGAAGGCGCGAATTCAAAGAAATCCCATACGTAAGCAGAAACTGTTGGTCCTTCAGATGGGGTTAAGCAGGACCACGGTGAAAATGGTGTTAAATGAAGACTTAGGGCTTAGGGCATATCGAAGAAAAACAGGACATCGTTTGGACGCTCGTTTAATGGACCGGAGACTGAAGAGATGCCGCGCTTTGTTGAAGCGGTACGCGGGAAAAAAGCATCGGTAAATTCTTTTTTCGGATGAAAAAATTTTCACCGTGGAAGAGAGCTACAACAAACAAAATGATAAGGTGTACGCACAAAATCAAAAAATCAAAATCAAAAATCATTTATTTCCATAGGATGTTGTTACATCACTTAGATCCGTCATTACATTTTTTTGGGTGAGTTCACTAACCCAATGGCGGAATCTGTGGAGAAGAGCTCACCGAAGAAACTCCACAGTCGTCGCATCTTTTGCGTTTCCTTTTTTAAATAAAATATTGTCAAATTACAAAATGAATGCTAATTATATATCGAAACAGCCTGTTACTCAAACAATCTATTCCCATGGACATCTGTCCTCTAAGTAATCAGATATCCTGTAGTAACCTTTTTTATACAATTTCTGTTTTATTATTATTTTAAACTTGTCTAAAGGTAAGTTTTTAATATCAGTAGGGACCTTATTGTAATAGCGTATACAATTGCCTTTAAAAGAATTACTAATTTTATGTAGTCGGCTTACATAAGCAACCAACTTGTCTTTATTTCTAGTATTAGAATTGTGTATATCACTGTACTTCTGAAAATTAGTTATATTTCTTTTTACATACACAAGATTGTCATAGATATATTGAGACACAAATGTCAGAATATTGATTTCTTTAAACTTTTCCCTCAGTGACACTCTAGGCCCTAATCTATAAATTGCACGAACAGCCCGTTTCTGCAGAATAAATATACTATTAGCATTCGCAGGGTGACCCCACAATAAAATACCATAGGTCATTAGACTATGAAAGTAACTAAAGTAGACTAGTCTAGCGGTGTCTACGTCGGTAAGAGCTCTAATTTTTTTAACTGCGAACGCTGCCGAACTCAGTCTGTTCGACAATTTATTTATATGAGGATCCCATTGTAGTTTGGCGTCTAAAGTAATGCCCAAAAAGACAGTCGACTGCACAAGGTCCAATCTCTGTCCTTTTATAAATATGTCTGTAGTTACCGGGTTCACATTGGGTAACACGAATTTAATACATTTAGTTTTCTTTTCATTAAGTAATAAATTGTTAACAGTAAACCAGTTCACTATACTAGAGATAGCATTGTTTACCTCGTCATAATTTGATTGCTGTCTTTTAACTTTAAATATCAAAGAAGTATCATCGGCAAACAATACTAACCCATGTTTTGCTTTAACAAGGTAAGGTAAATCATTAATATATACTAAAAACAAGAAAGGACCAAGAATTGAACCTTGCGGTACGCCCATACTTATTGAAGACCCAGGTGATCTTTTCCCATTAACATCGACCATCTGAACCCTATCTGTTAGATATGACTCCAGAAGGCCAAGTGCCTGATCTTTTACACCATAATGGCGTAACTTCCTGACAAGAGTGTCATGATGGACGCAATCAAAAGCCTTGGATAGATCGCAGAAGACACCTATTGCATCCATTGCGTCTTCCCAGGCATCAAAAATATTGTCGATTAGTTCAACACCAGCATCGGCTGTTGAACGACCCTTTGTGAAACCAAACTGAGCAATATGAATTAAATTATTGAGATAAAAATGACTTTGCAATTGATTAAGTATGAGTTTTTCAAATATTTTGCTAAGCGTTGGTAGTATCGATATGGGTCTAAAATTGGTGGGGTCTGATGTACTACCAGCTTTGAATAAAGGTATAACTTTACTTAGTTTCATCAAGTCAGGAAACACACCACTATCTATACATTGATTAAATATACAACAAAGGTGAGGTGCAATACAATCTACAATGGAACTAATAATTTTTACTGATAGACCATGGGCGTCAGCTGTCTTTTTCATTTCCAGGGATTTAAACGCTTTTACAATGTCTTCATTATTTACGTGCCTAAATTTAAAATCTGTTTTACATTCCTCAAAGTTTTGTTTAAGTATAGATTCAGCAGCAGCGGGAGATGAATTTAAAGACTTGGTTGTTGAAACTGGAATGTCCGTAAAGAAATTTTCGAAAGCTTTTGCTACTTCTAGGTCTGTACTTAGCAATTGATTATCTATCTTAAGCTTGAAGTTATTATGTGTAGCTTTGGCCTTTCCAGTCTCTCTGTTTATAATTTGCCAAGTCGTTTTCATTACATTGCTACTAGATTCAATTTTGTTTTTAATGAAATTAGATTTAGCTACGGCACAAACGCGTTTAAACATTTTTGAATAACTACGAACATAATCTAGAAAGGCCGTATTTTTGTTATATGATTTCTCTTCATAGAGTTCATATAATCTTCGTCTGCTCCTATGAATTCCAACTGTCGCCCACACACACAGCAGTGAAGAAGCGAGCAACCGTATTCCGCGTGTCCAACGAGGTCATTTTCCATCCTCGCTCATGGTTTGGTTGGGAGTCTCTTATTGGGGCTTAACTGAGGTACATTTTTGTGAGAAAAGGCGTAAAAACGAATGCAGTTGTGTATCAAAATACAGTCCTCAAGAACCTTGTGGAACCTGTTTCTCATACCATGTTTAATAAAAGGCACTGGGTATTCCAACAAGATTCTGCGCCAGCTCATAGAGCGAAAAGCACACAAGACTGGCTGGCGGCGTGTGAAATCGACTTCATCCGGCACGAAGACTGGCCCTCCTCCAGTCCAGATTTGAGTCCGTTAGATTACAAGATATGGCAACACTTGGAGGAAAAGGCCTGCTCAAAGCCTTATCCTGATTTGGAGTCACTCAAGGCATCCTTGATTAAGGCAGCCGCCGATATTGACATGGACCTCGTTCGTGCTGCGATAGACGACTGGCCGCGCAGAATAAAGGCCTGTATACAAAATCGCAGGGGTCATTTTGAATAAACTTTACTACCATAAGAATCTATGTTTTATTAAGTTCATTTTTCTATATAAATGTTTACATAAATAATAAACATGTCTAAATTATTTCATATTGCACATGTGACAGAACTTATGACCTGACTATGTATAAGCTGGAAAAACTGAACATATTCTAATTTTAAGATCTTAATGTACTTGCAAATAAGATTCATTTCATTTCATTTTACGAAATTAATTTAATTTCACGAAATTTCGAAGTAATAAAATAAAAAAACAAATGCAGTCTTTCAGAAATAGTAATTTACAGCTTGGCAATTCAATGTAGAAAAAAAATGGACACTTACCGACTGATGCGTGATCTAAGAAGAAAAAAAAGTAATGTTCCAATAAAACACACAGCAGTCTGCTTGTCACATAAGTTGTCATTAGGGTCGATGCTGAAGTGACACAACTATCTAAACTAATTAAAAAAGTGCGTGTTTAAAAATGGAATATATAGCTACCGCACAAGAGCTCGGATGTAAGATTGTCAGTTTATATATTTTTCTTGAAGAGTAGCAATGATTATTTATTTCTTGTACTTACTTTAACTTACTTCTGGTCTGGATTCGATTTAACTAAAAAAATAAAAACAATTTGAAAGTTTCACTTACTGACCTTGGGTATACGTATAACGCACCGCTCGCTCGCTAAATCAATTTGGGAAATATTAAACTGCACATCAAAAATACTCATTTGCACAGCAAATATCAGGGAAAAATGCTGCGGTAGCATGTAAGAACAACAAAAAATACTTAAAACATAAACTTAAGTACACATAAAATATTGAAATTAAAACAAAAGTGTTTTTGCTGATCCTTTTTTGTTGTGTAAATCAGTATTTTTGATGTGAGATTAAATACTTGCCGATAAATTTCACAGTCGCAGTCGCAGCCTCCACACATTCAAAAATGGAATGTCTTCGCTCCTCGCTGTAATTCATTTGTTTTTACATTCCAACTAAGGAGGATGTAGCATGGAGCTGCCTCCCAACCTCCTTCAGCAGAGGTGACATGCTTTCTCCTCTGCTGAAGGAGGATTAAAGGCGCTATTCGCCTTGCTCCCACAGTTGTCTAATGTAATGATTAAGAGGCAAATTTTTATAATCAACGTTTATCAAGCCTAATGTACATATCTCAGATGAATAGACAATTAAATTTTATTAGCATCCGTTATTTTGCGTGCATTCGTAAAAGTATTATGTTGGCTTGTAGATGTTGATGTATTTTACTGCCTTCTTCTTCTAACCGTACAAAGTGATGTGTGAAGTAAAGGATATCCCTTTGCTTCGCATCATTTTCTGTTTCCTAATTTTTATTCGCATTTTGAGTTTGTCATAACTTTAATGGCATGATATTATTTTCTTAAAACCAATGCTTCAACCCATATTATGGTTGGTATAACAAGCTTTTAGTTTTCGGTTGGACTACTTATAAGTCGTCTAATGGATGTTTTACCTAATATAATTATGTGTTTATGACTTTGAAATTTATGCGTTACATATTACTTAATACTTAATTACAAAATTTTGGTTAACTTCTCCAAAACCGAGGGCAGTTGGGACGGACCGCGAATTTGAACCCTATGCCAAGGTAATCAAATTTAGAACCTATAACGGAAAAGTGGCCTTAGCTTGCGCCGGTGGTAACTGAGGGGTCATAGGATTTATGCCAAACAATATTATTACATTTTATAGTACGCAAAGCAACGCTGAACCGTAGTACATAAATGTTAATAAAGGCGACAGTTTGCCAATTCCGCAAGCAACAAACCAAACCGAAATCCTTTATTTAAAAGAAATCTGTGGCTAGTTTTGACGCCTTCTAAATTTTTGCAACGGCCACTTCATACATTTGTTTGTTTACGTGACTTTAAATACCTACTTGTCCCAGCTATAGTAGGTTTCATTCGGGCGGCTCCATTGTCACTTGCTCTGACGGCCCGCCCCGAGGGTGACGTCAGCTCATCTACAGGGTGTTATTCTGGCCCCATCTGCGAAGCGATCGCCCCTTGAATATGCAACATGCTCTCGTTAATAAGGTGCTTTGTTAAAATGTCCGACGTATCGCGCTCGCTGGATCATCCGGGACGTCTTGAAATGAAACACCTGGTACTGAATGGTGTATTTAATGAGGTATGGTTATTGCGAACATATATCAGAGGCTCTGTTCCCTATCCCTTACATCTACATTTTTTTCATAATTATTTTTAATTATTTATTGTACACATATGTTTAGAAAGTTACATTAATGGAAACCATATGTTCAAAGGCGAGCTTATCTCTAAAAATATATTTATTCCAGCAAAATATGGTAGGACAGGTAAATTCACCATGAAAGGGTAGGCAGTGCACAATATCTAATAACTAATCTATAATAAAATACATATAAAATATGGTTAATATAATACACCAAGTTCAAAACTTAAACAAACCGACTTCAAATTCAAGCCCTATTTCTTCCTCCCCGGTCGGCATGTGAATGTCGTCTATTTATGAACACGAAAAGTCCTCATCAAAACTTTTGCTGAAGGGAACAGATTCATATGACATTTCATGATCTTCGTGATCAGATTGTACTGGTTTAATTCTGGACATATCAGACTCATTGTCACTGGATGTTTCACTATCACTGCCGCCAACATTTATGATAAGTTGTTCAATTTCTCTATCAATTACCAGTCCCCTGCATCTATATTCATCTTCTAGTTGTTTTGTATGCTCACAGTAATTATTCCCTGTACCAGCAGTTATATCCTCAAACAGTTTTGTACAAGCTGCAGGAACGAGATGTTATCTAAACCAACATTCTTTCCTTTTACTATGCCCCATATCATTTCTATAGGATTCAGGTCACAATGATGTGGCGGCAGTCGTAGTATTTTTTGACCATACTCATGTACTAAATTATCAATCTCCTATACTGGGTCAGGTTTATTTTTTTTTTCACAAAAAACAACAACATACTTTTTTGGCTTTGGTAGGGTAGGCATTATTTGATGTTAGCCATTCTGCTATTTAATTTTTTCTATTAACCGAGCTTGGAAGTTTATTTAATTTGGCTAGAATGATATAGCATTGTCCATGACATACATACAGGGTTCATTTAGATTGTGTTATAATTTATTCAATACCCATTTTTAGGGTTCCGTTCCTGAAGGATTCCAAACGGGACCCTATTACTAAGACTTCGCTGTCCGTCCGTCCGTCCGTCCGTCTGTCACCAGGCTGTATCTCAAGAACCTAGCTAGCTAGAGAGTTGAAATTTTCACAGATTATGTATTTCTGTTGCCGCTATAACAACAAATACTAAAAAAACAGGATAAAAGAAATATTTAAGGGGGCTCCCATACAACAATTCTTTCAATACCACATACAAACTTATGGATGCACCTGGTTACGTACATGGAGTGTGAAAGTAACCGCACCAATAACTTTGTAAACAATATTTTGCTGTGTAAAATCCAAACTATTCACTCCACACCATCGCTTCCATTGAACGGTGGTACGGAACCTTTCGTGCGCGATTTAGACTCGCACTTGACCGTTTTTTTTTTAAATTAACTTTAATTCGTGGCATCACAGAAATCAGCTTTTTTTTTCTTTGTCGTTATAAATTAACAAAGCTTTCGGGACCAACCCAGTCTTGCCATCACAATGAACATTTATGTATCTTTTTCCTGTAGCTACAGATACGCCGGGCTCATTTTCGCTTTGCCAACATTTTGCATGATGGAGCGAAGTATGAATATAACTGTCATCAAGTTATATAACAGGCATTCTACTCTCCCTTACATCTTTGACTTCATGTAGGTCCCTCCATGCCACTATATCATGTCGCTCCATAAGTACTGTCTTTTGATTTCTAGATTTTTTATAGTTTTAACCTAATTTGTGAAAGAGTAAACGAAGAGATTCTCTGCCACCAACAAAATTTATGGATTCCATAAGAGCTGCAAGCAGCCGTTTCAAACCCGGAACTTCTTTTCGGACAGCATAAAATTCTTGTATTTTATTCCTAATTGCACATTTTTCTTAGGCGTAGAAAATACAGCTGACGTCCCACTTCATTTTGTATTTTCATTACGGAAGATCGGGATATGCCTAAAATACAACAACATATTTTACTAATAAATAGTAACAAATTAGCCAATTCACATTGCACATACTATATGACGTACCTACCAGGCATGTTGACAACAAGGCTGGTGATGTTATTTAGAGGAATATAGTCCAATCCTTCAGACTTTCTATCCGACAAATATTTCGATAGATTGTGAATAACTTTTCTTACGCCACTGTTAATAGTTTTCGGCATTTTCACTCACAAAACACAAGAAATATACCATGCACAATCGACGCCCCACTTTGACAGCAATCGACAGATGACATTAATTACTTTTTTAAAAAAAATGTTGCAAGTTGAAGAAAATAGTTAGTCATATTCATATTCATAATTTATTGATAATAAGATATTACATGTCAACAGTATACAATAAACGAAAAAAAAAAAAATTAGCAGGCATAATGATTATGAATAACATGTCAGGATAGTACAATAATACAATAGTATATATAGTACAATAGTATATAGTCACTAATAAAAGTCAATAATAAAAGTAAATTAATGTCAAAAAGAATAATAATGTAAAAATGGCATAATAATAAGAATAATACAGGTAAAAATTAATAAAATTACATGTCAGAAAAAAAATAAAGGTCACAATTTTATTACGAACATAAATTAATTAAGTCAGTGGTTAACTTATTCGTCAATAAATTCTGACACTGAGTAGTATGCTTTGCTTAGGAGGTACTTTTTAACCTTCGTTACAAAGATTTTTAGCATGTTGATGGATTTTATCTCCACTGGTAGCTTATTAAATAAGGCAGGGCCCATACCCTTCAATGATTTTCTGGTTTTAGCAAGACGACTGGTCGCACAATACAAGTCGTGGGGCCGTCGAGAGGATACCTACGGTCTGGGTTCTGGAAGCTTGGGTACTCCGATGGGTTCTGCCTCACATACTTCAGTACTTCCAAGATGTACATAGAGGGGAGTGTGAGAATTCCTAGCTTAATGAAGAGTTCCCGAGCCGGGGTGTCGTTCGGTACTCCCGCAATTCTACGCACTGCACGTTTCTGAATGAGAAATGATCTGTCGCGTTCAGCAGCCATTCCCCACAAGTCTATACCATACAAAAGTATCGAATGGAAGTAGCCATAGTATGTAGTTAGTAAGTGCTCTCTAGACAGAGTAGGTGAGAGTCTCTATAGTGCATAATACGCACTGTTTAAAGTCACTGTGGTGAGTCCACTGCAATCCTGCGTCAAAAGTGAATCCAACAAAGCGAACAGTGTCGGTGGCAGGCAGAGTGACCCCGTTCACTACGAGTGGGACCTGGGGAGCCCCACCTACGTTGCGCAACGAGAATCTCAGCACCTGGGTCTTATCAAGGTTTAGTAGCAAGCCATTCACTGTGAACCATTCAGTTAGACATGGTAATCGATTGGAGGTGTTTCTTTAATTCAGCCTCATCTTTACCGTCCACGTTAACACAGACATCATCAGCGTACATCAGGGACTTGGCTGTTCCGGAGACGATATGGGGTAGGTCGTTCATCAGGATGACAAACGTGGTATTCCCTACGTTGGACCCCTGCGGCACTGATCTATCCCCGACCAGACCGGGGTCAGAAACTTCACCGTCTATCACCGTGATCTGCGTCCTGTCAGCGAGGAAGGACATAAATAGTTGGAGAGTTAGGCCACGTACTCCATAATGTTCCAGCTTGGCTCCAATAAGAGAGTGATCAATAAGGTCAAACGCTCGTGACAGGTCGCAGAACACAGCAGCCACGTGGCATTTTCGTTCCAGCAGTTCGAGCACCTCTCGATGCAGTACGCGTGGGCAGCCCACCGTGGACCGGCCGGCCCTCTAAGCATATTGGTGTTCCGAATTAACTGAATTTTTATTCAAAAAGTAATTAAGCCTCTCACACAAGCCCATCTCAAATATCTTCGAAAAGGCTGGAACGAGAGAAATAGGTCTGTAACTTTTTATTTCCATCTTGTTGCCTTTGCCTTTCCATATGGGAACCACTTCTATTCGCATCAGCGATGAAAGATAAGTGCCCTGGGAGGAGCATTTAGAATAAATCGCATAATATAGTTAGTGTACTTAGAGGTAGTTTGCATAGGATGTCACATGGGAAGTCGTAGATGTCTATAATAGACTTCTTTTTGATTTTTTAATGATGCAATTTAGTTCAGGTACAGTAAACGGGACCAAGAACATAGATGTAGATATGGTAGGTATGTTCGTACTCAGTAGTCTTACGGCCTCATACATATTAGGTCTTAGTGGTGTATTCTTGGTTTGGCTTTAATAAACATGTTATTTATTATACATTGTTATACATTTGTTTTAATTGGATTATATTTCTGTATAAATAAAATAACGCACTTATTCTAAGGCACTTCTAAATTACCTAATTAGGAAAAAAGTCAATTCCTAAGAATATAAGACAGTTTTATCAGAAGCGTAGTAATTAAATGCATTAATTAAATATGATTGCTTTAAATTTTCCGCTCGATACTTGTCGGTTTTAGTCACTGAAAGTGATCAAGATGTCCTTGAAACTTAAAACTTAAAAATGAAGAGTATATCAAGGAAAAGTCTAAAAATAGTTAATTGTTTTACGATTTAAAAAAATCGATATGCCGAGAAGTGTCGAGCGGTAAAGTTAAAATAATATTTTTTCTTTATTCTTATTTCTTATATAAACTTATTTATTTATATTATTATTATTATTTGTTTATATCAATGGAAATATGTTAAACACAACATAACATGACGTCAAGCCTTTCCCCATACGGGACGTGGCAGTAGCACATATGTGCCCACACGTTTAGCTACTTATTGTATTTTACGTTAAGAAAGTTTCCTCAGGAAGTTTTACATCACCATCCGGTATACTGAACATAAGAAAAATTACTTATTTCTACTCATTGGAACATGTTCAGCTCCGGCCTGGAACCTGCGTCTCCTGCGTCAGAAGCGAGCCTGAAACTGACTAGACCACAGACTCCCCGACGGAATTTTTTACTGTCTAAATTATTGAGTATCTTAGGTACTATGTACGAGAGAGGGCGTCTCTACCAAAGCGTACTGAGCTAGATTGTATTGACTACTTATTGCCATGGTATATATATGTCACGGCTAAAGCTAGGTGTGAAACTAAACTTAAGTTTAGCCGGCTAGTGTTAAGATTAATTTAGAGCCTCGGCTAATGTCCGAAATAATGTTCATTGTGATAAATGATTTCAACATTAGTCGGCTAAACTGCAGTTTAGCCTCGACGCTGTTGAGGCTAAAGATGGGTGAGAAAATATGGTTGACATTAGCCGACTAAACTTAAGTTTATTTTTCAGTATCTCAAACTCAAACTCAAAACGTTTATTCTGTAAATAGGCCACAAGGGCACTTTCACATGTCATTTCATTTCATTTTTTACAGAACATTTGGTATTATTATTTGTATCTTATTATCAGAAAAAAAAAGTACTTAATTATTGTTTCTGAGAGATGTAAAGAGTCTCAAATGTCATAATAAAATAATTAAAATATAAATAACAGAGATGTATAGTCTCTTTAGTCAATAATACAATGATAATAGGAGATGTAAATGGTCCCCACAGTCAAGAGTTGTATAATTAAATTAATCTTTGGAGGTGTAAAAGGCCTCCAAGTGTCCAGTAAAAGAAACTGTGGCAGTGAGGATGCTCACAATTAATTAGAACAATTCAGTCCCAAGCATTTTTATCGTCTATGTACTCTTTAATACTGTAGTAAGCTTTAGAAATAAGCCTTTGCTTGATGTATTTCTTGAACTTATTAATTGATAGATCTGTCAAAGTGCTTGGGAGTTTATTGTAAAATCTTACACAATTACCCTTGAACGAGTTTTTTATTTTATGGAGCCGAGTAGTGGGCACTGCAAGTTTGTCCTTGTTTCTAGTATTAAAGTTATGTATATCACAGTTTCTTCGAAAGTTAACAATGTTCTTATGGACATACATAATACTCTCGTAAATATATTGACTATGGACTGTCAATATATTTACTTCTTTAAACTTATTTCTAAGAGAATCTCTATTATTCATTTTATAAATCGCACGAACAGCCCGCTTCTGCAGCACAAAAATAGTATTTATGTCAGCAGCACTGCCCCTGAGCAGAATACCGTAGGACATAATACTATGAAAATAACTAAAATAAACTAATCTGGCTGTTTTAAAATCTGTCAAGTGACGGATTTTCCTGCATGCAAAAGCTGCAGAGCTCAGTCTGTTCGATAGCTTATCAATATGTGGACCCCATTGGAGTTTGGAATCCAACGTTATACCTAGAAACACTGTGCTGGTTACCAATTCCAATTCCTCATTTTTAATTGTTATACATGTCTGATTATTTTTAACGTTAGTAGTAAGAAACTTAACACATTTAGTCTTTTTCTCATTTAATAGCAAATTATTAACATTAAACCAATTTACCACTCTTGATATGGTACTGTTCACGTGATCATCATTAGCGTGTTGGTTTCGCTTTGTTTTAAAAATAAGTGAGGTGTCATCAGCAAACAGTACCATATCATGACAGTCCCTTCCTAGATAGGGTAAGTCGTTTATATAGATGAGGAATAGGAAGGGTCCCAATATTGAGCCCTGTGGCACGCCCAAAGAAACCAATGATCCTGGTGATCGTTCTCCGTTTACGTCTACCCTTTGTATTCTTCCGTTCAGATAAGATTTTAACAAATTAAATGACGTGTCTCTAACTCCTTAATGATGTAATTTCCTGATCAATGTTTCATGACAAACGCAATCAAAAGCCTTAGATAAGTCACAAAAAATGCCTAGGGCATCTTGTGACTCTTCCCAGGCATCAAAAATACTTTCAATGAACTGAATTCCGGCATCTGTTGTTGAACGACCGCGAGTGAATCCAAACTGTTTGTTATGCATTAGCTTATTTGATTCAAAATGATGTAATAGCTGTGATAAGATTAATTTCTCAAAAATTTTACTAAAAGTTGGTAGTATTGATATAGGTCTGAAATTGGTGGGGTCTTGAGTACTACCTGCTTTGAAGAGGGGAATTATCTTACTTTGTTTCATTAAATCAGGAAATTCACCGCAGTCTATACAATTGTTGAAAATGACCGCTAGGTCAGGTGCAATTAATTCGATCAGGGATTTAACGACGTAAACAGAGAGTCCCCAAAGATCATTCGTTTTCTTAACATTTATCAATTTAAATGCCTTCACGACATCTGAACTTGTGACGAGCTTAAAATTCAAGTATGAAGCACACTCTGAGACATTATCTTTTAATATTGCAACAGCAGACAAAGGTGACGAATTTAAATACTTAGTCGTGGAAGCCGGTGCATTAGTAAAAAACGATTCAAATTCAGTTGCAACTTCTAAGCTAGAACTCGTAAGCTGTCCATTGATTTTTAGTTCGTAATCGTGACTCGCTTTTTTACTACGACCGGCTTCCTCATTAATTATTTTCCAAGTCGTTTTTATAACATCGGAACTATTCTTAATTTTACTACTCAGAAAATTACGTTTAGCTGTATGACAGTCTAATTTAAATTGTTTGGAGAACTGTTTGACTTGTTCTTTAAATTCGTCACTCATGTTGAACCGTCGTTCCTCATACAATGCATACAATGCTTGCCTGCGTTTATGCAACTCTGCAGTAGCCCACGTACTAAAGTCGTTTGAACCACCAACCATAACCGATTTTGAAGTGAATATCGCGCTGTACTGTTTCATAAAGGTTTCAAAGAATAAGTTATACATTATATTAGGAGACTGTTCAGCAGCCAAAAACGGTAGTTCCTGGGCTAAAGAGTATCTCATTCTTTCTAACCGGTCAGCAGTTATTGGCACAAACGAAATTTTCTTTTTAATGACAGGTTCTCTAATAGAATCAAATTGAAATAATTGACCTAAATGATCTGAATCCAATTCACTGATAACACTTTTACTGATTGGAATAACATCAGTAAAAATGTTGTCAATGCATGTAGCACCAGTAGCAGTCACTCTTGTTGGCTCCATAAATAAATGGTATACCTAGGCTAATGTTGAAAAAATACCGTCTTAATCTGGAAAAAGTGATGATAATTATTCGGTAGCCGCGAACACTGCGGTAGCTTAGGGGAAGGAAAATTTATCCTTCGTTTTAGGTTGAACATGTAAGAACAACAAAAAAAACTTATACTCGTCTTATTACAGTTTTTGTTGTTCGTACATGTTCAACCTAACACGAAGGATAAAGGGGGCTTCGCTTCGCTCACCCCCTTTACCCTTCACCTAAGCAACCGCAGTGTTTTGCCCTGATATTAGAAATAGCTTTCTCATATGAATAAAATTACGCCGCCCCGCTCCCCGCAGTCACACGAATACTTCCTTTTCAACATTAACTAACTAATGTCCAACATTAACCGAAACGCATCGGCTAATGTATATAGTCTAGCCGATTAAAGATGACATCCGTTATCACAAACGAACATTACTTGGGACATTAGCCGAGGCTCGAAATTAATCTTAACACTAGCCGGCTAAACTTAAGTTTAGTTTCACACCTAGCTTTAGCCGTAACATATATATATAGTATATATTATATATTGTTCGATGGGAACAATTGCATCTATCATCATTATTATTGTACATCATTGAATGAGAGCAATTCAAGATTCGCATTCCCACACTGTGCGAGTGTATGTAAGGGTTTTAAGAATATAAATATTTTAAAATAATAAATAATCCGTTTACGGCCTTACGAGTGTGTGCGTGACATGTGACGTCATGCTGTTGTATGTGTTCAGTTTGAAATGCCATTGAGCGGGTCACTGGGAACAGAAATAAATTGTGCAGGCCACCCTGTACTAACTTTCTCGCATGATGCTTTCGGTGTTGATATTTAAATAATAGTTTGTGAATATTCGTGTGCAGGTGTTTAGGAGACGTTTTAAGAAGTTCTAAGATAAAGTTTAAAGGGTCTAAAAGAAAGACAGTTATAAGCCGAAAGGTGGTTCTTATCGGCATCATTCTGACCAACTTTTACTAAGGAACCAACGTGATCAGAGCAACTTTGTTTTTCTTATCTCAGTACATTTCGGGCCAAGCGCTTACCTGAGTTATACGGTGGAGGTGAAATTAAAGTTGATCTCATTAAGTCGACCCCATACTAAAAGTTGTTCAGAATGATGTCCCTAACAACCACTCTGCCATACAAAACAACTCCTTTCTACTTTAACCATGCCCCGTACTATGAGCTTACTCCGCCCGCCGCCTAATGTACGGGATATATGGCACTGCGTGCATATTGTATGGGAGCTACCATTTTTAGAGTTTTGCGGTAATAATAACCGAGTATGCCATGTTATGGATGATATTAAGAGATACTATGACGAGGAGTTTGAAAAAAATCCTATAAATGTGTTTGATTTGTATGACAGGTACCTTAAATAATCAAGTTATCCAAAAACAAAAAATTGTTCAAGATATTTACAAAATATCCCCCAATACAAAATTTCATCCAATTCGGTTCAGTGGTTTAGGCTCTAGAGCTGACAACGGAAAACAGCCATCCATACATAGATACATACACACGCACACACACACACATGCATACACATATGATTTTTTTTTCACTTTTTCGGACTAATTTATCGATAGAGAACCTACCCCCATTAAAATCTCAACCTCAATTTTTTTACGATTACAATACTTCCTAAATTTTCTCTTCGTCAAATCGAAAGTAAAAATATCACACAGCCTTTGCGTGCTATGAAAATAAAACATACCTCTATCGTTCTTAATGCGAACAACAAAAGTTGTCATCTGCGTGGATTAATGAACATGTTCAGGTTTTTATTTTGGCCAATGTGAAAATGAGCTGGATAGTTCCTTAACGATTCAAAATCAAAATCAAAAAGAGTTTATTTCCATAAGAAACACATAGTTAACATTTGGAGAATGTCAAATCTTAAACTAACACATGTTTAAGGTACAGGGAAATATAGAACTCAATTTTAATTCCGTCACCTCAATGTTTTAGATGCTGGAGGCAAAGAGGCGACTAGAAACCTCCAGCTTTATACGTTATTTTTTACAGAATTGGAGCAAACACCTTCCAAAGCTTTCTTGTCTTCTACATAATCTGATATTTTGTAGTAACCTTTTTTACATAAGTGATTTTTAACAACATTTTTAAATTTATTTACAGACAATTCTTGTAACTCAGTCGGTATTTTGTTGTAAAAGCGTTGTACTCTTTCTTCTATTTATCTACGTACGACAAGGTACGACGACGTGTCCCAATATCGCAGGGAATTAGGCTGGCTCCCGATCCGACTTCGTCGTGATATGCACATTCTCTCCTTCCTCTTCAATATTTTGAGAAGTCCGCGCTATCCCGCATATCTTCGTGAACATTTTGAGTATCTTTTCTCTGGGGATAGACTTCGGAGATCTCACACGGTGTCACTTTTGTCAGTTCCTCAGCACAACACTGCTGCTTACGAGCACTCGTTTAGGTTAAGGGCAATACGTTTGTGGAATGCACTTTCTTGCGCTATTAGGGATTGCAAATCCCTGTTCACTTTCAAGAAAATTTTTAAACACCATCTCCTCTCTTCCGCATAGTGGGTATCTCATAGTATTTATGTGTATCTATGTATTTATTGTATTCTATTAATTTATTTTATAGTAATTATGTAGGATGTATTGTGATTTATCTGATAGTATATTGATTTTATTTATTTCTTTTAACTCTTAATTGTACACTAGGACTACCTCACTATATTTAATTTTTCTCCTTTCTTCACAAGTTAGCTGTAAGAAATTTCTTTTTAGAAATAAGCTTACCTTTGCATACTGTTCGTGTTATTTTTTCCATTGTATTTTCTGTGCATTAAGGGATATATTATCTACCTATCGATTCTAGTTAAGAACTTCTATTGAAGCAATGATAAAAGAAATCCTACAGAACTAAGGGTACCATTCTGATTAGTAATAAAAGGTATTAACCCCGCTGTAGCATATTCTAAAGTCAAAAGTAAGTATTAAGTTTCTTATTGTCGTGAAAAATGTATTTAGTTTATGGAATGACGAACTAAGCCTAACCTTTGGCACAGAATACCCAATAGTACTGATACGTACCGTGGGACTGGGTTGGGCACGAGTGGCGTAGGACAGAGACGAATGGAAACGGTTGAACGAGGGGTATGCCTATACTTGGTTCCTACAGCCTTCCAGGTCCTCCTGGGTAGAGCTAAGAAGCACTTATTACCCGTAATTACACATAAATAGAGAATCTGACCAAATTGTGACCTGTCAAACACTTGACACTGGAAAAACTAACCTCACAAGAGACATATGCCAAACAAAAGGCACACAGAATTCAGAGATTATATAGCCACTAATTTACAGCAAACACCCAACCAATACATTGATTACGTTATTGGTTACGTTACGTTATTATTATAAATATTCTTATGTCTTTTGACAATAACTGCTATTGAATTGGCTGTGGATTTGAGTATGGCTTAATACTTACGAAGTCAACTGCACCTCGGGGCAAGACCTACCACACAGGAACGATTTGCGGAAGCGTACCACCAGAACTACATCCGTGTGTACTCTTATGGATTTAAGACCCCTGGAGCTAGAACTCTCCCTATCCAATTTCGAGCGTTGACTTCTATGTTTAATTCGTGTTAAGGGAGCTCTGTACACGTAGCAACATCAATTGAAGAAACTGTTAACTTTTTAAAACCATTTGTAGTAACAAAATTCCCAATACTGTTGCCGATTTGTGAGTTGCTAGTTATGGCTACGAGGATGGATTTATTCCACCATTTTCAGCAACCGAAAACAGTTGCTGTGTACAAGATTTGCTACGTCTGCGCAGTTTCTGATGGATAAGTTTCAGGCACTAAAATATTAGTACTGAGCAAGAAATATTTTTGTAGACGATTCAGATTATATTGTAGGGGTAAATATGTAGTTTGCAACCTGTACAAAAGCAGGATTAATTACACTATATATAGGTTTAAATTTTACAATTGATATTGTCGTGTAAACATAAGTTTTCCTAGTACTCGCAACTATCCTTAGAGTTGTTACATACTACAAAAAAATGTATGTATGTAGACACGAGATTGTTTTTTCCGTGTATCATCTTCATTACTACTTACATATTGACAAATAACTCGTAATGGCGAAATTAGTAAGAAGGAGTATAAAAATAGCATGAAATTAGTCAAACAACTAGTTGCAAGCAGTCGGGGGCCGCAACAGGCAGTTCGAACTTGGTTCGTGAGCTGATCGCCTTAATCCTATTGTTTTCGAGTACCTTCTAGAGCTCAGTGACCAATTAGGAAGACCCCCCTCGCGTGTACGCCCGCACAACAAGCGCTCACGTCAACAGCTCCAATTATAATTGATAAATTAATCGGCCCCACTGTGCGGTGCACTGTGGCGGGAAAAGACATAATCGCGAGCAAATAATTTATTTATCGATTCGTTTTATTACTGGTTCCGCCATTACGGTCGGTGTTGTTTTGGTTGTGGGCATTTTAAAGCGAAGCTGTAATGGTGTGGGAGTTTGGGGACGGCGATATTGGGCAGTTTTGTGTTTTTCGAATTGGCTCAACAGCCGATCTGTGAACAGATTATTTGCCATCTGTAATGGGAATGGCCAATGTATGATTTAAAATTAATTTAATTGATACCTACTTACTTTGAATTAACAATAATGTTTAGAAACCTTGCCGTATCTATTGATAGAGGCAACGGCTCTAACGATTTCGTTCAAATTTGCTGAGCAAAATATTAGATTATGAGAGGTTAAGAGAACCGTTAGTTTATAATATTAAAGAATTTTTTTCTTAATTTATAAACTTTCGATAAATAAGTTGTAAACTGCTTTCAATACGACGCGTGAGTTTAAGATGTTAACAGAGCATTCTACAAAAAATGCATGAGGTCAATCATAGAAATAAAACCACTAGAATCGTGTAAGATAGTGTTCACAAAAAATTAAATATACTAACTTTAACGTGTCTAAATATGTATATCTGAAGAAGCAAAATATGTTAAACATATCATTAGTACGTTTACAGCTGCTAATCAACAATTTCTAAGAAATACGAGAAATTCGGGACTATAGGTTATTACTAGAAAATAAACCCAAAAACAACGTTTTATACAAAAAAATGCAATGCGCGTAAAAATATATAATAAACTGCCCAGTGAGTTATAAAGTTTTCCCTTTTTTAGGGTTCCGTACCCGAAGGGTTCCAAACGGGACCCTATTACTAAGACTTCGCTGTCCGTCCGTCCGTCCGTCTGTCACCAGGCTGTATCTCAAGAACCTAGCTAGCTAGAGAGTTGAAATTTTCACAGATTATGTATTTCTGTTGCCGCTATAACAACAAATACTAAAAAACAGGATAAAAGAAATATTTAAGGGGGCTACCATACAACAATTCTTTCAATACCACATACAAACTTATGGATGCACCTGGTTACGTACATGGAGTGTGAAAGTAACCGCACCAATAACTTTGTAAACAATATTTTGCTGTGTAAAATCCAAACTATTCACTCCACACCATCGCTTCCATTGAACGGTGGTACGGAACCCTTCGTGCGCGATTTAGACTCGCACTTGACCGGTTTTTATTTATATAGTGAAATGTTCATGCACTATCCGAGTTCTTTTACTAATTTTAATTTTTCATAACACACGTATCATAAACCCTCTCTACTGCGTCCAAAAACCGCACCTTATGACCAGCATAATGATATACTACTTGGTGAAAACATTTTTTTATCGAATATTTATACTGATATCAATATTTCGACATGTTATGACATTCAAATTTCGAACGCCGCCGCCCGCCCTCGTGCCGCCCCTAGTGTGTCTGTGAAGTTGGTACTACTGAACAAGCTAAACAAGTGCAGAGAAATGGTCAATGCCACAATGCCGGTCGAACATGCGGTTCCTGAACACTTCAAAGAAAGCTTATGATATGTGTATAGATAAACTAGTGTATGTAACTGTACATAATTAGGCATTAACACTCTCGCGTTATATATACCCACACTCGAGTTTTAATGCCCTTCATTATGTAAAGTCACAGAAACTACTATTGTGTCATTGTTAGGGAGGCATATAAATCAGACCTTACTATTATTTGCATGCTGTATAAATATGGCTGAATAAGGAACTTACAATATTACTAACAAATTATATCTAAATCTAATTTCAGAAGAAAATAAATGAATCTTGTTTCTTGAACCTTGAATATCCAACTAATATTGTAAATGTGAAAGTAGCGATGTTAAGATGTTTGGATGTTTGTGTGCGAGAGATAGTTTTTGAGCTAGATTATCATATATGAAGTATCCTATATGATAATCTAGCTCAAAAACTGCAGTCGGAAAAAAAGTATTTTATCCGACTGCACCAGAAGGAGGGTAACGTTATCTCGGTAAATGATAATTGCTAGGAATACGCAGATGAAGTTGCGGGCATCAGCTAGTAGCTTATATTACCAAACCGTTAAATTATGAACTGGTTTAAAATCATATTGCAAACGAAATAACAGGACAAAGTGGTGGCTCAGGTAGGTGACAGCTTGGCTTGGCCTATTTGACATTATTCTTAAGGCTCGAGTATCGGTTAAATCAGCAGCTCGATTCGTAGTGGTTGAAATAACAGTTGTGTGTTTTTTTTTATCTATTTATCAAAAATCGCTGATAATTTCTATAATCGTTTTAAAATATTTTGTAGATGTCAAAATAGTTAGTTGATAAACTACCGCTATCGACAGATATTACACCAGACCGACAGGGTTTAGAATTTCTTCTTCTTCGCTGCGCTCGCCCCCTCTAGTCTTCATCTAAGCTACCGCAGTGTTGGCCCTAGTATTTCGTTTGCAAGTCAAGTTTAAACCAGTTTACTATTTAACGATTTTAACCGTTAGTTTTTCAGCAGTTTATTAGTTTATAAGTAGCACGCTACAGTTTACTATCTGTCGATAGTTGACCAACTAACGAGAAAAAAAACGTTAGTTTATCAACTAACGGTTTTGACAATCTTACGGTGACATATACAAATTTAATGACGCGTAATCCTTATCAATATTATTTTTAGATCCCAAGAGCAACACTTTTTATGTGAAAAACATTTACCTACTTAGTTTTTTTTCTCCCTATAGTTCCCATTGAAATTATTATGTTTTCAAGCACTACGAAAGGGATGTCTTTATAATATGTATTTTTTCAAGATTTGGAAAGTATCTCGTTTAATGAGGAATAACGCTTCAAAGATGGGCATTTCACAATACCTTACTTTATTCTCACTGTGGCTGCAGTAAGCGCTGACCGTCACGTTTCCATATCAATTGATACGCCGCAAACAAGTGATTTGTCTTTGTATATACGTGAATCAGCTCGTCAGCTGCCGATTGTCACATTTCCAGACCTATTTGAGATGCCGCAAACTAGCTATGTGTCTTTGTATGGACGCGAATCGGTCAGCTGCTGACTGTCACATATCCATATCAATCGAAGGCGCCGCAAACTAGCTATAAATATTTATACGTGAATCAGTCAGCTGCTGACAGTCACCTTTCCATATCAATTTGAGACGCTGCAAACTAACTTTGTGCCTTTATATGGACGCGAATCAATCAGAAGCTTACTGTCACATTTCCATATCAATTTGAGATGCCGCAAACTAGCTATCTATCTTTATATGAACCCGAATCAGTCAGAAGCTGACTGTCACATTTCCATATCAATTTGAGATGCCGCAAACTAGCTATGTATCTTCATATGGACGCGAATCAGTCAGCAGCTTATTGTCACATTTCCATATCAATTTGAGATGCCGCAAACTATCTATCTATCTTTATATGGACCCGAATCAATCAGCAGCTGACTGTCACATTTCCATATCAATTTGAGATGCCGCAAACTAGCTATATATCTTCATATGGACACGAATCCGTCAGTTGCTGACTGTCACATTTCCATATCAATTTCAGATGCCGCAAACTAGCTATCTATCTTTATATGGACACGAATCAATAAGCTGCTGACTGTCACATTTCCATATCAATTTGAGATGCCGCAAACTAGCTATCTATCTTTATATGGACGCGGATCAGTCAGTTGCTGCCATATCAATTTGAGATGCCGCAAACTAGCTATCTATCTTTATATGGACGCGAATCAGTCAGCAGCTGACAGTCATATTTCCATATCAATTTGAGATGCCGCAAACTGGCGATGTGTTTTTATATGGACGCGAATCAGTAATCTGCTGACTGTCAGCCAAGAGATCATTACCTAGAGTAGACCACTTCAAAATTTAACAAAAATAGACCCACCCCTCATCGCCGCCATATTTCAACTGCAACTTCCAACGTTTCATATTACCTCTCGACATAATCCCAGATTGTTCAATTGACAATTTGAATACGCCTCTAATCCAAATATTGCTCCTTGATTGTGTTATCCAAATCGCTTTATCCGAATGTCATCCTTAAATTTATTTTTTTGTATTTTATTCCTCCGGTTACCCAACGTCTTATGCCGATTCAGATTAGGAGCCTAATTTGATCTGCAAAATAACCTTTACCGTCTTAAACGGTAAATCTAGTTACACGAGAATTTAGAGCCAAATTTGATGCTATAGGTCACTTTCTGTCCAAATACTAAAGTTAGGTTATGTAAGGTCACAACTTTAAGTACTATCTGGAGCCGAGCGAAACGGAGGGGAGCGAGGCGACCCCATGTTGTTTCACAGAACCTTATTTGGCATTGATTTTCGACATGCAGTTACAAACAATCTTTGTTTTGTCAATTCTCTTAACCAGTTTCAGGATTTGGTCAAATCCCTAGATCTGTTTAGGAATATGTTAAAATCATGTCATCATTTAAAAAAATAAACCCGGGATTTGATCAAGTCCCTGATTTTATCATATACACTATTGCTATTCGTATTTTAACAGAGATGTTATGAAATACTCCATTGTGTGACAGGGGCTAGGCTGTAACATTCTGTCACGTTCTGAACACCATAATCCGGGGATGGGGCGAATCGAACCCACGGAGTAATGGTTATAAACGACGTCCCACCAGCGGGTGTAGGGGCTCAAATTTTATTACTTGTTCGTTACTCATCGAATAGAATATGCTGTGTCCTAAGAAGTAGCCCCTCTTATTTGTAGACCGGGGAATACATTACTATGAGCAACTTTCACTGATCTATTGCGTGGCAAACTGTCTCAGGCTTAGGCGATTAATAAGGAAGTTTCGAGAAGAGAAATAAACACATAGTTAATCAAAAGAAAGAACATGAATGATAAAAATACGCTTCACAATTGTTGTTTAGCTTGTTCTGTAATACTGACTTTACAGACAAACTAGGGGCGGCACGCAGACGGGCGTCGGCTTTCGAAATTTGTTTGCCATAATTTGACAAATTTGGGTACATTATGATCATAATGTACAAATTTTCAGATTTTCAGATCAAGTTAAACAACTGCAGAGCAATGATCAATGGCACAATACCGGTCGAAAATGCGGTTCCTGAACACATCAAAGAGAGCTTATGATATGTGTGTAAATAAACTAGTGTATGTAACTGTACATAATTAAGCATTAAAACTCTCGTGTGATATCGCATAATGGAGAGCATTAATACTGAAACCCACTCTCGAGTATTAATGCTCTCCATTATGTAGCAGTCACATAAACTACTATTATGATACGTGTGTAGATAAAAGTGTTAATAACACCGACATTTAACCTCAAAACTTTATGACGTAATTTTTGTATATTTTCATGTTGTATGAAGAACAAAACGAGAGTTTTGACATTTCAAGTATCTATTTTGACTTATCTTTTATCAGCCATATTATTGTTACCATTGACTAGTACAGTACATAACTGCCCCGCCAAAATTAAAGTCACTTTGTCGGATTTTCAAACTTTGCTACCGTCGGCCTAGAATGGCCTATTTATTGCTTGAGAGCTCAAATTATTAGGATAAAATATGGTAGGTGGTGGGTGTCATTCATATTGACATGCATACGTTTGACAAACACTCTGCCCTCCTTCTGGCGCAGTCAAGTGACGAAATAGTAGTTTATGTGACTGCTACATAATGGAGGGCATCAATACTCGAGAGTGGGTTTATGAAACGAGCTGAACGCGAGTTTCATAATAATATAACTCGAGAGTTTTAATGCCTAATTATGTACAGTTACATACACTTGTTTATCTACACACATATCATAAGCTCTCTTTGATGTGTTCAGGAACCGCATGTTTGACCAGCATTGTCGCATTGATCATTGCTCTGCTCTTGTTTAGCTTGTTCAGTAGTACCACCTTCACAGACAAACTCGGGGCGGCACGCAGGCGGGCATCGGCGTTCGAAATTTGAATGTCATAATTTGACAAATTTTGGTACATTATGGTCATAATGTACAAATTTTCAGATAAGAAATGAGTTTTCACCAAATAGTTTTACATTATGCTGGTCGTAACGTGTGGTTTCTAGACGGAGTAAAGAGGGTTTATGATTCGTGTGTAGTTAAATGAGTTTTTACCCAGAAGTTTATCATTATGCTGGTCGTAACGTGTGGTTTTTGGACGGAGTAAAGAGGGTTTATGATACGTGTGTAGATGATTGAGTTTATACCAAGAAGTTTATCATTATGGTGGTCGTAACGTGTGGTTTTGGGACGGAGTAAAGAGGGTTTATGATTCGTGTGTAGATAAATGAGTTTTTACCAAGAAGTTTATCATTATGCTGGTCGTAACGTGTGGTTTTTAGACGGAGTAAAGAGGGTTTATGATTCGTGTGTAGATAAATGAGTTTTTACCAAGAAGTTTATCATTATGCTGGTCGTAACGTGTGGTATTTGGACGGAGTAAAGACGGTTTATGATTCGTGTGTAGATAAATGAGTTTTTACCAAGAAGTTTTTCATTATGCTGGTCGTAACGTGTGGTTTTTAGACGGAGTAAAGAGGGTTTATGATTCGTGTGTAGATAAATGAGTTTTTACCAAGAAGTTTATCATTATGCTGGTCGTAACGTGTGGTTTTTAGACGGAGTAAAGAGGGTTTATGATTCGTGTGTAGATAAATGAGTTTTTACCAAGAAGTTTATCATTATGCTGGTCGTAACGTGTGGTTTTTAGACGGAGTAAAGAGGGTTTATGATTCGTGTGTAGATAAATGAGTTTTTACCAAGAAGTTTATCATTATGCTGGTCGTAACGTGTGGTATTTGGACGGAGTAAAGACGGTTTATGATTCGTGTGTAGATAAATGAGTTTTTACCAAGAAGTTTTTCATTATGCTGGTCGTAACGTGTGGTTTTTAGACGGAGTAAAGAGGGTTTATGATTCGTGTGTAGATAAATGAGTTTTTACCAAGAAGTTTATCATTATGCTGGTCGTAACGTGTGGTTTTTAGACGGAGTAAAGAGGGTTTATGATTCGTGTGTAGATGATTAAGTTTTTACCAAGAAGTTTATCATTATGCTGGTCGTAACGTGTGGTTTTTAGATGGAGTAAAGAGAGTTTATGATTCGTGTGTAGATAAATGAGATTTTACCAAGAAGTTTATCATTATGCTGGTCGTAACGTGTGGTTTTTAGACGGAGTAAAGAGGGTTTATGTTTCGTGTGTAGATGATTGAGTTTTTACCAAGAAGTTTATCATTATGCTGGTCGTAACGTGTGGTTTTTAGACGCAGTAAAGAGGGTTTATGATTCGTGTGTAGATAAATGAGTTTTTACCAAGAAGTTTATCATAATGCTGGTCGTAACGTGTGGTTTTTGGATGGAGTAAAAAGGGTTTATGATATGTGTGTAGATAAAAATTATAATCGCCGGTTTCTCCCGGCCTATCTCCTGCAATCTGATACCAACCACTGAGCGCTGCACTATTTATACAGCGTGCGACACCCGTGGCGATGCTACAATAGAACACCCTGTATACACAAGGAGTGATGGACCTCCTCTATCTATACTATCATTTGTCATGAACATGAACATCTTAAATTCATTCTCATTGTGAGGAAACCATCATATTTCTACAGTTGCGGCGATGGGCGATTTGACGCACCAGCTATGGAGTATCGATGTTTTTCATCACCCTTTGAACGTCCTTATAATGTACTGAAGACAAATTACTCATCTCATTGGTACATAGTCAGCACAGGGATTCTAACCTGCAGCTCCTGCTTGAGAAGCGAGCGAGAAGCCCACTAGACCACGGAGCTCTTTAAATACGTCTAGCACTTCATTTCATGTTATGAAGTGACGTGCCTGAGTGAGTGAAGTGATAATAAATTCTAAGTAAACAACTAATTTATGAATTCTTGTTTCATGTTCAAGTGATGTTTTTATTCATTTTTATAGGCTATACTTAAATCCAAATTCAAATTCCAAATTAGTAATGTCTTTATTACTGTAGATATTTACATATACTTAGCAATCATAATTTTTTGCCACTTCTCTACATTGGACCACTGTGGGAGAAGAAGGGCGTAGAAACTCCCACAGATTTATTTTTAGATCTCTTTTAAAAATTGTTTATACTTAACTAATACAAAATATATATATCATATCTTAATTATCATTATCATAATTAATAAGGAGGAATAAATAATTACAAAATTATTAACAGCAAGGTTTTTCTCTCTCTGTGTTGAGTCGGATTAACCCCATACAGTCCCGTCATTGAAGAAATCTTGCACATTGTAGTATCTCTTTTTCGACAAAGTCACTTTAACATGGTACAAGCTAGACATAATTATGTCTAGCTTGTACCTACGTTGTCCCTTACTAATTCAAATAATTGCGACAACATTAAAGTCAAGACGATCTCAACTGCCGTCCCCCAGTGAGAACCCAATACGTCAGCATCGCATTAATTTTCAATCTCAAACCATCTATTTAGTTAGAACGCATTAAGGCGATGGATTAATAAATCTTTCTATTTGAGGGGTGAGACGGGAGTGTTGGCACGCCGGGTTAGATTCAGGATGTTGGTGAAAGTAGATGTGACTCAAAACTAGAGCCTGATACACTTGTATTATTGTATACCGTATTATATACCTACCTATACCTACATATATTGAATCTCGCCCCAAACTAGGATACTCTCGTAAAAAGAAGACACAGAAATAACTTTTTAGAGGTACGTTTGTACGTTTGTAACTACATTGAACGCAATTTTATTATATCTGCATGCGATATCTATATATATTTACCCGGATTTAGTAGTGTATGTAACTATTACATAATTAATGGGATTAAAATACTGCTGTTTATTTATGAAACGACCCTATAGGCGAGTTTCATAATAAAATCACACGAGTGATTTAATGCTTAATTATTTACATACACTGCTTTGTCTACACACATATTATAAGCTCTCTAAGATGTGTTCAGGAACCACATGTTATACGAACGGTATTGCGGCATTGACATTTAATTTCGAATAGAAGTTCATCTCGACTGATATTAGAATTGAGGTCAAATCAAATTGCTTTGTTTTTCAATGTAATAAGGACATCGAATGCGATGTTATTATGAAGCAATAATAACATTTTCACGGATTAGAAATGTGTTCTAACGAAACAGTTTATCTTCCATATTTGCGGTCTTTGAACGCATTACAGAGGGTTTATGATATGTGTGTAGGTAAACTGTGGTCTTTGTGCTTGAAGATAAACATCTTTGTGCTTATTTCACATAGAATTATAAAATTATGAAACAACATGTGTGTTATGGCGTAGTCATTGATAAAAAAAAAAAACGACACAGAAAAAATACATTGTAACGATCCATAAGACCCAGTGATTCTTTCTTTACTCACTACTTTAACGGCCTTTCTAATAAAATAAGTTATTCACTGTGTAACTTATACAATATTTTGTCTTGCATTGACATTTGACTTTTACTCGACGTATGAAAAGGACAAAACAATGTATAAGTTAAACAGTAATAACTTGTTTTTATTAGTAAGACCGTAAGTCAACATTCAACATTAGGAGCACATTCTGTGCTTACTAAATGTTTGTTTTGTTTTTTTGTTTAAAGTATTTATTCAAGAATTTCTAGGTACATAGCAAACTTATGATAAAATCCCACTGAAACCTGAGACGGTTTATCTGTGAGATTTGAGTTACTCAAATACATATTAAGATAACTACGTTTGTTTTGGTCATGCATGGTTTAATCAACAATTTCCGTAGGACTCTTCATTTTCCCAAATCAATGTGTTATTGAGTTAGAATGTGTGTGGTGCGACCTCCCCCACTATATTTCGTTTCGCCTACGGTATTTTGAATTTCGCGACATTAGTGAACGACTTTCGGTGTTAGGTATCTTTATTTTATTACTTACACAATCGAATTGTGAGTCACCGATGATTTAGGTTATACAATTAAAATCAGTACTTACTAAGCTGTGCCGCAGAAAATTTGACGGCACATCAAAAATACTGAATTACACACCAAATATCAGGGCAAAATGCTGCGGTAGCTTAGGTAAAGGGGGTGAGCGAAGCTGAGCCCCCTTTATCCTTCGTGTTAGGTTGAACATGTAAGAACAACAAAACATACTTAAATACATAAACTTTAGTACACATGACATATTTAAAACATAAAAAGTGTTTTTCTTATCATTTATTGCTGTGCAAATCAGTATTTTTGTTGTGCGATTAAATACTAGCCCTTAGTGATTGGGAAAATTTTCAAAATTTTTAAAATTTTCTTATAAATTATCTGGACCGGGCTGCACAAGAACTTCGTTCCGGCTTCGTACAGTTATATGTAGCCGGCCCAACTAATTCCATTTCTTCCAGAACTTTATTATATGTCTCTTTCTTGTATAATAATCCACCAGATTAAAAACTTTCAATAAAACACGTAATAAAAAAAACCCGACTGCGGTAGGTACACTAAAAAGCCAAAACGATTGCTTTTTAGTGTACCGCAGTCGTTTTTTTTTTTAGTTTTTTGATCATGTCTTTTATTTCCCTGGCTTTGTTACAGAATAACGAAAGTCCGAAAATTCTGAAAAATGTGCATGCATCTAAATGCTTAGTTTAACACTAAGGTGTATTATTTATAGCTTGTGCAAGATAAGTATACTTATATTTCTGTACTCGCATTTTAACGCCCTTTATTTTGATTTGTTAGCGCCGAAGAATAAATAAAAATGGCGGATTTGAAAGCGCGGGACATTAAAATCCGCTATTTTTTAATAAAAATAAAAATAATGTAGTCCATTGATGTCCCCGCCGAGGGGCTTAGACCTTTACCCGGATACGAGAAAGATTAAACCATACTCCACCAGGCTGGCTTAGTGCGTTTTGATGGAGGGATTTTACGACACCACGTAGCGATAGTAGCCGGGCCCTACAACCCAACGTGAAATCCGAAACACTGAATAAATTAATTATCTCTTCGGTAGATGGTCAGGAATCGAACCTGCATCTCCTGTGTGAGAAGCAAGTGTGAAATCCATTAGACCACGGAGCTCTCCTCAATTTAAAAAAGGAAACGCAAAAGATGCGACGACTGTGGAGTTTCTTCGGTGAGCACTTCTCCACAGATTCCGCCATTGTGTTAGTGAACTCACCCAAAAAAATGTAATGACGGATCTAAGTGATGTAACAACATCCTATGGAAATAAATGATTTTTGATTTGATTTGATTTGATTTGAATTTTTTTTTATGTTCCCAGTGATACTTGCGCCATTAAGACAAATGTAATGACGTATATTTATCAGCATCAGTTGAGCCGTTGAGTAGTTACGAGGGGACACAGGAACAGACATACATACATACATATCAAACACATAACCCTCGCCATTTTTGCTTCATGCCCTTCATGCCCTATTTCTTCCTCCTCAATTTCTCAATACTCGATAAAGAGGCTTCGAAATCTGTCTTCTGTCGATCAAGGCCTAGCCAAAGTCTAGTTACCTATGTGTCAGTTATGTATGTACAATATCTTTTACAGTCACCTCTCTACTAATTTTGCACTGTGTATGTTTTATATATTTTTAAATGTGTATATTTTAAATGTTTCTATCTAACTTTTATTTTTGTTAGTAAATTACTACTAAGCACAACAACTCCCATTCTGCTAAGCATACGATGGCACCCGCGATACAGGCTCAGCCTAGTGTGGGGCCGCAGTCAAACACATGTAGCTTTTAAGAGATGTTTTGGATAAACTATAACATGTAAACCTAGCTTTAAGTCTTTCCTACTAAATAAATTTATTCTTATTCTTATTCTTATTCTTATTCTTATTCTTATATATACAACTAGACTTTTACGGATCTAAGGCACTTATAGCCACAATGTATCTCATACATAACAAAGACCGTAGACATGCCTGGATAGTCACAAGAAGGCAAAAATAGGCCATTTGGTTTACATGGTTAACATCACTATTCCATTATGTTTTTAAAATGTAGACACCAAGCTAACAGACAGATTTTTAATTTAAAAAAAATAGGACCAAACTGTAAGGCAAGGTCGAGGTAACATAACACACATTAAAAAAAAACGAATTGAGAACCTTTTATGAAGACGGTTAAAAAGTATCTTTATAAGGGATTAACATACCATCAGATCTCAAACTACTGTAGGGTCTCATCCTCTTCAGGCCTCCAAGCCTGGAGGGCAAGCTTTCTCCCTCGCCCCTCAACAAGTTTATTCTCCCCGAGATGTTTAATCTGCGACAGTGCTAATTAATCACAGTTTATCTTGCTGATTACTTTATCGCTAATTATAAGTTTGGCGCTTGTGGCCCTGACGTTGATTTGTGATTGATTGGTTATGGTGGGATTACGAATTATTCTTCCGAGATGAGGTGGCGGAGATATGCGTTTACCTCAACTATGGACTATATGGTAGAGTTTTCCTCAGTAGCACAGCAATGACAATCAATAGGATGACTAACTTCTGGGCATTCAGGTTGCAAAGAAACGGGTTCGATCACCGGCTGGGAAAGAAATACCCTTCAAATTCTTGGATGTTTATATGTGTCTGAAGTCGCTGTTTCTGATTCCCACGACACAGGGTATCCTAGTGTGGGGCGAGAAGCAATGTCTGTGTCTGTATGTAAATGTTTATGTTTAAACATTTATTGAGAGACATAAATTGAGGAGGGTTATGTGTTTGACCTTTATGTATATATGGATGTATGTATATGAGTTCGGGTGTCCCCTCGTAACTCACTCACGTACTCAACGGCTTAACTGATTTTGATAAAGGATACGTCATTAGTTTCGTGTTGATGACGCGTAAAAATAAAAAATGGGGGATTTTATTCGCTGTAATGTACGGATTAAAAAACTTTTTTCAAGACCCTCGAGTGGAGTATTTAACAGGCGGGAACGGAAAATATTACTAATTTTACACAAGGTACATTTTAGTTTTATACTAAGCTTTTACAGATTTTTCGTAATATTGTAAGCAGGAAATAAATGACGTTATTAAGTAAGCGAAAAAACCTGACCGCGGCACACAAAAAGATAAAAACTAGTAAGATTAACGTAGCTAATGAGATTCGATAAAACTATTATAGTACATCGCTAATTTAAATCAAATTTAAATGAAAGCGGAACCCACTGTATAAAATTTAATTAGTACCGCAGTCGGTTTTTTTAGTTTGTTAATTACGTCATTTATTGTTAAAAAAATGTCCAATATATTTATTCGTCTATTTCGTTGTAACGAGATCGTGACTACCTACAGGCAAGGAGGCAAGACCTGAGAATAACGATTGTGTGCGTGCACATAGCCCACCAACAGGCTTCTTGACAATAGTACACTAAAACGGGTCGAGATTCCCTAACTAGGAAGAAAGAATAGTTACAATATTTACAAGGTTTATTTATAAGTAGAGATACCGCGGCTAGGGTGTGGGTTGCACAGAATTCAGATGGTTATATTTCAAGACCTAGAGAGAGAGACTCCCCTGACAGGTCTTCAGTAGGGAAGCAATGTGTTCGAGGGCTGTTCGTGGCCTCCTCCGGCAGTAGGGACCCAGGTTAAGGAAGAGGTGTGCAGGAAAGGTACCAGGTGCCGGGAAACACCGGTGTGCAGTGGAATACTGAAAGATCAGACCAGTCTGAGAACTTGAAGTGACAGTGATTACAACGCTCCTTAACGCTAGTAGAACGTCTTCGCACGCAGATGCCGCGAAGGAAAACCTCGAGTTTAGCTAGCTCTCAAGGGCGTTGTAATCGAGACAGAAGCTGTAGAGATAGAGAGACACAGAGATATTTACAGACAGAAACCAGAAATGACTACGAGCTAGACAAATACGTACCCAAGAGTTGGGGACAGCCATCAGCTACACAAATTTACAGTAGGAATACTATTTAGACATTTTTACAGAACAACGTTTAAAGAAGTTAGTACGTGATTTCAGCTCGGAGCTTAAGAAAATAGTGACGAGTGACGATCCAAGAATCGTGACAGAAGAATACTAGACTTGAATTCCGAGCAGAAAAACAAACTAAGCAGCCAGTCGTCTTGCAAAACCAAGAGTATACTACACACTGCACTGTCAAAACTTACATAGCCGCGTCTTACCTTGGAGACTTGGATACCTTACATAGCCGCGTCTTACCTTGGAGACTTGGATACCTTACATAGCCGCGTCTTACCTTGGAGACTTGGATACCTTACATAGCCGCGTCTTACCTTGGAGACTTGGATACCTTACATAGCCGCGTCTTACCTTGGAGACTTGGATACCTTACATAGCCGCGTCTTACCTTGGAGACTTGGATACCTTACATAGCCGCGTCTTACCTTGGAGACTTGGATACCTTACATAGCCGCGTCTTACCTTGGAGACTTGGATACCTTACATAGCCGCGTCTTACCTTGGAGACTTGGATACCTTACATAGCCGCGTCTTACCTTGGAGACTTGGATATCTTACATAGCCGCGTCTTACCTTGGAGACTTGGATACCTTACATAGCCGCGTCTTACCTTGGAGACTTGGATACCTTACATAGCCGCGTCTTACCTTGGAGACTTGGATACCTTACATAGCCGCGTCTTACCTTGGAGACTTGGATACCTTACATAGCCGCGTCTTACCTTGGAGACTTGGATACCTTACATAGCCGCGTCTTACCTTGGAGACTTGGATACCTTACATAGCCGCGTCTTACCTTGGAGACTTGGATACCTTACATAGCCGCGTCTTACCTTGGAGACTTGGATACCTTACATAGCCGCGTCTTACCTTGGAGACTTGGATACCTTACGCGGAGACTTGGACCTGGTTATGAGGCATCGCGATTTTGAACCTCATGCCATGACAATAAAATTTAAAACCTAACACGGGCAAATGTCTTCTTTGGAAAACATCCGGCACTAAGAGGTCGTCACACTTCGTCGAGGTCTACGGATGGAAACACCACATAAGCGTATTTCTCAGATCTCGTCTTCTGGACTGTACTTCTCTGAATTCCTGTGCTATTCATGTTTAATGTTAGAAGGTAGAAGGTTCGAAGTCTGGTTGAATCACGCAACCACTCCATTAGTGGAAAGTGCATTCGCTACACTAATTAGGGTCTGCAAAGGGGAAATAATTAGCATTGAAGCCTTCTAAAGCAGTATTTATAACATGATATTGAGCATCGTTAATCCATAGGGTGGACTTTAAAGTTGTGATGGGCTTGTTCGCTGACACGCCTTCTTATACTGGTGAATTTTAACTAGTTGACCTTTTGAGGAGTGCAATGGTAAACGCAAACGGAAAAGAAAAATTTGGAAATGACTCTGTAATCGGATTAAATCCATGTTAATTTAATGTGAAAAAATATGACAAGCTACTGCGTGTTTTCTAAAATATTTTTTTTTGCTTAACTCATACAATATGCAGTAATCCGCTAATATGTATGTCACTTCTGTATTTTTTTTTACATATAAACCAAGCTGTATCATACAAAGAGACTTTTTTGGAGACCCTGCAAAAATGTCTGATGTACCCAACCGAAGTGAGACGCTTCGAACAATATTTATACCTTACTCGGTATGATTTATGATATGAGGGTGTGTTTGACCGTTTCAGAATTAGCGAAGTCTACCGTTCGTTTCGAGCTCTTAAGTTTCGATCTCGCTAACTTAGCGTTTGGTACCAAAATTATCTATAATTTTCGCGACATAATCCATCAGACATGGTCTTTGATCGAACTTCAAAAGTCGTAACTTGAGGTTTGCCAGCGAGCAATGGGGCGCAGTATTCTAAGTGTTCGCAGGACAGACCGCGACAGGAACACGACACTGCTATCCTAACTGTGGCTCGCTGATGTGGTTGCACAGACCATTAAGCTAAAAGCTGCCACAAGTCGGCTACCGGCGAAGGAGCAGGCCTAAAAGGAGATGGCAGGATGACCTTGACAAGTTTCCGGGGTGACCGGAGGTGGCGCAGTCCACGGACGTGTGGATTCAAGAGGGGGAGGCATTTGTCCAGCAGTGGGACACTCAAGGGCGTACCCAGGATTTCAGCTCATACCTGTTTCGAGAAGATGGTCGGTCAGGTATATTGAAACAAAAAACGTTGACGTTTATTTTATCTTCTAGGGGGGGGGCAGCAGCACCCGCTGCCCCTACCTGGGTACGCCCATGGGGACACTATTAATACAATAAGGCTACATAAAAAAAATATTGGCTCTTCACGGGATCAATAACTTTTTATAAATATATCATAAATTGCATCTCTTTGTTACTGATAAAAGTTTTTATAATCTCTATTATTATTGATAAAAGAAAAGGAAAATAATAAATGTCTACATACTAAGTTCCTATTGAGACGCAAACAAATATAAAAATAAAATAAAATATATACAGGCTCATACATTGCTTCTGGTCCTATACCTAGTCGGTCCTTAAGTTCTGTCACAAGTTTTTTGATAGATAAAACTCAGCAATAAACTTTTCCTTATTCGTATTATACATGATTAAAAAGCTTATTTTATACGAATCAAATTGCAATACAATACATTTTGTACGATTATCGCAATATGACAAAAAACCTTATAACTTGAGACAATCGCGAACCCAAAACACGCCGCAACTGACAAAAATACCACTTACCACAAATTTAATAAAAAAACAGTGTTCCAGATAACAAAAAGGTTTTTTTTATTTCTTCTGAAACCTCGATTTTAGACCATGCTTAATATTAAACTAGCATTTGATTTTCTGTTAGCTTTCAGTTCCAACTGCTCCCAAAGAGAACTTTACGTGCTTTTTACGTTTTCAGAAAAACGTATAAAAATGATCTTGTGGGCAACAAGTACACTACGTAAAATGTGAATATGAACATTAGCTTTACCCAGACTTAGTTATCTTATGCTTCAAAATGAAGGTAACGGGTTCAGAGAGGGTTCTGACTAAAATCTCACGTAAGTTTGAAAGGTTTTAAGAGTCATGGAAAAGAGATAAAGTGAATCACGTCCGTATTTTTGATTTGTTAAAAAAGTGCAAAATCTCTGAAGAAACTAGCATTTGTGTAATATGGCTTTAAGCATTTTAATCCAATAATCGTTCTAATTTATCAGTATTTAATGAGCTATTAAACCATATATAGTATTAAATAAAAATAACCTTGGTATTATTTACTATGCGGCAAAATATTTGTGACAGAACTTATGGACCGACTAGGTATAGTCCACACTAGGATATCCTGCGTGTCATCCAAGGCCTGAGTTTTTTTTTTCATTTGGGAATTCGAGTATAATCCTGCCGTACCCCACCACATTCGTCTTTACGGGTTTCAACACTGTCTAAAATGTGACGAAGCGCAACCAAGACCAAACGCAACTCACTTTACAGTGCCGAATCAATCAATTCCCGACGACAAGCTCCAGCCGACTCTGTATTTATTTATTTTAAGCCGATAGCAATGTTTGCATATTTACCTTCTGTTGGGCATCAAATTGAAAATAAAACCTGCGTATCGGTTTCACTGTGTTTTCGCACAATCGATTTCCGATTTTCGGTGCATGTTTTTGAACAGCAGTACATACAGTTTGCATTATCTTTGGCTCTGAGCGAGCTCTAACCTCTAACCCTTTGCGAGAAAGAGAGATCACAGCTCATTTTATGCTAAAGAAACTTCTTGTGCAAAGCAAATTTTTTCTAATGGTAGCCACTAATAGAGGTTTGCGGTCAGCTCTCCATACTCCTTATGGCCTGAGGCAAAGATCAATAAAGAGTTCCCAAGGTACTAAAAAAGGTTTTGCCAAATATCTCGTTTCCCATCGTTCCCCGAGGTTTTTTTATTTTATTTTATTGGAGGACAATCTTACACAAATCGAATTAGGCCCATGTCAGCTCAATAAGACTTGTCATGGGTACTAGACGACGATATTTAATAGACATAATACTAATAATAATAGAACTGAACCTCAAAGGAAAGTCAAAATACTGTGTTGACTTTCCTTTGAGTTCTAACAATACCAATCATAATCTCAACAACTGGAATCATACCGAAGACAACAAACAATAGCCATAAGTAGCTAAATATGAAACCATCCGCCTTCATCCTGCTGCAAAAAGCCGTGATTCTTAATACATGTAGGTTAGTTCTATTTTTTTTAGGAAACTCATAGATCCTTAACACTTGGCTATATACGGCCCGTGCTCAGGACTAGCTTTAACCTCCTAGAAGAGGAGTGAAAAAATAAGAAATAAACCATAATAATTACAAGTTTATTTCATATTTCAATACACAGTTTACAATAATTACTTGTTTTTACAATACATAGAAAGCATCCAAGACTAAGAAGCAAATATTCATTCTGATCACACAAATATTTGCCCTTACCGGGATTCGAATCCAGGACCGTCAGCTTCGTAGGCAGGGTCACTACCCGCTAGGCTAGACCGGTCGTCAAGTCAGGTTTATGCCCTACAATTGTTTTGAAGATGCTATCACCATTGAAACCTTAGGAAGCGAGATATTTGCCAAAAACCGTTTCATGTTACTTATTGCTTGGATAACTTGTGACGTGGACAAGTGATTTAATGTGACTTTTGAAATAATATTTAGAATGTTATGACCCACAATTGTTGTGAAGATGCCATCATCATTAAAAGCATGCGAAGGGAGATATTGCGCAAAACCGATTTTTCACACTTTTTTCCTTGAATAACTTAAGACTGATATGTGATTTTTTGTAACTTTCGGGACAACTTTAGGGAGCCCAAATAAAGGGTCTATGCAAGTGTCCAGATTATTATCCCCTTGATTGCCTTTGGGTACCCTGGTTACCCAAAATGCCGTTATAGGTTTCGAATTATATAACCATGGAATAAAGTTCAAAATTTCGGCCCGTTAAAATGTCACTCACAATCCTAGGTTAACCCTTTTGACAACCTTAACTATCTTGCATTATTCCTGGTACTCAAATTTGCAAAACTTCTGTTTGCTACAGATGTAGTGAATAATCGTTTCCTATCGGCAAAACTCGGAACAACGATGACACCCGAATGGTGCCGATGTGTCTATGAATTACTGTATTATTAAATTACGTGTAGGTATCAAATAAATCGCATACTTTATTTATCAATGTCAAATGTCAAATTGCCCGTTTCCTACGTTGTCTCGATGGGTACTGAGTGCGAGTGAAGTAGTAAGACAAAAACGAACATTTCCGAGAAAATACGAAAGGAAAGGATTATTCACTACATCTGTACATGGTTTTTATTAGGGTTCCGTACCCGATGGGTGCCTATTAATAAAGTTCTGCTGTCTGTCTGTTGGTCGATCTGTTTGTCCGTCAGCGGGTGGACGTTGCATAAGATAATATATTTATTTATATTCAATAATAAAAAAACTGAATCTGAATCTGCTGTATGTCATGAACCATAATCGGTAGGGAGTTGAAATTTTCACAAAATGTATATTTATGTTGCCGCTACATCAACAAATAATAAACTACACGAAACTTTATCAATAAAAGGGGGTCTCCATTCCATAGAAGAGTCGTATTTTAAATATACCCCTACGAATTAACAAACCTTAATCGGACAGTTCGGGCATTTTTTGTTTCATTATTTTTAGTCCTTTAAGTTTTCTTTTACGATGGTGTGACCGTTTTTTTACTAAGTGGCTGGTGAATTTATACAATTTATTTGCAAACAACGCAAAACAAACCAACATAGCCGCTACACAAATTACAATAGGGAGTGGCGAAGGCACAGTTGCGTACTGCCGATAATTTTAATACAATCAAAACTAAAATAATCTATGCTTGGTCACAACTTTTCAAATAGGTACTGTAGTGCTCCTAGCACTAATGTAGTGATCGTAACCACTAGACGATCACGATAACTAGGCAATTATAAAGACTGGTAATAACTGATTGGTTTTTATTGTTTTCGTTTACACTTTTTACAAAAGGGATCCACAACTGGCTCGATAGCCATTAAGCTAATCCTAACTATAAAATTTAGATCAGTCACTGGCCGAAGCCTACGGTGAAGTGTGTCACATTGACTTCTCACATCCAAAACTCTTTCTTTTTAAAACTACACAATAAGTAACAGCGTCAAAGAGGCCCGTATACAATATAAACGTATAAACAAATATCGAACCTTACAGTACCTACATGTGTTGATCATAAATACACCCACAGATCCTAAAGTAATAATTGTTTGATGATTTATCAATATCATACATAACTCTAGCTTCAACATGCTATGTTTCAGCGCCCCCGTAAAAAGCATTTTAACATTGTCAGTCTGTGATTGAAAACAGCGCCCTCTGGCGGCCCTATACATTAACCGTAGAATCTCATATTTTCATAGTCAACTCAGCGCCTTAAACCATAAGGGGGCGTCCATTACTTGAGGCGTTTTTGACGAATTTCTATTCCACCCTGGTGAGATAGCGAGCTTTGGGTCGTCCCCTAATCTCACGTGAGATTGGCGATGGGAAACAGGAATGTTCTCGAATTTTCCCAAGAGTCGAGAATCTATCGAGAACTTAAAGAATTTAAAAATTGTATGGGTGAAGACTTTTTTTCTAGTGGTTACCAACCAAACTCTTAAATATCGATCCTTGACTACGTTATAATGAAATTAACACACTGAATCTCAGTTCGAACCGAATTATGGAGGATTAAAATGAGATATATTTTTACGATATTTTTTGATAAAATAACTTATCGTTTATAAGGTTATTACATACTTTATTATATTTTATTAATTTAATGATTTTAATCTAAACTATAACCGATTATATTTTATGCATTATAAAGAAAACTACATTGTACTGAGTCTCAACTTTTGATAAAAAATATATTAGGGTACCTACGTAGCGAGTACCGAGTTGTATTGTTGTAATGTAGGTATGGACTGATATACTATGCAAACGAGTGCCCAAAAGCAGCACAATTATTTATGTGAGTATTAGTGAAAAAGAGGGTACTAATATAAAAATGAGATACCGTTTGAAATCAAAGATGGCGGACAGGGATTATATGATATAATTGACATGGTATAATTTTCAAGATTTGTCAGGATGCCGACAAGAAAAAAATATACATATTTTGGAAATCGAGATTATCGAAAATCATTTTACGTACGTATTCACGAAACCGTAATCGTAGTGTCGCCCTAAAAACACAGCATGCATATTTTTTCATAATTCATAATTCTTTATTGAACACACTTATTTAAAAAGATACATTAAGAGAAAACATATGTACAATGGCGAGCTTATCTTTAAAAAGAGATTTCTTCCAGCAAACCAAGGCATGACAGGAAATTTTATCAAGAAAAGGTAGGCAGTGCACAATATCTAAACAATAATAAAATACATATAAATAAATAACATATCTATAAAATCCGGTAAATAAAATACATACTCCTATATACCAAACTACTAAATAAGTACTAATACAAATATAAACCTGTAATAATTCTAATCCACCATGTTGGATTTCAAAATGACACTCTTTTCTAGGGTTCCGAACCCGACGTCTGCCAAAAGCGACCCAATTCTAAAATATAAGGGGACACTGGCACAAATAAAAAATATTGGCAACATGGTACTTAAAATATAAACATCTGTTTCTATGTAAAACACAGTAACCCTGCGTCAAAGAAAAAAATCGAATCATGTTTTCGATGCCTACATGCAACCCCCTTTTTACCCGACTGCGGCAGAAGGGGGTTAAGGCCCAGTTCTGGCTGTTGAGGTGAGGGGCGCCGCATTCGCCCGTCGTCTTCTGGCGGGGTAGCGGAACTGGCGGGGTAGCGGAACTGGCGGGGTAGCGGGCGGCGCGGAATAGCTTCGGGCCGCCCGGATACTTTAGAAAATAGGTGTTTTTTAGAATTTACTGAAAAACGGAAATAAGCTAATTGATAAAATTTAAGGATTAATAGGGAGCTCTAAAAGAGGAAAATTTAGGTATAAAAATTATGAGAAAAATCAGTAATTTTATATTTAAATGATTGAATTTCCTTTTAAATATAGACTATGTTCAGGATTTTTTACGATCGAGCCAAATTTATTCAATCGCGTAGCGATATAATATTTAAACTAGATTATCTCTTTATGAATGACATATAATTTTTTGAGACCTATGAATTGATTGGCAATAATTTTAAATTTATTTTTGGCAAAGCTCTCTTCAGTGGTTTTGTGTGATCTTGGGCCTTAATGTTCTAAGTTCTCTTAAATTCTCGCTTGGGAGAACATTCCCGAAAACATAACCATAAAGTTCTCGCGACAAGAATGTAAAAAATACGAAACATGTTTTACTATGATTTAACCAAATTTTCACGCGATTAATTAAATACACAGTTTTTGAGGGGGGCGCAATTACGAGATATTGTATTTCTTTGGATAAGATTTGGCTAGACCCCCTCCCCCCTGATCAATTCACGTAATTAATGGCCGCCCCCTAAGCAGTAAGGTTTACAGTAGTAAAAAATAGGTGCCAACTCCCATCCATTCACAAGTAACACCCCGCTGTTTCTTCCCCCCTCATAAAATAAGCCCCCTGTGTCATTGTCCTGTAATACTGCACTTTTTAAGTGATTCCTCTTATTACGAGGCACGGACATCAAAACCCGATATGAAATATCCCTTCGCGGGTGATAAGTGCTGTTCTACAGAGGCAGGTTTATGGCGTGATGAAAGAAGATTAAAGTGAGCTCCCTGTTAGAAAACGGTTTTCATTACTTTGCGGTGAAGTCCGAGACATAAAACCGGTTACGCGTTTTACGTCTTCGCAGAGTCATAAATCAGTAATGCTGAATGATTCGGGGTTGGATGTCGTCGTGCGATAGCCGAAGATAACTAACCACTCCGTCGTTCAAGCGGCAATCTCGCCCTTGGCTGTGGGGAGGCGGATGAAAAGAATAACCGTTTCGGGGACGGGTGAGTGGTTAATCAAACACAGCGTCACGCCTTTTCCCGTACGGGAAAGCAAATTTTAGCCAGTTATCCAATACCCATAAGAACTACATGGACCATGTACCAATGAGAAAACTAATTTATCTTAAGTATGTACATTACACGGACGTTCTAACTGTGATGGAAAACATCGTGAGGAAACCATCATTACTCCATAGCTGCGACGATGGGCTAGCCCCCTGTCACGCAAAATGGAGTATTGAATAACTGGCTCAAAGTGGGCACAATTGTGCTTCTGCCACCCCGAATGGGAAAAGGCGTGACGCTATGTTATGTTATGTTATCCAATACCCCTCAAGGTTTCTTAATACACATATATAGTTTTCATAGGCCCTGTCGTCTTAAATCTAAACGTAGAAAGACTACACGAGGAGTTAAATTAGTTGAACCGCGATTCCATTATCACTTAGCAAGAGTTCATAATTCAATCCGTTGAAGTGCTCTGTGTATGAAGAACATGTGAAACTACGGTTATTTAGTTCAAAATTTACTCTTTCGTGCCCGCATCAGCGTAATAGAGAATCTGCTTTAAATATCAGCTGATTAACTATGTTGTAAGTATGACTTAAATGAAGGATTTTCTGGAAAAGACTTCCACACAACTCCCGTCTGCACATAAATATTTTGTAATAAGATATCTTACAGTTTTTTTCTACTTTTACATTTTTAAGACAGAAACTTAATCACAGCCCATCCTTTACAACAATCCCCTCCCTCGTGTGGAAGGCAAATAAGTATAAAGAGTACAAGAGACGAGAGTAATCAGAATGGAAGACGACAAATAGGTTTCTTGTAAAGGACCCCAAAAACCTTTGAAGGACTGCTAAGCCCGCGGTTTTCATATTTATTTTTGTGACAATGAGGACTGCAGATTTTTTTTGTGCTACTTTTGCCTTTATTTTGTGTCATATTTTAACAATACTCTCTATTCTCTAGGCGTCAACACTAACTAACTAAAGAACTAAAAACCCTTGCCTTAGGTTCTGTTTAAAAAGGCGATATTTTAATTTGTTATGTGGGTTAAGTTGTAATGCCTCTGGAATGGGTCCACTGTCTATTGTTGTCTTGTATCAACAGTTTACAGGATTCACGTTAAAACTAGAATTCCGTGTTTCCGACGCAATAAATTATTGCAATAACCCGTATAGTTAAGTAAAGCTAATGATCCCTGACAACTCATCTCATGTGATCATTAAGATCGCAATTATCGATCTAGGGAGACGTAAGGGTGCTTGCACACGGCCAACTTTTTGTTGCGCGTGTCGACTCGAATCCTGGCTGGGGAAGAAAAAAAATACCCAGGTCTTGGATATACTCATAAACAAGTGTGTAAGGTAGCTGTTTCTGGTTCCCACGACAAAGGGTATCCTAGTGTGTGGCCAGAAGCAATGTATATGTCTTTAAGGCAAATATAAATGTTAACTCAAAGTTTGACAACCAATTAAAGTCCTAAGTCACTTTGTCTTGTTCTAGAAATAACAGCGAAAGCATCACATTTCAGCGGCACTTATTTTAAACAGCAGTTGGCCTGTGCCCCTCGGTGGAGATATTAATGGGCTACATATATCACTCGACAAAATACTGTTGTAAACAATATGGCAGACCACAGTCAGCATCAGATTTTTGCTGCTACTAAAAATTTCCCAGTGTATGGAGGGCTTTATCTTTTCAGATCCTTTGATTTATGACAGTGCAACGCCAAGACTGCACCGTCATCGATGCTCTATCTCTTTCTTCCTCGCACAAAAGAGAAGAAAAGCTTCCGATTTAATAATGTGAGGAAAACACAAGACAGAGCTTTTGTAGAGTCGCTTTCGTTGCGGTCAGTGAAGCACCACAAGTAAGAAATGCAACTTGGTTACAGCATTTTTGCGGTTGTCTCGCAACCGATGCGAGGTGGCAAAACAGATTTAGCGTTACTTTACATACAAGTACTAATGTTTTCTGCAGTGAATTTTATAAAAGGAGGCTTTCGGTGTCTGAGATGCGGTCGAGGTAATCCGGCTTTGGAAATATTACAGGAAACATTTTACGCGATTTTTGTATTGTGATATGAGCGTCAACGAAACATGAAATGCTTTGATGGTAGTAAGTAAGTAGTAATTGCATCTAGAAGCCCTTACGTAGGTTATCATAATGTAGCCCCACCGAGAGGCAAAGGACATACTCCAACACGCTGGCTTGGTACGGGTTAATGCAGGGTCCTTTTACGACTAATACCAAGTAGCGATTCCGATAATGTACTTCAAATAAATTAAATATCTGTTTGGTACATGGTCAGCGTATTCGATTCTGCATCTCATGCGTGAGAAGCAAGCGTGAAACCCACTATACTACGGAGCTACTATACGTACGTTACCCTACCAATGTTAACAAAACTTTTTTTTTTATTTATTATAATTACATTGCACAACATTACAGGTATATTATATACCCAAACCGTTTTGCAATATCCGGGATACTTATAGAACACACACCTTAAAATATATATTACAATTCAATTCAATTAGAAATAGAATAACAAGTAATTAACAAAAAAATATTAATTAACAAAAACATTTAGGACTATGTTGAGATGGCAAAACTAAAGGAGCGAGCGAAATGAAAAAAATGTCAATGATTCTTATTTTAGACACGTTTCAATGTGTCCCGGTAACTCTATGTGATGGATACATTAGTAAAATTCATACGTAAAATCACGATTTATCTATCGAGACGTTGTGAATCAAGTCATCAGGTAATATTATGTTTTGTTTTTGTGTGTAACCATCTCTTGTATTTCTTTCTGTGTAAGTTTTCATCTTTGTAATCCGGCCACTTTACCTAAATACGTTATTACCATTATAACATTCCGAAAATACTCCACATATCTCTTGTTCTATGAGAACTAATCGCTTAGTCGTCAATCAATTAGGCGCTATAGTTTTTTCTCAGTCCCCAGGATCTAAGTTGCGTGAACTTTCTTAGCGAACTTTTTCCTGTTCCCCCTTATTTTCTTAGAAAGCTCGGGTAAGCTGATTAATTTTCAGCTCTAATGTTCTGGTGATAGAGGTGGAAAATGTATTCTTTGAAAGCTATTGTTGCAGTGAAGAATCATATTTCATTATTGATTTGATTTACCGAGGGAGTAGAAGACTGGGAAATTAAATAATAAAGTGTGTAGTTGGGGCTGCTGCGTCTTCGTCTCATGCGCATTAGGACGGTCACAAATAAAAAAAAGTTAAATTATAATTCGATTTGTTGTAGACATAAGTCTACCCGTGCTAGGCTATCAACCTTTTTCATACTGTAATAATAATAATATCTTGGACACTATTTACAAACATGGATCTAGCCCCAAACTAGGATTCCCTGTATCTTGGGTACCAGACAACGATACACATACTTATATAGATAAATTTTATACTTAAATAGATAAACAACCATGACTAGGGTTCAAACATCCATTCTCATCAAACTAATATTTGATGACAACGGATGTTTCCACCGGGACTCGAACCCAGGACCCTAGGCTTCGTAGGCATACTGACTTGGTTTGTTGGAAGAGATCTTTAACTAGAGATAAGCTCGCCTTTGTACACTGCTTTAATGTATATCTTGTCATTTTAATTATTTGAGTGCGATTCTGAAATTATGAAATGACTGGCTGAATGAATCAGTCATGTTATACTTTATACTTTCTTCAGTTATACTTTTTCATTCGGCCCACAGTCTCTTTTAATTAAATCAAATCAAAATCAAAAATCATTTATTTCCATAGGATGTTGTTACATCACTTAGATCCGTCATTACATTTTTTTGGGTGAGTTCACTAACCCAATGGCGGAATCTGTGGAGAAGAGCTCACCGAAGAAACTCCACAGTCGTCGCATCTTTTGCGTTTCCTTTTTTAAATAAAATATTGTCAAATTACAAAATGAATGCTAATTATATATCGAAACAGCCTGTTACTCAAACAATCTATTCCCATGGACATCTGTCCTCTAAGTAATCAGATATCCTGTAGTAACCTTTTTTATACAATTTCTGTTTTATTATTATTTTAAACTTGTCTAAAGGTAAGTTTTTAATATCAGTAGGGACCTTATTGTAATAGCGTATACAATTGCCTTTAAAAGAATTACTAATTTTATGTAGTCGGCTTACATAAGCAACCAACTTGTCTTTATTTCTAGTATTAAAATTGTGTATATCACTGTACTTCTGAAAATTAGTTATATTTCTTTTTACATACACAAGATTGTCGTAGATATATTGAGACACAAATGTCAGAATATTGATTTCTTTAAACTTTTCCCTCAGTGACACTCTAGGCCCTAATCTATAAATTGCACGAACAGCCCGTTTCTGCAGAATAAATATACTATTAGCATTCGCAGCGTGACCCCACAATAAAATACCATAGGTCATTAGACTATGAAAGTAACTAAAGTAGACTAGTCTAGCGGTGTCTACGTCGGTAAGAGCTCTAATTTTTTTAACTGCGAACGCTGCCGAACTCAGTCTGTTCGACAATTTATTTATATGAGGATCCCATTGTAGTTTGGCGTCTAAAGTAATGCCCAAAAAGACAGTCGACTGCACAAGGTCCAATCTCTGTCCTTTTATAAATATGTCTGTAGTTACCGGGTTCACATTGGGTAACACGAATTTAATACATTTAGTTTTCTTTTCATTAAGTAATAAAATGTTAACAGTAAACCAGTTCACTATACTAGAGATAGCATTGTTTACCTCGTCATAATTTGATTGCTGTCTTTTAACTTTAAATATCAAAGAAGTATCATCGGCAAACAATACTAACCCATGTTTTGCTTTAACAAGGTAAGGTAAATCATTAATATATACTAAAAACAAGAAAGGACCAAGAATTGAACCTTGCGGTACGCCCATACTTATTGAAGACCCAGGTGATCTTTTCCCATTAACATCGACCATCTGAACCCTATCTGTTAGATATGACTCCAGAAGGCCAAGTGCCTGATCTTTTACACCATAATGGCGTAACTTCCTGACAAGAGTGTCATGATGGACGCAATCAAAAGCCTTGGATAGATCGCAGAAGACACCTATTGCATCCATTGCATCTTCCCAGGCATCAAAAATATTGTCGATTAGTTCAACAGCAGCATCGGCTGTTGAACGACCCTTTGTGAAACCAAACTGAGCAATATGAATTAAATTATTGAGATAAAAATGACTTTGCAATTGATTAAGTATGAGTTTTTCAAATATTTTGCTAAGCGTTGGTAGTATCGATATGGGCCTAAAATTGGTGGGGTCTGATGTACTACCAGCATTGAATAAAGGTATAACTTTACTTAGTTTCATCAAGTCAGGAAACACACCACTATCTATACATTGATTAAATATACAACAAAGGTGAGGTGCAATACAATCTACAATGGAACTAATAATTTTTACTGATAGACCATGGGCGTCAGCTGTCTTTTTCATTTCCAGGGATTTAAACGCTTTTACAATGTCTTCATTATTTACGTGCCTAAATTTAAAATCTGTTTTACATTCCTCAAAGTTTTGTTTAAGTATAGATTCAGCAGCAGCGGGAGATGAATTTAAAGACTTGGTTGTTGAAACTGGAATGTCCGTAAAGAAATTTTCGAAAGCTTTTGCTACTTCTAGGTCTGTACTTAGCAATTGATTATCTATCTTAAGCTTGAAGTTATTATGTGTAGCTTTGGCCTTTCCAGTCTCTCTGTTTATAATTTGCCAAGTCGTTTTCATTACATTGCTACTAGATTCAATTTTGTTTTTAATGAAATTAGATTTAGCTACGGCACAAACGCGTTTAAACATTTTTGAATAACTACGAACATAATCTAGAAAGGCCGTATTTTTGTTATATGATTTCTCTTCATAGAGTTCATATAATCTTCGTCTGCTCCTATGAATTCCAACTGTCGCCCAATCACTAAACAAAGCTTTGTTATTAACTTTTATAGTTTTTGATTTAAATACCGTATCATATTCATTTTTGACAAGGTTAAATACTGAGTTGTACAACAAATTTGGATCGTCACTGTATGGTTTTTCCCATAGTTTATCTAAAATATTATTCCTGTAGTGTTCAAGCCGAGTGTCACTAACGGGCACACATGTAATATCCTCTTTTTGGTCCTTTTTTATTTTAATATTGAATATACCTATCTGACCAGAGTGATCAGAGGTTAATTTATTGATGACCGATTTGAAAATGGGCGTAATGTTAGTAAATATATTGTCAATGCAGGTAGCAGATGTTGCAGTAATTCTAGTAGGCTCCAAAAACAGATAGTTCATGTTGTGACATAAAAATAAAGATTTTAATCTTGTACAAATATTATTATCCTCTAACAGATTAACATTAAAATCACCACAAATTATAAAAAAATTGTTTTTATCGCTGATTTTAATCAACACTTCATCCATTTTCTTTTCGAATAAATCAAAGGATGAATCTGGTGGTCTGTATACGCTCATTACAATAAGTTGTTCAAGTTCAATACAGGCTATTTCCATGGTACGCTCAACAGACAGGCTCACTATGTCAACTCGTTCCTTATATTTAAAACTATTATTTACAAGTATTAAGGAGCCACCGCGATCAGCTGTTTTTCTGTTGAACGAACTTGCAACGTGGTGGTTATTAAAGTTGAACATGAACTGATAACTCTTTAAAAAGTGCTCTGTTATACATAAAATATCAATATTATTACAGTTCATGAATAACTCAATTTCCAGTTCTTTACTTAACATGCCCTGTATATTTTGATGAACCACGTTTAAAATATTCTTACTTTTACATTTTTCATTACTAGTAACTTGATTTAATGGGCAAGATGAAGGTATATTTATACAAATATTAATATTACTGCCAGAGTTACTCTCTGTTGTCCTATGGGTTAATTTAAAGAGCTTGGAACAGATTCCAAGGAGTACATGTCATTATTATTACACTGCTCAATAGAAGCAGGCGTTTCATTAGTCAAAAACTTGACTGAGTTCAAAATAAAATAAGATAGTGACTGTGCTATCTGTTTTGTATAAAACCTAGATAGGTAATACCTATCCTTAGTCAAATAAAAATATTTTCCAATACAAATATTGGTGTCTATGAAATGAAATTTTTCAGTATGACGACATGTCAATGTGTGTATAAATGTATTATAATCATGTCTTATATGATTTTCATGTTGTGACAAAGATTGGCTGAAGGGAAACGCAAACAAGATTATTCTATCTACATTTTGTAAAGAATTTAATTTGGAAAAGTATTTAGTAACTAGTTTTTTAGATACATTTTCCCTTCTACCAATTAAAATAATTAGGGTGGTTGATTCTAAAAACTGCGATGACAACACTTTGTTCAATATTTGTGAATATGTGGCGCCAGGCATACAGTTATTTAATATTGCCTGGCCCACGCGCTGACTAAGTTGTAAACCCATATATTTTCCAAGTTCATCGCTGTACATTATATACCTATCCTTTGTCCGAGAGAAGGAGGCGTTATTGATAACACTATTAGTACTCAAGTCGACTGACGGCGGCGCCTGGGTCAGTATCAGCTGTTCGGCCGGCTGCTCGGCGGGACACACGGTCGGCACGGAACAGTCCGCTGGAGCTTGTTTACAATCACAGATGTGATTGTCGGTCAAAGATATGAAAGTGTCATAATTATACTTACACGTCTCCAACAAACTATTCATAGCCGACACATGTTCCTTAATTTCGTATTGTGCTGACTCATATTTACGTGTAATACTTTGTAATGATGAGTTTAAAATATGCATATCTGACTGGAGTCGCCGTGTGTCACATTCGTACTTTTCTGTAGTTTTTTCCAAACATAATCTACAATCATCGATTTCCTTAATTAATTCGACACGTTCCTTGCTACAATTTACATTTTTACAAAATATTTTATTTCTATTAGCTAGTTTTTGTGTTTTTTTTGTATAATTATTTAATTTAACATATTTCTTTAATTTATTTTTACTACAGCTCATAGTGGTTACTGATTGTGATCTATTAGGACTATCACACGTGAGATCACAAGCTGTTAGGTCAATAGTTGGTATGCCAGTTTGGCTCATGACCTCATTATAGAAGGCCCTGGTTGTAGCACTGTCTCGCTGTTCCTCCCGCTCGCTGAAAACTTGAAGCTCGTGGTGTGCCTCTGCAAGCTTTTGTTCAAGTGATTTTATGTGTTGCAATGCTACGTGGTGGACATCATGACACTTGTAAAATGAGTCGACTTGGTGTTGTAGTTCATCTCTCTGGGCACTGAGATCCTGGCATTGGATGTCCAACTCACTGAGCTCTTCTTTTAGCGCCGAATTTTTCTTAATTTGCTTTTCTATCTCCTCTTCACACTCATCTCGCTCTCGTAGAAGTATTTCACAAAGCTCTTGGCTCTTCTTGAGCTCCAGCAAGGTCGCTTTCAGCTTCAACTCCACATCGCGTGTGCTCATCTTGCTTCGGGTCAGCATTGCACCCTTTTTCGCCTGAAAAAAAAACCGCGAATAGGTGTCAGTGTATGACCGGGTGGAATACTAGCGAACACTAGGGAGTTTATTGCACAATGAAGGTGTTAAGTGTGTGTTTTTGTTGAATGTGGCAGAATGTTGCGTCTTCAACTTTGCTTCCGCTTTTGCCTAGTAAAGAGAGACAAAACGGTACCTGAGTGAGTGTACGGCAAGTGTTTCACTTATGAAGGTTTGTTTAGTTTGTTACGGGTGTGAAAGGTGAGATTATTGATATAAATACAGAAATAAAACGATACTTCCCCCGTTTACGTCGTTGTTATTTGAACTGATTTTGACAGTTCAATCGGCCGGTACAATCGGTCTTGTTTTTTCCAAAGCTTGTATGTTTGCACAGCTGTTTCTTATCTACACATTATTTAATCACTAATTACTACTTAAATTAAGTTTACTCGTGCAGAAAAGCAATTTTGACTAATTTAATTGAAATAAAAACTACAGAGCTGTTTACATCGTCAGCTATTCGGTCTCAAATTACAGTTAACAACAACCATAATACTTGCGCTATACTATACTATGATAAAACAACTGAGTTTTTACAATGACACCTTGTCCACATCACAACACAATAGTGCGCTAGCATACAGTTACGCTTGGGCAAATTCATCTTGATCTTTTGTCACCGGTGATTACGATATCTCACCTTAATGTCTCTTGCAGAACGTAATAAAATCACTCTCTGTCTTTGTATAGGGAATATGTTACCCCCGATTTCGTGTGAGGCTAAACGAGAGAATATTTATGCGATTTGACTGATGAAATTCATACCCCTCTATACTTCAGGGCACAAAAGGACGAGCCGCACTTTGACAACGGCAACTGCAGCCGACGTCGCGTAGAGCCTTAACAGTATCGGCGGCAGACGTCGACGCATCTACGGTAGGAGTAAAACGCGTCGGCGGCTGCCGTTGACCACTGCAAGCGTCGCAACCCGCCGACGGCTCCTGCTGACGCGTCGACGGCAGGTGGTGCCGGTTGCTGACGACCTGCCGTTGGCAAAATGTCATGAAACTCCATGTAAACTGCATCTTGTCCAAATCACAATATTATAGTATGCTAGCATATAGTTACGCTTGGGAAAATTCATCTTGATCTTTTGTCACCGGTGTTTATGATATCTTACCTTGATATATATTGCAGAACGTTATAAAATGACGCGGTGTCTGTGTATATGGAACATGTTGTCCTCGATTTCTTATGAAACTAAACAAGATAATATTTAGGAGATTTGACTGATGACTTAAGATATGCAACCTTTAGAGCAAAAACGACGAGCGGCACTTTGACAACGGCAGTACAACTGCAGCCGACGACGCGTCGAGCCTTAGTGTCTAAACACACTATGCCGAAGATACGCGACCGAAGTTTGGCATGATTACGCGGCTGATTTTACTTTCCGACGTATTCGGCTGATATGTCACACCGTAAGTGTGTTTAGACACTTAAAATTGTTGGCGCCTGGCGTTGACCACAGCAAGCGTCGTGGTCGCCGACGCCGACGGCTCCTGCCGCCGTGTCGACGCATAGCCGTCTGCCACCGACGCACGCACGTCTGCCGCCGAGAGGTGGCGCCGCGCCGGTTGCTGACGACCTGCCGTTGGAAAAGTGACACTCCTGTGTTTGAGCCTTTAGTGATGTGAAGTGTGCATATCACTAACCAGTACAGGTTGGTTGGTCTTCGTATGAATGTTAATTCAACTAGACTTGCTTATTTTTTCGATCGATTAAAACTGTCATGCTTAGAACAGTAAATGTAACCTTAGGAAAATCTCAATGATACCCTATAGCTCTATTCTGTATCTGTGAAATGCATCCCGATCTCTTTCATATCTTGTAACCCGTAGCATTAAAATCTGACATGTAGGAATTTCAATCGTTCAAAAAATATATACAAAATCAGAACATCGGTTAAACAAGTGAAGTCGCAGTAAAACGAAGTTCGTGTGAAATTATCGTGTTGTGAATGGTAATTTTTTCAAAAGCAATTGTTATCCCTAAATGTTTGAAATATATGATAAGGCTACTGTTTTCCGACTTCAAATTGATGTTAACTAAACAGAACGCGGTTATACACGAGCTGTCATCTAAAGCGATTGTAATTTGAATTTGGATGAAATCTGGATATGTCAAGACATACAGCATCGTGTTACTTTTCTTTGGGTTTCAAAATACGGCCGTCAGATTCATAATCCGGAGAGCATTTGTTTCCTCTGTTCCCGCCACGTCTGTATACATTTCGTTACTAAGCTCCTGGGTGACCGAGCTTATTCGGTGTTTGCAAAGGACATCATACCTTTTAGCCAAAATCTCAAAGTGCTGGCCAAAAATCATTATGCTACTCAAACACTGTTCAGCATTTTTTAACATAGCACTAACGCTGAAGGATTTTTGGTGTTACTAAACAGATCCAGGCTTACCTACCAGACACAGAGAGGGTAGCAGGAAAACGATGGATGTGAGTTGCACAGGACCTAGTTGAATAGCGTCTATGTGAGGAGGCCAAAACTCAACAGTGGTCCTGGGAAGATATTGATAATGATACAAATCCCATCCATAAAATTATGCAGTGTTCCGTTATGACTATAATATGTTATTCCTACCCAAAAACTGTTAGCTCGCGTCCGAAATGGTCACATTTCGTACGCGACTTAACACTCCTCTGTAACTAAATCTATATTACGGCGTTCATTATAGGGATCTATAATATCTTGTTGTATTTGCATGCATGTAAATGCGGTGACAGCTGATAGGGTCAACAAAAAAGCGGTTGTGGTTATAGTTATGACAATGTCAAAACTAACAATAACAATAACAACAACAACGAAATAACAAAATATATATGGAGAATTCGATAATAACCACCGTGTCGTCGCGATAGCCATGAGAGCAAATCCAGACATACTGATTACTTTTTTTGGGGGCAGTACGGCCGTGTGTGAGTAAAGACAGCGATAGAGTGAAAGTGAGCAAGAATGATAATGGAAGACATTTTAGATTACTTTCTCCATTGAACGAGGTAATATAAATTTGTGAAGATTGTGAAGTTTTCAAAGTTATTTCCGAGAGTAGTGATAGCTCGCCTTCTATATTAATATCACAATCAACGAAATCTTCAAGCCTTATTTGAGATCTCAAAGCATACAAAGTACAAACAAATATTGCTCGTAATAATTCGTCATCTTCCGTAAGTTTGACAAAGAGGAGGTTTGTCTCAGAGGACACCTGCTTCCTTCCCACTAGCCAGCTCCTTATTGCAATAGCGTGAAGGATCTTCGTTGTTTAGCGCTGTTGTATGTCGTATAAGAATGCAAATATTGACATGCTTCCCCTTGTGCCCACCTAGGCACTTTCCGAGGGTGATGCAGATTTGTAATAAAAGCAGTGCATTTTATTATTGTTTATTCTTATGATATTTTAGATTTCACAAAGTTTCTATTTTTACTTTAAGCTACAAATGTACTTTTTGAACTCATTAGTAACTCATTTTATAGATACCCACTGTTACCCACACAGTTCTTTGAAAAGCACCTGAACGCCCTCTCTGGGTGGCAATCCTCTCTGAGAAAGTATAGATATTTAAGAGGATATAAGTCTCGTTATCAACTCTTAGAAAACATCTTCAAACATACACACCTACATATATATTTGAATCGAACGCCACTGTAATAATCGGTCAAGTGCGAGCCGGACTCGCGCACGAAGGGTTCCCTATCATCGTACAACAAAACTTAACCACTAAAAATAACAAAATAAAAACAAAAAGAGAATAATATGAAGTCCGAACGTGGATTCGAACCCATAACCCTAAGAATGCAAAACCGATTGCACTACCACAATCATGTGATCAGCCGCAAAATCTTAGATCATATGTAAATCATGTTATGGTTTGTTGTATTACGGCTGGTGTTGAAACACACCTCTTGTATGGGGTAGGTACATTATTTGTTGCTGTTACTATTTCGGTTCATTAGATAGAACCCGCTGACGGACAGACAGACAGATGGACAGCGGAGGCTAAGTAATAGGGTCCCATTTGACATCCTTCGGGTACAAAACCATAAAAAGGGGTATCATATACTTACATACAAACATATGTTGGGTACATTTGGTTATTCTCTAAACATTTATGAGCTGAAACTGAATATTGAAAGCCTGTCAACATTTGTGTTGCGAGTTCACAAAAGTATAACGAATGTTCACCTTCCATTTTCTTCGAAAAGTATTTCAAATTTAAATCTAACTTAGACGTCCTTCCTGTAATGAGTATAGTCTGACAGATTCAGAACCTATTGCAGGGAGGGCGGTGCAGTCTTCGCAAAATCTAATCGTGTTCAAAAAGTCTAGGAGCCTAATGGCGGAGTGCATAGACTCTGCTTAAGTACCGCATAAATGTCAAACCGGCGAGAGACGATGACAGCAGTCTGTGAGTGTCTATCAAACTTTGTGGTCGTTTGAGAAATCGGGCCTTACTCAACCGCAACAAGCGAGGTTTCGTGTGATTGCTTTGACGGCTTGCAAGGATCCTTAAAATTAAATGGCGAGAATTTGCGATGGCTGATAGCAACTATTTCGTTTCTCTGCCTCACAAGATATCTCGGGGTTAAAAACCGACCGAAAAGCAAAATTTGGTGCACAGATATTTCTTTCTTTGTGACGTTGCTGTTTCCTTCGATACAGGATATCCTACCTACCTATGTAGTCTCAGGTTAAGGAGACAATTTTGGCAGTTCAATGAGGGCAAGCAAAATCGCATTCAGCAGCAATAACTTCCTCAGTCCGCCACAAGCAGGCACACACCTGTGAGTTACTCCATCCAGCAGTCTACTCTACACCACCGAACCAGCAGCGTCGGGGGCGGCATTGCCTTGATGCTATCTGCGCGACGCCCGCGGCGTCTTTCTGAATGCTAACTGGCCTTTCAATGCAAGTGCTCCTGCAAAGCGCTATCTAGACATCAGCAGGACTGCGCTGTCAATTCCACACTTTTAGGATACCGTGAGGGAATACTGGCACCTGACCACGGAGAGTGTGCGAGACAGTGAGCGTAGTGTATCTACCGCTGTCTTGGTCACTCATTTTGGAGACTATTTACGATACGCTGCAAACAGTAGCGATGAGGTAGCAATTCTTGAATAGACTCTCAGAGCCAGACACTACAGGCAACCGGTCATCTGACGCTCAAGACACGTTGTCTCCAGTTGTGGTCAGCTTCGAGATTTGCACATTCACCTACCCCCTGTATATAAAGTAGTGGTTCTCAAGAAACCCTGCAAGACACAAAAAATACTTAGAGAGGCACTGTGGAGCCCAAGTTGAGCCAGTTACGGCATACACCAGTTAAGGCAATTATGAAGATGTAAAGGTTTCCCTTTGAAGCGGTGGCGATGGGCATGTCCCTGTCGATTACTGGCTGGTGTGTTGCTGCCGCGTGACGACCTCTGCCTCCCAAGCTGGAGGTACCGGGTTCAAATCCAGGCTGGGCAGGCAGAAAGAAAATAATAACCCCAGGTCTTGGATGTTTTTATGTGTGTAATGTTGTTTCTCGTTTCCACGACACAGGGTATCCTAGTGTGGGGCCAGAAGCAATATATGTACCTGTATATAAATGTTTATTTTTATGTTAGTATGGAGCTGCCTAGCTATAGGTACCTATATATATGGCCGAGTCGGCAGTGACCCTGCCTACGTAGCCAAGGGTCCCGGGTTGGAGTCCCGGTGGGGGCAAATATTTGTTTAATGAGAACGGATGTTTGTACCCTAGTCATGGTCTTTTATCTATCTAAGTATAATATTTATTTATATCAGTACGTGTATCGTTGATTAGTACCCGAGATACAGGGAATCCTAGTTTGGGGCTAGATCAATGTTTGTACATAGTGTCCAAGGTATTATTTATTTTCATATATTTAACAGGTTATAATTCTGAATAACTATTTACTAATTATATATATTATATTATATAATTAACTATAACTTTGAATGTTGGCACTGATCTCTTGGAAAATCCTGATGAACGGAACCTTGCTGCGTGAGTTCCACTCGCACTTACCCGCCTTTTATTGTCCCGCCCGCCCTAGCCCCTGTGCTTTGATTCCGACCCTTTCTGGCCCCGAGATATTTTGCTGTACGATTTAGATTGCGAGAAGAGGAAAGACGACTCTCAACTGGTACTTAGTTTTTTGGTACTCATGGAAACCTACGCTTTTCTATCTTTTTGAGGTTTGCATCCAAAATACCTATTGGCAGGCAGAATATTTTTTTCTGTCCGTTTATCGGCATACCCCAAATCTGCTGAATATATACAGTGTGTAACATATAGGTGTTGTCAACAACCTTTACTCTGAAGTCCATTTAATCAGAGAAACAACTAGTTCTCAGTCCCCTATACATTTCGGACCGGGAGTTCAGCTGATTTTTACGGAGAAGTGAAATATAAAGTTGCTCTGATTCTGATCACATCTTTTCATTAATAAACAATAGAGAAAGTTGTGCAGAACGATGTCCTCAACTACCTTGAAATATGACTACTGTTCTTTCTGTTCCAACCTGTAGAATATTATGGAAATTAAGGACCTATATATGCCTAGCAATGAAATAGGACTACTGTTCTTTCTGTTCCAACCTGTAAGATAATATGGAAATGTGGGAACCTATGTAAAATACATGTCTAACCATGAAATAGGACTTCTGTTCTTTCTGATCCAACCTGTAGAATAATATCGAAATGTGGGAACATATTTAAAATACATGCCTACAATGTTTCATTGAGTCATTGTTTATCAAACATCTGGCTGCATCAACGTGTGTTCATTTGCGATATTCTAACGTTGATGGACGGCGATGGGCTAGCCCCCTGTCACGCAAAATTGAGAATCGAATAACTGGCTAGACATGGCCACAATAGTGCCTCTGCCACCCCGTATGGGAAAAAGCGTGACGCTATGTTATGTTATAGTCTTTTACAACAGTAGTTAAAAATCTTTAAAAATTGCTCAGTTAGTTTACAAAGGTCGAACCAAAGTTCCCATTCAGTTATTTTCTCCATTGTTATCGTATCGGCTATAGGTACCGTTAGCAAAAATATCGGCATCTCCTGAACTCTATTGTTTAAGAATAAAAGCGGAGGGCAATCCGGCGCTTATTTTCCAATAGCCCAAAAGTGATCGACGAACGGAATATTTTCTCAAAAATACTTTTCTGGAAAATTGGAAATTCCGCGATGAATTCCTCTAGAGAAACAACTTGTGCCGGAATCCTAAATTTCCATCAAATGTCGGAACGCCAACATTGTTTGATGTTTCGTTTGCATTATTACGCCTAAACTGTTTCAGTTCACCTGACCGTTTAGTTGGATAGTGGAATGCGAAATTAACATACACAAACATTAAGTAGCACTAGTTTCCCGTAGAGAATTGCTGCCACAGTTTGCCAGTGATGCAGAGCTTTGCACCCAGGGATAGCCACGGATCAGACAACCCTTGTCCAAACAAGGGTTTTGCCCATCGCCACTACAAAACTACCAAATAAGGCAGTGATGGAAGTTACCTGTCAACTGTATGACTAGTGGCCCTGTGGGCAGTAGACCTCGCTAATAGCACTGTGAACCAATTTATAGGTTAGTATTTTAGATTCAATAAAAATAAAGTAGTAAAGTAGCCGCACCAATAACTTTGTAAACTAATTTTTTTCACGAAAATAGTTATAGTAAATTTCACTCACTCTCATGGTCTGTATAGATCCTCTTTACTTATCAGTCTCCTACTTCGAGGAGTCCAAACTTGGCATGTTTTGAAAATATTTCTTCGATTTTTAGAAAACAGGCGGCCGAATGATAATGGTAAAGTATATTTTTAGAACCGGCTAATGAAGCCCTTTAATTTGATATCCCATACGATAGGTTTCAGAAAGAAAAAAACCCATACAAAAATTAATGACGTCATAACTCCCCAAAATGGAGCCCTTCGGTCGCTTCGCTCGCTCGGTCAACTAGAATGTTATTGACAGGACCCACTCCTGTCACTCCTAAAACTTCTTATTTTTTCTCTTGACAACAGTTGTACGTATAACCATTAAACAAACATAAAAATAAATTACAAGAAAATACTTACCTACTACTTTGAATGAATTCTAAAAGTAAATTTAAAGACTTCGGAGAATGACATTTATCATATACATCATCATCATCATTTGAAGTCTTGTCCAAAGTTTCCCCTCGTTTGATAATTTCTCTCTCTCACTCAATAGTATGACTCCTAAGTTCTGACCTGACTGGTATTGTCTTTCTAACTTAAAAAGAGTTTTTACAAATAACAATACCTCTATTTGGTCAAATGCTCAACTCCAGCCACCTGGCGTTAAATTAAAGCTGGTCATCTTTCCAGGTAAAAGCAACAGCTCCGAAAATGGACCGCAACGGCTTCTTCTACACCCCCGCCACCGCGAAAAAGAAGAAAATCAGCCTCATGCAGCCCCGGCCGCCCCGCGTCGCGTGCGACGAGCCGAGGCGGCGGCCGGGGCTCGCACACCGAGTCACCCTCCAACCAGACCGCGCCGTCAGTACGCCGACGACGGCCAACCGAGCAGCACTGAGTCACAGCATGCACCGGAACTCGTCGCAGCACGCGCAACATTCGCAACCCCGCGCGCGCCTGTACACGCAGCTCGAGTGCTACCAGCCGCGGTACCACACGATCCGCGACGCGAACGGGCAAGTGGACGACGGAGTGAGGTGTAAGAAAAAGTTGCCGAAAAGTGACTATGGGAGTACGAAACAGCGCGAGCTTTCGCACGGTGCGGCAAACTTTAGGTGAGTTGGCAAAGTTTTTGTAAACAATACGACAATAACAATATCAGTCTAAGTAACAGTATCAGTTCTGTTGTGCCAAAATCAATTTGCAAGTTAGTATTTACTTACTTTTTACATTTATGACTTAATATTAGCAATGATGCAAGATTTTATTGAGAGTTTATAAGTTTGTCTCATTTTTGCCACTGTAAACTGTCAATCTGCCGCATGTTGATTCTTCGACTATTACAAGTTATGATATCAAAAATCTACACCCGAATAAGATTAGAATGTCCGAATTAATTACTCTAAGATGATTAATTATAATTAATTACTATGGTACTATATACTTGTACTTTCACTACTCTTAGCCAGTGTTTCCGTTATACGAATCAAAACAAACTGAAAGCTCTCGGAAGCTTTTGTAAGCTCCGGTGGGAGCCCATTACGTCTGAAAAACAGATTTCTCTATTATTATTAATGCGTTTCACCCAAATGTCAGATCGTTACTTTTAGCCTGCTCTACAGGGTGTCCTTAACCCGTGTTACACAACGACAAGGTAATGGAAGCCCTTGAGATAGCCAAAGATAAAAAAAAATATGATAATAGGACTTTTTGTAAAAAATAAAAAACGGCACTCTGCCTACCTACATGTAACTGTAGTATTTTTATCGGTTAACCAAGTAACGTAGATTTTTTTTAAATATGCTTTATCCCGACCGAACCAATACAAGGTGTCATTTAATTACCTGACCATATTTTGAGGAATGATGATAGCCATTATTATGAACAACTTTTCCGAAGAAAATATGGTCGCAAACGAAAAAAAAAATTGAGTTTCCAATAGTAAATTGTAATCAGCTGATCGGGTAAATCTACTGAGCGACTATTTTTTTTTTCATTTGCGACCATACGGTTCTTGGGGAAAGTTGTTCATATTAATGGGTACTATTATTCCCCAAAATTTGGTCAGCTAATTAAATATTGCCTTGTTGAGTTCCGGGTCACCTCTGTGGCGCAGCGGTTGTGGCTGTGCCAACCATGCGAGAAGTCCCGGGTTCGATGCCCGGCTGGGGGTAGAGAAAAAAAACAGGTCTCGTGTGTGTGACGTCGCTGTTTCTGATACCCACGACACAGGGTATCCTAGCGTGGGGCCAGAGCAGTATATGTGCCTGTATGTAAATGATTACGTTCGTGTTTTATGTGTACACCCTGTATATTTTTCTTTTTATGGGATTCTGGGTACTGCCCTGCTTATTCAATTATTCACTAATAAGTACTATTATACTAATTGCTGGCGTTATGACAGGGGATTGTGTGCCGTGTAAGGCCGCGGCCACCATTGCATAATCCTCTTTACCATACATAGTAGGCGCCTCGTGATTAATAATGCAACCTAGGTAGACAGCCAGACCGATTCCTGAGGCTTCACGACTAAAATTGAAATAAAACCTTTGGAAATAGACATGTGGGAAGGCAATTCGGCACCTCCTGATTTTCCCCGGTTCCTTTAAAAATTCTAGTCACAATCGCTTAAAATTGCAGCTGGTCTGAAATAATCGCGTTCTGATTGGCGAACAGCTTTCAAAGATAACGCGATTGATTTCATAGATACGGAATAGAGGTACAGATATGAGCTTTCGTATTTCAAGCGTCAGTTAAGTTAGTTAGTTAGTTTTGTTTTGACGCCTACAGAATTACCACAGCGAATGTTCTGCTCGTCAAATGAAAGCAAAGTTTGTCGATGGCATTTTAACGACTCACGACACGGCTTCACGATCCGGAGTTGGAGCTATTGTTTGTATGTGATTGTGATATTTACTAATGCAGTGTAAGCTCTTTATAACGATAAACTCCCTTTAACGCGGAAATCAGCACAATTTGGTTGGTTTACCTTAAAACCCACATCTTGATACACTCTTTATAGCGAGCAGCCATTCTCTATTACGAAGAAATGTGTTCATATTTAGCTACAGTAAATATTCACTATCGGTATTGTTGTTTATGTTATCTTATCAGGTTACAAGAGATGCCGACTAAACCTTGAGGCTCCGAAACTTCTGAGGTCCTAAACAGCCGTCTTGCTTTTGTCATTGTTAATTGCCTTGAACACGTGCATTACTGGTTTACTTGGAAATGATTGTCTAAACACTCCAGCTGTACCTATCGTTATATCAAATAGTTTATCAAATATGTACATGTAAAAAAATATTGTGAATTTAGTTGTTATTCTTTCTTTACTCCATATAACGTTAACTCTCTATAACGATAAAAAATGCTCGGTCCCTTGAGTTTCGTTATAAAGAATTAATAATAATAATAATAATACTTTGGACACTAACTACACACATTGATCTAGGCCCAAACTAGGATTCCCTGTAACTTGGGTACTAGACAACGATACACATACTTATATAGATACATATTATACTTAGATAGATAAACAACCATGACTAGGGTACAAACATCCGTTCTCATCAAACAAATATTTGTCCCCACCGGGACTCGAACCCAGGACCCTTGGCTTCGTAGGCAGGGTCACTGCCGACTCGGCCATTCGGGTCGTTAATCGTTTACACTGTATTTATATTCACATTAACATAAAGGCACATACATTGCTTCTGGCCTAACTCTAGGATACCCTGAGTCGTGGGAACCAGATACGGCGACGGCACACACATATAAACATCCAAATTTGGGTATTTTTTTCTTTATCCCCAGCCGGGGATCGAACCCGGGATGTCGATGTCAAATATTTATTTCAAAATAGATTCTTACGATCACTTTTTGAATGGTATTTGAATTGCAAGAAAAACTACAACCGCTTCAGAAAGTGTTACGGCAGCGGAGAAGAAGCGGCGCAAGAAAATTTGTACGGTGCAACACGGCCTACTTTTCTTTTCTATGTTTTTTTTTTCAAAAATAGTGCTTGTGTTACAAACATGCGCGTGGTTCTTGCGCTGCGCAGGAAAATCAGAGCTCCATACCTCTCTGTCATTAATGTAATCATCTAAACTATAATATGCTTTATAACATATTTAACAAAGCCTTTAAATTTCTTCTCTGACAATTTGTTATAGTATTGTCAATTAGACCCACATATGAAATACTTAGACCCACAAATGAAGTACTAACTTTTAATATATCAGTTTCGTATTGTACTGATTGATTGTTTCTGCTTTTAGTGTTCGATTTAGGTTCAGAGAGGTTCAAATTATACTTTGTAAAATCATACTTTTGACGAACGGAAATGCTGTAGAGTAGATGAAGTGAAAACAACCCACGAAATTGAAGGATTGCCTTATGCCGAATGGTACCAAATGGTAATTTCTTAATGTCACTGTATTAAATATATTTTTTCTACAAACGTATTTACGCCCACACGTATATACGTATATAAACCCTCTTTACTGTGTCTAAAAACCGCCCGTTAAGACCAGCATAATGTAAAACTAATTATAAAAATTAGTAAAATTCTTATCTGAAAATTTATACAATATGACCATAATGTACAAAAATTTGTCACATTATCAAATTTCGAAAGCCGACGCCCGCCTGCGTGCCGCCCCTAGTTTGTCTGTGAAGTTGGTACTACTGAACAAGCTAAATAACTCAATGCCACAATGCCGGTCAAACATGCGGTTCCTGAACACATCAAAGAGAGCTTATGATATGTGTGTAGATAAACTAGTGTATATAACTGTACATAATTAGGCATTAAAACTCTCGAGTGATATTATTATGAAAGTCGCCTTCGGCTCGTTTCATAAACCCACTCTCGAGTATTAATGCCCTCCATTATGTAGCAGTCACATAAACTACTACAATGGACACATGAGAGTTTTCATTATACATGAAGACTTTCTACCTAGACCGGTGCCGAATAAAAAGTTATTAGAATAGATGATATTAACAAGACAAGCTTTCTTGTAGGCCTTATAGGTAGGTACTACGATACTTAGCGATTCCAGTTTTGCGATCGGTTTGTATGGTGAGCGATAGAACTAGCAATACGTAAATTGAAGTTTGGTAATTGACGATTATGTGAATGACCACTATTGCCATTAATTTTTTAATTGTAATTAATTTAATTTTAATCCATAAATTTATGCCAACTAGAGGGCGCCATAATGAATTTAGTCTGACGTCACGTAGCCTATAACCAGTGATCGTTTGTCAAGTTCTTATAAGTAGTTAAGATGTTCTGGGGAACAAATCAACATATTTAGTTACATACCGGTCAAAATCATAGCCCTCCTCTTGTCTTTGCCGTAGATAATTATCTCAAAATCTAATACAACCCAACCTAACCATAGCATATCATAGCGTCACGCATTTGCCCATACGGGGTGGTAGAGGCACATTTGTGCCCATGTTTAGTCAGTTACTTAATTCTCCATTTTGAGTGCCAGGGAACTAGGCCGTCGCCTAACACAGGCTTATATTGTTCTACGTCCTACTGTTAATTATTTTATAAAATAATGAACAACAGTTACAGTACTGATATAAATGATAAATGAGCCATTGGAATATCAATGTTCCAACCGTGGGGCACAGACCTTAACCTTACTACTACAAAGTCTTAATTAATGCGACAAGGTTCTTCATCTCGATTAGTCATATAAAAGCTATAAACCCACAGATGTTCCGACTCTAACTCTTTAGTAAGGTTCTAGTTTGCCAATATTACTTTATAGTTCGACGATCATGCACGTTTTTATAGCCAGTAGTCCATTATTTGGCAAACTAATAAACTAATACAATATTGACATTGGATAAGAGATGCAGGCTTTAATTTCTTAATCCAAGATTTGATAATCTCAGTAATAACTTTGGAATGTGGACTAGCGATACCAAACTCATAGTTAATTGAAACTCCTTTCCGGAGGCAAACACGTGGGTTTAATCTCTAGGTTTCGCTCTAATACTCGTAAAAGCAAATAAAAGTCAAAAAATATACTCCCTTGACAGAATCAGAATCAGAAATCGTTTATTTGCCTAATATGCGTACAATGTGTTCTTAAAAGTTATGTCCTAGCATATCAACCATGCAGAATGGTGTGCAAATACATTATACCGAAAATAATAATAAATTAAATGAAAAAAAAAAACACAAAAATCAAAATTAAATGTCAGAATTTGTTACATAAATTAAATTAAAAATCAAAATTATATAGAATGTCAAAATTTGTTTTATAAATTAAATTAGATTAAAAAATTAATTAAAGCGATTGATTTCAAAAAAGTCCTTAATACTATTATACATTTTTTACATTAAAAACTTAAATAACTTTATTCTAAATACATGTGTGAGGGTGTGAGATCTTTTAACTCGTCCGGAATGTTATGTTCTTATGTATCTTAAATTTTTTAATTGACATACATATTGGGCTCTAGGAGAACAAATGGAGTCTGTGTGGTGGAAGATAGAGTTTATTTTTATGTCGGCCCCTCCAATCAGATACCTCACAATTTTTCTTAAACAGGTGTGGATGTTTTTTGACAAAAATGCAGACTTCAAATACAATACAAGGTAATGTAGGTCGGTAGTATGCCGACGATGTACTTCCGTTCAGTGATAAGCTTCTCTGATGTAGCCAAAAGCTGCGAGCACTCGTAGCATGCCGACCCCACGGCGACGAGGGCGTAACGTGGGAAAGTCAAGGACAGAGCTATACGCTTTATAAAGCTCTGTCTCTCATCTTTCGTGACCCCCCGCCCCCGCGCTCGGCAAGATACTGGTGCTGAACAACTAAAAATATCTTCTCAACAAACATAATATCACGCTTTTTCCCATACTCGGTGACAGAATCACACTTAGATCAGCAGTTCAGATTATACTTTTTCTCTAAATCATCATCATCATCATCAATCAGCCAACATTCACCCTTTGCTAGCTATAGGCCTCCTCTTCACCACGCCATCTACTCCGGTCCTGAGCCCCCCGCAACTGCCTACCAGCGATGACGTCCTCCGTCCATCTGGCTTATGGTCGCTGACTGCTCGTCGTGCTTCTGGGTAGCCACTCTGTAACCGCTTTGGTCCACCTTCCGTCATCTCTCCTCGCCAAGGGCCCTGCCCACCCCCACTTCAGTCTTGTGATTTGCTTGCCGACGTCAACAATCATAGTACGACCAACGACGTCACATTTCTGTATCGCGAATACGATCCTGAATTCGGATGTCTATTGAACGCTCCATGGCCCTTTAACTTGGTGCATATTTGACTTTGTTAGTGTTAGTCTTTAAATATCGATTGGCAACTTAAACTCTTACTTGACAGTATCGGCGTTTGAACAAAAACAATATTAAGAAAAGAGATGACCCATTTATAAAAAATATTAATAACCTTCCTTGTTTACGCTTCACTTGTAATGAGATATTGGGATGTTACATTAAGCTTAATAAGTACAAAATGGTTTTCTGTTTTCTTATAAGAATATTTTTTAAGAACGGCGTATCTAGGCTAATAATATCCTCCATATTATGCTTTTAATGCCGACCAATTGAAATACAAAAGTCGGACTAAAACGACAATTACAAGATTTATAATTTAATTTCGGCAACTTTTTATATTCATCGTAGTCTGCAACTACCAGTATATCATCTTACAAAATGCGTGCGCCATAATTTAACACATAAAAGGTACGCGAAGGTGTGTAATAATAACTTAAATTGTGCATAATCACGTCGAAAAATATTCGATTTATGAACCCTACTCAGAGGAGGACCGTTTTGCATAATACTTTTCGCAAAAAATGATAATTCGCCTCTTTTGAGGCACATCAAAGGACTCCCGTATTCCGTAACCCAAAAAGTTTATTGTAACCGTTTGTCGACAAAATAATAAGGGACTTTCTGTCTTTTATGCGGTAAGTATATAAAATGTATGTCGTATTTCAACTAAGCCAGCATTTATGAAATGTTATTAACTGCCCTCATGCTATTCGATATCGCACATGGTTTATGATATTCCGTATAAACGTAAACATTTATATACAGTCACACACATTGCTTCTGGCCCCACAATAGGATACTCTCTCTTTGAACTTTATTGGATAAAAAATGAAAATATACAGATACCTGATTTTTTAACATGTACAAAGGCGAGTTTATCGATAGTTAGAGAATTTACGATTTTTCCACAAAATCAAAAATAGACAGGATTTATTTAACAACAGATCAATAAATATGAAAGTAATAAAGTAATAAACTACTTAACAACATCTACGTCTTAACATCAATACAAACAGATTATACAATACTTAAATAACATGTAGTTCAGAATGTTATGGAAGAGAAAGATAGAGTTCTTGTAAGCGACTTTAAAAAATATTGAGTGAAGGACTGTCCTTGTCCTGATGGCGCTGGGAAGTTTGTTCCAGAGCCTGATAGCTCGTAGCCTGAACCCATGATCATTAGCGGCAGTGTTATGTTGCGAAGTTATAAGCAGTGACCGAGTGTGAGATCTCCAAGGCGTATCCGAAGACACTAATTAAATGGAGCTCGTAACAAGCCAGGGTAGCGAGGATTAAATAAGATGTTGAAGAGGCAAATGAGGATGTGGGAATCGCGACGAAGACGGATAAGGAGCCACTTCAACTCCCTGCGATACTCCGAGACGTGGTCACACATCGACTCCCAAGACTCATCCCGCATGGTTTATTCCCGTGCTGTAGATCCCAAACAAGTTTTTTTTGTTAATTACGGACTTCCACGAATTAAGAAAAAAATATAAAAGCGTTGGTAGTAATTAAAGTTAGCTAGAACTGAGGCATTTACCTCAGTTCTAGCTAACATTAATAAGAAATAAGACAACAGAAGCGTTATTTGCGTATCATGGTTTACATTTGGTCTTAAATATGTAATTTCAGTTTCACACCATATAACCATGAAATGATTAATGTTTTCAGCTTAACAACTATTTAAATTTGCATATTTACAATAATTAATTATGTTAAATTTAAGATTATTAGTGATTTATTTTAATTTTACCTTGATTGTATTTATTTTATCTTTAAAAAAAGTAATATTTTAGGAATAATTCTCCGTTTTGTAAGCCGTGGGCTTTTGGGTCGAGTCACAGCACAGGGCTCTACCGGATCAACCGAAACAGGCAGAAAGCTAAAATGTTCACAGGGGGCGTATTACTATTGTCGCTATAACAACAAATAATAAAAAATACGATTTTTTAAGAATTACAAGTAGTACCCATACAAGAGTTTATTAATATGGCCATTTTCTTAGCTATTTTGTTTATTCGTGAAGAAGTTATTAACTCTCCCGATGTTATCGGAAAAGATTTTTAATTGCGGATTTTTCATTCATTATAAGATTAATAATTTCTCACTCGAATTGTGATAAATAATATTACGTTTTTTATCATATTTGCTTTTATTTCTGTTAATAAGTGATTTATAAATAATATTACGTTTTTTATCATATTTGTTTTTATTTCTGTAAATAAGTTATTTCTATCCACTTCCGATTTCAATGAGCAAAGAGTTTTTTTACCTGTCTACATAGTTCAATACTTACGTACTACATACACAAAACTCTTTTTCAATGTTTCGGCAGGACTACATTCAAGGCCGTACTTATGAATAAATACTACCTAGTATTTAATATTTTATTATTAAGAATTAAAAAGGTATACTCGTTCAAAATACTCGTTCGATATACGCATCGAGGTAAGCAATGTTTTTTCGTATACAATGGTCCACATACACACCCGACCGCACACGTCCACGTCGACCAGGTCGGACCCGCACACGTCCATACCAATGGACGTGTGCGGGTCCGACCTCCTACTTGCTCTTGACTGGTTTTATTTAGAATTCTTGTGACAGTATGCTTAGAGGAATTTAAGTCTTCATGCCATTACAACAAGTTATATATTTTATTAGCTACATAGAATTCGCTATCCCTATAAAGAGCGCATTTAGGAAAGGGAAATATTAAACTGCATCAAAAATACTGATTTGCACAGCAAATATGAGGGCAAAATGCTGCGGTAGCTTCGGTGAAGGGTAAAGGGGGTGTTAGGTTGAACATGCAAGAACAACCAAAAACAACATAAACTTGAGTACACATAAAATATTTAAAACATAAATAGTGTTTTTGCTAATCCTTTTTTGCTGTGCAAATCAGTATTTTTGATGTGCGGTACTACTGTGATGTGAATACTAGTCTTTAGGAAATGGTCATATTAGGTGGTGTCAGGTGTCTATTACGTAAGTTTAGTGGATGTGTTGTATTGCGCTCAAATAAAAGGATCATAATATTTCTTTAAAAACATTAGACATTCTAGTATTTATATTAATAGAAATGTTAATTTATCTTTTTTTTTAATAAGTTCAGCAACTTTCCGATGGTTTAATACCAGCAATAGCCCTGATGTATTTTTTTATGTTTGAAAACTTACCTCTATGATACCGTAGCTTAGGATAGAGTGCACATAGCCAAAGTATGCAGTAACAACCGCCTCTGTGGACGCAATATGTGCTAGTATCCTTAGAGGGTATACAAAGCTATTTATTTTACAGCATAGTTCCTCTATGTGAACTTTCCATCCACAATATTGGTCTAGGTGCAGTCCGAGGAATTTTATTGTTTTAATTATATAGTAGATAAGTAACTGCAATTATGATACACGTATAGAAAGACAATTCGAACACAAAATGGAAGCAGACGAATTGCCCTGTTGTGGTTGAATTCTGTTTAATAATCTAACGTATTCGGTTAGCAGATCATTGCCTGATGATTAACATAATAACCTAGTATCTACTTGCAAAACACGAGTGCGTGAGCTCTAGAATGTAGTTTCATAGGTGTACAGTGACGGTCATTACGTATATTTGAATTAATATCTGCTATTGTGCCATACTTTAAAATTTATACAGTCATTAACAGAAAAAATGAAAAACATTTACAAAGGCGAGCTAATCTCTAACTAGAGATTTCTTCCAGCAAACCAAAGATGGGCAGACCTATGTGCAAAAAATTAAATATGTTAATAAAAGTAATAAATTATATATATATATATATATATATATATAATTAAAAAAATATATAAAAAAAAATACATAACTATATCCAAACACTATAACAATATTTATGAGCGCTTAACAAGATAATTGACCGAGCGAGCGAAGCGTCCAGGTTTCGAGATTTGCCAGATAAGCCTTTGTCCGTCTGACAGTGTTTCTGTTCTCATCTTCAGGTCGCGTTTTTCAATCGATGATGACTACAATTGGCACACATGTTCCTTGATTTATTTAGTTTTAATAAACATAACATAACATAGCGTCACGCCTTTTCCCATACGGGGCGGTAGAGGCACAATTGTGCCCACTTTGAGCCAGTTATTCAATACTCTATTTTGCGTGACAGGGGGTGTTTTCCATCACCGATGGAACGACCTTATATTGTACTTAAGATAAATTAATTATCTCATTGGTACATGGTCAGGAATCGAAACTGCATCTCCTGTGTGAGAAGCAAACGTGAAACCAATCAGACAACAGAGCTCTTAGCCTAATTTTAATCTTCGATGGAGATTTTTGTTTGGGTTGAAATAGGGGGGAAAAGGGGGAAGTTTGAGAGGCACACTAAGGACTTCACTATACCACAACACACACACACACATACACACACACCCTCAAACACACACATACACGCACACACATATATATACATACATACTTACACAAACACATACATATTTTTACCTAGTACTGATAATTAAGTAGCGACGCCTTGAAATCGTCTCAGTATTGTGTGTGCTGTGTACGATAATAGCACACACATTGATTGCGCGCGGCGCGATCATGGTTTGCAAAAACTGTTTGCAACATTGCATGGATACAGTGCAGCTAATGCGCGTCATTTAACAGAATTGAATTGTAATTTGCGTGCATGGAATTGGCATTTTGGCTCCACATTAGCATTTCAAAAATGTTTTGCCTATTAGCAGTTAATTCTGAGTTGTTCTGGAAGCTTTTCGCTGGGTAAGAACGCTGGTCACTAATACACAGTATTTATGTAGAAGTATATTTAGCAGCGCATCAGAATATTACCAATAAAAAACATACTTTTTAATTTATGAAGCTAGGTTCTCTGTCTTAGGAGTTATTAAGGTGTTTGTCGGCATTTTGTGGGTGGAACTTTTTCATTGCTCGTCGGTGTAGTCATGTATTTACGGTATAAGTGATAGAAAAAGTAATAAAAGCAAAATAAAGCTGCCTCTACCATTATCTTAGACCGCAGACGTTACGCAGACATTGACCACCTCCAAGGTCTTGGGTTCGGGGCTGAGCTTACCAAGCGAGATGTTTCGTATCCCGGCTGGGGGAAGAAAAAAAAACCCTAGGTCTTGGATGTTTACATTTTTGCGGCGTCGCGTTTCTGGTTCCCACGACACAGGGTATCCCAGTGTGGGGCCACAAGCAATATATGTGCCTCTATGTAAATTATATGTTATTTTAATGTATCTATTCGTGTAACATGACCGCCAAGATAATATACATGAATGAGTTTAAACATTATAAGTTTGAAACTGAAATAAACTACTTCAATCAAATTTCTCGTCAATCAATCTGTCTTTACCTACTTATTGACTTATTTACATACAAGCTGATGCCCACAACTTCATCTACCTGTTCCAAGGAATTATTAGTTACCGAGATAGCGTTACCCTCCTTCTGGTGCACTCAGATAAAAAGTATTATATATGTTAATCTAGCTCACAAACTATCTCTGTGCTAAACATTCAAATCCGTTGAGCCGTTTTAACGTGATTGAGACACAAACTCACAAACATCCGCACATCTAAATATCGCTTCCTTTACATTCATAATATTAGTTGTATATTCGTGGTCAAGGTACACTCATTGCTGAATATTACAGGTATAGTACAGTGCATATCAGTTGTCCGATGACTGAATAGATTAGACATCCGAGATCCATGTAAATCTATTGACGGCATGAGTTGATTAATTACGATCCCAGCTTGTGCTAGGCCTGACGAAAGTCGATAGTCGCGATAGTACGATTCCCTATTACGGATATTCGGACTTATCTTGACCAACCCCGCAGGATATTCGTCGACTACTAGTTATGAAGTATAAATAAGTCAAAACAGAGTATTACCTAAGTTATATAAACCCGCAGCCAAAACACAAATAATTTCGCTTCGAATAAGTAAGCGAATTGAACTGGCGGCGTAGCGTAGTAAGTAGTAAGCTAATTGAAGTAGCGTGTAAAGTAACGTGACTCGTAATGAGACACATAAATGTAAAATTCGCGGCAAGCCCTTTTGGTACCAATCCATAAATTCACATTAGGTATAGATACTTCAACTCAGTTGTGCGCGCGGCGCTATGTGTGCGTGCGCTTATAAATATACAGGTTTCATTTGTGTGGTAGTGGCAGTCACTGCAGGCAGTCACTGCCACACAAATGAAACCTGTATATTTACAAGCGCACGCACACATAGCGCCGCGCGCACAACTGAGTTGAAGTATCTATAGAAGGTTGTAAGATCATGTATCACCTTGCTTGGGTTGGCACAAAATTAAAAACAAATACAAATAATTTCCTCTGCATCTGCACAATTATTCGTGATCGTGGCTCTGCAGATTCTTAAAATCTGTACAGTTCAGTTCAAAGTTCAAATGTGTTTATCACTGTAGTTATTTACATTGCTTAGCAAACCTAAGTTTTTACCACTTCTCTACATTGAACCACTGTGGGAAAAACTTCGACACATTAATTTTTAGATCTCTTTTAAAAATTACTCGAGTTTAACTAATACAAATGTTACAATATTAATTATAGTAAATAATAAGCATGAATAAATAATAACAAAATTATATAGTACACATATCCGAGCTTCCTACATCCGGTTTTCTCCGGATATCTCTCCCCGGATAATCGGCACTACACTGCCGAGACTCGGATGTCAGAGCGTCATGTCGAGGGGCGTCTCGTGTGACGTCACAACACACGTCACACACCTGTCAGGGGGGAGTAGGCAGGAGTAAAGCCAACGGCCGATCGAGGAGAGGGATCTGGTTCAATAATCACTTTAGGACTTTTTTACCTAACTGAGCCTGACGGTAATTTTTTTGGAGAGTATGTATCGTTTAGACGCAGCGGAAGTGGCTAGCTGAATGTAAACATATAAGGTGTCGCTGGAATTAAATCAATTGTGGGAGTAACAAGTGTGTGGCCACATAATATAACATATTGCCTCCATATCACGTTCAAGATCTAAAAACGTAATCTTCCTTTCGGTATAAGATTAAATTGAATATCGATATTGCATGTGCAGTGTTTGGCCAGCGGCAGCGGTCTGACGTAATATGTTTTGCTGACATTTCTGGCAAGTCAGCACGTTTAGAGCTTTTGCCACGATGGTTCCTCGAAGATTGTCTCTATACTCTGGTCCATCCTTTTTTTCTTTTATAAGCAAATATTTTTTTCATTGCAGATGTCAAAAGTAAAGTGATTTTCTGAATATAATATAGTCTATTGGTAAGACGTTCGCATGTCAGGCAGGCGATGTGGGTGAGCAATCGAATCCGGGTGAGCATGTAAACCCATAGGTGTAAATGAGACCATTTCATTTAACAGGCGTTCTAATGGTCATGGAAATCATTGTGAGAAAACTTTTGTATCTCGAAAGCTGCGGCGATGGGCTATCCCCCCGCTAAGCCTTTTCCCACACGGCGTGACAGAGGCACAGCTGTGCCTGCCTACGTTTAGCCATTAAATCTAAATTACGTGATACGGGGCCAATACATAATCACTACGCCGCCTCCTCTGCATGTCAGTGAAAACGTGACCCACTCCGTTCCAGACTTCAGAGTGACGGGACTGAGGCGGCTCGAAAGCTATTTAACTTTTCACGTTTTCTCATAAAACTCGGTCGGATGAGGCGAATATCGGCGCCAATAAATTTACTTATAATAGCATCAATACCTACGAGTATACTCGTATGTATGTACTGGTGCACCGTAATCATAACTCAGATGAACGAACTATTTGGTAATCCTACCGAAAACATTACTAGTGTTATGTTCTCGATTTACATGCAAGTATGGGAGTTTGATAAGCATGCTAACCGAACTCCCGTGAGCAGAAACCTGCAAATGGTTCGTTTGGTGGTCTTTTATGAGTTTGATTTGCTCGTCGCCATTCAATTGACGTTTGCCAGGGCTTGCGGGGACTCCTGGCATACCTCAGCATGTAAATCGGGCATAAATGGTTTCATTTTTTTGCCCACCTTGATCGACAGTTTCCTAAATTAACGACCAATATTCCACCGGAACAAACTGTGAACTGCAGTTACAGATGTAGGTATTTAATCATTACGAGTCATAAAAGCAACATGCCACGTGAAATATCGACGGCGGACGTAAAAAAAGTAAGGTCGCGCGTCGTGGGACCAATTTGTAAATTTATGGGCTTATTGGTTGAAAACATCTGTTGGCAAGCAGGAGGTGTTGCGCGGTTACAGTTTACGAAAGGGTGATTACTACGATACGTAAAAATATTGGTTGAAAACATCTGTTGGCAAGCAGGTGTTGCGCGGTTACAGTTTACGAAAAGGTGATTACTACGATACGTACAAATATTGGTTGAAAACATCTGTTGGCAAGCAGGAGGTGTTGCGCGGTTACTGTTTACGAAAGGGTGATTACTACGATACGTAAAAATATTGGTTGAAAACATTTGTTGGCAAGCAGGAGGTGTTGCGCGGTTACAGTTTACGAAAGGGTGATTACTACGATACGTAAAAATATTGGTTGAAAACATCTGTTGGCAAGCAGGAGGTGTTGCGCGGTTACAGTTTACGAAAGGGTGATTACTACGATACGTAAAAATATTGGTTGAAAACATCTGTTTACGAAAGGGTGATTACTACGATTTGTAAAAATATTGGTTGAAAACATCTGTTGGCAAGCAGGAGGTGTTGCGCGGTTACAGTTTACGAAAGGGTGATTACTACGATACGTAAAAATATATATAAAATGAATACGGATTTAAACGAAAGTGACGGCGTTAATTACTTCCACATAAGAAAGAAACGAAAGCGCAAACAATGCTAGTAGCGATAAACCACATAAAAATAAACTAAGATATTATGTCAAAAAGATACATAATATTCACATTTTGAATGCAATTTCGCAATGAAATTAGTTAGAAAAAATATAACAATTTTGATGTCTATTCGCAATTAAATTCTATCGAGAAAATGTCATCCAATCGCGTATTCCTTCAGTGAGCATCATAATCAAATACTCAATAAACGTTAACCCAAAATGAAATCTGTAGTTTACCATATAGTGGAGTAAATGGTTTCGAAAAAAACATCATTTGTATCACCTTAAATTGTTCTTCCTAAATTCGTAGTAGGTATGGAATACCTGGATGGATACTCGACGTTAAAATAAAACTTCTTTTTACAACAAGATAATACAGCAACGGGAAACGAGCTCAGCTATTACTTACGAGATCGTATTAGAACAGTTTCATCATTGAACCAAGCTGGTGTTCATATCTACAGTGAAATTAACAATGTTTCTATTGCCGATCTTACATTCTGCGGCAAATTCTGGAGAACGCTTTTCCCCAGAGATGAGATCTATCTCTTTGTTGAATCGATTTTTCGCCTCGAAAAACCCTTATATGGAAATTTTTAACGAAATCGATATAGCCGTTGTTAAGATATCAAAAAAAAACTATATACAATAGGTACTATTCATAATTCATAATAATAATAGTTTATTGCAAAGTCACAAAATTTCACAAGGTGGTAGAATAAAAGTTAGTACATTGTGACGCCCTGCTGGGGCACAGCAACATGCGAAGGACAGCCAGTTGTCCATTTTACGAAAAATAGGATGATTACATTTATGTTCAAATTTGTATAGAGACAATTAGAAAAATATTTTAGAGATTATTATTATTAACAATAAAGAAATAAATTAAGAGTAAATTATATAAACATTAATTTAGTAATAACATGTAATGAGCAAGTAATTAGCGACTAGAAACGTTTACCTAATTTTATCATTGAAAAATTCTTTCACATCATAATAGCATTTTTCAATGAGGAACTTCTTTAAATAAGTAATGAATAGTGTTTCTGTCTCTATGTTTTTTAAGTAATTTGGTATGTGATTGTATATTTTGATGGCCATATGATGGGGACTAGAACTTGTCTGACTGATACAATCGAACAAACAATCCGGAAATAAATTTAAGTAAAAGCAAGTTATTGCACCTCTGCTATACCTCAATTGCGACGAAAGCGTTGAAGTCTCATTAATTACTACTATTACTCGAACGAAAAGCTCTTTCAATCCGGAGCTTCGAGGTGAGGCGACCGAAAGCTCATTCTCTTTTGCCCGTGAATACTGAATGCATTTTTACTTTTACGAGCTTTCAATTGAACTTTGTGTTGTAAGCTCGTCGATGCTCAATGAAAATTATCGTCATTGTTATCGTTAGGTGTATTATTAATATATAGGTAAGTATATATCTCATGTTACCCTTAAAGCCTAAGTCTAAACTAAAGTAACTAAAACTAACTAAAAAACTAAACTAAACTAACTAAAAATAAAACAATCGTTACGTTTAAAAATAATAATAATAATAATAATACCTTGGACACTATTTGCACATATTGATCTAGCCCCAAACTAGGATTCCCTGTATCTTGGGTACTAGACAACGATGAAAGCATATGATTGTCAAAACCGTTAGTTGATAAACAAACGTTTTTTTTTCTCGTTAGTTGGTCAACTATTGACAGATAGTAAACTTTAACGTACTGCTTGCTATATGACGCATTAGTTGATAAACTAACGGTTAAAACCGTTAAATAGTAAACTGGTTAAAAACTTGAATTGCAAACGAAACACCAGGGCAAACACTGCGGTAGCTTAGGTGAATACCCCGAATAGTGTTCGTGTTAGGTTGACATGTAAGAACAAAAGAAATGTAAATTCTAAACCCTGTCGGTCTGGTTTACTGTCTGTCAATAGTTGATCAACTAACGCGTTAGTTTATCAACTAACGCGTTAGTTTATCAACTTACGGTTTTGACTATCTTAAGGTGACATATACAGGTTGAAACAGAAAGATATTGTCATATTTTAGAAGGTGCTAGGGACATAATTCTGAACAACTTTCTCTATGAAATCGATTTGGTCAGAGCTCCTTTTTGTTTTCACTTCTCCATACAAATAGTTGATCGCCCAGCCCAAACAGTATTGAGAAATGAAAATTGAAGTTTGTCAGATCTAATCGATTTCTTAGCGAAATTTGTTCAGAATTATCCCACCAAGAACATGTTCATGTAAAATATTGCCAAGACGAGACCATATGGACATTCGCACAGTTAAAAAGTTATAAGATCTCATGTGGAGCCAAGCTTCTAACTGTACACGCCCTAACATCACAAGCTCTACACCTTCATCAAAATATGTGGCTTGGCCGTGTCGCTACCGTCACATGGGCGTAAGGAGATTTTTTTGGCCCCCAGATGCCCATAAACCCCCTAAATGGCTACACCTTGCTGTTACAACTTGTATATACTTACTCCTTCAAAAGCGTGTCTGCAATTCATACACTTTCGTTAGCAATAATTGTATTCAGTACCTACTATCCCGGAGAATCGATTTTGCAAAGAACTGAATGTTCAAGTGGGGTAATTGTTAGACTTTCAAATAAGACACCTACTACCTTTTCATGGACCTACCAATAAAGATGGTATCATACCAATATATGGTGGAAAACGTTTGGAAAAACGGTCAGGTGCTAATCAGACTCGCACGCAAAGCTTTCATTGCCAATATACAAAAAATAATCCCATAAAAACATATTTTTTTAAACGCGTTAATTTGTTGTTATAGCGACAATGGAAATACTGACTCTAAGAAAACTCTCCACCTATTATGGTTCATAAGATAGACCCCACTGACAGACTGACAGACGGACGGACTGTGGCAGCCTTAGTAATAGGAATAGGGTCCTATTCGGCACCCTTCGGGTACGCGACCCTATATAAAGAAAAGAAAACAGACAAGAAGAGTTATCTGCCGTTCTGACTTGCAGATTATAGTATGAAAAAAAAACATCTGTTCATATCATCATCATCAGTTTTGCATTCTGGTTCATCCTGCTGTACCGTTGCATACTACTCACACTCAGAGGCTACTTTTTACCCTCCACTTGTGTTTCTTGTGTCTAGGTTGAATACATCTCTTCCGAACATTCTAAGTCTCTTCATACAATCTCGATTACATGTTAATGAAATCGATAATTAAATTTTAATGGATATAGGTACTTAGTGTATTTGCGCAAAATAATGGTTGGATAATTCTAAAGCTACCGCGCCAATGTACCATCATCCTAACACCCAAGGTTCTGTTTGTTCAATCGGCAAAATACGGCCAGGCTTCTCAGGAACAAAAACTGCGACAGCAAAGTATTTGGTCCGAGGAGGTCTCGTTTTACTAAGTCAAAATAAAGCTAAAAGCTACTTGATTTCATCTAATACTTTCATAATGGTCTTATATTCGTATTAAGGTTCTAATTAGCTACCTACTGCACCACTATGCCACTGACAGCCCGTATGGGAAAAAGCTTTGCCTATTGCTTGTCTAATCGAATATTTTCGTATTGCACAATTAGTTTCACATAGTTGATACCAGGGCTAGTTGGTCTGTGCCAGGAGCAAACCAACATTTATATTCAATTGTATCAATTAAAGAAGGATTAAAATGAATCTTCTAATGAAGAGTCGTTATTCATTGGATTCAGGTCGAAGCAAAAATCGATTTCGTTTGGATCGCGTCCTAAAACAAAAGGAACAAAGATAACTTACCTATGTTGGAAAGGAACACGTTTGTCCTCATACGAAATTTACATCGATCAATACCTCAGAATGTGAGATGAAGACACCAAACTTTTTGGATTGTACTTATGAACATACTACAGCACTGTTAAGCAGTTTCTGCAGGCTTTTACATCCATCAATTCATACTTTTCACTAGATATTATGGTAATGCGTCCACAAGCATGGTGACGCCCTTGGGGTAAACCCTAAGAACAGTATCAAGACAGCGGCGCAAGTCCGTATTTGTGAAAGTTCTTAGGGCTTTGAGCGTTTCATTAATAGGGTGGTAGGTCAACAATCTGGTTTTCCTTTTTTGAGTTGAAGTCTTCTAAAATATTCACATAATTCTGCATCTTCGTATGGGGCAAAGACATCGTTTCAACAGTGTAGGAAGGGTATGTAGATATCTCCCCCGCGTCTCTGTGTGACCTTTTCTGATTTATAGTCGTGTTTTTCCTTCCGTTTACCGTTTCAAATATGCGTAGATCATAAGTTCATAACTTCTGTTGTGTTTATCGACTATAAATCGGTATTTTTTTCACACTCACCGCTGCTATAGATCATTGATTTTTGTTGTACGATACTTGTTTGGAATTGGAAGTTTGTTTGTTCGGGTTTTGTTGATTTCAGAAATATCGTTCAACGTTTGTTTGTTTGAAACACCTTTGATCCTTTGATTTCTGCGTAACAGTTATAGCAAATCATGAGAGCATGAAGTTCTGTTTTGGATGGTTTTGGTATGGTATTGACTTAAGATAGCAAACTCATACTTTCTCTGTATTGAAGTCAAATTAGATTGTATTATGATAAACCATGGAGAACCACGAAACTGAGAAAACTTGTCAACACTTCTAGATGTAATTCCTCATTAATAATCCATGAGCGCTTAAAGCAAACAGCTGAAAGGAGAGTAAGCCCGCCTTCTCTTTGACACTATATTGACTAAGTTTCCGTAAGACTCGCCTCTTAGAAAGAAGCGAGGCCGTTTTATTGACTTTGCTAAACTTGCGAAATTGCCACAATTTTGGTGGCACGATCGACTAAACACAATCTAACTGTTTCATAGAGGAATGTATACGTAAACTATTATAATATTAAGAATTGCATTTTATTATTTCATTGCATTCTAGTAAAACTCCGCCTTTCTGTGGCCTATTTGAACGGAAATATAATTTCAATGTCCTCTCTAATTAATAAATAACCTATGTTATTACCCTGGACATGTGATGATCTGTCTGGACCGGAAAAGATGGCGTAATGGGATGTAAAGAAGAGGCCTTAGGTGCGCTTTCAGGGGCGCGCGTATTCGTAATGCGTGCGCGCATAAATCCCGCGTGCGTGATGAAACGCCAGCAGTAATCATCCATTGATTTGATACACTTGATTACATAACTTATTTAACTTTGATATCTTCACCTACCCTAATTTGCTTAGCTTATGCGGACATGCGAAAATGTGCTATGAAGTCGGCGAATAGCCTTCAAAATGACAATTACGTTGCAATCCGTATTGATGTCAGAGTACTCAGAGTTACAGAATCGAACGACTGTATTGGAGCTGGGTTGATACAATTATTAAGTTATAAAACAAGGAGAGCAGGTACTGATATGATCGATGAACTGCCTCAGCTGATTTCTCCACTCAACCGGGTCTGACTTGTGTAATTATTATCAGCCCAGTTTAATATGGGCGGTTGGAACTGGGTAACCGTTTTCTTGAAGTGGCGCGATCTCCCGATAGATACGATTACAGAGTGGTAATCAAGGATATCAGTTCATCAAACACAGGGGAATCCCTATCTTAGAGAGATATTATTCTAGATACTCTAACACTATTAGTAAGTATTTTATGATTATAAAACAATCAATAAACTATTTCATTTCGTATTATGTACGCAGCGAATTACTAAGCTGATTTAGCTGTCGAGAAGTGATTTAGCTGATTTAGCTGTAGATGTAGAGAAGTGGAAAAAAAATGACGATTGCTAAGTATATGTACAATGTATAAGTATATCTACAGTAATAAAGACATTTGGAATTTGTCAGTGATCTGGGGTTCAATTGGGTAAAATAAAGCCCATATGTACAAAAATAAAAGCTCAGTTTATCAAAACTCTCATTTTTTGACAACTTACGTCATGTAGACGTTATAAGTTTCATCATACTCTTCAGAGCGCGATGTTTAAGTTTTTTTTAAACTTATGGTCTTTCCTATAATACGAACAGTCAAGTTTAGATAAGAGTGCAATGCTTCAAATTCGCTATATATCGAAGGTACAGAATGGACAGATGGATAAAAGATAAAAATAACTTACGAAGTACAAAAATAACGCTGCAAGGCTTAACTTATTAAGCTTTTACGCATACTTCTCTTCTTCATCTTTACGATTTATCACTCTGCTCTCTCAAAGCCTTTTTCGGTTCGAATCGCTCATTATGTGAAATCTCTGATATGATGGCCATTCATAAAGAATCGTTTTAATATGCAGTGAGAAATTACTCAGAGGTCTTCGCGGTTTAAGTAATTATTATGTACTTAACGGCACTGTTATGCGAAAAGGAGCTCTTCCATGTGTTGATGGATGATAAATGATAATGGATGGAAGATAAATAATAGGACGATACGGTGTGATGATGACTGATAATTAGGTGACCAAATTTTGAGGAATGATCATCATCATAATGGCCGATAACATCTGTAACAGATGATTTAAGCACGGTCCGATAGACATCTGCTCGTGACTATACGGTCCGATTCCGGAGCTGCAGAAACGCCGTATGCGCATCACACGTGACATGTCACTGCTGTTAGTTTGTACGGACTGTGTTGTGATATTCCGTTCGGCCCTTTTTGCAGCCAAATAATAATATTACCCATGATTATGCCAACACTTTCCTTAACCTCCATACCACCGCCACTTTTCCGTCACAGGTTTTAAATTTTATTACAATGGCATAAGGTTCAAAATCGTGACCGTCCAACTAACCTCGGTTTTGAGAGGTTAAGAAACCTATATCGAGTTTGCTGGACATATTTTTATATATTTTTATCATTCCTCAAAATGTCTCAATATAGATACAACTCGCCTTTTTTGTATACAATTTTCATATAACTCTTGTTTTTTATATGATTTGTGTGCAACAAATAAATTATGAATTATGTAATCAGTTAAATAAAAACCGTCTAAGCCTCCATGACATCGGGCCATTTTTCCACGGCCGGTACTCGAATCCGGTATCTTATTGCTGCTCATTGTGCCTGTATCCATTTGCCGCGGGCGAAACATCTTTCTCATTGTTTTGAGATGAATTGTGTACTGTTCTGTATTATAAATTGGTCGGGCAGAGGAAGGTTATATTCATCCAATGGGCTTGAACCTGACCTTTGGTAAATAAACTAGTGCTTGGGATATTTATGAGCTATTTAGCATCCTAACTCTGCATAAAGGTACACCTAAGAGTATTGCTGGCAGCGTTATTTATAAAAGGTTCCTGATGGTCGTTTTTTTCTACCTTCTAACTTCTTATTGGCTTTATTATAACTGGGAGGCGTTTCTCAGCACTCACATAACATTCGACATTTATCGATCCAAACGGCGCATATCGATATATGTATATGTCACCGTAAGATAGTGAAAACCGTTAGTTGATAAACGATCGGCAGATAGTAAACCAGACCGACAGGGTTCAGAATTTACGTTTCTTGTGTTCTTACATGCCAACCTAACACGAAGACTGTTCGGGGGCTTCGCTGCGCTCACCCCCTCTAGTCTTCACCTAAGCTACCGCAGTGTTTGCCCTGGTGTTTCGTTTGCAATTCAAGTTTAAACCAGTTTACTATTTAATTGTTTTAACCGTTAGTTTATCAACTGATGCGTCATATAGTAAGCAGTACGCTACAGTTTACTATCTGTCGATAGTTGACGATCTAACGAGAGAAAAAACGTTAGTTTATCAACTAACGGTTTTGACAATCTTACGGTGACATAGATATCACGGTTAATCTATTCTCAAACTGTCACTTTATAAATTATCGGAAAATTATTTTCGACACGCATCGACTAATCCGGGGCAGTCGTCATTGAAATATATCGAGAAATTATCGAATTGAAGCTCATGAAAATAAGTCATATTGGTTATTTCGAGAAGCAATACCAGCAATTTTGACTGTGAGAATTGATAATGTGGTTGAACAATTTTGTTGCTGCTTTTATAGAAGAATTTAGCGGACGATGCTACAATCGCATCATCTATACTATAAGAACGATCTTTGGGATTAAAAAAAAACGCCTCTCTGAAGATTTCACCAAGGCTTCTTTGCAACTTTGTAAAAGCCCCAGCCAGCTACCTTAACGATGAACACAAACGAAAAGAATGAATAAATGTCATGTTAGAATGAAAAGACTAATATAACCTAATTTTATTCTATAGACACGGACTGAACTAGTCTTGATCTATGGGCTCAAACCGAAAATGATATTTAGTATTACCATTGATAGTGTATAGATATACGTCACTGAGAATACGGCTTTGGTGCAATATTCGATATTTATTTGCGATGAAGATGGCATGCTATGTATCGATTTTGCGTTGTTATCGTAGAATTGAAAATTGTCCCTCTGTGCTTGTAAAAGAGTTGGATAAAGGTGAGGGATAGATAAAACATAATATTCATGATGCGAAGTCCGTAACTTTGCAGTTCCTTGCGAAACAAATGCGATTTGTATGGAACCCTCAACCGACTCGCAGTTTTCCGCTTTTTTTTTGCTTAGTAATAATCATATCATCATGAAACTAGGTAATTTTTGTATCACAACGACAATTGAAATCGTAGGATTATGTAACAATTTTAGATGCTAAATACATACAGTAAGAAACTGATTTAGCTGGGCAGACATAAACAGTTCAATTATGACGACATAAATATGAAAAGCAATGAAAATTAACTAGACTAGACTTCAGTTCAAGACGCCCTATATAGACCGACCGTTTATTTTGCTATAAACCTAGGTACCTTACTTATTCCAGACACCTTTGGCAGGGGACACACCCCATAACAAATGGGCGAACTCAAGCACAATCGCCCATAAAGCCTTTACCATTAGCCAATTCACCCTGCCTGGATAAGCAGAACAGCCGCAGTGGCATGCATCTATCCGCTGTCAACGCATCACTATCAGCCTCAGATCTCAGGGTTTGCAGTACGCCAGACGATCTCACCAGACCCCGGAGTACCAGGGACTAACAGCGCCTTGTAGCTGAGGGGAAGTTCTCAAGAATCCTGCACTTTTGTCTTTGAAATTTTTCTTAAGGTTTTTGGAAACCACCGCAAGCAGCTTATGCATGACATCTAAAATATATATATATAAATAAATAAATATAAATAAAAAAAAAACATATATAAATTTATTATGGCCGCCATCTGTATTGGTATTTTTAGTAGATGGGTTTCTATTAGAAATTAAATCTTGTACTTTTAATAGGTTCTCTAGGAGTTAGGTAGAAGTAATCCATTGGGACGATGAGTAAGAAATAAAAAAATGGCTTTCGGAGCCAGATTCGGCCAACTTCAAACCAAGATACCAGAAAATGACATATTGGACATGATGTACTGTGTCATTAAGAACATTTTAGTTTATTTTGCTAGCTTTTGTAGCCAGATTTGACCAACTTCTAACTGAGATGCCATATAACGCCATATTAAACATGTTCTATGTCAGAAAGATCATTAATCAACAATGATTTGTATAAGAATAGCCATTCTTCGATATGACAGAAATGAAAATCGGCCATATAAGATTTAAAGCAAAAAGGCCACCAGAGGTCACGCACAATTTGCTTGCAGTGGTTTATTAAATCCTTAAGACCATACCCAAGTCCATACCAAATTCTAAAGACTTGGCAGAACGTGCTCGATAATTATGAATTTTTAATTATTCCTTCCCAGCTATCAAATTAAATCCCTCAAAAAAGTCTGTCATTAATTGCTGTAACGCGTTATTCATAGAAGCACATCTACAGAGTTAAGAAATTCTCATCGCAACAAACGTACCTACACATTACAGTACTTCACACGCGTATAAGAATGGTTAACAACTGGAATTATTGTAAAAACAAATAACCCAACTGCATTTCCACTAATCGACTTCCTCTTCTTTCAATTAAACATGTAGTGTACAGTATTTTAAAAGTATTTTTGAACGCAAGGGGACAGAATATATGTCTACAGGCACTGCCTCCTCACCCCAAGTAAATGCCGCAACCTCAGCTGTTGCTGAGGTTGCGGCATTGTCTGATGTAGATGAGGATGTACGTATGAAAGAAATAGTATCTGCAATTAAAAGTATGAAAACAGGCAAAGCGTCAGCGTATGATAGAGTATCGTTAGAGATGCTGAGGGGAGGAGAGTTTCTTAATCAAATATGGTTTATAAAAGATAAAATAAAACAAATAGTTAAATTCTTCTTAATATTGTGTGTCGTTTTTTCGGCGGTTTAATTTTTTGTTATATTTTTTTCTTAATCAAATATGGTTTATTATAGATAAAATAAAATAAAAAGTTAAATTCTTCTAAAATTGTGTGTCTATAATTAACAGTATTGCACAGGATGTTTATTAGATAGGTGTAAAATATTTTATGTTGTACAAGTTCAACCTAACACGAAAGATAAAGGGGGCTTCGCTTCGCTCACCCCCTTTACTCTTCATCTAAGCTACCGCAGTGTTTTGCCCTGATACAAACGGTCGTGTGTTGATTATATACACTAACCGGTTAATGTGATTAATCTAGCTATATTAATTACTTTAACCAGCTGTTGCTGAGGTTGCGGTATTGTCTGATGTAGATGAGGATGTACGTATGAAAGAAATAGTATCTGCAATTAAAAGTATGAAAACAGGCAAAGCGGCAGCGTATGATAGAGTATCGTTAGAGATGCTGAGGGGAGGAGAGTTTCTTAATCAAATATGGTTTATAAAAGATAAAATAAAACAAATAGTTAAATTCTTCTTAATATTGTGTGTCGTTTTTTCGGCGGTTTAATTTTTTGTTATTTTTTTTTTCTTAATCAAATATGTTTTATTATAGATAAAATAAAATAAAAAGTTAAATTCTTCTTAAATTGTGTGTCTATAATTAACAGTATTGCACAGGATGTTTATTAGATAGGTGTAAAATATTTTATGTTGTACAAGTTCAACCTAACACGAAAGATAAAGGGGGCTTCGCTTCGCTCACCCCCTTTACTCTTCATCTAAGCTACCGCAGTGTTTTGCCCTGATACAAACGGTCGTGTGTTGATTATATACACTAACCGGTTAATGTGATTAATCTAGCTATATTAATTACTTTAACCAACGATATTGGTAAGTATGAATAATTGACCGCAACATATATACAGGCTGTAACAGAATGGTGTCGACATTTTAGGGGGTTGTTGGGGCATCATTCTGAACAATTTGCTCTATGAAACTGATTAGATGAGAGCATCTTTATTTTTCTCTTCTCTATACAAAACAACTGATCGCCCGGCCCAAAATTTATGGAGAAGTCATAATTAAAGATCAAATGGGTTGCATTGCAAAAGTTGATCAGAATGATGTCCCTAAAAACCCTCTAAAATATGTCTACACCTTTCTGTTACATCCTGTATAGCCCTTATCACTCTCACGGCTTCCAGAAATCCAAAGACACTTCTTTTGTTAAAATCAGTCCAGCCGCTTGGGCTATAGCGCGTGCCAAAGAGATTCGAAAAACTTTACCCACCTTCTGGTGCAGTCGATTAAAAAATCTTCGGCAGAGGGATTGGCGCACGGTTGGCGTCTCCATTCCTAGACCTATTTGCACATGCCATAGATAAGTGGGAAGGATCAAGTTATCGGCCTCTAATAACCCATTGTGTGCCGATAACGATCAGTAGAATATTCTGTATCGAGAGCTGACTGCGCACGGGCGATAATGTTGGGTTCGTTCTTATCCTGAGACGTCTCCATTTGTATCCCAATAAATAATTTCGATCGTCCTAACAAAACCCTGTCGACGACCTACACATTTATTAGCAATACCGCAGGAGAGACCTGGTTTCGATTAGAACAGAACCGATTTTTTGGTATAAAACAGAGGAGTCATATGCGCAGGAGCCTAAACGAGTAATGCACGCACGGGGTAAGGAAACCTACGTGCGCGAGTATTTTCTACCCTATTGTAAACAATTTCGTATAACAATATAAAATAATAAAATATAAAAATATATAAAAACAATAATATATCGCATGAGACATATGTCACGTTCGACTTACAAGTCGCATGACGTTGATTTTCTGCATTTTTGAATCGTTCATCACCGGTGTTGACAATAAATTTGGATATGTTGATTTTTATCCGTTGCACGCAAAAAAAGTAAAAACCGGTTAATATCGCATAGGAAAAGGAACGTTAAATGCTCTCTTATTATAAGGCTGTATGACAGTTGTCTGTTCAATTAAGTTCAGTTGTCTGTTCAATTGACAAAATTTCAAATTAAATCCTAGCTATAATGTGGGACAAATCGGGCTGTTCGATCCGTCGCAAATATCACATATTTGACGTTTTGGATTCCAATTTGAAAAAACGCCCGAAAACAGCAAACTCTGACACTTCAAATTGTGTTGACACTGTTGACATTAGCTTTGACGTATTTGACGTTTATTCTACTATTCGACTTGCGCAACGAGTGGTGCTGACCACTCGTTGCAGGCGAATGACTGAAAAATACGAAATTTCGGATGTCGATGGAAAATCATTAGCAAAGAGCGCTCGTGTGACATAAAAGTCATGCGAGCGATTCAAAAATAGAGCTCCTGGTCAGCTGTCCCATTTCATCATCATAATAATGCTCGACCCACATCGACCCACTGCTGGTTATACTCGTACAGGTCTCTTCTCTGTATCGTTAACCTGTACGGTCCTGTGCCAACCTCATCCAAATGCCACAATTACAATTGACAACATTTCAAATTATTAGCCGCCTAATTTTAATAGCTAATTCGAAAGTAGGTGGGTGGTAGAGCTTAAGGGATTTTCATTTTACCATTTTCCAAAATTTGGATTTTTCATATTTAAATAAATTTTTAAGCCTTGAGTTTTTGGAAAAAGTTGATGTTAGCATAATTGACCATGTTACCTTTGCCAGAACATAAAAAATGTCATTGCCAAGGTTTTGCCTGTCCCAGAAAGTAAAAAAAAAAACAAGGCTGCGTTCGGTTTGAACGTCTCAGTTGACGCCCGCCATGAGCCCACCTTACATGCTATCTCTTTTGCAGACGTAGAACTTGTATAGGGCTATTATTCTGTTAGTTTTATGCGGGTGTGGGTGGAAGATCAAACAAATCGAACGCACGGTTATGCTAAATCCTATACAAATTTGTTGTTATGGTGACATTGACAGCTAGTGTCCGCTAGTATTTTTTTTTAATGCTCTTTTGCCTACATCCTCGATATCTAAATTATTTTCAAAGTATCTTTAAAACGAATGAAAAGAAAAATATAATTAAATGTGTTTCGTATTAAGTTTTGAAATATATCTCAGTGGACATTAAATCTTTTTACCTAAACAAAAATGAAATGTTGTCAATTACAGCGCACATGATCGTCGATCTTTAGCCCCAGTCACCGGGACAAGACTTTCCCATCCTCTCGCAGACAGATCCTCGGCGTGATTATGCTTGCTAATACATCAAACGGTGAACTTTCTTAGGACAATGCGACGGTGCATCTACTTGCGTAGATCGTAGATTGCCTGCTGCTTAGATTTGTATGTGTCTCGCAAATTGCGAAGCCATAGGGCAGGAAGTATCCGAGTTCTGAGGCAAGACAATTTACTCGGAATTGTGTTTGTTGGCACAGGGTGGTAACCTCAACGTCTTATCGCTATGGAACCGTTGTCACACTAATTTGCCACAATAGTGTGAATTAGGTTAATTTTCGTTTGTCCTTAGTCCAGTCCAGGGGGCTAGCCCATCACTACAGCTTGGAGTAGTGATGGTATTCTAATGATGTTTTCCATCACCGTTAGAACGTCCGTATACATAAAATAAATAAATTCTCTCATTTGGTCGGCAATGGGATTCGAATCTGAATCTCATGGGTGACAAGCAAGCGAGGAACTATTAGACCACGGAGCAGGATAGGATTAAAAACAAAAAAGGGAAAAATAATAACAGAATTACAAATAAATATATATATCATCCTATCTTAGTAGAATCATCCGTGACTTGGCGGTATTCACTCATTGGAAACAATCGTACGGGTAGCAACATTTGGCCACGACGATAACTGGATGGGCGTCCGTTTATGTGTGGTATTTGTTTCGGGCGCATCCGAGTTTCGGATGACACGGAGTTTTAGTCCCGGCTACTCTATGTACTCGGTGGTAGTAGTCATGAAGGTGTTTGACAACTTCCGACAGTCGGACTTGCCACAAGCCCGACACCCCTCCATCAACCCGCACCGAGCCAGCGTGGCTGAGTATGGCTCAATCTAACTCGTATTCAGGTAAAGGCCCGTGACCCCCAGCAGGAACATTAATGGGTTACATTTTTAATTATTAGTTATATTTAAGTGTGGCTGACCCAGGAAGAGATGGAGTGATGAGCTGGGTCTATGGGACAAGGAGTGGAGGGAGACCGCTCGGGATCGGATAGAGTGGAAGAGGGGGAGAGAGGCCTTTGCCCAGCAGTGGGACATGGTGGGCTCCTAATAATAATAATAATAATAATTTATATTATACTTAAACTCCAGATGGTGCATTCTTGGGAAGGAGATATAAAAGGTACATTATTGGAAACTTATAAAAAATGAGAATCCTGCTCACAGACCAGCGGACCAGCTCACAGATTACAAAGAGAGAATTGGATTGCTTAATAATGAAGCAGGTGGTTGCAGCACAATGTATGTTCTGCGTTCGTTGAGAGTGCATGCTGTGTGAATTATTTAGCGGCGTCGACATCCTGGGGCTCGTCAGCTATGCACTACCGGGGCTACAGGCAATGGGCACAGTAAAAGAACTTTCATCTGCATAAACAAGACAAACAAGGTGTTATAGAAATGTGTAGTCATGTTTTAGGGGTTGTTAGAGTCGTTCTGAACACTTGTTCTGTAAAGCCGATTTGATTTGGAGAATCTTTATTGTTTTGAGATCAGCTGTGTCGTAGGAATCGCAATAACTCACTGCTAAGTGATGTCAGCATAGTAAACTAAGTTAATTCTCGCCACAACTGAATATCTGAGGTGGGGGAATGAATATTTGACTGATCATAAAAATAAATGTAGCCCAATAATGTACCCACCGAGGGGCACGGGCCTTTATGGATTTGAGTAAGATTGAGCCATACTCCACCACGCTGGCTCAGTGCAAGTTGATGGAGGGGTGCCGTTTTTGTGGCCAAACCGGCTGTCAGAAGTTATCAAGCTGCCGTATTAGGGCCTCCGATACAGCTTGACGTCTACTACCACCAAGTAGCGACGGGACGCGTCTTCTGAAAAGCCCGTGGGGTACAACGCTGGGTCGCGGTGTGCTTTCAGAATTTCGAACCGCTCGAAAATCCAGAGCGCTACAGCGCGCCGCTGCGTTGTACCACATGAACTTATGTGGTACAACTTATAGATCAAGTTTGTTCAAGTTACCGCCGAGTTTACAATCCTCAGACAATCTTTTTTCTGCAGAATTTTTGTTTTCCACTATTGTCATTGTCAAATCTAACCAACTCAAAATCCTCATCCGAGAATAATAACGGTTTCTTGATTGTTTCGCACATCTTGATTATGACCTGGCACAAATCGTCGGTGAGAAGATTGACCTTGAAACGCACGTGTTCACCAAAACTGCCTTATAATATTAGATCTCTTTGTTCTACTCATCAATAAGGTACTCAATTATTCTCTTTCACGTCTAGCGCATGCTTCGCACCGCACGCGCATGGTGCACTAATCCGCTTTCTCTTTCACGCCTAGCGCATTGGTCACACGCGTTGTACCCCACGGGCTATTCAGACGATGAATTGTCAATGTGAGCGCTGAAAAACCCCGTGTGATACAACACAGCGTCGCGCTGTAGCGCTCTGGCTTTTCGAGCGGTTTTCTGAAAAGCCCCTGGGACAAAACGCGGCCCAGCTTTGTACGAAATACGGAAGCGTCCGAAACTAATGCCACAGAGATCGGACCCCTCCATGGTCCGTCTCGGTCAGATCGTTACCGATGTGCAAATACCGCTAGGCCACGGACGCTTCACAGATCATAAACATAAATATTTCAAAACAGGCACATACACTGCTTCTGGCCGCACACTAGGATACCCTGTGTTGTGGGAACCAGAAACAGTAACGTCACAAACATATAAACATCCAAGAAATGGGAATTGCTTTTCATCTTCCCCAGCCGGGATTCGAACCCAGGACCTCTCGGGGCAGAGCCTCGAACCGCGTCACCAGATAGAAAAATATTTGAGTCCAGATAAAATAATATTTATTTATTTATTTAAGGAACAACAACAAGGAGTGCAATAATATTAAGTAAATGGTTATTCTTAAAAGTTACATAGCTGTTTGTTTCCTTAATTATAGGCATCCACATCATGCATCAGTTGAGACATAAATTAAATTTTAAATCTTATTCTATTAAAATTTAATTAGAATCTACATATAAAATGTTAAATTAAAACTATATTAACAATTTGTTACCGAAAAATTATAAGTTATTTAAATATATGTAACAGGGGATATGTGCAGTGCACCAACTACTTGTGCTTACATGTGCGTGTAGTTTATTTGGCAAAATATTTACTGACAGAAGACTTAAAGGTGTTGAGCCCGGAGAAAATATCAATATCGGTTTTGGCGTATTTGGAAATAGCATTGTACCGACGGCAAGATCTCGTTAAAGGAGCGTTGGTACCTAGGTCAGTCTTAACAAGGGGTAAATTAAAAAGAATGTTGTTGGGTCTTGGTAACCTTTTAGGGGCATCAAATGATAGCTTAGTTAAGAGATCTGGACAGTCAAGTGCATCGTTAACTAGCTTGTGCAGGAACACTAAGTCATGGAATTTTCTACGATCAGCTAAAGGACACATGCGGAAGTGAGCTAGCCTAGAGGCATAACTAGGTAGTGTCTTACCTTCGCGGTCGCTGTACGAAACATGGTATAGAAATCGGCATTGAACGCTCTCTAATCGCTTGGCATATAAGTACTTCATATTAAGGTATCCAGGCAGAACTACAGTATTCCAGCTGAGATCGGACCAGGGCATTGTAAGGATTAATCTTGGTTGACGATTTTTTTAAATGTTTAGTATTGCGTATAACAAAGCTAAGTGTTTTAAAGCATTTAGTTACAAGCTTGTCAATATGTTTGGCAAATTTTAATTCTTTGTCCATCAGTATTCCCAAGTCTCGTAGCTGTTCTACTTTGTTCTGGTCTGTTTGAGCTTAGTTCCTTCAATAAAATAATCATAGGATGTAGTTTTTATGTTTCTTATAAATGAAATGGCAAAACACTGAGACTCATACCATTCCTGCTGCACCATTGTACCAGACGGTTAAGATCGTCCTGTAGTAGAATTGGGTCTGCATGTGATAAGTTTGGACGAGAGAAATTTAAATCATCTGCAAATAATTTAAATTTATAATTTTGGAAGAAATATTTAATATTGTTGATGTTAAAAAGTATGGGTCCCAAATGAGAGCCCTGTGGTACGCCCGAAGAGGCCGAAATGGCTTCGCTTGAGTATCCACACGCAACCACCTTACAGGTAATACAAGAACATTGGCAATTAAATGTAGTAAAAAGTAATCGCAACACAAGTAACATCTAAATATGAGGACCAATACGCAACATAAGTAACATCTAAGGACCAATACGTGTTTTAATGGACAAACCAAATATTTCATTCAAGACACTCAGCACTTTTGCAAATGTGGCCATTTTTTTTTTTAATTGCCAAGGTATACCTGTATGTCATTATAGATATACATAAGAGTCAATGACAATTCAATTAGAGTATATCATTGGCTGTGCAGAGTGGCAATGCTGCCAGCGTTATTGGAAACTTTTGCACGGTAATGTCCCGGGGCGGTTTATTGAATTCGGTTAATTTTTAGTTTTGTCTTTTTATAATTGTTGATTGTAGTTTAAATGTATTTTGACGTACCGTTTGTGGATAGTATTTTGTTTGTAATTATTTTTAAATGAGTTGTTATTATATGTGGTCTGGTCTTGTGGAAGTGATGTTACTAATACTGCTCGGGCTCACACCGCTTCCAGGGCGTAGTACGATTTGTATGGGGGGCTAATCTCAGCACCTCCCCGGGCTATGAATTGCTATTTACGTGGCTCGTTTGATTATGCTTAGGCCGACCTGCACCACTTTTACAGCTGCTAAATTCAGAAGAAGAATAAAAACCCAGGTCTTGGAAGTTTATATGTGTGTGACGCCGCTATTTCTGGTTCCTAGGACACGGCGTATCTTAGTGTAGGGCCAGAAGCAATTTAAGTGCCCATTTAACAATATTTATGTTATTTGAAACACATTTTAAGGCTCGTGTATTATATATGTATTTTTGCCTCACTCGATCATAATGAAGAAAGATCAGTGTTTGAAATTAATATCTCTCTATAGTGCAAACACCAAATACAACAAATAGTAGCTGGCTCTGGAACGCAAATGAGCCAAATAACACAAATAAAGGGCTTAGAAAAGATGCCTGATTAAATATTAGCCGCGAGATGAATATGCCGATTCCTGATTTGAAAAACAAAATGGAGTCACTGATGGGATCCTACAGGCGGGAAAAATCATAAGTAAAGAAAAGCCGTATTAAAGGATCAGGTTTTTGCCATAAAAAAACATCTCTACCCTAAAATCAATCAATTTTTGGTACAATTCATTTCCATAACATTAGTTTCCACTATATCTGTAGGGGAAGGAATCTGCTGAGCACGCACATGGAAATGACTGTACTCAGTACTGCCATCTACTGGTGTCTGATCATTAGCTTCAATTCCGAGTTCACACCCCCTCGTGGTCCCCTGGTCTTAGGTGCAATAGGCCGACTGACAGGAAGACTCGCCAAGACGCAGTGGCCCGCGTGGCGTTCTATGGCCAAAATCCTTCTCAAACATGAATAGCGCAATTCATTCCCGGCCCTCGGTCCCCGGCAGCCCCGCTATCCCTAGCTCCGGCAGCGACTCAGGTTACGGCGGGGCAGAGGGTGCTAAGAATCCCCGGCAGAGATCCGGCTGGGTAACCAAGTGATGTCTTCAAATCCTTACTCCCACAATGCCTGAAGGCCAAGGTGTATAGCCAATGTGTCTTGCCCATCCTCATCTATAGAGCCGAAACATGGACGCTCACAAAGCATAATGTGCATTCTAAAAAAGAAGCACAAGCATTCCACGTTGGGTATCTCTCTCGTTGACGTGTGCCAAACGTCGAAATTAGACGGAAAACGAAGGTCGTAGATGTAGGCAAACGGGTACCTAACGAGATTGAAGTGGAGATGGCTAGACAGGAAGACCGACGGTGGACCAAAGCAGTAACAGAGTGGTGGCCAGGGGGAGCGACAAGGCCAGTGGGAAGACCACCAGCGCGATGGTCCGACGATGCCAACAAGTCGTCGGGATCCCACTGGATGCGAATGGCAAGATCGGGGAGATTGGTGAAGAGGCCTTTCTTTAGAGAAGCTTCTTTTAGAGAAGAGGCCTATGCCCAACAGTGGGTTGATGTGGGCTGAGTATGATGATGATGGTGATATCTGTGTTTGTATAATGTCTGGATCCAATATTGCCTTCATTTTCTTGTCTTCTCTTCTCTATGATTTTATTTATAAGAATAACAGCAAAAGCTGCCGCCGCAACGCATACGTGTAGTGCTGTGATGTACTCTAGCGGCTGTCAAAACTATGGTGCAAGCCGGTCTTAGACTTATAAAGATACTCTGATAACATATACAACATATATATGTTGTGGGTAGAGTATTCATACTGATATTCAGAGATTCAAAGCTGATATTGATGTCATACTTCGTCGTACTATTCTGGTAGTTCTTGTGAGGGAACCTTCAATCTCCATAGCTGCGACGATGGGCTAGCCCCCTTTAACGGTAAATGGATTATCAAATAACTGTCTAAACATGGAGAAAATTGCGCTTCTGCCACCTCGTTTAGGAAAAGGCTTGACGCTATATTATGTTAATGGTCATGCTACTCGTACTTCGATAAACGCATATTTGACTAAAATGTAGGGTTTTTAGAAAGTTTCAAATTACAGGTACCTAGTAGTCATAATTAGCACAGAGCATTTGTGTCCGATAAAACATAAACATCTGAACCTGAGCTAGGTCATTCACCTGTAGGTATTTCAGATTCAGCCCAAATCAAATCAAATCAAAAATCATTTATTTCCATAGGATGTTGTTACATCACTTAGATCCGTCATTACATTTTTTTGGGTGAGTTCACTAACCCAATGGCGGAATCTGTGGAGAAGAGCTCACCGAAGAAACTCCACAGTCGTCGCATCTTTTGCGTTTCCTTTTTTAAATAAAATATTGTCAAATTACAAAATGAATGCTAATTATATATCGAAACAGCCTGTTACTCAAACAATCTATTCCCATGGACATCTGTCCTCTAAGTAATCAGATATCCTGTAGTAACCTTTTTTATACAATTTCTGTTTTATTATTATTTTAAACTTGTCTAAAGGTAAGTTTTTTATATCAGTAGGGACCTTATTGTAATAGCGTATACAATTGCCTTTAAAAGAATTACTAATTTTATGTAGTCGGCTTACATAAGCAATCAACTTGTCTTTATTTCTAGTATTAAAATTGTGTATATCACTGTACTTCTGAAAATAAGTTATATTTCTTTTTACATACACAAGATTGTCATAGATATATTGAGACACAAATGTCAGAATATTGATTTCTTTAAACTTTTCCCTCAGTGACACTCTAGGCCCTAATCTATAAATTGCACGAACAGCCCGTTTCTGCAGAATAAATATACTATTAGCATTCGCAGCGTGACCCCACAATAAAATACCATAGGTACTATGACTATAGACTATGAAAGTAACTAAAGTAGACTAGTCTAGCGGTGTCTACGTCGGTAAGAGCTCTAATTTTTTTAACTGCGAACGCTGCCGAACTCAGTCTGTTCGACAATTTATTTATATGAGGATCCCATTGTAGTTTGGCGTCTAAAGTAATGCCCAAAAAGACAGTCGACTGCACAAGGTCCAATATCTGTCCTTTTATAAATATGTCTGTAGTTACCGGGTTCACATTGGGTAACACGAATTTAATACATTTAGTTTTCTTTTCATTAAGTAATAAATTGTTTACAGTAAACCAATTCACTATACTAGAGATAGCATTGTTTACCTCGTCATAATTTGATTGCTGTCTTTTAACTTTAAATATCAAAGAAGTATCATCGGCAAACAATACTAACCCATGTTTTGCTTTAACAAGGTAAGGTAAATCATTAATATATACTAAAAACAAGAGTGTCATGACACGAGTGTCATGATGGACGCAATCAAAAGCCTTGGATAGATCGCAGAAGACACCTATTGCATCCATTGCGTCTTCCCAGGCATCAAAAATATTGTCGATTAGTTCAACACCAGCATCGGCTGTTGAACGACCCTTTGTGAAACCAAACTGAGCAATATGAATTAAATTCGCGCTCTTCCTATTTACAGGCTGCGTGCTGAAAATTGCAAAGATTTGAGAATCTCAAATTGCAACCATTGAAACATTCTTGGGTATATGATGTAAGAAAACAAATAAAATTATACTTATTTAGAAAAACAGTAAAAACTAAGAAAAGAAGAGGTTTGGCTCTTGTTGTGATCTGTAGTTTGAATTTTTATCTCTGCCTATTTTGAAATGACAACGTAGAACTAAGTTCGGCTGACGACCCGAATGGCCGAGTCGGCAGTGACCCTGCCTACGAAGCTGAGGGTCCCGGGTTCGAGTCCCGGTGGGGGCAAATATTTCTTTGATGAGAACGGATGTTTGTACCCTAATCATGGTTTTTTATCTATCTAAGTATAATATTTATCTTTATAAGTATGTGTATCGTTGTCTAGTACCCAAGATACAGGGAATCCTAGTTTGGGGCTAGATCAATGTGTGTAAATTGTGTCCAAGGTATTATATTATTTATTATTTATATATTATATATATATTATTATGCAAATCCATCAAAAAAACAGTCGAAGTCACTATCAAAGTGGCTTCAAATGTCAGCGGAACGCAATGAAATTGTCATTTTAAAGAAAGTTCGCCGAATTCACAGCACAATTAATTATTTGGTCTATTTCGATTTTTATTGCGATCAATACCAAAAAATCATAAAATGGAGCTGATATCTTTTACATAAAAATCAATCTGTGGGAGTTTCTTCGCCATTATTTTCCTACAGTGCTCCAATGTGGAGACGAAGCAAAAAACGACATTTGCAAAGTATATGTTAATATCTACAGTAATAAAGAAATTTTGGCTTTTTACAATCAAAGCGTTGCCAAAAGATACCCGCTGATGGCGCTGGCGCATCCCACTAGCTTGCGTTAAAAGTCTTTGGGGTCTGCTACTCAAAGATAACATTGCACATACAATCTGAATACGGTGACAACAACCATAGTCAGCTATAGTCAAACTCATCTAATCTTCGGATTGGTCACTATGCGACATACCGGCTAATATGGTACTGCAGTCGTGTGCTTTCATAGAAAGTTGATGTACCTTCCTGCAAACATCAAAGTTGAGGAATTTCAAAGGCGGACGGGATTCCGAATTAGCTGAACTTTGAGTTTTCGGATTCCAAACTTTTGGTTATGTGCTGCAGTTAGAGGTTGAATCAGTCCTTATCTTGAGTTGAATTTGATTGCTGGCCGAGGGGAAAAACTTACTTAAACGTCTTTATAGAGGCACCCACCTACATTAATTATTTTTTGGAAATATGTAAAAGCAAGTGTAAATAAAAAAAAAATACTTTATTAAAGCAAGTATTATAGTCTGAATTACACTCGAAATATCAAGGAAAAGTTGTGTGTCAGGGTTAAAGAAGGCTTCAACATTTCACATACATATGAACTTGTATATATATACATATATGTTATATTTGTGCTTTTGTAGTTTTTATAAAGTATAATAGTAGTTTATGTGACTGCTGCATAATGGAGGGCATTAAAACTCGAGAGTGGGTTTATGAAACGAGCCGAAGGTGAGTTTCATAATAATATCACTCGAGAGTTTTAATGCCTAATTATGTACAGTTACATACACTAGTTTATTTACACACATATCATAAGCTCCCTTTGATGTGTTCAGGAACCGCATGTTTGACCGGCATTGTGGTTCTGCAATTGTTTAGCTTGTTCTTTAGTACCAACTTCACGCAGACGGGCGTCGGCGTTAGAAATTTGAATGTCAGTACCAACTTCACAGACAAACTAGGGACGGCACGCGGGTGGGTGTCGGCGTTCGAAATTTGAATGTCATTATATGTAGAAAAACTACACATAATGACCATTATGTGTAGTTTTCCAGATACGAAACGAGTTTTTACCAAGTAGTTTAACATATTGCTGATCGTAACGTGCGGTTTTTGAACGCAGTAAAGAGGCTTCTCGTCCAAAATCCCTCAGTGCCTGAAGACTAAGGTGTACAATCAGTGTGTGTTGCCAGTGATGACTTACGGCTCTGAGACGTGGTGCTTCACAAAAGGACTTTTTCAGAGGCTCAATGTCGCGCAGCGAGCTATGGAAAGGGCTATGCTTGGTATTTCTCTACGAGATCGAGTCAGAAATGAGGAGATCCGTAGAAGAACCAAAGTTGCTGACATAGCCCGTAGGATAAGCAAGCTGAAGTGGCAATGGGCAGGCCACATAGCGCGAAGATCGGATGGCCGATGGGGCAAGAAGGTCCTTGAATGGAGACCACGTACTGGCAAGCGCAGTGTGGGTCGGCCACCTACGAGATGGACCGACGACCTGGTGAGGATCGCTGGATCTCGTTGGATGCAGGTGGCTACGGACCGGTCACGCTGGAGTGCGATTGGAGAGGCCTATGTTCAGCAGTGGACGTTAACAGGCTGAAATGATGATGATGATGAAAGAGGGTTTATGATACGTGTGTAGATAAATGTATATTATATTTAGGTTTCGTACGTTATAAGAGGTATATAGTTTTCGTGCGCGCTTGAGCTCTCTTGTTGCACGGATTTTCTTGTCCTGCCTAGTTTTTCTGGTTGAAATCTCTCTTTCTTTCGATAAGCTCGCCCTTGCTCATAAAATGTTTTGTTACCTAATATTTCCGATTTCTGTGCAATAACGAACTTTAATGCATCTTTTTCTTGCTCCCCGCTTCTCGCTGGTGAGGCGGAAACTTGACTGCTACGCCACAGAGGTCTTGGTCGTTTAAACATTTTGTTCTTTAGCGTTCCTGTTTTTTGAATTCCGTTGAGACGCCGTTGAGACGCTAAATGAGAAATAACATACATTACATAACACTAATAGTGAAACTGAAAAAGTTTTCCTGAAAGTAACCAACTTTCATGTGGAGTAACATTAAAATTCAGTAAATATAAAGTGCATTAACGTGTTAAAATATTTTATTTTACTTATGCTCTGACCCCACCTAATTACAATCCAAAAGTTCAGTGTCACACAGCAACAAGTTACAACTTTACAAGTGACTGCCCGCCCACTGTAATCGAACTGGAATTGTGGAAAAGTGACAGTTTCTTACACAAGAAACGTCAAATTGATATAAAATGCATCGAGTTTGCTCTGGACAGGAGTTACTGAATGAGGGATCGGCGTGTACACTTTTAACCTGACTGCAGCGAAGCGGAAAAGAGAGGGTTATATTTTTGAACTGTTTTTATATGTGTATGTATATCTGTTCATATAATAGGATTAATATAAAAAAGAACGACAAATAAACCTGAAACAGATATCAACTAGTTTCATTTGAAAATAATGCGGGTCTAAAAAACCTTTTTCCAAGACCCTCGAGTGAGGCATCAAAATAAAGGGCTTTAAAGGGCGAGTACAGAAATGTTTACTAATGTTGCACAAGCTATGAACAATACATCTTAGTTTTAAATAAGCTTTAACAGATTTTTCCTAATGTTGTACTAAAAAAATCATAAATAAATTTCATTTTTTACCTTTGCTCCAGCACGAAATTCGCTAAATATATCTAGCGTGCAAAACTGATTTAAGCTTGAAATCTATTCATTGGCAGTTGCTTAATAACATTAAGACGCTAGATGTGTTAAGTGAATTACGTGCAAGTGGGTCTTAAACTTGTAAATTGTTATAAACTGAAATATGCCACTGTCTAGGGGCGTATATTTTATGTACGAGAATGAATAGCCACACAGCGCGCAAACCGTCGACAGACACAGTGCTACCTTCACTCCAAGCCGTTAACTCACTTACTCATTCCAGTTCTTCGTGACATCATTCTTTCATTCCGTGAGATGAGCTCTTCATTTCATGAATCTGTTTAATTATGAATGAGAATACAAGCATCCTCAGGGGTCTCTCGGACGCAGTACGTGTGACTATAATATTTAATTAACACATTTCCTTGAAGAATTTAATGAAATTCAAAAGGACATGCATTGCTTGCGGGTTCTATCTTAGCCTTTTCAGTGACGTTATCTTTATCACAGATTTTTTTCATTCGGTTAGACTTTAGATGAATAGAAAGTCCGAAGATGCGGCGAAGGACTATCCCCCTGACACGCAAACTGGAGTATTGAATAACTGGTTAAACTTGGGCATTAAAGTGTCTCTGCCACTCGCATTTTTGTAAAAGACAAATTGTGTAAAAGAGATATCTTTCTATTTACTTGTTTCGGCAAAAAGAGTATAGTAATGGCACCTAATCTCACAAGCTCATTGCAGATGCCCCTGGTGTAGTAGCGAGGCTGTCTTAACTGTTGAAGTTATCAAATTCTATTCACTTCTTCTTTTAATATATCTGTAGCAGTTGGTTGGTTAAATCAGACACTTAATTAACTCTCCAGACTGTTCATTAAATACCGAAGTTTAACTAAGTCCCTAGCATTTTGATTTGAATAAAGCATCGTCGAAAACGTTTAACAATCTGTCTTACCGAAAGCCTGCGTGTTGGAAAACAAGATGGCGTCACGTCACCAGCTGATTGGCACAGCTTATATCAGGGCCAAACATTGCGGTAGCTTAGGTGAAGGGTAAAGGGGGTGAAAGAAGCGAAGTCCCCTTAATCCTTCATGTTAGGTTGAACATGTAAGAACAACAAAAAATACTAAAGAAATAAACTTAAGTACACATAAAAAAAAAATGTACATGTCTCGTTGCCTAGGAACGTTTAGACAACTCCTTAAACGTTTCGTTCACTCACTTGTCTGACGGAATTTTAGTGACTTATTTAAACGTCGGTATTTAATTAACGGTCTAGAGAGTAAGTTCTCGTGTCTGATTTAACCAACTAACTGCGAAATGTCTAATTTAACCTCATTTGGGGATAATTCTGCCAGTGTCAAGAGTATTTGACTGATCACGTGATGTGTTTTTGAACCTAACCTCAGATGAATGAAACTCTTTGCCTCCGACTACGCCAGCGCCTCCAAGCGGAAGCAAAGGCTGACATAGCCATAATTTTTCATAAAAATCAGGGTTTACAGGTTTTTCTCTCATTAGTAGGACCAATCTATTAGACAAATTACCATGTTATTGATTCCGATTGATAAACTTAGCCTGATCAAACATTATACCTCTAGATATATTAACCATTTAATAGATATGTTTGTTATGAATTCAATTATAAGCAGACACCATTTCCGTTAATTGTCCTTAGCGAAGACGTTATTTGCCAAAGGAATAGACGAGTATCCGAATAGAATAAAACAGTTACGAATATTCGAGGTAGATTCTATTATTATTTGACTCTCGGGTTTGACCACAGAATAGGGACGCGACATAGAGTTAACTTGGATAACTATCTGTACCATGTCATGGCTGGGCTTCAAGACCATTGAGTTGTTTCTTACGTACAAATATCAACTCATTTGAGCTGAATTCTTGCAAAAAATTCAAATGTTTATTTTTCACTTACAAGTGCAGCTTCTGGCCCTATACTAGGATGCCCTGCGTCGTGGTAACCAGAAACAGCGACATCACGAACATAAACATCCAAGACTCGGTCATTTAACCTTTTCTGTGGCAGAGGTAATATGTTTGCCGTCACATTTTTATCCTTAAGACTTGGTTATAAAGTCCAAACACAATTAAATATTCTGCATGCCTCTGCCATATGCGGGGTGAACTCATGAAACAGTCGCTTGTGAGGCACAAGATTGACCGCAACGTCCCACGTCCCACAGAGGCCACTTACTTCCTAAAGCCGGGTACTTATTAGCGAGGCGTAACTGTAACCGTTGCACGAACCGAAACCAAAAATGTGCTTATAAAGGGGACGTATACGTGTATGTTGTAAATGATATATAAAGTCCGGATTATTATTAAAAAAATAGGTTTGTTGAATCGGTTACACGAGAGAGAGGTTCACAAATTATTAAGATTATAAAAATGTTTAAAATATTGATAAAAGTTGATGAAATGTTGGGTGAATGTACCTGACCGAAACGGTTCCGACTGATGCAATGATTTGTTAAAAGCGAGCCGATGAGTGCCGCACACACTAGGAACCACATGAGTAAAAAATGGAACAGAGAGAAATGATGATAGAATCTCGCCGTCGTACACTCAGAGAAAAATCGGCTAACAAAGCGACAATAAAAGCTTTGTTAGAATTTTATTGTTACCGCACGTAAGTGCATCGCCGCTGCAGCTTTAGGCCCATAGTGGCTGTGACAACTTTTTTATTGTTGAAATTATTTTTGTTATTTTAGCTAAAGACACGTAGATACGGTAACTATGTTAAAAATATTTAAACGGGATAACAACGGCACGTTGTCAACTTATCAACGTTATGAAGTGATATTGTTTAATCTATAAAAATAGGCGTTGTTACTATGGCTAAATGGTGTTGTTGACACGGCAACGTTATGAAGTGATGTTACAGCAAAGTTTAATCTATCAAAATAACAGTTGTTACTACGGTTAAATGATGTTGTTGATACGGCAACGTTATATACTAACAAAAGAAGTAGATGTTTTGACAAAGTATTCTTAGATAAAATTACAAAGTGACGTCTTATACTTGTTCTCGCAAGCGCAAACTCTTTCTCCTATTCTGCCAGTTTCAACGTGGATGTCGTGCAGAGAAGTAGTGTTTGTGCTCAAGAGTGATATGAAATATGGCATTGGAGACTTTTTTACCAGAAAATAAACTGCGGCATCTGCTGCAGTCTTTGCTCGGTAAGTAACAGTGCCCTAATACAATTATGAGGTTCATGTCGTTGTTTGGCGATATTGGCTGTAACCTGTGCTTTGTTTCCCATCACAATTCAAACAAATGTCTTCGAAATGTTTTCGGACCTTTGATTGCAGCTGTTAGCCGGGCGAATTTCGTTTCTGCCAGGATTTTAGGTTAGGTAGCTGGCTCCATTCATTTTTGCAGGATAAAAGTATCCTTTTTTTCTTAGGGTTACTTACTTTAATTGCAATAATATCAGTAGGTATACCTCACCTCACGACTTATGAGCGCTGAGCAAAAACTGGCGCCTTGGGGCGGGGGTTACTGCGTATTTGTTAACATAATCAGCGCCCAGTAAACCGGCCGCTCAAAAAGTAGCCAGATTAGTAAATTTTACCACCTAAAGTAACTAAATGTAGGGAAGTTCAGTCCTCAAAAAGTAACCAAATGTATGAAACTTCCAAAAATTTTAGTACTTAACTAAATGACCCCATAAAGTTGCTAGATCTAGCTACAAAGTAGTTAAGATGGCAACACCGGCCGTTTGTTGGCCTTCGTTGGCCCGGTGAACACTCAGCATTTGGTTTTAAAAGCCACTAAAATAACCTAACCTTAAATATGGCCAAATTATCAAGTCTCAGATAGCTTAGGCATAAAATAACAACGATCTTCTTTTTCAGACCAAGAACTGACGTTAGAATTACTAATGAAATCTGGAACGCACACTAACCGAACACATAGAAGAATTAAGAAAGTATTTGATATTTGGCGACTAACACCTAGTTCATGCAAAACAGAGGTCAGATGCTTCCATCTACTCAATCAACTAGCCAAACGCGAGCTTAAAGTGGTACTCGGAGGTTCCATACTAAACCAGAACTTTACTCCTAAGTACCTTGGCGTCACCCTGGACCGCTCTCTCAATTTTAAAAAACATCTGGTACTGCACGCAAGCTCCAGTCTCGCAACAATATAGTACAAAAGCTTACGGATACCTCCTGGGGCGCGAAAGAAACCCACCAAACAAAATCGCAATAAATCTGCTGCAAGAAGACTCCAACCTCCCTTCCAATTCCAATCCCTTAATATTAACTTGTAATTTGGTATGAACTGTTTACTAATGCCATAGGAATAAATAAGTAAAGTAGAGATTATTACATAATTTTGATATAAATATTTTATATATATTTTATTTTAGGATTCTCAAATACCTCTATCCTTTTATCGTATCTTGTGCTACCCAAGCAATGTTCTACATTGTAGATTTCAATCCCTTCACTTTGTAAATGGTACACTGAAAAAAATATATATTCCTCGAAGCTTCTGCCTATATATATTGTTACGGGTATACGTACCTTGACCGGAGTGCTCTGTGTATGCACCATACAGATGTATGGTGTACAATAAACATAGTTCACGGGTACTCATACTCCTGGAATAATAGTCAGAAGCTCCGGGGAGTATATAATATTTTTTCATGGTGTACAATTAACAAAGTACAGGGATAAGATCAGCCATGTTACTTTGCTAGAGCAGCAAAATATATACGAGAAAAGTAACTTTGTCGGAGAAGCAACGGTGAATTGATAAAATCACAAAGAAAGATAGCTAATTCAACAAAACAAAGTTAGATCCACGGACAGTAAACCTTTGTCTTTTTAGCAAAACCCCTTGTCATCGGGACAATATACCTTTGATATGATAGCTAAAGGCATTTGTCATGGGAACAAAAGGACAAGAAATCTTATAGTGACACGAACAATTTTAGCATTGTAATTTCAACAATGTTTTATTGCTATTAAATCAAAATTGGTAAATTTACTTAGTAACAATAAAAACGTTGCCCTCATAACTATGCACCTTTGACGGCTGTCCAGCAACAAAGTTTTTTTGTTGCAATGGCAATTTTTTTTTGAGAGTGTAGTTAACGTACTACAAGCATACGGCGTATGTGTGCATGTCATCTAGCCGCTGTGTCGCGTACGCGCCGTTACCGGATAAAACCGGTTTACGCTCGTCCGGAATGTTGACAAACGGAGGGCCTGCACTGCACAAATCACTACCTTATCGAATTCTTTTAAGTGTAATAAGCAGCAAATAGTTATTAAAGTGTTGAGAAGTGTACGTTTTGGCATAGTACAATGGTTGTTTACTGTACTATTTGTATGAAAAATACAAGGAAAAGAAAAGATATTTTATGCTTCAATTATTCCAAGGAGTATACTATGTCTATAAATGAATACCAAATCATAGATTCCTATCGCACAAACCATGTTAATTAGTTAGGTAAATGATATTAGTATTTTATAACATAACTAAATCTACAATTATTTTGCTGTTTGGTTTCCGAATAGTCATTTGCATATGCATATGCATATAGTCATGGCTATATTCCCATAAAGGGGTAGCCAGAGCTGCAGAATCACATAAGCAATGAAACAGTGAGACTCTAACCTGACCAAAAGAGATTATTGGCAGGCTCAAGATACGTTTATTAATCACAGGGTCGTGAGTCGAATATTGGTGATATAGTTGAAACGCTGGATAGGGACTCGCCGGGAATTTGTAGATTTCAGCTCCTTGGTAGACTCAATCCAACTGGTCCACTTCTCCAGACGTCAACAAGTGATTATGCGGTAGCGCCAGGAGGATATTATTTATTCCTCGGCGTGGAACCGATTCAGAGCTCCGTTAGCGCCAGGAGGATATTACTCCTCAGCGTGGAACCGATTCAGAACTCCGTTAGCGCCAGGAGGATATTACTCCTCCGCGTGGAACCGATTCAGAGCTCCGTTAGCGCCAGGAGGATATTACTCCTCAGCGTGGAACCGTTTCAGAGCTCCGTTAGCGCCAGGAGGATATTACTCCTCGGCGTGGAACCTTGGAAAGAGACCAGTGTGAATGATAGGAATACAGAAGCGCTACAGCGCCCAGCTATCAGGCGACGGCTCCCCACACGGAGACTTCCGACGAGGGCCCTAGGGTAATTAGGATCTAAGAGTGCCGCAGTCCAATAGACACTGTATAGAAAAGGGAAATACATAGAGAGTATAAAATACACGAAAATAAGAAAGTCTAACTACGAACCAATGCTTACCCATGGATTGGGGATAGTAGGGAAGTTTCATATAAACTACTGCACTTTACAGCAACTAAACATTCAGCTCCATTACAGTACTAAAGGGACTAGCCCATCGCCGCAACTAAAGGCGTGACTTAAAAATTATTGATGCAGAAGATACAACCTCACGTTTCAGAGCTCAAACAATGTCTGCCTCAAAAAAACAATCAGCTGCCAGACGAGATTCCAGACCCGAATTTCCGAATTTTTATAGTTTTAGTTTTTAACTGGCTAATCCGCCAGTAGCCAATATGGTCAAGGAGGTAGTACGTTACATACCCGTCTTGTTTGGGTAGGATTTTACCTGATAAAATCCTCTAAGATACCAACTAAACTAAACTAACTTACCAAATTAACTACTTAAGATAAAATTCTCTAAAGCTCGCCATCTACAATGTCAGAGAAATATATAACTAACAGTCTCGCTCAACTACATACCAACATCACACATTCGTACCAACAATCAGACATCAGAATTCATACTAAGTTCATACAAGAGTTCACACTAACATCGTGTAAACATAGCCTTACACACAGGGTGCCATTATTATAGCCAAATGCACACCCAGACTAACTGTCAGAAGTTGAAAAATAAGCAAGATCCCTTGAACTAAAATAAGAACCTTAGTACATAAACGCCCCGATAGCTTAGCTACTATCGTAACGCAGAATAACACCATGAGGGGCAGCTCCCTCAAGTGTTCAAGACTTCCTGCACCGTTAGTGGGTACAGAAAATAATAATAGAGTAGAATATCTATTCTACAACAAAGAGTAAAAAAGTAGAGAATTATAGTTCAAGAGGCCATAAGCTAAAGTAACAGACATTGCAGAGTAACGTTACACAATAAAGAACTTTTACATAGCTGTAGATATAGATGGTTTTTAGAATACAAGGGTCAAAATACTTATTACATACATAAAGGAATCGTTAACTACTATTGAATAAGACAGAACGCTGTCGCAGCCTATCTTCAGACAGAAGGTGCTATCAAACAGATGGGTCATGGTGGATAGAATATTACAGGAAATACACCAACATGTACCTCCTCGAAGCTCAACCTCATACTCCAATTCAGCCTTATTTAGCGACAGATATTTTATAGGAAACGTCATGTTTACTACCTATCTAGTAAACTGTACAAATTTACATGAAAGTAAGCAGAGTATACGACTAACGCCCGGTTTCTGGTACAAAATCAAGCCATTGATCTACCGTTTTGACAGCTGAAATTGATAAAGGACTGTCAACAACAGATTAAATGTACGAGAAATCGGCCGTTAAACACTAACCTTATTTATTATTTAATAGTCCGAAAAGTTTCCCTACTAAAATCTTCACAATATTAGTTTATTTTTCGTACTGAGAATTTCGAGGAAAATATTTATCAACAATTATAATATGACAACAGCCGTCAGACTGCGACCATAAATAATGTAGAAATGAGGTAGGTACCCAGATAAACGATCAAATATACTCCTGTCAGACAAAAATAAACATCAAAATATACAAGCTACGAAAGAAATCTAGCGTTCTACGGCGCTCTTATGGCCTAACTACTCTGACCAGACATAAAACTCTATCACCAATATTCCCTTAATCCGGGCGCCATTGAAACAGTGAGACTCTAACCTGACCAAAAGAGATTATTGGCAGGCTCAAGATACGTTTATTAATCACAGGGTCGTGAGTCGAATATTGGTGATATAGTTGAAACGCTGGATAGGGACTCGCCGGGAATTTGTAGATTTCAGCTCCTTGGTAGACTCAATCCAACTGGTCCACTTCTCCAGACGTCAACAAGTGATTATGCGGTAGCGCCAGGAGGATATTATTTATTCCTCGGCGTGGAACCGATTCAGAGCTCCGTTAGCGCCAGGAGGATATTACTCCTCAGCGTGGAACCGATTCAGAACTCCGTTAGCGCCAGGAGGATATTACTCCTCAGCGTGGAACCGATTCAGAGCTCCGTTAGCGCCAGGAGGATATTACTCCTCAGCGTGGAACCGTTTCAGAGCTCCGTTAGCGCCAGGAGGATATTACTCCTCGGCGTGGAACCTTGGAAAGAGACCAGTGTGAATGATAGGAATACAGAAGCGCTACAGCGCCCAGCTATCAGGCGACGGCTCCCCACACGGAGACTTCCGACGAGGGCCCTAGGGTAATTAGGATCTAAGAGTGCCGCAGTCCAATAGACACTGTATAGAAAAGGGAAATACATAGAGAGTATAAAATACACGAAAATAAGAAAGTCTAACTACGAACCAATGCTTACCCATGGATTGGGGATAGTAGGGAAGTTTCATATAAACTACTGCACTTTACAGCAACTAAACATTCAGCTCCATTACAGTACTAAAGGGACTAGCCCATCGCCGCAACTAAAGGCGTGACTTAAAAATTATTGATGCAGAAGATACAACCTCACGTTTCAGAGCTCAAACAATGTCTGCCTCAAAAAAACAATCAGCTGCCAGACGAGATTCCAGACCCGAATTTCCGAATTTTTATAGTTTTAGTTTTTAACTGGCTAATCCGCCAGTAGCCAATATGGTCAAGGAGGTAGTACGTTACAGCAATACTAGAGAAACGTTCAGGATTTTTTGGTGTAAGTGTTTATAGGAACAGTTAGTGACATGTTGCTAGTTCATATGGCCCCCTTTCAAAAAGATCATAACAGTTTATTTTAGTTTATTCGCTTGTGCCATCCCTTCTAAAATAGGTAAGAATTTTATTTTGTCACGGTTGCTCCTTCAAAGGTTTGTCTCTGTTCCTATTCCCTACTCATGTGCTGGAAACTCCTTGCTGTATCTGCTCGTATACAGTTACAGCTCTCTAATGAGTTTCCGGCTGGACATAGACAAGTGAATTTTTGGTCTCCACACTAAGTTTGGAGGTATATACTGTGGTATGTTAGTGTGCCCTTCGTATTCTATGGCCGGCACTTGGAATTGAGTGTTTTAAATAAATAATACCTTTTGCCCTCAGGGCGGGTCGGCCCAGGCCTGGAATTACCATCAAGTTTATTTAGGACAGCAACTTGCTCGCATTTCTTCGTCAGCCTCTTTACCTTTACGATGAAGTTTTGTATTACCAAATTTAATAGTTTGAATTCGTACTTGTTTTTTAGGGTTCCGTACCCGAAGGGTTCCAAACGGGACCCTATTACTAAGACTCCGCTGTCCGTCCTAGCTAGAGAGTTGAAATTTTCACAGATTATGTATTTATGTTGCCGCTATAACAAAAAATACTAAAAAACAGGTTAAAAGAAATATTTAAGGGGGCTCCCATACAACAATTCTTTCAATACCACATACAAACTTATGGATGCACCTGGTTACGTACATGGAGTGTGAAAGTAACCGCACCAATAACTTTGTAAACAATATTTTGCTGTGTAAAATCCAAACTATTCACTCTACACCATCGCTTCCATTGAACGGTGGTACGGAACCCTTCGTGCGCGATTTAGACTCGCACTTGACCGGTTTTATCTTAATTTGTTGTCTATACGTTACGTAATATTACATATTATTCTCGTGTACATATATCTTACTATGCGACACTTGTTAAGTCTCCCCTGGTTGAAAGGAAACGTCACTTTTTTGCGAAAATTAAGTAAAATTAAGCCAACAAGAAAATAAAATCCTTCAACATGACTAGCGGCCGCAAATTAAGGGTGGGTGCACACGTTCCGCACTGAAAACTAATTTTATTAATTTTAATGACCGAATCTCGCGTGCTAACACACATTAGCTCTGCTTGTTGAAACATGAGACCTATAAAATACCAGAGAACGATATTTGACGTGAAAACGCCCTTTAAAAATGTCATTAGGCCGTGTTTTGTTGCGGTAAGCGGCATTTTTATAGAACGTTAGAGCCGTTTGTGGTTTAGCCACAACTGGAACCACGCATGCACGGGGCTTTTTAAATAGCAAAGCCTTTAAATTAAAAAAACGACTATTCAGTTTAAGTACTAGGGCAATTTTTCCCAGATGGGAGGACCGTGGCACATACATTTGTTTCGTTTTTCTTTTGCAAAGTATTGAACCTAATGTAAATGAGCTATCATCATAGTCCCAGAATCTTCGATTTTTATGTTATTATGTTTCCGACATCGTTGTTTCTGTGACACAAAACACAGCGTATCCTAGTGTGAGATCAGAAGCAATCATGTGTCTGTTTAAAAATATTTGTGTGTCAGAAGGCGAACTAATTATAATGTGCTCCAAAAATCTCATCATTTTGAAACATAATTTGCAACTGTTGGGCTTTTCATGCAAGTTTTGCATAGTTTATCACTTGTCATATATGGTGAGTAAAATAATTTATGAAAAGTAATGAATTACAAACGCGATGGTCAGTACAATGAGTTTATGGGAACACAGCATGTTAACCGTTCTTGGTAATCAAACATGTTATACGGTATTGGGACACAGATTTATTAGTAGTTAGTCAATAGTCCTATGGTATCTTGTTGTGGGGGAAAGCAGCAGATATTCAAACTATTTTTATTTTACAGCAAAGAGCTATTCGAGCAATTTGTGATTTAAAACGAATAGATCCCTTGAGAGAGCTTTTTAAAGAAATTGTCATACTTATTAACTGTAGCTATACAGTGTGAGTCTCTATAAAGTGTACATGGGAAAATGGGTGAAATTAGACCCATTTTTATCGAAGGAAAAAATGTCAAAGAAAACAGTTTTTATTTTAATATATTTTTTTCTCGTTTAATTGTCAAATGTTGACTTTATGTAAAGAAAATGTTATAACTTTTGAAGGGGTATATCGTGTTAAAATAAAAACCGTAATGATGGTAAATATTAGGTTATACTAATATAATAAAAAAAACCAGAAAACGACAAACGTTATTCTTTACTTTATAACCTTTGCATAACAAAACATCCCTTGTGTCTTGACTTTGTCGAAAAAGGGACATTAAAATTTTCAGGATAACATAAATGACGGGACTATATAGGGTAATCTACCTCAACACAGACCTTGCTGTTAATAATTTTGTAATTATTTATTCCCGCTTATTTATTAGAATAATTAATATTGTAATATTAGTATTAGCTAAGATAAGGACAATAAATTTTAAAAAGAGATTTAAAAATCAATCTGTGGGAGTTTCTACGCCCTGCTTCTCCCACGGTGGTCCAATGTAGAGAAGCGGCAAAAAATGAAGTTTGCAAAAAAAAAAAAAAACACGCCGAATCTGAGCGAAACAGAAAAAGCTAAATGTAAACTGCATATTGTTAAAATAATGAAGTCAAATATGAACTACAAATCAATCCTGCCTCCATATTCAGAAACTCAAATTCACGACAAATCCAACAAAGTTAGTGTCAAATTACGTTTCACCGAATGAAATAAAAAATCGATCAAGTGCTGGTTGGACTCGCACTCGGAGGGTTCTGTACCATCACACAAGAAAACTTAACCACCAAAAATAATAAAACAAAAACCAAAAGATTTATTGATTTATTTCCGAACTTGGATTCGAATCCAGAACACAAAAATTGCGATAACGATATCAAACCAACTACACCATCACAACCATGTAGTAAGTTGCGCAATAAATCATTAATATAGTTTACTATATTGTTGGGGGTGTTAAAACACATGTCTTATATTAGGACCCCTTTAATTTAATTAATCTCGTTTATTCCATTATTTGTTGCTGTAGCGGCAACAGAAATACACATTCTCATGAAAAAAAATAATTTGTTCTATTAAAGGGGATGCAATATTTTGAAAATTAAAATTAGATCAAGTAGCCATTTCAATTCTCAAGCCATGAAAATTTCAATACTCTACCTATCACGGTTCATGAGATATTGCCCGCTGACAGACGGCTGGGCGGACAGACGGACGGACGGACAGCGGAGGCTTAGTAATAGGGTCTCGTTTGACACCCATCGGGTACGGGACCCTAAAAAGGGAACAATTTAAGGAAAACTAAGTCTTTCTAAGTATTTCCACAGTTTTCGGTCAATTCGAGTAACAGATTAGGGGGGCAGGACTGATTGCATCACCGTCGTTACGCAAACCTGCCTCTTATCCTGTCTTCGACAGTTTCCTCGAATACCTTCACTGATGCTAGCCTTCAGATAGAAGATGATGGACGCCAGCTGAACACAGGCGGGTGTATTGGTCCTCCATTGTGAATATTTCACCCAATTCCCATTGTTGGAGCACCAGTTACTCTTGGTTCAGCAAATTAACCTCTCCAATTCTCTTGTTATTTTAATGGATTCTGTTACGACGCTGGATTATCCTTCTGTTGTCCTTGTTTGAATACATGACGCTTCCTCCCAAAAAGCGCTGACTAGCTTTCCTCAAAGCTACATTGAAGGCATAAATCATTTGGTTCAAGTATTCACAATTAAAAGCGTCTATTTAGTTTACAGTGACCAGTGCTCTATAAAATGAATGAAATTTTATAAGGAGCATTTAATTAATATTCACCCTCTGGAGGTCGGCGGCGCTATTGCGTGAAAACCATCGTTTCGGCGGGAAATAAATCAAACCTTTACAGCGCTAGTTGAATTCTTGATTGCTCATAAATAATGAAACGACCTAATAAACAATAACGGCTACTAACACCCTCGTTTCTTTTATTTACAGAGAAAAAATCAGAAGCATAGTGGTCAGTGGCTTATTGATAGTCCCACTGGCATCAATACCTGATGAGAACTCAATACCACATTTCTTTCTCTATCTTCATAAAGAAGTACCTGGTGTGTTCTCTAGAGAGAACTTGACCTTACGTGCTCTTTATTATGCACATTTGATACTGACAATGTTAACGTACATAACCTTTTTCTTTTTCTTTATTGTTTTCCGAATCATGCATGACAAACTTCGCCGTAAGACGCACCAAAACAAAGCAACGGCAAGAAAGCCACGGCCGTGCCCAATATATGACCCCAAAGTAATGAAAATACTGACATACCAGTCCTGACACACACTAACACACACACACACACACACACACATATAGGCGGCAGGTGGCACAATCCCTGCGTCAGCTTATCCGGACAGAGATATGCAAAGGATGCGGCCAGAGACCTTACCCTATTCAATTTGATTTTCATCTCAAACCGCCCCACAATGAGACGACCCGCCCCATTGTTTTCCGTGCTCCTGGAATGTTCTATCCACTAGTAAATGATTCCTATTGTCTTATTTGCTCCCTCTGTGGTCGTTGGACAATTAAGCGCGCATCAGTGTGCGGTCAATGTGCCCCTAACCTATAACGTTTTGGGGGCAGATTTGTGCAATTAATTGTTGACTTCTAAGCTGCCAATTTGCACTTCGTGTATCTGTCCGTATCGCTAACGAGTTTCACGTCGTAGTAAAGTGTAGTTACGTTGTTAAGAAATAAAACAGTAGTTGATGAGTTTTATTGTTATTTGCGGTGGAAACACAGGGGAGTCGGTTTTATACGTGTTCGATTAATTGGCGTTGTTGTATGCTTCTCTTAAAATGATCAACATTTGATATTGGATAAGTTACCCTCTGGAAATACGTTTTATTAAAGTTGCAGAGTAGAATAAACATACTTTACTGATCTTCGTCCGTGGCCTCAACATCTGGCCGAGACGGGTACTCATTCGAGACGGGTTTCCATTTCTTTGTGGCATTTGGCGACCACTGTGGCATTGCGATTTGAATGCGATTGTTCAAAGGTCCTGGATTCGAATCCCGGCTGGGGCAGGAAAAAAAACACAGGTCGGGGATGTGGATGTGTGTGACGTCGGTGTTTCTGGTTGCCACGACCCAGGGTAATAAGTAAGTGTACCGACCGATTTCGATCACGGCGACCGCTTCATGAGCTTTGAACTCGCTCGTGTGCTCGCATGTGGCTTGTGTAGCCAATCTTCCTTGAGAAGATCCTCGCGCATTGCGGGCATGTGAGCACACCATTAATGTACACTGATGAGCAATGAAAATGTTCCAGTGACATAGCACTAAATTACTCCTAAACGGGAAAGGCTAGCTTAATGACGCCGTCTGCAATATTGAAGTACATTTAACAGCGCATCAGAATATTACCAATTAAAAACGTAAATATTGTCTTCAAATTTTAAATTAAATGTTTTAAAAAATTGGGGTCATTTGTTGTCGGCATTTTGTGGGTGGAACTTTTTCATTGCTCGTCAGTGTAGTTATACTGCGTTAGCGCAGGTGGTCGGGCTTTTAACTCGTTGCGCTTGGGGTCGAGCTTTGGTTTTATCCTTCTTCCACTGGGAAGACTCTATGCCGCACTTCTTTATGTGCCGCTTCAGCACATCTTTGCACCTGAGGAATTGTCCGCCTTGCTTGCGTTCGCCCTCCTCTAGTTCAGAGTAGAAGATGTGCTTCGCGACCCTCTGCTCTGTCATCCTTGACACATTTCCGCACAACTGAAGCTGTCGCCGCGTGAGGTAGGCTTCAATGCCACCCACATTGGCACGTCGCAGCTCTTCAGTGTTCCGCATCCGATCAGACCATCCAATATTCATGATCTCACATCATCATCTGACATCTGAGGTGAAAACGGTCTAGCATGCGGATGTGACGGCGGTACACGGTTCTAGTTTCTGCAGCATACAGAAGATTAGGCGGGACGATCGCCATGTACACTGAGATCTTCGTACCTATCTTTATGTCATGTGAACAGAAGACCTTGGTATCCAGCTAGCCGAATGCTGTAGCTGCAGCTCTGATCCTCCTATTGGTCTCTGCATCAAGGTCGCACTTGGATGTTAAAGTGCTCGGAACTAATTGACCTGCTTCAGTTCGTCCTCGCCAAGTTTAATGTTCAGCGGCTCGTGAACGTCGTTATCTAGAGACATCACCTCCGTCTTTTTGAAGCTGATCATCAGGACGAATTCACGACTGGACTTGTCGAGATCAGACTTGAGCTGTTGCAGGCTTTCTGTGGATTCTATCACAATGCATAGGTCATCCGCGTAGAAGATCTCAGTGACCACCGCGTGTGAGACTTTTGTGCGGGCTTTTAGTCTCGCCAGGTTAAAAGGACTGCCATCGGTTCAAAAACGGATGCGTACACCTTCTGGAGAATCTTGTATAACCTCCCGGACTACGACCGCAAAGTACATCACGAACAATGTAGGCGTGAGAATGCAGCCTTGTTTGACCCCACAAGTTACGGGGAAAACCTCTGCTTGTTCATCTTTGATAGCAACCAGAAACAGAAGCGATCTATGTGCCTATATGTAAATGTTATGCTATGTAATGTTTCGGAAGTTCACAAACAAACGCTACAATCGCTTCTCGGTGGTAACAATCGTAAAGCTGTATCCACAGAACATTTAATAAATGTTCTGTGGCTGTATCAGAGGCCCTAATAGGGCACCTTAAAACTTCTGACAGTCGGGTTGGCAAATAGCCCGACACTCCTCCATCAGCCAACACTGAGCCAGCGTGGTGGGCTTTGGCTCAATCTTATTCGTATCCCGGTATAGGCTTGTGCCCCTCGGTGTGGATACTGTAGGGCTACATTTATTGATTGATTTATTAACTGATCATATTACAGTCAACACATTTGTAATAAGAATTTTGTACTACATTAGATTATACTTGATTGAATCACTTGGGGGTACAGATGTAGTGAATAATCCTTTCCTTTCGTATTTTCTCGGAAATGTTCGTTTTTGTCTTACTACTTCACCGCACTCAGTACCCATCGAGACAACGTAGGGAACGGTCGCATTGCAAGAGGAAGTATCTATATAGAGTAGTTAATACCACAAAAATATTTTGTTGATATTTATGTTAGATTTTGTGATAAACTTCATGGACTCGTGTATTAATGCAGGCCACCTATATATTATTTTTTTGACTTTACATTTCACTCTTGTCTGTCATTTTTGTAAATAAAACATTGTTTTTATTCGATCCACATTAACAATTTATAACAGACATGCCAAAAGCACTAAGAAAAGGGAAACGTTTAGATCGGCAAGCCTGCGAAGTTATTTTCAATATTTATTTATATTTCTTAACTGAAAATGATAAATTCAAACATACCAACTATACTGCTTACTTTTGTAAAGTCCAAAAACGAGTTTCGGAGGCCAGTGGAATTTCTCAACGAACAGTAAATAAAATATTGCAAAAAGAATACATAAATCAATCCACCTCCAATAGTCCGAAGTCGGCAAAGTTGGGTAGACCAAATAAATTATTTTGTCTAGGTCTTGACGATTTTGACTACAACGTTATACGCCGATTAGTGTATAATTTCCATTTGATATACAAACAAGTACCTACAATTAAAGCCCTGAAGTCCAAGTTATCCGAAGCCATACATTTTAAGGGATGTGACTTTACGCTAAGAAAAATTCTTAGAAAAATGGGATTTCGGTATAAAAAAGTTGAAAACAACAGAAAATTACTTATCGAGAAAGATGATGTTCGTTTAAAAAGAGTAAAGTTTTTAGCCGCGATAAAAAAAAACAGATTGCAAGGGAGAGAGATTGTTTATATGGATGAAACATACATCCATACCTCACATTTGGCAGGTAAAAGCTGGGCTGACTCGTCAGAAAACGGAGTGAAACAGTTAATTTCTATAGGACAAAGTCTTATAATAGTGCACGCTGGTAGTAGAGAGGGGTTTATATCTGGGGCATTGTTAATGTATCAGTCTATTGATAAAACAGGTGACTATCACAACGCGATGAACAATGAAAACTATGAAAAATGGCTTCGTAATCAATTCATTCCAAACTTAGCTCCACATTCGGTACTAGTAGTAGATAATGCTGCATATCATAATAAGTACGTAGAAAAACCTCCTAATTTAAATACCAGGAAGCAAGACATGATTGATTGGCTATCTACACATAACGTTCCGATTGATCCGTCATTAACAAAACTTGAAATATATGAAATGTTTTGCAAGTACAAACAAGACTTTGTAGAATACTCTATTGATTGAGATTGCCACCATATCATCCTGATTTCAATCCGATTGAAAACATATGGTCTCAAATAAAGGGATACGTATCCAAAAGAAACATCAGTACGAATATGACTACTGTGAAACAATTGGTACAGGAAAAGGTTAATATGATTGGTTCCGATGTTTGGGCCAAAGTATGTGACCACGCCATCAAATGCGAAAACGAGTACCGAAAACACGAACCTGAGTTGGAAAATTATATGGCTAGTTTTGTAATCACCATTCATGAAAACTCTGACGATGATACACCAGAAAATAGTTCTGATTCTGACTGTGATATGGAAGTTGGAAGTATTGTTTCGCATCACACTACCCCGCTCCTCCTCCTCTTATCCCGCTGTCATAATCGAAGTCGTTCATCCAATCAGAAAATCATATTTATTTATATTAATTTCTCTGCTGGTTTGTTTTGTTTTATGTTGAGGTGTCTTTTTTGTTATGTCATAGTATTTTTAATTAATTACAAAAATTTATTGTTATAAAAAAGGTCTGCAAAATCCTACTGTAGTTTTGACTTATAGTTAGACTTTTGGGGTTCCAATCCTTATAGAATCATTAGATCATCCCAACCGGAATTTGGTTTTTATCAGTGCGTTTTATTGAAATAAAACGTCCTCAGTAACTAGTTATATTTTTGTTTACCTAACGAATTCTTTATATGATAGAATCGTGGTGGTTTTAACATCTCAGTGTAATATACGTCAAACGGGCAATTTGACATTTGACATTGATAAATAAAGTATGCGATTTTATTTGATACCTACACGTAATTTAATAATACAGTAATTCATAGACACATCGGCACCATTCGGGTGTTATCGTTATTCCGAGTTTTGCCGATAGGAAAGGATTATTCACTACATCTGTAACTATCGACAAAATCTACACTTTTTGAAGTTATTTCTGTGCTGTTCAAAAGAAATCCTGAGTTAAATAAATTAGTATAACAATTTTGGGATCTTTTTATAGATTTTGTATAATCAGAAATTCGATTGGAGGAATTTCGCTCAAAAGAAATAATTATTGAAATGAGGTTTGAATTTACACTATTTTTGATTTTCTGACAAATTGTAAAAGCACAGACTTCAAAAATATTTATTACGATGGGTTTTGACAATACCTAAGTTACCGATTATGGTTATTTTCATGGCTATTTTAGTTACTTTTGTATTAATTTAAAACCGTAAAATTCCGTCCCTCCCACTCTGCGGGTCTTTCCGCCTGGAGAAACGGGGACCCTTTGCACGGACGAGGTATCCCCTTAACCTCTTGAATACCACTGGCGTTAGATAACGCCACTTTTCCGTTATAGGTTTTAAATTTTATTACATAAGGTTCATAATCGCGACCCGACCCAACTACCCTCGGTTTTTCGAGAGTTTAAGTAAGCCCTGAATGTATGGAAAATGCAAAAACCAGCACAAAGAATCTTGACGTGTTCTAATGTCGCAGACTACGAGCAGTAAATTATTTTAAGTGCATCTTAGGCCCGGCAGGTGGAACACGATTACTAATACAAATGCATATGGAGTTTATCAAAATTATTCAGAGAACAGTGTTGACTCGTGTTCGACATAGTCGCACCTAATGGCGCTCCATTAATTACGTTAGAGGTTCGGCAAATCTCACGTATCCCTCCCTTAAAAACAGTATAAATATGCAAGAAAATTTGGGTTACATAAAAGTAAATAATGTTTTTTTTGGTTAAAATATGTCAAAAAGTAACTGTGGTTATCCATTCATTTATTTTATTCCCACGTGAGATTTGAGGAGGGGAATAGTCAAATTCGCCTCACGTAATTAATGAACGCTGCTTAACGTTAAAAGCATTTTACTAGAATCTAGCTTAATATATTTTTATGTATGTATTGTGTGCTATAAACAATGATGCGTTATGGCGGGGAGAGTTGTATGTTATTTTTTAATGTGATTGACGGGAGAACTCTACCCACCCCGATTTCGAACAAGTCGACAGCCGAAGTCGGAAGTGATTGTTATATTGTAATATTTGTATTAGTTAAGCAAAGCAATTTTTAAAAGGGATCTAAAAATCAATCGGTGGGAGTTTCTACGCCCCGCTTCTCCCACAGTGATCCAATTTAGAGAAGAGGCAAAAAATGACGTTTGCTAAGTTTATGTAAAAACAGAAAAAAAAAACAAAAAAAAAACCGTAATTGTGAGTTAGAATCCGCTTAAAGCGGGATTTTCACTATAAGAGTACTCTCGGACCGAGCGCGCTCGTACGAGCTCGTACGAGCTAGATCGTATAAAAGCCCACTCGGAATTTGGTTTTCACACGGTTTTGGTTTTTAGATCAAAGTAGCATTTGTCTCCTTGCACAGTCAAGATGTCGACGAGGTGACTCCGAGGCGACTCCGAGGTGTAGAAATTGTGGCAGATATGTTAACGGTTAAAGTAGGAAACCATGAAATGGAAAAAAGAAACAAGAGAAAGATTTTGGATTTTAAAACGTGACTAACTGGGTGCTTTGATTTTGTGGTCATTTAGCCTAACGTCCCACAACACTTCCTCGATTTTAACAACATTTTTTTTTTTCAAATATAATCGTAAAATTTGCGGCTTATCATCAAAGTCAAAGTACTTTATTACTGTAGATATTTACGTATACTTAGCTAACGTAATTTTTTGCCTCTTCTCTACATTGGACCACTGTGGGAGAAGAAGGGCGTAGAAACTCCCACAGATTGATTTTTAGATCGCTTTTAAAAATTGGTTGTGCTTAACTATTACAAATATGAAAAATTTGATTATTATGATTAATAAGCAGGAATAAATAATTACAAAATTATTAACAGCAAGGTCTCTTTGTTGAGCTAGATTAACCCCATTCAGTCCTTTCATTTAAGTAATCTTGAACATTGTAATATCCCTTTTTTGACAAAGTCGCTTTAACATGCTTTTTAAATTGCTCAAATGGCAATTTCAAAATCTCCAGAGGTATCTTATTATAGTAGAGAATACACTGACCCTTGAAAGAATTGCTAACCTTCGCAAGTCTAAATCGGGGCGCACACAGTCTGTGACTATTTCTTAGGTTAAGTTAATCACATAGTTGTAGGTTGGCGCAGCTGGTTTGATATCGGTCGCGCAACAGTCACGTGTGCGAGCTCGAACCGCACTTGACAGATTTTTGAAAAAAAAAAATTCAATCTCTGCTAAGAGTTTTACAAACAATGTATTTTTTGTGAATAAATAAACAAATTCTGGTTAAAGCACATATTGTTACAAATCAATCATCAATTTTTGATCGTTATTTCATCAAATATTTTGTTTTCACTCATTAACCTTAATTTGCGTATACAAAACATTATTTTTGTAGGCTGTTTAGCGCTTTTGCCAGTACCTTTATTTAGTGCGGCGCTCCAAAAATCAAATCTTTGTTTACGTTTTTGTTGTATGGTTGTTATCAACACAAGTCTATTCGTTCCTCATAAGTGTGCTGAAAAACCTCGTATGAAACTCTTTTGTATTGATCATACACTCTCGGCTACCTTACCGCGCTCGCCTGGCTGCTCGCGGATATAATACCGTCTCGTGAGAAGTGACCAACTTAGCACACTTGTAACAAGACAAATGGATTACAAAAAAGGCAGATTAAGATCGTGTCACTGTACCAGCATTTTGTACCGGAATCTGGATTAGTATTGTTTTATTGCGCTGGATTTTGACAATTTTATAACCTTACTAATAAGCTAATAACCAATGTGTTAGTTCCTAAAAAGTAAAGAACGGTTTTAGTATTTTTCCGATCGATGATGGGAGAATCGATATCCTTGTCAGTCTATCTCTCATCATCACGTAACAGTTTCTTATCTCGCATCTTGACTTTCAATTCTACTTTCTATTAGGTAAGGTATGTCGAGGGCTCGAGGTTAGTAAAGATATCACGGATCGCCAGGTGAACTAAATTACAAATAGTTGAACAGCAATTTGCTCGGCAGAATGTTATAGTTGCTTAGCCTTTACATTGATTACAGTCTTAATAAACATCGATCTTTCTGATGCTATGTTTTTTTTTATCTGTTTCCAATATTCTCTCTGTTAGGGATTGGACGATACTATTGTCAATTTGACATAAACTGAGTATTTTTTGGTTTGAATTGGAGTTTATTTCTGTGCGATACTTTGAAAGTCAAAGTCAAAGTACTTTATTACTGTAGATATTTACATATACTTAGCAAACGTCATTTTTTGCCTCTTCTCTACATTGGACCACTGTGGGAGAAGCAGGGCGTAGAAACACCCACAGATTGATTTTTAGATCTCTTTTAAAAATTTGTTGTGCTTAACTAATACAAATATGAAAAGTTTAATTGTTATGATTAATAAGCAGGAATAAATATTTACAAAATTATTAACAGCAAGGTCTGTGTTGATCCAGATTAACCCCATACAGTCCTGTTATTTAAGTAATCTTGAACATTGTAATATCCCTTTTTCGACAAAGTCGCTTTAACATGCTTTTTAAATTGCTCAAATGGCAATTTTAAAATCTCCAGAGGTGTCTTATTGTAGTAGAGAATGCACTGACCCTTGAAAGAATTGCTAACCTTCGCGAGTCTAAAACGGGGCGCACATAGTCTGTGATTATTTCTTAGGTTAACATTACAGCTATCGCCAAGTTTGGAAAATGTTGTAAGGTTCTTGCGTACATACATTATATTTTCGAAAATAAATTGACTAGCTACTGTTAGTATGTCAATTTCTTTAAAAAGCTCTCTTAAGGAGTATGTTCGTTTTAAATTATAAATTGCTCGAATAGCTCTTTTTTGTAAAATAACAATAGTTTGAATATCCGCTGCTTTCCCCCACAAGATACCATAGGACATCACACTATGAAAGTAACTAAAATATAGCCTAGATGTAGCCACATCCGTGCTTTGTCTGATGTTCCTAACAGCGTAAGCCGCAGAACTTAATTTACCAGCCAATTTATCTATGTGGGGTCCCCACTGCAATTTGCTATTAATGGTTATTCTAAGAAACTTCGTATCATTTACTAATTCTAACGTGCTGTTGTCTAACACTAAACTGGTCTCAACTTGCCTGACATTTGGAAGTGAGAATTTGATATACTTGGTTTTACCAGCGTTTAACAATAAATTATTAACTTTGCTTCATTATCTCGCTGTTCCTGACGAAGTAGCTCACCCCATATTTTCCTCCTCCTGCATCGGAACGTTGGGTGATGGGGCATTGGTGTGTAGCAGTTCCCGAATCGATTCAGCCTATTGTTATCTCACTTACTTCTGAATCAGGGCCCAGTTTAGCTGGAGCCTGGGCCTTGCATTATTAATGGTGCTTCCTTACTCCGGCGCCCGTGTACCCTGAACTAATTATTTCGCGATTCCCTTTGACATATTAAACTGGAAATTACTGATGTGACTGACGTTTTACTCGGAGTACTTTCAGAATTTTTTGGGGCCAGAATAACTCCAACAGCGATTATTATTGTCTATCTGTCTGGTTTTCCCTCTGAGTTCATAAAATATTACTCGCATTGCAACCACTTCGCTTGAGATCAAAAGAAACATTTTGATGGAATTATATAAGGCTCTTGCAGTAATATATGTTTCGTACTTCATCTGAACTTATATTCAAATGTCCTAAAAACCGAGTACGTGTACAAGTATAAGTCGATCAATTTTCTTCTTCGATTCGTCGTTTCTTCATTTATGAATGAATGAATGATTTAACAATAAAATTATCTATCCACCTCATTCTAAAAGCTATTCCTGGAACACTAAACGGTTTACTTTTGTCGCATTCATCGATACCTTTTCTGTAGAAAGGAGTTTTTGCGTTGTGTGTACACAACGCAAAAACTCCGAACGTCATAGACCAAAAAAATACATTACCTTACAGACACACGAGTTTTGCGGTCTCCAGTCTAGTCATGACCGATTCTGTGATTGATTGACATGCCTTTTACCTTCCCAAAGGCCGTTTTGCCAAGCAGTAAGGTCCAGGTTGTGCCTGGTTTCGTTATCACGTTCCACGCGCTAGAGTGACTCGGTTAATGTTGGAATACAGACAGGCCGACGAGGTAACACGGTGAATTTTAATAGGCCCCCCTTTGTTCTAGGCCACCGTGTTTTGAGGATACGTCGTGGATATTCGGGTTCAAAGAGCCGCGGTGCGATTCTAGGAATGACGATTGTGGGTCATATTTGGTGTTCACGATAAGGAGTAGATGGGCTAAATATGGCCAATTGTTAGTTTTCTTTTTTATCATAATCATCAGCATCATGCACTGCCCACACCAACCACTGCTGGGCATAAGTCTCCTCACTTAGCGCCACGCCTTGCGGTTGTGTGCCAAATCGCATCAATGCCCTGATTGCTTAAATAACGAAGTTAATTGACAGATCCGATGTTGCCAGTTTTTGGTAAATATATAATGGTGATGGAGGAAAGAGTGATTTAGTTCTTCTTTTACCTCAAAATAGAGTGAATCAATCATAAAAACTGCTAGTACCAACCTACCATATACTTAGAAAATGAATTGCCTATTAAAAATAAGAGGCTTAACCCGTTACCAGCAGAAAAAAATGTTTTATGGATGGGCATGATATTAAAAACCATTGTCCATTAATAGCCGGTAGATAATTACAACATTAATTTGTAAAATATTTTATCACATACTTATTGTAAAGCAATATTCTATCCATCTTATGTAGTTTTTATTCTATTTAGAATGAAACTCATCACTATCAAACTGTAGATGGCAACATTATTTCAAGAAGTGACGTTTCAAGCTGTCAGTTTACTTCGTTATTTGAGCAATCTTGGTATAGTGTAATTAATGTAACAGATCCTTGAACAAATATTATTAAAAAACTTCATAAAATAAAAAAAATCACAGGAGAAAAAAGCACAGGACAAACTATCATGCATTCCTCACGCAGAACCTTCCACATTCGACATCCCGTCGACTTGATGAAAATTAAATAGTCGGGCAGGTTTTTTTTTAATATTTACTTTTCTTCTGACCCCACACTAGGATACCCTATGGGTATACACACCCAAGACCTGTTTTTTTTTCTTTTATTCCCAGCCGGGGATCGACTCCGGAACTTATTTCTTATTTCCCTCATTCGACACTTTCCCTAATTCGCACACTCTATGATTCTGCACATTTCGTATTGGACACTCGCTTCTCTTGATACTTTGGTACAGTAATGAACAAAACCAATTACAACAAAAGCTGAATTTCTAACACTGCAAATAACATTTAAATGGATTTACATATGTCAGCCTTAACCTGTTAGTAAGGGGATATTGCTTAAAAACATCGATTAATCAAAAGAAACGATACAGCCTTTAAATTTTTGTGAATTGGAAAGATGTCTAACATTTTAAATAAAGAGAAAATAGATTGAAAATAAAATAATGATATTCCTAAGTGCGTAACGACAAAAACAACTCTACTATTAGTTCAACTGATTAACAATTTCGATCCTTTCCAATGTTGTGGTAACATTTAAAAGTGGATTTAATTAAAACAACTTGAGGATGTCACCTCAAGATTTTTTGAAAGCAGTAGTCTTTCATCTAGCTCTGTATAGCCTGTTTTTATGGTACTAACAGATGGTACGTCGTCAATGAACTCAGAATCCGCATGTTTCAAATGGGAAAAACATTTTTCATAAATCCTCCTTATGAATCCAAATTCTGTTTGTACCATCAGTGTGCAAGTATTTAAAGCTCCATCAATTATATTGGTGGTAGAATCAGGTTCACACAGGTGTTCAGACTCGCGAATTATATTAGAATTTGAATTCAATGTCATACTATTATACAATTAGTCTTGTTCTTGAAGCGCCTCCAAGTACTCCCGTTTTTGTTTTTACGAACAAAGTTGTAACGGTAGCCATTTTTAATAATAATTAGTTTGTTTCTTTCACTTAATATAAATTTCAGGTTTTCCCTATTAGCCTCTGTAGGTAATATTGTACACAAATAAAGATATAAAGCATTAATTACATTTAAATGACAGTAACAACCAGCGTTGCCTTTATCTGACAGACATATCTGTAATACATGTAACCAAATTTTCATTTCGCACTCGTGCCAGTTACCGCGCAAGCCATTTTGTATCGAGAAAAAAAGGAAAAAAAATACACAATTAATGCAATTATATTTCGTATAGAACTGTACATGAACAAATAGTGTCAAGAGAAGTGAGTGTCCAATACGACATGTACCGAATCATAGAGTGTGCCAAATTAGGGAAAGTAGCGAATTTAGGAAAGTGTCGAATGAGGAAAAGTGTCGATTTTGGGATAGTAGCGAATTTCGGAAAGTGTGAACTATGTCCCGGACTCCGGGGATCGAACCCGGGACCACAGCCACAACCGCAGCTCCACAAAGGTCGTCAATAGAGCTGGAGTGCTCAATAGCCGTGCTGCCGTGCTGCCGTGCTGCCGTGCTGCCGTGCTGCCGTGCTGCCGTGCTGCTCCCCGAGCCATTCATAACTTCTTAGTCTTACCCAAGTGTGTCGTATTCAATTGCTTCTTGTGATAAAATAGGCTTTGTTGGAAGTGTAGTTCGTCGAATTATAAAATAACAGAGGCTTCAATATAATGTAATTATAAAATAACAAAGTATTAATTAAATAACAACTCGTTCCTAAGTTTCCTAAATTAGCTTCACAGTTCCTTCTTTGTTTTATAATTAACAACTTGCCTTCAAGCCACAGGTTTATTAGGCAAACTTATTGAAAAACTTCAATTAGTTATAGAATTAATATCAATAAACTTTTGCAAAAACCTTCCAAAAATCTCCATTCAATACCAAAATTAAAACCAAAAACAAACAGTGTCACGCCTTTTCCCAAACGGGCTGGTAGATGCACAGTTGTGCTCAAGTTTAGCCAGTTATCAATACTCCATGTTGCGTTTCAGGGGGCTAGTCCATCGCCGCAGCTATGGAGATATGAATTACCTCTCCACGTTTTCCATCACCGTTAAGCCGTTGCCGCACGTTCATCAAGGTGACATTGTCTTATTGTCAGCTTGACAATACAGTGTAGCCGCTTTGAGATGAAAGGTCTACCATTATGGGCAATATTTTTCAAGACTGCGAAAGCAGTTTTTAAAGAGAACAATTTAAATGACTACCAAAATGTTTTTTTCTTACCCAAAATGGGTAAATGCTACCCAAAATGGGTAAATGATCACCAAAGGTTGCAGGAAATATCAGGGCAAAATACTGCGGTAGCTTAGGTGAAGGATAAAGGGGGTGAGCGAAGCGAAGCCCCCTTTATCCTGCGTGTTAGGTTGAACATGTAAGGACAACCAAAAATACTTAAAACATAAACTTAAGTACACAAAACAGAAAAAGAAGTTTGGTGATCATTTATCCAAACACATTTTGGGGATGGTTTACTAATTCTGGCGGTCGTTTCGAATTTATTGGTAGAAAATAGGTGCGTTTTTGGTGACCGTTTAGACAAACGGTATTTAAATATGCACGGCAGGCAGTGATTTACTGATGAGTCTTTTCTGGATCTGCAACGCCATGAGGCCATGTAACAGTATCTGTAACTGTATTCAGTGACCATGGCTCAGATGAATTCAACTCTGACTGGCTGACTGAACGCCGCACGAGCGCTGCGACGTCACAACGCAACGCAGCTTACTCCGACGACACTGCGTTGATGTGGAGTGTCGTCGCGCGTGCTGCGCTGCGTTGTCGCGCCGTCGCAGCGCAGCAGTCATTCCTGTCAGACCTTCATAACGTTATAAAATATAACGCTATATTGTGTCATGTAACGTTATTATCAATTCGTTTTGTTATTGTAGCGCTATTATAACGTTACGATAAAAAACTGTAGGAGAAACATAACGAAATCACAATGACGTTATGAATAAAGTTATTGCGCTGTTGCCGTACGGTATGTCTGCTGTGTGTTGTTTAGGTACCTACACTACTCACGCGCGCGATGCGTGAAAAATACTGGACTATAACGTCGGAGTGTGGGCTTTATAACGTTATCTTGTGCATAGCCCTACTGAATATAGCATAGCGCTATAAAACTAAGATAATAACATTTTTAGCCGTTTATCGTTTAGGAATTATAATAACATTATTTATAAGACGCATTCCATAGCGCTATGATGCATTACGTTATGACGATAATATAACATTATATGAAGGTCTGATTTCTGTACATAATGGCAGTAACTGTGCGATTTCTTGCAAGTGTAGCCGCCATGCAAGTGTCCCCTTTAAAATGACTTCAAGACCCCCCAAATCACTGAAACACTGAATGTAGGTACCTACCCACTCTGTGTACGTACCATACCGAAGTCCTACCATATGGTATCTACTTTTAATTCTGTAAATAGCCACACTAATCAAGAATTTAAAAAGGGAGACTCGGCTCGCCGGAATTAGACTTTATTTTTCGTGTTTCATATTTTTTATCAGTTGTCAGTATTGAGCCTCTTTCATGTGGGACCGGCTCTAGCAACGTCCGCAGCTATAATGTAGTACTTAAGGGATTAAATATGGCCAGAAATGCATATTTAGCTTCAATTCTAGGCTAAACTAGACAACATAAAAATTTAGGATAAATATATGTTATAAAAGGTCTATTAGAGATTAGAATGGACTTTTAAAATTACCGTATATCTGTTATATTTAATACTTAAAAATATTTTTCGCAATGCATTATTATTCAACTAAATGAACTAGCGCCCGGAGACGAAATCAGTTTCCTATATGAAACTTAAACGCAAAAATAGGTAAAAAAAATGATTTTTTTTGGTTGTTTTATTTTATTTTTAATGTTATTATTACAGGAGTTTAGTAATATTTTATATAATTTTCTTGGTCTCGGAGCTCGGGCTGCCCCGCGGGGCTCTGCGCGGGAGCATGCGCCAGTCTGCTTCGACGCGATGCGACGGGTATTTGTTTTCTTTGTCTAATTCTCAATGCCATTGGCCTTTGTTCAGCCCTTAAGACAATGGGTATACTGAAATGACAATCTATGAAGCGTTAGTCCGTCCAAAGGAGACACTTTACAAATAAAATATATGTTATGATATGAAGACATCCCGTTCCTTCAATTGTTGTGATTGAAAACATCTAATGTCAATGAGAAATATATACTCGTACAAAAAAAGTAAGTTTTCCACGTAAAAAGTGTTATATCTTGGGATATAAACAGAATATAGATAGGGTTCTTATGTCAAAAAATAGGTTTTCAAAATATCTTTATACATAGTGGTTTAAATTGTAGAAATAATCTGTGTGTTTTTTAAAAACAGTTAAAAAACTCATACACGGTTATCACGCTGTCTGCCGCAGCGATTTACGCAACAGCCATATTGCTGTGTGAGCTGTTATGAACTTTATTTTAAAGTTCATAATTTCAGCCACCACGAAACAAGTTAATTACTTTACCGATACACGACTAATATCATTGGTACATGGCTCAAAAATGCAAAAATATTGAACAGAGACATCGTTTGATCACTATTTTTGGGGCTTATCGAAAGGGTTTTTACCCATCATCGGGATTTTCAGAGTAGGTCGGGATTAACCTATTTTTGTCAACAAGATTTTCCTACTATCGGGAATCAGAAAGGCAATTTTCCTTTTGTCGGTTTATGTATTCATCATGTGAACGACTGATCCAGTTTCAATGAAATATTTTTTGGACAAAGATGTTCTGAAAGTACAGTTGTAGAATGGTGGCGATATTATTTAAGCTATTTTACTTTATAGGTACCGACAAAACTATTTAATATATAATTACCTATATCAATCTTCCAACAATATTTCATGGTCAGAATTTTGAAGGTTCATTTGTGAGATGACGCTACTGATTGAATGTCTTCATAATTCATAATGTATTTATTGCACACAAACGACACACAGAAAAAGTAATATAATAACATAAAAATACACACATATTTGGTCTACGTTACGATTATATCATAATTCAGCACCTTTTTGTCAAAATTTCAGAAAGTTTTTCTACATCTGGGCTACGGCCCGCAATGACCCCCACTTTTTCAAAGATATACATTAAATTTTCACCATTCTGAAACATATATACACAGGTACAACATAGATTTGTACCTATCTAAGCTCTATTCTGCACTATAGCTCAGTATAACTACATATACTATCAACAATAATGTATAGCACAACGTTCTTATAATATTGGTTCTGCATCACTAGCGCCATCTACTCCAAGAAATGTAAGTCGAGTACTTTGGTTCCCTCGGGAATATGCGAGAAGCTTGCATCTTCCCTATCGAATGTTGGTTTACTGCCTATTGCGATAGATGGCGCAAGTAGTTGTGACATTTTTTGGAACTAAAATAGTTAAATTATGTAGGCCTTCAATAGTAAATAAGTATAATCACACTAATAATAACTCTATAGAACCCAAACTATAGGTTAATACCCATTAATTTCCCTGTTGTATTACGTCGTTAAGTAAAGTTCTTTAACATAGTTTGTGTTTCTGTATTTTATCGATTAGATGCTAGTATACAGTTTATATAAAACTACAATTGCTAAGAGAAAAATACAGGCGGCCAAGTCTTTTATTTTTGTCTAGTTCCAATTAGCCCCTACAATTCTAATTAGCCCCGTTTTACCGGTACCTACTTATACCTAGATATTTCGTAAAATAACCACAAATGCGCCACAAATTATTCAAGAATTTCACAAGACTGTCAAATCCTTTACACGCCACACACCCGTCAAGCAAATCCCGACAATCGCGCATCGGTATTATTAATTCCACGAAACAATCCCGACCGGGTTGTGACGCGGCGTCATCAGTGTCAAAACAAAAGCAGAAAGCAATTTAATGTCGAGACGAGAGATGTCTTGACAGGGTGACGGAGATGTGGGGAGATTCTGCTGGCTCTCGGGAAGTCGTGGCCAATGTCAGAATATGAACCAGAGCCCGATTTTTTTTCTGACGTTTCACCAATAACATTTATTTTTTAAATGATTCCTCGCGCTTCTGCTCACGCTCTGATTGGTTCAACTAAATTTGAAGGAAGCACTCAACCTTCAAAACTTCAATCTGTTTTTGATTGATATAGAAATTTGTAGATGTCAGAGTTAGATGATATGGTTACTAAGTACATGTTAGTTGTGTTTAAATTGGCTCTGCTCGCTTCTTTGAACAATTCAATTGAGCAGTTTTGATCAGATATCATAAACGCGATAACTTACATTAAAAGGTATCAGAAGCGATGTTTAAGTTATACTTTGTACACTCTATTAATGGTTTTTTGACAAATAAAAATCCCAACACTTTTGACAGCTGCAACGAGGCTGCCGATAATAATAAAACCGGTGAAGTGCGAGTCTAACTCGCGCTCGAAGGGTTCCGTACCACCGTATAATGGTAGGGATGGTGTGGAGTGAATAGTTTGGATTTTACATAGCAAAATGTTGTTTACAAAGTCTGCGGCTACTTTCACACTCTTTGTACGTAACCAGGTGCATTCGTAAGTTTGTATGTGGTTTACAGATAAATACATTATTTTATTCTGTTTTTTAATATTTGTTGTTATAGCGGCAACAGAAATACATCATCTGTGAAAAATTCTACTGTCTAACTATCACGGTTCCTGAGATACAGCCTGGTGACAGGCGGACGGACGAACGGACAGCGGAGGCTTAATACCTAATAGGGTCCTGTTTGGCACCCTTTGGGTATGGAACCCTAAAAACAACAATAGAAAGCGAAACCCTCGTTTACAAATCTTTCGTGCATATTCTATCTAAGCATTTTACATAAAATGTTTGTATCATTGTCTACATTTTTGCGCATTGTTTCACCGGTTACACTGGTTACCTCTAAAATTATGTTTGATTCCACGCCTCTCCGAACGGCGTGGAATCCTGAGGGGGATTGTGCCTTTGCCACGTGAGAGAAAAGAAGTGATGAAATTTGTTTATTTACCTTGTCACCGTAGACAGGAGATTGAAGGCTCGATTCGAGACAGGAATTCGGGAAAGGGGGCACAGGGGATAGGATAGGAACCGAATCACTATCGTTTCGCTGTCGCTGCCCGATGACGTGGAGTCGCCGTCCGAATACGACCTTGTGCTTCACAACACAAATCACTCAACCGATGACGTGAATCTACTTATTTCAATCAATAGCCCGACGCTATGAGGTAGATTTACACTATGACCAGGCCCGATGCCTGTATGATAATTGGTACACCGAAATACCATCACGGGGCCCGAGCCGCCATGTTATTCTCACCGATGAGAAAGACCAAGAGAGAAATTAACCTCCAATTTTACATCTCGTTCCGGTACGAGTGACATCTGCGGTCCGTTTCCGCTTAGTAATGTGCCGATTACTCGCGATCGATTCGCGCAACAAAAAACCGGTGCGTTTCCGACGCATAAATATTAAACAGTCACCCGCCCGGACAGGCCCGAACCTGTCCCTAATCAATAGGAAGGCGAGAAAGTGTTGCGACCGCTCTCTTGAGGACCGAGTCCCCCACCCAGACTTCTGCTGATCGAGGCGTGCCATCCCGACCCGTGTACAAATTGACGATCCGTCCTCGTCTCCATCTCAATGATGGCAGGTTCGCATCCTTAATCAGCACCAAATCACCGACTTGAGGGGGGCTCGTCCGGTCAGTCCACTTAAGGCGCTGCTGCAAGATGTGCAAGTACTCAAGGGACCACCGTTTCCAAAAATCTTGAGCCATCTGCTGCAACATCTGCCACCTAGTTAACCGACTTATCTTAACATCACCGAATGGGTATTCTGGCAGGGCGTTAAGGGGCTGACCTATCAGGAAGTGACCCGGCGTCGACGCTTCCAAATCATTTGGATCCGAACTGAGCGGGCACAACGGACGCGAGTTCAGTGTCATTTCAATTTTACAGAACAGCGTCGCAAGCTCTTCAAAGCGTAGAGAGGTCTCACCGATGATCCTCGTCAGGTGCGACTTAGCCGATTTAACCGCAGCCTCAAAAATTCCTCCCCAATGAGGACATCCCGGCGGACTGAAAACCCATTCAATCCCTCGTCGGGAGCAAGCCGTACCGATGGCGTCCTGGTTACCGTTCAGGAATTGAGTGACCTCCTGCAGATATCGCCTGGCTCCGACAAAGTTTGTGCCGTTGTCCGAACGGATTAATGTCGGGAGGCCCCTTCGTGAGACGAACCGATCTAGACAAGCGATAAATGCCTCTGTAGTGAGGTCACTGACCACCTCCAAGTGGACTGCCTTCGTGGCCAAGCACACGAAGACGCACAGGTATGCCTTCACTAATCTGGCGTTCCGTAGCTGTGAAGACTTGACCATGAATGGTCCCGCGAAATCCGTTCCGACACCCGCAAAGGGCCGGATTTCGTTAACCCTATCCGAGGGCAAATCACCCATCTGGGGCTGCATCGTAGCCGCCTTGGCTGATAACAAGGCAGGCACCGAAATACGACGCTACGCACTAAGCGTCTTCCCGATAGAATCCAGAACTCGCGCTGGAGAAACGCCATCAAGGCGTGGCATCCGACATGCCCATTCCGAATGTGTCGATCCTGTATCAACAGTTCGACCAACTTCCCCTTCCTAGGGAGTAACAACGGGTGGCGAGCCGCATAAGGCAGGTTGGCATTCCGCAGCCGACCTCCTACCCTCAGCAATCCTTGAGGGTCAATAAACGGGTTGAGCCGAGCCACAGCTCCATTCAGTTGGACGCGTCCGCGTCTCAGAATGTCCAATTCGGACTTAAAGTGCACCGTCTGCACGTTCCGTACCAATGCGAACAACGCATGGTTCCGTTCCCGTGGTGTCAGGACCGGTGTCCGCACTCGTTGCGCCTCAGAATTCCGACAATTCCGCGCAAATCGGCAGATCCAGGCGGTCACATTGACCAGCTTGTCGAGCGAGCTGTACCGTTCCAGCAGGCTGAACTCCTCTTCCGGCTCTGGCTGCGTCGTACAGACACCGACTGTCAAGGCGCCGTTCGCCGTGGTAACGCGTGGACTCATTGGCCAATCCGATTCGGCTTGAGTCAACCATTTTGGACCCCACCACAAGGGATGTCCAACCAACTCCGGAGCATGACACCCACGAGACGCACAGTCTGCTGGGTTCATTTCCCCTGGAACATGTCTCCAGATCAAGGGAACCTCCGAAGTCAAAATCTGCGAAACCCGATTCGCCACAAAAATCTCCAGCTTGTGAACTGAAGCCTTCAGCCAGCATAACACGACCTGGCTGTCCGTCCAAGCGTAGACCGTATCTTCCAACGCTATTGACCCACGAAGAACCGTCATCGTGTGGTTGAGCAGACGAGTCAGGAGAGCCGCTCCCGAAAGCTCTAACTTGGGAATGGTCAGGCGAGTGCGCAACGGCGCAACCTTGCTCTTGGCCATGACCAACCGCACATCAACCTCCCCCGAGGAGTCGACCGTACGCAGATACACCGCAGCTCCGTAGCCCTTCTCCGAGGCATCGCAAAACCCATGCAGGGTGGCGGTGTATCGCTTGGTGGGGACCAACCTCCGTGGCAGTGAAATCCGATTAATGCCAGGGAGGGTCGAAAAGAACGAGTCCCACTCCGAGCTCAATGACCCGCCGATCGGGTCGTCCCATTTCAGCTCAGCAGACCACAATTGCTACATAAAACACTTGAGCTGAAATGTTACCGGGGTGATCCACCCGTTTGGATCAAATGTCCTAGCCACCGTTGAGAGGACGTTCCGTTTCGTCCAGACCTTCGGGGTGTCCAACTCGACCCGATACGAGAACATGTCTGACACGGGCTGGTACTGGACGCCTAATACCGACAACATATTTGGATTTTCCAAAGTTTCAAAAACGTGGGGATCCTGCTGGTAGTCATCCGGAAGACCAGTCAGTAACTCTGGAGAGTTCGACATCCATTTCCGGAGCTCGTAACCTCCACCCCGTAAGAGCTCAACTAGCTCGTCCCGTCGAGCGAGCGCCTCCTCTACGGAATCTGCACCGGTACAGATATCGTCCACGTAGAGGTCCTGCTCCAGGATCGCTGCTCCTCTAGGGAAATTTAACCGTTCTCGATCCGCTAACTCCCGTAGAGTGCGAATCGCCAAATAAGGACTAGACCGTAGCCCGTACGTGTTGGTGTTCAGCTCGTACACCCTGATGGGCTGATCTGGGCACTCTCGCCACAGTATCAGCTGATACCGTCTATCGTCAGGGTGAATGACCGTCTGTCTAAACATCATCCGGATGTCAACTACGAACACAACATTGTGTCGACGGAACCGTGTGATAACATCCGCGATGTCATGATTCAACTTCGGCCCTGAATGCAAACACTGGTTCAGGTTCATGCCGTTAGATGTTGATGCCGATCCATCGAACACCACCCGTATTTTGCCCTCCGGGGTCCTCAAGACCGCGTGATGGGGCAGGAAGCAGTGGTCTTCACGCTTCCAGTCGATACCCGAAACCGACATGTGACCGAGCGACTCGTATTCCCGCATGAAGTCGACGTACTTCTGCCGGAAAATCCCGTCACGCTTCATGCGTCGTTCCATCGACAGAAGCCGCGTCTCGGCTGCATGGTGTGAACTGCCCAGCGGTGGGCGATCACTCCGAAATGGAAGACATGTGAGAAATCGACCTGACCGAAGGCGACCAGTATTGTTCCGATAAAACTGTTCACACTCTTCTTCAACCGGGTCCAACCGGCGGACCGTAGGTGGTTCCTCCACCTCCCAAAATTTCTGTATCACCTCCGAGAGTACAGAACCGAATAAGGGACTACGAGTCGCTAGGCGTGGGGCAGTCGGCATGACCGGACCCATTACCGCATGGCCCAGTCTGGTGTTGACCGAAACCAGACCAGTCGCCTGCAACACGTGGACACCTGGCACTAACAGGTATCCCAAGGCATCGACACCCAATAAAATGTCTACTGGGCCCGGAATATCGAACTCCGGGTCAGCCAGTGACAACCCAGCGACCAACTGTCGCACCGAGGGCGACAACCGTACGTGAGGGTGTGAGCCCATCACATTAGGCATGACTAATGCCGTGACCGTCAGATTCACCGATGAATCCACCCGTGACGAGAGAGTAATCCGACATACTCCCTTAACGGAACCGACTTCCGTGTTCCCAATTCCCCGAATGGAATGTGGGTACTCCCTTACCGAAATGCCCAACCGTCTTATAAGGTTGCACGAGACTAAGCACCCCTGGGCCCCCGAGTCCAATAGTGCTCGTGCTACACAAGATTTGCCGTCCGAACTCCACGCTATCACCGATGCGGTGGGGAGCATGACCGTCTGTGGAGTGGCGGCACCCTGTAAGTGGGCAACGTGTCCCTAGCGGGAACCCCCGCGGGATCCGAACCCGCTCAGACCTCCGTCGGCCTGGTAACTCGGCTGCTGATATGCCACCGGTGGCATATCAGACCGCATGTACATCAGGGGGTCCCAACCCGCATAATAGGCCCCTCGCTGTCCCGGTACCCGACCATACCGGACTGCGAACGGTGTGCTCGGTGGCCACCGTGGATGGAGGGGGGAGAGCGGATCCAACCTGGGGCGCTCTAGGAATGGGGGCGACATCCGACTGTTCGCCTCCCTGTTCGCCTCCCAGAGCGACGGGCAGGGTGGCGCAGAAGGTGGTGGGCTCCCAGCCTTCGCGCCACTCATAGGTGCCATCTGACACCCGCCCGTAACACGCGGTGAGCCAGCGGCCCGAAGTGCTCGCTGACCCTGGACAGCGGCGACCGAACCCCGGCTGTCCCGCCTGTTACCCCCCGCGCTGCCCCCTTCCCCTCAGGGGGGGTCCCGTCCGCGGGTACCCCAGTCACCCCGTCGGTGACTCCCGTTGCCCGGAGGGGGACTGGGTCCGGCCCTGGTTGGGCCCTGTGACCGACCAACCTGAGTCCGGCCCTGGTGACCGTCCGATGGGGCTGACCGGTTCAGGCACAACACGACGTGGTACTTGCCACCGCAGCCCTCACAGGGGGACGCCCGTGAGCACTCGCTCAGCGGGTGCGGCCCCAAACAACCGAAACACAATCGGTGGCGGAAGACCACCTTCCTGCGGGCAGCCACACCGAGCGCCTTAAAGTTGGCGCAACTGGTCACCTCATGACCGGCACTGTCGCAGTGCACACAGCCGTCACCCGACGGCGCGGCACTCAAAACGCCAAATTGTTTTGACCGACCACCCCCCCGTGGGGGTGGGGGGCGCGGCCCCTCCCGCATCCCCGCGGGTTGGCGCTGCACACTGGCCTCCGAATCCATGGTGTCGCATCGCCTGCATTCACCCTCCAAAAACTCCGTTAATTGGACGAGCGTGGGCAGTTCCGAGCTACTGCCCCTATGCAGCTGTTCAAACCGACTTTGAACAGCTGCAGGCAACCGTGACAAAACCATATATAACACAATATATGACCATTGGTCTACCGGCAGACCAAGATTCTGAAGGGCCTTAGTGGCCACCAGCACAGGGTTGAGCACCTGTACCCGGATGTCAACATCCCGGGTTACTCTTGGGATGCTGAACAGCTTCCCCAGCTGCGCATCAACCAACCGCCGTTTGTGCTGGTAGCGGTCAAACTATATGACCCGGGCAATCTCATAATTGCCTGCCGTAACCGTTAGGTGACCGACCAACTCCTTCGGTTCACCCCGCAGTGCCATCAATAGCTGGGCCAACTTGTAGGCGCTGTCCAGGTCGTCCCGACCGTGGACCAGGCTATCGAACAAATTGATGAATGCCGGCCACTCATTAATTGCCCCACCGAAGGCCGGAATCTCCAGGTGTGGAAACCGTCCAACCACACCCTTAGGGGGGGGGTCTCCGCTACCCTCCCCGCGGTCATCCCGACGCGACCGCTTAATTTTTTCGGCGCGACGCTCGATGTCGCCCAAGCACTCCATCGCTTGGTCAGCATCCGCGCAGAGCTGCCTCACTGCAGCCACCGAGGCCTCATCCGTAAGCCCGAGGGCTTCAGCCTCGGCAGCCAGCCGACACACCTTCCCGACGCGTGTCATTGCGTCCTCCACACGCTTGAGCAGGACATCGTCCATGTCGGGTCGCTCCACATACTTGTGAGTATGGGTGAGCCATCTCATCTCCTCACGGACACCATATCGCAGTACCGTCAAGGGCGAAGGTGCCATGGTTACCGATTTAATTGTTCCTGGTCCTATGCTTCACTGCCGAACTAAGCACAGCCAGATACCAGCACTTTCCCGTCAGCGCTGGGCACAGAAATTAAAACTAAGTTGTAAAACCCAAGGCAACCGCTAAACAATTAAATCCTAAACAATATTTAATATGGTTGCCCTGTGTACACACACCTTATAAATATATACTCTAAATCAATTAGAGAATGCCACCATGTGTTACAATACAAATAACACACAAAGGTTATTATAAAAAAAACAAAATAATAAGTGGCTTCTTATGAACCACACTTCCTTTGAGGTCAGCAAATCAGCTTAATACCCCTTAAATAGCCCGACCCTGCTGTGTAAACCGAAATAACACTGTAGGACTACAGAACCCGACGTTCCACCGTAAGTAATACAATCTAGGCTTCGCAGAATGACCGTTCAATCCTTTATGCGCTGGTAACAGTAGTTTCCGACTACAAATTTATAACAACTGTTAACTAAATTGGCACTTATACTTTCACTTACCGAAAATGAACTTTAATCGTGGTATACCGACCACAGACTCATTGCCGACTTGAGCCAATCTGGGATATTCTTTTCTCCCAACTACAATGTGACAAAGGCAGCCCTACAACCGTGAATCATGATTTCCCACTAGGAAACCGCGCTCCTGCTACCAAAATGTTTGATTCCACGCCTCTCCGAACGGCGTGGAATCCTGAGGGGGATTGTGCCTTTGCCACGTGAGAGAAAAGAAGTGATGAAATTTGTTTATTTACCTTGTCACCGTAGACAGGAGATTGAAGGCTCGATTCGAGACAGGAATTCGGGAAAGGGGGCACAGGGGATAGGATAGGAACCGAATCACTATCGTTTCGCTGTCGCTGCCCGATGACGTGGAGTCGCCGTCCGAATACGACCTTGTGCTTCACAACACAAATCACTCAACCGATGACGTGAATCTACTTATTTCAATCAATAGCCCGACGCTATGAGGTAGATTTACACTATGACCAGGCCCGATGCCTGTATGATAATTGGTACACCGAAATACCATCACGGGGCCCGAGCCGCCATGTTATTCTCACCGATGAGAAAGACCAAGAGAGAAATTAACCTCCAATTTTACATCTCGTTCCGGTACGAGTGACATCTGCGGTCCGTTTCCGCTTAGTAATGTGCCGATTACTCGCGACCGATTCGCGCAACAAAAAACCGGTGCGTTTCCGACGCATAAATATTAAACAATTATGTTGTCTGTTAAGTTATTAATAGTTGTTATATATTAGACAAACTTATCATATTCTGATAGGGCGTTCGCTGCGTAGTTGGCACGATGGATTGACATTTCATTCTGGGCATGCCATCCGATATAAAAACTTTTTTGGGTTTTTGGTTCTTTTGCGTTTCATCATCACGAATTCATGAATTAATTTTATTTTTACTTTCATTTTCACTTTGTCATATAGACCATATTAAGCGAGTATATTAAAAAATTAAAATACGGTGACAGTTTGGCGCGAAAACAGACGCGGACAGAGCTCTGCTCAATCTCCTTCTCCCTTCTTCTCTGTTCCTTAATGGCAGCTACTATTATGTACGTCACTTCCTCTGATGGCGTGTTGAAAACGGGAAATATTAAACTGCACATCAATAATACTGATTTTCACAGCAAATATCAGAAATACTGCGGTAGTTTAGGTGAACGGTAAAGACAGTGAGCGAAACGAAGCCCCCTTTATGCTTCGTATTAGGTTTAACATGTAAGAACAAAAAAAATACTTAAAACAAAAAATATTTTTGCTGATCCTTTTTTGCTGTGAATATCAGTATTTTTTCTGTGCGATTAAATATGCTGTTTAAAACAAGTGCTCTTTGACGTTGCTTTAAATTTCGTATTTTTCGTTGAAAATCAATACTAATTTAAATTAAAACTTGAAAAGCCCCTTTTATGTTTTCGGTTTCAAAATATGTGATAAATCTCTGGACCGAAGATTCTCTATTGAGAGCAGAATCTTCCATTCTGCATACTTTCAACCTAGCCGTACATCTCCAGCTCACATAAAATCGGATTTCTGTCGCATGGTGTTTCCGCTGGTATATTGTGGTTTAATTTTGATGGCTAACAAGAGATGCTCTGATAACTCATCTGCTTTAAATGAAAATGAAATGAAAATGAAAATGAAATAATTTTATTTTGCCTTATTAGACATACAAACAAAACATACAGGATACATAAAAACAGGCAAAAAAGGAACGGTCTCAGCATGTGCTGTGAATGTGAATAATAATATTTATTATTATTATACGTAACAAATAATTATAAGTATATAAATATTTACATTAGAATATATATATATAAGTATATATATATATATATATATTTATAGTATGTATAGCCATAAGTATGTGCATATGAATATATTAATATGGTACCCATGTCATTTAGATTGAAAACATTTAAGTTATACATAGTTCTAATATAAGTATAGGATAATAAATATGCAAGTAGAAATACACCTTTACAAGTAAAAACAAATTTTGATTCAGGAAAAATATAATTTAATTTATGGAAAGTCCACAGTAAAAAAAGTATTTGTTTATGAACCACAAGATCATTACCAGTAAAATCAGAATGAAGACAGACGTATTGATTGATACTAAGACATGCTAGGTATTGCGAAACCCTTCACATAAGCCCACCATCAGATAAATCATACATACATACACATTATTTGACGACCCGAATAGCCAAGTCGGCAGTGACGCTGCCTACGAAGCCTAGGGTCCCGGGTTCGAGTCCCGGTGGGGGCAAATATTTGTTTGAGGAGAACGGATGTTTGTACCCTAGTCATGGTTGTTTATCTATCTAAGTATAATATTTATCAATATAAGTATGTGTATCGTTGTCTAGTACCCAAGATACAGGGAATCCTAGTTTGGGGCTAGATCAATGTGTGTAAATAGTGTCCGAGGTATTATTATTATTATTAATATTATTATTACATACATAGTTGTCAAGTATTTTCCCACACCGGGTGGTAGACGCACAGTTACTGTATGCAACGTGACATTAATAGGCATAGTATGGTTTGGCCTCAAGATATTTGCAGTCTGGAATTATATGAGTGTGACGTCCTACGGTACACGTGTGTAGGGCCAGAAACAATGTATGTATATGTTGCCGGCAATCTGTATAATCCGGTATTATATATAATCCCTAGGTAATATATATAATGCCTAAAAGGTGCAGGTAATGCATGAAATATTATTTATTTAATACTTTGCCTAGGTATTACATATAATACCCAATGCGCAGCCGGTAATGTATGAAAAAGCGTAAAACACTGCGGTGAACGGTAAAGGGGGTGAGCGAAGCTTAAAACTAAGTATATTTTGTTAATCTTACATGTTCAACCTAACACAAAAAAATACTTAAAACCAAGTATTTTTTGTTTTTCTTACAAGTTCAATCTAACACGAAGGATAAAGGGGATACCCCTCACCTAAGCTACCGCAGTGTATTGCCCTGATATTCTACCAAAATATATTTATTTTACATATTGCCGGTGGCCAACTAGGTATTCTATATAATCTCTGGGAAATGTATATATTACCTAGGTAGAGAAATGTAATGGACATTAATATTAATAATATTTCATACATTACCTGAACGCCCCAGGTAGTATATATATATAGTATATATAAATGTTGGTATTTATGGCCCCACATTAGGACACCCTGTGTCGTGGGAAACAGCGAGTTTACTTACTTAAAAAAAACCCGGTCTATTTTATTTCCCCACACTATTCGTAAAGTTTCTTCTACACTTACTTGCACTAATCAAAAGGTATTTTCATATACGGGTTGGTACTGGTACTATACAATATGTATAAAATCTATAGCTGCCGCGATGGGCTAGCCCCAAATGAACAAAAGAGGAGTTCATTTCGAATAATATATCACATCCAGCATCAAGTTATATAATTGTAATGCTTCCTTTTCCGACATTAAACAAGCGGCACTGAATGTCACAGCAGCCCTTAAACCTTCGGAGGAGCAACTTCCACGGAATTCTAATTTACTCGAAGCAGTTAAACAGAACCATGTTTAAATTTACGATTCCACGGTAATGGGGGATGAAAGTTGCAGTTAAACTGTTGATAGCTCATTGCAGCAGCCTCTCACTATCAAAGAGATTTATCTTTAACGGCTGCTCATCAATTAAAATATTCGGTTCTATCGTCAAGACAAGTAGGCATTCAAAAGAATGTAAACAAGCAAACATCCTGCGGCCGTCCAAACTAAACATAGATTAAATTTTCAAACATTACTTTACTTTTGATTGTAGCCTGTGGATTGGGCTGTCTTTTGTATACAAATTGACCTTTGTATACAATCATTTAAGTACCTACCTGTCTTGACTATATATTTAAGTAGTAAATTATGTTTTATGTTGTACACATGTTTACCCCTGCTACACAATCAACCCATTTCATCCTTACTTGGTTTGCTGGAGGAGATCTCTTGTCTTGAGATAAGCTCGCCCCTGTACACTATTTATATGTTATCACCCTTTCTATATGTTGTTTGTGTGCAGTAAAGAAATTAGAAATATATATACACAAATGTCACTATGATCAAAGTCTAAAGATAAATAGAGAGTCAAGCACTAATATTGGGTTAAGAATTTGTATAGAACGTCAGCGTTCATACAAATTCTATGGAACAAACAAATATTTATAAGTATATTATATGCACATATAGGTACATTGCTTATACCCAAGGATACCCTGTCTCGTCACAATCAAAGTCTCAATTTCTTTATTACTGTAGTTATGTACATACTCGTACATCTACTTAGTAAACAGTTTTTTTTTCCTCTTCTCTACATTAGACCACTGTGGGAGCAGGAGGGCGAAGATTGATTTTTAGCGTCATAGCGTCACGCCTTTTCCCATACGGGGTGGCAGGGGCATAATCGTGCCCACTTTGAGCCAGTTATTCAATACTCCATTTCGCGTGACAGTGGGCTAGTCCGATGTTTTCCATTGCCTTTAGAACGTCATTTTAACATAAATTAATTATCTCATTGGTACATGGTCAGGAATCGAACCTGCATCTCCTGTGTGAGAAGCAAGCGTGAAACCACCACGGAGCTCTTTTTTTGCAGTATTGTATTGACTTTTAGATCTATTCAAAAAATTGGTTGTGTTTAACAAATACAAATATTTCAATTATTATAAATAATATGCAGGAATAAACAATTAAAAAATTATTAACAGCGAGTGCTGTGTTGAGTTTGATCGTGGGAACCAGATACAGCGACGTAACACACATATAAACATCCAAGACCTGTGGTTTTTTCTTCCGTTCCAGCCGCAATTCGAACCCGGGACCTCGCTTGGAAGGCACTGCCTCGAATTGCAATGCCACAGAGGTCGCCATCTTATGTCAGGTTTACCACGACGTTCCATTCAAATTCTATGGAATGTAAAAGTTGACTCAAAATGAGTGCTGACTCGTTTTCTATATTTAAGGAATTTATAAGAACATAGGTTTTTTTAGGATTCCGTACCCAAAGGGTAAAACGGGAACCCTATTACTTAGATTCCGTTATCCGTCCGTCCGTCCATCCGTCCGTCTGTCACCAGGCTGTATCCCACGAACCGTGATGGTAGATAAATTAAATTTTCACAGATGATGTATTTCTGTTGCCGCTTTAACAACAAATACTAAAAAACACAATAAAATAAATACTTAAGGGGGCTCCCATACAACAAAAGTGATTGTTTTGATCGTTTTTGCTTGATTTTGATAATGGCAACAGGTAGACGCTTGAAATATTGAAAAATGAAATTAAATATTATTTAAAAATAAATAACTGAATTAAAATAAAAACCAATATTTAAGGGGAGCCCATACAACAAACGCGTTTTTTTTTTTGCCGTTTTTATAGATAATGGTACGGAACCCGTCCTGCGCGAGGCCGACTCGCACTTGGCCGGGTTTTTTAAAGTGATTTTTATACTAATTATTCAGCTGAGAGACAAGTAAGGTGAGTTTCAAATAGATGAATATTTGCGATATATGTGAACCTACCACATATTTCAATTGATTTCGTTTTTGTAACTACTTCTAATGCATTAACGGTTGATACGTTGGAGCATCACTCATGCATCAATGTTGGGGTATCGCTGACGAAGCCCAGTATCCGCACTACTTTTGACTAAGCCATCAAGGACTTTAAGTGATTGCGTCGAACGTAAAGTATCAAGTATACGAAGTTAGGTACTTCAGGACTTTAGTGCTTTGACTTTGTTACAAAGGTGCCTATACAGGGTGTAACAGAAAGGTGCAGTCATATTTATACTAGGATTATTAATTTGAGGCCAGAAATGTAAACAAACAACTGTCATTTTCCAGTACATATAAAGTATAAAATGTTTGTCAAAGTCAACAGTTTTGTTCTAGAAAATGACAGTTGTTTGTTTACATTTCTGGCCTCAAATTAAAAATCGCAGTATAGGGCATTGTCAAGGACATCATTCTGAACAACTTTCTATATGAAACCGTTTTGATCAGAGCAACTTTATTTTTCATCCGTATTTTTTTGGGCTGGACGGTCAGCTGAGTTGTAGGGAGAAGTGAAAATCAAAGTTCTCTGATCTCTGATCAAATCAGTTCCATAGTAAAAATTGTTCGGAACGATGTCGATCAATTAAAATTAATCAAAACTTCTTTATGACTGTAGATGTTTACATATACGTACTTAGCAAATGTCATATTTTGCGCTTCTCTATATTGGACGACTGTGGGAGAAGTAGGGCGAAGCAACTCTCACGGATTGGTTTTTAGATCTCTTGTAAAAATGGTTGTGTTTAACAAGTACGATATTAATTATTATAAATATTTACAAGATTCTTAACAGCGAGTTCTGTGTTGACTTAGATTAACCCCAAATAATCCCTTCGTTTAAGTAATCTTGAACATTGTGATATATCCCTTTTTAGACAAAGTCGCTTTTGCATAGTTTTTAAATTGCTCAAATGGTATTTTAGAAATTTCGAGAGGTATCTTGTTGTAGTAGAGATTACATTGACCTTTGAAAGAATTGCTAACTTTCGCGGGTATAAACCGCAATTAGACTGTGATTATTTCTTGGGTTAATATTTCGTTAAATTTGGAAAATGTTTTAAGGTTATTGCGTACATACATACATTATATTTTCGAAAATAAATTGACTAGCTTACAGATAGTATGTCGATTTCTTTAAAACGTTCTCTTAATAGTTCGAATAGCTATTTTCTGTAACATAAAAATATTTTGAATATCCACTGCATTCCCCCACAACAAGATATCATAAGACATGAAACTTTGAAAGTAACTAAAATAGACAAGCCTAGATATAAGTCGCAGAACTTAAACTACCAGCTAATTAATCTATGTGGACCCCACTGCAATTTGCTAACATTAGTTAATCCAAGAAACTTCGTATTATTTAAGTGTGAATTTGATTCACTTAGTTTTAGCGCTTAACAATAAATTATTAACTGTGAACCAATTCAAGGTAAGCGACAATATCATAAACACCATTTTGTCTTTCAATTTTCAATATCATCAGCAAACAATACTATGTCAGTCAATTTCTCCACCATGAAAGGCAGATCATTAATATATACCAGAAATAAGAAGAGGCCCAATATGAAACCTTGTGGAACGCCATTTTTTACACCGGATCTATCAGATTTAACGCCGTCGACTTCTGCCTTTTGAATTCTATTGCTTTAGTTATTTTACAAACAACCCCCTTAAATACCCTTTCAGTTACACCCTGTATATGGGATTCGCTTAGGTATTTGAAGGCCCCGTTAAGTATTACGACCAATTTGCGTATGTTGAGATATTTGGAAGGCAACAATGTCATTGCACATCTCTAAGTAGCGCGGTGACACTGCCAGGTAATAGGAAATTGGGCACATTTAGCGAGGGCGATTCTTTACACTTAATATGGACAAAATAGTTTTGAAATAGTTACTTGTTATTTGTTGATGTTGTTGTCTTCTTTGGCGCCATCTAGCGACAGACAAGCCTTTCGTGACGCTCCGTATTCATCTTAATTAGAAATACTGTTTAAGTAATTTTATGTACACACGTATCATAAAACCTCTTTACTGTGTACAAAAACCACACGTTATGATCAGCATAATGTTAAACTACTTGGTAAAAACTCATTTCTTATCTGAAAAATTACACATTATGACCATAATGTGTAATTTTTCTACATATTGTGACATTCAAATTTCGAACGCCGACGCCCGCCTGCGTGAAGTTGGTACTACTGAACAAGCTAACTAAACAACTGCAGAGCCACAATGCCGGTCAAACATGCGGTTCCTGAACACATCAAAGAGAGCTTATGATATGTGTGTAGATAAACTAGTGTATGTAACTGTACATAATTAGGCATTAAAACTCTCGAGTGATTCGAGTATTAATGCCCTCCATTATGTAGCAGTCACATAAACTACTATAACATTAAATATTATTTATTTGTGCAATATAATGTGTACTTAACTGTTTATTTAAATTGCATGTAGTTCAGGGCTGTGGCGGCAACTCTCTACCTTTTACGGTTCATGCGATAAAGCCCGCTGATGGACAGACGGACAGGCAGACAGAACGACGGACGGACACTGGAGGCTGGAGGTCCCGTTTGGCCCCCTTCTCTTCTTAATATAGCTACACAAAGTTTGAATATCAAAACATCGGATGCTCAAGGACAACCGGAAACCAAATGCCTTGCCTGGGGTACTATCCACTACTTAATCTTTAATCTCGCTTGGGAAATAACAGAGCGAAAACGCCATCTACCGTGTTACCACAAAAAATATTAAACAGCGTTTAACCTCAAAACAAACGGCAAATCCCTTACGTTTTTGTTTTCAACAAGTGTTGAACAGTAGTTAATTTTTTTGTGGTAAGGCCCCTAACTGTCTATTAAAATAATGTATTCAAAGAAATGTATATGTGTTACTTGACAAAAATTCTAAGGCCTCAAAACTAACCGTACACTCATTTGTTTAGTTTGGTTTAGTTTGGACTGCGTATACGGCAGCCTGTCATGTTTTTTTTAATAATTTTATCTATACACCTATAACAAACCCTCTTTATTGCGTCCAAAAACCGCCCGTTACGACCAGCATCATGTTATAATACTTTGTAAAAACTCATTTCTTATCTGAATATTGATACATTATGTCCATAATGTATCAATTTTCGACAAATTATGACATTCGAATTTCCTGCGCGCCGCCCCTAATTTGTCTGTGAAGTTGGTACTACTGAAGAAGCTAAACAAGTGCAGAGCAATGATCAATGCCACAATGCCGGTCGAAAATGCGGTTCCTGAACAAATCAAAGACAGCTTATGATATATATGTGTGTGTACACAATTAGGCATTAAAACTCTCGAGTGATATTATTATGAAACTCGCCTTCGGTTCGTTTCATAGACCCACTCTCGAGTTTTAATGCCCTCCATTATGTATCGCTCACATAAACTACTATTAAATACCTAATTCTTTACTATAAGTGCCAGTTTATTTAAGGAGCAACCTGCCTGGGTTATGCACCACAAGTAATCTCGTTTCGTTACTTGTTGATGCGTAAATATTCCTCATTGTCCTGTTGACAAAAACACATTATTGATATTATTTCACGACATCTTTCACGAAATTGGCAAAAATATTAAATACTCTGTGTCACATTCACATAATTATCGCTTTCGTACGAAGAAGAAGAAAAGTCAAAGTACTTTATTACTGTAGATATTTACATATACTTAGCAAACGTCAATTTTGCCTCTTCTCTACATTGGACCACTGTGGGAGAAGCAGGGCGTAGAAACTCCCACAGATTGATTTTTAGATCTCTTTTAAAAATAGGTTTTGCTTAACTATTACAAATATGAAAATTGCAAATTCCCAACTCCATACCAGTGCTACAAGTACGACCCATTCATATTTTAGGCAGAACGAAATTTGTAACTCCTAAACAGGGTGTAACTGAAAGGTGAACCCCAATTTTAAGGGGTTGTTGGGGACAACATTCTGAACAACTTTCACTGAAGTCAAATTAAATCAAAATATTCTCTATTCTGTTGGATAATAACATATATCTTAGGGCACGTTATTTATTTAATTCTAGGTTACGTTCCTAAAGAAACTCTGAGGTAGCTCTTTTTCAAAGGAAATACTTATAACTAATATTACATTGATTTCATTTATGTTTATTTTTAAGATAGTTAAAGCAGTTTATTACCAAGGATTTACGTCTTCTACACTGGCCTACAAAACTAAGTACTACACTTTTAAAATGTATTTTTTTCTTAACTATAGAAATCAGAGATTTGAAATAAAAAACGTTGTATAGAAATTTTTATCAGCTTTCTTTGAAACTATAGTACACATTTAAACTCTTTTTCGAGTCCTTTTTATTTCGAAAGTATACCTTGTTTACTTATAAAGTTATTGCAATTTTAAAAGTGTGATACTTAGTTTTGCAAGCCAGTGTAAATAATTTGACAATTAGTAATATCCCTTGAAACATACATAATCTACTTTTAATAAACGTTTTGAATTTATGTGTCGGTAAGCTTTGAATAGTATCGGGGACCTCATTGTAATTTGGCCGATGAACGAATTGGAAATTATGTGGAGTCTTATAGAGTAGATGGGCAGTTTATTATTTTTTCTAGTATTAAAATTATGGTTATCGCATTTTTTTTAACACGTGGATATTTTTCTTGGCATACAATAGGGTGGCCCAAATACCGTGGATCAAACGAACCAGGGTGATAGAGGAGGTGATTTCCAACAAAAAATATTTCTACAGCATGGTCATAACTTAATTGGATAAAAAGTGATGATCATTTTTGGTTTTTTTCAAATAAACTGCCGATTTTTTTACAATTTCATTAATACAGAGAAAAGTTGATAAAAAACACCAAAACAAAAGGTGTTGTATTATGACCAGATAATGTATCATTACAAAAAAAAAAGAATTGCAGCTCTGGGTACCTAATTTAAGAAGCAATTAATTTTTTCCCGTAAATTTTGAAGCATTACAAAAAAATACTACTCACTTTGAGAGCACCCTGAGTAAAAAAAATGTACTACAGAAAAGTGACCCTGTATTAAAAAAACTAGCCGATTTAATGCTGATTTGAATGAGGTATAACACTTTAGTGTCAGACTTTCAGTTCAGGTTTTATGCGAGTTTTTTTCATGTCAAGGAGCAAATTTGTTAGAAAGGAAAATTCGAATAAAAATTATGTAGTAATTAAAAAACCATCTTGAAATAAAAGAACAACAATTATGAGTCGATAATTTTATTACATTATTTTTTTACAGTAAATGCTCAAAATTCCTGCCTCTAACCATTATGCACAATCTGCACCGCCTAATAAAATTGGTACGTAATCGCCGGAAGGCACCTCTGTTATTCATAATTTGTACTTTTGCAAATTCGAGTTTTCGTCGTAATTCTTGTTCAGTGTTGTTCTCTTTTTGATATACCACTTCTTTGAAATAGCCCCAAATAAAAAAGTCTAACGGATTAAGGTCGGGCGACCGGGGTGGCCATGCAACAGCTCCTATTCGACCAATCCACCGGTCGGGGAAGCGCTCATTCAAGTATTGTCGAACTGCTTGAGCGTAATGAGGCGGGGCACCGTCCTGTTGCAGCCACATTTCTTCTCTTATTTCTTCCGGAACTTCAGCTTCGTTGAGTAATGGATTCAAATCATTTTGTAAAAAATTTAAATACTCAGCACCGTTTAGCCTTGGTGGCATTTCGTGTAGCACCAGCTTCTGGTCAATGATACCAGCCCACATGTTAATGCCAAACTGATGCTGGAATCGATCATTTCTGATGATATGTGGGTTCACTCTGGAGTAGTAGTGTAAGTTATGGATGTTAAAAATTCCCATTCTTCTAAAATTTGACTCATCCGACCATAACACTTTATTGAAAAACTGAGGATCCTCTCTGTGTAGTCTTAACATCTCTCTACAAAATCTCACTCTAGGTTCATAGTCAGCTGGCAGCAAAGCTTGAACTCGTTGCACGTGGTAGGCATGATATCGGTTTTTTTTAATAATACGCTGCACCGTCGAACGTGGGATCCCGAGATTTCGCGATATTTGGCGTTGGCTAATACCGGGGTCCAATCGTAACTCTCGCAGTATTCGCTCTTCATTGTCAAATCGTACCACAAATCTCTCTCTCGGAGCATGCGTACCGGGTAAGACTCCCTCCATGTACGCATTATGCACACGCAAAAAGACCCTGTAGTCGGGGAAACGGTCTCGGTCAGGGTACCGTTGTTGATATTCCCTGGCAGCAGCCCGAGCATTGCCGTCGCAGAAGCCATAAAGGTAATGCATTTCTGCATACTCCCTTTGGGTGTACTCTCTCCTCGCAGCAGCCATCTTCCGTTTATCTAGCCAATCCGTAGCGATTACAAAGTCCGGTTCACACAGCGTAGGTCACAGGTAGGCAATCTAACACAAGTCCAATAACGAAGCGTAGGTCACAGGTAGGCAATACATAGACAAGTCCAATAACGATGCGTAGGTGATAGGTAGGTAAGGTCACAAGTGCAGAATACGGGTGCGTAGTCACAGGCGGAAAGCGAGTTACTAACAAAGAAAGATGCTCACGCGCTTCCCCCGGCCCCACCCCGCCGGCCCCCCTCAGAAATCGATCAGTGTTAGAAGAGGACAAGAGATGTCAGAGAAAAGAACCAGTTCTCTGATCACTGGCTTCCTGCGTAGAGCCCCGCTCCACCCAGCATTCTTCTACCTGAACTGAACTGATAACGCCACGCCAAGACGGGCGTTCTGACCTTTTTCGACAAAGGATTGAAATGGTTAGTGTGAAAGAGAGGCATAGTTTCTTAATTATGACGCTTTTTCGATAAAAGATTAAAGAAAAAATGTTCATTCAATGTTTAGTGTGAAAGAGTTTCTTTCCATTTCATAAATCCTAAGTGTGACAAGCACAGAGCAGTTCTAGCAATCCAACGTACAGAAAACTAGCCGTTTATGATAACGATGATAAAGTTTTAGAAGAATGGGAATTTTTAACATCCATAACTTACACTACTACTCCAGAGTGAACCCACATAAATGTTGTTCTTTTATTTCAAGATGGTTTTTTAATTACTACGTAATTTTTATTCGAATTTTCCTTTCTAACAAATTTGCTCCTTGACATGAAAAAAACTCGCATAAAACCTGAACTGAAAGTCTGACACTAAAGTGTTATACCTCATTCAAATCAGCATTAAATCGGCTAGTTTTTTTAATACAGGGTCACTTTTCTGTAGTACATTTTTTTTACTCAGGGTGCTCTCAAAGTGAGTAGTATTTTTTTGTAATGCTTCAAAATTTACGGGAAAAAATTAATTGCTTCTTAAATTAGGTACCCAGAGCTGCAATTCTTTTTTTTTTTGTAATGATACATTATCTGGTCATAATACAATACCTTTTGTTTTGGTGTTTTTTATCAACTTTTCTCTGTATTAATGAAATTGTAAAAAAATCGGCAGTTTATTTGAAAAAACCAAAAATGATCATCACTTTTTATCCAATTAAGTTATGACCATGCTGTAGAAATATTTTTTGTTGGAAATCACCTCCTCTATCACCCTGGTTCGTTTGATCCACGGTATTTGGGCCACCCTGTATATTCATGTATTGAGAAGTCATGTCAGAATGTTGATCTCCTTATACTTGTCGCTTAGCGAATCCTTCAGACCGAGTTCGTAAATGGCACGTATAGCCCGTTTCTGCAGAATATAAAATAAGCGATTTATATCCGAGGCATTACCCCACAGCTGGACGCCATAAGACATCAAGCTGTGGAAGTAGCCGAAGTAAACTAATCTCGCGGTCTCTATGTTATGGACCGTGTAATTAATTGGTCGTTATAAACAATGCCCGCGCAGTTTGAATAATGCCCAAAAGAGGGCAGTGTGATAACAACTCTTAGAATAATCAAATCGCACGGGCATTTTATATAATGCCCATCACCTATGGGGCAGAACAAAATTTATTTTCAGTGGTACTCTGCTGCCCTATGATAATATCGTTGTTCATACATGTTCAACCTAATACGAAGGATAAAGGGGGCTTCGCTTGACAGCCATCAAGCACCATGTTATCTTTTTAATACTGTATATATGTCAGAATTACATGATAAGGCGTCGGGTCCATAGTCAAAGTTATTCTTGCTGATTTCCAACAACCCTTTAAACATGATAACTCTGCTACAGCCTGTACATCTGTAGCAAGATTACAATGCTTCAGACATCAATGTGTGGGTGTTAAGTGTGTAGGTATGTGTAATGTTATTATTGGCTATGTTTTTGTGTGTGAATTTCCCCTCGTTTGCATACGTTATGCGGATGAAGTCCCATTCCGGGAATGGACTCTTCAATTTATGAATATGTTTGCAGATGGTTCGGCAAGGTCCGCAAAAAGTAGCAAGGAGAATAATTAGTTAGGCAGGTACCTAATTAGTTAGGCAGGTACCTAATTAGTTAGGCAGGTACCTAATTAGTTAGGCAGGTACCTAATTAGTTAGGCAGATACCTAATTAGTTAGGCAGGTACCTAATTAGTTAGGCAGGTACCTAATTAGTTAGGCAGGTACCTAATTAGTTAGGCAGGTACCTAATTAGTTAGGCAGGTACCTAATTAGTTAGGCAGGTACCTAATATATATATATATATGCACATGCTCACGCCTTTTCCCCGGAAGAGGGGTAGGCGGAGACTAAAGACCTCCACTTGCTTCGATTCTGGCTTGCACCTCTCGCTACCTCAACATGCAGAAACCTCTTCATACAATCTCGCGGGTTACGCGCACTTCTTATTTGCCCCTTCACTGATCAATCGCCAATTTGGTTTTTGCAGGACCTCCTTGTTCGACTCCTGAAATATAGGTGGTAAACCTAGGTAGTTAGTTAGTTCAGGGGTCAAGGATCCCGATGTTAATACCTTGGACACTATTTACATACATTGATCTAGCCCCAAACTAGGATTCCCTGTATCTTGGGTACTAGACAGCGATACATACATAATATAGATAAATATTATACTTAGATAGATAAACAACCATGACTAGGGTACAAACATCCGCTCTCATCAAACAAATATTTGCCCCCACCGGGACTCGAACCCGGGACCCTTGGCTTCGTAGGCAGAGTTACTGCCGACTCGGCCATGCGGGTCGCCGTATTCACTATGGGATATAATATATATAACGTCGATACATACATATATATATGAATATGCTCTCGCCTTTTTCACGGAAGCGGGGTAGGCAGAGACTAAAGACCTCCACTTGCTACGATCCTGGCAAGCATCTCTCGCTTAGTTCAACATTCAGAAATCTCTTCGTACAAGCTCGCGGGTAACGCGTACTTCTAATTGTTTTTGCAGGACCTTCATGGCAGTCCGGTCTGATCTCCTTTCACTCATCCTGACTCCTGAAATACTAGTTATATAGTATATAGTGAATATGTAGTGAATATATATAGTGAAATAATAGTAGTGATAAACCTAGTTCAGGGGTCATGGATCCCGATATTATGTTACTACATATGTTTGTGACAAATAAATAAATGTTTAAATGTTTAAAAAATCACCTTTCAACGTTCACCTTTCTCAATCTCTGATCTGTGACACTATAACTTCCTTCAAGCTAAGTTCAAATTTTTTGTTTTGTATCAGTACGTCAAAAACATTTTTGACGTATTCATACAAAACAAAACAAATCTTGTGATTTAATAGATATGATATCCCATAGTGCGTAGCCGGCCGACTACGCACTATGGGATGTTACAGTGATATTACAGTGATATTTTTTAGGAACCCAAAGTTGTAGGTGGTGATTACCACTCTTTCCCCACCACACTACTAAGCGACACTACTGGTAGTGTCGTGAGTATTTCCTTTTCCTTCTATGCTACTGATCCAGTAGTATCGTAGTAGTAAAATACCCACGACGCTACCAGTAGTGCCGCTAAGTAGTGATGGTGGGGAAAGAGTGGTAGTTTCACTAAAAGGGGGGTTTTTTGACTGCATATAAAAATATTTATATCTAAGAGAAGATAAGATAAGATAAGATAAAGTTTATTCGTACTTTCTACCATTTTTAAGATTACAATGAAATTGTTGTACACGGTGTCATCAATATAATTTCGACTTGAAACCCCTAAACTACTTAATAAACCTGTAGGAATTGTGAATCTGTGATCTGGAAGCAGGGCAGCATTGATTCGCCTGGCTTTCATTTAATGTGTATATGATAAATTAATAACCATAGACTATATAACCACACTTACTAGCTTTGGTCAATTCAGGTTTTACTTGTTCAACTGCTTGAACGCATAGTAATTCATAGGGAAAACGTGAGTATTTCTTGACTTCTGTTAATTTCGCACGGAACTAAGGAAAGAAATCACAAAGGTCCGAAAAAACACCTAAGGTCGTCGTCACCAAAGAGTTGGAAGGTCAATGGTAGTAATGATCACAAAACAGAAGAAAACGCGAAGAGAAAATGTGGTCGTTATAAAACAAAACAACGAGATTGTCTTTTTTATTATTGTAACAGTTCTTGTTCTTCGGTTTTAGCACAGACCAGCTTTACCCATCTCCATCATCATCAAAATAGCATTTCCTGGATAATAAAAAACCATGTCTCGCCAACGACATCTAATGTCACATTTGGAACTATAATATTTCCTTTTTTATGATCTATCAGGAAAAAAATCCATTGAAATAGAACTTGCTGGCTCAAATCTAACTGTAGAATAAAACCTGCAGTTTTAAAAGTATACCTTGGCGAGAAAAATGAATAATGGCAACGTTTGCAGTCTACTGGGTTTTTTAAATGAAATACCTAAGTATAGGGTTTGATGGTAGACAATTTTCCAACCATTTCCGACCTTTTCACAATTTTATAGATTGAGATATGGCTAAATAGAAAGCGATTCAGAGCTAATCTTTAGAATATTTTTGACCATCCATGGTGCTTGAGCTTGTTTGACGACCTCGTGAGAGAGATCCCGGGTTCGACCCCCGGCCGGAGATGCAGAAAAAAATCCCGAGGTCTTGCATGTCTATATGTGTTTGACGTCGCTGTTTCTGGTTCCCACAACACAGGGTATCCTAATGTGGGGCCAGAAGCAATGTAAGTGCCTGTATATGTTATGTATGTATTGAGTCGCCTTTTATCCTTCGGGTCTTAGTGGGTAAGGGCTCCGGTATCATATAAGAATAATTTTAATCGGATACTTCTAGATATTTCCAGATACTCAATTTATCTACGAATCATAGCGTCCCGCCTTTTCCCATACGGGAGAACCATTGTGTCCACGTGACTTATTCATTTTGGTATACTAGTACATATTAGGTATCTCTGAATCGATCAAAGCAATTTCCCAACATTAGATAAGCAGACAAAGCACAAGCTCTCCATTGGCTCGTTAGCCATAAATTTTCATAAATCATTCATCCAAGCACTACAAAGCGCTACTTCGCATACTAACCGCACAATTTAAGTAGGCCCCTCGCGCCGTGACGTCATTATGGCGCTCTAAGTTCATTGCATTTTAGCGAGGTGTCTACTTAATTTGTACCAGCTGTGCCACTGCCATGAGTGATGATTATTAGCCAATCAGCGATAGATGGACTTAACATGAATGATTAATGTTCTTGTCATGCTGTCATCTGCGGTTATATTGCTAAACCAAAGCAACATTAATTTTAAGATGTGTTATGTGTAGTACCTAAAGATTTCATAATAATGGAAATAACGAAACGACCTAATACAAAACTAATTGAGCAAATGAGCGAAAAAAATACTTAATTTCGCGACAAAATTACTGATTTGCGCTACTAAGTCTGGGCAAAGTGGTGGGCTAGGGCAGGCGAAGGAAAAAGATGTATTTTTAAAAGATTTATCCTTCGTGTTAGGTTGAAGATAAGAACAACGAAATCAGTCCCTCGTTTTGTATTTTATGTTACTTGAATAAAGGTTTTCATGTGTCCCTTCCAAGACATTTTTGTAATTTTCTCAAACGAAGCCAGTATTTCTAGTCGCGCTCATTTTATGACGCTATTCAGTAATTCAGTCATGCAAAACAAGTATGTTTGCGTATAAAAATCTGGCTTTATAGTCGTACGTTTTAATACTACCCTTATAACACTTACCTATTTTTTAACCTATTATTACCTTTCTGGAAAGATGCTGAAAATTGTAGCAAATTACGGAGGTTCACCATTTACAGGTATCCCGTCAGTGATGAATCCGGTAATTCGATACCCGGGTATTATAATGAACGGTCACACTGAGAGCTCAGAGCTGTGAGTGTCTAGGTATTGTCTGCGTAACAAAGAGGAGCTAAGTGCCGTACCAACGAGGATGGTGCAGTCACACACAGTCCCAGTCTCGGCGGAGTTCTATACACGCTAGCGTCTAACAGACTTGATCAAGACTCAATGTAACTAGGTGTTTTAAGCGGTTGTAATCATTGAGTTACACTTTATTTCAATGGTTGTAATAGATATCATTCTCAATTTGCAATGAAGAAATCGATTTGAAAAAAAAACGTTCTGTTTTCAAAATCTGATTTTCTTTTTAACACCTGGCTCATCATATTTCATAATTCTTTATTGCGCACACACATATTACATTTTATCTATACACGTATCATAAACCCTCTTTACTGCATCCAAAAACCACAGGTTAGGACCAGCATAATGATAAACTTCTTGGTAAAAACTCATTTCTTGCCTGAATATTGATAATTATGACCATAATGTACTAAAGTTTGTCAAATTATGACATTCAAATTTCGAACGCTGACGCCCGCCTGCCTGCCGCCCCTAGTTTGTCTGTGAAGTTGGTACTACCGAACAAGCTAAACAACTGCAGAGCAATGATCAATGCCACAATGCCGGTCGAACATGCGGTTTCTAAACACATCAAAGAGAGCTTGTGATATGTGTGTAGATAAACTAGTGTATGTAACTGTATATAATTAGGCATTAAAACTCTCGAGTGATATTATTATGATCATATCATAATAATATCACTCGTATCATACGTACAAAGGCGAGCTTATCTCTAAACAGAGATTTCTTCCAGCAAACCAAGACATGAAAGGGAAATGTATCATGAAAGGGTAGGCAGTGCACAATATGTAATATCTAATCTATACTAAAATAAAATACATATAATATAAAATACGGAAAACAAAATAAGATAAGATAAGATAAGATAAGATAAGAATCCGTTTATTCACTGTTAAGACACACAGGTATGGTTCACAAAAAAGTAAAAAAAAAAAAGCAAAAATGACCAGATTCCCCATGCGGTGTGCACCGCAACAGCGAATGGGTTCCGACTCAGCATGTGCTGCGGGACTTGCAGCAAGTCCCGCAGCGCTGATATTCTGTCGGCACCTAAATATCGTGCGTGGGTATTATATATGGATGGGTGTTATATAACCTATTTTATTAAAACAACATATAAATTCCTACGTAGAGAGTGAAATAAATAAATGAATAAACAAAAATAACTTGTGTGCATTGTGAAAATATATAAAGTACATAAAAGTATCAGTATCATCCGACTTTAAAACCACAGGGTAACATTATAAAACAAAACACGAGTAACGCGAGTAACGTGAGAGCTCACCGGAACCGAGTCAAACACTTGACTTTTGAAGTGTTAAAAAATGTTTTTTACACATTATTTTAAAATGAGCTATAGACATTAGATCACGGATTGGTGGCGGCAGATTGTTCCAGCACTTCGTAGCCAAATATCTGAAACTGCCCCGAAAAGCAGCAGACCCGTGACGGGGGATCAACAGTAGGCTCGAGGTGGTCCTAGGCTGGTGATGGTGTGGATGTCGCCAGGTAAGTTTTTCGTATAGATAGTCGGGCGTTTTGCGCTTTATTACACCAAATAGGAGCGAGGCCAGATGAAGGTCCCGTCTGCCGGCTATCTTAAGTATGTTGGCATTGTTAAGGAAGGGTGTTACGTGCCCGCGTGAAGGAATAAGGAAACAAAATCTCGCACATGCATTTTGAACCCTTTGGACCAGCCGTTGAGTTCGTTTGAAAAGACAGGGTCCATATACTGATATGCCATAATTTAGCTTTGATAAGACCAAGGACTCGCACAGCGAGATGCGCATTTGCTCGCTTAGAAAGCATCTTATCTTATATAATATACTAAGCCTATAGAAACAGTTCTTGACCATTTCAAGAACATGTTTCTCAAAGCGAAGCTCTTGGTCCATTATAAGTCCAAGGTTGCGAGCCTCATTTACACGCTCAACCAAGACACCCGCGATTGAAATTTGTGGGTTTAGGTTTGTAAGTGTCTTGATTTGATTTTTTGATCCTAAAATCATGTATTTTGACTTAGCTGGGTTCAGGACCAAAGCGTTCCTAACAGCCCAGGCGCCCACCCTATCTAAATCATTATTAATATGGATAACATTGTCATTAAAATTGTCATTATTTAAATCAGTATAAATTTGTAGGTCATCTGCATAAATGTGATATTTGCAATGAGTAATGCATTTTATGATATCAGCACTGTAAATAATAAATAATAGAGGCCCCAATATGGTACCTTGGGGGACACCCCTATCAGTACAGGTGATTTGCGATTCATCACAGGAGCCATCATTCTTCCTTAAAACCACCTGCTGACTACGATTCGTAAGGTAACTTTCGAACCATCTCACCGCGGCCGTGTCAAACCCATAATAACTAAGTTTAGAAAGCAACATACACGAATTGATTGAGTCAAAAGCCCTAGAAAAATCTAAGAGGGTTAGGATAGTGCCATTTCCGGTATCTTGAGCCGCAAGTATATTATCTACGACATCAAGCAGGGCAGTCGTGGTACTCCGGTTCTTTCTAAATCCAGACTGTAGCTTGGGTAATATATGGTTTATTTCCGCAAATGAGACGACCTGATTATAAACAATCTTTTCAAGAATCTTAGATAAATACGGAAGAATGCTGATAGGACGCAAGTCGGATACACTTGGAAATACTTATAGTTATACCAGATTACTAAATACTACTACTGCGTATACCTGCAAATTTAGTTTATATATTATAATGATATACATACTATAACTCTCATCAGGAATACAGAGATATTACGACGTTCTAATGTTGGTGGGGTCGAAGCTTACTTGGTGAGGCGTCAACTGCGATGGTGTGGCCACGTGCGACGGATGCCAGAGGAACGTCTTATACTGTGAACTACAGAACGGAAAACGCAAGCAAGGCGGTCAGTTCTTGAGGTTCAAAGACGTGCAGAAGCGACATATGAAGAGTTGCGGTATCGTCCATTCCACGTGGGAGGAACTCACGGATGACAAGGCAAAGTGGCGACATACGGTGCACACAAAGATCTTCGATTTCGAGGCCCAACGAAGAGCTACTCTTGATGCCAAGCGAGACAAACTACGAGGCAGAACACCTGCCGCAATACAGTACACGCACCAAAATAGCGTGCTGACGTGTGGCCAGTGCAATCGCACTTTTTCCAATAAAATAGGCTACGCAAGCCATATGAGGGCACACGAACGACGCCTTCCCCAGCAGTTACAGTCGCCGTGACCGAACCCGGTCGGAGAACATCATCATCATCACTATAACTCTCACGAAAGAGAGAGGAAGTGCTCTTTTACCCGGTTTTTTGAAAGAGACCAGAGTGTGACTTTCTCTTATAGCGCAAGGTAGTGCGTTCCATAGTCGGACCGCCTGTGTGACCGCCGCTGAATGAGAATTTTGATGTGCGATCATTTGGTCTTCATGCCTTTTCCCCATTCAGATTGCAACAATAGGTAGAGGTACTCAAAACAGACTCAAAAGCAATAAATCATCATAAATCTGAGTGGATAATTAGCTGCACTTAAACACTAATCTCTCATCTGTTACCTATTTAGCCACAAGTCTCCAATTTGTAATTATTCCCGAAGCATCACCGCATCCTATTAGGATATCTCGTCGACGACCTGTCGTCTTCTTTCAACGTCTATTTAAAAGCTTCCAGGCTATTTATACTCCCCAGTTTAACTTGACTTACCCCGCCTCCTGTTAAATGCCTCCTTTAAGTTCCCCGGGGGGTATTGGCTGTAAGTTGAGAGGCCGAGTTGTGTTGGTCGTGGACGAGTACTGCTGGTGCGTGGGTTTTGTTATGATGTCGATGTCAGAAGTGGAATCTGCTTGATCTTTTTACATGGACGAATTGTTGGTCTATTTATGGCTGACGTTACTGTATTGATGTGCGCTGTGAATGGGACGTCCAGCTTTGTTAGAGATGGGTGAAGACGGAAATAAGGTCGATGATTCTTTGTATAGTTTCTGCTTTATCTTATTTGTTTATATAGGCATACTGTGCTGACTAGGTTACAATTCCGGTGATGTAATAGACAGCATATACCTGCAAATTTTAACAGCGAGATAGTGTTGGATATGTGTATGTAGGCCCTTTGATGTTGGAGAAAAAGGCACCCATACTGCAATTGTATCTACGGATTTTTGTAGAAATGAGACAATAGATGGTTTGGGATAAAATCTATTATAAATCCTTATGGATCAATTAATACCCATCCATTGAATAAAAACCCAGGGACAAACCTCAACGGCTTTGCTAAAACATTAGTCATCCAATAAATGTTCAACTTTTAGTTTGAGTCTGATAAGTCCATGTTTAGTTTTCTACTCGAAATATGATATAAAAAATCGGTCAAGTGCGGGTGGTACTCGCACACGAAGGGTTCCGTACCATCGTGATAAAAACAAAACAAAAAGAAAGAAAAAATCACTAAATCCTAACTAGTAAAACCAAAACAAAAGGAAAAATATATGAGTTCTCTGGGAATCGAACCCGGAACTTCAAAATTGCGAAACCGATACGAAACCGACTGAGCCATCTCTAAGTTATTAAGAGCAGCGATCATGATTTTATGAGGTATTTCGCAAGGGCAGGGATATAAAAAAAACAGTTGCTTGTATGGGGACCCCCTTTAATTTTCAAAATTGCTTGTAGTTCATTATCTGTTGCTGTTGCGGCAACAGAAATGCACATTCTAGGACAATTTCAGCTCTCTAACTATTTCGGTTGATCCGATAGAGCCCGGTGACGGACCGACGGAGCGACAGACAGACGGACAGCGGAGGCTTAGCAATAGGGTCCCGTTTGGCACCCTTCGGGTACGGAACCCTAAAAATGGAACTCGTGAAACAGTTTCTACGAAACACTGAGCTCTAAAAAGCCTCCTTACGTTCCCACTCTGGTGCAGTTCAGATTGAAACTACGAAAAATTCAAAACTTATCTCCCCGCTCGAACACACCGCACTTAGAAAGTGTTCCAAATTCGACATTTTACAACAATGCCAACATTCGCAGGGCACTCCTCGATGCATTAAAACTTACTCGCTGGATCCGCGAACACTTCGCTACTCTTGTCAGTTTAGCACAAAGCACGCCCACAATTCCCGTGCAACTCGCTGAAATAGGTTAAGGCGCTGCGTAACGTCAAATTCGGTCAAATGCCCTTCTTTAAAGCGCTATTACTCCAAAAGGAGACGTTTTCCGAATCCCGAAAAAATATATGTTATGTAGACATCCCTTTTATTAAATTTGTATATTTGAAAATATCATATGGCAACGGGAACTCTACCAAACAAATGAAACGTAATACATATTTTTCACCTATTTCTTTAGATCTAAAAATAATATTGATGGTATTCAAAATATCTGGAAACTGTATGTTTTAAATCAAGAAATAATCAGTGGTTTTGAAAAAAGAAACACTATTTTTGCATCGTTCTGCCACAGCGACTCACGTACCATCCATGTTGCAGTGTGAGCTGTTATGAACTTTATTGTGATATGGTTGTGGCCGAAATTTCCACCACTACGTGTCTTGATGCTTTCGCTCGGGTAAGGACACCCTCAGTAGAATGGATTTTTAATAGTTTTGGCATTCTATTACCATGGCATCATAAGGTTGATATTCGCGATGCATTTTCAAGGTCCGCGAGCGCAAGGGCAGTGACAACATCTGTGCGTCTCGTTGGAATGGTGGAATGATAGAACGCAATACCAGTTGACATAAAATCGACCATTCGGAACATGTTTATTTAAATTCAACACCCTTTCCTAGGGTTCCGTACCCGAAGAGTGCCAAACGGGACCCTATTACTAACCCTATACTGTCCGTGCGTCCGTCTGTCCGTCTGTCACCGGGCTCCACCGGATCAACCGAAATAGGTAGAGAGGTGAAATTTTTCACAGAGGGCGTATTTCTATTGCCGCTATAACAACAAATAATGAAACAAACCGGTTTTAAAGTATTAAAACAAGTACCCATACAATAAATTATTGGTATGGCCATTTTCTTAGCCATTTTGTTTTAATTGTTTATCGGTGAAAAGTGGACTCTCCCGATCTTATCGGATAATATATTTAAGGGATTAAATATGACCAGAAATGCATCTTTAGCTTCAATTCTAGGCTAAACTAAAAAATGAAGGATAAATATAGGTCTATTAGAGATAAGAATGGACTTTTAAAATTACCGGATATCTGTTATATTTAATACTTAAAAATATTTTTCGCAATGCATTATTATTCAACTAAATTAACAAGCGCTCGGAGACGAAATCAGTTTCCTATATGAAACTTACACGCAAAAATAGGTAAAAAAAAGGGAAATTTTTTGGTTGCTTTATTTTATTTTTAATGTTATTATTACAGGAGTTTAGTAATATTTTCTATAATTTTCTTGGTCTCGGAGCTCGGGCTGCCCCGCGGGGCTCTGCGCGGGAGCATGCGTCAGTCTGCTTCGACGCGATGCGACGGGTATTTGTTTTCTTTGTCTAATTCTCAATGCCATTGGCCTTTGTCCAGCCCTTAATTCTAGGTATTGAGTTTTGTGCTCACTTATTTGTCATTATTAGATATGATAATTGCTCATTTTAATTATATTATTTAATTTTGTATTATAAATAAAAATATATTTTTCATCATATTTGATTTTAAATAATCGTAAATTAGTTACTCAAATTTCAACCCATTTCCTGTTTCAATGAGCAAAGAGTTTCGTTAACCTGAGTACATACACAAAACTCTTTTTCAAAGTTTCGATGTAATGCCTTGAATGTACTTCAACCTAGCATTTAATATTTTATTAACAAATCAAATTAAAAAGGTATACTCGTAGAAATGACTGTCGTTCTACGTTTTTCCGTGTAAAATGGTATTGAACCCTTCGTGTGCGGGTCCGACGTCCTACTAGCACTTGACCGGTTTTATCTATGTAACCATTTCGATGTCCGTCCACACTTCCCTGGTCTGTGCCACGCGATGGACGTAACTTTAATCGTTTTATTTGTTTTGTTACAGGTATGTAACATCTCCTGTTTCTACGTTCATAAGTGTAATTAAGGTAATAATATAATATTATTACCTTAAGATGTAATTAAGATAAGTAACGGATATAATAAACATCACAGTGGTTGTAAATTACGTGTAGATGTCTAGGTTACAGTTTTCTTTTGTGGTTGCTCACGTGTCCATTTTCCTTTCGTTACTCTTATTGTGATCGCAATGTTCTCGTGCTACATAACACGTACACAAAACACAGATAAACTTTATTCTCAGAATCATGATTTACATTTCACCATTTACATGATTTAGGAAATTTCAGTATTTTTGACATCTCAGTAGTCAATCGCACCTTTCGTTCAGAGACAAAGATTTTTGGCGCGGTCTGTAAGAAGTCATCCTCTGTACCTCGCGAAAATCATTTTCTCTTGACACATTAAGATGCACCACAACATGGTTCCGTACAGGCTTTTTGACGCAGCCTCTCAAGTTTATGACAACACATTAAAAACCCAGTGGCCACAAATACTTTGCTGGGTGTATGTAGGGACTCTCATATTACGAACTTGCAATCTACGACAGCGCGTCAATCCCACTTTTAGAACCTACCTGCACCGGCTCGGATGCAAAAGTGCAAAGTTTCATCCAGGCGCTGCTCTGTAGTAAGTAAAATGTCAGCGCCCCAGTAAGATGTTTAAGTTTCATTTTACTCGAGCCACAGTTCCTGCATTCGGCAATAAATCTAAATGATAAAATAAAAATTCGCTTCAAGGTAAGTAAATGCTTCGCGTAGTCGTGATTTGCAACTCCAAACACCGTCCATTATGACTCGGTAGCGTGGAAGACAATTTTACGACGACATTGTGGGGGCATAAAAAAATAATGAATTTAAACTTTATAGACGACTTTATTACCGTTGTTGGACCAAAGTCAACACTTTACGGGATAAATATAAAATAATGATAATGTAGCGCTTATAGATTATTTTTTATCTCCGTGAAAATATGAGACGCGTTTCTGGCGAGGGGTATATACTATATACCTACGTCTTACTTTCCAAAACATCCTAATAAGGCTCGAAAGATAAATAGTGAATCAATCACAATGTCATGTCAACGATGACGTTATATAAAATATTCATGGACAAAATAAAAAAATACAGAGGAAAATAAAATACAGAGCACATTGTAAAACTCTCCTGCGCTCTTTAATATAAGACTCTTCCACCAAAGATACGATAATAATTCCATCCAGTCTTTCATTTCCTAAAAGCCTCTTATGTTTTCAGGGCTAAGTTTCATTGTGGGAAAAGTATTTCAGTGCCGATGGAACTGGCAAAAACAATGGCTTTTGTAGAACATTAGTAATAGAAGCGCCACCACTTGGCTCGGTTCGAACGAACTCTAGGGCTCCTTGGGAAGATAAGATTGTATTGGTCTTGAAGTGTTTCCAGTCGGCAAGTATTTCCGAAATGGACGGACTAAAGCTCTGTTATCGGAAGCATTGTGGCGATTGTGTGTGAATCTTGTGGAATGCTGTTTGGAAAAGAGAAGACCGAGAAAAGCCGATAACTTTGTACAACACGTCTGCAATGGCATCTATCTGTACTCTTCGTTGATATAATGTTGTACAATTAGAGAGCCGTAATCTTGTTTTCTTGAAAATTTCTGTCAGTCAGCTTAGCCACTATACGGGTCAGCATTGCGATAGCGGTTATTCACCCGACTGCTACTGCGAACCGAATTATAAATGATAAACATGGTAGCGGTAGGTAACCGACGACAGTAATTTCGAACGTTGCACGTATTAAGTATGTATCGCTAACCCAATTGCCAGCTTACAGTGGTTGACAGGAGTCAATGAACGCTGTCGCATTGCTAACCCGAGACCCCTCCATCAAACCGTACTGTGCCAGCGTGAGCTAGTATGGCTCAATGCTACTCGAATTCGATTAAAGGCGTTGGGGCCTTAATATGATGACCTTTTGACCCAACACAGACCTTGCTGTAAATAATTTTGTAATTATTGATTCCTGCTTATTAATTACGATAATGATATATATATTTTTGTATTAGTTAAGCGCAAGGAATTTTCAAAAGAGATCTAAAAATCAATCTGTGGGAGTTCTACGCCCTTCTTCTCCCACAGTGGTCCAATGTAGAGAAGTGACAAAAAATGACGATTGCTAAGTATATTTAAATATCCACAGTAATAAAGAAATTTGGAATTTGGAATTTTGTTGCTTTGGCTGGAGATTACCCGTCAGTAGGGCAATTAGGTGCTCAAATTAACTGCCTATTTGCTAGAACATGACTGGATTAGTGTTGTACGCACAACAGTACCTTGCCCTTCTATCCAAATAACAATTACAAATATTGTTATCTGTTTTCAAATTGTGACTGTAACGGGCAACGGTAGCTGATCCCGAGGTGAAATGAGATAACGGTTATTGTTATTTAACTCTTAACTGCTCAAGAGGCTTTTGAAAGAGGAAAATCCTCGAGAGTATTTCAGATAAAAGTAATAACTGATAGCAGTTATTATTAGCAGTATGTTACAGTTACATGTGAAGGTCGAAGTAGTTAGGTATTTTTAACATTTTCATGTAGGTACAATTATTTAGTGTGTATTCCTTGATCGTTTAAGACTAAATATGTTTTAACATGTTAAGCTGTGTTATATGTAGGGAATTCGATCCCGGGCATTTTTTCCGATCCCGGAATTTCGGGATTGGAGAGAAGCAATCCCGGGATCCCGGGACAGTCCCGGGATAGTCGATTTTTAAAAAAAAATGAGTAATTATACACAAACTTTAATCATAAGTAACGAACACATCTTTGTGAGATCAATATAAAGCACTTTAAATATTTATTTGTTATTAAAATAGCATTGCGGTCTTTAAATAAAATTAACAAACTTCAAAAGTTTAACAGTAGGTAGCATAGCATTTCACTTAATTAGATATAACTATCTTAGTTTTCTATTTAAGCATAGAACTTTTAAATATATCATCAGTTATACCTATAAAAAGTCACAGTCATAATTACACTTAACAGTATAGTATTATAATTACAGACTTAACTGAAAAATACGTGTCTATTTTTTGGTATTTCGAAAATAATAAGAGAAACAACAAAGAGTCTATCGTCTCATCACCTAACTTGCTTCTTAATGTATTGCACATATAGGCTGCTGAGTAAAACGCACGCTCACGCTCGATTGACGTAGGCGGGATTGTCAACAAATACTTATACGCCTGCTCTAGAATAAAACCAAGCGTAGAATGCGATGTCTCAAAAAGGTTAATTTCCTGCCTTATAACTTTAGTCAAATCCGTTTCCGTGGACGGTTCTTGGACTTTCATGCTTCGATCGATCTCCACCTGAAGTTTTTCATTCAGGCTCAAATTTAAGTTTTCGTTGCAGTCGCATAGAGCAATCTGGGTATTTGTCGCATCTTTTTTGGGGTTAAGTTTTTCCGTGAGCGATGCTGTCTTCTTTTTAATAACGGTCTTTGTGGGGATACCGAATAAATCAGCCGATTCATCATCCAAGTCAGTGTTTACATGAAGTGGGTTTTGTAGATAGCATAAAACGCCTGATAAATCATCTTTTCGCCGTTGTTTAATGCGTTCAGACAATGTTATCCTCAATTTGGAAGCCAACTTCGAGGGATTGTCATTCAATTGTTTAAATAGGAATTTGAGAGCTGCATCAGCTATACATAAATTTGCGTCAGAACGGCAAAGCGCTTCAACATCAATGATTTCAGTGATGACGCTGAAATCAGATTCCTCCAAAAGAACCGTATTATTTAGTTCAAGAAGTGCCTGTTGAATGCTGAGTTTCAAAAGAGAAAACCGCTCCAGCATTGTATACAAGCTATTCCATCTTGTTTTACAGTCGAGCAGCAAAGTCTGTATTTGGCGTTCTAATAATGGATGCCAAAAACGGTCTGTTCAGTGTAACTGTGCAATACTGGCTGCGCAATTTACACGCCGTATTTTAGTTTTATTTCAAATCCCGAAAATCCCGGGATTTCACAACTGTTATCTCGGGATTTGAATCCCGAAAAATGAGCCGGGATACCGGGATCCGGGATCCCGGGATCCCGGGATCGAATCCCCTAGTTATATGTGATATACGTTAAACTTCAGGCGATGTAAATACACTACTAGATAGATAGAAGGATAGATAATCCATTCATTCACGGTTAAAATACTAACCTAATATGTATGACGTAGTTAGTTGGTTAAATCATACACTTAACTAACTCTCTAGACCGTTAATTAATAGCCGGCGTTTAATCAAGTCACTAAAATTCCATCAGACAAGTGAGTGAACGAAACGTTTAACGAGTTGTCTAAACGTTCCTAGGCAACAAGACATATACTCTTTTTTTATGTGTACTTAAGTTTATGTTTTAAGTATTTTTTGTTGTCCTTACATGTTCAATCTAACACGAAGGATAAAGAGGGCTTCGCTTCGCTCACCCCCTTTACCCCTCACCTAAGCTACCGCAATATTTTGCCCTGATACAAGCTGTGCAAATCAGCTGTTGCCGTGATGCTATCTTGTTTCCCAACAACCCGGCTTTCGGTAATTGTTAAAAAAATTCGACGATGCTTTATTTAAATCAAAATGCTAGTGATTTGGTTAAACGTCGGTAGTTAAGTGTCTTATTTAACCAACCAACTGCGACATGTACTTACACTGCCTACATTTATTCATAATGAATTAATGTAGGCAGTGTCCTGCAAGAAGATCATGTGTATGCGCGAACGTTTATTGCGCTGACGCCTTTGTACATTACTATAAATAAATATCTACATAATAAATGAAACCGTAAGATTAAAATTTGAAGGTGATGACTTTAAAACCACTGATCCGATTTAAAAAAAACATAGCTCTATTGCAAGGAAGTCCACTACCATATACAGAAAACCGAAAAAAAAAACGATAATATAACATACTGATTCAATATGCAAGATTACATGACCAAGGTTTTTCTGCCAAAATCATTGTTCCGTGAAGTTACCCAGAAATTAAGCAGGAACATCCTGACAAACTATTTATTTTATTTACTTTTGTACTTTTTTACGCCGCACGTGGTTAGATAATTGAAAGTGTACTAATCAAGTTGTTTTTTTAATGAAATAACTAAATAATTGTGGAAAGATATGCATCTACATGTGATTTATCAATCAATTAACACCTCTCATTGAAAAAAAATACGTGAATATTTATATATTTATATATAACGAAATATTTACGCATAACGTGGAGCGGTCTCCCCTAATACAGGACACTCAACAGGGGATTCCTACGACTTGTGTTTTAAACTGACTCCATTTTTTTATTTATTTTTATAAAACTTAAGCACAACTTAATGATGTCACGACTCCCGACGCACAGAGACGTCGTGTTCTTGTTGTAGGTATGCGATACGGTTTACTCATCCATCCGGCATATCCATACAAGAGCTCAACAACCTACCTAGGGAATCCATTTAATTAAACTACGCTCTCCACACACCGTGGTAGGTGGCGGTAGTGTCGACGTGTCTACGTGCCCGGAGCGATAAATCAATCAGCGGACAAAGAATTCATTAATTCAGCGAACTGGGGGCCAATAACGCTAAACAGCGGCTCCATGACGATGACATGACAAATGGCCGTATGCACAGACTGCTGCCCATTGCCTGACACTGAGCTGTAGCTAGAAATCAGCACTACTTCATTTTCATTGATCATAAAAAAAACGATTAATGAAGGTGACGTAGCTTGGATTTGCGTCCAAAGCTCAAATTAAGTGCCGCTTAAATGCCATACTGGCGCTGGCATAACCCAAGAGTTACAGCAAGACTTAAACGTCCGTCAAACTTTAAATTTTTGTTTGACCCCTCCGCAGTAGCCGCCATTTTGAACCTCTCTGTGTGGCCGAATCTGCCAATTTCACTGATTGTGTCATTTTAGTGCGTTTGCATACTTGAAATGCAAATTGGATTCGTTACTAGCATCCTAAAGACTTTGAAAATCATACCCATATTTAAAAAAAAAAACGGTCTCTGCCGCCATCTTGGATTGCAAAATGGACCTTATATTCGTTATTAGCAACCTAAACCTTTGTGGCCTGAACCGGAGCTCACATCAACGTTGGTCAATGCCGTTGCCGCGAATTAGTAGGTATGTTAAGTTAAGTTTGGTCACTAAATGTATGAATATTATGTCAAAATATCTATCAATCTCTAAGTAAAGTTACATAAGCATATTTAATTTATATAAATACACACCTAAAACCGTGCAGAGTTGACGGGAAAGGTGTAAAATACTGAAAACACCCAATGCTGTTTTTCGGGAAAGTTTATCACATAAATCAACTCTTCGGAATTCCGTCATATTTTTAACACAGACAACAAAAAAAATCTCAAGCAAACGAATGAACCATCCAGAGTTCGTTTTAATATTATAAACTGTACATGCCATTGTCCCTGAACCGTCATTTTGCTACCGGTATTGGCAATTGGGACCCGGTCTAGTGCGGTCATCGGTGGTCTTTATTACGTAGGATCTTCACTGACGATGATGTGATTGAAAAAAACACATCGCAATGTATGAGTAACTGAACAAATAAAGTTCTACTTAAATAGAAGAGTGTGTATTATGATGTGTATTTTGTGTGATTAATGGAAGTTAGTGATTAAAAGACTCCACAAGGAGCAAAGGGGCCTACAGCCGAGTACCTTGCGCTTTTCAAATGCCTTCCAAATCGATGTAACCGCATGTGTCATGATGCCAAGCGACACCACATTTTTCAGCGCATTCAGAGTTATTATCCCTCCCAGGTGTGGAAATTCCTCAAGTCGCTTGGTGTCCTTGGTTAACAATGTTGATCTCAACGGCCTCAACAAATTCTTCTCAGACTCCCCTGTCGTCATTCAATCCAGTATAAAGGATGCCACTCTGCGTCGCCTGCGTTCAAGGTCTTCCTCCACCTCCACTCCATTTGACTTCAGTCTTGTCGGAATTTATGCTGTTACGAAAGCAGTGCTCAACACTTCCTCCAAATCTGTAAGAGATGATAATATCTGCACTTAAATTATCAGTAGTGTGCTCGACGAGCTACTTCCATCTATCACACATATTATAAACCACTCTCTCTCCAGTTTTTCCTTGCACAATGTATGGAAAAAAGCTTTATTTATCCCTACCAAAACATTAAATACCTCCTCCTTTAAAGAGTTTCGTTCGATATCCATTCAAACGGGTAGAGATCCCCCTAAGAAGGAGAAAATTATTTCTATTCACTATTCAGATACAATATTTACAAGGTTTATTTACAAGTAGAGATACCGTGGCTAGGGTGTGGGTTTCACAGAACTCAGATGGTTATATTTGAAGACCTGGAGAGAGATTCCCCTGGCAGGTCTTCAGTAGGGATGCGATGTCTTCGAGGGCTGTTCGTGGCGTCCTCTAGCAGTTGAGACCCAGGTTAAGCAAGAAATGGTAGGAAAGTTGCCAGGAGCTAGGAAACAGGGATGTGCAGGAGAAAGTGCCAGGTACCGGGAAACACAGGTGTGCAGAGCAACCCCAAGAGTTGGGGACAGCAATCAGCTACACATATTAACAGTAGTGAATGACTCAATCTCCAGAGACCATCGGGAGACATGTAAGTACTTAAGTCCGGATCTAAAATATCTGATAATGACATACTTACAGAACAGTTTAATCTAGTTACACATAATTCGTAAATGGATACTACTAAGGTTGGAAAATTTCAGGCAATCTTACTTCAGCTTTTCATATTTCGTAAATCTTCCATCCGATATCATACCTAATAACGTGTGGTATAACCCCCTAAACACTATGTTAAGCCGGTATTATAGCTTGTTTATAGCGCATTTTCAGCATGCCATACATCAGGAGATTTTTAAACTGGACTTTATTTATGCGTCGCTTCCGTGGGGAAGACTTTGACAAATGTTGCGCAAATTTTTGTTATCCGCTTTCCACGTGGTTTTTTAGTGTACTGAGGGGTGAACACAAACTTTTGAGGTATTTTAAAAATATGAGTATTTAACAAACTACTTTGTACGTTACGTGAGCGACGCGCTGTGTACAAAGATATATAAATTGAACCTATATTTTCTATTCAGGACATCTAGAAAATAGATTATCTAGAAATGTTATGTGCTTAACCAAGAAGGAATTATACAGGGAGTAATATAAAGATGTACATAGTTGCATTTTAGGAGCTTTTTAGGGACATCATTGTGACCAAATCCGTTCATTATTAAACCAAATTGATCAGAGCAACTTCATTTTTCACTCCTCCATACAAATCAACTGACCATCTAAAATAAAGTTGTTCTGATCAGATCGGTTTCTTAGTGAACGTTGTTCAGAATGGTGTCCCTAGCAACCAAAATTTGACGACAGCTTATAACACCTTGTTTCTAATTTTCCCACAGCCAAAAAGAGCAAAAACTCAACAAACTCAGTGTAGTGTAAAAATTGTAAAACCGCCTCCACACATGTGCTTCACACATTTCTTTTTCGTTACGCCAGCACCTGACATATCACACAATTAACCAGTATTGTTCTCTATAAATCTTTATTTGTTCGTCTGGCCAGGCGGGCTTTTATTTGGGAAAGCACGTCAGCGTTCATTAACACGCTTGCGTTCCGACAATGTTAAAAGAACGCTGAATAGTACTAATGTGATGTGGGAGGGTATTTTGTATGTATTTTATGAGTTTCCCGGTTTATTTTTATGCATGACTGCAGCTTCTCGGATTGTATGTGTGCTTTCCTGTGTGTGGCCGCATACGAAAACTATGTACCTACGCGCTTTGAAATGTCGCGCTTGTCGGTACGGTATGCGCGCTATTCGTGCCCGACAAATACCTCCGCGCGCAGGCACTAGCGGCTATTAGCGGGCGGCACGCACCGCACGGTGGCGCGCCAACAGTCTCCGCTGGTGAGGGCGCGGGACAGTCTCAATGCTCTGTTGGCTGCAGCTCCACTGACTGATCGGTTTGGTCATGCATGGAGGCATATTGTGCGTGAATGTGGAAGGTTCTGCGAGGGGAATGTGTGACAGGGTTGTGTTATGTAATTAAAGTATAATTAACTGAATGTTTTTTTTATTCCAATACACTGCATTGACATTCTTATTAATATTATATATATTTTTTGACCTGACAATTACGATAATATAATTTGTTATGTTTCAATCTGGTTTAAATGGATGAGTATGTTATTTGTATATTTGTATGTGTACAACGAATTGGACTTAGTCTCTAGTGTTGTGCATTAAACTGTATTAACAATAAAAAAAAAATGCTAAATTACATATAGCTGCGGGGCGACGGGCTTGCCCCCTGTCACGCAAAATTCAGTATTGAATAACTGGCTAAACGTAGTGCGCACAAATGTGCCTCTGCCTATGTATGTATTTAATGGTTTCCGGGAGTTATACGGTTCAAACAGAGCAAAGGGGACATTTTTTTAAACAACCTTTAAATGGATGGCAATCAACAAAACTCAACTGTAAGAACTGTGTGGATAGGGGTAGGCAGACTCAACCGCGAGGGGTAGTCGACAACAAAACATGAAAACTCGATAAAATTTAAAGTGCTTCGCCCTTCGCCCCGGGCCATCAGTCTTCGCACTTACGGCTGCCAAAATACGAACCCGTTTCTGAAATCCCATTCAAAAGCGAAGTCTCACTACATCGTTCCAATTACGAAACGAATATTTACTTTTGATTTTGCGAATTCTTTTGTTTTCGGTTTTCACCGGTCAGACATCTGTGGTGGACTACAGTGACGTGAGGCCACTTCCCCACGGTGCGTTTTCGGCTCGGTACCGCCTCTGTACCGAATCTGTACAGATTCTTTACCGAGCGCATGTAATTAAATGAGAGCTCTCAGAACTAATCCGCACCGATAACATATCGGACCAGACAGTTAATGTTTCTCGGTAGAAAATCAGTACAGATTCGATGCAGAAGCGTTGCCGAAACGAAAAAGAAATAGGAGAAAATTGAATTATGTGAAAGGTTCATCATCTCATCATGTCACTTTTGCTCACAATTGAATAGTACTTTTAGTAAAGTCAAAGTCAAGGTTCTTTACAACTGGAGATATTTACAAATATGCTTAGTATACGTAATTTTTTGCCTCACCACTGTGGTACAAGAAGGGCAAAAAAACTCCCGCAGATTAGTTTTTAGTTCTATTTTAAAATTAGGTTGTGTTTACATATTACAAAGTTTGCAGGATAAACACTAGTCAGTTGACTTGGCTGGGTGGGTATTTTGTCTAAGTAAATGATGTCTATGTCACAGTAAGATATTCAAAACCGCTAGTTGATAAACTAACGTTTTTTTTCTCGTAAGTTGGTCAACTATCGACAAATAGTAAACTGTAGCGTACTGCTTACTATATGACGCGTTAGTCGATCAAGTAACGGTTAAAACCGTTGAATAGTAAACTGGTTTAAACTTGAATTGCAAACGAAATACCAGGGCTAACACTGCGGTTGCTTAGGTGAAGCCTAGAGGGGGCGAGCGCAGCGAAGACCCCGAATAGTCTTCGTGTTAGGTTTACATTTAAGAAGAGAAGAAACGTCTATTCTAAACCCTGTCGGTCTGGTTTACTATTTGTCGATAGTTGTTACCGCGTTAGTTTATCAACTAACGGTTTTGACTATCTTCCGGTGACATATATATACATATATATATATATATATATATATGTATATTTATACATATGGCTTATATTGCTTAAGGAATCAACAAAAGAATCGCTTCAATCATACTGTTTTTTCAATAAACACAACCTTACCGTACCCGCTCTGTAATAAAATTATCGTGGCTCTAATGAATCTGAATTTTAATTAAAATGCAAAGTTTTAATCCGGTGTGGAGCGGCACGGCTACTTGTGCCAGAGATCGCTATTTTAACGACAATGCTTCGACGAAACAAGTGGTCACGTGAGATTAATAGTATTTAAGAGAGCAGTCTTTGGGGCGAACTACCTACATATAAGTAGGACAGATCGAGTCTAGGAGCAGACTTTTTGACGTGATAACGTCTTATAAATCGATGACCGTCGGCTGCACGCACGAGAAAGTGTCCCGTTCCGCCTAAGCCAAGCGTGTAAGCGAGGGCGCGGAACAAGCGATAGAGACGTTATCACGTAAAATTATCGTCCGTAAACCGACTTTACAGACAACCAACTTTTTGAAGTAAAACTTCTTTACGCACGCTTGACTTTGGGAGTAAGCTGGCGAATGCGTGACGAGAGTGTTACGAAAAGTGTGATCGGGCGAGGCGACCGAGAGGTGCGCGCGCACATTTTCTTTCTCTCTTCCTCTAGAGATGTATTTTTGAAGCATTAGAGCTAAAGAAGTTTTACTTCAGTTGTGTGGTCTAAAGCACACTCTTTTTATCACGCTTTTATTAGCTTCACCTGTATGTTTGTTTGTTTGTATGTAACCGACTCCTTTGGACTCGATTTTGACCCACTTTAAACGGACAGATTCAATTCAAACTTTGTACACTTATCAAGAATCAGCGACAATGTAATTATTTCATAAGTTTATCTCATTATCCTGATAAGGATCGCCAGGATTAATTAATTTCTCGTTTTTGGGGGATTGACAAAACAGTCTACTTACTTTCCGGCTCGCGCACTCGAACTAAAAAATGAAAAATAAATATAGTTTTAAAAAACTAAAAAACACGCTTTTAAAGCACTTTTACCTAAAAAGCTAAAAATAATTTTTAATATAACCTTAAAACAATAATGAATAAAAAATACTATTATTATTGTGAAAAAAAAGCGTCGGGCGCTTTGTTCCATATCTTTCGTACATCGAGCGCCCGACGCTTTTTGTTTCACAATAATAATAGTATTTTGTATTCATTATTGTTTTAAGGTTATATTAAAAATTATTTTTAACTTTTTAGTTCGAAGTGCTTTAAAAGCGTGTTTTTTAGTTTTTTTAACTATATTTTTTAGTTTCAGGATGGTAGCTGGAAGTTGCGTACTATGCCGAAAAGATATACCATTTTTCGTATTTGCGCAATGGATGATGATGATGATTTGTAATTAAACTAATTTCTCGTTAAACATGACGTGTTACGACATTATATTACATGTCATTTTTTCATCGGTTGATGGTCCTCTATCGATGGATGTAACTTTCAATAGGCGCCACCAACCTGAAGAATAAATATTAAAGGTCCCTCAATTTGGTTCGGAGGTGCTATTTTCAATATTTTATGAGAAACCGTTGTAAAGATAATCACAAAAGATAGTCAATCATGTTTTTAAAATGGTTTGCACACAAAAACCACATTTATATTTAAAAATTCAGTCAAAAACCTTGCTTAACAGCAGAGGGAATGTTCTATCATTTCAAAGGATGTAAAAACCGAATCTCAAGTCACAGAAGCCTGGAATAAGTTTTCTTTTATTACTTTAACAAAACAAAATGGGAAATAATTGAAAAAGAAATCAATGAATCAAAATTGCAAACAAACATAAAATTTTGTGGTTTTTCATCAAAAACAATAAAACATCGATAAAAACGAAACGGTAAGACTTCTGCTAACATAAGTTCGGACTTAATGGTTCTAAACAACCTGGACCATCTTCATTTTAAGACTTTGTGGAAGTGTAACACATATCCCCACATATATATATATCAAAACTCATAAAAACAAAAAGTATGCTTACAAACTAAAAGATGATGTCATATTTTACGATGCATACATTAACCGGTACAAATCTGTAAAGACAAGCGTTCATATGAAAGCTAATTGATTACAATTTACGACTCCACTTCGTAACTTTGTTCAATTTGTCACATACAATGTCTGCTGTAAAGGTTTGCTCTGTAACTTTATTATTTCCATCCGTCTGGTTCTCATTACGATTTTAGTGCCCAAATCTTTAGTGACTTTTACGATCAATTATGATATACGACTTTTTCGTGTCTTGGTTTAATTTTTTGTGAGGGATTACGTAATGATACTAACAGACGAGCTTGCCGAGTGTCCGATCTGTATTTTTGCTGCCTAGCTATTGGATTCCGCCTAAACAGTTCAGTTCAGTTCAAAGTTCAAATTTTTGTGCTATTGTTTTATTCACAATAGCACAAAAATTGAGACTTAATGAACGTCATAACATAATCAAGCAAGCATGATATAACATTAAGTATGAACTTGTTTAATGCCAGATGTCGGTGTCTTGTAAAAAGTCATTAATTTTGTAGTAGGCCTTTGTGCACAAAGTGTGCTTTATACATTTTTTGAATCGAGCAATTGACATTTTTATATTTATACCCATTGATGAGAGGCTAACAAAAATATACGAAACCTACTTCCTTCGCTAACTCACATACTAACTGCCACAGCAAAATATAGGAAACCTACTTCCTTCGCTAACTCACATACTAACTGCCACAGCAAAATCAACGCAGTTAAATCTGTTTGCATAACTTTCGATCGATTTTACAAAACAAACAAATATAGGGTCCCGCCTTTTTCTAAACGAGCTGGCAGAGGCACAGTTGTGCCCACTTTAGAGGGGGCTGATTATTCAAATGTTAATTTGGCATGACAGAGGGCTTGCCTATCCCAACAGCTCTGGAGATCATGGCGGGGCACTCCGACAGCGGAACTATCCCAACAGCTCTGGAGATCATGGCGGGGCACTCCGACAGCGGAACTATCCCAACAGCTCTGGAGATCATGGCGGGGCACTCCGACAGCGGAACTATCCCAACAGCTCTGGAGATCATGGCGGGGCACTCCGATAGCGGAACTATCCCAACAGCTCTGGAGATCATGGCGGGGCACTCCGACAGCGGAACTATCCCAACAGCTCTGGAGATCATGGCGGGGCACTCCGACAGCGGAACTATCCCAACAGCTCTGGAGATCATGGCGGAGCACTCCGACAGCGGAACTATCCCAACAGCTCTGGAGATCATGGCGGGGCACTCCGACAGCGGAACTATCCCAACAGCTCTGGAGATCATGGCGGGGCACTCCGACAGCGGAACTATCCCAACAGCTCTGGAGATCATGGCGGGGCACTCCGATAGCGGAACTATCCCAACAGCTCTGGAGATCATGGCGGGGCACTCCGACAGCGGAACTATCCCAACAGCTCTGGAGATCATGGCGGGGCACTCCGACAGCGGAACTATCCCAACAGCTCTGGAGATCATGGCGGGGCACTCCGACAGCGGAACTATCCCAACAGCTCTGGAGATCATGGCGGGGCACTCCGACAGCGGAACTATCCCAACAGCTCTGGAGATCATGGCGGGGCACTCCGACAGCGGAACTATCCCAACAGCTCTGGAGATCATGGCGGGGCACTCCGACAGCGGCACTATCCCAATAAATCAAATCAAATCAAATCAAAAATCATTTATTTCCATAGGATGTTGTTACATCACTTAGATCCGTCATTACATTTTTTTGGGTGAGTTCACTAACACAATGGCGGAATCTGTGGAGAAGAGCTCACCGAAGAAACTCCACAGTCGTCGCATCTTTTGCGTTTCCTTTTTTAAATAAAATATTGTCAAATTACAAAATGAATGCTAATTATATATCGAAACAGCCTGTTACTCAAACAATCTATTCCCATGGACATCTGTCCTCTAAGTAATCAGATATCCTATAGTAACCTTTTTTATAAAATTTCTGTTTTATTATTATTTTAAACTTGTCTAAAGGTAAGTTTTTAATATCAGTAGGGACCTTATTGTAATAGCGTATACAATTGCCTTTAGAAGAATTACAAATTTTATGTAGTCGGCTTACATAAGCAACCAACTTGTCTTTATTTCTAGTATTAAAATTGTGTATATCACTGTACTTCTGAAAATTAGTAATATTTCTTTTTACATACACAAGATTGTCATAGATATATTGAGACACAAATGTCAGAATATTGATTTCTTTAAACTTTTCCCTCAGTGACACTCTAGGCCCTAATCTATAAATTGCACGAACAGCCCGTTTCTGCAGAATAAATATACTATTAGCATTCGCAGCGTGACCCCACAATAAAATACCATAGGTCATTAGACTATGAAAGTAACTAAAGTAGACTAGTCTAGCGGTGTCTACGTCGGCAAGAGCTCTAATTTTTTTAACTGCGAACGCTGCCGAACTCAGTCTATTCGACAATTTATTTATATGAGGATCCCATTGTAGTTTGGCGTCTAAAGTAATGCCCAAAAAGACAGTCGACTGCACAAGGTCCAATCTCTGTCCTTTTATAAATATGTCTGTAGTTACCGGGTTCACATTGGGTAACACGAATTTAATACATTTAGTTTTCTTTTCATTAAGTAATAAATTGTTAACAGTAAACCAGTTCACTATACTAGAGATAGCATTGTTTACCTCGTCATAATTTGATTGCTGTCTTTTAACTTTAAATATCAAAGAAGTATCATCGGCAAACAATACTAACCCATGTTTTGCTTTAACAAGGTAAGGTAAATCATTAATATATACTAAAAACAAGAAAGGACCAAGAATTGAACCTTGCGGTACGCCCATACTTATTGAAGACCCAGGTGATCTTTTCCCATTAACATCGACCATCTGAACTATCTGTTAGATATGACTCCAGAAGGCCAAGTGCCTGATCTTTTACACCATAATGGCGTAACTTCCTGACAAGAGTGTCATGATGGACGCAATCAAAAGCCTTGGATAGATCGCAGAAGACACCTATTGCATCCATTGCGTCTTCCCAGGTATCAAAAATATTGTCGATTAGTTCAACACCAGCATCGGCTGTTGAACGACCCTTTGTGAAACCAAACTGAGCAATATGAATTAAATTATTGAGATAAAAATGACTTTGCAATTGATTAAGTATGAGTTTTTCAAATATTTTGCTAAGCGTTGGTAGTATCGATATGGGTCTAAAATTGGTAGGGTCTGATGTACTACCAGCTTTGAATAAAGGTATAACTTTACTTAGTTTCATCAAGTCAGGAAACACACCATTATTTATACATTGATTAAATATACAACAAAGGTGAGGTGCAATACAATCTACAATGGAACTAATAATTTTTACTGATAGACCATGGGCGTCAGCTGTCTTTTTCATTTCCAGGGATTTAAACGCTTTTACAATGTCTTCATTATTTACGTGCCTAAATTTAAAATCTGTTTTACATTCCTCAAAGTTTTGTTTAAGTATAGATTCAGCAGCAGCGGGAGATGAATTGAAAGACTTGGTTGTTGAAACTGGAATGTCCGTAAAGAAATTTTCGAAAACTTTTGCTTCTTCTAGGTCTGTACTTAGCAATTGATTATCTATTTTAAGCTTGAAGTTATTATGTGTAGCTTTGGCCTTTCCAGTCTCTCTGTTTATAATTTGCCAAGTCGTTTTCATTACATTGCTACTAGATTCAATTTTGTTTTTAATGAAATTAGATTTAGCTACGGCACAAACGCGTTTAAACATTTTTGAATAACTACGAACATAATCTAGAAAGGCCGTATTTTTGTTATATGATTTCTCTTCATAGAGTTCATATAATCTTCGTCTGCTCCTATGAATTCCAACTGTCGCCCAATCACTAAACAAAGCTTTGTTATTAACTTTTATAGTTTTTGATTTAAATACCGTATCGTATTCATTTTTGACAAGATTAAATACTGAGTTGTACAACAAATTTGGATCGTCACTGTATGGTATTTCCCATAGTTTATCTAAAATATTATTCCTGTAGTGTTCAAGCCGAGTGTCACTAACGGGCACACATGTAATATCCTCTTTTTGGTCCTTTTTTATTTTAATATTGAATATACCTATCTGACCAGAGTGATCAGAGGTTAATTTATTGATGACCGATTTGAAAATGGGCGTAATGTTAGTAAATATATTGTCAATGCAGGTAGCAGATGTTGCAGTAATTCTAGTAGGCTCCAAAAACAGATAGTTCATGTTGTGACATAAAAATAAAGATTTTAATCTAGTACAAATATTATTATCCTCTAACAGATTAACATTAAAATCACCACAAATTATAAAAAATTTGGTTTTATCGCTGATTTTAATCAACACTTCATCCATTTTCTTTTCGAATAAATCAAAGGATGAATCTGGTGGTCTGTATACGCTCATTACAATAAGTTGTTCAAGTTCAATACAGGCTATTTCCATGGTACGCTCAACAGACAGGCTCACTATGTCAACTCGTTCCTTATATTTAAAACTATTATTTACAAGTATTAAGGAGCCACCGCGATCAGCTGTTTTTCTATTGAACGAACTAGCAAACAGCTCTGGAGATCATGGCGGGGCACTCCGACAGCGGAACTATCCCAACAGCTCTGGAGATCATGGCGGGGCACTCCGACAGCGGAACTATCCCAACAGCTCTGGAGATCATGGCGGGGCACTCCGACAGCGGAACTATCCCAACAGCTCTGGAGATCATGGCGGGGCACTCCGACAGCGGAACTATCCCAACAGCTCTGGAGATCATGGCGGGGCACTCCGATAGCGGAACTATCCCAACAGCTCTGGAGATCATGGCGGGGCACTCCGACAGCGGAACTATCCCAACAGCTCTGGAGATCATGGCGGGGCACTCCGACAGCGGAACTATCCCAACAGCTCTGGAGATCATGGCGGGGCACTCCGACAGCGGAACTATCCCAACAGCTCTGGAGATCATGGCGGGGCACTCCGACAGCGGAACTATCCCAACAGCTCTGGAGATCATGGCGGGGCACTCCGACAGCGGAACTATCCCAACAGCTCTGGAGATCATGGCGGGGCACTCCGACAGCGGAACTATCCCAACAGCTCTGGAGATCAATGCGGGGCACTCCGACAGCGGAACTATCCCAACAGCTCTGGAGATCATGGCGGGGCACTCCGACAGCGGAACTTAGAATTTCAACATCAGCTTATTGTTAGGGGAATAGGATATCAAGTGTTAAAAAAAACCGGTCAAATGCGAGTCTAAATCGCGCACGAAGGGTTCCGTACCACCGTTCAATGGAAGCGATGGTGTGGAGTGAATAGTTTGGATTTTACACAGCAAAATATTGTTTACAAAGTTATTGGTGCGGTTACTTTCACACTCCATGTACGTAACCAGGTGCATCCATAAGTTTGTATGTGGTATTGAAAGAATTGTTGTATGGGAGCCCCCTTAAATATTTCTTTTATCCTGTTTTTTAGTATTTTTTGTTATAGCGGCAACATAAGTACATAATCTGTGAAAATTTCAACTCTCTAGCTAGCTAGGTTCTTGAGATACAGCCTGGTGACAGACGGACGGACGGACGGACGGACGGACGGACAGCGGAGTCTTAGTAATAGGGTCCCGTTTGGAACCCTTCGGGTACGGAACCCTAAAAAGCTCTTAGCTGATGTATAGAAGACCAACAAGTACATAAATTGAAACTCGGTGCAAACTTTTAAACTTATACAGTGGTGGTCATATAATTAAGAACGATTTGTAGTACCAGATTTTTTTTTTCAAAACTATGCTATGTGTACTTTTAAGTTCCTTCTTAAAAGTTGTGTTATGAAATAGCTACATCGATAAAGTAAACGGGATTAGGAGTAAATATTTAAAACATTTACTATTTTTTTTACAAATTTAATTGATTATCGATAATTACAAATTCAAGTAGTAAAAATGCTGGACAAATAATTAAGAACGATTCTTAAGCTGCTCGAGAGTTGTTTCCGTAGATACTTAGATTTTACAAATCACATTAAATAAGACAGTGACAATGTTAAAAATTATAATTTAATACATTTTATTCTAAGTTAATAGTTTCTAGCGTGACCATGGCTTTTAATAACTGCCTTACACCGACGAGGCATTGATTCTATCAATTTTTGACATTATTCAAGAGAAATAGAGCGCCATTCTTCTAAAAAAACGTTATATAACTCAGTTAGGTTACCACATCGTCGATTTGAAACCTTTTTCTTGACTTCGCACCAAAGATGCTCTATGGGATTTAAATCTGGGCTGTTCGGTGGCCATTCTAAGACAGAAACTGATTGAGATGTGAGGAATTCTTTAACGGTGCGTGCAGTGTGCTTCGGATCGTTGTCGTGTTGGAATGTCCAAATAATCGGAAGTACGTCTTCAGCATATGGTAACATAGTTTCTTCGAGTATATTTTTGTACTGGAATTGATCCATGTTTCCTTCTATCAGTCTAACAGGTCCAACACCATGACCAGAGAAGCATCCCCAAATTTTCACATTTCCACCACCATGCTTTAATGTCATTTTTGTGTACTTGGGGTCGAATGCTGTATTCGGAGGGCGTCGAACATATCGTTTCCCATCAGAACATATTCTGTTAATTTTTGTTTCGTCAGAGAAAAGAACATTTTTCCACTGTCTTGCTGTCCAGCTTTCATACCTCCTGCAAGCCGGGCTTGCCTATGACACTGTTTCAACATGGGCACTTTTCTTGCTATCCTTCCGTTCAACTTCGCTTCTACCAATCGCCTTCGGATAGTGCGCGCTGAGATCGCTGAAGGGTTATTTTCACCAAAGTATTCTTTTTTTAACTCATTAGACCCCTTAAAAGGGTATTGTTTTGCCAAACGCACGATATTTCGATCGTCTCGCTGAGATGACTTTCTCTGTTTAGGTACACGAGGAATATTTAAAGTTGTTTGATGTGTGTTAAAATGCTTCACAGCGTGGAATATCATCGTTTTTGAGCACTGCAAATGATTGGCAATCTTTTTATATGACCAATTCATATCGCGAAGTTTTATTATTACTTCCCTTGTAGATGCATCACAACTTTTATTTTTTCCCATTTTTTTATTATGAAACGATCAACTTTTTGACTTTTACAGAACTGAATGGCGCCAAAATTACTCGAATAGTGGCCTAGTTACAGAGTGTTCTCTATTTAAATTTGAATAAAAAAATAAACTATCCAGCGTTCTTAATTATGTGGCCAGCCAGTAAGTTTGCAATAACATGTTAAGATATATTATATACAAAAAGTTTACTTATATAATAATATTGTTGAATTTATCATATTATAACTGTATGCTACGATTGTGTAAAACAGTTTTACGATACCGAGGGAGATACAAAACGATATGCAATAAGTGTTATTCTCGTAAGTTTGAAAAAAGCTTGTTTTCAAATAGTCGTTCTTAATTATATGACCACCACTGTATATTATGAAAACAGATGTTGTGATAACTACGTGAGACATTTCTCGAGCGAAAATAATCAAATAATGTATGTTTACACGTTATATGGCATGATCATGATCAACAAGCTGTTAAGTATAAATAAACAACTGCTCCTATGTTGCGTAACTTAATAAGATTTGCAAAAGGCTGTTTTTGCTTTGGATTTGTTATAATTACGAAGACTGGATTTGAAAATTATAGGGAAGGCGATAGGCTGATTCTGTATCTTTACATCTATACCGATACCTCTAACTGAGCACAATATTTGAAGAAAGGTGTTGGTGTGACGTCCCTAACCCCTTAAAATATGACTACACCTTTTACACCCTGTATAAAATTGCAGTCACAATGATGGATAGAAATTCGAGGCAGGATTAAAAGGAAGCATATCATTGATTTAGCATATTCTAGAGATGCTAATACGAGAGCCGAGGCGACGCAACACGATATTTGCCGAGTCCGTCCGTCCGTCCGTCTGTCTGGCTCGTTAGGTAATCGAATTTGTTTGCACTTTTCTCTAACGAGCCGTCTGGCCTTGTTGCGCAATCCCGGCCGTGTCTATGTTTGTAGTTAATCTTCGTGTTTTGTTTTGGTTCGTCACGATTATTTTCTGTTGACGTTTGGCTGATTAATTCAAGTATTCAAGTATTTGTTCAATAGTTGTTGGAAAACAATAACAATGGTTTTCTGTGGCCCCACACTAGGCAAGTCCTGTATTATGCCTTTGTCTTATTGAGCGAGCGAACGAAGCGACACCGTTTCAGGATTGGACAAAAATGCCTTCGTGTGTCCGGATGTTAACTCTACTAGCCGCATTTCTCAACGGATTCCGAGAATTTTTGGTCGATAATTAAATAGATTCTTTGTCGATTCAGTTTTTGGAACTTTTTCAAAATGGCGGAGATAGGGTATTAAAATTTCAAAAAAACGCTACAGCCCAAACAGCTTGACGGATTTTAACAAATGAGGTGTCGTTGGAATTTTTATAGGTTTATTTTCAAAAGAAACAGAAATTTGTACAAATCCCAAAAACAAAGAATTGGTTTTCAAAATTTTTCTATGATTTAACGTATATCTAAAGGTGATATCATAGTAGTTTATGTGACTGCTGCATAATGGAGGGCATTAAAACTCGAGAGTGGGTTTATGAAACAAGCCGAAGGCGAGTTTCATAATAATATCACCCGAGAGTTTTACTACCTACTACCTAAGTGAGTCCCTGACCATGTTTGGCAGTTGTGATTACCTGTGTATTATGACCGATTTTAATATTGATTTGAGAGACTCCACCAAAAGCCCAGCTCCAGAATTCATCTCCTTCCTTAACCAGCATGATCTGTCGCAGATGGTCACGGAGCCCACTAGGGTCACTGACGATACAGCCACACTCTTGGACTTGATTGTCACAGACTCTCCCTCCCTATTTAAAAACATATCTGTTCATCACAATGCTGCCTTAAGTGACCATTCTTTGGTCATTGCGGAACTTGATATTCAGAAACCCAAGGAACAACCCACATATATTTTTACCAGATCTTTGAATAAAATAGACGAAAATCATTTCAACATTGATTTACATGCTCTACCATGGTCTGACGTTATGGTGATAAAGGACGTTAGCGATATGGTCGACTACTTCAATGAACTACTTATTAATTTATTTGACAAACACTCGCCACTGAGAAGAATCCTCATAAAACACAAACCGCGACCATGGCTAACTGACGTAATTAGGCTGATGATGTCATTAAGGGACAATGCGTGGAGAAAGGCTCTATCGACAAAACTAGAACGTGATAAACAACAATTTAGAGATTTACGTAACTTAGTTAATAGCTCCATAAAAAAAGAAAAGGTAGCCTATTTTTCATACTTTGTAAATAATAATGTTAACAATCCAAATAAGATGTGGAAAAATTTAAAGCAAGTTTCTGATATAGGTAAGCCCTCTCAACAATGCATACCACAACACTTAAACGATGCCAATAAAATTAATGATTTTTTTCTTGATACACCCGGGAATCCAACAGTAGATAAGGATACTCTTAACTTCTTTAAATCTAACAGATATGGTACCAAAAATGAATTCAGTTTAAAGGGATGCACAGAAAGTTATACTTACAAAATCATTACTGCAATGAATTCAAATGCGTCAGGTCATGATGGTATAAATGTGAAAATGATTCAAATGACTTTATCGGCTACTTTACCAGTAATTACTCACATTATAAATAATTCTATAAGCTTCAATGTGTTCCCGTCTTCTTGGAAAATAGCTAGAATTAAACCTATCCCTAAAAGCAGTACAATAGAACAATTTAAAGATTTGCGGCCGATAAGTATTTTACCGATGCTATCTAAAATCCTGGAAAGATTAGTATGCCGACAATTGACGGATTACATTGAGTCAGAAAAGATCCTTCCTGTAGTCCAATCTGGTTTCCGTGGTGGTCATGGCACAGAAACAGCTCTCGCCACCGTTACGGATGACATAATATCAGCTTCTGACTCTGGAGATGGTAGCATTCTTGTCTTGCTTGATTTCTCAAGGGCCTTTGACTGCATAAACACAGAACTTCTCTTAGCCAAAATCATGTATTACGGAGTGTCATCGGCTTCCTGTGATTGGTTCAGGTCTTATTTGACTGGTCGTAAGCAATATGTAGAAACCAGTGTTGAGAATGGGAGTCTGGCACAATCAGATTTAATTTCAGTTTCACGTGGCTGCCCTCAAGGCTCAATACTCAGTCCCTTACTATTTATCTTATACACTGCTGACCTCATCAAAAGGATTACTAATTGCAAGGTTCATTTATATGCAGACGATACCCTATTGTACCATTCTTTTAAACCACAAAATACTGAACAAGCTGTTAAGATGATAAACGAGGACCTGAAAAGCATCTTGGTATGGTCACACGAAAACGCACTAGTCCTCAATCCACAAAAATCTAAATTTCTAGTTTTAGGAACAAAACACCAACGAAATTCGATAGTAGAGCAAAGCCCGTGGATACAAATAAATGGTGAAGACATTGAAAGAGTACTGTCAGCTAGGAATCTTGGTCTCGTGATAGACGGTGATTTACGATTCGAACAACACGTGCAGCTTAAAATCAGAAACGCCTTCTATAGATTGAAAGTTTTATACACAATTAGAAACTTTCTGACAGAAAAAGTCCGGTCACTTCTGACTGAAAGTCTTGTACTATCTCTACTTAACTATGGTGACGTGGTATATGGTCCAAGACTGTTTGCTAAAACGGAACGCGCTATACAACGGGTACAAAATGCTTGTGTGCGATTTTGTTTCGGGATTCCAAGACGGAACTTTATAACACCATTTCTCAATGACAAGTGCTCTCTTAAAATGTCTGCACGCCGGAAACTACACTTGGCTTATCTAGTGTTTAAAGTGCTAGACAGCAAAACCCCAGCGTATCTATGGGCGAAGCTTACATCAGTAAAAGATTGCCATCACATGTTTACTCGAGGTTTAGCGCAGAATAAGTTGGTAATACCGAAGCACAGGACGGCTGGCTTTAAGGGCGGTTTCAAATATGCTGCATCAAAAATCTGGAACGACCTGCCCCCTCCCCTGCGTAGCAAAATATCGAGACAAACATTCAAAATAAAACTGCGTAAGGTCCTTCTGGAGAGACAGATTAAAGATTCTGCTCAATATTATGCACGATAAGACTCGCCTGTGTTTCACGTTCACGTTGTGTTGAGTGATATCTCTCTTCTCTTTTCTCTCTTTTATCTTTTATCTCCTTTAAATGTCTATGTAGTTATATCAATCACTTCACTTCACTTTATTTTATATCAGAAACTACTGTTTTTTGTTTGCTGGTTCCTTGAATTTAATTTACTTACGTCTCTGCTTTATTTTATTTTTTATTTATTTAATTTAATGTATAAAATTGTTTAGTTTATTCCTTCATATTGTCGTAGTTTTAGTTTCAGTCCCAGTTATTGTTTTAGTTTTAGTCTTAGTGGTAGTATCTACCAAGTTAGTTTTAGTTTTCTTAATTTTAGTCAGGGACTGTCTGAAAACCAGCGCTGCAAGCTAGCACTGTGCTAGCTTGTAGCAAACGCTGAAACTGTTCCCTTTTTTGCCTTATATACCTACTTACGCATTCGCTTTCCTCAGTATTGTTTTTTTTTTAGGCAAAATAAACAATTTCTATTTCTATTTCTATTTCTATTTCTACTGCCTAATTATGTACAGTTACATACACTAGTTTATCTACACACATATCATAAGCTCTCTTTGATGTGTTCAGGAACCGCATGTTTGACCAGCATTGTGGTTCTGAAATTGTTTAGCTTGTTCTTTAGTACCACTTCACGCAGGCGGGCGTCGGCGTTCGAAATTTGAATGTCAGTACCAACTTCACAAACAAACTAGGGACGGCACGCGGGTGGGCGTCGGCGTTCGAAATTTGAATGTCATTATATGTAGAAAAACTACACTTAATGACCATTATGTGTAGTTTTCCAGATACGAAACGAGTTTTTACCAAGTAGTTTAACATAATGCTGATCGTAACGTGCGGTTTTTGAACGCAGTAAAGAGGGTTTATGATACGTGTGTAGATAAAATATATTACACTATAAAAAATGCTAATGTAGATGTTTAAGATGTAGCTCATTGATTGATGTTCCCACCGATGGGCACAGGCTTTAATTCGAATACTTAACTAGCAATAGCAATTCTTGACTTTTAAAAAGCTAAATACAACACAATCAAAACGGGATGGAAGCCATTATCACAAAGCGGATACCCACACAATCTGATAAGTAGCTCTTCAGAAACAAAAGAATAATAGCTCCACAATACCCAACATATGCCTCATTAGGGAGAAAGAACAGAACAATTGAAATTCTTTATTCCCTTACATGTGAGGAAATGCCAGAGGTCCTGGCCTTATGAGCATTGTGAACGTATTATGCACTCTTCGTCAATGGTATTGTTTGGATACGGAGAATGAATAAGCAAACGGATTTAAGTGGAGATAAAAACATTTAACTGAGAGTGTAAGCGGAACAGCAGATATTCCAGGTATAATTAACATGTTAGTTGTTTTTTTTTTTTTTTTATAATAAAAAACAAAATACTAAACAAATAAACCGCCCCAGGACATGCCCGACCCAAAGGTACCCATCACACTGGCAGCATTACCGCGCTGCACGGCGAGTGAGATCCTTTGGATCAGGAACGCTCCGGAACGATTGTCAAAACCAAGTTGTTAGTTTACTTTTATAAGTCATACAAATGTAACATAATAACATTTACATTTAAAGCCGAGACCTCTCACTTGAGAAGCACGTGATATGTAGTTTAAGTAAGTGTAGGAGTAAGATAAAGTAGGATTTTTGTGCCGTTCATGAAAAAAAAGGCCGTGTAATTTTCCTGGCCTTACCCATTTCACATTTCGGAATGGGAAGGAGTTCTCCCCTCGACATTCGAAAGAAACTTGGTCTTTTATATTCGACTGAATTTTTTGTGCAACACAACATAAAATTCAATGGATTTTCAGTCAATCTAGCTTTATTGGTGCGGAACCCAATTTCAGATTTTCTTTGGAAAACAACAATAAAATAGGTAGCTAATTTTGAGTTTTATTGCTGAGTTTTATCTATCAAAAACCTTTTGACAGAACTTAAGGACCGACTAGGTATATATATGTGTGTGTGTGTGTGTGTGTGTGTGTGTGTGTGTGTGTGTAAGAAATCACTTTGAATCCCTGAAACAGCCTGCCCAAATCCCAACAGAGGTAGATAATTTGGTCTAAGTTGATGTGAATGGTTCCGCACAATGAACCGATAGCAAAAAAATATTATTTATCAACGAAGTAATAAATTACACTGTTTTACAACAAAAAATACCCACGCATAAAAACAAGAAATCTTTAGAGTAAGTTACCCTTAACCCCATACTGAAATAAAATAGTTGCTTATATAAGTTACATATTCTCGGACCAAGGTTCAAAATAAAAATAGGCGCCAATGGCTTGTTGTCACTCCTCATTCTCATCCACTTTTCGATTTCCGAATCGCAGCTAAGAAGTTATTCACTTCAAACGTTTGTCGAAAACGATGTTTATTTTTATTTTTATAGCAGTTATCTGTCGAGTTTCTAGTCGCCACAAAATAGAACATATATTTCAAAATTCCGCTGAGAAGCTGATCTGCACATCAACTTAGACCAATATACCTAAATAAACTTATTTTTTACTTATATATACAGACACATACATTGCTTCTAGCCGCACACTAGGATAGCCTGTGTCGTGGAACCAGAAGCAGCGACATCCAAGACCTGGGGTTTTTTTTCTGCCCAGCTGGGATTCGAATAATTTGGCCAGGACCTCGCGCCTGGGAGACAGGGCCTCAATACCCAATGCCACAGGGGTCTTCCATTGAGTTGCTTTATAAATTAAATCTGTCCATAATGGCATAACATTTATTCATAATTGGCCGCGCGAGCAAAGCGTCCATTTTCGAGATTGGCCAAAAATGCTTTTGTCCGTCTGTTGTACTCGCCTACAGGTCGCATTTTTTAACTGATTGGATTTAAAAAATTGGCACGCAAGTTTCTTGATTTAATTAAAAAAAAACACGGGCGGGAGAGGCACAATTTTGCCCACTTTGAGTCAGTTATTGACGACTCCAAATTTTAGTCGATCGCAATTTTTGATAGGGGGGAAAATGGTGGGGGAAAAGGGGGAAGTTTGCTATAGCGTTATTTATCGATGGATTTTAATCAAATTGTACAGGCACTCTAAAGATTTCATTCTACACAAGATGTTGCAAAAAAATCCAAAAAAAATGAGGGGGGAAGTGGAGAGAGGAAAAGGGGGTGGTTAGTTTTTTTTTTAATTTGGAGCGAGGCCTACATTTGCGTCGAAAAGAATGCTAGTTGCACTTATGCATGCACACCGGGTGTTTGTAGTCTGGAGCGACAATTTTTTTTGGGGAATAGGAGACATATTCTGAACGACTTTTACTATGAAACCGATTTGATCAGAGCACCTTTAATTTTGAGTCCACTACACAATTTTGGTTGGGCGATCATCAGCTATTTTTATATAGAAGGGAAATATAACGTTATTCTGATCAAAACAGTTTCATAACAAATGCTGTTCAGAACAATGTCCCCAATCCCAAAAAATATTATCGCTGTATATGTGAATGGTAACCTGTATAATCTGGTATTCTATACAATCCCTAGGCAATGTATAGAATGCCTAAAACGTGTAGGTAATGTATGAATTATATTATCTATTTCATATTTTGCCTAGATCTGTAATAAAGTGCACTTGCATTCAAATCCACACCCGTTGCAGGTTCCAGAAAGCACCTAATATGTATTTGTCTAAAAGACCTTCCCATATAATTGTCAGTAAAATCATATCTAGTAAAAACTGCTGATATCAAGAAAAACAACTATCTCGTTCATTTAATCTAAACTAAATATTTTTTTGGATTTTATTAAAAAGATGGTATTTAAAATAGAGTTAATAATTTCTAGAGAACCTTAATTTGTTTTAAAATAGAGGTGAACCAACTGGACCGAGACTGCTATAAGTTCTTATTTACCTATAGTTCTATAAATTACTTCATGAAAAGCTATTTTAAAACATGGCGACATCATAGCGAATATTCATCAGATTTTCTGAATAATTTTTTATAACATAATTATAAAATGATAATTACGGAGGGCATTGTGAAACTTACGAAAATGCGGTACACATTTACAGTAAACATGACTTCCCCAAGATTTCACACACTATATTGACTTGTGATTATCTACAGTAATTAGTACTGTTCTGCAATAATACAAAATGATAGTAATACCTAGATAATAATTGTAAGTATTTTTAGTCACAAAACAAACCTGATTTCGGATCCGTCAGCCGAAGCAACAACCACTCCATAAAACATACTTATAAATTAATTACCAAGTAACTTGCTCTTGTAAGATACTTATGTCAGATACTTATAAGAGCGTTTGTGCTTGTAATTGTCTTGTCTCATATCATTTTAGAAACATTTACGCTTCCTCAAGTATACTATAGAACGTAGTAGCATTTTATAAGTTAATTATAAGATAGTTATAGAAACAAACGCTCTTATAACTGCGCCCAAATCCAGGCTTTTGGCGTACTTCAAGTATCTTATAAATGCAAATAAAAGTAGTCTGAGATCGTTATAAGTACTGATTTTGCTATCTGGGAGTGCTCAATATCAACATCTCAGTCATCTGATTGTACTGTGTGGATGTATATATATCTAGTCGGTCCATAAGTTCTGTCACAAATATTTTGCCGCATAGTAAATAATACCAAGTTTTATTTTATTTAATACTATATATGGTTTGATAGCTTATTAAATACTGATAAATTAGAACGATTATTGGATTTAAATGCTTAAAGCCATATTACACAAATGCTAGTTTCTTCAGAGATTTTGCACTTTTTTACCCAATCAAAAATACGGACGTGATTTACTTTATCTTTTTTCCATGACTCTTAAAACCTTTCAAACTTACGTGAGATTTTAGTCAGAACCCTCCCTGAACCCGTTACCTTCATTTCGAAGCATAAGATAACTAAGTCTGGGTAAAACTAATTTTCATATTCACATTTTACGTAGTGTACTTGTTGCCCACAAGATCATTTTTATACGTTTTTCTGAAAACGTAAAAAGTACGTAAAGTTCTCTTTGGGAGCAGTTGGAACTGAAAGCTAACAGAAAATCAAATGCTAGTTGTTAAGCATGGTCTAAAATCGAGGTTTCAGAACAAATAAAAAAAACCTTGTTGGTTATCTGGAACACTGTTTTTTTATTAAATTTGTGGTAAGTGGTATTTTTGTCAGTTGCGGCGTGTTTTGGTTTCGCGATTGTCTCAAGTTATAAGGTTTTTTGTCATATTGCGATAATCGTACAAAATGTATTGTATTGCAATTTGATTCGTATAAAATAAGCTTTTTAATCATGTATAATACGAATAAGAAAAAGTTTATTGCTGAGTTTTATCTATCAAAAACCTTTTGACAGAACTTAAGGACCGACTAGGTATATATATGTGTGTGTGTGTGTGTGTGTGTGTGTGTGTAAGAAATCACTTTGAATCCCTGAAACAGCCTGCCCAAATCCCAACAGAGAGCATCCATCTTAGTTAGGTGATCTAATCATACCCCTGAAATGTGTGCCTACTGCAAGTTTTAGCTGACAAGGATGGATTCTCAATATCCAACTTGTAATAAAAATGTGAAAGTACCGATGTTTAGATATTTGGATGTTGGTGTGTTTGTGCCTCAATTTATGCTATTAATTATTTATGCTATAATTTATTTTAATAAAATGTTTGTCATATATAGTTTATGAACTAGTTTAACATATAGGATACTGTTTTCTGGGTTAAGGATAATTCCTAGGTACCGGCAGACAAAGTTGCAGGCACCAGCTAGTTACCAATAGAATAAAAAGAAGAAAGAAAATGTAGTCCATTAATGTCCCCACCGAGGGGCACGGGCCTTTACCCGGATACGAGTAAGATTAAGCCATACTCCACCACGCTGGCTCAGTGCGGGTTGGTGGAGGGGTTTTACGAGCACTACCTCAAAGCGATAGTAGCATACTGCTTAACGTGTCATCCGAAACACTGAACGTCCGATATTGTACTTAAGATAAATTAATTATCTCATTACTACACGGTCAGGATACGAACCTACATCTCCAGTGTGAGAAGCAAGCGTGAAACCCATTAGACCACGGAGCTCTTACACGGAGTTACCAATAAAATTACATCTTAAGTCTTTCGAAGGATATATGGGAGAAGATTATTCTGGGAATTTATTTAAATATTTGATGCCGGAATGTGAGCCTTCAAAGCTTTAAATGCTTTACCAATATTTTTTTCAGTGCTATTCGATCTTATTACGGCACAATCATCACACCGATCTGGTTAATCATAATCATGGAGAAGATAAAATCGATAGAGTGTAAACAATTTTTTTTGTGAAACTTTGTTTAACATAAAAACATACTTATTATTAAATTTAAATTTCGAGTCAGGCTGCTCTCTCGTCACCTTTACGACATGCCATCTGGACTTCTTGGTGTGGTGCAACATAGAAGAGAAAGCTGGAAGATCAATATGTTTTTCAAATGAATTGAACAGGTATTATACGACTAATTGAAGTCTAACTCATCTCCTGGGGTCGGTCACTTTTAGTGCCTCCTATAAATCCGAAAACCATCACTGAAGTAATCGACCAATCCTGACCCGCTCCAAGAACTAGTCAGTCAACTTGAGTATACACAGCGAGCACTTTTGATTCTATTTCAACTCAGTTAACTACAATAGTTACAATTAGTAAACATAATTGTTGAATTGATTGCACAACTTACAACAAGGGCATTTTTAATTGTTAAAACTTCTAGGACCCCAAAATCATCCTTGAAGGCACAAATCCTGCCTCTCTCCATCTACATACTCTACCTACATGTAGAACCCTCATTGATTAGAATGGAAAAAGAGCTCCGTGGTCTAATGGGTTTCGCGCTTGCTTCTCACACAGGAGATACAGATTCGAATCTTGACCATGTACCAATGAGATAATAAATTTATCTTAAGTGCAGTATCGGACGTTCAGTGTTTCGAATACCACGTAGCGATGGCAGCGATACCTGGTAGTGGTCGTAAAAATCCCTCCATCAACCCGCACTGAGCCAGCGTGGAGGAGCATGGCTTAATCCCACTCGTATCTGGTTAAAGGCCTGCGCCCCTCGATGGGGACATTAATGGGCTTCATTTATTTATTATCATTATATTCATTAGACTTAAACTCAATTACTCATTATAGTTACTACTCCACCAAGTTTACCTGGCACCCGCGAGGCATGCGTTTTCCCTCCCTTTCTCGCTAGCTCTTGCCCTCTACGCTGTCAGTAGGAAAGTGTGTTTCTCATTCGGTAAAGCAGAGGCCCAGTTGTGCCCACCTAAAGCAAGTTTTTAAAATACTAACAACGCCTCAATTTTTTGTTGCAGGTAATGCCGGTTGTCCTTCAAACATTCGAAGTCAAAGGTTATACTTTCCGTTATTAATTCGATACAATATCGCTCCAGCTACATCGTTTACCATGCGCAGAGATCTCTCTTCTCTGTTTCGCCTTCAACGTTATTTATTACATTTCTTAAAAGCCATTATGGGAGGCGACTGCAATGCCAATGATCCATCACGGGAACCCCTCACTCAACGCAATTAGCATGAATTTCAAGGCGACAGACACGAATGTTCCGCCTATTTCAGGGGTGTTTTCTTATGACATGCCAACAGTTATATTTTCCCGGTAGTAATGTTTTTGGAAACAGGCTACTTTTTTTGGTAGGATTATATGTGTGTTTAATTCTATTAGTAGGCACAAGCACAGACTTGATACTGTTGTATCAAGGTAAGAAATAAGATGGAAGTGATGATATACGATTGGTTGACCACACTATGTATTGTCTAAGTTGAATATCTCTAGCATAGAAGCTGACTTTAACCTTTAACTAAACTGCCTTTTCAGGGGTGTTTTCTTATGACATGCCAATGGTTATATTTCCCGGTAGTAATGTTTTCGGGAACAGGCGACTTCTTTTTTGTAGGATTATATGTATGTTGAATTCTACTAGTAGGCACAAGCACAGACTTGATACAGTTGTATCAAGGGAAGAAATTAGATGGAAGTGATGATATGCGATTGTTTGACCACACCATGTATTGTAGAAGCTGACTTTAACTAAACCCGTGTACACTATGTTGTATTGGTCATAAAATTTGATTGCATTTTTCTCCTACACTATGATACAACAAAAATAAGAATGCTTCCAGGAACATTGGCCTACGTAATGCAAAAGAAACGAGTTCAAGGAATCTAACATTCCGGTTCTACTAAGTAACCCCCTTTCATGGAACTGTAAAAAGTACAAATATTCTAAAGACGGCTCTCCACAGAAGCGAGGTGGAATGCAAAATCTTAGAGTAAGAGTCAAAATTGCTTTAATACAGTAGATGTTTTCATATAATTAGTAAATTACATGTTTTTGCTTCCTCTCTACATTGGACCACTGTGGGAGAGAAGAGCGTAGAAACTACCACATATTGATTTTTAGATTTCTTTTAAAATAGGTTGTGATTAACTCATTCCAATATGAATTATTATTATTCCAAAATTATTAACAGTATATTCTGTGTTGAGTTAGATTAACACCATAATATAATATAAGATTACATAAAGGCAAGAGGCCTTTATGTAATCTTGAATATCATGCTTTTTTTAGACAAAGTCGTCAGATGGTTTTTAAATTGCTCACATAGCAATTTCAAAATACCTTCTTAAAAAACAGGATATTTCGCCACTTGTTCATCATTATTCCAGTTGGCCTGGCAGGGACATACGAGACTATACAATGCATGGAATGCAACCATTTTTTTATTTCTATCTAAATAGGAAATGAAAACTCATAAGTAGGTACTACTTTGTAATCTGTGAGAGATTATTTGCCTTTATTCTCCCATAATGATCAATCGCAGTAAAGAGGAAAAAAACGAGTATTATTTGTAAATATGAACACCTTAAAGTGATGAAGAAATCTAGAAGCTTCAACCTGCAAATGTAGCTCATGCTAGGCCGACAAGCAAACCGAGCCTAGCACAAAAAGTTACCGACCGGACGTCGGAACGGAAAAATAGGACTTGTTAAAAACAGTAGGGATTATGTACGAAGCCGTACTAGCATGTTATTACCGGGGTTTAAAGCCGCTGCAACGCCCCAGTGATTTATGTTTAAGTATTTAGACGTTTGTGCTGTGTTAAAATTTGAAACAAACATTACAGTGTCATTATTGTTGTATCATATTTGTACTGGCTCAAAATAAACAACGATGCCCGGGAACTGTCTACGCTAGTAAGATAACATAACATAGCGTCACGCCTTTTCCCAAACTGGGTGGCAGAGGCACTTGTACCCACTTTGAGCCAGTTATTCAATACTCCATTTTGCGTGACAGGGGGCTAGCCCATCGCCGCAGCTTTGGAGTAATGAAGGTTTCCTGATGATGTTTTTCCATCACCGTCAGAACGTCCTAATAATGTACTTAAGGTAAATTAATTATCTCATTGGTACATGGTCAGGAATCGAACCTGCATCTCCTGACTGTGTGAGAAGCAAGCGTAAAACCCATTAGATCACGGAGTTCTTCTAGCTAGCAAGTAAGATATCACGGAGTTCTTCTAGCTAGCAAGTAAGATATAGTAGAGATATAGATATACCTTATTAAAGCAACGGTCTGTGCATTTGGCACATTTCGACCAATCTGTTCATAATTCCTGTTATCCTCAGTATTCATTATGGGAGAAGGCGAGGCTATTTTATGAGTTACTCTCGCGCGTCAGATTAAGTTATGGGAGATACCTTATACCCTGTTCAGTAACTCCATCTCAGTTGTCAATCTAGAGCCGCACGAACAACAAAACTGTGTCCATACACTAAGGAGTTACTCTCGTGCGTCAGACTAAGATATGGTGAGATAATTGCATGGTAGTGTACATTTCAATAAATCTGACGATTTCAGCGTAATGCCAGGGACTTTATTTTAAGTTTGTGACCCACCAACTCCTTCGTTCTTGCCTCCGCGGCTACCAAGCCACAACCCTAGAACTGCAATTTAATGTTTAAATCTCTGAATCTGTCACCTCATCTTGAAAAGATCTACATATTTTTCCACTCACGATGATAAGCAACTATGTAATATCTTCCCCTTAGGAGTACAATAACCTTTGGCCCACTTTGATTCAAGCAGAAGCCAAACAGGATCCAAACAAATGATATCCCATAGTCTTTGTTGATAAGTCCATACATAATTGGGCAATCGAAAACGGGCAGGAATCGTCACCAGGCTTATGCGGGCCCAATCATTGGTTGCCGATACTCGTATAGAGATAGGGAAGGGTAATTTGCTGTCAATTTACATCGACATCGATACTTTGGCTGTGGAGTAAAAAAACGGATGTTGGCGCAGCACCCGCAGCATGCCGACCCCGCGGGGTTGCTGACGCGGGAAGAGAGGGATAGGGCTATGCGCTATAGATAGCTCTGTCCTTCACCTTGTGTACAAGTGCTTCAGATTTTTATATGAGATGTGCAGTAGAAATCGGATTTAGCTATTGAAGCATTGCCTACTAAATGAGTATGTACTCAGCAACTATACATAATTTTAACAAGTGGCACCACGATCCCTCAATCAAACTCTATCTGCGCCGGTTTAACTGTAGTTAGTATTACCGATTTATTTATCGATAATTAATTTCATTTAATTTCATTGCGATACATTACAGTATTTTTTACAGATCTTATGTGAATATAATGTACTAATGTTATGGCGGTATGGCACTTTAATTATCCTAATTTTCAATATAATAAAATAAAATATAACACTTTTTCGCTTGGGAAAAAAAATCTTTATCATCATCAGCATAATTTTACAATAACATTATTTTGATGATTGTTTTAGTTTAAAATAATATCTCTATAGTCATAAGTATACAATTTTGTTTAATACGTAGAACAATAAATACTTTCTAAGACTGTAATTTGTCGTATTCGTAAAATTCAGTCAACGTGTAGGGACAAATAAGCAGCAAGTACTGTTCCAAGGACTTCAGAAATCGATCACCCGAGAGAAGCTTTATATTTAACAGTAGCTTATTCTACACGCAGACTGCCATATTACTCTTTCTACAGGACATAGTTCTACAGGACCTAGTTTTAAGGTCATGCTTGTATCTATCCTTATCCTATTACTATTGCGTTCGGAACTGATGGGAAACTTTTCAGGATAACGCTTTATTAATTTGCAAAGCTCGATAATATATAGCGCTGTGACAAGGTGTATTTTCAATTTAAAAAATAGGCCGCGACAAGTTACTTTGTTTGATTTGACACCACTAAAAATACGAACGCATCTCTTCTGTAATACAATTTTTTTTTTCGGTGTCATCGCCACCATCCAACAATGCCAAGGCGTACAGAAGCCTAGAGTGGAAGAACGCGTAGTAATTCATTTGTGTACCGCCGCCGCCGCCGCCGGCTGGAGTACGTATAATAGAGTATCGTGATATCGACTCTTTCACATCACTAGTAAGAGATGTCAGGATTGACGAGTGATATCACAGCACCATTAGTCTTTATTACGAGCCCAAAATGATTCCTTTATCTTGCCGCAGTGACAAATACGTGGCAGTAGATTGATTTGAGTGAGCACTATCAATTTGGGGTGATTAGGGGTCAATTTCTTTTGTTTGGTATTCGTTTGAGTAGCTTTATTAGGGTGGAACGAAAGAGTATTTTATGACTGCTAGTAGACTTTCAATTTCTGGATTTAGAAATGCCGTGAGTTTGTTTATATTATATGTTTTCAGAGCTCAACTAACTTCTGGGCTGTAAAACCATTCGGTCGAATACCCAAACTTAATTATATACAAAAGTTTAAATGTTTAAATAAACATCGCCACTAGGTGAGCAAACAAAAGCTGTTATCGGTCCGAAATCATCACGCCAAAGCACAATTAAGCGTGTTCACTGGTGGAGGTCCGAATTAATACAGGAAGCCAAACTGTATATAGTGACACTTTGAACTGCCTGAACTGCTGGGCCAAGCTGTTCTCCTTATCTAAATGAATTGAATTGCCCATTACAATCTGCTGAGAATCACCCCTCTGCTTAACCTTCTGACTATTGTTCGAGCAATTACGTTGGCGGTTTGTGAGCCAATGTGTTTAATTATCATCGACTATTTGACTACTAAAACAGTGCATATGGCAATTAGGTAGTTTACTTTTTATCCGACTATGGCGAAGCTAAATGGAGGGTTTTAATTTTTACCGGTATGTTTGTATGTAAGTATGTTCATCTGTTCCCTCAGAACAGAATAAATTCTGATCTCTATAAATCAGAATTTGACAAATATTAGAAGCATCTCGATTGTCTGCTGGTTATATACCATGTAAGCCTAACATCTGCGGTTGAGGCTAGCTTCCCAACCGAGAAGTCCCGGTTCGAATCCCGGCGGGGGAGGAAGAAAAATAATCCCCAGGTCTTGGATGTTTACATGTTTGTGACGTCACTGTTTCTGGCTCCCACGGCACATGTTATCCTAGTGTGGGGCCAGAAACAATGCATGTAAATTTTATGCCACGTTATGTTAAAGTTCTTTTGAGATCGTTCTTCAATTTTAAATTCCTAATCATAACTACCTCACTTGGTATGAGTAAAGTATAGATGCTAGTCATAAAACTGAATCATCACTGATAATATAGCTATAAAAGCTGTCCAGGCGTGTAGTTACACATTGCATAATAATGTAAATATTAGTACAGTACGAGGGATTTATAAGAGTCTCGAATATTTTGTGCTAGAAACACACGAGCGTGAATGAACGGTAATGGGTGTAAAGATACGCCTCATACGGTGACGCATGCTGCACCGTGCCTTGTTTGTTCGACCCACGACCCACTGATAACTGAGATATTTGAATTAATTATTGCAGTCAACGTGAAAAAGAAAAACTTTGTCTGAACGTGGATGAAAGTGATACTGAAATGCTATGACTGATAACCTTTTAAGTTTGCTGTAGACTGCAGACATTTAGGCATTTCCCTGACTTGTCGGTATGGCGGAGATCCGATGTCGGTACGCGCGAAACCGAAAGTTTACTTCACTTATATTTGAGGGCACGCATCTTGATTATCTTACTGTTATAGAGTCGTCCAGACTGAAGGTATGTCCAAGAGCGATGGACCGAAGCGATGTTGTTAGACTGACGGATCACGTTAAGAACACGGCGCTAAGCTCCATCACTGGCATGGCTGATGTAGGCGAAAAGACCGCCAGCCTAAAATCGGACTGGGCCGAACACGTTTCCCGCATGCACCCCCAGAAGTGGGCGAAACTTGCCACCGAATAGGTGCCAAGCGACGGACACCTGCGTAGGGGCAGGCCGGGACGTCGATGGCGGGGTTAACTGGACAAGTTCCTGCCAGACTGGGCGGGGGCAGCACGGGACAGGGATAAGTGGTCTAAGAAAGGCCTCCCCTTTCTAAGCATCTGTGCAGTGTCCTTTGCCCAGCAGTGGTATACAAAACAGACTTCATAAAAAATAAAATGTGTCATTATAACTCATGGTAAGAACAATTTAAATGACCACCAAAATATATATCTCTCGCGTAGATTAACTCATGGTAAGAACAATTTAAATGACCACCAAAATATATTTTTCCTACCCAAAATGGGTAAATGGGCACCAAAAGTTGCAGAAAATATCAGGGCAAAATACTGCGGTAGCTTCGGTGGAGGGTAAAGGGGGTGAGCGAAGCGAAGGCACTTTATCCTTCGTTTTTGGTTGAACATGTAAGAACAACAAAAAATACTTAAAACATAAACTTAAGTACACAAAACATAAAAAGAAGTTTGGTAATCATTTATCCAAACACAATTTGGTGACCGTTTGCGGTCGTATCGAATTTATTGGTAGTTAAATAGGTGCATTTTTGGTGATCGTTTAAAAACAAGTAAGTAAGTAGTGCAGATTGATAAGTGGGGCTGTGATTTACACTATAATGGTGTCCGGCGAGTCCATCGCTGCGCCACACAGCAGATGCAACGAAGGGCGGCGCGGAATCCAATCAGTGTACAAACAGTAGCAGAAAAAAAAGAAGTATGTTTACTCTGTCATCGCAACGCCTCCTCTCTCTTTCTCTTTGAGGGATAAAAGCGTTATGTGTTTATTTTGTTACACTGTTAGCGATAACGGAAGTAAACTAGCGGAGGCCACGTTTGAAGTGCGTCTTTTGCATTCAATGTTATGATTTTTGGAGTAACCTTCTTCGGTGTGACAGTCTTTTGAATTTGGAACCGGAATCTAGGAATTTAATCTCTCTAGTACCGACCCCACTTTTGAAAAAGTACTAATTAAAGCACGATTATTGACAGTAGCTGTGTTTTATTGCGACTTCGCATGTTTATAATACGATGTTCTGACTGTCCAAATTTTCAAAACCGATTTAAATTCCTAGATGTCAGAATTACATGATAAGGATAACCTGTTAAAAGGTAAAAACCACACATTTTTGAGATTTACAATGAAACATAGAAGTGTAATAATAATTTTACTTTTGGCATTTCCTTTTGATAAACATAACGAGGAAACAACAAAAGTATTGAATGAGTATAATTACGGATAAATAAAGGATTGAATGAACATAATTACGTTATTATCAATCAAAAAGGCCGTTTCTTGTGGTATTAAAACGAACCTAACTGGACTACTAGAGAAATAAAACTTATCGAGTTTTAACTCGGAATCTTAAAGATCATAATTTTTATTGTTCTCATAGTTCGTTATTGCAAACAAACATTTTACCAGTTACTTACATTTAAAGAAAATGCAAGTATTAGGGCGAGCTCAACTCCAAAAAGTGATTTCTTCCAGCAAACCAAGGCATTAAGGAAATATTACTTTCCATAAAAGGACCGCAACCGCACAAAACCGTAAACTGTACAAGAAAGAGCTCACACACACGATCTTTAACCTCACGAAGACCACTGAAATTTTGAAGCATCGCGAATTTAAACCTCATGCCATGGTAATTTAATTCAAAACTTATAACTTGAAAATGGCATCTTAAGATGCCGTGGGTTAAATTTAATTTTAAAGTCAAGGCGTGTGAGCTGATGAACATTATGTACTCAGAAATTAGAGCCATATTTTATCTGGCCAGCCAATCATGCATAATAATAGAAGCAACAATATTGCAAAGATCCAGGTCCTCACGATACAGGTCTCACCTAGTGTGAGGGCCACTGGTAACTTTTACTTTGTATACCATTCATTTATTAGCAAGTAGGTGTCAATGTATTAAATTAAGCGTATCTGTAAACCTTTCGTTAAATAAACTATTTCTATTTCTATTATCAAACAATCAAATTTCTATGTAGCTAACACGCCTTTAGCGTATTGCGAGGGTTTACAATCGTTTCTGTAACTGGCTGCAGTCAGTTAGTTTTGACTCCTTCAGGGTCCTCGCCGAGATTGGCTGACAATTTGAAGTGCTAACAAACCCATCGAATGGAAAGGGTATCGTATTACCTCGCCATGTCGTTGACAGGCCTAGTCAAAGCTGTAGCAATAGTTATTGTTATTTAAGATGCGCATCGGAGCAAGAAGGCAGGCCCGCGTCCCCACCTTTTCGGAGTTCGGAAACTTTTGTTTGTATCTCCGGAGTGGAAAGTGGCGCTTTGAACTGTTTCAAAATAATCCGAAAGCGTTGTTCGACGGTATACGAAACATCTGGTGGGTTCACATGGTGCATTGGCTTGAAGAGTACCATGGACAATGATCGAAAAAACATGGTTTGACTGTTGAAGTGGTAATTTTAGTATTTTTTTACCATTATCAACTTTTTTTTAACAATAGATTGTTATTTTTAGACCAAATGATCAAATCGCAATAAAAAGTCGTATTTTTTTCTAATACAATCAAAAATTATATTTATTTATATTATGGGTATTTACATAGACCTCCCTCTATACATTTTGGCAGGAAATGCCAGAAAATAAATGATGGTAACATTTGCAGACTGCTGCTTTTTAAAGGGAAATAATAAACTGCACATCAAAAATACTGATTTGTACAGCAAATATCAGGGCAAAATGCTGCGGTAGCTTAGGTGAAGGTTAAATGGGGTGAGCGAAGCGAAGCCCTCTTTACCCATCGTGTTAGGTTAAAAATGTAAGAACAACAAAAAATCCTTAAAACATAAACTTAAGTACCTACACATAAAATATTTAAAACATAAAAAGTGTTTTTTTTTTATCCTTTTATGCTGTGCAAATCAGTATTTTTGTTGTGCGATGAAATACTAGCATTTATTAAATGAAATATTTGGTTTGTACAAACGCGGACTACTACGTGTTTCAACAGTTAAACATGTACTAGTCCGCTTATGTGTCACTTCTGTTGACATCATTAATTTTCTAGCATTTCCTGGAAGCGTCCATGGCCAAGCGGTATCAAGTATCGCACATTGGGAACGATCGTTTGGGCAGCAACATGGATGGGTGTCCGTATTTATGTGGCAAGGGTCCCGGGTTCGAGTCCCGGTGCTTGTACCCTAGTCATGGTTGTTTATCTATCTAAGTATAATATTTTTCTTTATAAGTATGTGTATCGTTGTCTAGTACCCAAGATAGAGGGAATCCTAGTTTGGGCTAGATCAGTTTGTGTAAATAGTGTCCAAGGTATTATTATTATTATTATATTGTTTATTTCGGGCGCTGCCGTGTTTCGGATGACACGTTAACCTGTGGGTCCCGGCTACTATCGCTACTCGGTGGTAGTAGACGTCTGTGATGTGTTCCAGTTCCAGTTAAGATTTTCATCAATATGAACCCCTAAAAACTTTACTGACTTAACGACATTGACTTTCTCATTATTATAAACTATGTCCAAGGTCTCAGTGTTTCTTGTGGTTGTTTTAAAAAGTATTATTTTGCTTTTTGCGCCATTTAATTCTAGATTATTGTGCATGAACCAATAATTGTATTAGTTAAACACAACCAATTTTTAAAAGGGATCTAAAAATAAATCTGTCTGAGTTTCTTGAGTTTCTTTGCCCTTCTTCTCCCACAATGGTCCAATGTAGAGAAGAGGCAAAAACAACAGAACTATCTACAATAATAAAGGAATTTTAAATTGATTTGTCCATTTCTTCGTGGCATTTATTTCCGGCTCTTCTGTATTTCGGATGGGACATTAATCTGTAGGTCCCGGCTACTTTCGCTACTCTGTGGTAGCAGTCGTAAAACCCTAATAGAGCAGCTTGACGACTTCTGACAGTCAAGTTGGCCACTAGCTCGACACCCCCCCGCACCGAGCCAGCGTGCTGAAGTATGGCTCGATCTTAGTCGTATCCGGGTTAGGGCCCCTGCCCCTGGGTGGGGAAATTAATGGGCCACACTTTTATTAATTCCTGCCAAAGTGTAGGTACGTGGTATTTAAATAAATAAAAATTGCCTGCAACATTTTCTTAAGAAAATATTCCTAGAACCCTTTATACTCATCGTCCTCTTTTCGAAGAAGCATACCGGTTCAAACTGCCTTGCTATAGGGAATGTTTTTGAGTATCATGACGGGGTGTGGCGTTGCGTTGTCGCTAAGTGTTTCATGTTCACGCGTTTTGTTGTTTTGTAAAGCTATGTCTATACAATGACCACTTTACCTAGATACCTCACCTCACACAAGATAGTATGGCAAGAGGTGCCTCGGGTAAATTGTCGCTCTCGTTGTCTGTGTTTTTGTGATTGATTGATTGATCATGTCTCTTGACCTGACCCTGCTGCATGTCAAAAGAACACTATGTGATGATTGGATAAAATAAAGACTGTCTCTATTTAATAAAATAGTTTCTTTTTTATTATTTAAAAAGTACTTTCAAAGGAATCTTGAAAAAAATAACATTTAAAAGTAAGGCCCACTACTTCAAACGCGAGTCAACACTGTTCTCTGAATAACTTTATAAAATATACAGTTGACAAGTTATTCAGAGAACTAGTGAGCATAGCAAAGTAATTAAAGTTGAATTCTTGATAAGTTAAGATTTCTAGTTCCAAAAATATACCCCGGGAATGAGCTTCTATAATGAGAATCAACATTATTTCAACCTAACTTAAAACCTTTTTAGATAAAATTTGATACTGTAAGTGCACTGAATACCGCGTAATACCGATGGTAACGCGGTTTTTGGATCAACCTCTAAAATGCATATCCTATCACCTATCTATAAATTTTTAATTTTGAGGCCTAATATCAGTTAAAAAAGTACAAGTCCTAAATAAAGCTATAAATATAACTTTAACAAATTATATTTATAGCTAGCGGCATCTAGTTATTAAAACGCCGGCACTTAGCTGAGGCTTCCTTCGTTTGTATATGGCGTCCTTCCGCATCGCCTCGTAGCACTTTTTTTGAAGTATGTCGCTGTTGTGTTAAACAATACGACACAGATTGATTTATTTTAATTTTGATCCACTTAAACTTACCCAAACGCGAATGAAACACGAAAACAAAAGTACCTCGGTGATAGAGTCAGATTTTGATAACAAGCGGTCATGAGGACACTTACATTGTTTTTCATAGATTAATTAATTGCCTTATGATTAATAACTCAAGGAAACCCAAAGGAAGTAAGTAGTAAGACTCAAAGTCTAGGTTTGGTAATCAATGATCATCGTACATGATGGTTTATGGTATAGAATTAGGATGCTATCGAGTTATAAAATGGTTTTCATACTCTATTTAAGGAAACTGTGGGTCTATAATTATTATTACTCTATATTGTAACAATTTATTATACAAGAGACTGTTTGTTTCTAAATAAATAAAAATAATAAGTTGAAAGTGGACAATTGCTCTAATTTCAAAACTTCTTTATTTTTCTGGTACTCAGTCTAAGCTCGTATGTGAAGCTTATGAAATTGAAGCCAGTGGGAACAAGAAAGTTCAAAGGCAAGAGGCAACGGTGCAAGCAACGGAACCGTTATGCTTTGTAACGACGAAAACTTAAAGGTTGCCCGGACATACACACACGAGCCAATCCGTCGATCCAATCTAAACATACGCGGTGGCCAAAGCACAGTTAAGTCCTTTAGTCAGATATTTTACCTGCTGCTACTCCTACTACCTCTCCGATGGTAGGATGACCTTAAACTTATTAAATTTTGTGCGTTTCCGTGCATAAATAAGTAAATTAATTACATATATGTACATAACAAAGTTACGGCATAACGTAAAGTTGAGGCCAATAAAATATGTTTTTTTTTAATTCATAAGTACTCTAATACAATTATTATTCTCGTATTATATTTTTCGATATACTGTATAAGCTTCTGTGAGAGATATACAAGTTGGAACGCGTTAAAATTCGCTTATGTCGATAAAATTGAGTAAAAAGTTACATAAAAAAAATTATATATGTATGTTAAACAAAATTGTACACCCTACTTTATACAAACCTACATGAGGTTGCCTCGCGCCGCTCCGCTTCGCTTCAGCTTCAACTTGGAAGATTTTGGCCAAGTTGTGGCCTAACAAACCCAACTTTAGTACTCGGATATAAAGTGACTTATAGCAACCAATACGATTCTGTGAACATTTGGGAGTTAAATCTTATGTTGGTAAACATATTAGTTGCCTTAAAAAGTACATGGTACGTTCAGTTCGCCCGTGAGTAGACTTACAAAACGTGACATAGATAATAATAATACATACATATAATTATGAGTCACGTCCATATTCCCTATTGTTTAATCAGCTGTAAAACTTTAATGTTTTTTGTCACACGTGACCATTCTGTCAGAGGAAGGGCACTTTACTGTCTTTTTGATTGAGCTATTGTTATCTAAAAGTCACTGACCCATCATTAATTCTCCTGTTTACAAAGCATAGAGCCTGTAAAAATCCATGGAACATGTTATTATCAATATTTACTGCTTTACTAATACCATGCCGTTTTGATTCGACGACCCGAATGGCCGAGTCGGCAGTAACCCTGCCTACGAAGCCAAGGGTCCCGGGTTCGAGTCCCGGCGGGGCCCAATATTTGTTTGTTGAGAACGGATGTTTGTACCCTAGTCATGGTTGTTTATCTATCTAATTAAATATTTATCTATATAAGCATGTGTATCTTTGTCTAGTACCCAAGATACAGGGAATCCTAGTTTGGGGCTAGATCAATGATAGTAGATAGTAATAGAATAATTGTAATAATAGTGTCCAACCAAGGTATATAAACTCCAAATCCGATCTTTAAGCCCACTTGCAATAACATTTTAAATGAAAGGTATTCTGCACAACGTAAAACGTAACTTTGCATAGGATACTTTAGTTCATATTTAAACATAAATTCAACCATTAGTTATTCTTAAATCTCAACAGCTACAGCATTAGTTATTCTTAAATCTCAACAGCACTTCTTAACATGTTTATAGTAAAGCAAATCCGTTCTAGCACATATCTAATTTAGATACCCGTTCGAGATAAGCAAAACAAATCACCTACTACAAAAACGTCTCAGTGCCGCGTCTTTTCAAATGCAAATTGGCGATATTACATTTGCAATTTACTCTTGATAACGTGAACAAGTGCCGGTGGCAGTCTGAACGCTAAGTTTCCCAGTTCGGTATAAAATAAAACAAGGTTTTCCCTTCACGGAGAGTCTCCAAGTTACGTCTTTCTTATACAGGATTTACAGAACAATATTGAAACCAAAGAATAAAGCTCCCTGCGTTACTTGTATTTTAAGGGTTTTATCTAAACACGTATCATAAACCCTCTTTAGTGCGTCCAAAAACCGCACGTTACGACCAGCATAATGAATGATATACTACTTGGTAAAACTCATTTCTTATCTGAATATTGATACATTATGACCATAATGTATCAATTTCGACTTATTATGACATTCATATTTTGAACGCCGACGCCCGCCTGCGTGCCGCCCCTAGTTTGTCTGTGAAGTTGTCTATTGAACAAGCTAACCAAGTGCTGAACAATTATCAATGCCACAATGCCGGTCGAACATGCGGTTCCTGAACATATCAAATGTGTGTACATAAACTAGTGTATGTAATTGTATATAATTACGCATAATGTATCAGTCACATAATAGTAGTTTATGTGACTGCTGCATAATGGAGGGCATGGCGAGTTTCATAATAGTATCACTCGAGAGTTTTAATGCCTAATTATGTACAGTTACATACACTAGTTTATCTACACACATATCATAAGCTCTCTTTGATGTGTTCAGGAACCGCATGTTTGACCGGCATTGTGGCTCTGCAGTTGTTTAGCTTGTTCTTTAGTACCAACTTCACGCAGGCGGGCGTCGGCGTTCGAAATTTGAATGTCATTATATGGAGAAAAACTACACATAATGACCATTATGTGTAGTTTTCCAGATACGAAACGAGTTTTTACCAAGTATTTTAACATAATGCTGATCGTAACGTGCGGTTTTTGAACGCAGTAAAGAGGGTTTATGATACGCGTGTAGATAAACTACTATTAGATGACATCAAATCGTTCTTTATTTATAACTTCACCGTTTTAATCAGCTCGCTGCTTGGCCCAAGACCTTCGATTCTGTTTTATTGAAATAATTAATATTTAATGGCCTAGCTTTCACATGATACGTAAGATAAGTATTTTATTCGAAAATTATTTTTTATTTTTGTTTGTTTTTACTTTCAAAATGTCGCGACAAGATCCCTTGGCGTTCTTTGTTTTCACTCAAGCTGATACGACATCCTCTTCTCAGAAATTCTATTACCGAGATTTACGAGATGCGGGAAACTATTCATTAACTTTAAGAATGAATGCATTAACGTGAAGTGTAAACCAAAACTTGCGGGTTCTGCTGGTTCATTCTTTACTTTGTGATAAAAAACGCAAATGAAAAAAATTCAATGTGATACTTTTCTTTCTGAGCAATTAGCACCCAATCTTCACGCCTCGTTCGGTAATCGTGTGTTTGAATGGGTGTATGTGTGTGTGTGTGTGTGTGCATGTTGTGGCATCCAGTGATTTATCGGGTAGAACAATTTCAATGCAGTTTTATTGAATTTCTAGTAGACTTCACTGCTTCACTTCTTAGCTGTTTTTTTTTTATTAAACGCTTGCTTGACATGGCAACGTGTGAAGAAAATTTTAGATTTTAGGTTTATTTTTTTGTTTACGGTTTCATTTATTGAGCCGGGGTTTCTTTATATTTTAAAATAGTCAGCTATACTAAGCGTAATACACAGAATTCTGTTGAAATAAACCATTGAAGTTAATTACGGATAGGCGCTGTCATCTCCCGACCGCGAGACAGTGACGTCATGATTTTTAGTATTCGTCTAACATGTATGGCCTTACGGAACCCTAAAAGTGTCGGTGGCCAGAAATTTATGAGCGCATTATCAAAGTGAAGTGTAACGAAGAAGAGATTGAACTATTTCCCTCGTTGTGAAAAATACACGGAAATAAACGGTCTGAGGGTAGTTAGATTTATTTGATACTTTAACAAGTATTTCAGCGTTTTAGTACGATGTCGGTTGCTATAGGGGGCTGTTGCTTACGTCCGAAGGAAATACTTGGATCCTGTAGTCCTTCACATCCTCCTTCGGAGTATATTTCAGAAAAAGCTATAAAGCAGAATTTTTTTCAGAAGGTAGAGCCTCAGAAGTTTAGCATTTGACATACAGACAGAGTAAGTAAGAGTTTCGTTCATCTGAGCATATAACATTCAAACGAGAGTACATTTCTAAATAGGTTGTTTAGAAAATATCTTTCATCACAAAACAAATGTGAACTCTCTCTATTATCTATGTGCCTACATCGTTATTAGACAAAAGATCAACATGTCTATGAATCTCTTTGCCTTCCTCTCTTCTAACCAAAATCGCGTTAGGTCTAATTAGCTATATGCCTACTTCGACTTATGACTAGGTAGATGTAGTTAATCTACGCTTTATTCTAGAACGAAAGCGGGCATATCTGCCATTGAATTGATATAGGAGCTCCGTGGTCTAATGGGTTTCACGCTTGCTTCTCACACAGGAGATGCAGGTTCGATTCCTGACCATGTACCAATGAGATAATTGATTTATCTTAAGTACATTATACGGACTTTCTAACGGTGATGGAAAACATCGTGAGGAAACCTTCATTACTCCATAGCTGCGGCGATGGGCTCTCCCCCTGTCACGCAAAATGGAGTATTAAATTACTGGCTGAAAGTGGGCACAATTTTGCCTCCGCCATCTCGTATGGGAAAAGGCGTGACGCTATCTGTGAATTGATATTTGGAGGCACTTACCGCTGTAATATCGCCACTAAATAAGAAAGCAAAAGTATTGTTAATCGAAGAGCATCCCACTTCGCCATTTGTTACGGCCGACGACGGGAAATGGACAAATCTGATTATTTCACCCGCCACTTTAAGCTGGCTGATAGCGAACCCCTGATCCAGATGTGATAGGAAACTCAACTAAAGCATACTAAAATACTTTATCTACACACTTATCATAAATCCTCTTTACTGCGTCAAAAACCACACGTTAGTACCAGCATAATAATATTATTATGCTGGTACTAACGTGTGGTTTTACCAAGTAGTATATACTACTTGGTAAAAACTCATTTCTTATCTGAATATTGATTCATTAAGACCATAATGTATTCATTTTCGGCAAATTATGACATTTAAATTTCGAACGCCGACGCACGCCTATGTGCCGCCCTTAGTTTGTCTGTGAAGTTGGTACTACTGAACAAGCTAAACAAGTGCAGAGCAATTAACAATGCCACCATGCCGTTCGAACATGCGGTTCCTGAACACATCAAAGAGAGCTTATGATCTGTGTGTAGATAAACTAGTGTATGTTACTGTACATAATTAGGCATTAAAACTCTCCAGTGATATTATTATGAAACTCACCTTCGGCTCGTTTCATAAACCCACTCTCAGGTTTTAAAGCCCTTCATTATGTATCAGTCTCATAAACTACTACTATATTATTATAATGAACTCATTATGTCCCACTGCTGGACAAAGGCCTTCCTACTTCCACTCTATCCGATCCTGAGCGATCTCCCTCCAGTCCTAGTAAGATAGATCCAACTCATCACTCCATCTCTTCCTGGGATGGCCACGCTTACTCTGCATTTATTGGGATCTGTGGCTCATAGCGTATGCAGCATAGCGAAAAACGAAGGGTTATGAGTTTGACCTGTATGTACTTACGTATGTCTGTTCTTGGATTCCCTCGTTACTACTTAACGGCTGAAGCGATTTTAATAAATGATACGTCATTAGATTTGTCTTGATAGCGCAACTGTCAATGGGTACATTAAATAAATAATAATAAAATGGTAGATTGTGCGCGCTTAAATGTGCGGGTTAAAAAAAAAACAAGATCCTCGAGGGGGTATCAAATTAAATGGCTTTAAAAGTCGAGTACGGAAATAAATACTAATCTTGCACAAGCTATGAATAATAATAAACCTTTTGAACTAAGCATCTAAAGATTTTTCGTTATTTTGTCCTAAAAAACAGTAAATAAATAACGTAATTAAAAATACTAAAAATCCCGACTGCGTTACACTCAAAAGTACAAAACAATAAGATAAAACTTAATTAATAATTGAAATGCAATAAAATTGTTGTTAAATTTAATCAAATTTAAATGCAGGTGGGTCAATTAAATTTAATAGTGATGGATTCCGAATTCATTTAAATGTAATTCAATTTCACACTGTAGTTACGTTAAGTCTTATCTGAAATTTCAGATTTTTTGTACTTTTTATAACATAATTTGAGGCCTGACGGTGGGCTGAATTCGAGAAATGTGGCCGGCTCAGTCACTTCAGTAGGGTAGCCTTCTGGGCTACTACTTAGCGCTAACATAATGTTATGATAAGCAATATTGTATAGAGTTTATATGTTTCTATCAACTCCTTGGAAGAGCGTTCTTTCGACGAACAATTTTTGAAAAGGTATTAACAAAACCTAAGACAACAACACTGTGCAACTCGCAAGAATTGCTCAGAATGCATTGACATTGTTGTTGACCGCGAGGTAAAGTGAGGCGGTAAACACTGAACGCGAATTACTAACTAGTTTATAGTTAGTAATTCGCGTCACTGATCAGTTGATTCTCAGCAGCTCCGTGTACATACGTGGCTAGGTGCGAACCATCGTTGGATAAAAGTCTCTGTTGTGTTACTTGAAGTTCTTGTCGAATTGTACGCTACCCTCGAATCAGGGCCGTAGGACAAGAACGATAAATTAGGACTTGCCTGCTAAGCGCTCGTCAGGGCAGCATTCGTCGCCCCACCGCTCCACTGCCTACTCGAAACTAACATTCTTATAATGGCACTTTTTGCTGTATAGGGGAGACGTAAGGTAAGATGAAAATAAAACTGCAATAGATTATTGCCATTTCCTACACCCGACAGCCTACTTTTAGTATTAAATTGTGAGCAGGGTGTGGGATTGTGGATGTGCCTACGAAAATGCCACAATCAACATTATGATGATTCATCATCACACCGACCCATGGCTTGCCGGCAACGTTTTTAATGTTATTGCCATGTATTTGGTTCAAAATCGCGCTGCCTCAAAAAGTCTGTGAGAGGTTAAGAGTTCCGTGGTCGAGTTGGTTTCACGCCTGCTTCTCACACAGGAGTTGCTGGTTTGTATCCGGTAGTGACCAGGTACGAAATCTTTAATCTCCATAGCTGTGACGATGGGCTAGCCCTTGTCACGCAAAATAGAGTATTGAATATCTGGCTAAAGGCTTTGCCCATACGGGGTGGCAGAGGCACATTTGTGCCTCTGCCACCCCGTATGGGCAAAGCCGTGACGCTATATATATATATATATATATATATTTAAACTGATAACCATAATTTTGTGTCATATAGACCTACATTTAAGTTTAAAATATTATGACGTAACAAACAAATATTAACTTACATTTCACGAAAAAATGCGTTGAATGAGCGTTTTGACAGTTATTTAAAAAAACAGCCAAGTGCGAGTCGGACTCGCGTACGAAGAGTTCCGTACCACCGTATAATGGTAGGTATGGTGTGGAGTGAATAGTTTGGATTTTACATATCAAAATGTTGTTTACAAAGTTATAGGTGTGGCTACTTTCTCACTCCATGTACGAAGCCAAGTGTATGCATAAGTTTGTATGTGGTATTGAAATAATTGTTGTATGGGGGCCCCCTTAAATATTTATTTTATTATATTTTTTAGTATTTGTTGTTATAGCGGCAACATAAATACATCAACTGTGAAAAATTCAACAGTCTTAACTGTCACGGTTCATGAGATACACCCTTTTTACCGTTGTTTCGTACGATGGCACCAGAAAACACGCAAAAAAGTCTCGTCTGTTGCATGGGGAATCACTTTATTTTTCAAAAATGCGTATAATTAATCATTTGTTGTTATATCAGCAATAGAGCAACACACTCTGTGAAATTTTCAACCGACGGACGGACGGACGGACTGTCGGGCGACGGAATCTTAGTATTAAGCTATATATCTAACTAATAAATTATATTGTTGTACACATTGTCACCCCTCGACCCACCCAGCAATCGACCTTTCCCATCCTAATTTGGTTTGCTGGAAGAGATCTCTTATTAGAGATAAGCTCGCCTTTGTACACTATTTTTATGTTAGTCATATTCATATTCATTCATTTGCTTTAAATGTGGTTATATTAGGTTCTTAAATATTGGTTAGTTTCACACAATTAGCCAACCCTGGGCATGCAAATTATTAACATATTTTTTTAAATATAATAATAGATAATTATTTCTAAATCCTTGGTAAACGTCAAAATTAGAATTTAAAATACTTAATGTCAAAAATTTACAGGTTCTTACAAATACAAAATAGTCAGATAATAAAAAAATAGTCAGATAATAACAAAATAGTCAGATAATAACAAAATAGTCAGATAATAACAAAATAGTCAGATAATAACAAAATAGTCAGATAATAACAAAATAGTCAGATAATAACAAAATAGTCAGATAATAACAAAATAGTCAGATAATAACAAAATAGTCAGATAATAAGAAAATAGTCAGATAATAACAAAATAGTCAGATAATAACAAAATAGTCAGACAATAACAAAATAGTCAGATAATAACAAAATAGTCAGATAATAACAGTGTAGTAGTGTAGTGTTCTTGTTGTCTGTTAGATATATTATTTGTGTGCAATAAAGAACTTATAATAATTATGAAAGGTACCGTTTAGCACTCTTCGGCAGCAATCCTAAAAAGTAGCTACCTATTTCAACTTCTTACCTAATTTCGGTATTTTAACAAATATAATTATTTTAATAAGTATAAATTAAAGGCTTGTGTATAAACGATTACCAAAAACGCACCTATTTTACTGCCAACAAATTCGAAATGACTGCCAGAATGGATAAATGTCCACCAAATTATGTCTGGATAAATGATCACCAAACTTATTTTTATGTTTTGTGTACTTAAGTTTATATTTTGAATATTTTTTGTTGTTCTTACATGTTCAACCTAATACTTCACCTAAGCTACCGCAGTATTTTGCCCTGATATTTTTTGCAACTTTTGGTGTTCATTTATCCATTTTGGGTAGTTTTTTATTTTTTTGTGATCATTATATTTGTTGCCTAAATTAAGTGCCAAGGAACAATTTAAATACTTATAAAATTTTGTATTGTAAGAAACGGTTTTTTTTAACTTCGGGAGACTTTATATCGGGTAAATGATCAAATTATGTTTACACTTTCACAATTCCCTGCTGACACTCATAATGATCAACAAGCTTTAAAGATACCACTAGTTTTATACTCCTGCTATGCGTAATAATAAAATAATAATACCTTGGACACTACTTACACACATTGATCTAGCCCCAAACTAGGATTCCCTGTATCTTGGGTACTAGACAACGATACACATACTTAAATATATAAATATTAGACTTAGATAGACAAACAACCATGACAAGGGTACAAACATCCGTTCTCATCAAACAAATATTTGCCCCCACCGGGGCTCGAACCCGCGACCCTTGGCTTTGTAGGCAGGGTCACTGCCGTCTGGGCCATTCGAGTCGTCAAAGCGTAATTTGAGATTTCCAAAGTACTGTTTTGGCCTACTGCATCGATTCAACCCCTGATGTGGCAGAGGCATGCATCGTTTTTCATTGGTTTTAGACTTTAATACCAAGCCGTAAGGTTGAAAATATGACGGCAAATATATCGCCTTTGTCACATAAAGGGTTAAGGTGATACGTAAAAGCGGGAATACGAATCTAAAAGAAAGTACCAAATAAATACCAAATACCAAATGTCTTTATTACTGTAGATATTTACATATACTTAGCAATCGTCATTTTTTGCCACTTCTCTACATTGGACCACTGTGGGAGAAGAAGGGCGTAGAAACTCCCACAGATTGATTTTTAGATCTCTTTTTAAAAATTGCTTAAGCTTAACTAATACAAAATATAATATTTAGTCATTATCGTAATTAATAAGCAGGAATAAATAATTACAAAATTATTAACAGCAAGGTCTATGTTGAGCCAGATTAACCCCATACAGACCCATCATTTAAGTAATCTTGAACATTGTAATATCCCTTTTTCAACAAAGTCGCTTTAACATGGATTTTAAATTGCTCAAATGGCAATGTCAAGATCTCCAGAGGTATCTTGTTGTAGTAGAGAATGCATTGACCCTTGAAAGAATTGCTAACCTTCGCGAGTCTAAACCGGGGCGCAATGAGTCTGTGATTATTTCTTAGGTTAACATTACAGCTATCGCTAAGTTTGTGAAATTTTGTAAGGTTCTTGCGTACGTACATTATATTTTCGAAAATAAATTGACTAGCTACAGTTAGTATGTCAATTTCTTTAAAAAGCTGTCTTAAGGAGTCTGTGCGTTTTAAATTATAAATTGCTCGAATAGCTCTTTTCTGTAAAATAAAAATAGTTTTAATATCCGCTGCTTTTCCCCACAACAAGATACCATAGGACATGACACTATGAAAGTAACTAAAATATACTAGCCTAGATGTAGCCACATCCGTGTTTTGTCTGATGTTCCTAACAGCGTAAGCCGCAGAACTTAATTTACCAGCCAATTTTTCTATGTGGGGTTCCCACTGCAATTTGTTATCAATGGTTATTCCAAGAAACTTCGTGTCATTTACTAATTCTAACGTATTGCTGTCCAACACTAAACTGGTTCCAACTTGCCTGACATTTGGAAGTGAGAATTTGATACATTTGGTTTTACCAGCATTTAACGATAAATTGTTAACTGTGAACCAATTCAAGGTTAAAGATAATACTCTATTGACATCAAGTGACAGCGTCGATTACTACCACATAAAAAAGAGATGCCAATTAACGCGCTCGACTCAAACCACACCATTCAAATCACATAAAAATTGTTTAAAAATAAACTACGCCATTTAATTCAAATAAAAATTCAAGGAGAGTTCTCGTACCTATATATAATATCCACATTTTGAATGCAATTCTGCAATTAAATTAGTTAGGATCTCAGAATAACCGGAAAAAAATCGCGAAAATTTCATCCAATCGCGTTTTTGTTCAGTGGGAATCTGAATAAAATACCCAATAAACTGTTACTCAAAGAATGAAATCCTTAGATTTATTTGTAGTGGAGTAAATGGATTCTAAAAAATCCCCATTTTTTTAACACGCTTTTATTAGCTTGGGTTGTATGTATGTATGTATGTATCTATGTATGTAACGGAATCTTTGAACTTAATTTTCACCAGTTTCCAGAAGTCTGATTAATTTGAAACTTTGCATGCGTATCAAGGACCGATGACAATGCAATAATTTGAAAACAGTTTCCCATTATCCTTATTAGGACGGCCAGGATTAATACATAGCAAAATGTTGTTTACAAAGTTATTGGTGCGACTACTTTCATACTTCATGTATGTAACCAGGTGCATTCATAAGTTTGTATGTGGTATTGAAAGAATTATTGTATCGACGCCCCCTTACATATTGATTTAACTCGTTTGCGACAGCTGAAAACCTCGGACGCTTGTTTTGGAGGCATAAACGTGATTCTCTTTGGTGATCTAATGCAGTTACCACCTGTTCGAGGACATCAAGTTTTTCAACAACCAGAACACATGAAGCCAGCTACACATTTGTGGCGACAGTTCGGTCTGATTGAACTTAAACAAAATATGCGTCAACAAGGAGACACGACATTTATAGATGTGCTTAACGCCCTTAGAGTTGGAGAAATGACGTCTAGGCATCTTGAAATTCTACTTGAAAAAGTTTCAACAGATGCGACTAATGAATTCTCAATCGAGAGTGCATTAAGAATTTACCCAACGAATAATCAGGTTGCTAGACACAACGAAAAAGTTCTCCAGAGTTTTAAGAATAAAGTGACAGTTAGTTATACAATAAAAGCACAAGACCAACTCATTGATGCTACTCGAAATCTAGGTAACAAGGACTTAGATTCTGTGATACCTAGCGATATTAATAAAACCGGAGGTCTTCCGAATGTATTGAAAATATTCGTAGGAGCTAAAGTGATGTTGAGGACAAACATTGACGTGTCGAAAGGTTTAGTGAATGGCAATATGGGTTTTATCACAGAAATTATCTGGCCAAATTTTCGCAGAGGCCAACTATACGCGGAAGACATCCCGTCAGTCCGTATCGATTTCGGATCAGATGGTGTGCACATGATTAAACCAATATCGATACAGTTCCCAGCGAAATACAGTTATGGAACTGCTGAGAGACGAATGTTGCCATTAATCCTGAGTTGGGCTTCGACCGTCCACAAGATGCAAGGTTGTAAAGTCGATCATGCAGTCATTTATCTAGGCTCGCGACTGTTTGCTGCTGGACAAGCTTATGTAGCACTTAGTCGTGTAAGATCTTTAGACGGTATTCGGATTGAAGAACTCGATTGTTCTAAGTTAACACGAAAAACCCCATGCAACAGTGAAGCTTTGAATGAAATGATGAGATTGCGAAATAATTTGTGAGAAATTTCAATACCACATGTCAACAAATAACTAATTGATAAATCGAACTAAAAAATGAAAAATAAATAATAGTTTAAAAAAACTAAAAAAACACGCTTTTATAGCTAACCGAACTAAAAATTAGAAAATAATTTTTAATTTCAGAGAGTTTATAATACAGTAGTAGAAGATCGAACAATCAATCAGAATTTATCACCCCAAAATAAAATAATAATAAAGTTTAAGTAATTAACAAAAGAATTCAATTCAGAGTAAAAAGCGTGGGGTGCATTTTACTACTTTTCATAACTCTCCTCTCATAGATAGTTGCCAATAGAATGGTTGTTACATTTACTTTATCAAGCACCCCACGCTATTTACTCTGAATTGAATTATTTTGTTAATTACTTAAACTTTATTATAATTTTATTTTGAGGTGATAAATTCTGATTGATTGTTCGATCTTCTACTACTGTATTATAAACTCTCTGAAATTAAAAATTATTTTCTAATTTTTAGTTCGGTTAGCTATAAAAGCGTGTTTTTTTAGTTTTTTTAAACTATTATTTATTTGGTATTGTCTTAACTGGCATCTTGAAGTCCGACAGCTCTTATCCGGTTTGCCATGGGTTCTATTTCCGAGGCTTAGCCGATATATCCCCTAGAATACTCAAAGTGAACTCCGTGGTCTAATGGGTTTCACGCTTGCTTCTCACACAAGAGATGCAGGTTCGATTCTTGGCCATGCACCAATGAGATAATTAATTTATCTGAAGTACATTATACGGACGTTCTAACGGTGATGGAAAACATCGTGAGGAAACCTTCAGTACTCCATAGCTGCAGCGATGGGCTAGCCCCCTGTCACGCAAAATCGAGTATTGAATAACTGGTAAAAAGTGGGCACAATTGTGCCTCTGCCACGCCTTATGGGAAAAGGCGTGACGCTATGTTATGTTAATACTCAAAGCTGTCAATGTTCGCCCCACACTAAAAGTAAAGTTGTTTCTGCTAGGCGTACCTATACATTAAATGGATCGCAGTGCGCCGGGCGCCACAAGGGCACCATAAATTTGCGGCAATGATTCATGGCGGCAGAAACATACTTTGGCGAAAGTAAGTTTTTGCTACCCCGCCCCATTAATTGCTTCGACTTTTAGGGAAATCGCCGCGGATGTCGCCCGCCCATCCCGCCCATCCCGCCCGCTGATTGTGGGAGTTGAGCTGCTGGGTGTTATCGCTTTTGCGGCGAGTTATTCCTATATAATACAGACAGATACTTTACCAGAACTTATACAATAACTAAACTTGTTGTTTTGTGAGAACAGCTGAGCTCGCAAACTCTTCGACATACATGCATACTTACTTAAACATCTTGTCACGTTTATTTTGCACAAAAATTTAACGAAGAAAGTCCAATTTTAAATTGAATTTCACGTGCTTGAATTCTCCAAATTCCATGCAGACTTTTGAGCAAAGTAGGGCTATAAGTTTTGGCGATTACTCGCGTTTCCTTGGTCCTAGGAGGTCAAATCTGGTGTCCGGTGATTAGGTATATTGTTTTCCTAACGAAATCAACAACTGAAATCCACCTCCACTCCCCCCATCACACCCCCGACCCCTTGAAGTTTATCGGATAAACAACTGGAATCATTGAGAAAAACATAACCCGACTGCATTTTCTTTCAATACCACATACACACTTATGAATGCACCTGGTTACGTACAGGGAGTTTGAAAGTAGCCGCACCAATAACTTTGTAACGTCATAAGTCCGCCATTTTGAATAAAATCTAAAAACTGACATGACAAAAAAATACTATATTATTATCAAACTTGCTCACAAAAAATCACGAGAATCGGTTGAGAAATGTGACCTGCAGTCGAGAACAGACAGACAGACAGACAGAAGGACAAATGCATTTTTGGCCAATCTCGAAACTGGACGCTTCGCTCGCTCGGTCAACTAATAGGTGCTTATGTATGCTCGTACTTACGAGGGCAACACTTTTTATGGGGTTGGTTCAAGTGGCAAAGATGACCTCAACTGAGTTCGAGTTGCCCTAAAGTGAATCGGTTGGTATCGGTTGGATGGTAATGGGCAACTTGCGGTATTACTGTAAATTATTGTTCATAAGGACACAAATATTGTGATAACGACGAATCGTTTAGTTACATAATCAGCGTCTAGATTTCGAGGAACGTAAATACACCTGCAAGTTGCGAAAGTTGATAATGATACGGGACTCTTACATTTTGCTTTAGTACCAGTTTGCTTGTTTTTGACGTGAAGATCGTATGTGAATTCCATCGTCTTTACTTTATTTTAGATCACATGCATGTAAAATTATTGTTTTCGTTTTTATCCAACTATCCTTACGAAGCTATAAATTTCTTTATTTTTCTCGCTAGTAGAGTCGGGGCTGTAAGAAACTTACATTCCATTTAATTTGGATTTACTCGAAAATATTGCAATTATTCCAATAGTCTGCCTGTCGTCTCGGAGGCGTTTTATGGGATTCGAAGATTATAATCTGAGAAAGAAAAACAACTCCAACAGTTGTTTTAGTTCAGTTGAACTCGAGTGAACTTTGCTACTTAAAATACTTACTACAAATAAATCAACAAGTTAAAAACTTAAAAAAAACTTCAAGTCCATTTTCTTTCTCCCACGTTATTTATCATGAAATGAGATGCAATCTAGCATTTTTTTACTTATGTGCCGTATATTCGTATTGTATTAAGTAGACAGGTTTCGTAGTATCGTTTTCATACGTAGATATATATATGTCACCGGAAGATAGTCAAAACCGTCAGTTGATCAACTAACGCGGTAGTTGATCAACTGTCGACAGATAGTAAACCAGACCGACAGGTTTACGTTTCTTTTGCTCTTACATGTCAACCTAACACTGCGCTCGCCTCCTCTAGTCTTTACCTAAGCTACCGCAGTGATTGCTCTGTTATTTCGTTTGCAATTCAAGTTTATACCAGTTTACTATTTAACATTTTTTAACGTTAGTTGTTCAACTACCGCGTCATATAGTACGCAGCACGCTACAGTTTACTATCTGTCAATAGTTGACCAACTTACGAGAAAAAACCCGTTAGTTGATCAACTGACATTTTGACTATCTTACGGTGACATATATATATCTACGTATGAAAACGATACTACGAAACCTGTCTACTTAAGTAGACAGGTTTCGTATCGTTACAATACGAATATACGGCACATAAGTAAAAAAAATGCCAGAATGCATCTCATTTCATGATAAATAACGTAAACACCACTAAATCATTCACCAAGATAAAAACTTAAAAAAAAAAACGAAGCCCTATTTCTTCGTCCCCGGTCGGGATTCGAATGTCGTCATAATACGCGAAAAAACGGCTACGAAAATTGTCTGTCTGACAGTCAAGTCCATATTATACGACATAAACGAATATACGGTACTTATAGACAGAATTCATCTTAAGACAATCTCCTTAAACACCACCAATAAATAAGTATTGTAAAGCACCATAGTAAAGCAATAATAAGCTGTATAGTTTACCTGGTTGATATCATAATTCCGTACAAAACTAGAGCGCAGAAACCCGGACATGGCAACACCAAACAGCGAACGGTCCTTATCAGGGCCAATATTAAGTACGGCTTCGATCAACATCGAAGGTTTATTGCCCGACAAAGAACAGATCCTTGCGGACCTGTCGAAAAATGATGACTATGACGTCCTCTGTGTCCAGGAAACACATAGAGGACCAGACAGTAACCGACCTCGTGTGGAGGGCATGAACCTCATTGGTGAAATCCCGCACAGAAAACACGGCAGTGCGGTGATTGTGGAGTCGGACATCAGTGTCGAGGGAGTGGACGTGATCAATGCTGGCGGAATAGAATTCATCACGTTAAGACTGTCCAGCTGTTCAGTAACATCAGTCTACAAGCCATTAAACACACCATTTGATGATTTTAGCCTCACCAGAATACCGACGAGCGGCGTAAACTTCAACCTCCGTGACTTTAACAGCCGCAGCGAGACTTGGGGCTACTCGGACACAAGTGAATATGGAATCAGGGTCATAATATAGGTGGACGGATCCAAACTGGACTTAATACATGACTCAAAGCAACCCTCCAGTTTTAACAGTAGTCGCTGGCGCAGAGGATACAACCCAGACCTCATCTTCGCTAGCGCCATCATCAGCCAACAGTGTACCAAGAGAATGGGTGATCCCATCCCACGCACCCAACTCCGACCTATGCTGTGCCTGGTTACCTCAGCCATTCGTCCCCGTACCGTTCCGTTCAGACGTTCAACTTCCAGAAGCCGAATTGGGAGGGGTTGAACCCTCTCGCTGAGACGCCTGCCTCCGGAATGTTTAGGTTTTGGGAGCAATCCACACAAAGCCACATAAGCCCTGATTGGGGAATACCTGAGGAACAACTCCCTCCGGGCCAAAACCTGGGCTGGCAGCTGTGTAAAACCTTGAACTGGCTGAGATCACGCGTCGGGCGCACCAAAGACAACATGCGACGCTGGGGCATCCAGCCTGAGGACCCAAGCACAAGCTGCCGTTGCGATGCCTCCCAAACTTCCGGCCACCTATGTACTATCGTGCCCGCTGTGTCCGACTTCCTGCACACACGCCGACCTTATGCGGGCTAATGACAAAGCTGGCTGACTACTTTGATCCTCCCTACAAGTTTCCACACGAAGAAGAAAAAAAAATCCAGTCATTTTGCTTTGGAAACCAAACTACTGGAACGATTTATAATTTTCAAAAAATGAGACCAAACTGAAGGGTCAGCCTTTCAAATAAGACAAAGATTTTTGAAATCGGTTCATAAATAGTACCAGTTTTGAGGTAACAAACATTTGAAAAAATACAACCGAATTGAGAACCCCCTCCTTTTTTGAAGTCGGTTAATCTAACCGTCGTTAAATTTGACGACCCGAATGGCCGAGTCGGTAGTGACGCTGCCTACGAAACCAAGGGTCCCGGGTTCGAGTCCCGGTGGGGGCAAATGTTTGTTTGATGAGAACGGATGTTTGTATCCTAGTCATGGTTGTTTATCTATCTAAGTATGATATTTATCTATATAAGTATGTGTATCGTTGTCTAGTACCCAAGATACAGGGAATCCTAGTTTGGGGCTAGATCAATGTGTGTAAAAGGTGTCCAAGGTATTATTATTTATAAATAAAAAAAAAAAAAAAAAAAAAAAAAAAAAAAAAAAAAAAAAAAAAAAAAAAAAAAAAAAAAAAAAAACTTTACCATTAAAAACCCTCGCATAAATACCATAGTTTCAGTTTGATCATCAGGTGACATGAAGTATCATCACAACGAATCTAATGAGTCCAAACTCGATGTGTTAACTAGTAAGCATCCTAGGGTTCCACCTCTCCTCTCTGCCTTCGCACTTCATCATCAAATCAGTTCGATAGTACCATATTTCGAAGGTCTTGTCACAAAAAACCTAATGAGCCCAAATTGAATGGGTTTACTAAGTAAGCATCTTACGGTTTTAGCTCCCACCTTCAAATTCCATCATCAGACCAGCTTGATGGTGCCATAAGAACCAGTTCCAAGAAATCTTCTTTCGAATAAAAAAAACAATATTCAAATCGGTTCACCCGTTTATGTTTCACGAGTCTGTCTGTCTGTGTGCCTCTACAGACAGACAGACATACACACAGAGTGACTCAGACGTTTATATATAACACCCCTCTTTCCTTCGTCGGGCGGGGTTGAAAAAAGACGGCTGTCACAAAGCAGTGTGCGACCCGAATTTTACCCGACAAATTCTCAATGGCAGTTGTAAATGCGATGCATAAAATACGAGTCTTAATTTGGCGAAAGAATAAATAAAATGTCAATTAGTAACTCCTTAACTCCTCAATTGTTTGTTATTGAATAAGAAACGGTCGGCTCAATTAAATTGTGGCCATTTGGGGCTATCCAGGACGTGACCTGCGTTTTCCTCGTTTACTTTGAAAATGGTGTACGAATATTGCATATAGAACCAGGTTCTTACATATGTTGTAATACACATATCCGTCTGAGTTGCAGCGACTGCTAAGAAATGGTCATCCTATGTCGTGGCCATATCGAAAAATTCATCGTTTCGTGATGTGGCCGACATTTCATTAAAATGATTTTTTATCATGAAAACATGTATTTTACTTGAAGGGTGCCATACGAGACGCTATTAATAAGCCTCCGCTGTCCGTCCGTCCGTTTGTCTGTCCGTCACCGGGCTGTATCTCATGAACCGTAATAACTGTTGAACGTTTTTGACAAACCGGCTCACTTTACTGACAATAGTGCTACTTTAATAGACGTAGTATATAAGGATGTTTGTGTACTGTCGTTTTAAAAACACGTACGGTTTGAAAAACACTTAGTAGAAGTAGTAAGAAGCTGTTTCTATCGGCTCAAAGTTTTGAAGAAGATTTCTGAGTGTCGATATGCGAGTCGGGCTGTGTGAGTCTCTGGTGCTCTCTAAAATTGGTCTGTTGGTATATGACCCATGAATGTACAAACGAACTGAGAGGTTGATTCAACGGGTACATAATGCCTGCGCTCGTTACTGCTTTAATATCCCCCCACGTACACATGTCACGCCGTCTTTCAACAGTGCTGACATGCTGAAAATAAAGGCAAGACTTGGCTTATATTTTTCTACTCTTTTGTTCGATGTTATTAACACTGGTAAACCTGAATACCTATCTGAGAAGCTGACCTGCAGAACCTCGTGCTACCATACAAATAGGACCACCTTCAGCATTCTGTCCGTCCCCCGCCACAGGACTGCGGCATTTCGTGGTTGCTTTAGATAGCTTGCCACAAAATGTTGGAGTAATACACCAGCTCCACTTCGAGAGCTAAAATCAAAATTCACATTCAAAAAACCAAATTCGAGAACGGTTATTAGAACAGCAAAAGCATAATACCTGAAGCTGCCATGACGAAGCGCTGCGCACCGCGTCTACCTAGATTTAAAAGCATAATACCTGAAGCTGCCATGACGAAGCGCTGCGCACCGCGTCTACCTAGATTTAAAAGCATAATACCTGAAGCTGCCATGACGAAGCGCTGCGCACCGCGTCTACCTAGATTTAAAAGCATAATACCTGAAGCTGCCATGACGAAGCGCTGCGCACCGCGTCTACCTAGATTTAAAAGCATAATACCTGAAGCTGCCATGACGAAGCGCTGCGCACCGCGTCTACCTAGATTTAAAAGCATAATACCTGAAGCTGCCATGACGAAGCGCTGCGCACCGCGTCTACCTAGATTTAAAAGCATAATACCTGAAGCTGCCATGACGAAGCGCTGCGCACCGCGTCTACCTAGATTTAAAAGCATAATACCTGAAGCTGCCATGACGAAGCGCTGCGCACCGCGTCTACCTAGATTTAAAAGCATAATACCTGAAGCTGCCATGACGAAGCGCTGCGCACCGCGTCTACCTAGATTTAAAAGCATAATACCTGAAGCTGCCATGACGAAGCGCTGCGCACCGCGTCTACCTAGATTTAAAAGCATAATACCTGAAGCTGCCATGACGAAGCGCTGCGCACCGCGTCTACCTAGATTTAAAAGCATAATACCTGAAGCTGCCATGACGAAGCGCTGCGCACCGCGTCTACCTAGATTTATCATCTTCCTGACACCGCAATGCGTATATATGTGAAATGTGTGTATATTATACAATATGATGTAATCCAAATAAATATTCATTAATCCATTAAGCAATTCTTATTCGCAATTTATTTCTGAACCGAAATTTTATTTGTTTTATTTATTTGGACCATATCTTGTTTAATCATTTGTAATTTTTTAGTATAGTTTAGGTAGTTTCTTACACTTTCCACCTGGTGATATTCACGAGTTCAAACCTATATATACTTTCTGGGTCCTAGACTGAAAACCAGCGTCACAGGCTTTCCTGTGACATATGCTGAGTCTGAGCGTGGTCTGAGCCCTTTTGCTGTCGCAGCAAGTACACGTGGCAGTGAAACCACCCACAACTTTATGTGGGTAATTGCTGTATGGAGAATAATAAAAGTGAAACAATTGACTACACAATTAAATGGTTATTAGCATAAGTTAAAACAAAAGCCTTGTTACATGTTATTTTAATAAATATACATTACTGTTTACTATATTTTTCACGTAGCAATCAAAATACTTAGTGGCCCCTATTTTCTTTTGAGTAGTATATATGTTTATGTTTATTATGTCACCGTAAGATTTCCAAAACCGTTAGTTTATAAACTATCGACAATTTTTCAACCAGTCCGACATGGTTTAGAATTTACGTTTCTTTTGTTCTTACATGTCAACTTAACACGAAGACTATTCGAGGGCTTCGCTGCGTTTGCCCCCTCTGGTCTTCATCTAAGCTACCGCTGTGTTTGCCCTGGTATTTCGTTTCAAATTCAAGTTAAAACCAGTTCACAATTTAAAGGTTTTATTGTAAACAAACGCATCATATCGTAAGCAGTACGGTACAGTTTACAATGTATCGATAGTTTGTAAACTAACGAGAAAAAACCGTTAGTTATAAACTAACGGTTTGACAATCTTACGGTGACATATTACATGTGGCCATAAGGATAGCACGCGATACAGGCCAAACAGCATGACAATTTTTTTAATCATTCTTTTGTCCATTTTTCTGCTGATTAGATGGCAACAATATATATGAATCCGAATCCATATTTTCAACTGATGCGGTGAGAAATTGGCTTTGCCCTATATGTAGTAACGCAAGCCTGCGCGCGGCTCCCTCGATCGAAAAATGAAAGCAAGTTTGACGCCAGTGAGTGGGGACATCTTTATGTCATCATCCAATTGTCGTCAGCCCAATTATATTAGTCCATTTTCAGTCCAGAACTCCGTGAGTGCCCAGCTGAATTCCGTAACCGACCACAACGAAGTGTCGCCGAGGCGAGTGAGCGAGGCAGCGTTTGGCGCTCGCTTTCTCACTCCCTCACGTCCTAACTATGTTTGCTGTCTCGCTCACTGAGCTAAGCGACAAGTCGCTGCAGTTGCACACAGATATGGAGTCGCACCTTTACCGTCGTATCATATCCCAGTTCACATCTCTCTGTTTGCTGTGCATTTAGAGCCAGCGCCGATGAATAGAAGCTGCAGGCGTGAGCCGCCGGCGACGACGTCAAGTGGGCATACAGCTGAGGCCATAGACGTAGATTTGGGGTAGAAATGCTTAAAAATCTGTTCGGCCCGAAGCTGGACAGCTGGAGTACTTCTTGTTGAGTTAAGACCTCATCAACACTGCGCCATTTATTGCCTTCCTGCTCTAACCTCATTGATCGAGCGAGCGAAGCGACGGAAGAGACTCCATTCAGGATTGGGAAAAAATGCTTTCATGTGTCCGGACGTGTGTCCGGCTGTTATCTCTAAATGCCGCATTTCACAACTGATTCTGGTGTTTTTTGTGAGCAGGCTCGATGATTAAAAGTATTTTTTGTGGCTTCGGTTTTCGGAAATTTTACATGGCGGAGATATGGCATTGAAGCTTCTAAAAAAACCGCTGCAGACCAGACGGATTGATAGATTTAACAAATAAGGGTTGTTGGATTTGTGGAGATTTTAAAAATGACATAGGCTTTTGTATTTAAGTAAATCGTCAATAGGTTGGATTTTAGATAGCAAAATGTAATTTACGGAGTTATTGATGGGGCTTTTTCGTGCTCCATGTACTTAACCACGTGCATTCATAAGTTTGTATGTGGTATCGAAAGAAAATTCAGTCGGAATATTTGTATTTACAATAATTTCACTTGTTCATCCGACAAACTTCAAGGGATCGGGGGTGTGACGGGGTGGAAAATAATAAAAAACGCAAATTTCCTGTGTCGCTCGCGAGGCCATCAGCTCAAAGAGCCACTAGTTTACAGGTCTTGGAAATGTCATGTGCCCATAGGGCACCACCACTCCGTTGCCGCCATAGTCTATCTACAAATGTCCTTATGGTCCAGAATGAAGTAGATGGTGGGAAATGTTAATCCCAATTGAACCTGATGCAACTTCCGCTGTCTTTTTTCTTCAGTCTATGGATGGGGCTTCTTTTGTCCTCAGGCTGAAGTGTAAATAGCCCCGTGTCCTAATACAAAATGCCCTAGACGATGCCACTCCAGTTTGAAAGCAGCTTAAACTGGCCCTGACTATTAAGACATGCCTTTTCCCATTCGTGGTAGAAGAGGCACTGGTGCACCTACGTTTGGTCAACTATTCAATATTCCACTTTCCGTGACAGGGGGGCTGAAGCTTTCTCCATAATGAACAGTGTCAACTGTCAACTGTCAAGTAATCTTAATTTCTACCCAGTGAAACTCCTTTAAGGCAACTCGCTGTCAATATTCTAAACTCCCCACAGCAAAACATCGTAGCTAAAATATCCTTGTACCGTTATAGACGAGTATACGTATGTGGTCCATACGTTCTGTCCAATATATGGCCGGGACATGGCAGGATCTCGCTGGATCTCGCAGGACATGTCATGTCGAATCATATCTGGCGGTCGGGGCCCGGCCGGTTTAATTGAGTTTTCTATAGGAGTAATCGAGTCGGATCGGATTAGTTCGGGAGTCCTCGGGAGAAGGAAAACAAGTCGGTGAAATATGGGTGAAATAGAACTTGTATGTGTGGAGGGGCAGTGCTATAGAGGGTCACATTTAAATGGCTGACCATATTTTGGCGAGTATTTATGAACAGCTCTCCCCGAAAAACATATGCTGTCAAATGAAAGAAATGCTTCAGTACATTGACCTGGGGCCCAATTCCTGTAAACAATGTAAATATTTGGCGTTTAGAGGATATCTTTTGAGACAATTATGGTAAAAATTTAGTGAATTGGTAAGCATAATAATTTAGTTAATCAACAAAGAGGATGGGATTACAACATCGTCAGATATTGGATATCTAAAGTTGACCGTAATCGTCATGTAATTGTCATTGAGCTGTCATTGTGTACCAGAATTGGGCCCCCGGTCAGCTGCCTACAAGTTACTATGGGAGACCCAAAACATTTTTCGTTTGCGACCTTATGTTCCATTGGAAAAGTTGTTTATTATGATGGGTACATTCATTCCCCAAAATGGTTAACTAACTAAATGTCACCTGTATAGTCAGTGGGATATTGGACCTTTTAAATGTATACTCCAGAAATCATAGCTATGTCATTCGTTTGGTTTAGTTAAGATAGCTGCCTTATCAATCTCATCATGCAAGATCTAGGAATTTATCTTCTGTTGCGCTCGCTCAATGTCTGCTTATCCTATAGAGAATCCGGGTAGAGACCACCCGGGGTGCGGAGGGGTGCGGGTACCCGCCCGCAACCCTCGGGTAGAAATTAAACGGGTGACTGGTCAGGTAAATATTATATCACAAACAAATTCAACTCACTTTAATGCGCCATTGATATTTATATTTTCTCAACACGGAAGGGTGGTTCTGAGGGGGAGTTTATGCCGTGAAAAATAATTTGGAATGCCGTTTAGTTAATTTGTGTGTGGATTATACAGCTCTGTAATGAACTGTAAATTTCATAGGTACCTTACTTAGTTTACCGAGTATCTTACTTATATTCCTTTTATGTTTTATTTATCAATTAAATTCCAAATGATTTTCTTACTGTAGATATTTACAGATACTTAACAATCGTCATTTACTTCAATTATTTCAAATATGTATTAAGTGGGCAGGGGTTGCTGGTTCGTAAGATGTTAAATACCTATAGTAGTTTATGTAAAACTTTTTGTATACAATTATGTTTTACATAACAGACTAAAAAAAAGCCTCGCAAAATATTCCCAGACTTAAGACTTATCTTAGAGTCCTGAAAATAATTAATTAGAAACATAATTCCCGAATATTCTTTCGAGAAAAAGTTCCTTCTTAATAAGTAAATGCTGTAGCTTTATCGGTAGTAGGTAGGTATTTAGAACAATTAACTTAATTGTTCAATTACTTAGACAAGGCTTTGATTTTATAAGGGCCGAGTGATTAGGAGCTGGCCTCGGACACCTTCGCCCTCTAATTTAGCTGCAAAGGAAACGCGCGTTTCTAAGTCGGCTCATTTTGCAATCCTTTGACTGGGGTCATTAGCTCTTTCCGTTCATTTTTTTGGACATCTATAGATTGTACTGTGCTAATGTAATATAGAATTTAGCATATTGTTCTAAGTGTCTTCATTGTAGAACTTATTTCCTCTTGGTTATCACTGTCATTATCTTCAAATAGACAGTCACGCGTTTTTCAAAACAGCACAAGCAGCCTGATCACCTAGTCAAGAGAGTAAGTCCAACGCCACAATTACAAAATAATACAAACATATCGTCGCACCTTTTACAATACGAGGTGGCAGAAGCACAATTGCGGCACAGATAAATTGATAGAAAAACGATTGTTTTACCCCACACTTCCGGCCGAAGTACCAGGGCTACAGCGATCGAAGGGCGCTGTCATAGACGTGAGATGGATGCAGCTGAACCGAACTTCCTGCTGCCTAGCCATAGCCAGTCTCGGTTTGTTATCGGAGCGGGCCGCACGCGTTCTCCGCCGCTACGAGCGCTACGCCGTAGCGATTGAGTGCTACGAAACTGTGTAGTGATCACGTGGCAGTAGGGAAATGTTTGAAATATTTTAGAGAGTTCTTTATCGATACTAATGGGTAAAATTTTGTTTTTTTTCTTGTGGCAACTGCGATAGGGAAGTTATAAACAGAGTTATCAGAACTACTTAGATGACCGTATTGAGCATATTTTATGTATGTCATATAGTCTATTCCAATTTTTTTCAAAGATTTGGATTACCTACACAGGAAAAAACAGTACACTTTTATTTATTTATTCACTTTTTGTAGAACATATTTTTGTAATCTGGTTATAACAAACAATTACCATCGGCTACATATTCGGCTAGCTCTGAGGCGTTGCAGTTCGAGGCTATGCCATCCAAACGAGAAGTCCCGGGTTCAAATCCCAGTTAGGGAGAAAAAAAAACGCCGGCTTAAAGATGTTTATATGTGTTGTCTATGTAACTGACATTGCTATTTCTGGTTCCCACTATACAGGATATCCTAGTGTGGGGCGCGAAGCTATTATGTAATACATGGATTTCTCATTCAGTAATACATGGATTCTAATTTAACATAGGCATCAATAACTTTACCGAACGTTACTGCGGATATAACGTTACACAATTAACATTTCAAATTAAGTGAATACCTTCAAACAATTCTCAGCTTTACAAACAACTTCGGAACCCAAAATGTTAACTTTATTACTCTGATGAGTATAAAGAACTTTATTATTCTGAGTATAAAGCCTACCTCGTAAAATCAGAAAACCCTTTTAACTGTCCATAAAAAGACGGTACCGGGGTACGATGGACCAAAATTAAATCATTTTACATTTCCGGAACATTTAAATTCGATACGCATAGGTCTGGAGCTCCATAGCCTAGTGGCTCCTCGCTCGCTCCTCACGTAAGAGTCGCGGGTTCAAATGTCGTGCTGACCGTACGCTGTACTAATGAGATAAGCAATTCATCTTAAGTAACTTATACGGACGTCCTAACGGCTAAGGAAAATGTCGCGAGGAAACCTTCAATATCCATAGGTGCAGTGATGGGCTATCCCCCTGTCATGTTTTATTTATTTTTTATTTTATTGTTTAAGGTTCACCAACAGATGATACAATAAGACATTCATATATATTAATTATTACATTAGTGCTAGATGTTCATCTACTTAAAGGTAAACACAACATGCAAATTCGACATTTGGTATTATTTGGTATTATTACAGCTATTATTGTAAGTAAGATATCATTTATTTAAAATGAAAAAAAATATTTACATGTTACGTAAACGTGGGCTCAATTGTGCCTCTGCCACACCGCATGGGAAAAGGTGCGATGCTTTGTGACGCACTATTTCTAGTTCCCACGACACATGGTATCCTAGTGTGGGGCCAGAAGCAATGTGTGTAATTGTTTATGTTTCTGAGTGTAAGAACAACGCACTGATTGCGTTAAAGGTGATTGATGAAGGAATAAATGAATCACAATAGTTTACAACAAAAAAACAGCCACACATGAAATTAATGTAATGTCTTTACAGTAAGTCCTTGAATATATAAAGAACTCCGTAGTTAAGTGGGTTTCACGCTTGCTTCTCACAGGTTCGAATCCTAACCATATACCAATGATATCATTAATTTAAGTTACGTAAATTATCGGAAGTTCAGTGTTTCGGATGACACGTTAAGCTGTAGTTCCCTCCTACTATCGCTAATTGGTAGGAGTAGTTGTAAAACCCCTCCATCAACCCGCACTGAGCCAGCTAGATGGAGTATGGCTTAATCGTATCCGGGTAAAGGCCTGTGCCCCTCGGTGGGGAACACTAAAACAACTTGGCACAACCACTCTTGATCTATTGAGGTATTTTTTTCCCTTAAAGTGCTAAGTAATACTATTTCTGTAAAACTTTCAATATAAAAATAGCCCTTGCTCGCTGCCTTGCTTGCATTTAGTCAAATCGTTAGAAGCGTGTTAACCCGGGGGTTATAGGTATCAAACTCTTTGGAGAGCGATGTTTTAACTGTCTTAGAAGTCGGGTTTCAGTTTTGGAACGTATACTTAGTTCTATCTACGCACAGGTTTACCGGGTGAGCTAACGTAATTTATAATCTATTAAACTGAGGGGTAAAGCTGTTGTTTTATTGTGAGTAATAATCATAAACTGGGCATTGCGACTACGGCTGCCACCAGAGTGTAGAGAAAGTACAGCAATCCCATTCCTTTCAAGTAGACTTTTCAATAATGACAATCGCTTTAAATGACAGCTTCTGAAACCTGTCAGAAGTAAACTCGAAGCATACGAACATCCTCAAAAAAGAAAGGTGAATCTGGATAGATATCAGAGATAGAGTTTGACGTCTGTGGCGTACCGTTCGAGTTTCTGCTTCACATGCGTAGGTTCCGCGTTTGATTCCAGTGCGTAGAAAGAAAATAAATCTCCGGGTATTGGGTATGATCTTTGTGAAGTCACTGTTTCTGGTTTTCACGGCACATGGTATTCTACTGTTTGGTAAGCAATGTATTTGGCTTAACCCTTTAACTAATTGGGTAAAAACTTACATACAATGCAATCCAAAAGCCATTTTAATTCCATATTAACTCAATGTTCACCAACATTTTAGACGGCGTTTTATACTGAACTACATGGGGTGCCTCGCTCCGCTCCAATTCGCTTCGGCTCTAAAAGGTGTGACCAAACCTCGGACAGAAAGTAACCTATAGCTACTAATATGGTTCTGTGAAATTAATTTTGGTGTACATTTAACATATTTGGGAGTTAAAACTTATTTTGGTAAAAAATATATTTATAATAATAATAATAATACCTTGGACACTATTTACACACATTGATCTAGCCCCAAACTAGGATTCCCTGTATCTTGGGTACTAGACAACGATACACATACTTAGATAGATAAATATTATACTTAGATAGATAAAAAACCCTGACTAGGGTACAAACATCCGTTCTCATTAAACAAATATTCGCCCCCACCGGGACTCGAACCCGGGACCCTTGGCTTCGTTAACGACCCAGCAGGAACACTGCCGGGTCGTTAGTTTTTTTGCCGGTATTTTAATGTCCAAATCAAATCAATCAAATCAAAATATTCTTTGTTCTGTTGGATAATTCCGTATCTCTTAGAGCACGTCTTTTAATTTAATACTAGGTGCAAGTACGTTCCAAAAGCAGATTCTTCTCAGAACGCACAAGAAACTCTGAGGTAGCTCTTTTTCAAAGGAAATACTTATAACTAATAATACATTGTTTCACTTATGTTTATTTTTAAGATAGCCAATGGAAGAACAACCAGTTTATCCCCAAGGATTTACGTCTTCCAGATAATTTGACACTGAGTAATTGCCCTTCAAACATAATTTACTTTTAAACGTTTTGAATGTATGTGTCGGTAAGCTTTGAATACTATCGGGCCTTATTGTAAAAGCGTATAACGCATAAAAGCGTACATAGGCGGTAACGGACAGAATCGAGATTCGAACCTCCAGGAGAATCACCAGCGTCACAGGCGAGTGTATTGCATTACCACTAGACCACGGAAGCCCTTTACTACTATTTTTCAACATAAAAATAGCGTCAATACTTTTCCCATGCGGGATGGCAGAGGCACAATTGTGCCCACTTTTAGCCAGTTAATAGATACTCCATTTTACGTGACATTAAAGGTTTCCTCAAGAGGTTTTCCATCGCCATTAGAACGTATAATGTTTATTTCTATTATTATTAAGAGCCTATCGTATCCAGCTTCGGGGCAGAGGTCTCTCTCCCCTTTTTCTACTCTTGGCAGTCCTGAGTGGTCACTTACCAGTTCATACCCCAGAGACACAACTCATCTCTCCATCTTTTTTTGGGTTGGCCACGCTTTACACTTGGAGCCCACCTTGGAGACCATCGATTTGGGTGCATTCGAACAACGTGGCCGGCCCAGTCCCACTTCAATCGGGCCGCCTTCTGAGCTTCATCTAGTATGTTTGTCCTGGAGCGCAACACCGTATTCCGGACCCTATCTAAGAGCCGGACTCCGAGAATGTTACGCACCATGTTTCTGTGGTCTTTGACTAACGCGCAGTTTTGTGATTGACCAGGTTTGGGCTCCGTAAGTAAGGATAGGGAGAATGCACATGTCCATGAGCTTGCGTAGGGGCAACGGAAGTTCTCCCTTCATAAGCTCCTTCATAAACAAATGGCTCTTTCCGTAATGTACTTAAAATAAATTACAAATCTCATTGGTTCATGGCCAGCACAGGATTAGAACCCGCCTCTCCTGCGCGAGAAGCGAGCGGTGAGACCACTTGACCACGGAGCGAAATCTACTTTGTACTATTTTTCTAATGATTGTTTATCATACCCAGCTGATGCTATACAAGTAACTGTACATTCATCATACTTCATGCGCCCTCCACTTCCGATCATTCAGAGTTGTGCGCTTTAATTATGAAGAGTGCGAATGACGATAAACTTCAGTGCGCGTTGAATTGAACGCGCATTTGTAGTTGTATTGTATGGCAATTTACTGCGTATAAGGTAGAGACACACTAGGTACCGAATGTTATATACACGGATTATATTCCATAACAAGCCTATTTTGTACTTTATCTACACACGTATCATAAAGCCTCTTTACTGCGTCTAAAAACCGCACGTTTAGACCAGCATAATGTAAAACTATTTGGTAAAAACTCATTTCTTATCTTACAATTTGTGCAATTTGACAATTTTTTGTACATTAGGTACAAAAAATTGTCAAATTATGATATTCAAATTTTATACAATATAATAAATATAATTACGCCGACGCCCGCCTGCGTGCTGCCCCTAGAGTGTCTGTGATGTTGGTACTACAGAACAAGCTAAACAACTGCAGAGCAATGATCAATGCCACAATGCCGGTCAAACATGCGGTTCCTGAACACATCATATTCATATTCATATTCATTTATTTATTGCACTCCATAATAACAATAAGATCTTAATATTAGTGGTGGATAATTATGGACCCTGTTGGGCACAAGCAATATTCTATTCTATATAATGTAAGTAATATTCTTATAATCTATTCTTAACTAAGGTAGGAACTCAACATCTCTTAACATTATTATTATTTTTTAACAAATTAATATACTTTATATATTCATTTAAGTTACACAATAAGCAATAGGTAATAAATATACAATTTTAAAGATTATCATCTAAGTATTCTCTTGCTGAATAGTAACATTTCCCCTCCAAGAAGTGTTTTAGGTGTTTTATAAATTTGGCTTCATTTGCTATGGTCTTCATATTTTCAGGCAATTTGTTGTATATTTTTATTGTCATAACATAGGCATTTTTAGTTTTTAACGCTAATCTAGATTGTGGGTACAACAAATTCTTATGGTTTCTTAGTGATAGACCATTGTTTTCTCTTCTTCGTTTATATAGATGTGTATTGTTTTGAAAAAATCTACATGCTTCCCAAATATAGATAGAAGGTAATGTTAGAATTTTATATTTTTGGAAGTAAGGCCGGCAACTGTGTGTTGTATCCAGATTTGCTATTACAAAGAGAGCTTATGATATGTGTGTAGATAAACTAGTGTATGTAACTGTACATAATTAGGCATTAAAACTCTAATGCTCTCCATTAAGTAGCAGTCACTAAACTACTGTTATGATGTAGTTTTTTACACATCTTGGTGACCCAAAGCCATATATTAATTCGTAGTATAAATTTGAGAGATGTATACCAGGATCGTAACATGTGGAGATCTTTAGTCTTTGTCTACGCTTCCTCGCGTGATTTATATGTGTGTATGTCGGTATGTAATATAATAATGTTTGTTTATTAACGTGTTGAAAGTAACAGAACTCTATCTCAGAAGAAAATAATGTGGAGATCAGAATTTGCAATGTGGGTTATGATGATGGTTGTGGTGATTCGGCGCCAGTAAAACAAAGTACTTACTGGTTTAGTCCATGTAATCCGTAAGACACATCAGGTTATCCACGTATGTTTCAAGACAGAAGGCACAAAAGAATAGGAAGCACAAGCACAGAGTCATAGTCTAGTATAGGCAGGAGAAAAACACAGCACTTATATTATATTATCAGCGATAGGAAAGCAAATCTATATACAATTAACATCAAACATGAAGCAAAGCGTAAGCATGGAGCGACGGCGGCGAGCGTGCGTTCCGCGTTATGTTTCATAGGTGACTGATTGGTTTGGTTGACTTCTGTCCGGCGATGCCGATCACGCGTTATCATCGTGGAACAGGTCGCCGCGGAGGGCTAGGGAGTTCGGACATTCGATAGAATCGAACGGGCATTATCGATGTATCGACCAGTCGATAATAAGTTGGTAAGTATGCTACTTATATATCTATATTATATATACATGTATTTAGTTATATATGTTATTTATATATATATATATATTTGTAGTCAGTATTTTTGTGTAGTTTGATTAAGTATGTAAGTATAAATATTAATAGTTTTAAGTTGTAATTGTTTGTGTGTAAGTATGGAGTATGTGTAGATAAATAGGCTACACCACTCCCCTCCAGAGACCGTTAAGGGCGATAATAATCTGGAAACCTGACCTGGCGGCCAGAACGAGTGACATAGTTCCTTGGAGCAGGAACTGGATTAGAGACAATAGGTATAGGGAGACTTTTTTGTATGTCTACATCGTCAGGTAGTGTGAAAGCGGGTTTAAGTCTGTCTATAGACACTGTCTTCACCTTATTATTTACAACAATTTTGAATACCTTGTCTCCTCTGGAAAGTACTTTATGTGGCCCGGAGTAAGCTGGCTGAAGAGAACCTCGCGATGCGTCTTCACGAAGGAACACGTGATCACAGGTAGTAAGCTCCTTGTAAATAAATACTTTAGGCTTACTATGACGGGCAGCTGGCACGGGTTTCAACTTTTCAGCAAAGAGTCGCAGCCTAGTAGAGAACTCCGATATGTCGGTTGTTCCGCTCGTGCTAGGGTTGAAAAACTCTCCAGGGAGTCTCAGTGGCTCCCCGTATACCAGTTCTGCTGAAGAGCTCTGCAAGTCCTCTTTAAATGCAGTCCTGATGCCTAACAAAACCCAGGGCAATGATTCGGTCCACCTTTCATTCGCGTGGCACACTATTGCGGCTTTGAGCTGCCTATGGAATCGCTCAACGAGACCGTTACAGGCAGGATGGTATGCCGTTGTACGCCTATGCTCAAAACCTGCTAGCTTAGACAGACATTGAAATAATGCCGACTCGAACTGGCTTCCGCGGTCCGTTGTTATGTCTGTTGGACAGCCAAATCGGGCTATCCACGTTGATAGCAGCGTTTTTGCTACGGTCTCAGCTGTGATGTCCTCTATCGGTATTGCTTCAGGCCAGCGGGTAAACCTATCCACAGCGGTTAAGCAATACCGATAGCCGCGTGATAAGGGAAGCGGGCCGACCAAGTCAAGATGGATATTTTTAAAGCGGGCTTGTGGTAGTTTAAAGGTGCCAAGGGGGGCGGTAACGTGGCGATTTACCTTGGCGCGTTGACACTGAAGACAAGTGCGCGTCCACTCCCTGCAGTCCTTCCGTATGCCAGGCCAGACAAACCTGTCGGCGACTAACTTTGCGGAAGCGTTAGCACCTGGGTGACTGAGGGAGTGTAGGCTCTCGTAGACTTGTCTACGATGGATCCTCGGGACATAAGGCCGGGAAGTCGGCGTGCTGACGTCGCAGTACAGAGGTGATCGACTATTGGGAACGTGAAGTTTCTGCAACTGCAAGGATGAGCCATTGCGTAACAGCTCTTGCAGCTCTTGGTCTGACTCCTGTGTATCGGCTAGTGTTTCGAGGTTAACTGGAGCTCCCAGTTCTTCTATACGTGATAAAGCATCAGCGACAACATTATCTCTACCAGATATATGCCGGATATCAGTAGTAAACTGCGAGATAAAGTCTAGGTGCCTATACTGCCTTGGCGAACAGTTTTTCTTTCTTTCGTGAAATGCAAAACTGATCGGCTTGTGGTCGGTATACACAACGAAATGCCTGGCCTCGAGCATATGCCGAAAATATTTTATAGCCTCGTAAATGGCCAGTAATTCCCTGTCATAGGGAGAATACTTAGTCTGGGATGGTGTCAGCTTGCGAGAAAAGAAGGCAAGAGGCTCCCATGCGCCGTCTTTCAGCTGCTGGAGAACAGCTCCGATGGCCTTGTCGGATGCGTCGGTGATAACGGCAAGGCTGGCGGCGCAATCAGGGTGAGCTAATAAGGTGGCATTAGACAAGCTTTCTTTACAAGCTTCAAAAGCTATTAGTTGCTCACCAGAAAGTGTGATCGGTTGCGATCCCTTGGCCGAACCACTCAGCAAGGCGTGCAGCGGGGCTTGTATTTGGGCCGCTAGAGGAAGAAATCTCCTATAAAAATTGAGCATGCCTAAAAAAGCTCTGAGCTGCCGGACGGTTGCTGGAGGAGGGAAATCCTTTACCGCTTTTACTTTGGAGTCTAGGGGCCTACATCCTTTCTCTGAAATGCTGTATCCCAGGAAAGTGACTTCACTTTCACCGAAGACGCATTTTGAGGTGTTCACCAACATCCCATAATCCTTAAGCCTCTGAAAGACAGCTCGCAGATGCTCCTCGTGTTGCTCGGGGCTGCGGGAATATATCAGAAAGTCATCTAGATAAGAATAGACGAAGTCAAGTCCTCTCGTCATCTCGTCAACGAAACGCTGGAAAGTCTGTCCTGCATTACGAAGACCGAACGTCATGTACGGGAATTCGAATAACCCGAATGGAGTTGTTATGGCGGTCTTCGGAATGTCTTCAGTGCTGACAGGTATCTGATTGTAAGCTTTTTCCAGATCTAATGTGCTGAAAATAGTGCAACCTGCAACGCTGTGTGTGAAATCGTGGATGTGCTTGATCGGATACCTGTCAGGCACCGTACGTGCGTTGAGCTTACGATAGTCTCCACATGGGCGCCAACCGTTGTCTTTCTTCGGCGCTAAGTGGAGAGCCGATGACCAGGGACTCTCGGAGGGCCTGGCTGTGCCACTAGCAAGCATGGACTGGAACTCACGCTGAGCGATCTTCAGCTTATCCGGAGCTAGACGACGAGGGGGAGTAGCAACTGGTGGTCCAGGTGTAGTGCGTATATGGTGTACAGTGTTATGTGGTGATGGGTGATGTTTACCGGCTGGTCGAGTTATCTCCGGATACTCTTCGAGGATACGATGGTATCGCGTTTCGCCAGTAGCAACCTTCACGGAAGACACGCTCTTACAATCTGCTGTGGTGGCAATAGCTGCAATTGATGTTAAATTATCTATGAGGCGTTTATTGCGACAGTCTACAATAATGCTATAGAAATTTAAAAAATCTACACCTATTATTGGTTTAGTTACATCGGCAACTACAAAACGCCAAGCAAAACTTCTACGTAAGCCTAAATCCAAATCTAAGTTTACATAACCGTAGGTAGAAATATTTGAACCGTTAGCAGCACACAAACTGTAATTAGTCTTTGCACGTCGATCATGGAGCGCCGACCGTGGGAAGACGCAGAGGTCACTACCAGTGTCGACCAAAAACTGCGTCTTCGAGGTTCGATCGGTGACGAATAGACGGCCAGTTGAAGTGGAAGGGCAATCGTCCGCCGCCATTATCGACTGCCCCTGGGGTTTTCCGCTTTGTAGTCACATGGACGGATGCACTTGCCGGCCTTCTCTCCAAACTTGCTATGGTACCAGCATACTGGGTACTTCCTGTAGTTGGATTGCGAGCGCTGCCTGCTAGGACTGCGTTTGCTACGCGAAGCTGGTGTACGAGATCTGGAACTCCTTCCTTCAGACAGGTTCTGGAACTGCTTTCGAAGCTCAGAAATCTCGTGTGCAAGCTCGTTGATGATGGAGCTGGGTACGCCGTCGCTTACTGCAGCAATCTTTGGTGCGGGCGGAATAATATCGTGCACTCTATCTGCCAAGTCTGAGAGATCGTCCAGAGATGTTGCAGCTGGTTGACCTGCGAGCACTGTCTGGATGTTGACGGGTAGGCGACTAATCCAGATGGTCTTCATAAATTCGTCGGTTACGCTTGAGCCAGCTAGACCTTTTAGATGGCGAAGGAATTGGGACGGCTTGCGGTCCCCTAGTTCTTCATGCATCAATAGCTGTTTAGCTTTCTTTTCCTTTGTATCGCTCAGCCTCTTCACCAACTCGGTCTTTAGTTTCTGGTATTTGTTGGTCGCTGGAGGGTTAATTATGATATCTTTGATCTCTCTGGAGTATTGGTTGTCAAGGTGCCCAATGATATAATTAAATTTGGTGGTATCATTAGTAACCCCCGATATGGCAAATTGGCCTTCAACCTGAGCGAACCAAATCTCGGGTTCTTCTGCCCAAAATGGTGGTACCTTTACTCCGACCTTAAATATACTGGCCGCATTTATCGATGTCGATAATGTCGACTTGCCTCCATCACTAGTACCGGGGTTCGGGGCTTGCGTGTCGCTGTTTTTGTCTTCCATGTTCAGTGTCGGGGTCACCAGTGTGGGTTATGATGATGGTTGTGGTGATTCGGCGCCAGTAAAACAAAGTACTTACTGGTTTAGTCCATGTAATCCGTAAGACACATCAGGTTATCCACGTATGTTTCAAGACAGAAGGCACAAAAGAATAGGAAGCACAAGCACAGAGTCATAGTCTAGTATAGGCAGGAGAAAAACACAGCACTTATATTATATTATCAGCGATAGGAAAGCAAATCTATATACAATTAACATCAAACATGAAGCAAAGCGTAAGCATGGAGCGACGGCGGCGAGCGTGCGTTCCGCGTTATGTTTCATAGGTGACTGATTGGTTTGGTTGACTTCTGTCCGGCGATGCCGATCACGCGTTATCATCGTGGAACAGGTCGCCGCGGAGGGCTAGGGAGTTCGGACATTCGATAGAATCGAACGGGCATTATCGATGTATCGACCAGTCGATAATAAGTTGGTAAGTATGCTACTTATATATCTATATTATATATACATGTATTTAGTTATATATGTTATTTATATATATATATATATTTGTAGTCAGTATTTTTGTGTAGTTTGATTAAGTATGTAAGTATAAATATTAATAGTTTTAAGTTGTAATTGTTTGTGTGTAAGTATGGAGTATGTGTAGATAAATAGGCTACAGCAATGCCATAGCCGCCGTTCAAAAATTCAGAATTACATTACAATTTTAACAAATAAGGCAACAAATATAGTAATCACCAAAATATTTTTTTCTTACCCAAAATGGGCAAAATGGATCATCAAAAGTTGCAGAAAATATCAGGGCAAAATACTGCGATAGCTTAGGTGTTAGGTTGAACATACAAAAACAACAAAAAATACTCAAAACATAAACTTAAGTACATAAAACTTAAAAAGAAGTTTGGTGATCATTTATCCAAACACAATTTGGTGTTCATTTACTAATTCTGGCATTCATTTCGAATTTATTGGAGGTAAATTTTCGAATTTATTGGTAATCTTTTAAACACAATCTACAAAATTATAACATGATCATTATTTCAGTCATCAGTCTCACCTTAAACATTACTTTCCACTCTGGACCTAATGCTAACCAAATATGGTGTAGATGAATACCTGCTCGGAGTAACATTCTGTGGTCTAATCCTTGCGTTAGTTGAGCCACGAAACCTGACTCTAAAATAATCTCACAGGTGTATCCTTATATTTACCCAACTGCAGCGAAGCGAAAAAGAGCAGGGTTATGTGTTTGACCTGTATGTATAATATGTATGTATGTAGGCATGTGTGTATGTATTGATGTCCTTTTCTGTATCCCCTCGTAACTACTCAACTGCTCGACCGATTTTGATTCATCATTAGATTTGTCTTGACGGCGCGAGTGTCACTGGGTAGTGGGTACGTACATATTAAAATAAAATATATAAATGGCAAATTTGACACGCTTTTATGTGCTGGCTAACAAAACTTATTTCAAGACCCTTGAGTGGGGTATCAAAATAAAATGCTTTAATAGGCGAGTACAGAAATGTTTACCAATCTTGCTAAATACAACTTAGTTTTAAACTAAGCGTTTACAGATTTATCATAATTTTGTACTAAAAAGCAGGAAATAAAAGACTTAGCTATTTAAAAAAACTAAAAACCCGAGTTAACGTAACTATAGAAATTTGATAAAATTGAAATTCGATAGAATTATTACAACATTTTAAAATAAAATTTAATTTAAATTCAGGCGGAACCAAATATATCTAATATAGTGGGTTCCGCTTGCAATTTAATTTAATTTAATTCATCACTGTACATATATTGAGCGAATCTCAATAATGACGTTACGTCTCATCTGCTTGTTTTGTGTATTTAAGTGTACCACAGTCGGTTTTTTTTGTTTTCGTTTTGGGAAATGCTCATTTCCTTTGAAACTCAGGAAAACACACCATCTGGATATTTTGGAATTGTACATACTTTATAATTCGTCCATACGCCTGATCGACATGCTTTTATTAGTTAAATACTATCTAATTATACACAGCTGAAGCCGATGATACTACAGCAATAATTTATTAGCTTAATTTAGTAATATTTATTAGTTTCGTTTTTAAACAAACACCTCAATGTCACTGAGCAAGTTGGATACAAAAATCGCTTTTCGAAATCTCCATTCCCCACTTCCCTAGCCCGTGTGGGGTCGAACAACCACCTGACCTGGGGTCACACCGCCCCATCTTCGTCACTCGTTACCCCGGAAGCGGGTCACTCCGAGGGTGAATGCTAATGAAGCCTGCTTATCATTCTAAATGACAGTAAAGTTTGTCTTCCAAAGCCTCCCGAGTTTAATTAATTTATGAATTAGCCCCCGAATGGAGTTCTGTTAGAAATTTTAATCTGTCAAATTAATCTGCGTGAAACGAAACGCGGTCGCCGCGTAGAGGTTATATGGTTATATCCTCTTTGGTATCCGCGGGACAGTTTTGGCTACAGTTACTGTCGTGCGCGAGTAGGGATATTAAACTCAGTTTATTTATTATTACAAGTCTTAGAACTAGCTATGGTAACGTCAATTAGTCGGTCAAATCTATACAGTTTTTAAAATATGAATAATTGAGTCGGTTGCGTGCGTTTATTGCAAATATATTAAGGTAACTTATGTTTTGTTCTCATTAATACTGACAGCTCGCGCGAACTGTCATGTTTCTATATAAAGAACACCGGCGATTACCCATACATACTTTTATCAAAAGCGAATTTGTGACGTCTACTTATAAGAACCGTCCTATTCTATGTTTATTTTCAACCTACGTACCCGACGACAAAGCGTGCGTATGACCAAATAAATTATGTAATAATAAAGGTAGTCCATTTATATCCCCACCGAGGGGCACGGGCCTTTACCCAGATACGAGTAAAATTGAGCCATACACCACCACGCTGGCTCAGTGCGGGTTGATGGAGGGGTTTCGGGCTTCTAGCCAACCCGACTGCCAGAAGTTATCAAGCTGCCCTATTACAGGCCTCTGACACAGCTTCACGACTACTACCACCAAGCAGCGATAGTAGCCGGGACCTACAGCTTAACGTGGCATCCGAAACACGGAAGCGTCCGAAACAATTGCCACATAGAACGGACACCCATCCAGTGCCCGTCTCAGCCAGATGTTGCTACCCGCATGATCGTTTCCGATGCGCGAATACCGCTAGGCTACGGACTCTTCGACCAAATAGTTTAGTTTTATTTTCTAACATCTGCGATGTCTGCGACACTTTTTTTTAGTTAGCCTACATTGTGTCCCACTGCTAAGCAAAGCTTCATCGATCCACCCTGGCAGGAATTTATCCAGGTCGTCCCTCCATCACCTTCTGGGCCTCCCCCTAAGCCGGTGTCCGTCGGTAGGCTCCCATTACCAACAGAAGAAAAAACACACCTGTCATTCAAAACATGTCACAAGCATACTAGTAAAGCAAGGGTGCAGTGGTCCAGTCCTGTCAAATCCACGCTAGTAGTTGCCACTTACAAAAATGGCAACTGGATTATGACGTAGTGTGGATTTGACTAGATACTTGTATCCAGGTATAAAGGTTCAGTCCAATACACCTTGTTGTATGTGTTACCACAACGTCTTATGCCGATTCAGTGAACCTAAACTGAACCGAAAAAAAATCATGGCCGTCTTAAAACAAATCTTAGTTGTAGGCAAATAAAGCCCATTATGGCGTTTTGGAAAAATGGTTGTCAGGTGATGTTTTTGCTTTGAACCTAATCTGAATCGCTTTAAAGGTTGTGGTAACCCCCAGGAAATTAATTGAAAAAGGCATTTGATTTCCAATTTAAATAGAATATATTTTATCTGTCCTGTAACATATACGAAAATAGTATTTAGAAAATAATTTTCTTTGATAGGTGTTCTTAGAAGCTTTGGATAAATGAGTTAAAAATTTGCCGGTTTTCTTTGAGGCGCCGCAAACTAGTGAGAAACAGTTTTCGCGGAATACGGTATTGGACGTGATCAAAATAGATACTTTTTATAAACTGTCAAAACGGTAATTTTGTTTACAAGTTCTATGCAAATACTACCATGTGACTTCATAGTCCTACACTGTCTTTTTTACACAAAATTGAGTCATTAAAAATTCAACAACTGAAAATCTGGGGGCACGGCAGTGCCCCCGCTAAGACGAGCAAGCGAAGCGCAAGGGCACTACACCTTTAAAGAAGCGCTTGGTCGATTTTTTGAATCCTCACAACTTTAGTTTAGAATATAGCAGTTAGACTAAATTCTCGGAATATGATTTATGTAGTGGGCCTAACACTCATAAAAAAAAATTGCTTAACTCTTATAATTTAGATCTTATTGATATCTAATATACTCCGATTTCGTCACTGACTCACTCGCTCACTTATGATCGTCAAAATTCTTAGGGTACTTCCTCAAGTCCTAGAAAGCTTTAATGTGGTATGTAAGCTATTATTAGTATACAAAAAAAAAAACAAAAAAACTAAAACTTGGAACTTTTACCCCCTACACCTTAAACTAGGTGATGGATGTTGTTTGTATGAGACTTCTGTAAATTTTGATGCTAGAGGTCTGAAAGTTGATGAAGGGACTCCTTGTTATTAATAATAAAATTCACTGTTCATTACTTTTATTTTATACAGTTCGTGTAGTAAAAATAAAAGTTGTAAAAACGAAATAGTTTATTTTATTCGTACCTAAAAGAACTATACTCGTTACTAAAAAAGCTATTGTATGACAGAAAAGTAATGAACAGTGAATTAATATTTCACCTTACGCCCATGTGACGGTAGTGAAACGGCCATGCCACATATTTTAACTAAGGTGGAGAGTTTGTGAATTTATTGCTTGTAGAGTTAGGGCGTGTAGAGTTAGAAGCTTGGCTCTACATGAGATCTGATATATTTTTTAAAGTGCGAGCCGTAAGGTCTCTACTTGGCAACATTTTGCATGAAAATGTTTTTGGTGGGATATACAATTCTGGTATTGTCAAGTAATTGTGCACACAATGCTTTAACATCAGACATACTCCTAAAATTTAGTCGACAACCTTGTCCAATACCGAATTGCGTCAGTCGTCCGTTATGAGACGAAGCAAATAGTTTTGATGTTCGGTTTCTACCCAAACAAATATAAACTTTTCTATTTAGAGGCACATTCATTGCGGCGCTGCGGCTGTGGCTCCGCCTACCATGCGAGAGGTCCCGGGTTCGTACCCGGCTGGGGATAAAGAAAAACAAAAACCCAAGTTCTTGGATGTTCATATGTGTATGATGTCGCTGTTTCTGGCTCCAAGGCACAAGGAATCCTAGTCTGGGGCCAGGAGCAACCTTTATATAAATGTTTATGTTTATGTTCTGGGTCGTGGGAGCCAGCAATAGTGACATCACGCACACATATGTATATCCAAGACCTAGGGTTTTGATTTTAGAATAGAATAGAATATAAATCGTTAATTTCACCTTAAATAGTCACATTAAAAAACCGTCACATACACTTAATAGTTCATTATATAGTAATAGGACTGTCTAATTTGGAGATTGCCTCAAATTGTCACTAGATGGCGCCGTATGTCGGCTGCCTCGCGCAAGCGTTTGTTTTGTCGTAGAATATAAGATAAGTGTGTTACAATGACCAGACGAGAGAGAATTACTATGTTGATTGAAAGTACAATATAACTATCAAGTTAATTTGGCTTTTATTTAAGACCCTAAAGCGGTCATTATCCATGGTCCTTCGAACCGAAAAGTTTTAGTTTTTGAGGAATTAAGAGTTCCGTAGCTCAGTACGTGTGAGCTACTCTTCGCATCGTTCCCATAGTATCAGTGGATCGCTGTTCAGAGGGATACGACTTGAGTACAGTGATTGCAGCGAAGTAGCGACTAGCAGAGCCAAGCTGAAATCACAGGCGGTGTGTACCACCGCCAGGAGCAGGACAGCGGAGAGGGAGACAGCGAGCACGTCACAACAGCAGATCGAGTGGTTATCGGTTGGTACGAGAAGTGAGTGAGGTGGTCAAGTGCAAATCGTGAGTACATTTATATTATTTGGTTCGTGGAAGTTCAACCTTATAAAGGAGTTCAAAACTTGTGGAAATTCATCAAGACAGTTAGACATTTTCAACCTTATAGCAAAGCAGTTCAGAACTTAGTGAATTTATTACATACATTAGATTTAGGACTTAGAAAAATTAAGAGAAAAACGGAGGTACGGGGAATCCATGCCGGATTTCGCCTAAGTCTCAATTAGTTGTTAGAACTTGTAATATTTTCAAGAATTTACTTTCGACACTTGTGATTTTCTTTAGGATTGAATTAGTTATAAAGTGTATACTTGTAAGCAATTATTTGGTTGTTGGATTTACTAAATTATTTGTTACAACATGGAGTCTTTAATTAGTTATCAACAAGACTTGTCAGAACGTATAACTAAGGCAAGAAGTAACTTTAAAAAGTCTCCTAAGGAACGCATTACTAAAGATTATGTCGAAAATAGATTGGAATCATTAGATCAGTTGTGGAGTGATTTTAGACAGGGACATAAAGAGTTACTGCAAACAGCAGATTCTAAATTATTAAAGGCTGAGACCTACACAACATCTGATATATATGATGAAACAGAGGAGCTGTTCACCAATTACAAGTGTGAGTTGAAAAAGATTTTAAGTTGTTTTAGGGTCCAGCCTAGTTCAAGTGTAAACGTAAGCAATGATAGCTCTAACACAAAATCATCTCAAGTCAAGTTACCGAAGATAACTATTCCAACATTTTCAGGCAAATATACGGAATGGATAACTTTTCGAGATTTGTTCGTATCTATGATACACAATAATAATGCCTTAGATAACGTACAAAAGTTACAATATCTTAAAGGTTACTTGACTGGAGAAGCAGAACAACTGATTAGATACACACCTGTGACTGACGCAAATTATCATCAGTGTTGGAAACAGTTAGAGGAACGTTATAGCAATAAGAAGTACCTGTCACATTGTATACTAAAGCGTTTACTTAGTCAGCGGAATATAACTGCTGAGTCAGCAGGATGTTTAAAAGAATTAATGGATACGTCATCGGATTGTTTGAGTGCGTTAAGCAATTTAGGCATTGATGTATCAACATGGGATATAATTGTTATCCATCTGCTTTCGCTCAAGTTGGATTCAGAGTCACGAAAGCAGTGGGAATTGAATGTAACATCGAATTTGTCTTCGGACTCATTACCCACGTTTGGGCAGTTCAAGGAGTTTTTAACTGGCAGATATAGAGCACTCGAGTTTATTGAGCCAAAAAGTGTAATGAAGGTATCAAGTTCTAGCGTAAAACCATCAAGTGGTGGTAGTGTGAGTAAGCCAAAGGTACTGCATGTTACAAATGCGGCTACAGTAGCCTGTGAGTTTTGTACTGAAGGTCATAAATTGTGCTTCTGTAAAAAATTTGCAAACGAAGATTATGCTGCACGTCATGCCTTTGTTACGAATAACCGAATGTGTTACAACTGCTTAGGGGCGAACCACTCGGTTAGATTTTGCCAAAAAACCACCACTTGTAGAATTTGTAGAAGGAAGCATCACTCCCTACTTCATCCGAGGAGTGAGCCGGCTTCAAATGTTAATACGAGTAGTTCAGTTCAAACAGTCAATTCAGTTCCGAATGAAGAAACTGTTAGTGGGGCGGGAACTAGCCGTTCCACGAATGAGACCACACCGGTTCTGACCTGTTTTTCTAAAGGAAAGTCAGGTAGTCAAGTTTTGTTGCCCACAGCACTTGTGAGTGTACAATCAAAAACAGGTCAGTACCGGCCATTTAGAGCGTTGTTAGATCAGGGTTCGCAAGCCTCATTTGTAACGGAGGCCACAGTTCAAGGGTTGAGCCTGAGTAAAACACATGCCAACCTGTCAATTTCCGGAGTAGGCGGAGATCAGCAGTCGATGAGATCAAGTTCAGCGGTGACGTTAGATATCCAGTCATTAACGGATCCGAACTTTAAATTGAAGATCAAATGTTTTGTGCTTACAAAAATAACAACATTACTACCTGAGAGAGAGGTAGTGGTGCCGGACTGGAATCAATTGCAGCATTTGTGCTTGGCTGATCCAGAGTTCAATTCACCCAATAAAATAGACATTTTGTTGGGGGCGGAGGTCTATAGCCAGATTATAAAGGAGGGTGTAGTGAGAGGGCCCGCAGGGTCCCCAGTAGCTCAGTGCACTTCTCTGGGATGGATATTGTCTGGATCTACGGGCAACGCAGGTATAGGAAACAAAATATCAGTCTTGCATGCGCAAGTAGATGAAAATGAGGTCATTAAAAGATTTTGGGAATTGGAAAACGAGCCTTTATTGAGAACACCAATTCTATCAAAAGAAGAACAAAGATGCGAAGACATCTTCACAACCACAACACGTAGAGACGAGAATGGTAGGTACGTGGTGAAATTGCCGTTTCGCGATGAGGAACCGTCCTGTAAACAAGGAGAATCACGTGAAATTGCAATAAAGAGATTAAGGTCACTAGAAAGAAAGTTCACTAAAGATAAACTACTAAAAGATAGGTACACGGAAGTTATAAATGAGTATTTAAAGCTAGGTCACATGGTGTCAGTATCAGAATTGGACCTAAATAAAGAAAAAGCGGTCTACTTACCACACCATGCAGTTGTTAGGGACGACAAGTGCACCACCAAAGTCAGGGTAGTTTTTGACGCATCCTGCAAAAATGAAAACGGGGTATCACTCAATGACACCTTGATGGTTGGACCCACATTGCAGCCAGATTTGCGCCATTTGATCATGGGATGGAGGAAGCATCCGGTATGTTTAACAGCGGACGTTGTTAAGATGTACCGAATGGTAAAGGTAGCAGAAGAAGATTGCGATTATCAACGTATCGTTTGGAGAAATAATCCAGATGATCTAATAAAGGATTACAAACTGCTCACCGTTACCTTCGGTACAGCTTCAGCTCCGTACTTAGCCGTGAAAGCTCTAAACCAAGTTGCTATAGATCACAAAGAAAAGTATCCAATCGCAGCAGAACGAGTAGCAACAGAGTTTTACATGGATGATTTGATGTCTGGTTGTCAAACCATAGAAGAAGGAATAGTGTTATATAAGGAAATGGATTCACTATTAAAGGAAGGTGGATTCATTTTGCAAAAATGGTCGAGTAATAAAGATGAGTTACTGGAAATAATAGATCAAACAGGGGAAATCAAAATTGAAGAAAAGAAAGAGCACAAAAACTTAGAATGTAAACAAGAGAATATTGTAAAGATTTTAGGACTTACCTGGAACAGAACACGCGACGAATTCCAATACTCGGTAAAACTGCCTTCGTTGTCTGCACCTGTAACAAAAAGGAAAATAATATCAGATGTTGCAAGGCTATTTGACCCACTGGGGTGGATAGCACCATGCGTAATAAAAGCAAAAATCTTTATACAGCGACTGTGGATAGCGGGGACTGGTTGGGACGAAGAACCACCAACCAGTATTTTAGAGGATTGGTATACTTACCGTAATGAGTTAGGTCAACTAACAGATTTTAGTATTCCTAGGTGGCTGTTCACCAAGGAAGATGATGTACTGGTGGAGTTACATGGCTTCTCCGATGCATCCAATGTTGCTTATTCGGCTGTAGTATACCTGCGTGTAGTCAGTTCATCAGGAGAAATTCATGTCGTTCTCGTTGGCGCAAAAACCAGAGTATCACCCGTCCGGCAAGTCAGTATTCCACGCTTGGAACTCTGTGGCGCGGTTCTACTAGCCAAGCTGCTGGTAGAGATTGCCAAGGTGCTGAACATTCCAATCAGCAATGTAAGAGCATGGACGGATTCGATGGTGGTGCTGGCTTGGTTGAATAAACATCCAAATAACTGGAAGACATTTGTGGCCAATAGAATTTCCGAAATCCATTCCACATTAGAATCATCACAGTGGTCGCATGTCTCGACGAAGGAAAATCCAGCTGATTGTGCGTCACGCGGAATTCGGCCATCAGAGCTAGTTGAGTTAGATTTATGGAAATTTGGTCCAAGGTTTCTATGGGAGAAAAACATTTCATTTAAAAAATTAAAGAACAACGAGACGCACGAGGAACAGTCGTTGAAGATTCATGTTGCTACGGTAGAGGAGTCGATTGTGGACAAGTATTCTTCACTAAAGAAGCTAATTCGTGTGGTAGCATATTGTAGAAGATTCGTCACTAAAAAGCAAATTTTGGATAAAGGTCAATGTGTAAAGTATTTACATAAGTGGGAGTTGGATGAAGCGCTATTGATTTGTAGTAGATTAGTTCAAGCGGCAGAGTTCAAATCAGAAATAAAAGAAATAAAAACTTACGGACAGGTCAAATCCAAATCGTCGAAACTGTTAAGTTTGAACCCTTTCATCGACGATAAGGGATTGCTAAGAGCAAACGGGAGAATATCTCAGTCTCAAGAATCCGAGAATGTTAAGCAACCAATCCTGCTGCCGCACAAGTCGCACTTTTCGGATTTAGTAGTTGACAATGCGCACAAGAAAACGTTGCATGGGGATGCACAATTAATGCTAAATTTCATCCGATCAGCGTACTTTTTAGTAGGAGCAAAGAATCTGGTGAAACATCATGTTCGTAAATGTGTGATTTGCGTGCGGCACAAGGCAAAGATACAAACCCAACTTATGGGATCCTTACCTTCAGTCCGAGTTACACCGGCTAGGGCGTTCTTAAGTAGCGGTGTAGATTATGCAGGACCAATTATGCTGAGAACCTCTAAAGGCAGAGGCCATAGAAGTTATAAAGGATATATATGTTTGTTTGTGTGTATGGTCACAAAGGCTGTACACATTGAAGTTGTGAGTGAACTCACATCTAGAGGATTTTTAGAATCATTTAAACGATTTGTGGCTAGACGCGGCCATTGTGCTGACTTGTATAGCGACAATGGCACGAATTTTGTAGGAGCCTCAAAGGAGCTCAAAGCTCTGTTTGAAGCGGAGAGATCAACGATGGTACAAGAGATAGCTGATAGTTTAGCTGTCAATGGAACCAACTGGCATTTTATTCCCCCTCGAGCCCCCAGTTTTGGTGGATTATGGGAATCTGGCATAAAATCGACCAAATATCATATAAAACGAGTAATTGGCGAGTCCACATTGACGTACGAAGAGATGAGTACACTATTGAGTCAAGTTGAAGCATGTCTCAATTCAAGACCATTGTCAGTAATCAATAATGATCCAGGGAACGCTATCCCGTTGACTCCTGGACATTTTCTTGTGGGAGAGCCACTAGTGATGGTCCCTGAAGCAAATTATGAAAACTCCAACGTTACGAGTTTGAAAAGATGGCAGGTCACTCAGGGAATGTTGCAGAACTTTTGGCGCAGGTGGTCTAACGAATATTTGACTCACCTCATGCACCGTTACAAATGGGCTTTTAAGACACCGGAACCTGAAGTCGGGGACATTGTTTTGGTGAAGGAGGATGACTTACCTCCTAGTAAATGGCTTTTTGGTAGGATCGTAGCTAAACACCCTGGTTTGGATGGGTTAACTAGAGTAGTGTCATTGAAATATAAAAATTCAACCATTAAACGTCCAACCTCAAAGCTTTGTATATTACCAATAAATGTATAGTTTAGTGTTTCTAGAAGTATATATTAGTTAGCTGAAAATGTATTTACATAATTACAATTGTGTGTAATTTTAGTTTTAAGAGTTCAAATTGTTGTAGCCCTCGCCTATATCAATGTTACTATGGTGGGCGGTTAGAAAGGACATTCTGTCCTTGGTGGGCGGTATGTCTAATTTGGAGATTGCCTCAAATTGTCACTAGATGGCGCCGTATGTCGGCTGCCTCGCGCAAGCGTTTGTTTTGTCGTAGAATATAAGATAAGTGTGTTACAATGACCAGACGAGAGAGAATTACTATGTTGATTGAAAGTACAATATAACTATCAAGTTAATTTGGCTTTTATTTAAGACCCTAAAGCGGTCATTATCCAAGGACAAAAAACGAACGGTCTCAGTGTTTGCTGTGAGTAGCACACACATGTTCTAGCTCACAGCGCTAGTATTAAGACCGTACCTGAAAAAAATACATTATACTTATAGATCTATATACTTAAGGATCCGCCTTCCCGAATTAAACTTCTTACAGTTTTGACGACTAAAAAATAGCGCCCCTGTCGGAATTTGTTGGTACCAAGTGGTTACGAAAACTTGTAACGGCGTCATGTTGTGTAAATTTTGAGAGACTTAATGTACTTAACTGCTCTATCTATGAATTCAAATATACCACATTTATTGTTTGCAGAAATTGCTTTTTAAAAGCCAGCCTTGTTAAATGCACGGAATTTAAAACGTCGAATAATTGTAATAAATTCTTCCGTGGGTCCGATAATATTTTTAATTAGTTAGTTTAGGTATCTATCTTCCTTATTCTACTATCAGTATCTTCCTTATTCTACTTTAAATTAATTTAATTTGAAATCGAACATTTAAATTTCTGCTGAGTTCTCATTACTTACTTAGAAGCTGGGAAACAACACGAAACACGAAAGAACGTCGCACGATGGACTTATTTTTGAGTTTACACAGCCACCTTTTTTAAAATCTAATAATAATGATACTTATATTTTCTGCCAACCCAGCCAGGATTCGAAACCGGGACCTCCCGTTTAGGAGGTAGAGCTTCATACCGCAGCGCTACAGAGGTCCTCAAGATGGCAAGCAAGATATGCAAACAGTCAAGATATGCAGCGATATTGCTGAAGAATAAGAATACTCAGTTTAATGTCCATGATAGACTCCTTACATCGCGATTATGCATTTATAACACCCTGAATGTATATTGTGTTTAGTGGTGATCAGGTCTGCTTCATAAAATTAACGATGCCGCGCGCCGTCCAATCAATAGAACCATACAATAAACGAGCTTTTACTCACCAGTTATATCCCGGTACTAACATTGATTGCGTTGTTCCAAAAGCTGTTTGTATGTATGGGCGTGAAACTGACAAATTACTTGTGAATCATGTTATTTCGTTAGTTGGCAAGGCAAACATACAGGGTACGAAGCACAGTTACGCATACGATTAACCAATACTATATTATTTGTGACCAATGTAAGCAAATGTAGACAATGGCACTTTTTCTGACAAGATCATTGCAGTTAGTTGGAGGCTGTGTCTAAGACGTCCAAATTATATTTACTTCTTCGCATAATATAGGGCGTAATATATACCTATAATATAAACCTAATTTTGCCAGTGCCAAGTGTGTGTGAAAGTTCATGTGATGTGTTGTTAACCTAACCTCAGATGAATGAAACTCTTTGCCTCAAGCGATTTTAAAATTATCGAATAAAAATTTCAAATCTCTCAATTTCTCACTCAATCCCAATCAATCTCTAACAACGTTAGCAGATTGTCGGGCATTTGCAAAGTTTATTTTGAAATTTCTTCGGCTCAAAGTTCAAAGAAGGAGAATTCGATTTTCCATGTGACGTTCGCAGTCTAAGGTTTGGAGACATTAAACGGAAGCCCATCTAAACGATTGAAGTCACCTGAATGACCCGTGGAATGGAAAATCGTGTTCATCACGGTCACTTTACCTGTGAACCTTGCTGAAATTCAATGTTAATTAATCAGCATCATAAAACTTAAACATTTATCCACAGGCAGATACATTGCTTCTGGCCCCACACTAGGATACCATGCTGTGGCAACCAGGAACAGCGACGGCACACACATATTAACATCCAATATCTGGGCATATTTCAAAACCCGTTCCGCTCTCGACTAGGCGGCCAAGCCTTGTATTGCAACGCCACAGTGGTCGGGCATAAATATTTTACCATATTGTATATTTAGTAAACACCTTATAAAACAACAGCAGAATAACAGCTATAAAAAGTGTTTATATGCACTGACTGGCAGTGAGACGTCAAATAAATTTAGTGCGGCAATCGTTGCTTTAACGAGATTCGATAGAACGGTTTATTGGTCGTGAAAAGGCACTGAAAGCCAATTTGTGATGCAAATCAGGTCAACGACCAAAAGGGAATATGTCATATTTTCGTGTGTTTACGTACGTAATATTGATGTCTGAGCCCATTCTGCACTGACCTTTTGATAGACATTACAATAACAACTACAAATGTAACGTGAGCATGTTGTAAAAAGCAAATCACTGGTAGAGACCGCGGTAGCTGCGACGGCAAGTGGAACTAAATACACTAATCCCACTGTCAAGTCTCACTGGAGGCAGCATGGCACGACGACGGTGGCGCCGTGGCTGTCGGTCTTGAGTGGTGGCGGGGACTCTCTATGACGTCATTGTACCACACATTAACAAACCGAACCGGTGGCCATAACGAGAACGAAAGTCCGTAGCATGTAATGTTGTATTGTGTCGACGACCCGAATGGCCGAGTCGGCAGTGTCCCTGCCTCGAAGCCAAGGGTCCCGGGTTCGAGTCCCGGTGGGGGCAAATATTTGTTTGATGAGAACGGATGTTTGTACCCTAGTCAAGATTGTTTATCTATCTAAGTATAATATTTATCTATATAAATATGTGTATCGTTGTTAAGTACCCAAGAAACAGGGAATCCTATAGTTTGGGGGTAGATCAATGTGTGTAAATAGTGTCCAAGGTATTATTTTTATTTTATCCAAGGTATTAGTTTAATTAGTCAAACAATTTATAATTACGTATTATTTGTTATTTTTTTTTCCATTAGATCAAACTCATTTTTCCAAGCATGCTTGAAGTGACGCGGATGAAATAACTGTAGGCGATAATAGTAGCAATGATGAACCCTGGCCAGGAAAGTGAATGGACTAGAAAGACATTTTGATTCCAAAATGACGTTTTTCTATAATTGATCGACGAATATCAATCAAGTGTACAGTGATTTGAGAGAAGACATGGCTACATACAGTCATCAGGAGACACAGTCGAGCCCGGCGAAGGAACTGCCCAGGTAACACATTAACATTTTATTTACAGAGCCAACAGCAGCAACACTGGCACAAATGAGAACTAAACTCGCCAGTATACAATGTCATACATATGGCATAGGGGCTAGCGACACGCCGCACGCCGTCACCAGTTTTGTCCACCACGCAGTCTATTTTTTAATGTAGGTACTTGTTGAAATCAATTGTAGGCGGTCCGACTGTGGAACTCACTTCCTTGGGCTATAAGAGATAATCCCACTCTTTTCTCTTTCAGAAACCGGAAGAAAGAGCACTGCCTCTCCCTTTCGTGATAGTTGTAGTATACCTAGTCGGTCCATAAGTTCTGTCACAAATATTTTGCCGCATAGTAAATAATACCAAGTTTTATTTTATTTCATACTATATATGGTTTGATAGCTCATTAAATACTGATAAATTAGAACGATTATTGGATTTAAATGCTTAAAGCCATATTACACAAATGCTAGTTTCTTCAGAGATTTTGCACTTTTTTACCCAATCAAAAATACGGACGTGATTCACTTTATCTTTTTTCTATGACTCTTAAAACCTTTCAAACTTACGTGAGATTTTAGTCAGAACCCTCCCTGAACCCGTTACCTTCATTTTGAAGCATAAGATAACTAAGTCTGGGTAAAACTAATTTTCATATTCACATTTTACGTAGTGTACTTGTTGCCCACAAGATCATTTTTATACGTTTTTCTGAAAACGTAAAAAGTACGTAAAGTTCTCTTTGGGAGCAGTTGGAACTGAAAGCTAACAGAAAATCAAATGCTAGTTGTTAAGCATGGTCTAAAATCGAGGTTTCAGAATAAATAAAAAAAACCTTGTTGGTTATCTGGAACACTGTTTTTTTATTAAATTTGTGGTAAGTGGTATTTTTGTCAGTTGCGGCGTGTTTTGGGTTCGCGATTGTCTCAAGTTATAAGGTTTTTTTGTCATATTGCGATAATCGTACAAAATGTATTGTATTGCAATTTGATTCGTATAAAATAAGCTTTTTAATCATGTATAATACGAATAAGAAAAAGTTTATTGCTGAGTTTTATCTATCAAAAACCTTGTGACAGAACTTAAGGACCGACTAAGTATATATGGTTTGATAGCTCATTAAATACTGATAAATTAGAACGATTATTGGATTTAAATGCTTAAAAAGCCACACAAATGCTAGTTTCTTCAGAGATTTTGCACGTTTTTACCCAATCAAGAACACGGACGTGATTCACTTTATTTTAGTCAGAACCCTCCCTGAACCCGTTACCTTCATTTTGAAGCATAAGATAACTAAGTCTGGGTAAAACTAATTTTCATATTCACATTTTACGTAGTGTACTTGTTGCCCACAAGATCATTTTTATACGTTTTTCTGAAAACGTAAAAAGTACGTAAAGTTCTCTTTGGGAGCAGTTGGAACTGAAAGCTAACAGAAAATCAAATGCTAGTTGTTAAGCATGGTCTAAAATCGAGGTTTCAGAATAAATAAAAAAAACCTTGTTGGTTATTTGGAACACTGTTTTTTTATTAAATTTGTGGTAAGTGGTATTTTTGTCAGTTGCGGCGTGTTTTGGGTTCGCGATTGTCTCAAGTTATAAGTTTTTTTGTCATATTGCGATAATCGTACAAAATGTATTGTTTTGCAATTTGATTCGTATAAAATAAGCTTTTTAATCATGTATAATACGAAAAAGAAAAAGTTTATTGCTGAGTTTTATCTATCAAAAACCTTGTGACAGAACTTAAGGATCGACTAGGTATATGTTACTATTATGAATACAAATAATAAATATAGCCCATTAATGGCCCCACCGAGGGGCACAGGCATATACCCGGATTCGAGTAAGATTAAGCCATACTCCACCACGCTGGCTCAGTGCGAGTTGATGGAGGGGTTTTACGGCCACTATCACGTAGCGATAGTAACATCCGAAACACTGAACGTCCGATAATATACTTAAGATAAATTAATTATCTCATTGATACATAAACATAAATCATAAACATTTACATACAGGCACATACATTGCTTCTGGCCCCTCACTAGGATACCCTGTGTCGTGGGAACCAGAAACAGCGACGTCACACACATATAAACATCCAAGACCTGGGGATTTTTTTTCTTTACCCCCAGCCGGGGATCGAACCCGGGACCTTTCGCATGGTAGGCAGAGCAACAACCGCTGCACCACAGACGTCGTCGACCAACATGGTCAGGAATCAAACCTGCATCTCCTGTGTGAGAAGCAAGTGTGAAATCTTTTAGACCACGTAAACTTACGTTAAACACATATATGTAAACTATATGCACAGGTTTATGTATGAACTGGTACTTATTTAGTAGTTTGGTATATAGGGTATTTATTGTCCATATTTTATAGATATTTAATTTACTTAAATGTATTTTATTGATTAGATTTGAGATATTGTGCACTGCCTACCCTTTGTAGTTAAATTTTCGTGTCATGCCTTCCTTGGTTTGCTGGAAAAAATATATTTTTAGAGATAAGCTCGCCTTTCTAAAATCTGTATGCAATAAAGAATTATGAATTATGAAATCATCCAACGTATCCAACTGCATCATTGTAAGTCGTAAATGGTAACTCATTTCGATTATATTTTCTGATAAACCAAATAATACAACAAACCAGACACCAACAAGTTTATCAAATTTCTATGACATTGACTGACACGAACCATTAGTTAAAATCATGATTTCAACTTTCATGACACTTCAACTGATATGGACGATTCTGTAAACTAACACGTGATTCGATACGTTACGTATTTTATCTAAACACGTATCATAAACACTCTTTACTGCGTCCAAAAACCGCACGTTACGACCAGCACAATGATATACAGATGTAGTGAATAATCCTTTCCTATCGGCAAAACTCGGAACAACGATAACACCCGAATGGTGCCGATGTGTCTATGAATTACTGTATTATTAAATTACGTGTAGGTATCAAATAAATCGCATACTTTATTTATCAATGTCAATGGGTACTGAGTGCGAGTGAACTAGTAAGACAAAAACAAACATTTCCGAGAAAATACGAAAGGAAAGGATTATTCACTACATCTGTACTTCTTGGTCAAAACTCATTTCATATTTGTTTATTTGGGAACTGAGTCCACATAACGATACAATCTAAATTACTTAGCATTAATATATTACATAGGCCAATTAAGGACTCTTATTATGCGACCATATCTGACTTATCTGAATTTTGATACATTATGACCATAATGTACCAAAATTTGATATTTTATGACATTCAAATTTCTAATGCCGACGCCCGCCTGCGTGCCGCCCCCAGTATGTCTGTGAAGTTGATACTACTGACCAAGCTTAACAACTGCAGAGCCACAATGCCGGTCAAACAGGCGGTTCCTGAACACATCAAAGAGAGCTTATGATAAGTGTATAGATAAACTAGTTAATGTAACTGTACATAATTAGGCATTTACACTCTGGAGTGATATTATTATGAAACGAGCTATACTCTCGAGTTTTAATGCTCTCCATTTTGTAGCAGTCACATAAACTACTATTGTAGTTTGTCGAGTCAAACTGTAAAAGAGCGTTGGCTCTATTGGCGCCGATCAAGAGCCAATAATGCAACCCTCGTCACCAAAGTGGTAGTTCGTAGAGGACACGTCACGTGAGGTCGACGGAGGTTGAAATATTTGAAGCCTTCCCTTTCTTACATTTTCCTTTGGTTTCCTAATGTTTGCCATTTCACATTATCATTTCTGGAATTAGTTTTCCTAGTACATAGTGTTTACTGTTTATATGTGTTATACTTAGAAAACAATACTAAGCTCCCCTAATGTAGCTATCTGTGTCAGAGGGCCTAATACGGCAGATGAAAAATTATTATAGTTTATAGGCGTATTGTCCTTTATACATCAGTAATTTTTCATTTCTTTCAATAAATTTGGAAATTGAAATTTATACTCTAATTTAGCAACTATTTTACTCACATAATTTCATATTAATGATATTCTTTATACGAATTATTTTGCGTTTTTAGAGACAACGCTCAAGATACTCAGGGCGCCAAAAATGACGTCACGGTGTGGGCAACACGAAGCCTCAACAAAACTTTGATACTACTTCACCCACAGAGTAAAGTACATAATAAATATAATAATAATAATTCTTTGTTGCACAGAAAACACCATGGAAAATATATGAAGAACAATATGCAAAGTAAAGAGTTTCATTCATCTGATACTTGACCAAACCAAATACACGCCCTGTCACCCTGGCAGGCATCTTCCTTCTAAATTAAAACGAAAATTTTGTCAAGAATGTCATCTAAAAAAAACAGATTTCCGATGTCCGATCTAAATCGTTATTATTATTAATCGATTCCATGTCCATGCGATTTTCGATTTACTACCATACTTATACAAATGGATCGCTGTACGTTAGTCTTACTAAAGCTCTAAAATGGCCCGAGCAGTTTGAATAATTTCTATTCACATTTATTCTCCTCAGTCCGGAGGAGCTTTCAGTAAAAAAATAATAAGAAAATACGCAGAGAAACAACCAAAAATTCAAATAAGATTTTGTGTGGGAGGTGGAGAAGTCTAAGCTTCCTATCACACACACACCCTCACACACTCACCACATAACCACAATGTAATTTTGATGTAATTTAATTTAATTTAATTTAATTTTTTAATGTGAACTGTATGTTTTTTATCATACCTGCTTAGTCTTTAATAATGAGAGTTTGTAATTGGCCAAAGATAACTATAGCTTTTTGTCTTATTTTTATCGTATGTGCCGTAAACTCTGTAATCAGTAAATAAATAAATAAATAAATACAAAATACTTTACCTACGTGTAGACTACTAACCACTTTTATGTAACGACCAACTATTTTTAAACGGTTTTATTTAGCTTGACCTGTGTGTTTATTTGATTTATTTGTTTGTTTGGGTCAAATCTAGTAATTGAAATTTCACACCCTTCCTGTTAACGGATTGATCTGATTTTTGGCAGATGCCTCTAGTTATGATGACAATACAATACGATGTAATCAATTTCGTTTTAAATCCAAGATGGCCGCCGCTACAAAATGGCGGACCTCATTTTTTTTTACAACCCCCTCAATATGGGTATCAATTGAAAGGGCTTGACTAGCAGAATACCATCTACTATGACAATTTGAAATCCAAGATGGCCGCCACCACAAAATGGCGGATTACAAAATAATTGTTGATAACCCCCTCAATATGGATATCAAATGAAAGGGCTTGACTAGCAGAATACCACCTACTATGACAATTTGAAATCCAAGATGGCCGCCGCCATAAAATGGCGGATTACAAAATAATTGTTCACGACCCCTTGAATATGGGTATCAAATGAAAGGGTTTGACTAGCAGAATATCATATACTGTGACAAATTTAAAATCCAAGATTGCCACCTCTACAAAATGACGGGTTACAAAATAATTGTTCACAACCCCCTCAATATGTGTATTAAATGAAAGGGTCTGACTAGTAGAAAACTATGACCAACTTCGAAATCCCTGAAAAAGACAGCTGTTTCCCTTAATGAAAGTTGTTCAGTATCCTGGACTAAGCCACCAACCGAGGATTTGCGTTTATTTGGTAAGATATTGCAGAAGAAAAATCGTTAATTTTCTGTGTTGTATAAGATTCGACTTAGATAGATCGAGTCAGATCCATTTCGGTGGAGGTCCCCCGTAGACCGCCGTAAAAAAAAAAACGGTATAAAACAACCTATTCTCATCCTACCGAACACACATACAAAATTTTATCAAGATCCGTCGAGCCGATCAGAGGGAGTAAGTACGGTAACACAAAGAAAGAAATTCAAGTATTTTATGTACATTTTACGTAGAACATTATTAATCCTTATTTAATTAAATAACTCTAAATTGAAAATTTAAAAAACCTCAGAATTTGATGTTCATTCCCCCGTATCTTGAAAACGGATGAGCGGATTTTGATGAAATATAGCTAGGAACGTGCTATTGAGCAAGCAATATCCTTTCAAACAAAGGAAACCGCATCAAAATGGGTTCATCCATTCGGGAGTTAATTTTAAAACCATGAGATTTTGATGTTCATACCCTCATATCTTAGAAATGGCTAAACCGATTTTGATGATTCATAACTAAAAACATGCTCGATTACATCAGCTTTCAAACAAAAAAAAACGCATCAAAATCGGTCTATCTGTTTGGGAGCTACGTTGCCACAATACAGGACACTCGCGCGTTTCAAGGGTGTCTCTTTACGGTATTGCCCTAATTCAATAAAAACCATTTTTCAATATGATTTTGCGAAAATATCACATCGTATTATAACGCTTTCATACTTGAGCTACTGGGCGAATTGGAGTTAAACTTGTCACAAATATTTATGTATACTAGTCTCAAATATAGGTAAAGTACTGTAAGAGGAGTATAAGGATAGTTTTTATTCTCCGAAAATCCCACGGGAACGGCACCTACTGCGGGGCGCTGCTATTGTTGTATAATTTAATTGTAGGCCTTTTTGTGTGTTCTTGTATATAGTCTTGTTGTATATATAGTCTTGCTGTATAATCTTATTGTATTATATTACGGTCTTGTTGTAAGATAGCATCTTTGTGTATTCTTGTGTAAAGTCATATTTTGTATGTATGGCTTGTTGTAGGTATAGTCTTGTGTGTGTGTATAGTGTTATTGTATAGTATTATTTAAAGTCTTGATTATTGCTTTCCTCTATTGGACCTCTTTAAGAGATCGACTTTTATAATAATTCCCGCTACCGGTGGTAGCAAAATGGTTACAAAGAATAAAACAAAAACACCCAAAAACAAAATTAAAACAGAAACTGCAACACAACGAAAAAGAAGGCTTGAAAAAGCAAAAGAAAAATATAAAGAAAAACTTGCAAAGGAGAGTGAAAGTGAAATCCAGAGTAGACTACAGAAACGAAAAGAATGGTTAGCATCAGAAACACCTGAGAAACGAGAGGCCAGGTTAATAAAGCAACGTGAGATAAAAAGGAACCTGGTCACATCTGAAACACCTGAGCAACGCGAGGCCAGGTTAATAAAGCAACGTGAGATAAAAAGGAACCTGGTCACATCTGAAACACCTGAGCAACGCGAGGCCAGGTTAATAAAGCAACGTGAGATACATAGGTACCTGGTTGCATCAGAAACACCTGAGCAACGTGAGGTCAGATTAATAAAGCAACGTGAGATACAAAGGGACTTGGTTGCATCGGAAACACCTGAGCAACATGAGGCAAGGTTAATAAGAAAACGACAGATACAAAGGGACCTAATAGCATCAGAAACAACTGAGCAATCTGAAATGAGGTTAAGTAATAAACGTGAGCGTACCAAGCAGCTTAGATCTGAAAAAAATAATTTAGGAACGTTTGAAAACGCTGTTAACACAATGTGCGTACACGTTTGTGAAAATTGCACCAAACGCTGCTATCCTAACCAAATTCATACAGTACGTTACAATACTGCTGCTTTAAGATATCTACCAGTAATAAAACAACAGCACCACCAAAGGCTTTTTGGAATAATCTGGATCCGGGTTCTATACCAGAAGTCATTCAATCGCTGACGCAGGCAGAGCAACGTTTACTCTGCAGAATCATCCCTTTTACGAAAGTCATAAATATAAAATGAACTGAATAAAAACTAAAAACTTAAAAATAAAATAAGTAAAAAAGTTTTAGGTTAAACGGTTTTATTGAAAACGCAGATGTATATATAGATATATTTTCATGTACTAAAAGCTCAAAAATAATTCAGTGTTGTTCCTAGGTACCATACACCAACCATCACACCATTCTCCTCGTAAATCTAGGACATTTATCAGACAAAAAAAATAAAATCGTGGGGCCCTTGTGAAATCAGTTATCCGCACATATCAATATTGCTACAGATTTCTCATGTGTACTCTTTACGCCCCACTATTTTTTTTTTTGTCTGATCAATGTCCTAGATTTACGAGGAGAATGGTGTGATGGTTGGTGTATGGTACCTAGGAACAACACTGAATTATTTTTGAGCTTTTAGTACATGAAAATATATCTATATATACATCTGCGTTTTCAATAAAACCGTTTAACTTAAAACTTTTTTTACTTATTTCATATTAGTAATTTTTCGCCAACGCGACACTTTACGGTATGTAACCGTATTTTCCATATTACTTATTTTACAATAAAATTTTAGGTGGTACGACGTTCACCGGATTAGCTAGTTTTAAACAAAACCGTGACTCAACCAAGATCGAATCGGATGACTTTCAGTTTAATGATTTATAGGGCTCTTTACCATAAAAAGGGAAAACGGAGCCATTATAGGATCCCTCGTGTGTCTGTCCGTCCGTGTGTAGAAGTATATTAAACGACCGAGTTCTGGACCGATGAAGTTGAAATAAGGTACACTTATGTATTTTATCTACACACGTATCATAAACCCTTTTTACTGCGTCCAAAAACCGCAGGTAACAATCAGCATAATGTTGAACTACTTTTTAAAAACTCATTTCTTATCTGAATATTCAACATTATGACCATGATGTGTAAATTTTCTACATATTATGACATTCCAATTTCGAACGTCGACGCCCGCCTGCGTGCCGCCCCTACTTTGTCTGTGAAGTTGGTACTACAGAACAAGCTAAACAACTCAATGGCACAATGCCGGTCAAACAGGCCGTTCCTGAACACATCAAAGAGAGCTTATGATATGTGTGTAGATAAACTAGTGTATGTAACTGTACATAATTAGGCATTAAAACTCTCGAGTGATATTATTATAAAACTAGCCTTCGGCTCCATTATGTATCAGTCACATAAACTATTATAAGTGACCCGAATACGAAGGTGTTACGTAGACTAATTCATTTTAAATTTGGGGAGCACTTTTAGGGGGCAAACCAGTAAATAAACTAAAAGCTTATTGCAAGGACCTCAAATTAAAATTTGCATAATTCTGAAATACTTAGTTTAAAAATATATTTAAGAAAATAGGCAATAAAGACAATCCCCACTAAACTCCAAAAATACTGAACCTAAAATTCTGAAAAAGTGACATAATATTGTTCTTTACCTAAATATTACGGGAAAAGTAATGAGAAAATGTATGGTACAGTTTTTTGTGCGGGGTGGTACGGTACCCCTCCCGCGCCAATCCTACAAATATTATGATTGACCACTAGAAACTCTTATCAGTCGCGATTTATTCTTAGTGCAAACAACCATATATTTACATAGCACGACGTAAATATGTATTCTTTTTCGAATTGATTGTTGTCTTGAGCGAATATTATGTGTTATTCCATTCCAAGTTTACAATAGATAGGAACTCTTTTTAAAAAAGAAGAATATTTTAGATCTATTAATTTTTAAAAAGCGAAGCTCTTTTTTTCCACAGCGCCCGCCGCGTATCTTCTTAGACTGTCATATTATCCCATCGTCTGCATTCAAAATTGCAGACTTTGCCTCAATTGAATTTAACCATTCTAGGCTGGTATTAAAGTTGGAATTGCTTTGCGCTGCTGAACGATTCTTGGTCCCTTGACATCATCCGGCCAGACTCCCTTCGGAGAAGAATGCCTTCGTAGTATATTTAAAAGGTCGAATTCAATACTGGTGGTGAGCGATAATTAAATAGTTATTTATTACAGAGTACAGAGTAGCCAACTGTGGTTAGTAAGATATTTATACGAATTTGATTTAGTATTTGGATTGGGTTTGTGGGCGGATTAAATGATTTAGTAATGACTCCAGGAGAAGTTTATTTCAATGGGCTCTAAGATTACAAGTCAGTCATTGCTTTATGTTTGTGTCATCGCTGCTTCTAGAATACCCAGTGTTGTGATCTGCCCACAACACTAGTATGGGGCAAAAAGCAATAAATGTGCAACTAATTTTATGCGTACGATTGGTCCTGTGCTTTGCGCCTTTTGCCATTCAAGGTGGCAGAGGCACGTTTAGCCAGTAACTACACTCTCCGTGTCGCCTGACAGGAGGCTAGCCCATCGCCGCAGACCGTCAGTCCTCGACCACCGGTCTAGAAATACTCCGTATTGATTTTATGCCGGCGGATGGAAATATCCTCGTATCAATTGGCCGGTGTCAGAGAGCGCGTGTCGCCGGCAACTAGCTAATTGCCGGAGATAAAAGTTGCAGATTATCGACTGGGGTAAAAAATGGTGGCTGGACGCTTTAATTGAGTGATTTGTGGGGAAATTTCATTTAAGGGTCTATTTTTGTTCGTAAAAAAAGTTTTGATGTTTGATAAATTGAGTGCTTTTATTTTTAGGCGAATAGGGTTGCGGAATTGGCTAATTGGTGGCGATGAAAGTTGCAGATTAAAGAATATTAATGATTTACCTGAGTGAATTACCACTTAAACCAGTCTATGCGTCTAACGAAACATCAACCACAATTATTATTTAAAAGTGTTTTTATAATAAAACATTCTTGTCTTCCCTATCTTTTAATCTATTTGTGACTCCCTTACATTCTCCCACTCAATAAAATACTAACAATAAAAAATACAATTAATATAGTAAACAACGGCTTGTGTTTAAACGATTACCAAAAAAATTTACTACCAATAAATTCGAAATGACAGCCAAAATGGATGGATGTCCACTAAATTGTGTTTGGATAAATGATCACCAAACTTCTTTTTATGTTTTGTGTACTTAAGTTTATGTTTTAAGTATTTTTTGTTGTTCTTACATGTTCGCTTCGCTCACCCCCTTTACCCTTCACCTAAGCTAGCGCAGTATTTTGCCCTGATATTTTCTGTAAATTTGGTGGTGGTGGTGGTGGTTAGCCATTGTGGTTAGGAAAAAAATAGTTTGGCGGTCATTATATTCGTTGCCGTAAATAACTGTCTATTAGAAGAAAATACCAAACATAGTCCAAAAATCAGCTGTTAAGTATAAGTTATTTTCAATTTGTTACATAACCTCACTTTTACTCAATCTCTTTTAACTCTGCTCTCAGATTGCCAAAATCCGCAGAATTTTTCAGATATGGTTTGATAATTTATAAGCTCTTAATTGATACCACTCTCATCTTTTTACATCTAGGCCCAAGAATGTATGAAAGCATATACGTCTCCTTTACAAATTGCAATAACATACACCATATATTTTTATAAGTTATAATTTCATAAGTTCATAATTTCTTTATTGCACACAACTAATATATGGACAACAATACTTACATAAAAATAGTGTACAAAGGCGAGCTTATCTCTAATAAGAGATCTCTTCCAGCAAACCAAATTAGGATGGGAATGGTCGATTGCTGAGCAGGGGTGACAATGTGTACAACAATATAATTTAGTACATATCTAAATAACTAACACATGGTTAGATATATGTTATATCTACATAACTAATATAAAACAATATTAACTAAATATACGAGGGCTTACATAAATATCATATATTATACTCGTATATGCTAAACATAAATACTATATAAATATATATATTTTTTAAATAAATATACTAAAACATACATACTACCTATATTTCTAAAGAGAAAGGTAATGCTTCTTCACGCGACTTTTAAATATATTAAGAGAAGGACTGTCCCTGATAGTGCAGAGGAGTGCATTCCACAATTGAATGGCCCGGAATCTAAACCCATATGCTCATAGGACGCGGTGTTATGCTGTGGGGTTGTGAGCATTGAAAGCGCGTGAGTTCTCCGAGGCCTGCTGGAAGAAAGAAATGGAAAACGGTCTCGTAAGAAGGTTGGATAGCGTGGATTGCGTAAAATGTTGTAGAGGATGTTGAGGATGTGAGAATCCCGACGAAGACGTATTGGCAGCCACTTCAGCTCTTTGCGATGTTGTGACACATGGTCGTATTTGCGCAGCCCAAAGATAAACCGAATCCCGAGATTTTGAAGTCGTTCAAGTTTGTTCAGTGATTCTTCGTTAGCACTGACCCAGCAGACATCAGCATCATCGATGAGGGGTAGAAGGAGAGACTGAGCGAGAGTGATTTTGGTCTGTCGAGGCAAAAAATACTGAAGTTTCCTGAGAGAGTGAAAAGTAGCAAATACTCGTCGACTGACCTCATTGACATGCGATGACTAGGACAGCTGGTTGTCGAAGATAAGACCCAGGTTTTTAGCTTTATCGCTATACACGATTGTGGTACCATTAAAAGTGACAGGTGGAATGGGCTGTTGCTGCAACAAGTTAAGAGATTGTCTGGTACCTATAATCATGGTTTGGGACTTGCTCGGGTTAACCAGGAGTCCGAAGGATGAAGCCCAGCTTCTCACCCCCTCCAGATCAGCGTTCAATGCCTCCACAGCAGCGTTTACATCGTTATGAGAGAAGTGGCGATAAATCTGGTGATCATCAGCATAAAGATGATATGAAGAAGACAGGATGTCCGAGATGGAGTTTATGAAAATCGAGAATAGAAGAGGAGAAAGAATACCACCTTGAGGGACGCCTGAAAGGAGGTCACACCATTCAGTGGACGTCTCTTCCGTCCTGATACGCTGTTGCCGATCCCTCAAATAAGAGTCGAACCAGCTGGCAGAGAAGGAAGAGACGTTCAGGGATCTGATAAGCTCAACGAGAATTTCGAAATCTACGCTGTTGAAGGCACTACTGAAATCAAGTAAAGCCAACACGGAAAGCTGTTTGCGGTCCATGGCTAGCTGGATGTCATCTGTGACTTTCAGCAGAGCCGTGACGGTGCTATGACCCGGTCGAAATCCTGACTGGAACGTGTTTAGCAGATTGTTTGAGGAGAGGTAGTAGGAAAGCTGGTTATGGACAATGGTCTCAAGGACTTTGGAGAGGATGGGCAGGATTGAAATGGGACGGTACTCTTTGAAAGAGGTGGGACTGGAGGTTTTGGGTAGTGGGATGACTAGTGCTTTCTTCCACACTGTGGGGAAGACACCATTAGCTAAAGAAAAGTTTATAACGTGTGTTATTGCTGGTAATAGTTCGTCAAGGATTGTCAGTAGCATTTTAAGGCAAATTTTGTCATCGCCTACAGCTTTCGAATTGACTGCCAATAGCGCCTTCTTGACCGCATCGATTCCAACATTACTCAAGTTGAATGGTGTGGTGTTGGGTAAGGACTTAGAGCGCAGGCTCTGAAGCGTGGCTTGTTTGACAGTGGGATCCATCACAACAGGCGGGGCAGAAATAAACATTACCAGCATGTAGGTCCCGGGCCTTACCTACACCAAGCGTTCTCAGGAATTTCCACACCTGAGCTGGAGTGTAGTTCTCAATGCATTCGTGTATGTGCCGACGTTTAGCATCGCGACAGAGACGGTTGCAACGGTTGCGAAGACATTTGTAAGAGAGGAAATTATCATCTGTCGGATTCCTGCGGTATCTACACTTGGCTCTATTCCTCTTGGCCATTAGGCACTTAATAGTGTCTGTTAGCAAAGGGGCAAGGTGGTGTTTAACCCTCACTTTTTTGTAGGTGCGTGCTTGTCATAGAGACCCAGGACTATAGAATTAAAATTGGCGATTTTATTATCAACAGTCTTACTGGTAGTGACAGGGGACCAGTCAATCGACATGGCATCAGACAAAAGGGAATCATGGTTGATATCCTTAAAGTTCCGGATATAAAGGAATTTCGCTCTGCTCTTGAGAGCCCTTATCTTATAAGAAAGATAAATGAGGTCATGATAAGAGAAAGGAGAGTTTAGCTGACCGTGTATTGCTATCTTGTCCAAATTGGAAATGATCATAATGTCGAGAAGCGAGGGAGAGCAACGAGGTTGGGAATGGGTGGCATCAAGCGGCAGAATATGCAGATTAAAGGAGTCAACCATGGACTTGAGTCTGGCAGAACGTGGATTGTGTTTAAGGAGACAGGTGTTGAAATCACCCAGAATGAGGGAATCATTATAAAGTGATGTCAGTTCATTGAGGAGTGATTCAAAGGAATCGAAATAATCGATGCGAAGAGAGGGACTATAAAGAACGCCGAGGAGGACCTTGTTGTGGTGAAGAATGATTTCGAGAAAGACTCGGAGTATTGACTAGGGGACGCACTGATCACATCGCACGGAATTTCCGCACGTAGATAGATAGCGACGCCCCATCGGCCTTCCCGACTCTGTCGTTCCTGTACAGCCTGTAACCTGGAAGGGAATACAATGAGGATGGCAGCGAGGGCTTGAGGAACCACATTATCTATATTATTATTGTATTATATAATATCCCTGTTCAATATTAGGACAAAGGTGCATTTTCAGCGTACCGCCCGGCGGTGGGGCTATAAAACAAGCGGAAACCCAGCATATCCATAATGCACTTTAGTAAAACCTTATCTTTGTATCCTCCATAATATATGTTGTAGTATGATTGATTGAATGATTTTCAAAGGTCTTTATTCACATCAACAATACATATCAGACCCCAATGTACGTAATAATCCTAGGTCTAAGAAATCTTGACATAACATTTCCAGGTCCTTATAGAATAAACTATTAACACGATTAAATTTAAATTATAGTAAAAGTTAACTGTTATTTTTAACCCTTACATATTCAAAAAGAGCCTTACTTATACAAAGAGATCCTTGGTCTATTAGGTTTCATGCTTGCTTCTCACACATGAGATGCAGGTTCAAATCTTGACCATGAGATAATTATTTTATCTTCAGTTCATTACCGGACGTTCAGTATTTCGGATGCATTGAGCTGTAGGTCTACTATCGTGGTGGTAGAACCCCTCCATCAACCCGTACTGAGTCAGCGTGGTGGAGCATGGCTTAATCTTTTTAGTATCCGGGTAAAGGCCTATGCACCTCGTTGGGGGAATTAATGGACTATAACTATATACAGAAATATAGAACTGTAACACTTTTTGACATGGTTATTAATTAAGCATTCATCATCATTATACGTCTCATCATCGTTTTTACAGCTTCAGCGTGTTCAGGGACTTTTCCCTGACTGTAACGTTATGCTATACTTTCTTTGAAAACATCCCGTGCCCGCTCCTTTCCTAGCCACATCCTCCGGTGCATTTTCAGCGCAGTAAGTTATGTGCCGATTATCGTCGCCCGCATGAGTTATGCGATCCGGGTTTCGCGCGCTCGATTTATCGGCCATTTTGCGTGTTTTATTTCGCGGTCGCAATTGCTCGGTTCAAACGGTTAATCAGTTTTTGTGAACTTTCTGCTTATTAATGGCTGTGTTAGCTTCACCAGTTGCTGCTGTGCTGGTTTGTTGACGGTACCTAAGTCTAATACAATGGTTTCTAACCTGTATATATGTTCTTCTAAATTCTGTCCATACATTTGTTGAGATCGCCATGATAGCTGTTTCAGATCATCGTCGCGGTCCAGGTCTAGTCTTTCAGACTTCCGTATAAAGGGCTGGAAGCAAGCAAATAATGTTACCGACAGGTATACCTACCTATAAAGAAGTTCGTCTGAATAAAAACGTGCGCCGGATGTCAGATGGAAATGAAACACGTGCGGAATGTTCGGAATATTCACAAATGAGAACACTGGCGCTGAATGCGATATTTTTGCGTGTGGCAATTCCGATATGTTGTTTATCATCCGCCATTGTTTATATGCGAAGACGGTTTACACCACGTTTACACCAAATGCTAAAAAACAAGATAATTATTTGTTAACAATAACAAATTACGGCGACGGCACATGGACATTACATAGTTAATAAAAATCACATAGTTTGTTGCCACAGGTCAAAGAGATGGTACTCATCCATAAATTACTTTCAATTTGCTTTTATATCAATTAAAAATCATTTTTCATTAGTATGCATACTCCTAATTATCTATAGATAGCTCCTAACACGGTGGTAGAACCCTCGGGTAAAACCACAAAGGTTAAATGACATTTAAGACCACTAAAAAGGTTCAATGGCAGTTTAGAGTAAGCAACCTCTTTGGCCTCGTCCTAAAGATGTTTCTTCTTCTGTGGACGATTCTCATTTTCATTCGCTTCACGGAAACCCCCGAGTGTGACCCGACTTGTAAAATATGCAATTTTGATGGATTCCCCCGCCGTAGACGTGGACTGAACTGGTAAAAAGTTTGCGGTTTCAAATTAAAAAGTTGGGTCGTTGAGTAATGGCGGTTTTATTATTATGCGCGTTAGATTAAATGTTTGACTGCTGAAATGCCTATTTGTGGGAAGATTACGAAAGTACTTTTTATTAAAGTCCAACATTTACTATGAGTCGTTTATTTGAGCAGCAAAAAAAATAGTCTTTAATTTCAGGAAAATGCCGTAAATGTCACCTACATGCAAACTTGACCACGGATATTGCCTGTAGTCATGAGCGATGCTTTAGATAAGTTTACTTCCAACACCAAAAACCCCAATTTTACTCAAGCTTATGCAGCCGCACATACAAAACTAAATACGTTTAATATTTTTTTGTCGTAAATTAACGGCACTTTATCAGTGGTCAGACTTCTCGTTATTAATGTATACACACATTCAGTTAATGTCGCGTGTATCCCAATTTTATCGTTGACGCCCCTCACTATAATTAGCTGACATAATAACTGACTTCCCTTCGATATGCTTTATAGAGCTATTAATAAATTGGACAGATTTTGGGAACTACACTCAATGGCGTTGACTTTAAATATCCCTTTTTATCATCATAGTTAAAAATAGGCTTTGGTCTGTGAAAGCGACGGGAATCCGGTTTTTATAATGCAGAGATGACTAGATAACCGTTTTTTTTGTTGGAAGGGAAAAGAATGGAATTACCCATGCCCAGGAGTCAGACCTCCCGTTTGTACGGGTCCCTACACATCAGCTGTAGTATACGGACTAAAAACAACACCTATGCTGGGTGAAACAGTTATCGTTTGATGTCACTACTAGCCAATTCCCCGGTATATGCTGAGGCTTTTCTATCTGCAATTTTCCCATTTGGGTGATATATATGTGTCTAAGCTATATGGGAGGCCTTTGCTTGCTTACCCGATTTTACGAGCGGACATCAGGTCTTAGTCAAAGGGCATGATAGCGGCATCTTTAGGAGCGGTTTACGTAACGATAATTTTGTTGGCCTCTTTTGTTGGAGAGAGGTTACAGCTAGCTCAGACCGAGAAACCTGGCGCGGGACGTGCCTGTCCCGTAATAGGAGTGTTGAGTTAGCTAAATCATCATCATAATTCACTTGCTCAGCTCACATCGTCCCGGTATAGGGTCCTTTATGTTAAACCCTGGGTGTCTAGGCGTGCAGGGACGCCATTTTGCCGTTATAAGTTTTAAATTTTATTACCATGACATGAGCTTCAAAATCGCGATGCCTCATTACCAGGTCCAGGTCTCCAGCGGTTAAAGATCGTTCAGTCTGACGACTTATGCCTGATGTGGCACTTTTGTGCCGATTTATTTATTTATTTATTAATACACAAAACAGCATTACAGACAAACATTACAACTTAGAGATTTGACTAAACATTTCCGTCTGAAACGCCAAAACCATGTGTATATAACATGACTATGAAACACACTTGACAATAAGCAAATAATTATATGACTTAAAATAATACAAATCTAAGTAATTGGTAAATTATTATAGGCACATAGATAATATGTGTTTGCATAAGGTTGGAAACTAATATTACTGTAACAATTTTAAAATCTTATATTTAAAACATGGCAGTGAATCGTGATAGATGTCAGGCCCGTTGGGATCATGATTAGCAGAAACCACCAGTGGGTTGTTGGCGCTGACGTTAATTCTGCAAGGGGGGATAGAAAAAGTGCGGGGGATTCTCACAGATCGGTTAGGGACGTAGATGTCAATGTTTGATAGTAGTGACGTTGCTACGGTACCTCTGACTATTTTATGAAGACAGACGAGGCCTTGGAGTTTTCTACGGTTTTCAAGTGTATTTATGTGGTAGTGCTTACATCTCGTCTCATATGAGCTGAGCGTACGCCGATGACCAAAGCGTGCACATAGCATGCGCAGAAATCGCTTCTGTACGGACTCTATTAAGTCAATATGGACTTTATAATGCGGGGACCATATAATAGAGGCATATTCGAGCCTGCTGCGGACCAGGGTGTTATAAAGAGTTTACTCTTTGGGTTCTTGAAAGTCTTAGTGACACGGGAAATAAATCCTAGAAGTTGGTTGCATTTTGGAATGAGTGCTGCACAATGGTGATTGAAACTAAGTTTCTCGTCAAAAATTACGCCAAAATCTCGAGCGACGGATTTACTTTACAGTGCTACAGAATCTATATTGTAGTCATAGCTAATTTTATTCTTATTAAGTGTGAAATATATACTGAAGCATTGGTCTATCCCTAGTGCCATATGGTTTTCGTGGCACCAGTCAGAAAGCGTGTCAATGTCAGCCTGGAGATTAACGCAGTCGTTTGTATTTCGGATTCTGGAAAATATTTTAAGGTCGTCTGCGTATAACAGACAAGGATTATTAAGTTTCGCAGCCAGATCGTTGATAAAGATTATAAAGAACAAAGGTCCTGTTAGTGATCCCTGCGGAATACCGGAGGATATCCTTACCGGTTGGGATGTGTAACCCTTCAATGCAATCTGGTTACGATTCTGCATGTATGATGTCACCCATCTAAGAAAATCCCCGTGTATACCATAGGATGCCAGCTTCTTGCAGAGTATACGATGATTGACTTTGTCAAAGGCTTTTTTGAAATCTTTGTAAATGGAATCTACTTGACATCGATCGTTAAAAGATTTGCTTATATAGTGTGTGTATCCAAGTAGGTTCGATACAGTAGATTTATTTCTTACAAAACCGTGCTGCTGTGGCGCAATGAAGGGCTTGACATGTGAATATAGGACTTCAAATATAAAAGACTCAAAAATCTTGGTTATAGCTGAGAGTATGCTGATGGGTCTGTAGTTATTGCAGCTACTGCTGTCACCCGCCTTGTGAATGGGCACGATATATGCTAGCTTCCAGGTGTTGGGAAATGTACCGGTCCTTAATGACTTATTGAAGATAATTATGAGGGGCGTTGTTAAAGTAGCGGCACAGGACTTGAGAAAACTAGGTGGGATCCCATCAGGGCCTGCCCCCTTGTTCACGTTTACGCTGAACAACTTCTTAAACACCAGTTCTTCTGGGAGTACTGTTCGATTCAGAATCGATACTCGATCTATGGTTCCGGAACGGCCATTTTGAATTTGACGGAGCTGCCACAGAGCAGATTTTTGACAACTGACAGACGAAAAGCCCCCGTAATGTGACGTGTATTGATTTTGGGCAATTAAAATTAAATCGTAAGCCATCTGGAGTTGTATTCGGGCTCCCCTCAGGATTGTCTTATAGCTGAGTGTATTGTGGTTCTCCGAACCAGATACTGTACGTATTTACGTTAATTGTGCGGTCGAAGCTGGCCTGCCAGCCACACCTGGTTGGCTGAAGAACCTGTCTACCAAGAAGAGCCTAGGGTGCACCCAGGCCTTGCAGAGAGACAGGAGTTTGACGGGAACGAAGCACAGACCAGGTCAGATAGAATCTATTTATTTAGCTCGGTGAAACGCCGACGTTCTCACTTCTTGATACCTGATAGCTACGCTACCTCGTAGCTATGGGCCCCTGCGAGGTCATTGGGTGCCGAGAAGCCTGAACATTTTGGTAGCAAGAGCGTGGTTTCCTGAGATTTGCAGCCGTCAAGGGCTCCAGGAACCCACGGATATAGGCGGTTATTAGCTAACTTGGTTTTGTTCCTGTATCCACATAGATTGGTAGTATTATAAGTTATAAGTCTACTGCTGGTAGTAGACAGACAGATATAACAGTTTTCCCTAAATGACCAGTTGTACTGAGATGTGACTCAGAATAGTAATTACATTACAGGTACATTGTAGGTGAATTGAAATTTGCATTGAAGTCATATCATGTTTGCAGTTTGAAGTTTGCATAGTCAATCTATTAGTGGTCTAGTAATGCTAATGAATGTTTGGACATTGTTTTCAGTTTATAGCAATTTGTAACTTGAACTAATATTGACTATCTGTGTGTGTTATATGATATAGGGAAACTAAATTGTTGTTTACAGAATTTGTGTAGATATAAAACTCGGTTTCTATTGTTTGGGGAAACCAGCATTGTTTAAGTTATAGATTAGGGTTCCCTCGTTTGTGTTGTAGACTGGAGGGTCCAATATAATTGAGTTACTGCAAATTGTGAGTAAGTATCGTTCCGATCATGTCGTTGTCTGAAATACAGAAGGGTGTTTCTAAGGAGCTCAGATGGTTTTCCTCCGCACACGGTCTGATAGACCGTTTAGATAGGCATGATGTGGTATTGGAGCGGTCTATGGACGTTAAGGAACGCTACAACAGGGTGCTCGAATTGTCCGCGCAGGCGGAAGCAGTTGATGGTTGCGCACCTGACAGGCTGTCACGGTTGCTAGGGGATGTCGACCAGTGTATGGAGATGGCAGCTGCTACCAAGCAGGAGGCTGCGGACATACGTAGGCAGCGCGAGTCCAGCCGTGGTGGTGACATTGAAGCACCTCTGCCGCATCAGGGATCGGGGACCAGGTTACCCGTTATAACTATGCCTACCTTTGACGGAGTGTCCGGTGAATGGATGAGCTTCATCAATCTGTTCGACAGTTTGGTGCACATGCGATCGGACATTACCAAGTCTGTCAAGATGGCTCAGCTGGTGGCAGCATTGAGGGGTGAGCCTAGGGAGCTGGTCGCTCATTTGACAGTTACGGAGGGTAACTATGAAACGGCCAGGCAATTGTTGGTCAGACGTTACCACAACAAACGGAGGTTGGCCGATGCCCAACTGAACCGTTTGTTTAGCATCCCGGTTGTGAACAAGGTCGGGGCCATACAGATGGAGGTTTTGAACCCGTTGTTGTCCGTCACCAAGGCTCTAGAGAATCTTGGACTTCCGGTTGGTGAATGGTCGTACCTATTGCTGTACATTGTACTTTCCCGCCTACCCGCTGACGTGCAGACTCGTTTCGAACAGTCTCACGGGCGGTCGGCCGAGGACCTGCCCGCCTTCTCCGACTTGGTCGGATTTTTGGAAGAGGAGGCTCGACGGGCAGAGAACTTGAGGTTGACGGTCACCCATCCTTCGGAGCCACAGAGAGCTGCCGGGAGCGCTGTGAGTAGGGGCCCTCCGACGAGGAAGGACCGCACCAACCGGCAGTCGTATGGGACTGTGAGTGCATTGACCCCACCCAGGGGTGCAGGTGAGACCTGCCCATGTTGTAGGCAGATTGGCCATGCTGTGGCCGATTGCAATAAGTTCGGGGAACTTAGGGTTGAGGGACGGCGCCGGATGGCCAAGCAGCGGAGCTGGTGTTTCCTGTGCCTCGGGCCACACATGGCTAGGGACTGCACGCGCACTAAATTGTGCGGATATTGTGGTGGGGCCCACAACAATCTGTTGTGCATGAACCGGTCCGGCCAACAGCCACCACAGGGCCGTACCCAGGGTGACACGGCATGGGGCCCTGAGAATTCGTTTGCGACTCGGAGCGCAACTCAGGAGCCAACGTCCCCACGTCCACAGGGCCGTACCCAGGGTGATACGGAATGGGGCCCTGAGAATTTGTTTGCGACTTGGAGCGCAACTCAGGGACCAGCGTCCCCACGTGCACGGGGTAGTACTAGGGTGCGGGGCCGCACTCAGGGTCATCACATGGGGGGCCCTGAGTTTTCGGTTGCGACTCAGCATCCGACTCAGCGGGCAATGGGGCCACAAGCGCACAGCCACCCAAGGGTGCAGGGCCGCACTCAGGGTCATCACATGGGGGGCCCTGAGTTTTCGGTTGCGACTCAGCATCCGACTCAGCGGGCAATGGGGCCACAAGCACGCGGCCACCCAGGGGTGCAGGGCCGCACTCAGGGTCATCACATGGGGGGCCCTGAGTTTTCGGTTGCGACTCAGCATCCGACTCAGCGGCACATTGGGTGTGTTGAGCAGGCCGTAACGGGCGGGTGGCATGGGACAACTTCGAGCTATGCGGGTGCGGTTCGGACGCCGCCTCAGTTGTCGCCCCGCTCGTCGCCTCGTCCTCGTCGGTCGCATGTGATGTCCCCCCCGCTCATGGAGCGGCCACGGTTGAATTCACGCCCACAACCCTTCGGGGGGCGTCGTAGGGTGGCAATGGAACCGGCGCGTGGGCCATTTGTACAATGGGACCCGCTGGCGTATAGCTGCCTACCTGATCGGTTACAGGCACAGTGGGGCCCCGGGGGCCCTCGCTAGGAATTTGCGGCCCAACAATTTGTTGCCCCCCAACCGGAGACGGTGGTGTTACCGATCGCCTCTGTGCTTGCTTGGGATTTGGCGGGCAACCCAACATACGTTCGCGCCCTATTAGATTCTGGAGCTCAGGGCTGCATTGTATCGAACGATTTAGCGAAACGGTTGGGCCTCAATATAATTAATGTATCGCTGCCGAGGAAATTGGTCCCTGCTGGGGATTACAGGGCAACCCTTCACGGGTTTTGTGATGCCTTTGAACGAGGGTTTGCGGCAGCGGTTTATTTGCGAACCGTCACCTCCACCGGGGAGGTCGACGTGCGTTTGGTTTTGGCAAAAAGCAAGGTAGCGCCTATTCGGACAAGGATGACGATTCCAAAACTGGAACTGTCCGGGGCTGCTCTTTTGACCAAACTTTTGAATCACACTCTAACAGTGTTGCGTGGGTCAGTGGTTTTGGAGGATACGGTGTACGCGTGGACGGACAGCCAGATTGTTTTGTGCTGGCTGAAGGCTTCGGTCCATACCTTAGAGGTTTTTGTTGCGAACCGTGTCTCCAGGATTGTGTCGTCTGAGGTCCCACTGACCTGGAGACATGTACCAGGAGAATTGAACCCGTCTGATTGTGCATCCAGGGGATGTCGGGCTCCTGAACTCGAGCTCGTTGCTGAACTCTCGACAGAGGCCTTCATTGCTTGTTTGGATAGGTTTGTTTCTCGAAGGGGACTTCCAACTTTGACCCGCTCTGATAACGGCACTAACTACATCGGTGCGGAACGATGCTTACGAGAGATAGTCAACTTTTTGAATGTAAATAAAGTGGATATTGGAACGGCCCTCTCCCGTCGGGGTATACAGTGGACCTTCAGCCCACCGAGTTACCCCCACTGGGGTGGGATTTTTGAGGCCGTAGTTAAGTCAGCTAAGACGCACTTGGGGCGTATAGTAGGTCAGACCGCGCTGACTTTTGAGGAGCTCGCGACATTGTTTTGTAAGAACGAGGCCGTTCTCAATTCGCGACCGTTGTGTCCGCTCAGCTCGGATCCAAATGACCTGGAGGCTCTGACCCCAGGCCATTTCTTGATAGGACAGCCACTTAACGCGTTGCCCGAGCACCCCTTCGAGGGAGTGAAATTGTATCGGTTGTCAAGGTATCAGATGTTGCAGCAGTTTACTCAGAATTTCTGGAAGCGTTGGTCGCTCGAGTATCTGCATATCTTACAACAGCGCCTTAAGTGGACTGACAAAACCAGCCCCTCTAGTGTTGGTGACCTCGTTCTGGTTAAGGATGCTAACCTACCGCCACTGCGTTGGCGCAGGGGGCGCATTGTTAACTTGTTCCCTGGCAGGGACGGGACCCCCCGGTCTGCAGAGGTTCTAGTAGGAGGCTCGGTACTAAAACGAGTGGTAGCAACGTTGTCTCGGCTGCCCGTAGATTAAGGGACAGGTGGGTGCCTGTCCGGGCGGGTGATTGTTCGATTCAGAATCGATACTCGATCTATGGTTCCGGAACGGCCATTTTGAATTTGACGGAGCTGCCACAGAGCAGATTTTTGACAACTGACAGACGAAAAGCCCCCGTAATGTGACGTGTATTGATTTTGGGCAATTAAAATTAAATCGTAAGCCATCTGGAGTTGTATTCGGGCTCCCCTCAGGATTGTCTTATAGCTGAGTGTATTGTGGTTCTCCGAACCAGATACTGTACGTATTTACGTTAATTGTGCGGTCGAAGCTGGCCTGCCAGCCATACCTGGTTGGCTGAAGAACCTGTCTACCAAGAAGAGCCTAGGGTGCACCCAGGCCTTGCAGAGAGACAGGAGTTTGACGGGAACGAAGCACAGACCAGGTCAGATAGAATCTATTTATTTAGCTCGGTGAAACGCCGACGTTCTCACTTCTTGACACCTGATAGCTACGCTACCTCGTAGCTATGGGCCCCTGCGAGGTCATTGGGTGCCGAGAAGCCTGAACAAGTACAATATTTGATAATGTGTCGGAACCGTTAATATTGGGAGTCATCGCATTGCCAGAACCGCCAGTCTGGTCTGTCTCGAATACTGAGGCAAAGAACTCGGAAAATAAGTCGCATACCCTACTTTTACGATTGATTACAAAGACTTCTGCTCAAAGAGTGCCGCTTTACACACTCAGCGCCGGTGTATACTTACACCGAGGTACATCTTTTCCCAGGCCGGTGTATTAATGTAAATTTTGATTTTTCATCATATTTTTTTCATTTCTTAACATATTTGCAACCCAGAAGTATTGGCGTATTCTCCAAGGTCAGCTCCATTGAATCGCCTTATAAAATGTATGAAACGGTGTATACTCAGCTTAACCACGGCCCGTGAACATAAGGTGACTGTATCATTAAAGATACACTGGCCTGGGAAAAGACGTACCTCGGTGTATAATTAAGTATACACCGGTGCTGAGTTGTTAAATAGTCGAGAGGCTAGATGTCTCCGTTCCCGAGCGAGAGAGACAGCATGACGTTGAGTGGCTGTCAAACTTTGAGCTGGCTTGGCAGCATAGCTCGATTCTGGAGCCTTATTATGCATTTCTGACATCAATCGCAATAGAAAATAGAAAAATCAGAAATACTTATAGGTAATATAAGGCTACTGTATCTTTGATAGCATTCCGGATCCCTTTCAAACTGATTTTATAAATGATATTCGCTAACTTCAGAGTTAATTTGTTTGATACAATCTGAATGATGTTAAAATTGGAGTTAACTAAAATGCTAGTTTGACATTGCAATTTAAATATTGCAATCACGTTAAGAATCGCAATACCTGTCAGAAATACAAATTTGAGCTAATATTTCTTGATAAATATAAAGATATTTATTGTTTGATGAAACATAGGTATTAGTTTATTGGTTGTAGTGAAAGTATCACTATGATCTGCCGTACGGCGTTAAAACATTGGTTTCAGAGTCGTATTAAAATTAAAATAAATAATATAGACTACATTTGCATGCACACATAAAGGTAATGACATATCAAGTTTTATAAAATGTCCAAGAGATAGTCATTGATCGAGTAGTATGCCTTTAGAATGAGGATTTTTTTAAGATTATATTCAAACATATTGTTGTCTCCGATACTTTGTTGTAAATTCTGGTGGTCATGCATTGTTGTTCACAAAGAACAACAAAATAAAAACAGACATTACTAGATCATCGTTACAGCATCAAATGGCTCCAAAAGAGCCGTCTCTCCTAAAGACGCCGTAGACTGACGTTGAATCCGTCTCGTCCGGCCCAATGATCCGCGATAATCTGACTTCACTCCAATACCACTTTAACAGCCCTTCGTATAAGGGCTACTATTGTACCAAGTGCGACTCTGCACATTTGGGTCAGACCCGATGCATATTCCAATCACGTCGCTCCATTTGTTTCGATGTATTACCTCCAAAAAAAAACACCTGAAGATCGTTGCAAGGGATTTAGCCCTTCTTATAAATTAGGGCATTTGTAGACGACCCGAATGGCCGAGTCAGCAGTGATCCTGCTTTCGAAGCCAAAGGTCCTGGGTTCGAGTCCCGGAGGGGGCAAATATTTGTTTGATGAGAACGGATGGTTGTACCCTAGTCATGGTTTTTTATCTATCTAAGTATAATATTTATCTATCTAAGTATGCGTATCATTGTCTAGTACCCAAGCTACAGGGAATCCTATTTTGGGGCTAGATCAATGTGTGCAAATAGTGTCCAAGGTATTATTATATTATTACATTATGCTGAAGATTAAGTGAGGTTTATTGATATCTACTCGGTTTGTGATTTTAGGTTAGCTCTTTGGTTTCCCTAACGAGGGTCACAGAGTGTACTCGCAATTAGCCAGCGTTAAAGTAAGACATTCAACAAACGCGGAACCAGTGTTTACAAGAAACAGCACTCAGTGCCAATTTGCTAGATCACCGTGTGACAGAACTCTAATCCCCCGAGTTCATTGTTCGATGATGTTCTACCCGGTTCAGTTAAGATTAAGCAATTCTATTCTCGATTGCTACTACAATTCAGTATGATCATTAGAGGTACGCTCGATGACGTAAGCGTATCGATTTTTCTGTGACTCTCATGCCTAAAGAAACCAATTCATATTCTTTATTGCACAGATAATATAAATTTACAGACAGTTAAAAGAAATGTTATAAACAAAGGCGAGCTTATCTCTAAAAAAAGATTTCTTCCAGCAAACCTAAGCAAGACAGAAGAGTTAATGATACACGAAAGTCCTAGTTCGTAATAAAACTCTATATATACGAACGAAAATTACTTTCAAAATATATATAAACTATACCAAATATAAAATAAAAATATATGCTTCAATTACACATTATATTATATTACAATATATAGCATGAATATACATAAACTATGATAAATCATACATATACCTACATAGATATGGTACCTTTTACGGAAGAGAAACGAAATGCACTTTCAATCTTTTCTTAAAAGTGAAAATTGAGGGACTTTCCCTAATAGCGCATCAAATTGTATGGGATTGGGATAGATGTCGGAGATAGAGTATGGAGCTACAGTTCAGCCCGAAACGGTTAAACTTTCGATATGTCGAATATTCATGCCCACCCCTCTCACAATTCACAGCAACATCGGCTTGTCGTATGAATGGTAAAAGGCCTCCAGGCAGATATTATCAGCGACATACAGGCGATGGGGTTTCGACTCCAGCCTCGGGAAATCGGCTAATACCAAAAGCTTGGAACACGGTCCCTATATAGGTTTTAAACCGATAAATATAGCTATGTATGTAGGTATTACACATATTTCGTAATTTCCTTTTTTGTACTACACAAAACAGACATACATATAACTTGACGTGTCTCACATATAAATTGACGACCCGAATGGCCGAGTCGGAAGTGACCCTGCCTACGAAGCCAAAGGTCCCGGGTTCGAGTCCCGGTGGGGGCAAATATTTGTTTGATGAGAACGGATGTTTGTTCCCTAGTCATGGTTATTTATCTATCTAAGTATAATATTGATCTATATATATAAGTGCGTGTATCGTTATCTAGTACCCAAGATACATGGAATCCTAGGTTGGAGCTAGATCAATGTCTGTAAGTAGTGTCCATAGTTTTGTCAATAGTTTACAAACGAATGGTTTTGACTATCTTACGGTGATATATAATATAAACCACATAATACACTAATTAATACCAATTAAAATATATATTTAAAAACCTGGAAAGAGAAGGATTGCTTTTTTAACAGGTTTTTTAATATATTTAGTGATTAGCTGATGCCCGCAACTTGATCGGTGTGTTCCTAGGAATTATCATTTAACGAGACGTTACCATCCTTCTGGTGCAGTCGGATAAAAAGTATCCTTTACCGTCAGGTATTCTTCGAAATAGAAGACTAAACTTTTGTTTTTTGATTAATACATACTTAATAGCATTATATTTTAGCACTTTAAAAATTGTATATTAATTCACTAGCATTTTTCCGGCGAAAAGTTAGCATTTTTCTAAATTATAAAACGGCAACACTGGCGTCCGCGTCTCGCCCCGGTTGCTTACCAAATGTCGAGTAGTAGTCATACGCATTTGTTATTGTCTCGTCCGCCATTTTGTGTTGCTATTGCGTCGCCAGAAAAAATGCTGTTACGTAAATTGCGCGATAAAGCTTTTTATTTCTCATTAAATAACCCTCCCGACAAACTTAAATATTTGATATCTTTAATAGTAGTTTATGTGACTGCTGCATAATGCCTAATTATGTACAGATACATACACTAGTTTATCTACACACATATCATAAGCTCTCTTTGATGTGCTCAGGAACCGCATGATTGACCGGCATTGTGGCTCTGCAATTGTTAAGCTTGTTCTGTAGTACCAACTTCACGCAGGCGGGCGTCGGCGTTCGAAATTTGAATGTCAGTACCAACTTCACAAACAAACTAGGGACGGCACGCAGGCAGGCGTCGGCGTTCGAAATTTGAATATCATTATATGTAGAAAAACTACACATAATGACCATAATGTGTAGTTTTCCAGATACGAAACGAGTTTTTACCAAGTAGTTTAACATAATGCTGATCGTAACGTGCGGTTTTTGAACGCAGTAAAGAGGGTTTATGATACGTGTGTAGATAAAACCATTTAAAATTTCACAATACAATCAGTTTTATTTCATAAAAAACGCCATGTTAATTTTTTGTACTATAATCCGAACGCTCCACGAATCCGAACGGGGGGTAAATTTTCGGAGCTCGGATTAAAGAGGTCCTGCTGTGATTATCATAATTATTTCGAGCCACATTAACCCTCTGCTGGATATGCATAGGTATAGGCCTCTCCCCTTTTTCCTTCTCTTAGGGAATCCTGGACGGCCATTCACCAGCTCTCGTCACAAAGAGTCTTCCTGGAGCGACCATACTTTTTTTGCATTTTTGCAACCCATTTAGTGAGATGGGCAGCTTTCTGAGCTACATCTATAATTTTCCTGTTGGAGAGCACCACGATACTCCAGACTCGGTCTAAAAGCCGGGTTCCTACATTGCTTGCCTCCATATTGGTCTGACGAACCCCGAGTTTGAAGACTATATCAAAAACCCTAACCTGAATATTTAGAATACGAAAGATGTATGCCGAGATCGTAGCAAGAGTCAGGTTAAATCTCTATCTACCCCTTTTCCTGGAAATATGCGATGCTGTATTTTCCTAATCCCCAAATACCCAACCTAAATTAATACTAATATTACGTAGTAATTTATTTATACGGACGTTCTAACGTTGATCGAAAACACCGTGAGGAAATCTTCTAACTCCATAACTGTGGCGATGGGTTAGCCCCCTGTCACGCAAAATGGGGCATTGAATAATCGGCCAAAAGTGGGCACAACTCTGCCTCTGCCATCCCTTATGGGAAAGGGCCTGAGGCTATGATTGTGACGTAGCCAACAAGGCAACAATATCCATTTTGACTGTTCACCCCGAGCTTAGCCGCCGGGTCCAGACGTGATCCAATCTCCTCCATGATTGATGTGTCTGTTCTGAGCCTCCCTGGACACTCAATAACTAGAACTGGAACCGACAAAAAAGGCCATTATTTACATATAAGTAAGAATTTAAGTACTCGTTTATTTCGTTATATCATTGTACACATAGGTCTACCCCTGCTCAGCAAACAACCTTTCCCATCTTATCCTGTTTTGCTGGAAAGAGATCTCTAATTAGAGATATGCTCGCCTTTGTTCACTATTTTCATGTTACTCTTTTTATTAATGAGAAGGTCGATTAAATAATAAAATAAATTAATAATAACCAGTTTTATAATTTTCCTAAAAATATTAAGCAATTAACTTCCTTCACGGCAGCGGCGTGATAACAGTTGCGCCCACATCAGATGAAAACATCGACTGATGGATAAACAGATGGATGACACTTCCATTACGAATTGTTCTGCGCCTCTGGACACTTTCAAAGAGACACATTTTTTGCCCGACAGTCCGACCCCAGTATTCTGGTTCTCACGGACGGGAATATTCTACTGCACATCTGGAGGTGACAGTTATAATTTAACTGGAGTGATTCTTCGGTTTTGAGTGGGCGCTTTCTTTAGAACTGCATTCTTGTACTCTGCATTTCAGTGCGCTGAACAAAACGCAGTCTGGACCATAGATCTAACAACACCAGCAACACTTACAGTTCTACAAGGTTCTTTTGGCAGGCGCCTGCAGTAGGAAATGAACCTTGTGTCATTATTCGTAAGAGCCATCACTGTCATCCAAGATCCTTATAGCACTCTAAGAAAATCATTTGTTGTTGTGAGCCTTATATACAACTTCTTTCACATACAATTATTGGCTTCTTGTGCAGCAGAGACAAGAAGTTACTAGCATAGTTATTCATAAATGTGAGCTGTTACCTAAACAACGATTTCCTTCAGGACAACTAAGTCCTATTTTTTCAGATCATAATATGTTATATTAAAACTAAACATGTGGTCACGCAAGTGTCCCAGCCAGTGGTCACTTGAGACAGGTAGTTAGTTAGTCAGTCTATACTTCTAATAAGCTATGCTTCCAAAACTAACTCTGTTTGATAAAACATTTAAATAATATATATTTTTCTCTCTGTTCCAGGTAAATACGAGAAGTTTTACGTTTTCACCGAGAGACCTATGTAAGTACGCAAGTACAAGTTTCACCACAACATAAGCTGATCCAGGAATATTATTTCATTCTATAACTGACGTTATTCCGAGGACCATGCGGCTTTGACTGAGGTTATGTTGGATTTAAACACATCACTCGAAAAACATTACCCTCCTTCCGGCGCAGTCGAGCAAAAATAGAACTATACTTGTCACGTTTCCCTGAAACAGTAACGCGTCCATAATTAAGCATTTTCAGTACAGAGTCGGTCTTCATCCTAACTTTCCAGGAGTTATGAGTTGCCGGCGGATTATCATTCATGAATACCAATCGGGGCGAACTGTGGCGAAGTTCTACGAAGGTGTCGGTGCTTGCTGCAGTGCGAGCGAGATGGAAGATACTGGGTGATACGCGATAAAGTGCATATCTGGAACTAGAATTGTACTATTATCAGCTCATCACTGGACGAAGCCCATTGCTGGGCGAAGGCCTACTGTCACCCCTTTTCCCATTCTTGGCGATCTTGAGCGTCATCCACCAGTTCTTCTCCCTTAGACTAATTCAAGCCCCAACTCTTCCTGGGCAGATCAGATTCTTCGCATTCAGTGGCTCTTTTGGCCCAATGGTTGGATCTAATTTCCTCTCCGGATCTCTTGTACCGTCAGTCAGTACCATTGATAGTACATGACAATAAATTTTAAATAAAAAAGAAACCTCCACACATAACACTCTGATCCGATTTTAACAAAAGATTTTTAAAAACCATTGAAGTGAAGTTTGCTACCAACTACGACAAACTGAATTAAAATCCGTCCACGCGTTTGACTGCTACTCCTTGTTAAACTGATAACTTTCAAACTACTGAACCGATTTTAACAAAACATATCTAAAAACCATTGCAGTAAAGTTAGCTACCAACTACAAAAAACCGCATTAACAGTTTACCCATTTGACTGTTTGACCGCTAGCCTTTTTGAAACTGATAATTTTCGAACTACATATTAAACCGATTTTAACAATACATGTTACCATCGCAGTGAAGTCTACTACGACTACCAACAACAATCATTATTATCTATAGTAGTTTATGTGACTGATAATAATGGAGGGCATTAATACTCGAGAGTGGGTTTATGAAACGAGCCGAAGGCGAGTTTCATAATAATATCACTCCAGAGTTTTAATAAACCCCAATTACTATTTGGGTAACCCTCAAACATAAGTAGAGACAGATTTGTTTTAGCGAATGATTCACATCGGCTAAACTCAAGTCCGTCTCTATCACGTGATACGGGAAAGCCGTGATGCTGCGTTACAGCTTCTCGCTGGCAAAGGGACAAATACCTTACGATTTGCAGTCGAACAGAGAAGTGGCGTAGTTAAAATGCAACCGACGACGCCTACGCAATGTGATCATTGCTACCTGTCAGCAGTATTCAGAGTGCGCGCTGTGGCAGCGTGCTAGAATATATTGTGTTTCTGGAACAAATAATGCGGATTGAATTCTGAGCACTGCTGTTGTTTGCAGTTTAACTCTGAGCTCGGTATCTCTATTCTGCATCATTCATAATTCTTTATCGCACACAAATGTTTAAGAAGTTAAATTATAGAAAATGCATGTACAAAGGCGAGCTTATCTCTAAAAAGAGACTGCTTCCAGCAAACCAAGGCATTATAGGAAATAGAATCATAAAAGGGTAAGCGGTGCACATTAAATACTTTATCTACACACGTATCATAAACCCTCTTTACTGCGTACAAAAACCGCACGTTACGATCAGCATAATGTTAAACTACTTGGTAAAAACTCATTTTTTATCTGAAAAATTACACATTATGTGTAGTTTTTCTACATATTATGACATTCAAATTTCGAACGCCGACGCCCGCCTGCGTGCCGCTCTTAGATTGTCTGTGAACTTGGTAGGTACTGTACTGACTGACATTCAAATTTCGAACGCCGACGCCCGCCTGTGTGAAGTTGGTACTACAGAACAAGCTAAACAACTGCAGAGCCACAATGCCGGTCAAACATGCGGTTCCTGAACACATCAAAGAGAGCTTATGATATGTGTGTAGATAAACTAGTGTATGTAACTGTACATAATTAGGCATTTACACTCTGGAGTGATATTATTATGAAACTCGCCTTCGGCTCATTTCATAAACCCACTCTCGGGTATTAATGCCCTCCATTATGTAGCAGTCACATAAACTACTATTAAATAAAATGCCTAGGAATAAATTAAAGACCTATAAAATACACATAGTAAATAAAAAATAATGGCCGATATATACTACATTAACTTTACGTATAATAATATAAATACAATAACTTTTACGAAAGAGAGAGATAGTGCTTTTTAATACGTTTCTTAAAAGAGAAAAGAGTAGGACTGTCTCGTATAGTGCAAGGAAGTGCGTTCGAGAGTCGGACCGCCAGCAACCTGTAAGAGTGTTTATACGCAGCGTCGTTATGCCGCGGACTAGCTAAAAGTGTTAAACTTTGCGATTTAGAAACATTGTCGAATTTGCGCAGTCCGAAGATAAACCGAATCCCGAGATTCTGAAGTCCGTCGAGTTTATTCAGTTTCTTCATGCGCACTCGCCCAGGCAACATCGACATAGTCGTTTAGCGGCATGAGAAGGGAATGTATAAGGGTAGTTTTGATCTGCCGTGGCAAGAAGCTCTGCAGTCGGCTGAGGGTATGGAAAGACGCAAAGAGAAAACCTGATTCCTTTCAAATTCAAATTACAATTGCTTTAAATCACAACTCTTATGAAATAATAGCGCTTTGTAGCCATGTATTTCTGACAATGATGTGGAGTTCCACAAGGTGCAATCTGAGGCCCTTGCTTATTCCTGGTATATATGAACAATCTGTCTTTTATGGTAGAGAAATTGACTGACGTATATATTAACAATCGGCCTTTTATGGAGGAGAAATTGACTGACTTAGCGTTGCTAGCTGATGCTTCAAAATTTATAAAAAAATGTTAAGGGTGTTTTGTCTTTAACATTGAATTGGTTCACAGTTAATATTTATGGTTAAATCCTGGTTAAACCATTTGTATGAAATTCTCACTTCCAAATGTCAGGCAAGTACAGACCAGTTTAGTGTTAGACAGCAACAAGTTAGAATTAGTAAATGATACGAAGTTTCTTGGAATCACCATTGATAGCAAATCGCAGTGGGGACCCTACATAGATTAATCAAACAAACGTCAAATTTATGTGAGCGAACATCATTTAAACATCAATTTGATAGAAATTTATATTTGTCAGTGATACTCAATAGAGCTATCGATCACGTATTTATACACAACGGATAGGAAACGTAAGCGAATAATGAAATTGAAATGTCTTGGGTCATTGACAGTTATATTCCATTACTAATTGATGCGTATTTTTTCGTTATCGGGTTCTGCAATCTGTGATTGTAGTTCTACGTTTCACTTTTATGTATTCGTCTTAAATTAACAGCTATATCAAATTCCAACCCTTGACAGGCAGCAACAGAATACATAAATCTTCACAACGTCAAATCAGTACGAGCACATGCCTTTAAAAGTATTTACGAGTATACTATGCACTCTAATGTAGAATAGAGACCGATTAGATGTGTTATAAAACGCCTAATATAGTAGCAACGCAAAGTTACATTTAAACCGACTTAAGCCGATCGAGGAGCATTACAAAATTAGAATCACAATCGGAGCAACATCTCTGCCTCATAGCCAAACCTGGTTTGTGAAAAAAGTATCAGTTTGAGGAAAAAACTCTGAAACAGACGACGGGGGTGCGGAATGAGCGTCGTAATTTACATAATGTAATCAGCCAGAAGCGAGAACCAATGATTTGAGGAGCCACTTACACCCCGACCTAAGATAGGGGGTGAAATCAAGTATTTAACTCTGTTAAAAATTCTACCCCGCGAATGGAAAGTCTTGGCGCGATATGGAACTTCGAGAAAGTTCTTGGACGTGGGATTCAATTGACGAGTTTTCGGGATTTCGTCTCAAATAAAGAGTTTTCTTTTCGGCGGTACTTCGGGAATTGACATAAGTTTTATCGCATACGTTTTCAGGGTTTTGAAAGATCCAATGAGCCAATTCTGGCTATAAGTCCGAAAGCGATTTACACCTGTAGTATCTTATCTAATATATCGACCTGAGAATATGCAATAAGAACCTTTGACTGATGAATTGTCTATCATCCCGAATGTATTTAATATTGACAGAATACGTTCACAAAGTTAAATAACACACTGATGAAAGAACAACAAGAATCTGTATAAAAATTATCCGGGTCATTAAGCATCGTGAACTTTCCGTTGTTGCTTCATTGGTCATAAACTCTGCATTTTGCAGCCTGATTAAAACTTCCAAGCACACAGCTACAGAAAACACGAGCAACGCTAGTTAAACCACCTTTTTATATTCATAAGATGAAAGAAAAAAGTTATCCCAGGTGCGTACTGAGTAGGTGCCCCCCCCCCCCCCCCCCCCAACCCCTACCATTCCTCCCCGCAACCGCCATTTCTTTTGAAGAATTTCAAGTATTTTTAAATTACTGCTGCCTCTCCTTTAGTCGCTGTTCATTTTATCTTCGACTCCACTTTTGTATTTAGAAGCGAAATGCTTGAAGAGAACGTTTTTAATGTCTCCATCCGAGCAGCCTTTGCTTTAATAATCTCTAAAAGTCGCGACAGTGAAAAGGTCGTCTTTCATTTGAGACCTTAAAAATGGTGATTATTTTAATTAAAAAATTTGAGAGTTCATTTGTATTTTTATCAAGAAAACATTTAAGTGAGAGTGATTTCGTCTACAGAACTGTTGCAGTTTGTTGAATCAGCTTCTCCAATGCCATAAAAAATTGTTGAATAAGCTGCTCCATATGCTTAAGGTTTTTAATGTTTTCTTTGTCCTCTCAAATCTATTCCATCATCATTCATGCCTTCATATCCACTTGAAATGGGAGGCGACCTACTTTCCCATGTACCCCTATGATTCCCCGCCTTACTCCGTTTTATGTCGTGATGGTGGGTAATTAATTTAACACTACTTTATTTCATTACTTATGCGACGTAACCGAACCCATATATTTTATGTGACTTAGAACTTTGTATAGACTCTAATGGGGGAAAGTTAGGGAATAACAACTCCCGTTAAGTTCCCCTTCAAATGTATTTCGCTTTTCAGGAATCAGGCTAAGCATTTCGGATACATTTCGGCACAATCACTTTTCGTTTTCACAAAAAATGACGCACGCTTTTCCCACGCCCGGACATCCAAAGTATATCAAATGCTCCACGCGACGCGACGGTTTTGAAGGACCAAAAAAGATGTACGGCTTCGGCCTTACACTCTTGATATATTGTAGCTTGTATGTATAATGTAGCCCATAATGTCCACCGAGGGGCACAGGCCTTTACCCGGATACGAGTAAGATTAAGCCATACTCCACCACGCTGGCTCAGTGCGGGTTGATGGAGGGGTTTAACGACCACTACCACGTAGCGATAGTAGCCGGGACCTACATCTTAAAGTGCCATCCGAAACACTGAACGTCCGATAATGTATTTAAGATAAATTAATTATCTCATTGGTACATGGTTAGGAATCGAACCTGCATCTCCTGTGTGAGAAGCAAGCGTGAAACCCATTAGACCACGGAGCTCTCTTGATATTGATTGATGAATGATAAAATTGATAATGGGTATATGAATATTTGAACGAGCGAGCGAAGGGCTCCATTTCGACAAGATAGGAGGCCGATTTTGCTTTCGTCTGTCTCTATGTGCGTCTGTCAGTTCCGGTCACACGATAGGCTTAAAAAAAAACCTATACAAAAAATTTATGACGCCATAACTCCCCCCCCCCCCCCCCCCCACCCAAGGGGAAAATCGAGAAAAGCTCTCTACAAAAAAAAAACTTTTAATTTAAGGAACACGTGTACCAAGTTTTGTGAGGATCACTTGCAAACTGTGGCCCCTAGACCGGAACTGACAGACACGCATAGAGACAGACGAAAGCAAAATCGGCCTCCTATCTTGTCGAAATGGAGCCCTTCGCTCGCTTCGCTCGGTTAATAACGGGACGTAATTAGCTCTGGCCCCACACTAGGATACCCTGTATCACACATCACGCACAATATATAGTTACCTAGTGATTTATTCTAAGTTTTGTTAGTATAAAACATTTGTGCATCTTTTCCAAATGCACCAGTACTTATTGTTTATTCTGACACGTCATTATTTATGTTGAGCATCAGTTAAACTCGCGACTCAAACAGCTATTTCCGTTTAACAATACAAGAGTCACTCAATCAACGACTTCAATGAAACGCCCAAGAGCGGTTTCAGTGGAATCCCGCAGACGACGGGCGTTCGAAAACATACAAAATATCGACTGGTGATTGAGATTTATGTGTATTTATCGAAGGGCTTGGGCGGTGGACTGCGCCGGCGCCTTCATATGGTACCGAGTTTGTTTTGAATCTGGAATATACCTCGACTATATCCATTACTGTGGAGCCACAAAAATTTGTATGGACTGTCCTGCAGTCAGAAAAGGCTCAATATTCTACCTAACTGTATCATTAACCTTTCGAGTGCTGGACCTCGTTATGAGGCATCGTGATTTTGAACTTCATGCGGTTTTAATAAAATTCAAAACATATAACGGCACAGTGTCACCACAGTGGCGTCACCAGGGCTTAAGGGGTTATGGGCGATATGTGCCCCTTTTTGCACAGTTTAAAGGTTTTAATACATGGCGTTCTTTAGTGGAAATGCGGTCGCTTGAAAAATATAAGTAATCGGGATATTCAAAATCAAAACGGCTGACAGACATAATCGTATAGTGCATTTAATTTGTATTTAAATTGTATTTAGTGGCTGTCAAAAGGTGTGGTACAAGGCATAGAACTGGGGGTGGTTAATAAATACTTTCTGGGGGATGTCCATATGTTCGTCTTAACTTTTAAATTGACCAGTTACTGCGGGATATATTTATTAAAATGGGACTCTCCGCATCGACCATATCGAGCTAGACATATATGATGCGGTAACAAACACACTGAGCATGTTTATATAGAGGTCGGTTGACTATACGTCTCCCAAAGATCAGACGATAGCAGACTTGCCTCTGGCTAGTCATTACTTCGTACCCTCGCGAATTCAGATAAGAGATATTAGACTCGGGTTGTGAGTTTTATTTAAAATATGTATACAGTGCAGAGTTTCTACAAGAATACGGAAGTATTTCGAGAGTAATTGGTATCATTTATGTTAGCTGTCGGTTAAAAAGAAATAATAATCCATCCAAAATTAAGATTTACAGCAAAGGTAAAACGAGAATGTCAATGAAAATAATAAAATAAATAAACAATAAAAACTGGTAAAGTGCGAGTCAGACTCGCGCACTAACGGTCCTTACCACCTTACAATAGTAGGGGTGGTGTGGAGTGAATAGTTTAAATTTTACATAACAAAATCTTGTTCACAAAGTTATTGGTTTCTTTCATACTCCATGTACGTAACCAGGTGCATTTATAAGTTTATAGGTGCTTTACAGATAAATAAAAAACATTGGCGGTTCCGGGTAGGTTTTTCTGTAATTTTTGGCTTAAGTTCTATATTTTGTATTTTTTCGTTATTTTAGAATCTTTAGTTTTGGAGAAATGGTAATTTTTCGCACTTTTTTGATCACAACTTCTGGGGTTATCAAAACTAAAATAATAATGAAATAATTGAAATATTAATAAAGAGCCCTTTTCAAAGATATCCTTCATGAAATGACTCCAATTTTCCTCCAATGAACCTCAAAAACAACAATCGAACGATTCCAGAATATATTTTGAGCGTTCATCACCCATTGCAATAGCAGTCATTAAAATTTGGTCGGGTTGTCCACTACCCCGCTGCCCGACACCGCTTCACCAACCCTGTCTGACCCAGCGTGGTGTAATATGGCTAAATCATACTCATATCCGGGTAAAGCCCTGTGACCCTCGGTGAGAATATTAATGGGCTACATTTATAACTATAGGATTTTGTCAAACAATTTTTAAGGTTTTATTCGGCAAAGTAATTTAAATATGTAATATAAATATCATAAACTCTCAGATTGTTTGAAATATTATTTCATATTTCCACGTCAGCGCAGTAGACCGGCGTAGATTGACAGGCAGTCTCACAAAGGATCCCAAAAACGTCCGACGAATCTCTGAAAACGAATACGTATAACCACTTGTATTTGTATTTGTTTAAACAACAGTAGCAGCATACGAAGCGTGGTCAAGAAAAAGCACAAAGAGAGCAGTCTTGAAAATGTCCACGCTTGACGAGACACAGCGGCCGTTTGAAATAAGTCGGAGAGTTTTAATACTGTGAGGCTTGGTAACAGTTTCTGGAATTCTGAAGGCGTCAAAACGAACTAACTGACTAAACTAACAGTTTGAAAGCTCTTGTCCGTTTGCCTTGAGTTGTATTTTCAATCTTTATTTTTAAGTAGGTAATTTATTTGTTACGCCTCTGGAATCGGTTTGTACCTGCTTAAGATGACTTGTGTGTGTTTCTGAAAAGTAAATTTTTCCAGCCTTCAAATCCATTATCAGGTGTTTTTCTGTTAATCTTTCTGCTTCGGGGATAAGAAAAATTGCATAATGCACCGAGTAATAAAAACCAAGTATAAACGTTGTGTTTTATTTGCAACATTCTTATTTGTTTTAAGTCAACAATTAGGCCTACTTTGTATGCTCAAAATAAAGACTAATCTAAAAACATTCTCGCTCCGGTCTCAACAGACGTCTAAAATAACCCCGAGTTATTTTAACACAGCGACATCTACTCTGGTGGGCTCGACGTCACATAAACTTAGAAAGGTAATGTAGCAAAACGAAAAACGAATTTAATGTGTCCCCTAACGCAGACTTTCGCTCGGAAGACCGATGTGCCGCACATCTAATGTTGCGTGCGGCCAAACGACCTCACACTCAAAATAATGATCTAATGAATGTAAACTTTTGGGGGAGACGAGTCTTTGTCATGTTTCTGCTGTAATGCGCGCCATTCACATCAGCCCATCATCATCAGCTTGCTCCAGCTTCAGGCTTCATGTTAATAAGGTAATAAAGTTTGGAGTAGGAAGTTTATTTTGTGTACTCCTTGATATGACTGGCGCTACTTAATTTGATCTGGGCTAAAACCTACTTACTCCTTCCTTTTCTTAAAGCTGTCCTATCTCCAAAGAAATACAGCGTTTTATCGCAAACTCAAACATGGTCCATACGGGTGTTTGGTAGATGGATGCATGCAAAGCCTTAAAACGACTATTTAGAACTATTTTAGACAAACTGTGTCAGGCAAAATCTTACCGTTTCGATTTAATCGATTTTTCATTGTTTTTGACGAAAATCCCCAACATTTGACAGTTAATTGGTAATTATTGCGATTTTAAACAATAGTTGATTTCTTTGTTAATCATTTCGAATTAAGTACTGTTGAAGCAGTCTAAAAATCTTGTTCTAAGCATCTCTGACTAAGACTTGGTTTTTACAGACCTTTGAAGTACTAGAAAATTTCCTCTTCTTTTTAATAAGGTTTTTTACCGCATTTTCTTTTAAACTAAAAAAGGTTTTTACTTCCTTACCATTTAAAAATTAAGTTGAATATTTCCCTAAATAGAATGAGATATCATTTACAATGGTATCTCATAAATTATTGAAATTTGGAACCAAATTTAGAGAGTATTTTTTATTATAATATTATCAAACATAATTTCTTAAAGTAACACGTTTGCGGGACATTAATTAAAAATAATAATAACTTTAGGCGCTGTCTATCATTCCCGCCAAATTCCCCGCTTTTAAGTAATATTTTAGGAAAATTGTTAACATTAAATGTTTACATTAAATGTTTTATTAGTTTTCGATTGATTTATGTCACTTTAAATTTTCGAACACTTCAAAGGTCTGTAGAAACCAAGTCTCGAGTTACAGATTCATATAACAAGTTTTGTTGAAAAGTACACTGTAATTATCAATGATTTAAAATAGTAGTTTATGTAACTGATACATAATGGAGGGCATTAAAACTCGAGAGTGGGTTTATGAAATGAGCCGAAGGTGATTTTCATAATAATATCACTCGAGAGTTTTAATGCCTAATTATGTACAGTTACATACACTAGTTTATCTACACACATATCATAAGCTCTCTTTGATGTGTTCAGGAACCACATGTTGGACCAGCATTGTGGCTCTGCAGTTGTTTAGCTTGTTATATAGTACCAACTTCACATACAAACTAGGGGCGGCACGCAGGCGGGCGTCAGCGTTCGAAATTTGAATGTCTTTATGTAGAAAAATGACACATTATGGTCATAACGTGTACTTTTTCAGTTAAGAAATGAGTTTTTACCAAGTAGTTTAACATTATGCTGATCGTAACGTGTGGTTTTTGAACGCAGTAAAGAGGGTTTATGATACGTGTGTAGATAAATAAATAAATAATTGTATAAAATCGTAAGTATTACTAATAACCTGTAAAATTCTAGGTTTCTTCGAAAAGCACAGTAAAACATTGATAAAAATTTTTAGGTCGCGTCATTTGCAGGCTCTATTTTATTGAACTTCATACTGTGGCAGAACTTTTCCAATTGCAGCTGAAACCATTATCAATGCTTTAATAATAGGAACATACTAACATTATAGAGTCGATTTTAAAAGGCAACTAAAAGTAACTTTCATAATCGCCTTGCATGCATATTAGTAGCGCTCGAATGCTTCTAATTGAGCCGGGGTTGCATCTGACAGGCATTGTCGCTGGTTGAAATATTGGTTCGGTGGGGGACCGAGCAGACATCCAACCTATAAATATGTTCGGAAGACCAGATTGTTGCCATAAAGATGTTTCGAAATTTAGTACGATGAAAAGGATTGAGTTCCTGAATTCTAGAAGCGATATGAAGCTATTTTTGTTCAATGCAGGTTCCTTAACCATTTCGCTATCTCTGCTAGCCGGAAAAGAAAAAGTAACGACACAACAATTAAGGGAAATTTCATGCTTTTTGCCCATAAATGCCCACAATAGAATCTAAAGTACTCTAGGTGACGTCTGTCATAAAAGTTCCTTTTTACGTTCTCTGCGTCCCAGTTGTAATACATATAATTGTAACTTTCACAAAATAAGTTTCAATTTCATAAACCCTGAAAAATATTGATTTTGTGGCAAAAAGTGAGTGCGAATTTTCCTCTGCCACCCCGTATGGTAAAAGGCGTGACTTTTTGTTCTTGTTAATCCCCTAGGCCGTATTCTTCGAACGCGAGACAACACTGCACTCTGAATAACTTTGGCAACTCCGGTTATTCAGAGAGCATAAGAGTTGACTCGTCTTCGTACAAATGGGCCTCCAAGTTTTGCTGCACCTTACTGTCACACCCTATATTGAATATGGATAGTAGAACACTACTAGTATTGTAATCACAACAGCCCATTTCAACAAGTTTAGGTTTCGGGTTTGTGTAAGGTTTATAAAACTCAACGTAAAGACACTCAACAAAAACAGTGCCATGAATTCTGATTGCACACTTCACACAAGTTCAATTCTCTCGGCACTCTCCTCACATCATCCATTCTCACACAGACACTTTCTAGATAAGTTACCCGCACTGCAGTCAACTTATCACAATCAGCATAGGAGCGAATATCGTACCCTATGGTATATCTCACATTGATCGGAACGCACGCCATGCTTGATTTCTCTTGTGCCTTTGCCTTTGACGTTGTCTCTCGCGAGGAGTGACATGTTGATGATTGGAATAGAATATTTTAAAGTCTTTCAAATACAGGGTGTTGTTTTGTAAAGTTACGCCCGGCTTATTCGTAACTAAAAATTGTTTTATTTTTCCATCGCATAATTTTGATTCACAAATTGCCGTGTTCAATTTGTCCTGAAATAACTGCGGACACGGCCGCCCGGTCCACGTCCGGCGCCGCGCGCCGAGCGCCCGATATTGCGGGTGCCACAGCAGACAGAAGTAAGCCCACACATTTTTAGGTATTTTTTCAGTAAAACAAAATATTTTTTGCTACAGTGTCGTGTAAATAACCACCCCTGAGCCAGCGTAACTTTACAAAACGATACCTATAAATATTGTGTGTAATTGTATGACACTTTCAAGAAGGCTAGAAAGTTGCTTGTGAGGTGTATTAGCAACTATCTTGCGATGTACATGTTTTGTAACGTGTACTAAACATAACTTAGCGTCACGCATTTCCCAGATCAACGCTTCATGTTGCATGGCAACGGGCTAGTCCATCGCCGCAAATCAGTAAATCATAAAAAAATTGCAGAAAACCTGCAAAACCTTCGATGAGGTCATTGAAGGTTTTGTGGCTTTCATATTGCAGTAGATTTAGGACCTTCCGTGGTGGTTACCTAAGTACCAAGCCATAAATTGTTATGGGCGTATACACGAGTATATCAACATTTCAACAGTAGAATTAATTTAAATCCGGATAAATTAGCCTAGCGAATGAAAACACGTATATATGTTGCGGTGAAAACACGTATATATGTTTCGGTAAAAACAAGTATATATGTTGCGGTGAAAACAATCGCCACTGAATTTTTAGGTAAAGCGTTAGAAGCACTGAGTCCTCTTAAAGCCCTTATGCGGTATAAGCATGAATAATTTTTCATTAATTTTGGACCTTAATACCAATCCTTATGGTTGCAAATATGACAGCCTCTGTCACATAAAGGGTTAATGTTTGTAACGTATCGGCGTTACTGGTTCCCACGACACAGGGTAACCTGCAGCACTGTACGTGGCTTGTATGTGTATAAATGTATGTTTTATGTTCAACAAAATCCTGAACTCACCCCTACAGAGCACACACACATTAAAATAGGCTTGTTTAATGAGAATATATTGCTCTGCACGGTACGCGCCGCAGTATAATAGCTTTACAACACTGCTACTATACTATAGTTATTAAATCTGTAGGTATACATAATAATGTTGTTTTGTAAAGTTACGCTCGACTCTGGGACGATAGTTTACGTATCGCTTGTAACTACAACTTTGTTTTGTTTCTCCTCGCACAATTTGATAATAATTTGATTCACAAATTGCCGTGTTCAATTTGCCCTGAAATAACCGCAACGTGCCCGGCCGGTGCACGAATCTCGCGGTGCCGTGCCCGATATTGCGAGCGCGTAGCAAGCGTTTGAAGTAAGGCTACAATTTCATGATAATTAAGTATTTTTCGCAATATTTTTTTATATATATTTTTTTGTTTCAGCTTCGTGTAAATAACCACCCTTGGTCGGGCGTAACTTTACATAACAACACCCTGTGGGTATAGACCACACCGCTGTACGAATAGAGCGCAACAAAGAGCATGTGAACCAATGTGAACTACACTAAAGTGCGAACAAACAGGGCGTAATATGAATTACTAACCCCCAGTTTACGAAAGAGTTGTCAAATGTAACAAGCGATTAATCGATCATTAATTCAAAATAGCGGCATGTGATTGGCTGAGATGCGTTTAACAAGAGTTTAACAAGTTGTCACAGCTAATTTTCCTTTCAGAAACCGGGCGTAAGTGTAATATGATATACCGGCAGAAAACAGAATAAGGCCCTTTTTGAAAGCGGGTCAACACTACATAAAATATGGAATTGTCAAAGTTACCCAGAGTAAGTGTTGACTTGCGTTGGAAGTGGTGGGCCTAGGGCCCGTACTAAAAATCCGCTCTCAGCTCTGAGCGCTATCTCAAGCGTGTGAAAATGTCAGATTTTGATAGGGCGAAACCGCCATTGTGACACAGCTGGGACAACTCTGAGAGCTCTAAGATCGGTTTATTATTGGTGCGTAAGTAGTGAAGAATTGTTACTTTTGGATCACCCCCTCGCCTTGCTCGGGGGTGATCCATGCGTAACAATTCTCCGATGGTTAGTATTCTCACGCTAAATAAAATTCTAATTCAGAACCCATATCATTCTGATCATTTGTAGTTTTTCTAGTACTCAATCGAGCAAAAGTATGCCTATTTTATTTTGAACCCCGCTTTGCTCGAGCATGATCCATTGATCATGGCCCATGGCGCATTCGTGGCCCATTGTTCAATGATTAAGTTAAAGTTAGAGTTAACTACTACGACAGATCCAACTATGTTTCTAAGCTTAACTACTTAGTATTCTAATGCCTGTCTCATATCGATAGTCTAGTTCGATATTTCTGTCTTGGTAATATGTATGCTTGAACTCATCATGTCTAAATTAGTTTTAATGTTATGTGATCAACAGATGATGATAAAAATACTCACTTCTGCTAAAAATATCTAAATAATAGGATCTCCATAAATTAAGTAATTGAAATAAATAACCATACTGTAAATTAGTTATTGAATACTTTATTATTTAAAACACACCATTTTTTTATACACATTACGTTTTTCAACGCACATATTGTTGGGTGATAAATACAGCTATAAATATCAGAACATAAATTATACTCTTTATACAAATTCAATAAATTAGGACATCCATATTCCTCAACATTATAAATATTATTATTATCTAAAATATTTTTCAACCATGACACTTTTTCAAGACCCTTACAATAAATTTCTTTATTTTTAAAGAAAGATAAAAAATATGATGTATGATATTCGTAAGGTACGATTCCTTCACACCATGAAATTTTCCTATTCCTCTCTATCCAAGTAACATGTTTTTTTTCCATGGCTGTTAAATCAGAGTATGGACACGGGGGCTTAAATAAAAACACTTGTACTTTGTCATCATATAGTACAGCCAATTCTTTTAGTATAAAACAATTTTTTTCTGATTTAAATCCCTGAACATCTACAAACACTTTCATGATAATTTACGCACAATGTTGCTCAGTGGTTTATATTCAATAAGACGGTCGTTAATGATTAAACAATAAGCACTTGTTTTGTCTGGAAATTCCTTCGAAGTTTCAATTTCTAGTCTTACATCAACTGGACCAGTTTTTAGAATTTCATTTTGCCTCGAACAGTCAATGACGACTAGAGGGGCTTTCTCCTTGAAAGTTTGAAGATTAAGTAATGGGTCGATCGGAAGGTTGTAGAACAACTGACGGAATTTAGCATACATTTCGTATAATATATAGTACTTATTCTCATCAAATTTAAGGTTAAGAGCATCATACGGGTAATAATGTGAATTTAAATATAGCGTCACATTTTTTAGAGCACAGTGATCAAAAATAGAACTATCATTAATTTTACTATTTTTTTTATCGGTTTGCAGACCAAATATGACATACCGAGGTTTTTCTAATTGAGATGCTGTTTTAACTGCCCATGTATGCTTTGTTGTTTTAGGCAAAAGTGGATATTCATATAGATCCCAATTTCTGAATGGAATTTGTATGGGAATGTCTTTTTCTAAATGCTTCAGCAATATTAGCCTTTGCTTATCTGAAACCTTCACATGCGGCATTCGCCATTGTATTCGTTGAATATCAATGGTTACAGAATTATCTGCATCCGTTATGACGCTGTTTAGATTTGAGCTACCTCTATTAAGAATGAGCTCATGTTTACAATTAATGATTACTTTATTATAGTCTTCTGCAAATCCTAAAACTTTATTTAACGGTAAAAGAGCACTGAAATTTCCACCATGATTTTTCAATCCATTAGTGTTCCACCCCCAAACTGCAGCTGCCTTGTTTTCACCTTCATTCATTGAAATATAAGATTTTAACGTTGTTGTTATGCCAGCATTTCTTACACGATCTATTTCAACCCCATTGATCTCATACCTTATATCTTGGAAAAGAAATGTTATTGCATTATTGCAAAAATTAACATCTTTTTTCACAATTTTACCAGTTGCATCCTTATGAGAAATAACAACACAGCCTTCTATGTAAATACAACTGGCTGAAGGGAGAATATAGATATCCTGCTGGTGAATAGGAATTCTTATTTCATCATTTTCATTGAAACTATTGTTGTATGGGTTGTATGTATGAACTTCATAACTCTCTATAGAGTTATCAAACTGCGCCACATTGTTTATATGAAGAATATTCATAGCTTGAAACCAAGTGCTTTCAGAAAATCTATGTTATTTTTAGTGATATTTTTATTTTTTGCGGGAGTACGTGTTAATCGCTTAACAACATTCCTTCTAATAACACACTTGACTCCCATGTTAGGGACTTTATAATTATTGTTATTGTAGAAAACAATCATCGTCTTTTTCTCAAGTGAAGACACAATTGGATACTTTCACCTCTGAAATTGATTTGATTACCATCCAAGTCTAAAATGTTTATATGTATTTCTGAAATAACGCTTTGTTTAACAGGAAAATAAATCATAGTACTAGGAGTTTCCACAAATCTATGACCTGGAGGAACATTTGGAACAAATTCATAAATAATATGTGTGAGAGCACCGTTCGTATATGAGCCTTGAACTAAATCACATTCAATCCTTATAACAGTTGTCGGCAGAATGTTAACAACTTTAGCCGACTCATGCCATTTATTTGCTTCTAATGTCACCTTTTCAAACCCTAGTAAAGATCCAATACTATTTTCAACATCAAAATTAATGGGTTTACTACAAAATATTGCACATTTCATGGTGTTGTTATTCGGTCTTATCTGAAACTCACAATTTTCAATTCTGTCTGCGAGGTACTCATTTATATCATATAAATCATACAAGCCAGTAGGTATTTTTATTTCATTTTTTTCTCTTCCATATGAGAAAACATTGTTATTATGATCTATATTTGGTATTGAATTAAATGCTGAAAAATATATTAAACCACATTCGTAAAGACCATCTAACGTAAGAGAAGGCATATATCTTGACTCCAGCATAGATTTATCACCGGTGATAGTGAGCGTTAGAGACATTATGGAGGACTGAATTATAAATTACAACTAGGTAATATTTATCTTCCCACATTTTCCCAAAACTTCTTAAGATATTTCAAACAAAGATGGCCACAGTTAAAAGTATTATGTTTTTGAAAATTCTCATAATTATAGTTAATGCAGGATCCCATATAATTTAAAAACTCTCTCGGGGGTCTTAAGTTTCCATAACTGTCAAAATATTCAATTTTATCCTTCATTTTGGCATAGGCTACCCAATGTGTTCCAGAATTCTCAGAACTGTCTAAATTAATTATACCACACTCATTTCTTAAAGGTTTTTTCGGTAATTCGTTTCTCATGAATACCCCTCGAAAATATGGTATATCATTCGAATTATTTAATATATCAATGTTGCTGAGAGCTCTGTTAGGTAGCCGTTTACTTAGTTTTTTTGAGTTGTATATATACCTAACCCGCTTCCATGCTGCTTGAGCTGTAAACCTTGACCGATACATACATCATTCATTTTCTCATTGAATCGTTTTAGTTCAGATAAACGTTTTTTTGCCGATTTTATTGTGTTGACTGCTTTAGCAATACCTGCTGCTCCACCTGCTAAACTACCTACTGTCGACAATCCAGCAAATATCGGGATCAGAGGTAAAAATCCGCCAGTTTTCGGTACTGGTATGATTCGTGGTATGCCCATAGGTAAATCTGAAGCAAACTCTTTAGCTGCTGCGATAGCTAGCTCGATTGCTGCTTTTTTGCATTTAGGTTTAAGTTTCTGAACATGTTTTTTAGCATGATTGATCATATTTTTGAACGTCTTTTTGAATCCTGCACCCGATTTTTTAATAACGATCCTTCTTTTTGAGATTTTCTCTCTGGGTTTTAACGATGATTTCTTTTTGTTCATGATTATAAAAAAGGTATACCAGGAAAATAGTTTAGCTGTTAACTATCCTCGAACGAACTCTGGAATGGAATGATAACTTATTACGATAGGACCTGGTTATAAAACTTTAGATTTATCTATCCAACTGTTCTCGTTAGAAGAAAAGCCTAGCCACTTAACCAATAGACGATTGCCTTTAGTTTTTAATACTTTTTCAACTAAATAAATATCGGGGTGCGGAGTTATTTGAAGTTCTTGTTTATAAAATGCCCCTAATATTGGCTGGCTTTTTGCATCAATTAAGAGGTATGTGGGAGGAGCTGTATTGTTAACTTTTATTATTTTAAACACCTCTGTTGACCAATTGGGAGTATATCCTTTTTCAAACGTTCCTTTGTATTTGCTTATTCTAACAAAATCTCCAACTTTTAATTTGCTAGGAGGACTCATGGTCTGCAATTTGCTCTGCTGTGCTTTGTATCTATTCAGAATTTGTTTTTTATTATATATATTAACTTTATCTGGAGCTAATCCAATAGTTCTGTGAAAGGAAGCATTATACGACCTCAATGCGGTATCTAATATACCATCAGCCCATTTATAATTCCCATTCATACTAAAATGCTTATACAATTTGTTTTTCAACGTCCTTATAAATCTTTCTACTATAGATGCCTTCTTAGTAGAATATGTGGAATAATGGTTTATGCCATATTTTTTTATTAAACTATGAAAACTTGTGTTATAAAATTCTGTACCCAAATCAGTTTGTAGGTTTTTTGGAATACGTCCCTTATCTATTAACATTTGAAATGCTTCAGCAACAGATTCTTTGTTCTTCTGCTTAAGTGGATATGCCCAAGCATATTTTGAGAATGAATCGATGACTGCTAAAATAAATTTATTTTTTGAGTTCTCGTTTGAAAAAGATTGCATATCTATTAAATCAGCTTGCCATAAATCATCGATATCTTTTAATATGACACTTCTTCGCGGAAAATGTTTTCGAGCATTTTTATGTATTTCATTTACCACCGTTTGTTTGCTCATTTTCTTTTTTGTTTTTGTGCAATATCATCTAATTTTCTATCTACTTTATTAACATCGTTATTCAATTGAGAAAGTAACTGTTCAACTGTTTTTATTTTTTTTGTAAGTTCACAAAGTAATTTATCAACATAGTTTTTAGTGGCGCAGTCAGCAGGATCAATTGGTTCCCCAATATGCTTTAAGGTTTTATGTTGGAGATCAAATCTATTTTCAAGTTGTTTAGTATTTATAATTCTTTTGTGAACATGATGGCCAAATTTATCAACATTCATGTTTAACTGAAAGAATATAACTAAGCTATAGTTTAACGAACATTCGCTTTTATTTATTTTTTTATGATGCCGGCTTCTTTTAGTTCTTCAATAATTGATATTATTTCATTATTATGGCTTGTGTTTCCAGCATCTTTAGATGCAATTAAAATTTTCAATCTTTCTATTAGCTCATTTGGATCATCCCAATAAACATAGTCAGTGTTTTTTTTATATTTTTTTAGAGGTCTTAAATATCCTCCTTGCTTAATATCCTCAACATTTTTATCAGAGAATAATGGTCTAATGATTTTACAATACTTTATACCCTTATCGCCTTTGATTTGTGCAGAAGGATTGAAATCCCTTTTGTGAGCATTTGTTGAACGTAATATCTCTTTATAAGCAATTTTATCACTCTCAGTAATGGTCTTTAATTCAGGTTTACTCTTTAATAATAACTGCTCTATTCCTGGTGTTATCATATATTTCTTATCACCCACTCTAATCATTCTTGTACCATCTTGCGGCCCTGAAATCGATACTACGGTATTCCCAATCAATAACAAATTGTTCTCGCTTCGTATTCCAAAAGGAATATTCAATTCCCTATATTCACTATTATTTTCACTCAATGGTTCTGGGGTACTAAAACTTAAATCGTTAGAAAAATCATTATGTTTAACAGGTGTAACACAGCTTTCTGCTGGGTAATCCATTTTACTAATACATTCATTACTACAGTCTTGGTCGGCTAGTTCTAGAGACATTTCATCATTTTCAGGTATTATCGATGAAACTATCTTATTGATGTGCCCTTTACTACATTCTCTTATAGACTTTGTATTGCTACCAAGTGTAACCAATGTATCTAAAGGATCAACTATAGCTTTGAACATTTTTCGTGTTCTCATATCATAGTTATTTTCCTCTTCACGTAACCGTTTTGCTTTACTTTTAATTGCTTTTACAGACTCTATTAACTGTTTTTTAACATTTGAGTTCAATTTAGAATTCATTTTATGTAATCTGGTTAAGTCTTCCAGCTATTGATGTGGAATGATTTAAATGTTATCCAGGGTTTCTATTTATGTATAAAAAGTTGATTTTTGAATTGTTTTTTTTTTAAAGTCAGCCTTTTAATCAAACTCTACAAAAACATCAAACCCTTTTCTATACCGACCATTTTTTAAACTACAGTCTTTGTTTATTAACAAAAACATATATAATTCCTTCCATATCTCAGCACATAGTTTTTTAAAGTCAATCCAGCTCATATCAGAATTAACATGTTCATCATAAATATGCTTCAAGTTTATATCATCCTGCCTGAATATAATTAGGAAATTAACATTGTCTCTTATGAGCTGTTTCGGTATTTTTGAATAAGTTTGTGATAAATAGAAATAATCTATTTGTTTATGCCTACCCATCGAGTAGTGATTTCTAATATTTATCTGATTTTCACAAGTTACATCATCAAATATGAAGATGGAATTGCTTTTTGCATCAGTTGGGGAAATAAGATCCTTATCGGTCTTAAATATAAAGAAATGTATACTAGGAATTAAACTAAAGACATCTTTCAGAAAACAATATTTAGGTTGAAAGGCTGTTTTGCTATAAAGATAGACATTATGAAACTTGAGACCATTTTCATGTATTAGTAAAGTTATCATGATGTTTGTTTTTCCACAGTTAGAAGGACCGCATATTATGGATCGAATTGTATTAGGAAGCAGTACACCATGTCTGTAAGATCTGGATGGAGCACCAGCATTGATTTGCTTAATTTCTAAAGATACGGCTTGCTTGACCAACTTCATTATTAGGTATGATATCTGCTTTCAATATATCACATGATTTATAAGCATTCAATACATGGGATTAGAAGTTGCAACATGATTCCGAATTATCCAAATTCATCAAAACTGTGTTGTAATTGGATAAGAAGTTTTTAGATTTGTTTACATTCTTTAAAAGGTGCTGCCTACTTATGGCCTTAGTAAGAGGGAGTATGACATCCAATTACATCATACAAGTTTCACAGCTCCAGTCCAAAGCACACCTCATCTGAGCAGTCATATTAAATTAAAATAAGTAAGTATGATTACTATGTACCTAGTCTAACTCCTACCATTTCTGATTTCCTAATAGATAACAGTTTCAGCTATTCATGTTTTGATTTCATAGCTTTTTTCTAATTGTTGCATACTTTTGTGTTTTCAGATAATGGCAGAGCTTACAATTGATCTTGAAGAAGACACGCCGATCACCAATCCTTACTATTATGTGCAAAATGTTGACGACTACATCAGCAAAAATTATCCCACGCTATTCCATTCACAAGCTGATGAAAAAAACCCAGATGTTAATAAGGAGAGCGGAAATGAAGCAGCAGCAAAAAAAAAGAAAGTTATAAGACGCTTTACACGTGTCACTCATACTCCTGCTAATTCCTCGTTTGTTATGAAGAAATCAAAGCAAAAGGGACATCGAATGATAAAAATTCAAATACATGACTTAAGTGATAAAGAAGATAGTGATGACAATCCTACTGTGAGCGTGCAGTATATAGCAAACCAGCACTATGATGAAGTGCTAAGATTGGCGGAATCCCTTGTTTCTAAGATTTCTAAAGAACTAGGGGAAGGAAGTGGTTGTTACGATGTTCCTTATTAAGTTTCCGATAAATATGTATCGTCTCTAAAATATAAGCATGACAAATTACCTATTTCAAATAAAAAATTCTTCTGAAATGAAATATTCTTTTTTATTTTAACAAAGATTTCTATTAGGTGATTAGCACTAATTAACGATTGCGTTTTTAATTTTTTATAGCTTGAACTTACCAAGTAATTAGATGTTATAATTTTAAATGTTTGAAAATAAAAGGCTGGACAAAATTCGTATTACCTCAATGCAATCGTGAATTAGGACTACTAAAGTAAGAAAAAATAAAACATTTTTTTATAACATAATTTGATATTTATTCTGATAAACATGATAAACATTTGTCATACAATCCATTAGTTGCTTATGTAATAGGTTATATCTATTAATTAAAGGGTATATGAAGACAAGGTTATAAGGTTAAAATATAGTTTCACAGTGTCCCCAAGGTAAAGTAGAAATATTATCATCTAAAATGACACGCTTATCATCATCTCTCGACAAAACTAATTTATTTATTCTTTGTGTATAAATTTTATGTTTTCGAGATTTGATTATAAACATATTATCTCTAATACATTCATTATAAAGTAAAGCATCCTTATATTTCTTAAAATTAAGTTTTCGGGTTACACACTTTTTTATTCCCTTAGCTTTAGTTATTATAGCTTTTTGCGATTTAATACAGTAAAGTTTAGCTCTTAGACCTACAAACTCTGTCACTATCTCACCACCCATCTCATCTTTAAAGTAACCGGGTATTTTAGCATTATTGGAGGGTATATTATATATATTATTTTTTTCAAAATTACTGGTGTCAAAATGTTTGATATTATTGCGGAGATCGCTGTAAAAGTCTCTAGTTTTGATCAAATACAACAAACTATCAGTGTCAGTGTAACAAAGTTGAATGTTATCTTTATAGAGACCTTTCATCACATTATAGTGAAAATTATATATATGACATTTCGCTAATTCCAAGATGGTGAATCCAACATAAATTGGGCGATCTAGAATTACTTTTGATTTATGCAATTGAATGGCTACTAAAGTTTGTGAAAAAATCGAAATATCTTTAAAATTTGGAAGACTTACATACTTTTCAGCCCCAATGATCTTATTCGTGATATTTGAATTATCTTTCCAAATGTTAACCAATTTAACATCAACATGCTTTCTCTTATTTTCTATTGTTTTTCCAAAAATTGAATTGTTCTGTTTTTTGAAAAAATCTCTTTCAAAATCAGAATTCGCCTGCTGTCTGAGAAATGTATTTAGCATTATATACGGCTTCAAGAAGTTATCTTGCTCAAACGATAAAATTCTATGTATTTTTAATAATATCAGACCATGTTCAAGACATTCCTTTAAGTGTGTATAATGTATAATGTACTTATGTTTATCATAAACACTTGCTATCAATTTTGTGTTTTTACTACCAAAAGGAGTAAACTTTTCAGATGCAAAGGGTAGATCCGAATGGTCATCATGCAATTCAGATGGATAATGCAAATCTACCTCCAGAATGTATCCCGTTTTGTCATCTTTTGATAAGTTACTTAGGTCAAACATTTCAACTTCACAAGTTTCTAAGAATCGAAAATTTTTCATTGGGAGTTTCTGCATCATAGCGTATCCATATAAATTGACACAATCTAGATAAACCAAAAAACTGTCTGTTTCATTAGAGTTGTAATTCGGAAGATATTTATTATTCGCTTTAGCATATCTCAGAGAACATTGAGCAAGACCTCCACGTATACCCTTCTCTATTAGCTGATATATTTCTATATCCGAAATTAAATCCAGTACCACATTTGTGTATAAAAGCATGGCATCCCAACTTAATGAAGGTGATGATACATAGTGACATGGGTCAAGCTTGTAAAATTTTAAACCCATATTTCGGAACTTTTCGAATACATCACATAACAACAAAACGTCACACTTTAAATATAGATCAGTATATTCACCAAGGGTTTCAATCCCAAAAGCTTTCCAAACAGTCAAAGCATGTTTGTAATCATCATCAGTAATATTTTGAGATGTCAGTTTGTTATAAAACTTTGACTTCTCAGGCAGCTGTATTTCATCATACCGATCCCACTTGTCCACATAGTCATAGCAATAAACCCCTTTCTGACATGCCAAATTAAATAATTTCTCATCATTAAAAAAAGATTTTAACTGTTTAAAATCTTCAGACTTCATAGTTCGTACTAAACTATCTAAGCTTGAACTCAAGAAATTAAATGAGTCAATAAATTTCATCTGAATAATGTTTTCTGCATTTATTGGGATAAATTTTGTGAATGAGATATACTTTTCCTTGGTTTTGGGTATTAAGTTAATTCTACCAAAAACATTTGATAGCTCATTAATAAATAGATGGCAATCGTATCCTGATAAATTGTGAAATATGATTGGGATGAATGGACAATCTACAACTTCCAAGTTACATTTATTGTGGGCAGCCCCTCTATATTGACCTGTGAAATGATCATGATCTTTTACTTTTACATCATTGTCGGAAAAAACATTTTCACAGATATAACATTCTTTTGCATTTTCAAAAGAAAGTTGTTGTGACTCACTCAATGGATTGATTACCCTTTTAACTGCTAGTATTTCATATAAAGTTTGTAAATCATGTACTAATGATTCTACAAATTTCTTCGAGCAATCTGGTCCTCTGTATGAAACAAAGTTATTTAGTTCAGGATTTGAATCGCAACAAATAAAATAGGCAAAACAAGAAGCCTCATGTATTTGAATGTTCTCTGTATAAGCTGATTTACTTTTATCAGAACACTCTCGTAATAAACTTTCAAAATCACCGTATATTACAATGGGTATTCTCTGTGTTCTTTCGTAATGAGAAAACCTTAGTTTTGAGTTCTCTTCAGGTAGAATAGTTTTTACTCTTGCACAATCATGATTATTTAATTTATCCTCACTATCAAAATACGAGAAGCATTCATCACATAAAAACATCTTTTTTCTATTTTTTGTTATCTGTTTATGTACCAATCGTTCAAAATTGGAAATTAAACAGAAATGATTTTTACCATTTCTGCTAATGTATAGTAAGTTGACATGAAAGAGCTTGCGTTTAGCTGTTTTGTACAAAGGACCAACGACTGTGTCATGCTTTTCTAAACCATAAACATTTACGCTAATGGTGGGATTATTTTTCTCAAATTTTCTTATATCGTCTACGCTTGGAGGGAATGTAATACGATCAACATTTAATATTGTTGAGTAATGGGGATATGATGATACTCTATTCTTATTTCGTTGTACAGGATAAATATGAGCAATAATACACCATGCGAAACAAAATTCATCATCATTGCAGATGTTTATACATGATTTAGTATTTCTTATTCTTGGTGGAAGTGGTATATGAGACCCAGCACGTAAAGGATTATATTTAACAATATTCACTTCTAAATGACTCACAAACTCTACAGACCATCCAGATTCTGATGATTCAAACTCAGAGCATTTGGAAATCATTCTATCATAACACATCTGTAATAGTTTCAAAATATCAGTACTTTGGTAAACGATGTTGTATGATGTATTAAATGATTTTAAAGACGTTTGCTCATTTTTCAGTAGGATAAATGATATGAAAAGCTCGAAACCAATTTTTACCGACTTATGAACTTTCAAACACTCGCTTATCAAGGAAATAGTAGTATCAGTTATTTCTTGCAGAAACACTTCAGGCGAGATTATACCTTCTGTAGCATTTATTCGATAACTTACAATTTTATTCTTAAATGCACTGGCCAGTATTTGAACATTTTCATAACTTGTTTGAATTAAACAGTTAGATTTATGAATATTAGTCCTTTTATGTGCAGATATGTTGGAAACATTCAAACTGCATGCTTTACAGTAAACCATTGTGTCTGCTTCAATTACAGATTTTAACTTTAATTATAAGTGTGTACTCGAAGTAAAATGATGTTGTGTTGTTATGATGGAATAATATATTCTTTTAGTTTTGTATTTTAGATTTTTGGAATTTTTCATTAGCTGAAAAAAATTACTATTTAAAAAACATTAGATGGGTAAAGAATTGGTTGGATGTGCTTAAAGTGTTATGTTGTTATGATGGAATATTATATTCTTTCGGTTTTGTATTTTAGATTTTTGGAATTTTTCATTAGCTGAAATAAATTACTATTTAAAAAACATTAGACGGGTAAAGAATTGGTTGGATGTGCTTAAAGTGTTATGTTGTTATGATGGAATAATATATTCTTTCGGTTTTGTATTTTAGATTTTTGGAATTTTTCATTAGCTGAAATAAATTACTATTTAAAAAAACATTAGACGGGTAAAGAATTGGTTGGATGTGCTTAAAGTGTTATGTTGTTATGATGGAATATTATATTCTTTCGGTTTTGTATTTCAGATTTTTGGAATTTTTCATTAGCTGAAATAAATTACTATTTAAAAAACATTAGATGGGTAAAGAATTGGTTGGATGTGCTTAAAGTGTTATGTTGTTATAATGGAATAATATATTCTTTCGGTTTTGTATTTTAGATTTTTGGAATTTTTCATTAGCTGAAATAAATTACTATTTAAAAAACATTAAATGTGTAAAGAATTGGTTGGATGTGCTTAAAGTGTTATGTTGTTATGACTGAATAATATATTCTTTCGGTTTTGTATTTTAGATATTTGGAATTTTTCATTGGCTGAAATAAATTACTATTTAAAAAAACATTAGATGGGTAAAGAACTGGCTGGATGTGCTTAAAGTGTTATGTTGTTATGATGGAATAATATATTCTTTCGGTTTTGTATTTTAGATTTTTGGAATTTTTCATTAGCTGAAATAAATTACTATTTAAAAAACATTAAATGTGTAAAGAATTGGTTGGATGTGCTTAAAGTGTTATGTTGTTATGACTGAATAATATATTCTTTCGGTTTTGTATTTTAGATTTTTGGAATTTTTCATTGGCTGAAATAAATTACTATTTAAAAAACATTAGATGGGTAAAGAACTGGCTGGATGTGCCTAAAGTCTGCTTTGGCCGCTGTGACAGCTCTCGTGATAACTTTCCAAACATCTGAATCATCATCTATGGTGGACTTGTATGTGATAAGAGCATTTTTATAACGATTGTTACCATGCCGCTCAGCATCCTTGCTGTTGTGGATAGTCAGCTCCACATAGTAGGCCCCCTGTTTAGTCAGATCCTTCTGGAACGTGTAGCCGGATCCAACGCGTCTGCTCAGGAAACTGCGTAGAGCTGCTGCTCGGATAGGCTGGGTTCGATCTTCCTCATCCTGTAAATAAGACACAACACAATTAAAATAAATGTTTAATGACATATCCGCTACCTACTAGATTAAGTTGAGATGTAATGTAATGTACCTAAAAAACAGGAATGCTGATTGGGCTAGAAAAATACGAAAATATGGATAGCTTATTTCTCTGCGGTGGAATGCATGCTAGCCTTGTTTATATCACCTTCATGAAATAAATATACTAATGATAAAGATTGCATCACTGGATAGCCGTAGGTAGTTGGTAAAATATAATTTAACTCACATCAGAATCCGGAAATACTCGAGGGCTCTTAGACTTCTTCTTTGGTGGAGGCTCAGTCTCTGATTCCGAATCGCTCCCAAATAGTGACTTGCTTGCAGCCACCGCCGCTGTAGACGCCTTACTGGCTTTCGGCTTACTCTTCTTAGCAGCGGAGGCCTTAGGTTTGCTGGTTGATTTCTTAGGCGCTGGTTGTGTCGGCGGGATGTCCTCTACATCGGAGTCAAAGGGATTCAGAGACGACCTGTAAAAACAAAACGATCAATGATAAAACTAATTTGCAAAAATATAGTTATAAGAGCTCCGTGGTCTAGTGGGTTTCATGCTTGCCTCTCACGCAGGAGATGCAGGTTCGAATCCCGGTGCTGACCATGACCAATGAGATAAGTCATTTATCTTAAGTACGTTATACGGACACTAACGGTGATGGAAAACATCGTGAGGAAACCTTCATTACTCCATAGCTGCGGCGATGGGCTAGCCCCCTGTCACGCAAAATGGAGTATTGAAACACTGGCTGAAAGTGGGCACAGGTTTGCCTCTGCCACCCCGTATGGGAAAAGGCGTGACGCTATGTATGTATGTATGTATAGTTATAAGTACTTACATACTTGCGGAGTTTTAAGTCTTCAACTGCAGACGGTTAAAAAATATTATGATGCACAATGTATCCAGATCGCTCTTATATAGGCCAATTATATAAAGGTGAGATCTTTGTGTAAATTCGCCTTTCTCATGAAATTGCCAACGCGTTTTTCATACAATTTTCAACCTTACTTAATAGATGTATAAAAGTCCCTTTACAATTATCTATTTGTCAACAATTTGCTCGCTACCTTATAGTTACCAAATTGGAATATGTTGTTACATTCCTTTCCTTCTTAAAGCAATAGGAGATGATGATCACTTATGGTCATGCTATGTACCTGACTCAAGAGAGAGGTGAAATATAAGGGGTCATGTTAGACTGGTTGAATATCATATGATGATGATACTATGGTATTGAATAATATCTAAAAACCAGTTTAAGTTAAACCCTCGTGCCTTTTTTCCCAGATGAGGTTGCTGAGGCATTATGTCCTGCATAGTGAGGACTTGACAACATACTTGGCTAATGCTGGGCTATCCCCTCTTGTCATTCAAAATGAATACCGGCTGAACTAGGGCTCAGTTGTGCATCTGCCACCCCAAACTGTAAAAGACATAATGCTATAGTTTTATAGCGCATCGATGAGCTAGCCCCTCTGTCACACAACATTAAGTATGGATTCAACTGAACGCGGACGCAATAATTATGCCTCTGCCACTCCACATGGGAAAAGGTGTGATTCGGTATTCGTTTGTGTTTCATGGTTTATTCCATGATGAGGTAGCTAGGGCATAAATATTTGCATGTGTTTAGCCACCATGGTTCCCCATTAGTTGCATGATGGTTAGGGGGCAAGCCCATCGTTATACATATCATGAGAAAAAACTTACTTATTTTATACTAAAGAATCAGGATTTTGGAGATTTCAGTCGATATAGACGCCAGCATCAGGTACATAACACTTTCTCTACAATAATACAGGGTGTAATAAACATCGATTTAGTCAAAACAACTTTATTTTTACGTTGCTATAAACGCATATACAGCATGTAACAGAAAGGGTATGATAATATGATAGATGTTCTTAGGGACATCATTCTGAACAACATTCGACACATTTCCCCCTTTCTGATTAAAATCCCCTTTCTATTACCAACAACACCCTGTAAATCATCAGACCACCCAGCTCAAATTATACAAGATGTAACAGAAAGATGTATTCATATTTTAGGGGGGTTGTTAGGAACATCATTCTGATCAACTTTTACTATGAAACCGATTTGATCAGAGCAACTTTATTTTTCACTTCTCTACACGTTTTGTATCGGGCTATCAGCTGATTTGTATGGAGAAGTGAAAAATAAAGTTGTTCTGTTCAAATCGGTTTCATATTGAAAGTTGATCAGAACGATGTACAAGACAACCTCCTAAAATATGAAAGTAAAAATATACTGTTACACCCTGTATAGGAGAAAAAAATAATAGTTAATCCGATGAAATCAATTTCATAACGGAAGTTGTTTGGAATGATGTACCTCGCCTACCTCGTTGAGTTAATACACTTCTTCTGTAACATCCTTTATGAAAAATCATATTGTACAATAAAGAGAGACATTGAGTTCATGATTCTATACATGATAAACTAAACTAACTAATTTAAAAAGAGATTTTGTAAATGGGATCTAAGGATACTGCAAACTAAAGGTTTAGTTGCTTTGTTTACGTTGATACGTTCTAAATCGACGTCATTAGACATCCCCAATTGCATAAACCCGCGGGGCACGCTATCATTCCAATAATATAATTCATATTCCGATTAATGCGGTAGGAGGCTAGACCATTGTCGTAGTACCTAACATACGTAAGAAAATCTGTGTAGGTAACGTGTGTAAGATAAATTACTTCTTAATGATATAAGGTATGAGCATTGGGAAGCGATGATGCGATCATGTTGTAGCCATTTCTGTATTATGCGCACAGTTGTCTGTTTAACTATGTCTCTACATACTCGTAAATGATACGAACAGACGTGCATGCGGCGGCGCTGTATTTATAATGCATAAAAGGTATGAGGTTTGATCGCAGATCGGTGTAGATGTGCAATCGCGGACGCGCGGATTACACACGAAGCGAAACGATGATATTTTATTTTGCATAAGAACATTTGCCATTGGAGGATTGTTACTTTTGGATCACCCCCGAGCAAGGCGAGGGGGGTGATCCAAAAGTAACAATTCTTCACTACTTGCGTATATACTTAGGAAATTGGCAAAATTTTCTGACCGATTTAGGAGTTCATAATTCGTGTAATTCAATAGCTATTTCCATATTTTTTAAAGTAAATTTCAAAGTAAAATTTTTTTACTAAAATTTAATCTTCAAAATCAGTTCGTTCATGCTATATCATTGTCCAAGCCCCTGCCAAGGCCAGCAAGCGCAGCGCAAGGGCACCACCTACCTTTTCTCGAAGCGCTTCGTCAATTTTTTGAACCCTCACAACTTGGGTTTGGATTATGGCAATTCAACAAAATTCTCGGAATATCATGTCAGTAGTAAGCTTAATATACACAGAAGGTTTCAATAGCACAGCTTCTATACTTTAGATTTTATTGATATCTAAAATACCTCGATTTCGTCACTAACTCACGGACGATCATCAAAATTCTTAGGGTACTTCTTCAAGTCCTAGAAAGCTTAAATTTGGTATATAAGCTGATATTAGTAGACAAACAACAATAACAATCAAATACTTGAAATTTTTACCCCCTAACCCCTTGAATTAGGGGATGTAATTTTGTATGGAGCTTCCGCAAATTTTGATGCTAGAGGTCGGAAAATGTATATAGGGACTCTTTGTTATACATAATAATTCATTCATAATTCTTTATTGCACACACACATATTAAATTTAAAAGGTTACATTAGGAAAAATGTACAAAGGCGAGCTTATCTCTAAAAAGAGATTTCTTCCAGCAAACCAAGGCATGAAAGGGAAATGTATCATGAAAGGGTAGGCAGTGTACAATATCTAATATCTAATCTATACTAAAATACATATATAATATAAAATACGGAAAATAAAATACTTACATACCAGACTACTAAATACAATACATACATATACCTGCAAATATAGTTTATATATTATAATGATATACATACTATATATAACTCTCACGAAAGAGAAAGGAAGTGCTCTTTTACCCGGTTTTTGAAAGAGACAAGAGAGGGACAGTCTCTTATAGTGCTAGGTAGTGCGTTCCACAGTCGAACCGCCTGCAGCCTGAATGAATGCTCATATGCCGAGGTGCTATGCCTTGGAGTGGCTAAGAGTGAGACCGTGTGGGATCTCCGGTGCCGATCTCCTGAAAAGAGATACTCAAAGCGGTCTCGAAACGATAATAAAATAAAAGACCTATTTCATTATTTTTAGTAAATCACCCCCCATGCTTTAAATTAAATTATGGGATGGAATTTTCACAGATGATGTATTTATGTTGCCGTTATAACAACAAATACTAAAAAACAAAATAAAATAAATATTTAAGGGCTCCCATACAACAATACCACATACAAACTTATGAATGCACCTGGTTACATACATGGAGTGTGAAAGTAGCCGCACCAATAACTTTGTAAATAACATTTTGCTATGTAAAATCCAAACTATTCACTCCACACCATCCCTACTATTGTAAAGTGGTACGAAAACCTTCGTCCGCAAGTTAGACTCGCACTTGACCGGTTTTTTAATTAGTGTAGATGCAACGCCTCTGCTATCAGGTTCAGAATTTCAACCAAAATCTTCAGAAGCCTTCAGATGGCTGAAAAGCGAGCATTCTTCCGTAATGACAAACAAAGACGGAATGAGGCATCGCCGCCGATTTGTCCGGAGATTAGCAAACTTGTTTATCAGGATTACTCTAAACGTCCGGATTTACATCGAAATATCCCGGAAATGAATATTCGTGAGATTCTCAACGCTGGAGGAATGTCGGATCACTGGCTGAACGTGGGGGAAATCTGTGATTTCGTCACTTAGAATAAAAAGCAGGCCAAGTGTGATTCTGACTCGCACACGAAGGATGCCGTATTTATTTTCGTTTTCAGTAGACAATGAAATCTGAAAAAAATCTCTGCAACTATGATGATTTTATTGCATACTTTATTGCATATACACATTAGTGGACAATTACAAACATAGTTAGTAAACAAAGGCGTGCTTATCTCTATATAGAGATTTCTTCCAGCAAACCCAGGGCTGACAGGGAAAAATTGTTTCATGCGAAGGGATAGACCTATTATGCACAACATATAAAAAAAACTAAACATCAGAGTGACTTTAATATATTTATAATAAATTACTTACATATTTACACATATAAATAAATGAGAACCTACATAATAATATAATACCTATAAATACTATATTTAAATATCAATAAATACCTATACAATATATAAATAAAATATAATCTACTACAGAAGAGAAAGGTAATGTTCCTTCAAACTACTTTTGAAGATGTTAAGAGATGGACTGTCCCTGACGGTGCTGGGGAGTTTGTTCCAGAGCTTGATAGCCCGGAGTCGGAACCCATGTTCATATGCGACAGTTTTATGTTGCGGTGTTGTGAGCAGCGACCGAGTGTGAGGTCTCCGAGGCCTATCTGAAGAAAGAAAAGTGAACGAATCACGTAAGAAGCCAGGGTAATGAGGATTATGTAAAATCTTAAAGAGAGTGAAGAGGATGTGGGAATCCCGGCGAAGACGGATTGGAAGCCACTTCAGATCCCTGCGATACTGAGAAACATGGTCAAATTTGCGCAAACCGAAAATAAACCGAATCCCAAGATTTTGAAGTCGCTGGAGTTTGTCCAGTTGCTCTTCGTTTGCGCTGATCCAGCAGACATCTGCGTAGTCAATGAGGGGAAGTAACAGAGATTGGGCGAGTGTAATTTTGGTCTGAAGAGGTAAGAAGTGCTGAAGTCGTCTGAGAGAGTAAAACGTAGCGAAGACACGCCTACTAACCTCGCAGACATGCGCTGACCAAGACAGCAGGTTATCAAAGATGACTCCGAGATTTTTGGCCTTGGAGCTGTAGGGAATTACGATTCCATCGTACATTATGGGTGCAGTGGACATATGCTGTAACACTTGGAGAGAGTGCCTGGACCCGATAATCATTGACTGCGACTTACAAGGATTGACGAGTAGCCCGTGTGACAGAGCCCAATCCCTGATACACTCAAGATCAGCATTCAGCAAGGCCACAGCAGAGTTAACATCACAGGGAGGGATTTTATTTATTTTGTAAGAGACAACAGAATACACAGTTAAGACAGCGTAATTATTATGAATAGTTTCTAATTACAGGTTCGCATTAAATTTACATTATAAAACTTGACATCACAAATACTTCTATACACTTTTTATCTATTCCCAATCGTTGTCCAGAATATTGTGAGTTTGTGAGCACTCATTCACTATACAGCTGTTTCAAATTCTGCGTCTCTTGTGGCCCTTTTCTGAGATTTTCGCGCAAAATGTCCGAAATATTGACATATTTGTCAAATTTTGCGTTTCCTGCCCTTGAATATTCGTCTCGATCGTTAAATGGGTTAAATAACTTAAATAATTCGCTTCGTTGACACTAAGTACCATGATTTGTACCATGATGGAACTAATGATAATTTTACATCACTTCAGGGCACATAAATTTGTAAGACGTAAATATATTTTTTTTAATTCGCAAGTATCGAACACCTAAATTAAAACTAGTGATAACGAAGTTATCATTAGTACCATTATTTCAAGTTCTATTCATAGTGGAACTAGTGTTGATAAAAAATATACACTGACGAGCAATGAAAAAGTTCCACCCACAAAATGCCGACAAACACCCTTCCAATTTTTTAAAACATTTAATTGAAAATTTGAACACAATATTTACGTTTTAATTGGTAATATTCTGAGGCGCTTTTAAATGTACTTCAATATTGCAGACAGCGTCATTAAGCTAGACTTTCCCGTTTAGGAGTAATTTAGTGCTATGTCACTGGAACTTTTTCATTGCTCGTCGGTGTATTTAGTTAAATCATGGTACTAGTGTCAACGAAGCAATAATTCGACTTGAATATCCATTCTGAACGGCTCTCACGAGAGCAAAGTCTTGCGAATGTACACAAGCACGCAAGTAGCAAGTTCGCAGCAACTTCAATCAGATACTGTCAACGGAGCTGCAAAATGAAGTATTTGCTAAACACTGCACTGTAACTCACATACACTCGCCAACAGCGTATTCCAATCTGGGTCTTACAGCCAGGCGGTAAGGGTTTGCGAGGCAATTGGAGTAAGCTGCGGGTTAACATAAGGATGCATTCGTGTTTCCGAAATTCTAGTGGAGATGCAATTTCAAAGATCGTGCCACTGCCACCTGATTAGGCATATTGAATCGCTCTCTAGACGAATAAATACTGATAATGTTAGTAACATCAGAAGTTGCACTGAAATTATTCATGCACTTCCTTGCGCTATTAGGGATTGCACATCCTTGTTCACTTTAAAAAATATATATAAACAGCATCTCCTCTCTTCCGCATAGTGGGTATCTTATAGTATGTATATGTCTTTATTGTATTCTATTAATTTATTTTATAGTAAGTGTGTAGGATGTATTGTGTTTTCTCTGATAGTATATTGACATTATTTATTTCTTTTAACTCTTAATTGTACACTAGGACTACCTCTGTATTTATATATTTTTCCATTCCTCCCAGGTAAGCTGTAAGAAATTTCTTTTTAGAAATAAGCTCACCTTTGCAATTTGTTCTTCATATATTTTCCATCGTGTTTTCTGTGCAATAAAGAATTATTATTCATCGTACTGTTATAACCCTATTTTCTATGTAATAAAAGCTCTGGCAGATCACCATATATCGTATTTTCCGTGGTATTCTATTGCAGAGTCAGCCCTTTTGGTAACCTGCCATTTAATTGAATAATATTTTTCAGTTAGATTTGTTCATTCGCGAGGAGCGGTCGCTTCCGCTTTTAAGAAGTCATTAGTGTAGTTTGTGTGTAATTTCGCAAAAAGAGAATAAAGACTGGGTGAACTTTGTAGTATTTTTTTTAAGACAGAGGCTTCCTAACAGTACCCTCAACGATTGTTTTTCTGCGTGAAAACTGGTAAAAATGCGTTTTCCCAGAGAGCTAGTAAGAGTTTTCAGCGAAATCTTTAGAACCATATTGGATCATAAAACATCATAAGATAAGATCATAAAACATGCAGGTACCCAGTTAACAAACATTTTGCTCGTGGAATAACACGCGATTTTCATTTGTAAATGCGTCTGTTATTTGATAGCCTAATGCCGCACATTGTAGCAGCACTGCACAGAAAAACAAAGAAACGCATGCGATGAATTTAAATACACAATGTAGTGTGGTGTGAGTGTGTGTGAGTGTGTGAGTGTGATCTGTTTACTTCATTCGACGCCGTGCTAAAGTGGTGCGACCAGGTGCCCGAGTCTCTTATGAAACATGAATACCAAAAGTGTATCGATTTGTCCCAAGGGTGTAAAATGTGGTTTGCGGCCGTCTCAGTTTGCAAACCAAATAGTCGCCGACGACAAGCCAAATACGGCATTTTGCGCCCTAGATGCACTATTGCTATTCGTGTTACATTAGAGACTCGGGCTTCAAGGCCCTATTCCGGTAGACAATGACGGTTCAGTGACAGTTAGCCCAGGTTATTCATAGTTTCATCTCAGAATGTTGGGGTATTAATAATTATAGATGTTTGAGTGATCAATAAACGTTTTCCTACTTTTTATTTCCCGGGAAACATGATTAACCTATGCCATGTATCGCTGAGTGCAATGAGGTCTAAGTCAAAGACGCTTTGAAGTATAGAAAATGTTGAATTTGTAGATAATTTCATGAACTACATTTTTTCTTCCGATGCAATTATCATGGAAAGAACAGGAAGCGAGATATTTGCCAAAATTGAATAACTTAAGACGTGATTTCTTGTGACATTTGGGACAACATTTAGGATGCCCAAATGAAGTGTACATGCAGTGTCCAGCTTATTATCTCACATTCCGAAGTTGACTCTTTTGACAACCTTAACGAATGGTTGTGTCCGCAGTGACCCTGCCTACAAAGCCAAGGGTCCCGGGTTCGAGTGGAACTAAATACACTAATCCCACTGTCAAGTCTCACTGGAGGCAGCATGGCACGACGACGGTGGCGCCGTGGCTGTCGGTCTTGAGTGGTGGCGGGGACTCTCTATGACGTCATTGTACCACACTTTAACAAACCGAACTGGTGGCCATAACGAGAACTAAAGTCCGTAGCATGTAATGTTGTATTGTGTCGACGACCCGAATGGCCGAGTCGGCAGTGTCCCTGCCTCGAAGCCAAGGGTCCCGGGTTCGAGTCCTGAAGGGGGCAAATGTTTGTTTGATAAGAACGGATATTTGTACCCTAGTCATGGTTGTTTATCTATCTAAGTATAATATTTATCTATATAAGTATGTGTATCGTTGCCTAGTACCCAAATTACAGGGAATCCTAGTGTGGGGCTAGATCAATGTGTGTAAATAGTGTTCAAGGTATTATTACTATTATTAACTTTCTTGCGTTAAATGACGCGACGATGACGGTCAACTTGTAAGGTATCCATTATCTGACTTTTTGTAATCAGTTTCTCGTTGGTTAGTAACTTATTTATATAGAACAGATATGAAATTTATTAAGCAAAAGATTCATGAAAATAAGTACAGAGAATATAAATAAGATATTCATTCTAGTTCAAGACAGTACGTGTGGGACTGCCGCTCCATCCTCATATAGGCCTGTGCGACTCCACCTATGGCGGGTGCCGCGGATGCAGATGCTGCTAGCCCTGATGATGGCGGTTGGAATTCTTGCTCGTTATATGATTATATGATTAGCAAAGTCTTATGTTTAACTATTTATAAAATTGAGTAAAAAGATAAACCTAAAAAAATACATTTTCATCCTAAATTAACTTAATGATCACCAGAATGTAACACCCTATTTTATACTTAACTACATGGGATTCCCTCCGCTCCGCTCCGCTCCGCTTCAGCTCCAGGTTGTATTATAAAGTTGTGACCTATAGCACCACCAACCAACGGGGTTCTGTGGAACTACAGGGGCACTTCATTTGGTGAACATTAAACATAAAACCGTTTATCTACACACGTAGCATAAACCCTCTTTACTGCGTTCAAAAACCGCACGTTACGATCAGCATTATGTTAAACTACTTGGTAAAAACTCGTTTCGTATCTGGAAAACTACACATTATGGTCATTATGTGTAGTTTTTCTACATATAATGACGTGCCGTCCCTAATTTGTTTGTGAAGTTGGTACTGACATTCAAATTTCGAACGCTGACGCCCGCCTGCATGAAGTTGGTACTACAGAACAAGCTAAACAATTGCAGAGCCAATGCCGGTCAAACATGCGGTTCCTGAACACATCAAAGAGAGATATATATGTGTGTAGATAAACTAGTGTATGTACTACTGTACATAATTAGGCATTAAAACTCTCGAGTGATATTATTATGAAACGAGCCAAAGGCGAGTGCGAGGCGGGTTTAATGCCCTCCATTATGCAGCAGTCACATAAACTACTATAAATATTCACCCCCAAATGGGAGTCAAAACTTATACCGGTAAACAATTAATTTGTTGCCATTAGCAATTAACTTAATTTGCTCCATTAACTATCCTAAAAAGGATTATCAGAGTGGCAGCGCCAAATTATTAAGGCCTATGTTAAACGATCACCAAAAACACATCTATTTTAGTACCAATAAATTCGAAACGATCGCCAGAATTAGTAAACGACCACCAAATTGTATTTGTATAAATGATCACCAAACTTCTTTTTATGTTTTGTGTACTCAAGTGTATGTTTTAAGTATTTTTGAATGTTCTTACATGGTCAACCTAGCACGAAGAATAAAGGGGGCTTCGCTTCGCTCACCCCCTTTACCCTTAACCTAAGCTACCGCAGTATTTTGCCCTGATATTTTCTGCAACATTTGGTGATCATGTGGGTAGGAAAAATATTTTGGTGGTCATTATATTTGTTGCCAATTATCAATACCCAAAGTTGACTGTCGCGTCATCGTCACTGAACCGTTATTGTCTACTAGAATCGGGCCCCTGTTTACTTTAATCGATATCGTGCTAAAGTGGTGCGTTGAGGGTGCTGATTCAACTTTTGTAATTTGACTCATTGCTCTACTGGCCTGTCGCTGTACTCTCACTGCCCAATGTGTCCTTTGGTTTGGTTGACTAACTAGTTTCTACCTATATTAGTTTCAAAGTGGACTGGACATTTGGCAAGGACTTGGTTGACTAACTAGTTTCTACCTATACTAGTTTCAAAGGGGACTGGACATTTGGCAAGGACTTGGTTGACTAACTAGTTTCTACCTATACTAGTTTCAAAGTGGACTGGACATTTGGCAAGGACTTTTGACTAACTAGTTTCTACCTATACTAGTTTCAAAGTGGACTGGACATTTGGCAAGGACAGACGACGGAAGATGGACTGAAGCGGCACATGGGCTACCCAGAACCGCAAGACGTGCAGTGGGCGGACCACCAGCCAGGTGGACGGATGACAACATCATCAGAGCTTGCAGGCAGTGGCTGCGGGAGGCTCAGGACCTCAGTAGATGGCGTGGTGAAGAGGAGTCCAGGAGGAGTTGCTCACGTCCGAAGGAATACTTGGTTCCTACAGCCCCCAAGTCCTCCCGGGTAGTGCTAAGGAGCAAATTAATCTCAAGACATTAATTTACAGGTTCTCGATTCGTTAAAGAACCGAAGAAAACTGTGATCTTTCAGATACACTTGACACTGGCGAAATTGACCTCAAAGGAGATAAGCACGCCAAATTAAAATAATAATTACAATAATAATACCTTGGACACTATGTATACACATTGATCTAGCCCCAAACTAGGATTCCCTGTATCTTGGGTACTAGACAACGATAAAGATACTTATATAGATAAATAGATGTATAGATAAATACTTAGATAGATAAACAACCATGCCTAGGGTACAAACATCCGTTCTCATCAAGCAAATATTTGCCCCCACCGGGACTCGAACCCGGGACCCTTGGCTTCGTAGACAGGGTCACTGCTGACTCGGCCAAGAAGAGGGGGAGGCCTATAACCGGCAGTGGGGGAATGTGGGCTATTTTCGGTAAATCCAAAGTCACTTCGCGCATATTAGTATGGTTTGCAATACTACTAACGACATCTGATTCAGATTCAGATTCGTTTATTTGCATAAATGTGGTTACAGTGGCTGTTAAATTATTATAAGAACAGCATATTTAGCCAAAATTGACACGCAAAGGTATATTTACAAAAAATATTTATGTAGGCATGACTGGCTAAGGCTGCGAACTCACAAAATACTTTACATTACATACAGGCACATACATTGCTTCTGGCTCCACACTAGGATACGCTGTGTCGAGGTAACCAGAAACTGTGACGTCACTCTCTCTGGTTCCATGGACACATATAAACAACCAAGACCTGGGGTTATTTCTTTTTTTTTTACCCCCAGCCGGGGTCGAACCCGGGACCTCTCGCATGGTAGGCAGAGCCACAACCGTTGCGCCACAGAGGTCGCCATACTAAAATAATACTTTAATTAAATTACATAATGTCAAACAAAATCTGATTAATAATAATAATAACACATTGTAATTTAAAAACGAATTCAAAATAATAATAATAAGTGACTACAAAACACAAAAATAATACCAAAGTCAATTTACACAATGTCATAAAAAAAAAACACATAAAGCATAATTTCAGATAAAATTTAGTTCAAAATAATAAAAATAAAACTTATTTGCATTTTACAAAGAATTCATCTAAAGAGTAGAATGCTTCTGTAGCGAGCCAAGTAAATAATTTCGGCTTATGTTTAAACGATTACCAAAAACGAACCTATTTTACTACCAATAAATTCTAAATGACTGCCAGAATGGATAAATGTCCACCAAATTGTATTTGGATAAATGATCACCAAACTTCTTTTTATGTTTTGTGTACTTAAGTTTATATTTTAAGTAGTTTTTGTTGTTCTTACATGCTCAACCTAACACGAAGGATAAAGGGGGCTTCGCTTCACCTAAGCTACCGCAGTGTTTTGCCCTGATATTGTTTGCAACTTTTGGTGTTCATTTATCCATTTTGGGTAGGAAAAAAATATTTGGTGATTTGTTGCCAATAATTTCGTCGACAAACATCACATTTGCCATTTTGTATTAGCTGACTACAAAATTGTGATACTGGGGCAGTAAGTAAGTTAAGTTAGATATCTACATACAGTAGAAGTCACGCCCTGTTTGCTTTATTCGACGGCATGCCAAAGTGGTGCGACCCTTTAAGTAATAACGACCTAATTGAGTGACTCATTGATAGCGGGACAAGAGAATTCATATAACAATGTTGCACCGAATGCAAGCAGAAACCATGTTTGGCTACATTGTTTCATTGTGTTTATATCGGTCGCGGTGTTGCGTCGATGTTTCTGGATCACACACCCACGCCACATGGTATCCTAGTGTGGGGACAAATGCAATGCATGTTTGTGTTTATGATTCATTTAGCGAATGGGCATATTTCTCCAAAACGGTCAAGAACGGGTGCCTCAATACACAAAAGTATTTTTCAAGATTTCGGTGTACTGTTTTGAACGTAGTCCTACCTAGTATTTAATTTGATGTTTTATTATTAAAAATGAAAAAGGTATACTCGTATAAAATACTGTATAAGAGTTTTGTTTATCTGCGAAGTATGGAACCCATTGTGTGCGAGTCCGACGTCCTACTTGACCGGTTTTATTATGGAACCCTTTGTGTGCGAGTCCGACGTCCTACTTGACCGGTTTTATTATGGAACCCTTTGTGTGCGAGTCCGACGTCCTACTTGACCGGTTTTATTGAACTTATTGTCTTTTTATTACTTCGGCCCAAAAAACTTATAATACAAATATAGTTACCAAACCCCAGCTCCATAATTAAGGGAGCATGGCACTGGACGTATGACTTGTGTCACCGACTTGTATCTGGTGATAACTCATGAAGGACAACGGGAAAATTTTCTTTAAGGGAAATATTAGACTGCACATCAAAAATACTGATTTGCACAGCAAATATCAGGGCAAAATGCTGCGGTAGCGGTGAAGGGTAAAGGGGGTGAGCAAAGCAAAGCCTCTTTTATCCTTCGTGTTAGGTTGAACATCTAAGAACAAAAAAAAATACTTAAAACATAAACTTAAGCACACATAAAATATTTAAAACATAAAAAGTGTTTTTTTTAGGGTTCCGTACCCGAAGGGTTCCAAACGGGACCCTATTACTAAGACTCCGCTGTCCGTCCGTCCGTCCGCCCGTCCGTCTGTCACCAGGCTGTATCTCAAGAACCTAGCTAGCTAGAGAGTTGAAATTTTCACAGATTATGTATTTATGTTGCCGCTATAACAACAAATACTAAAAAACAGGATAAAAGAAATATTTAAGGGGGCTCCCATACAACAATTCTTTCAATACCACATACAAACTTATGGATGCACCTGGTTACGTACATGGAGTGTGAAAGTAACCGCACCAATAACTTTGTAAACAATATTTTGCTGCGTAAAATCCAAACTATTCACTCCACACCATCGCTTCCATTGAACGGTGGTACGGAACCCTTCGTGCGATTTAGACTCGCACTTGACGGGTTTTTTCCTTTTTTGCTGTGATCAGTATTTTTGATGTACGATTAAATAATAGCCTTTATTTAATATTTTGCTGTGGATAGGGCATTAAAAACTGATATAATTGGAGGAACTAGGCAACAACCCAGCACTGTGGAACATCGTCAGTAAACATTCAGAGTGAGATAGCACCACGTGACAACGCCTCGGTTGCTATCAATTTGCAAATGGAAACGCGTCGCTGCAAAACTATACGGCTTTACGTGCACTCCACTGGGTGTGGTGAGATTTATAGAATAAAAACCGGTAAAGTGCGAGTCGAACTCACGCACGAAGGGTTCCTTACCTCCTTACAATGGTGGGGTTGGTGTGGAGTGAATAGTTTGGATTTTACGTAGCAAAATGTTGATTACAAAGTTATTGGTGCGGCTACTTTTGAACTCCATGTACGTAACCAGGTGCATTCATAAGTTTGTATGTGGTATTGAAAGAATTGTTGTATGGGAGCGCCCTTAAATATTTATTTTGTTCTGCTTTTCAGTATTTGTTGTTTTAGCGGAAACATATATACATCATCTGTGACAATTTCAACTGTCTGACTATCACGGTTCATGAGATACAGCCTGGTGACAGACGGACGGACGGACATACTGACAGCGGAGGCTTAGTAATAGCACAGATACTATAAGTAATAGGGTCCCGTTTGGCAACCTTCGGGTACGGAACCCTTAAAAGCGACACTCCCTTACCCCCACGTGGCAGAGGCACATTTGTGCCCACGTCTAACCAGTCAGGGGCTTAGCCCATCGCGGGACCCATGGAGATTGAAGGTGTCACGATGACAGATATGATAATAGCTGCTAAATATCTTAATGGATCGCCATCTGTGTTTCTGCCACATGTTAAATCTGTGTACCTCAATCCATTCCATAAAACCACTACTAAAACTGTCTTCTCCCTCCCCGGACCTTGCCACTGGGACGGCCCTTAGCCTGTCCTCTCTGCTTATTGTTATCGTTTTTACTTCCTGAAGCTGAAACTAACCTTTCTGAGGCACCAATACTTTTTAGCGTAAAATGGTGAGCACCGACTGCCGCTGCTGATAACAATTCCATGGACAGTCGGCTGATGGACAAAGTATGTTTCACAGAACAATTTGAAACACTATAACGCAGACAATAAGAATGGAAGTTCAAAATATAGATCATCGAGCCGATGAGAACGCGACTGTACGAAACATTGTACGATATTCGTACCTCTTATTTCGTGCGACATAGGAACTGAGATCGTACTGCGTTGATTAGCACATCCGAATCGCGATTGTACAACCTACCGTTTATCACACAGAGAGGGGTTTATCAGAAGTTTCGCATTCTCCCAGTTTCTCGGTCCCCGGTTCCCCGGTTCCCCCGCGGGGCGCCCTCGACCATAAATCTCCGCCGCAAGTTGCGCGACAAAAATATCATTATGCAAATTTACATTGAAATAAAAACGCGGCGTCGCAGCGACGCCGGTGCGTTACTATTGCGATTGACTCGCAGTTCTATTTCTCAGGCGGTGGGCGGGGGTCTTGGTACCTGCAGGGTTGCCGACTGTGATGAGTCGATCAAAATATTTTCTTTTTTGTCTTTACAAGAATCCATAGCATATAAAATAATAAACGAATAGTATAAAATATAGTTAACCCATACATACCCCCCGAATCTGGGAAACATACCGCCCATACAATGAGATACTTTTTCATATTCATATTCTTTATTGCATATAATAACAAAACATTTTATGGTCAAAGGCGAGCTTATCTATAAAGAGAGATTTCTACCAGCAATCCTATAAGCAGGACAGGAAAAGTCGTGCAACAGGAGAGTCCTAGTGCTCAATAAAACTGTACACATCTAATTGCGTACAACTAAAACATAACAATAGAATAAATGATGTATATACTAAATAAAATACAAAAGCACAAAAATAAAATATATATCAAACATATACTACTTATATATAAATATATAAAAGTACCTATGACTAAAGAGAAAGGAAATGCTCTTTCAATCTTTTCTTAAAAGTGAAAATGGAGGGACTATCTCTAATAGCGCAGGGAAGTGCGTTCCACAGTCGGATCGCCGTTAACCTAAACGAGTGTTTGTACGCGGCAGTGTTATGCCGAGGAGTAGAAAGGAGAGACATCGTGTGGACATTTTATTTTATTTTTATTACATCAACAAAAATCCACAGCCGTGCGTGCTTACATGTAATCTAAAAAAATGATCTTTGAATGAGGCCAATTAAGGATTTCATTATATAAACAACATAGGAAATCAAAAAGAAGAAAAAGATAAAGGTAAATAACCAAAACAACAGCATGATTGCCTTACTTATGTCATGTGTGTGTAGGTTGTGTTTGTAATGTGGTGTTGTATACTTGTAAATATACTACTCAAAAGAAAATAAGGGCCACTTACATATTTCTGTTTTTGAGTAAATTTTTAGATGTAAACTAATTAATAAGTGACTAATTAATGATGTCCGGCCTCCTTCAGTATCCAACCTCTTTAATGCTGGTGTTTAAGTCTTACAGCTGGCCAGAAATTGAAGCAAATAAAAAAAACGAGTTTCAGGTAAAATTCCTTTCAGATGGAATCACAATTTTATTGTAAAAAAACTATTTCTGTCCATCTTTTGCTTCTTTTAACATCTTTTGTTAATAATGCCACGTCAACGAAGGCATATGGATTGGCAACCATTACTGCCACCAGAGCCGTTACATTGATTGCTGAAGGTCATTCACAGCGGTCTGTAGCTTTTTCGTTGGGTTTCTCTCGCCGAGCCATCCACAATGTGTGGGATCGGTTCCAAGAGACTGGCAGTGTTGCAAGAAGGCCTGGATCGGGTAGGGTGCGAGCGACTACGGCACAAGAGGATCGCTACATCCGATTGAGTGCCCGTCGAGAGCGCTCTGTGACGGCACGTAAGTTACAAAATCGCCTACGGTTGACAACGGGGACTCGTGTTAGTGACCAAACGACACGTAATCGACTGCATGAAGACCAGCAAAGGTCCAGACGCCGAGTAGTACGAATTCCTTTATATAGGGTTCAACGTGGAAATCGTTTAAGTTTTTGCCGCGAACATTCAGATTGGAGCATGAATCAATGGGGTATGGTGCTCTTCACAGATGAGTGTAAAGTGAAGCTTTGTAGTGATGATCGGCGGATTAGAGTATGGAGACGACAGGGTGAGAGATTTTCCGATGTCTGCATCAAGGAAATTGACCGCTTTGGAGGTCCTAGTGTGATGGTTTGGTCTGGGATGAGCTTACAAGGCAAAACTGAGCTGGTTTTCTTAAATCAAGGCACAGTAACTGCACAACGGTACATGGATGAAGTCATCAGGCCTCATGTGATTCCATTCTCACAGAGAGTGGGGCCAGGGTTCTGGTTAATGCATGACAATGCCCGCCCACACACAGCTCGGGCCACTCAGACTGTACTGGATGACTCCCATATTCGTATCCTACCATGGCCAGCGTATAGTCCGGATTTAAATCCAATAGAGCATATGTGGGACCAATTAAAACGAAGGGTTCATGAGCAAGAGGTTCACAACCAGCAACAGCTTATGGATGCTCTGAAAAATGCGTGGGAAGAGATACCTGATGAAAACATCAGAAACTTAATCGAGAGTATGCATTCAAGGCTCCAGGAGTATAAAAACAGGAGAGGAGGACACACCCGTTACTAAACCATTAAAAAAAACAGCTTGTGTCAGTTTTTGTTTTGTGTTGCAAAGAGTTTCTGTTTAGTTTTTGCTGTTGACAATGGACTAATTTCATGTTAATTGAAATAAGTGAAACAATTGACTACACAATTAAATGGTTATTAGCATAAGTTAAAACAAAATCCTTGTTACATGTTATTTTAATAAATATACATTACTGTTTACTATATTTTTCACGTAGCAATCAAAATACTTAGTGGCCCCTATTTTCTTTTGAGTAGTATATATAATTGAATAATGACATTGTTTGTGTGAGAAGGGGGATGTTTTGATAGGTGTAGGTTTGTGAAGCTGAGACCAAGAACTAATAACTCATAATTAATACATCATACTTTTAATAAAAATAAAAAAACCTTTTTACTAAAAATCTTGTGTTTACTTTCTCCAGCCGTGTCTGAAGAACGCTTTATCATGTGATCCTTTATAAGTATACTCTGTAGTCTTTGGAATCGAGTTTTCGAATACTTAGGCCCGGATACACAAACGGCAACTCAAGGTATGACAGACCGTCGAAGTCTCGCTCGGGTACTATAACAGCGCTGCCGCTTAACAATCAAGGCGCTTATAACAGCGCCTTGATTGTTAAGCGGCAATTTGTTTGAGTGGCAGTTGGCAGCAGAAGTGCCTTTGTCTATTATCCTTCCAAACTAACCAGTGATATAAAAAATGGCAACAAATATAATGATCACCAAAATATTTTTTTCCTACCCATAATGGGTAAATGATCACCAAAAATTGCAGAAAATATCAGGGCAAAGTACTGCGGTAGCTTAGGTGAAGATAAAGGGAGTGAGCGAAGCGAAGCCCCCTTTATCCTTCGTGTTAGGTTGAACATGTAAGAACAACAAAAATACTTAAAACATAAAGTTAAGCACACCAAACATAAAAAAAAAATTGGTGATCATTTAATCCCGCCCAACCATCACCTTTCCTACCATCTTGCTTTGCTGGAAGAAATCTCTTTTGAGAGATAAGCTCACCTTTGTACATGTTTTTTATATTATAAGTTATCTGAATCACTGTTTTGTGTAGTACAATAAAAATTATCCAAACACAATTTGGTGGTCGTTTACTAATTCTGGCGGTTGTTTCGAATTTATTGGTAGTAAAATAGGTGCGTTTTTGGTGATCATTTAAACATAAGCCATTAAAAATTACAAATTACACTCTAAAATTTTAGTTAAGTAATGTTTATTTGCATGAATATAGGTGTACATCGGGTATTTTATAATGTCACTTAGTTTCGCTATATTCTGCCATGCAGACGTGCAAATGTTATGATGTACATACAACACAATTATCATAAAATTAAAATTAAAGAAAAGTAAGCACCCATCTAAGAGTGAATGAGCATTAATTTTATTCACTATAAATTTATTATTCTGGTCATGTTACTTATCTATTTATGTACCTATCATTATATTTATAATATTGCGTTAGATTGACTTGTCCTCCAAGAAGTCCTCTAACTTATAGTATGATTTTTTGATTAAGAAATATCTAAGTCCAGCCTTGTATGAATGAAGTTGCTCAATGTCTCTTATGGATTTAGGCAGCTTATTATACACTTTTGGCGCCATACCAAATATACTTTTGCTGAATAAAGCAGTAGAGCGGGGAGGTGCACTTAATTTAGTATCTCTTTTACTATTCATTTTCTTAAACAAGCACCAGTTTGTTTTTACAAATACAGCAGTTTCATAAATATATAATGATGTCAATGTCAATATACCTAACATTCTAAAATGAAGAACGCAACTGTCTGTAGGTTTCAATTTACAAATTGCCCTTATACACCGTTTTTGTGCTCTAAAAGCTTTATCTTTGTCGGTTGAGTTGCCCCAGAAAATAATGCCATACCTTAAAGTCGAGGCGACAAAAGCATGATACACGGTTAATAAAGCTGATTGCCCAGTAACTTTGGCAAGCATATATAGAGCATAGGAAAACTGACTTAGTTTTTTGCAAACATGCTCTACTTGTGGTTTCCATGTCAGATGTGAGTCAATATTAAGTCCTAAGAATTTGAATACATTTATTTTGTCAATTTTTTTATTATTATAGTGGATGTCAAGAGTGTTTGTTATTTGATTGTAATTATTTTTAAATGTCATTATATTAGTTTTATCAAGATTGATTATCAGATTATTACGGCTCAGAAATTCAATAATATCGTTAAGGGAATTATTAATTTCAGATGCGTATGTATTTTCATCTCGACAATCCGCAATCATCGTACTGTCATCTGCAAATAATACCATTGGGTAACTTACTGACATAGGGAGATCATTGATGTAAATGAGGAATAGTAGTGGTCCTAATACGCTACCTTGTGGTACGCCACATTTAACCGTTCTCGGGCCTGATATGTATTGATTTTCTGTTTTTGTTTTCTGACATATTCTGGAAATCTGTGTTAACTGTGTTCTGTCACTCAGGTAGCTTTTAATAAGTTCAAGCACATTACCTCGTACACCGTAAACATCCAGTTTGTTTATTAGTGTTTCATGGTCGACGAAGTCGAATGCTTTCGTCATGTCCATGTACAACGCTGAAATAGGTATTTTTTTATCTTAACACGTCACTACCTGCATTACGAAATCATAAATGGCCATGTCGATCGTCTTACCCTTTCTAAAACCCTTCTGTTCCTTTGCGAATAGACATTTTTTCTCAAAATATTGGTAGAGACTATTGTAAATTACTCTTTCGAAGATCTTTGATATTATGGGGATGAGCGCAACTGGTCTATAGAAACTCATGTCTTCACGGTCTTTTTTCTTGAAGAGCGGTCTAATAATCGAAGTTTTCAACTTCTCTGGAAATACACCCTGTTGTATCGATAGGTTAAATATACTGCTCAAAACCGGTGCTATTAAATCCGATACGTATTTAATAACTTTTGTACATAGATTGTCATATCCAGTACTGTTTGTGTCTTTTAGATTTTTTATTATTTGATATACCTCGTATGGAGTAGTCGGATTTAGGAATAATGAGTTGGGGTTGAAAGACATCTTTATATGGTTATTTGTGGCATTTGCTTGACGTTGTTGGGATGTCTGATCGATGTAAAAGTTATTAAATGACTGTGCAATTTCATGTGGATCAGTGATAAGATGATCTTCCATTTTTATTTGTTTTATGTAGTTTTTTGGTTTAGTTTTATTGTTGTGATAATTATTTATTATTTTCCATGTGGTTTTGGATTTATTAGTTGATGTTTTTATTTGATATTCGTTTTGGGACTTTTGCGTTAATTTTATTATTTTTTTGAGTCTTATTGAATAGGTTTTAAAGCTTTGTTTGTTTTGTTGGTTTGGATGCAGTCTAGATTTCCATAATAGCTCTCGCTTCCTTTTTGTACATTGTTTGATACCTTTCGATACCCATTGTGGTCGTTTGTTGCTTGAGATCCTTACCTTGATTTTAGGAAAACAGAGATCATACAAAAGTTTAAAAGTATTATGGAACTCAGCAAACGCCTCATTAGCATCGTTGCTATTGTATACCTCACTGAAACTGAGACTTGAAAGGTGCTCTTTGAACTTCTTTAGGTAATCTTTACTGTAGTCTTGTCTATAAACTGACCAACTCTGGAGGACGTTGAAATGTTTTACTGGACATTTTAGTAACTGTCCTGTATGGTCTGAAAGCGCAAACTCTACTATCTCGCCCTTACAGCCTTTGATATTATGGATGAAGTTGTCCAAACATGTGCCACTGCTTACACGTGTTGGCTTATTGAATGTGAGCTTTAGATTGTAGTTCTGTAACATTTCTTCGAAATAAATCGAGACTCTATTACGTTTAAGTCGATCTATATTAAAGTCTCCACACACAATAGTTTTTCTCCTACCTTGGCAAAGTCTAGATAATAGTTTATCTATGTTGTTAAAGAAGATGTTATAAGTCTTTGTATCATACTTCGCTTTTCTATATACGCATATTAAATTTATATTGTGCTCAGTTAGTGTAATACCACAGCATTCTATTATATTAGGAATATTACAGTCCACTAAATCTATTGCATTATATTTAAGTTCTTGTTTTACTAGTATAGCAGCACCGCCACTTCGTGTGCTCCTGGCAGAATATGTGGCCAGTGTGTAATTTGCAACATTCAAAGAGTAGATATCGGTGTCAATCATATTGTGTTCTGTAATTCCTATAATATCAACTGATACTCCATTTGTTATTTGCTCCTCTAAGTGTACAGTTAATAGGTCCGATTTATTTATGAGGCCGTCAATATTTTGGTGTAATACATTTATACAGTTATTTACGAAAAAAAATGTTGTTTTTGTTTCTCTCATTATCATCATTTTCATTTACATTATTATTTAAATTTTTATCATTAATATCACAGTGTTTCGCATTATTATCAATATTTTTTAAATTGCTATCTATCATTGTCAGTCACATTATTGCTATTTATATATTTGATCTTATTTGCTGTAGTATAATTATAAAATCCATGTCTGCGATTTGATCCGAGGAAACCGTAAAATCTGTCTGTGTCTGCCTATCAGCCAGAGTAACCAAGCATGTCTGAGCTATTGCATTTACACCGGTACTTCCACACACAGACAGCTTCTGTCGTTCATTATCATTCTTATATTCAATACTATCTATGTGACATTTTTTGTAACTTTACTTTACTTTACTTTACTTTACTTTACTTTAAAATTTTAGTTGTTGGTCCGATTTTGGTAAAGTTGCCGTCATTTTCTAGTATCACTTTATATTACTACATATGCAATTTGTATACTTGCTACAACGTTATGTCGTTAACTTTCTAGAAGCATACCATAGCGACGGAACTCAAGGCCAAATTCACAATACGTCATCAAACCTGTGTTACTTTACTTGTAACTTCACGACCTCTGTAGGGCTGCCGTTGTAGTTCTGCCTACGATGCGAGAGGTCCCGGGTTCGATCCCCGGCTTGGGATAAAGAAATATTATAAATCCTAAGTTCTTGGATGTTTATATCTGTGTGACGTCGCTGTTTCTGGTTCCCACGACACAGGGTATCCTAGTGTGGGGCCTATCCTATCATAATATGTGTCTGTATGTAAATGTTTACTGTGAATCACACACTACTGGTTTACCTCGCGCCACGAGTTATGAGCGGTTGGCTTGAATGCGCAGTAGTCACTTTTCAATACCTGTACATATGCGCAGCGTTGCACGACTTATTATAACACAGCCCTGATGACGTATCGTGGATTGACGACCTCTGTGGCGCAGCGGTTGTTGCTCTGCCTACCATGCGAGAGGTCTCGGGTTCGATCTCCGGCTGGGGGTAAAGAAAAAAAAACAATCCCCAGGTCTTGGATGTTTATATGTGTGTGTGATGTTGCTGTTTCTGGTTCCCACGACACAGGGTATCCTAGTGTGGGGCCACAAGCAATGTATGTGTCTGTATGTAAATGTTTATTTGACCTTGAGCTTCGCTTACTATGGTTTCTATGTTACCCAAAAAAATAAAAACATTTGGCATTTTTGCATTTTACTTTACCAGTAAGCCTTTTAAGTATATCACTTGTTAGTCTGTGCCTTCGGTCTTTCAAAGGTTTGCTAACAGCATGAGTGGCACCAGCATTCACGCTGCGTCCTCGTCTCTAAGAGCTAACACAGAGCGGGATGCCATTGTGGAGACAGTCGCTAAACACGCCAACAATAGCGCTTGTTCCTACATTCCGGCGCCAGTTAATCCTCGTAAATTCGGCGAGCCACAATCTGACATAAAGCAGGGCTCGCGGCTGCCTTCACTAGCTGTCCTAGTAGGAGAGATACCCGGGTTCCGTGGATCTTCTAAAGGAGATTTCCCCTTTATAGGTTTTGAATTTTATTACCGTGGCATGAGGTCCAAAATCTTACCAGGTAACCAGGTCCGGATTTCAAGCGGCTTAAGCCCTGCAAAACGCTAATGGCGTGTCAGTTCCATAAAAAATTGTATTTTTTTAAATAAAATATGTCTCTTATTTCTGTACGTTCATCAGCTCACATGATTTGATGTTTCGCCCAATAGCGTAAGGTGGGGCTTTAAAATTTAAAGATCGTTTCCGCAACTCAGTGTTGTGGCGAAAATACATGCATGTATACGTATTTATTTACTTGCGGGACCTAAGTCATCTAATGGAACTGATCAAAAATCCAAATCGGTCCAGCCGTTACCAGTTCATTCATATTCTTTATTGCTCAGAAATCTTAATAGTAAGGTAACAAAACATTTTATGAGCAAAGGCGAGCTTATCTCTAAAGAGAGATTTCTACCAGCAAACCTAGGTAGGACAGGAAAAATTGTGCAACAGGAGAGTCCTAGTGCGCAATAAAACTGTACACATCTAATTGTTTACAACTAAAACATAATAATGTTATAAATGATATATACTAAATAAAATACAAAAGCAAAAAATTTTATATATATCAAACATATACTACTAATATATACATATATAAAAGTACCTATCACGAAAGAGAAAGGAAATGCTCTTTCAATCTTGTCTTAAAAGTGAAAATTGAGGGACTATCTCTAATAGCGCAGGGAAGTGCGTTCCACAGTCGGATCGCCGTTAACCTAGTCGAGTGTTTGTAAGCGGCAGTGTTATGCCGAGGAGTAGAGAGAAGAGACATCGTGTGGGATCTCCGGTTGCTATGCCTGGAGGAAATAAACTCGAAACGTTCTCGAAGATATGAGGGGTAGCGGGGATTTCGCAAAATGTTGAACAGATAGGAGAGAACGTGCATATCACGACGAAGGCTGATCGGAAGCCACCCCAACTCCTTGCGATACTGTGAGACATGGTCATACTTGCGCAGCCCGAAGACAAACCGAATCCCGAGGTTTTGAAGTCGTTCGAGTTTGTTCAGTTGTTCTTCGTTCGCACCGATCCAGTAAACATCTGAATAGTCGATTAAAGGTAGTAGGAGGGACTGGGCAAGGGTGATTTTAGTCTGCTGTGGCAGGAAGTGCTGCAATCTCCGTAGGGAGTGAAATGACGCAAAGACTCGTCTGCTGACCTCACAAACATGGGGCGACCAGGACAACAATTTATCAAATACAACCCCAAGATTCTTGGCCTTCTCGCTGTATGAAATTATGTTACCATCATACACTATAGGGTCGACGGGCATTTTTTGAACTAGGTTATGAGAGTAACGAGTACCCAAAATCATGGCCTGCGATTTGGCCGGGTTGACAAGCAAACCATAAGAGTTAGCCCATTTCCTGATGTTATCGAGATCAGCATTCAACGCCTCTACTGTCAGATTCACATCACACGGAGAGAAGTGCCGATATATTTGAAGGTCATCTGCGTACAGAGGATAAGAAGAGGTAAGAACGTCAGAGATGGAGTTAATGAATACCGAGAAGAGGAGAGGAGAAAGGATGCCTCCCTGCGGAACACCTGCGGAGAGATCACACCAGTCCGTTGAGATCTCCTCAGACTTAATGCGTTGCTGGCGGTCTCTCAGGTAGGAGTCAAACCAGCGAGCAGAGTGCGAGGAGACATTAAGTGACTTTAAAATTTCGACTAGTATATCGAAATCGACGCAGTTAAAGGCGCTACTGAGATCAAGCAGTGTGAGGACCGTAAGCTGCTTTTGATCCATAGCTAATTGAATGTCGTCAGTGACTTTGAGCAGTGCTGTGGTAGTGCTGTGACCCGGCCTGAAACCTGATTGGTGGGGATTCAGTAACATTTTTGAGGAAAGGTAGGAGGAGAGTTGGGAGTGGACAATTGATTCCAGGACTTTGGAGAGGATAGGCAGAATAGAAATGGGACGGAAATCTTTAAAGAAGGCGGGAGTTTTGCGCTTACTTAATACATTTAGCGATTCATTATAATATTTATAGATTATTATGAACTTTGTTTCTTATATAGGTGCCAAGAGGTCAGAAACCAACCTTTTTTATTCCTAATTAACTTTGCAGTGCTTGAGATATATTTGATTATGCTGTTCTCTTTGACTCACCTCAGGAGAATGTTAATTTCTACACGCTAGATACAACAAACAGAAAATTAGTGAAAAAGAGACCTTTTTAACAAAATCATAACGTCACGTCTTAAGTAAACATGGAGACAGAGGGACATAATTATCAAATCCATACGATATATAATTATCAAAAAATATATATGAAATCCGGCATACATTCACTTATTTATTTATTTACTGATTACAGAGTTTACAGCACATACGATACAAATAAGACAAAAAGGTAAACTTATCTTTGGCCAGTTACAAACTCAAGCATGCCAACATTATGCACTAAAATTGTACCAAAATACCGGTTTGTAAACACAGCGTCACCCGCGCATCAATAGCTGCGCGTGGTAACCAACGGTATTTTGACTTTTCAGCTATTGATGCGTCCGGATACTGAGAGGTTAAGCAGTGCAATTATAGAAAGCAGAGGCAAATTTACTTAAATAATCAAAATATGTTTACAAGTGGCAGTGTCGCATGCAAATTACGTTTTAATAATTGTGTGTTATAAGCATGTACTGTACTATTTTCGTTGAATAAACGATTTTCAATTTCGAATTTCAATTTCAATTTTCTCGTCGCAAATCCTTTCAACCTAGCCAGTAGCAATTAGCACCTAGCATTAGCTGTCACCTCTCGCACTACACCCAGCCTGTCAGGCCACCAAGCCACAACCCTATCAGCGCAGAAGGGGGCCGGAATCCGAATATGGTTTTTCTCACTCCCGCAGCCCTACCGAACTCTGTCGTACATATATTAGGGTTCCGTACTACAAGAAACAAAATCGTAAAAGGCTTGTGTTTAAACGACTACCAAAAACGCACCTATTTTACTACCAATAAATTCGAAATGACTGCCAAAATGGATAAATGTCCACCAAATTGTGTTTGGATAAATTATCACCAAACTTCTTTTTATGCTTTGTGTACTTAAGTTTATGTTTTAAGTATTTTTTGTTGTACATACATGTTCAACCTAACACGAAGGATAAAGGGGGCTTCGCTTCGCTCACCCCGTTTACCCTTCACCTAAGCTACCGCAGTATTTTGCCCTCATATTTTTTGCAACTTTTGGTGTTCATTTATCCATTTTGGGTAGGAAAAAAATATTTTGGTGATCATTATATTTGTTGCCATCGTAAAATACCTGCAGGGAAAATCTCAAAAACTGGGGCTTGAGGAGACCTGGGGGCGGGAGTCCGACTCGCACTTGGCCGGTTTGTTCTCACTCCCGCCGCCCTACGGAACTCTGTCGTACATTTATTTTTATTCTTATTTTTATTCGTCCTGTAAGGCTATATTTTTAGCGGGACGTTTCCATTCAGCGGAATCCGTCACATCCGGTGTCACGTGTGCCGGCAATCATTTCCGAGCAAGCCGCACGCCTGAGATACTAACATATAGAGGTATATTTCAGCTCAACCAAATTAAACATACAAGGGATCGATTACTCGGTTCTATACGAAATCTGAAGGTTGTAAGTTTGTGTCCTCTATGTGCAGGTCTGTGGCATCGTAACTCATAAACTGACGATTCGATAAATGGATTTTTAAGGCGCGACCTGGTCCGTGCAAAGGTCCTTGTTACTCCAGGAGGAAAGACCCGCAGTGTGAGAGGGACGGAATCGGGAAAAAATACAAAAAACGTAGCGCTAAACCACAGAAAAATTGTTTAAAATAAACTACGCTATTTTGTTAAAAAGTTAAGGAGATTTTGCGAATACATGATATCTAGATTTTGAACGCAGTTCCCCTATGAAAATAGTTAGGATTTCTGAATTACAGGAAAAAATAAAACAATTTAGAGGTGTTTTCGTAATTAAATTATATCGAGAAAATTTCATCCAATCGAGTTTCCCTAATGGGAACCTATATTGAGTATTTGATTAAGATTTTCACTAATGTGAAAATCTTAATCAAATACTCAATATAGGTTGACCTAAAAATCAAATCTGTGGAGGACTTCATGGTGGAGGAATAAATGGATTTGAAAAAAAAAACATTTTTTTTCCGTATCACCTTAAATCGGTGCAGTTGATTAAAGATTGTCAACTTTTTTCTGCTGAGTTGTGAAGGCTTTTAAAACTTTCGTCAGGCTAAAATCAAAATAATACACATGGAACGTATAATTTGATCCGGGTTCGAGTCCCGGTGGGGGCAAATATTGGTTTGACGAGAACGGATGATTGTACCCTAGTCATGGTTGTTTATCTATCTAAGTATAGTATTTATCTATATAAGTATCTGTATCGTTACAGATACAGGGATACAGGGAATCCTAGTTTAGGGCTAGATCAATAATAATAATAATAACCCAACCCAACACTCACAATCTTAACAGCACGCAAGCTACAAATATAACTAAATACAATGATCTTTCAATAGAGATCCACGCTCAATGGAGGGTAAAGACAGTGAAAGCAGTACCCATTATAATATCTACAACCGGTATCATCCCCAAATCATTACACTCGTACTTAAAAACTATACATTTACATCCATCCACATATACACTACTGCAAAAGGCCGTTATTTTAAACACTTGCAGGATCGTCCGCAAATTCATGGGATATTCATCTTAATCATCACTATGCACTTGGCTTAGGCCCGTGCCATAAAATAACCTCCTATGAATAGGAGAGAAAAAGAAAGAAATAATAATACATTGGACACTATTTACACACATTGATCTAGCCCCAAACTAGGATCCCCTTTATCTTGGGTACTAGACAACGATACACATAGTTATATAGATAAATATTATACTTAGATAGATAAACTACCATGACTAGGGTACAAACATCCGTTCTCGTCAAACAAATATTTGCCCCCACCGGGACTCGAACCCGAATCAATGTAATATTATTATATTATAGTGGAAAGTGGATTTTGTAATAAAGATCTACGCTGCTTCATGCTCTGCGGAGCATTCGTTAGCTGTAATTGTTGTATAAACAACATACTGTCCACACGCTCGCTGTAATTGCTCCTAATTTACTCAATTTGTTGTTTTTTTGTAAATGTTTGTTGTATTTTCAAATAAAGCTTGAACTGCTTTATCTTTCTTTTCAAGGGCTTTCACGATTTTTAAACTGACGGCCCTTCTAACTTTCAAATCAAAATTCTCATAAACGTACCACGTTCTAAAGTTAGAACGGTGCGTGCTACCAGAGATTTCGTATTTGTATAAGTTTCTTCTGTATACAATTAATGTATGTGTCAATGTACAACCAAGTCAAACAAAATTAAAGGGACTGACAGCCAGTTACAAAAACGATTTTTAAATTTAAAGTCAAGGCGTGTGAACTGTCATGGACATTAAGATCTCAGAAAAAAACAAAATGTCATAGAACTTTTTCACTGCTACTTGCTGTAAGCCACAAAATTTTTAAACCTTTTCCGTGTTACCACAAAAAAATATCTAAAAAAAACGTCAAATTCCATACGTTATTGTTTTTATCTTAACACGTGTCATAAACCCTCTTTACTGCGTTCAAAAACCGCACGGTACGACCAACATAAAACTATAATACTGGTAAAAACTCATTTCTTATCTGAATATTGATACATCATGACCACAATGTATCAATTTTCGACAAATTATGACATTTAAATTTCGAACGCCGACGCCCGCCTGCGTGCCGCCCCTAGTTTGTCTGTGAAGTTGGTACTACTGAACAAGCTAAACAAGTGCAGAGCAACAATTAATGCCAACATGTCTCTCGAACATGCGGTTCCTGAACACATCAAAGAGAGCTTTTGATATGTGTGTAGATAAACCAGTGTATGTAACTGTACATAATTATGCATTAAAACTCTCGAGTGATATTACTATGAAAATCGCCTTCGACTCGTTTCATAAACCCACTCTCGAGTTTAATGTCCTCCATAATGTATCAGTCACATAAACTACTATTAAACAAGTGTTAACAGTAGTTTATATTTTTGTGGTAGAGAACTTTACCTTTAAGCGTATGCCACCAAAATAAGTGACAGTATGTTCTTTTTTTCTACGTTCGTTCTGGAATAAAGAAGGTGTGAGTGTAAGGCTGTGAAATTAAGAATCTCCGTAAATCGCGGCGCCCATAAAGAGATCAAGACGTAGTCTCGCCACCCCTCTAGGCCTGCAAAGCACGTGGGAACTCTGCTTTACGACTACGCAAGTGTTCACGAACAGCCGGCCGCCCTGGAGGCCCTCTCAGATTACTATTCGTATTTTATAAATGTCAAAGCTCGTGAAAGTCGAGAGGAAAAAGATTGTAGGGAATAAATTATTACCCTTTTCGAGAAGGCGCTGCCAGGCCGGACGGGGGAGGAAGCGTTTACCGAATCATCTCAGTTGAGGACGCCCGCTTTGCGCAGATGTGCTCAAGACGTGCCAGTTCTGTCGTCCTAGCTCTGTCTGCACATAGCTACCGAAATAAATCAGAAAGTGTATAAGGTAGTTTGCAAACTGGCAGCAGCCTCTCTGGGCTGCCGGCTAGTTTGACTAAAGGACTTTTGACGTGAAAAGTCTTTCGGCGACTCCTGCCTACCACTGAACGCTCATGATTGGGTTAGCAATACTTACTTATTGCGTACAATGTTCGATATTACTGTCGTTTAGAGTATCATGGTAGCGGTTGCCGACAATTACCATGGTTACCCACCATTAGCATGGTTACCATGTATGATTCGGTTCGCAGTAGCAGTCAGGTCAATGATTATAATATAACATTATAACTAAGGCTACTATGCCAACGTCAATTTAAAGTTGGTTTATCTACAAACGTATCATAACCCCTCTTTACTGCGTACAAAAACCGCACGTTACGATCAGCATAATGTTAAATTACACATTATGACCATAATGTGTAATTTTTCTACATATTAAGACATTCAAATTTCGAACGCCGACGCCCGCCTGCCGCTACTTTGTTTGTGAAGTTGGTACTACTGAACAAGCTAAACAAGTGCAAAGGAATTATCAATGCCACCATGCCGGTCGAACATGCCGGTCCTGAACACATTAAAGAGAGCTTATGATATGTGTGTAGATAAACTAGTGTATGTAACTGTACATAATTAGGCATTAAAACTCTCGAGTATTAATGGCCTCCATTATGTAGCAGTCACATAAAATACTATAACAGTTCAATTTTAATGTTTTGATGGATATTAGCTTAATTAAAATTGAAGTTTGACCAATCAGCGCGCGATTATATTTCACACGAGCTGTCATTTAAAGCGACTGTAATTCGAATTTGGAAGGAACCGCGATATGACAAAAGATACACAAGAGAGGGATTAATTTCCCAGATGTATCTGTGTGTGTGTGTTCTCTAGAACGGAGCCACGGTGCGTGTACGTGAACCCATCATACAAAGTAACCCCTAATGCGTCCAGTTAGCCGCACATAACTCTTCATTCCCGACTATCTCAGCGGGGGGCACGGGAACAAATCCATCTTGCTCATTGTTCCTTAAAAGGCTGCGTAGGTAGCCGCACGCAACAATGCCGCGACCGCTCTAATGAAGAGTTTTGTACACAAAGGGACGGGAAACCCCAACTCTTTTATTAATACGCTATGTAATGGCCATCCCGGCTTTCCGGTGCGTCACAGAAATGCGTCAAATTCCGCTGTGACTTTTGAGCGGCGGTGGATGGAGTTGGGAAGGATTTGGACCGGTTTTAAGCCCTTTGTTTGAGCTTTTTGAGTTTCTAACGTTGATATTAAAATCCTGTTAATAGAATAGAAAAGTCATTATTATAACTGTGGCAATGGGCTAACCCCCTGTCACGCAAAGAGTATCGAATAACTGATTTATGCCTGAGCCAGCCCGTATGGGAAAAAGTGTGACGTTGTGAAACAAAAACATTTTTAAATTTTAACACCCAGGCACATACATTGCTTCTGGCCCCACACTAGGATAACCTGTGTCGTGGGAACCAGAATCAGCGACGTCACACACATGTAAACATCCAAGACGTGAGGTTTTTTTCTAAATCATCAGCCAGGGATCGATCCCGGGACCTCTCGCAAGATAGGCAGAGCCTCAACCGCAGTGCCACAGAGGTCAACAATATTGTCATTGACATTATCATAATTTTTGAACCTTTCGTAACATGATGTCCGTACCTACGAATATGAATGCGACTCGCATGAAATTTAATTATGGTACTTTAGAGAAGATATTTCACAACAAAAGTAATTAATTTTGCATCCACATAAATATTTCCTTACTCCAGAGATATATATGTATGTACAAAGGAAAGCTTATCTTTAGACTGTGATCTCTTCCAGTTAATTATTGGTTATCACGCAGTGAAAGGACAAATAAATATTGTCATTTTAATCACGTACAAATCTTTACTGCAACTCTTTGTAACACCCTGTAAAAGTTAGCTATATGTGTATCAGCTGTGAGGAGAATACATAAAATGCGGTGCCAATAGCGATTTTTCAAAAATTCAGAGAGTGCGTGTGCGACGAGAAATATGAGTACGGTAGGAGAGTAGCATGTAAAGAACCACATAAGCTCTGTTGCACAGTCAACTCAAAGTTTAACTGACACTCTAAGTAAGGCTGTCACTATCTGTCATATTGGAAATGACAGCGTCGATGACAATTAGGCCTGTATGGGTGTAAGAGCCCTACATCCACCAAATCTGGAGATCTTGAAATTGCCATTTGAGCAATTTAAAAAGCATGTTAAAGCGACTTTGTCGAAAAAGGGATAATTCAATGTTCAAGATTACTTAGATGACGAGACTGAATGGGGTTAATCTGGCTCAACACAGACCTTGCTGTTAATATTTTCATTTCATTTTTTTAACTAATGGCAATCTGTCCTGCTATTGCCAGACAATTTCTGCCAGTATCATGTAGTGGAGGCACATGTGAAGAGACGCGGGGCAAATCTTAAATTGGCTGAATACATTTTAGTAGGTGTCTATCCGAAATAAAGTTTTACATTATCGGTTAGTTCCATGCAATATATACATAACACACACAAAATAAACTAAGGGACAACACAATAACATAAAGGGAAGGAAGGGGATACATATCTATTATAATTTTATTTTGTTAATATGGATAAATTTAGCTAATAAAAATACTATCTTTGGGTTGGGGAATAGAGAAAGAAGGTGGCGAATATTAGTAGGGATAGGGAGACCGATTGAGGTTATTAGGGAGTACAAGGAATCAAGGCCATAAATGGGGCAGTTAAAGAAAATATGGTCAACGGACCCATCCTCAAGACCGCACTCGCAAATGGAGGAATCTCTGATTTTTATCTTCTTTAAAAACACTGGAGAACAGCAGTGACCTAAGCGTATTCTGCATAAAATTGTCACTAATATCTTTGGTAGTTTTTTTAAATTGAAAAACCATGGTTTGCTTGGAATACTTGGCTGAATTGAAGCGTAAAAAGCTCCTTTATTTCGACTTGATTCATGCCACACATCTGACCAAGTCTTCCGAAGATCTTTACCAGGAATGCTGAGCAAGTCATAACAGTGGTTAGAGAAGTACTTTCGATCACTGTTATTATCTAAGGCCGCATGTTTAGCCAACTCATCAACGTGATCATTACCAATAATGCCAGAATGACTAGGGATCCAAACCAAAATTACAGCAAAATTTTTTGGGAACATTTATAAAGGATATTTTTGATTTCCATAATAATATTACTATGCACTTTTGATTTAAATTGGTTTTGTTGGAGGGCTTGTAAGCAACTTTTGGAGTCCGAAATTATTAAAGATTGTCTTATATTATGGGATTCAATAAACGAGCAAGCTTCCAAGATCGCAAGGCATTCTCCTGTGTACACTGAGCTTTGAGGCGGGCTCTGAAGTTTAATTTCTATTTTAGAATTTTTAAAGTATACTGCGAAACCAGTCGGAACAGTCTCTTCCAGCCTGGAGGCGTCAGTATAAAAATATTGCCAGTCTTCCCATCTTGATCTTAAAACCGAGTTGAAGGACGAGTTTGCTAAAGGAGAACCTTTTACAATATTAAGATCCAAAATAATTTTCGGAGTGAAGAGGACAGTTGACAGGGGGAAACAATATAATGGTAATTTATCCTTTCGGATGATTGGGCAGGAGTCCTCGATGTTTTTAAGCTTTCGGAAACTATTGAGAATAAGAGGAGGACTCTTACATTTCCAATATTCATAACGAATATTGCAAATATTATTAAGGGATTCTAATTTAAAAAAGAGGATGATTTGAGAATAAATAAGCCCTATATATAAACCAGTCAGAGAGATATTGTCTCCTTAGAATCAAAGAAGGATCTCCGCACTCCACCTGTAAGGCATTTATAGGAGATGATTTCATGCATCCAGTTATAATTCTAAGTGCCTTAGATTGGATACCATCCAATTTACGAAGAGCCAGTTTACTACAAGGTTCTAAAAGATAGGATCCATAGTCAAGTACACTCCTAATGAGGGCATTATACATCAATTTCAGAGTAAATGGGTGGGCACCCCACCATACCCCAGAGAGAACTCGAAGAATATTTATTGTCTTTTCGCATTTATTAACAATATAATTTAGATGAACGGAACCAGATAATTTTGAGTCTAGGAATACGCCTAAGAATTTTACAGAATTACGAACAGGGATAGGGGAATTGTTTATTTTTAAATCTATGTCAGTAATGCCCCTCTTCCTATAAAACACTACCACAGTGCTCTTAGAAGCTGATAGATTGAGACCATTGGATAGCAGCCAAGCAATCAATGAGTTAAGAGAGACTTGCATTGACTCCCCAGCATCTTCAACACTTGAGCTAGGAATGTACAGACACAGATCGTCAGCATATTGTAAATTTTGACAATCGTTATTTAGGGAAGTATGAAGAGAAGCAGTATAAATATTATATAGTAGAGGACTGAGAACAGATCCCTGGGGGAGGCCTCTCCACACCTTACGGAGTTCAAAGCTCTCGCCAAGGATACGAAGTGAGATTGATCTGGACATAAGCAGACTGCAAATGCAGTTTCTCATTCTTACAGGGATGTTCAGCTGTTGTAACTTGTACCTGAGCACTGAAAGAAGTACATTGTCATAAGCAGCAGATATGTCCAAGAACACAGCTAGGACAGATTGTTTTTTGGAGAAAGCTAGCCGAACATCAGTGATGAATATGCTAAGACTATCAGATGTACTGTAGCCTTTGCGAAAACCAAATTGAGATTGAGCAAGGATACCCTTAGACTCCACAAACCACTCCAATCGATTCTTAATGAGATGCTCTAGGGTTTTTGCCAAGACCGAAGACAGGGCTATAGGTCTATAATGATCAGCTACATCCGGGGACTTACCGGGTTTCAGAAGGGGGATAACGATTTGTTCCTTCCAAGAGTCTGGAACATAACCTGTATTATAAAAAATGTTCACAAGTTTTAACAGATACTCTAAAGCTGGCAGGCCTGCATTTGTTAGAAATGAATATGGGAATCCATCCATCCCAGGGGCTGAGTCGCGGACATGGGATAATACTGATTGAAGTTCTGCAATGGAAAATGAAGCATCCAAAGGGTCATTGACAGTAGGTAATGTATGGGAATTGCAAGATTCCTCTAGGAGAGGGACATAGTCAGGAGCCAATTTATTAAGGAAATTTATAGCAATATGATGGGGGATGCGGGGAGAGTTATGATGAACACAACCCTTTCTATACCTGTTAATATAATGCCAAACCAAACTAGCTGGAGTTGATGGAGAAAGAGTGGGTTATCAACGGTCATAGCAGGTATGTAGATTACTTCAGCATTATTGCGAGCTTTGATTATTTCTGTACACTCTCTATCCCACCATGGTGGAGAAGATACTTTTTCAGAAGCCGAGTTCTTAAGCGGGATCGATTCATCAGCAGCAGATGATATAGCGTTAGTGAATTGAGAGTAGCAATCAACAGCATTGCCCTCATGAACATCAGGAAGAGAGCTGGTGAGTAGGCTAAGTTTATCAGAATAACCATCCCAGTTGGCTTGCTGTTAATAATTTTGTAATTATTTATTCCTGCTTATTAATTATGATAATGATATTATAATATTTGTATTAGTTAAGCACAAGCAATTTTTAAACCAGATCTAAAAATCAATGTGTGGGAGTTTCTACGCCCTTCTTCTCCCACAGTGGTCCAATGTAGAGAAGTGGCAAAAAATTACGATTCGCTAAGTATCTACAATAATAAAGACATTTGGAATTTGGAACCATGCCCCTGTTGGCTCACTCGATAGATGTAATTTGAAATGGCGATAAAAATTGAGGTGTCATGGCGGCCAGCGAAATATTCGGAGATGTTTGCTGAATGAGGGATTACTTGAAAACTAATGGGAATAATAATGTGAAGTAAAGTAAAATCAGTTCTTTATTGATGCCTTTCTTTCATTTTGTGATCCTTTGCCTCGTGTATTTAGGTCTCACATATTTATAGGCCGTCAAAATACAGTTCGTCAGAAAAAAGAAGCGCGTTTCCATACAATTATCAGAGTCAGCGGGGTAGAATACAATGCGTATCGCTCGTATGGAACGTCTCTCTATTAGAGCCAGAGAGGTGTGACTATAAATATTTATTTTCTCGTATGGAGAGTCTCTCTATCAGAGCTAACAGGTTAATAAAATGCTCTTTGGCTCTTAGCTCTCATATCAAGTCTGTCATTTTCACACGCTTGAGATTTCTCTCAGAATTAAGAGCGGTTTAATCACCAACACTCCATACATTCCACTAATAGAACGTCAAATAGAATATCAGATAAACATATGAACAACATAAGTCAGATTCTTCTCGCCATAGTTAATTTTAAGAAGTAAATTTCTAACTTTCTAGTGATTTATCTTAAATACATTATACGGACGTTCTAACGGTGATGGAAAATATCGTGAGGAAACCTTCAATCTCCCTAACTGCGTTGACGGGCTAGCCCCCTGTAACGCAATATGGAGTATTGAATAACCGTTTAAAAGTGGGCACAACTGCGCCTCTACCACCCCGTATGGAAAAAAGCGTGACGCTATGTTGTTCTTGTGTTCTAACTTTAGACATTACACTCAATAATTGTATTTTACACACGTAGATGTAAAGTAAATACAGCACAGGCAACCAAGTAACACAAACTGAAAGCTTCGCAAAACATATCAGCACTTTGAACTTGATGAATGAATTCTTCACAAGACATATGAACCCACTCAAGTGCAACGCGCCGTGAACGTGTTAACGCTGAGACGAAAGTAGCTATTAAAGTTGTGAAACGAACGTAACAAAATAGAATTGCCGTCACCAAGCGGCATTGTAAACAAGCTGCCACGCTCCCTCATACGAAACGGAACGAAATCATATTGTTAAAACTTTCACCGAGGAAGCGTGTTGGAAGACCAAGTCGAATGCAATTGGATAGTTCTATAAAAGGCTTTTCTATACTTATTGCCATCATTTTACCCCGCAGACAATACTGGCGACGCGCCAAGAGGGAAAGAGAAAAAATCGCGACGACCAAATGTGTACAACTTCAAACGCTTGGTAGCGATTTCGTTCGCGTGTGTGGATTGTACTTCTAGAACAAGGACTAAATAAAAGTTAAACAAGCTTTTAAGTTCAGAATTGTGTGTCAAAGCCGTAATTTGGTCATGATGTCGGTTTTTAATGTCAATTTTGCGAGCATAGTAAGATTTACGTCGCTTCGTAACGCTACGGCAATTTCGTAGCAGCTACGACGTGCTACAGCCTACAGTAGCATCGTAGCAATAGTTGTCAGCATTTCAACAAAGTTAAATTATTGAAGCCTTTTACGTAGGTACCTTTTGTTTTCGGTTTGGACTAATCCGATTTTTTAATGTATGACGTTCTAGATAGAGCAACAAATTAACGAATCGCTGACAAAAATAAGTGTACAAAACGTCCCTGACATAAAAAAAAACATGAATAATTTTTAAACATAAAATATTTACACTGAGTTCTCCCCGAATAACGACACAGAATATGTCACACAGTGACGTTATCGCGCTGTTAAATTATGTATTGTTCCCCGCTCAAACTGTCCGTGCTTAATATTTATTTGTCACGGGAACGGCCACTTCAAAACTACGGGTCTGCCAAAGGGGGCCTTCCCTAGCTGGCACTAGGTAAAAGGCGCCATACATTTCTGACAGCCAAATCTGAACGCCAACATACTGACCGACTCCAGAGGTATTACAAGTAAACTACCTACACAGATAATTGTCATAAAGTTTTGAAAATAACGCGTTCACACGTAGTAGCACGGGTCATCAATAATGATAAATTAATGCCAAAAAACACAAAAAACATAGCTTCACAGCTTTACCTGGCAAGCGGGGAGGCAGACGCCTCAATTTTGTTTGCCAAGGGGTTAGCCCATCGCCACAACCATGGTTAATGCTGAGTTTACCCTGTGAGGTCTGAATGCGTGACGGAATTCCTTCCCCACAGCCCACCATGCTGCGTCCGAACATTATAATGCGCCTAACTGCATATAATTCAAATCATGAGCTAAATAAAACGTTCCAAGCGCCTTTTAAAGCTATTAGAGGGTAATGAATAACAAAATAACAGTTTATTACGGGGAAGTGGTTGAAGCAGCTAAATGTTTTATGAGTATTAATTGTGAGAGCTCTAATTAAGGTGAACAAAAGGTGATGCTTGTCACGCGATCGTTACTGAGGACGTTTCACTGTGCTTGGAATTACTTACAACCTGTTATTATTATGAAGGAGAGAGTCCGAAGGAGAAACTTGAATATAAACTTTCGACTAAGGTGCAAACAATCCGCGATATCGTCGTGGAAGATATTTGGTTCTTTGGTCAGTAAAGCAACCCTATTTCTTCGTGCCATGCCATAGTAGAGATTACCATTCATATAAGGGCTATAGTGCAGAATGAGAGTCAGGTAATATTCTCAGTGCTCAGCCAGTCAGCGGCCGACTGTTTTGCTTCTAATTTAACTTGAAAAATCCCTTAAAGGTCATCCCTACTATGGGGCGACATGAAAAAATAAAGTAGCTTTAGTGACAAAATAGCCAAATATCTTCCACAATGACGAACTTAGTTGAAACTCCTCTTTTCATTAGCCGACAGATATCCCTAGAACCTTCGTGGTTAAGCTCACAAATACCTGTCTCAATGTACATTACACGATAGTATTCCGTGCACAAGTTACGTTTCAGTTTAATGTCTGTCTCTGCAAACGAACAAGTACAGTGGCTACACGGTAGTTTACTGTTAGCCTAACGGGACTACCGATTAACCTTTGCTGACCGTACAGATCCTTCCCTTTATGTAAGGGTTGCATGCCATGAGCAATCTTAGCTTTGCTTAGCTGTAAGCGCCGGAAGACAGAAAGCGAGTTCGCACTAAGCTGCAGTTAACTTTGACAACTTAACTTAACAGGGCAATTGCGTCAAAACTCCATTTTGCGTGACAGGGGGCTAGCCCATCGCCGCACCACAGAATGATGGTTTCCTCACGATGTTTTCCATCACCGTTAGATCATCCGTATATTACTTAAGACAAATAACTTATCTCCTTGGTACATGGTCGGCAGATGATTCGAACCAGTATCTCCTACGTGAGAAGCGAGCGTGAAACCACTAGACCATAGAGCTCTCAACTTTGACATTCGATTTAAAATGTTAAAGTGTAAAATGAATTAAATTGAAATTGAGTTGCATTACGATCAGACAATAGAGTCAGTCCTCTTTAAATCATATATTTGTATAGTTTTCCATGAAGCAGATCTATCATTTCAATAAACCGACACAACACAAGACACAGCTCTGAAAAAAGTTCAAAATAAGAATATTCAAAAATACATTCACTGCATTTTTAAACAAACTTCCAGCTATTCAAAAGTTCTTGACATTGTGACTGGCTTGTCTCACATACTTCCTAACAATAAGAAACGGAGCAAACAAAAATAAAACAAAATTCCGAGCAAGCTATAGCATAAGTTTGTAAGCAATACAGATTTCGTGTCAGACAGATTCAACGGTCGTCGTAGATTGTTTATGCTTCGGCGAATATTCTATCAAATGTCACGGTTTGGCCTTTCGGCCGGATTGTTGTCCGTGTGCCCACCAGCCCGGAAAATCAAGGATACATAGGGAAAATTCATGAGAATATCCTTAGAAAATCGAAAAGAATTCAACTTCATTTTCATATTTCGTATTGCGCCGTTCTCATAACAAGAACTAAAGCGAGAATTATGGTCGTTAGTCCCGAAAGGTATGTAAAAGGCAACAATTTAGCTTCAAATTTTTCCCATACGGGGAGGCAGAGGCACGACTGTGCGCAAGTTTAGCCAGTTACTAGATTTTGGTAATAAAACGCAAGCCAAGCTCTAATCTCTAATTAAATTTGACAGAATTTGATAGTTTCTTTATTGCACATAAATGATATCAAAAATAAATTTAAACGTAGCCCACTAATGTCCCCACCGAGAGGCAAGCCTTACCCGGTTACGAGTAAGATTAAGCCATACTCCACCACGCTGGCTCAGTGTGGTTGATGGAGGGGTTTTACGACTACTACCTAGTAGCGATAGTATCAACTTGACGTGTCATCCGAAACACTGAACGTCCGATTATCTCATTGGTACATGGTCAGGATTCGAACCTGCATCTCCTGTGTGACAAGCAAGCGTGAAACCCATTAGACCACGGAGCTGTTAACAAGTGTTACATGAAAATAGTGTACAAAGGCGAGCTCATCTCTAATAAGAGATATCTTCCAGCAATCAGATTACGATGGGAACGCGAAAATAATTTGATGTACCGCGCAAATACCTATATAGTTTTGAGTTACTAGCTAATAGTAGTTTATGTGACTGATACATAATGGAGGGCATTAAAACTCGAGAGTGGGTTTATGAAATGAGCCAAGGGCGAGTTTCATAATAATATCACTCAAGAGTTTTAATGCCTTATTATGTACAGTTACATACACTAGTTTATCTACACACATATCATAAGCTCTCTTTGATTTATTCAGGAACCGCATGTTTGACCGGCATTGTGGCATTGAGTTGTTTAGCTTGTTCTGTAGTTGGTACTACAGAACAAGCTAACACAGACAAAGTAGGGGCGGCACGCAGGCGGGCGTCGGCGTATGAAATTTGAATGTCATAATATGTAGAAAATTTACACATTATGGTCATAATGTTCAATATTCAGTTAAGAAATTCGTTTTTACAAAGTAGTTTAACATTATGCTGATCGTAAAGTACGGTTTTTGGACGCAGTAAAGAGGGTTTATGATATGTGTGTAGTTATCTATGACATAATATAGCGTTATGACATACGAGGTGGCAAAAGCACAGTTGTTACTAGGTATAAACCTACCTAGTAACAACTGTGCTAATACCTCCTTTATTTACACCTCATTCATCCTTGACTCCGTGACCCACACAGAACTCCCAAACAAAACGCAAACCAGACTCGTGTAGAAGCAACATAAGTCAATAAGGGTTCCCTATCAACAAGCCATATAAAGTGTGCCTCTAAAGGCAATAATAGCGCTGATGGCATACCCGAAAGGCCGAGTTATCTGAACATTCCCCTCAGAAGAATGTTAATAGTTAGGTAAGCACAATAAACTATAGGGCGGGCGGTGAGAAGGTAGGCACGCGACCTGGCGGCGGAGGCACGCAAACTTGAGAAAGCTGAGGTCGCGTTCGGGAACTGTGCTGGTGAATGCTGAAAGCTTTAGCAAAAAAAAAAGCGTTCATCATATTCACTCCACACCACCGTTCAATGGAAGCGATGGTGTGGAGTGAATAGTTTGGATTTTACACAGCAAAATATTGTTTACAAAGTTATTGGTGCGGTTACTTTCACACTCCATGTACGTAAGCAGGTGCATCCATAAGTTTGTATGTGGTATTGAAAGAATTGTTGTATGGGAGCCCCCTTAAATATTTCTTTTATCCTGTTTTTTAGTATTTGTTGTTATAGCGGCAACAGAAATACATAATCTGTGAAAATTTCAACTCTCTAGCTAGCTAGGTTCTTGAGATACAGCCTGGTGACAGACGGACGGACAGCGAAGTCTTAGTAATAGGGTTCCGTTCTTACCCGTTGGGTACGGAACCCTAAAAACGCATTAAAATCTGTATACCCGATTGAGCGCTAGAGACGCTTCATATAGGTCTGTGTGAGTGTCCCTCTTTTTTCGTCGAAGGTTAATAAAACATAGCGTCCTTTTCTCGTACGGGGTGGCAGAGGCACTTTTGCGGCCACATTTAGGTATTTAATATTCTCTCGGTAGAAATCTCTCTTTAGAGATAAGCTCGCCTTTGCTCATAAAATGTTTTGTTACCTTACTATTAAGATTTCTGTGCAATAAAGAATATATGAATATATGAATAATACTTTTGCGTGACAGAAGACTAGCCTAGCGCCACAGCTATAGATATATGAAGTTACATAGGTACACCGTGCGTATGTAGGTGACAACACAAACAGATGTATTATGTGTTTTGATAAGATGGTTCAACCAGCGTTTCTTTGATAACAGCACCTTTGTCTTCTTCTTGTAGTGCCTCTCCACTACTGGTGGTTGGCGGTCAGCTCTCCATACTCCTCTCTTTTCCTTTCCAAGCACATGAGCTGTTCTACGCTGGTCACTCCCACCCATTCCCTGATGTGGCGGAGCCACGATGTCCTCCGTCTGCCAGCACGTCTTTTCCCCTCTACCTTGCCCATTACGACGACCTGAAGGAGTCAGTATTGTTCGTGTCTAAGCACATGTCCCAAGAAACTTATTTATTTCTTGTCAAGGTTAGTTTTTGGGAGCATTTCGTGCGTCATTGAACTTTCTCGTTCGTGACTCTGTGGACCCAGCTTATCCTGAGCATTCTCCGGAAACACCACATTTTAAATATCAGCACCGCTCGTAAATGAATCCGAACCTTGAACGGCACCTCTTTCAATCTATGGCGATTTGATAATTGACGACCCGAATGGCCGAGACGGCAGTGACTCTGCCTACGATGCCAAGGGTCCCGGGTTCGAGTCCCGGTGGGGGGCAAATATTTTTTTGATGAGAACGGATGTTTGTACCCTAGACATGGTTGATTATCTATCTAAGTATAATATTTATCCATATAAGTATGTGTATCGTTGTCTAGTACCCAAGATACAGGGAATCCTAGTTTGGGGCTAGATCAATGTTATTTTTTTATGGACGTGGCATGTCCGTGACATGCCTTTCCACGCCAATGCCATTACATGCCAATGCCATAGACTTCACGTCGATTGTCAAGTAACGTCACCTGAGTGGGCACAGCTCCTTACATGGCGACACGCATTTTCCCTCATGGCGTGATCAAGGCACAGTTTGGTGGGCGGATATTTTAACAACCTATGCGGTGTAGAGGTCGCAGTTCTGGCTCACAAGCGTGAGATCCCGAGTTCGAATCCCGACCGGGGAGGGACGTCACTATTTCTCGTTACCAGAACACAGCAATGGCGTGCATGGAACTTTTTGCTGGTAGGTCAAGTCTAACAATAAAAAATAAACTTTGAAAAATGAACTGTATTACGCCAGGTTAAACACGCACTGCCTATCCTAAATTTAAAAAAAATGTACAAGACTTTTTATATTTTTTCATTGAAAGACGTCTTTCTGATTGATTTCCATAAAAAACAAACAAAGCACAGTTTTTTTATGGAACCATATTTTTATTGATATGTTCGTGTATAATGTTTAGGGCTCCGTACCTCGAATGCGCCAAACGGGACCTCTGCTGACCGTCTGTGTGTCCGTCAGCGCGCTGTATCTCAAAATCTGTAATAGGCAGAGAATTGAAATTTTATTTCTAATGCCACTTTAATAACAACAACACGTCTTTTAAAAAATTAAGGATGAAAGACGTGATTTTTTGCATATTTTTCTTGCAAAATGGTGCAAAAAATCACCAACCCTTCGCTTTTTATCTCCAAATTTTTTTTCCAAATTCCAAATGTCTTTATTACTGTAGATATTTACATATAATTAGCAATCGTCATTTTTTGCCTCTTCTCTACATTGGACCACTGTGGGAGAAGATTGGGGGAAGAAACTCCCACAGATTGATTTTTCGATCTCTTTTAAACATTGCTTGTGCTTAACTAATACATATTTTATAACATCATTTTATCATAATTAATAAGTAGGAATAAATAATTACAAAACTATTTACAGCAAGGTCTGTGTTGAGCCAGATTAATCCCATACAGTCCCGTCATTTAAGTAATCTTGAAAATTGTAATAACCCTTTTTCGACAAAGTCGCTTTAACATGGTTTTTAGGGTTCCGTACCCGAAGGGTTCCAAACGGGACCCTATTACTAAGACTTCGCTGTCCCTCCGTCCGTCCGTCCGTCTGTCACCAGGCTGTATCTCAAGAACCTAGCTAGCTAGAGAGTTGAAATTTTGACAGATTATGTATTTCTGTTGCCGCTATAACAACAAATACTAAAAAACAGGATAAAAGAAATATTTAAGGGGGCTCCCATACAACAATTCTTTCAATACCACATACAAACTTATGGATGCACCTGGTTACGTACATGGAGTGTGAAAGTAACCGCACCAATAACTTTGTAAACAATATTTTGCTGTGTAAAATCCAAACTATTCACTCCACACCATCGCTTCCATTGAACGGTGGTACGGAACCCTTCGTGCGCGATTTAGACTCGCACTTGACCGGTTTTTTTAAATTGCTCAGATGGCAATTTCAAGATCTCCAGAGGTATTTTAGAAATTTCGAGAGGTATCTTGTTGTAGTAGAGAATGATTGACCCTTGAAAGAATTATGTCGATAACCCCTGTCGATATCCGAACGCCGCCATAGGTGTGTAACCCCGTGGCCACATTTCATAGGTTGTAACTCCGCGCACTGCGACCGCACGTCGCGGCAGCACTTGCTAGCATTACTACAAGTGCACGCGGCGGCGGGCGATAAGACGCGATACTACACGCGATGAATTTCACGAATAATAAATGTGCAATTCCACTGAAAGCGAATGTTTAAGAACGTGCTGCTTTTTACGGTGGTAATTGCTCTTGTTTATGGACGGTAATGGTGCTGTTTCTTTTCTAGTTTCGCTTTTGTCGGGACAACAATTCAATTTGTTTAGTTTTGTCTTCTAGTATTTAATCGCACATCAAAAATACTGATTTGCACACCAAAAAAGGATCAACAAAATATGTTTTATAGTAGTTTATGTGACTGCTTCATAATGGAGGGCACTAATACTCGAGAGTGTGTTTATGAAACGAGCCGAAGGCGAGTTTAATAATAATATCACTCGAGAGTTTTTATGCCTAATTATGTACAGTTACATACACTAGTTTATCTACACACATATCATAAGCTCTCTTTGATGTGTTCAGGAACCGCATGTTTGACCGGCATTGTGGCTCTGCAGTTGTTTAGCTTGTTCTGTAGTACCAACGTGCCGCAGGCGGGCGTCGGCGTTCGAAATTTGAATGTCAGTACCAACTTCACAGACAAACTAGGGGCAGCACGCAGCCGGGCGTCGGCGTTCGAAATTTGAATGTCAGTACCAACTTCACAGACAAACTAGGGGCAGCACGCAGGCGGGCGTCGGCGTTCGAAATTTGAATGTCAGTACCAACTTCACAGACAAACTAGGGGCAGCACGCAGGCGGGCGTCGGCGTTCGAAATTTGAATGTCATAATATGCAGAAAAATTACACATTATGGTCATAATGTGTAATTTTTCAGATAAGAAATGAGTTTTTACCAAGTAGTTTAACGTTATGCTGATCTTAACGTGCGGTTTTTCTACGCAGTAAAGAGGGTTTATGATACGTGTGTAGATAAAATATTTAATGAGTACTTAAGTTTATGTTTTAAGTATTTGTTGTTGTTCTTACATGTTCGCTTCGCTCACCCCCTTTACTCTCCAGTCTCCACCTAAGCTACCGCAGCAAATATAAGGGATATTTGCTGTGCAAATCAGTATTTTTTATGTGCAGTTTAATATTTCCCTTAATCTTTGACGTTAGCCTAGTGTAAAGTTATCCCAAAATGCTCAGAATTATCACTTTAGCATTCGCAATATCCAGCAAACTCTTAATATTGCTCTGCTGGACACACATTATGCCTTACAGCTAGACTAAGTAAAATTAAGTGCCAAGTCTCTGAAACTATTAACGAAATAGCCTCGCACCGCGGCCTCCGGTCGCTCCGACATTTATCAACTCTACGAGTATATTACGGCGGCTCTAGACATAATAACCAATATATTATCAACTCTACGAGTATATTACGGCGGCTCTAGACATAATAACCAATATATTGTGCTGGAAAAGAGAATTTTCAATTTTAAGCGTCTCACGGGACGCGAACTTACGTCTGCTATTAAAATAAAATATGGGCCCGTCCTCCAGTCGTCACGTCGGCACCATCCATCACAGGGCCCCTTTCTATTTCGATCGTAAGGTATCGATGCAGCGCGAATTTTTGAAAAATGTAAAAAGGTCAGCTTGTAGTCACGTGCGCGCCATTTATTATACTCGTATTGTGCCGGGGTACTGCAGTTTTTGGGAATATTTGGAGACTTGTGGGGGAAGTTGTGTGCTGTGAATAATTATATTAGTGAAGAATGTAGTTGTCGGGATCGGTGACACCTCAGACAATAAACGTATGGCTTGTGAATGAATGTGATATTCATACTCGCACAAGCAAGCCAATGATCATATATATATATTTTAATCTTATTTATTTTATAAGCCATACATCTTATGATTAAGTCAGCTTAAAAATAATTAACAAAGTTACAGTGCTTACAGTATTACTTTAACAAAAGAAAATAACATTAAATAAATCTAAAATTGGTTAGTTACATAAGTATTTTGTAGTGTTCCCATCTGAGATTCAAAGAGGTTATCAAGAAACTTAAGAATCTGTTACTATACTCGACAGTGAACTCTGAGCTTAGAATTCATGGAAAAGGAACAGAAGATCCCCCTCAGAGCACCGAGTTTCTTCGAGGAGGTCCAGCCTTGGTTGTTCATTTATTTTACACTCGAGAACTAAGTGAAGGAGGTCCTCCTCCCTCTCACATCGGGTACAATTAGGGTCGTCTCTTTTATTCATAATGAAACTAAATTTGTTAAGTGGGATGTGGTAAGTTCGGGTTCGGAAGCAAAGAACTAGTTCTCTTCTGTTGAAGCTTCGTGAGGCAAACCAAGGTACGCGAGGTGGTTCGTCTACAACGGTTCGGTAGTAGCACATTATCGATATGTAGCCACATTTATTTTACCAGCTCATATGTGTTTTGGAGAGATAGCTTTTTTCCTCGCCAGGGTTCTGCTGGCCAGGTCGCATAGACGCCTGTAGCAGATTTTTCCAATGGGCGCCGCAACGCAGCGTTGTGGCCTGGAGCATTACCACAACTTTTAGTTTAGGATCCTACAACAACATCACCATGGCAACCATTTCCATTCCAACACTCCATAATGTGCTTTATGTTGCCTGACTAGACTTGTTTTAAGACGGTCACGGTAATTTTACGGATGAATATATCCATATTATTAGTTGTGTTATCCTACCGAGTGAAATATTGAGAGATTTCCCATACCATATATATAACTGCCATCATTCTAGCCCATCCCCTCCTTGTTCCAGGATATCATCGTCCACCAAATGCTCGTCGTCCCCGCACCGGCGCCGGCGCACGGCCGAGGACTGCGCGGCGCCGGGCGGGTTCTGCGCGGCGCTGCAGCGGGAGCAGCCGCCGGCGCCGCCCGCGCTGCTGCGGCGGCTTGGGCAGAAGGAGCCCACGGGCGTGGGGAAGGTGAGTTGACGTGATGAAGAGAAAAACTGACATCTGGGGGGTTACCACAATCTTTTTCCGATTCAAATTAGGTTCAAAACAAGAACATCACCATGGCAACCATTTTCATTCCAATTTCGTTCCGTTTATTTACCTAATACCAAGACTTGTTTTAAGACGGACACGGTAATTTTGCGGATAAAATTATATTCCTAATCTGAATCGGCATAAGACGTTGTGGTACTCCCCTATACTTGACAAGAGTGCAAGGCCGAAGGTCGTGTGCTACAAAAACTACATTAAAAAAAAACCGGTCAAGTGCAAGTCTAAATCGCGCACGAAGGGTTCCGTACCACCGTTCAATGGAAGCGATGGTGTGGAGTGAATAGTTCGGATTTTACACATCAAAATATTGGTTACAAAGTTATTGGTGCGGTTACTTTCACACTCCATGTACGTAACCAGGTGCATCCATAAGTTTGTATGTGGTATTGAAAGAATTGTTGTATGGGAGCTCCCTTAAATATTTCTTTTATCCTGTTTTTTAGTATTTGTTGTTATAGCGGCAACATAAATACATAATCTGTGAAAATTTCAACTCTCTAGCTAGCTAGGTTCTTGAGATACAGCCTGGTGACAGACGGACGGACGGACGGACGGACGGACAGCGGAGTCTTAGTAATAGGTAAACGCTGGTAAAACCAAGTGTATCAAATTCTCACTTCCAAATGTCAGGCAAGTTGAGACCAGTTTGGTGTTAGACAACAGCACGTTAGAATTGGTAAATGATACGAAGTTTCTTGGAATAACCATTGATAGCAAATTGCAATGGGGACCCCACATAGATAAATTGGCTGGTAAATTAAGTTCAGCGGCTTACGCTGTTAGGAACATCAGACAAAGCACGGATGTGGCTACATCTAGGCTAGTATATTTTAGTTACTTTCATAGTGTGATGTCCTATGGTATCTTGTTGTGGGGGAAAGCAGCGGATATTCAAACTATTTTTATTTTACAGAAAAGAGCTATTCGAGCAATTTATAATTTAAAACGAACAGACTCATTAAGAGAGCTTTTTAAAGAAATTGACATACTAACAGTAGCTAGTCAATTTATTTTCGAAAATATAATGTATGTACGCAAGAACCTTACAACATTTTCCAAACTTAGCGACAGCTGTAATGTTAACCTAAGAAATAATCACAGACTATGTGCGCCCCGTTTTAGACTCGCGAAGGTTAACAATTCTTTCAAGGGTCAGTGCATTCTCTACTACAATAAGATACCTCTGGAGATTTTGAAATTGCCATTTGAGCAATTTAAAAAGCATGTTAAAGCGACTTTGTCGAAAAAGGGATATTACAATGTTCAAGATTACTTAAATGACAGGACTGTATGGGGTTAATCTGGCTCAACACAGACCTTGCTGTAAATAATTCTGTAATTATTTATTCCTGCTTATTAATCATAACAATTAAATTTTTCATATTTGTATTAGTTAAGCACAACCTATTTTTAAAAGAGATCTAAAAATAAATCTGTGGGAGTTTCTACGCCCTTTTTCTCCCACAGTGGTCCAATGTAGAGAATAGGCAAAAAATGACGTTTGCTAAGTATATGTAAATATTTACAGTAATAAAGTACTTTGACTATTGACTATTGACTATTGACTATTGGGTCCCGTTTGGAACCCTTCGGGTACGGAACCCTAAAAAATGTGGGGCCGAGAGCCGAGTAAAACGCCACGAATGTGAGTCTCAGGTCTGAGGCTATAGAACATACGCAACAAATCCCACCTTATACCAAAAGAGTTCGAGGCCAAATTAAATATTTTCCGTAAACCTGCGCAACATTTGTATGAGGAATGCAGCTAGACGCACGCTCTACGGGCGACGCTTATCACGGGAAGGACCTTGCTAATTGGTTTCCACCTAATGAGACGACTGATTATCTCCCTCTAATGAACTGTTGCTAACGAATCGCACTCGGAAAGGGCCCTTAGCTGTAACTTCGGTGTTTACAAGCGTTTAAGCGGGATTTGAGTTTATTTTTCACTTCAGACGGAATAAAGCTTAATGAGAATATTTATGTTGTAATTTGGGAAGTGAATTTAATTCCGTTGCATATCTAAGTTACACGTTTCTATCCTTGAAAATGGAAGAGATTCTAAACTAAAAGTAGAAATTAAATCTTTTCCACAACCTCAAGAATTAGGAATTCTTATGTGACCAATTATTACTTATATCCACAACTTGCCGTATTTTGAAAACATGACTATTATTTATATTTGTCACCGGAAGATAGTCAAAACCGTTAGTTGAAAAACTAACGCGGTAGATGATCAACTATCGAGAGATAGTAAACCAGACCGACGGGTTTAGAATTTACGATTCTTTTGTTCTTACAAGTCAACCTAACATATAGACTATTCGGGGGCTTCGCTACGCTCGCCCCCTCTAGTCTTCACCTAAGCTACTGCAGTATTTACCCTGGTATTTCGTTTGCAATTCAAGTTTAAATCAGTTCACTATTTAACGGTTTTAACCGTTAGTTGATCAACTTCCGCGTCATATAGTAAGCAGTACGTGCAATTCAAGTTTAAACCAGTTTACTATTTAACGGTTTTAACCGTTAGTTGATCAACTACCGCGTCATATAGTAAGCAGTACGGTACAGTTTACTATCTATCGATAGTTGACCAACTTACGAGAAAAAAAACGTTAGTTTATCAACTAACGGTTTTGACTATCTTACGGCGACATATTCATTACTGACAAGAAGGTCATAGAAAATCCGAAGGGTTGTCACATAAGATTTGCATTAAACAAACGCACAGGCAACAGAACGAATCAACGAAAACACTCGTTATTGTGCCGAAAAAGACAACGCTAATGAAAAGTGCTAAATATAAAAACCCGGAGCCAGTTGAAAGGCTTTTAGGGTTGTCCCAAAAATGTTTCGACAAAAAAGTTTTAAAATGGAATTGGCAAATCGCGACAGTAACAAAGTGGTCAGCACAATACCCGGCCGGGCATTCGGCGGAATACCCGGGTATCGGGACGGAGGCGTTTTAAAACGGCCATTGTTTACATTTACTCGGACTTTAGAACTGGGTAACAACAGACGTAATAGCCACATTAATTAGGCGTAGGCTAGACAAGTGGTACCGGCGTGGCCTGAAGTTCGATGTACCGGCGTGGCCTGAAGTTCGATGTGTACCGGCGTGGCCTGAAGTTCGATGTACCGGCGTGGCCTGAAGTTCGATGTACCGGCGTGGCCTGAAGTTCGATGTGTACGGAAACTGCAAAACGAACAACAAATCAATTAACTTTTACAAAAAATGTTGCTTCTGGGTCCACAACAGGATACCCTGTGTCATGGAGGCCAGAAATACCAATGGTCAGTGAAAGACTTGTCCCTTATCAAACAATATACTGGAGGTCATTTTTTTATGATCTATTCTTCTCTAAAGCATAATGGAAAAACCGGAAAAAGGTTGAGTTGTTGCAAAGCTATAGAGAATACAATCTCTGTTTTTTTTACCTTGACCAAGACCTAGGTAAGACACCATGCTCGTTTCTTCGTTAATGGACCAAAAGCATAATTTTACACTACCGGCTCCTACATGCGACGCGCCGCGTGCGTCCACTTTGTCTACCTAGTAACACTTTAACACTCAAAATTATGGTTTTCATTTTAACCCTTGCACACCGCGATGGTACCACGTTGGCTTGCGTCCAGGGCTCTGGATAATTTGATAAAAACCCAACGCCCGACGCGCTGAATGGGTTATTCCGCAGTCAAACCATTTGCCAACCAAGAAAGGATAAAATGTAGAAAACGAAAGATTCGGTGATGCGGTAGCCCTTCTCAACGCAAAATTGACTATTGAAGGTCGAGCTATGTAAAATCATTGGTACCAAAATGAGAAAACTATTTCGAGATACTTTATTTGATCTCAACGGCGTAGTATGTTCAAATTCCCTTCGCCATTAAGTTGGCTGTTCTGTAAAACTGACAAGTATCAACAGTTTTTCTGTCACTCAATAACTCAGATGGAACATAAATAAATATTGATATGATAGTTTTTAGATTTATAATCGGAAACAACCAGCCTCAAGTACACCCGTTTAAAAAGTGTGAGCAAGTGACGTCACGAGAGTTGATATTTTAAAAATATATTTTTATAAATATGGATATAAATCTATTACCCCAAAATATTCAAATGAGTTTCCTAAAATAGCCTAAAATTTCACAAAATTTAATAAAAAGTACTACTTTTTTTTAGCATGGCCCATCGTGTCTTGGAAAAGGCGTCTCGCTATGTTTATTAGATTGTTTATGAGGCTACTTATGTTATTGCATTCATGCACTGCATGCGCCAAATCAAAAAGGCTGAAAGCATATAGCAAACTTTTGTTCCTGTTTTAGCCAAACCTTTACTAATTAACGAAATATTTTTATTATTATTGGGATCATTTGGGAATACACCCACTAGAATGCTCCGTCCATGGTAACTACACTATTAACACAACCAGATTTGAACTTTATGAACGAGAACTTAAGCGTGGTAATAAATTAGCACTTTCGACCAAACAAAGTTGGTACCTATACTAGTTTATTAAGTTAGCGCCTTTAGAAGTGTTTTTGTTTGGCTTATCGTTTCATAAAGTAGTTATTGGTTTTCAATGTGTACTAGCGAAGTATTAAAGTGAAATTGGAACATAATAAGCTATTAGTTGGGAAATAAAATAACCGCGGCTCATATATATTGTAATATTGCTTATTTTTATGTAATAACTTTTTAATTCCTATTGTGGGATGGAAGTTTCCATTTCTCGGTTTCGTACCTTTATTTATATATTGGATCTGCAATATACAACGTGTCAGTGAATAAACGCATATCCTAGTACACCCCACTTATTTTTTAATAATGAAAAATATTAAGAAAAAAAATGCCCTATATTGTAGAAAATATTTGAGATTTAAGTTGTAGTGTCATTTCTGACAAGTTCCCAACTCTGTTGTGCGCGCGTACAACACTTCTCTGCCCGCGAGTTCAATCAAATTATCTATCATACTTTTACAGGCTTTGGACTGCTGGACTTGACCGCTCTAAGTACACCGACACAGCTTGATTGACACTGTCATTACATTGTGCAAGTAAATTTCATTTCATTTCATTTCACAAATTTCCACATTTTTGTATCGAAATGAAATCGCGTGGCACATCCCACAATGCGCTCGCGCACCAGTGCGGTGACGGACTACACAAAACAAGGAAAGACATCCCCGCACCCCTCACCCCAACCCCTTCCCCTTCCGTGATTTGCAATCGCTCACTCGATCGATGTTTCCGTCGACGCGACCGGCACGCAGAGGCTGTCTCTTTTTTTCCATACGGATGAAGAAAGTAAGCGTATCTATGAATGTATCCTTTCGTTTTGCTTAGTGAAGAAAACGAAATCAGGTTTCATGTTGGTCGGTGACCACCTGTGTGAGCTTCTATTCAGCGTGAGTAGAGTATAGGCAGGGGTCAGTAAAACTGGACGGTCGCGCCTAAGTTAGCTTAGCAATATAAAGCAACAACAATAACTTTTTTTCTTAAAACATATGACCTATATTTAAAGTCAGGGAATTCGAATCTGCTCATGATTGTGAATAAACTAGTTTCTCTTCCCTTTAGTTACCAACGCCCTACGTTCCTAAACACAATTTAACTGAATATATTCCACTTAGTTATGTAGGAGCTTCATAATCCCCCAACTCGTAAATGAGTGTTCTTTCGAGAGCAACTTAACAAACCTTGGATACCTCAATTCCGACGGTATCCTCATTTCAATGGTTTGTTGGAATGCCCTCTATCACCATGGTAACGGGGGGGAAATTATTTCACTGAGAATGGGATTCATCTTGACCCAAATTTCGTTCTTTATTTGTATACAGAAAAACGTTGCGGAGGCTACGTTGGTTCAGGGAGTGGAGAGAAGAGAAATGTTGGGTTGTCGTCTTATCACTGAGTTTCAGCTTTCTGTGCAGCTTTTGTATAGGAGGGTTTGCGAAGTTTCTTTTTAATCCAATTATCTGTTCATGTATACGTTCTATTTTTATTTTACATTATAAAGTTTTATCGAACGTTCAAAAAAAAAACAGGATCGTAGCAAGTGGAGGTCTCCCGGAAGAGGGATAAGCCTCTTACGGGAAAAAGGCATGAGCATATGTATAATTTCATAATTTAAAAATTTCCTTAATGCACACAACTCATATAAAGAAACGAGTTACATGAAAATAGTGTACAAAGGCGAGCTTATCTCTAGAGATATCTTCCAGAAAACCAGATTAAGAAGGGGAAGGATATATATATGTAATAATAAATACTTACACGCATACTACCTACAGCTCTAATGAGAGAGGTAATGTTTCTTCACGACTTTTAAATATATTCAAAGTGAGACTGTCCCTAATGGTGCAGTGCATTCCACAACCGAATGGCCCGGAGTCAAAACCCATGTTTACAGGGCGCGGTGTTACGCTGGAGTTGTGAGCATGGAAACTCCGTGAGTTCTTGCCTGCTGGAAAAAAGTAAATGAAAACTGCCTCGTAGGAAGGTTGGACAGCGTGGATTCCGTGAAATGTTGTAGAGGAAATTGAAGATCTGAGAGAAGAGAAGAGGCAACCAGTACAACTCCTTGCGATGTATGTATATATGTATGACGAAAACACCTTGCCTTCTTCGGCTTTAGGAAATAAATGTGTTGTAATTCCAGATTGGACCTGGTGCCCAAAATGAGGACATATGAAATATCTTTTATTATTCATAACTTCTTTACTGCACACAAATAATACATAGATAACAAGAGCTTATCTCTAATAAGAGAGCTTCCAGCAAACCAAATTAGGATGAGAAATGTCGATTGCTGAGCAGGGGTATATTTCGTGAGTCATTGACACTATATCATATCGGATCAGTTAACTTTGAAGCACTGAAGGAAGCCAATCCTCCAAAATGCAACTGTCAAACATAAATCGTCCGCCCAACATGCAACTGTCAAACATAAATCGTCCGCCCAACATCTTAACCGCGGAAAAAAGAACAAAATAATACGCCACAAAAAGAGTAACGTGTCGGAAAATCTTCGGTAATCCTATGTCAAAACAATCTCTCGCTTTATTGGACCTTAATGCTATTGTCGGACAGGCCAAGTTGCCCTCTCCTGATCAATTTGTATCGCCCAATAAGAGGGCTTGGTAGTGCCCAGGGGATTAAACTACTTATTGATTATTGGACCCTTTTTTGTTACAGCCCTTACGGTCGGATGATTTATTGGATGCGAAATTGGTGTGTGTATTGATATGTCTTATAGCCCTAGTTATTGTGATAGCTACTGCTAGATAAACATGTAATAAAGTAAGTACATTGACCCCGCTAAGACAATGCATGCGATTTGACGTTTGCCGCCCAAAGTCACCATGTTATTGCATTTTTTTCTCAGCATAAATTTTGGCATATGTTTTACTTTTGTGCTTAAATTATTTGTACATAAATTTAACATAATAATACCTTGGACCTTGGACACTATTTACACACATTGATCTAGCCCCAAACTAGGATTCCCTGTATCTTGGGTACTAGACAACGATACACATACTTATATAGATAAATGTTATAGTGAGATAGATAAACAACCATGACTAGATTACAAACATCCTTTCTCATCAAACAAATATTGGCCCCCACCGGGACTCGAACCCGGGACCCTTGGTTTCGTAGGCAGGGTCACTGCCGACTCGGCCATTCGGGTCGTCAATAATAATACTTGTGATATATCCGTAGATACACAAACCATAATTCACGACCTCTGTGATGAGCCAGAGGTCCCGGGTTTGCATCCCAGCTGGGGAGAACGGAAACAAACCCAGGTCTTGGATGTTTACATGTTTGTGATGTCGCAGTTTCTGGTTCCCAAGACTCAGGGTATAAGGATACCCTGAGTCTTGGGAACCTTACCTTGGGAACATACAAGGGTATGCGGCTAGAAGCAATGTATGTGCCTGTATGTAAATGTTATGTTACAATTTATCTAAGGCATAAGCCTTCAGCGTAATCTGGTCAAAACTGTCCCCAACAGCGCTATCGGACAGAAAATGGCGGCAAAACTCCAAGAAACAATACCATTTGTTTCATGTCACAAAAACAACGACACCAGCAGCAGTGCTGAGCCGGTTATCACCTCATAATAATTAGGACTGGAAGCACCTCCGGAATGAAACTCCCTACAGAAATTATTGTGTTAATGCGAGTAACGAATCTAATAAAAAAACACAAATCCAGATACTTTACATCACAACAAACACATTACATAATACCTTCGATTCGTCGCATTTCTCATTTGGTCAACTTCCTACATTTCTCAGAACAACTACTTCGCAAAATGACCAATTCGCGAAACGTAACTCTAAATATTTTTCTAAGCGAAAATATGCCTTCTTCATTCTAAAGCCTCCTTGCTTATCACTAATAATCCATGCCGCTGCCTCGCGCCAACGCTTTTTGCCGCGAGCGTATAATATAAACGTTATAAGGTTATCTCGCTCACTACAAAGTAAATATAACGCGACAGAGCTATTTGCATACCGAATGCCTCTGAGTAATCCCGGATAGTAGAACCTTTTACCTAACTGAGCTCTTAATCTTATGGCAAACATTTTATCACCAAAGAGGCCAATAACGAAGAAGTTTCTTGACTGTTGCTGGAACTGTTTATTATATATGTCATCGTAAAATAGCCAAAACCGTTAGTTGACAAACTAACGTATTCGTTGATCAAATATCGACAGATAGTAAAATAGACCGACAGGGTTTAGAATTAATTTTTCTTTTGTTCTTACATGTCAACCTAACACAAAGACTGATCGGGGGCTTCGCTGCGCTCGCCTTCTCTAGTCTTCACCTAAGCTACCGCAGTGTTTGCCCTGGTATTTCGTTTGTAATTCAAGTTTAAACCAGTTAACTATTTAACGGTTTTGACCGTTAGTTTATCAACTAACGCGTCAAAAGCAGTACGCTACAGTTTACTATCTGTCGATAGTTGAAACAAAAAAAAAATTAGTTTATCAACTTACGGTTTTGACAATCTTACGGTGACATATATAAGGGAACCGAAGGGCTGAATTTTGCAGCACATCTAGACTAGAGATTCGGAATCTGGACTAGAAACACATGAACTAATCTACAGTTTTAAACCCTACCCCTTTTCATGACAAAACTACCCATAAATCCACATGACAACATCATTTGTGAACAACTCGTACTTAAAATTAAATCTTTATGGTTTTCACCGCAATATTAGGCCTCGGCGTAGTTTGAAAGGAGTTATAATTAAATTTTGAGCACAAAGCACAAACATGTATCACATCTACGTAGATACATTCTATGAGCTTATAGAATAGAGCATGTTAAGTACATATTAAGCTTCAGGGCATGTGCTGGTTAGGAAACATTATGGCTTCAAATATTTAACTGTCGTACAACTCCAAGGAATATCAGGCTAGATAGCTACAAAACATTTACGATGAATAAACGGTTGATATGGATATTATTGTAGGTTTAGAAGGTTCACTTTGATCACTGATTGATTATAAAATAGCAATGAAAAAAAAGTCCAAATACAATTGTACTGTCAGTTGCTATCAAAACGCCAAAATAGTCCTACAAACCTCATACAAGCTACCTCGAATTTGCAATATCTGTTTGCAACAATGATGTCCAGATACATATGAGCGATACCACGATTCTGAAGGTAATTAAACGAAACTTGCTTGTCATCTCGATTGTACTCCCTGTTTAGTTGGGGGTAAGGATGAGATTGCCCCAAATTGTTCAAAGAAGACAGTAGGGCTTTTCCTAACTCAACCTCTTTGCTTAGCCAAAAACTTCCATAATTAAAAAATGCATTGCAGAATAGCTGAGCTTAAATGACAAACACTACACCATGCATGTTGGTCTGTAAGGAATATAATTAGTTGATCAGTTTATTCCGTAACTGAGCAACCAAATCGTTGGTCTATTAGGAATTAAATCGTTGGTCAGTCAGAAATGAAGTAATTTTATGAGTGTCTTGCACCGTCTCCACGGAGGAGTCGCAATACGCGCTTTATGCCGCGGGGCTCTTATTCACACATGTCATCCACAGGTATCACTCACACAAACGCATTTTTCAGCTTAAACCAAAAGCATAAATACTAGGTGCTGGGTGATTGTAGGCTGATTGATAGATTTTTTGAATGGAACATTGACTTTTAATCCCAACTCATCCAACATTTAACGCTGGGGATATTTTTGATAAATATGCGACTACTTGGGAATAACCTGCAGGTCTGGACAAAGGTGACTGTTTGTGTCCAGGTGTAGACAATGGCTCGTCCTTAGCCGACGTTTACAGTATTAGCTTCAAACGTGCCCACTTAGCTCTAGTCTGTACTCTGGCATTGTCTAGATTTTGGATACAAATATGGTTACTTAATTAGAAAGTTACAGTTGTTTTAGCACGGAATGTATCTGAACGCTATGTTCATTATAATGATTTGTAATAATTGCGCCAAATGTTGGCTCTGAATGAAAAATGACTCTCTCACCCCACCGCCTTACCCTATTTTTGTCATTTGAACTTTCGTTCAGAGAGAAAGCTATTTGTTGCGGCCTTCTACCTAGCGTCGCAACACCGCCATCGTAATGGCGACCGTTGAATCGGATATGACCCAGGACGATTATATCTATCTATCTTCTATTTTCTCTTATATTATGTATACTTATAACAATGATTCGCTGTACTTTAGTCTTACTAAAGCCCTAAAATGATCTGTTTTTATAATTCCTATTTTAGTCTTACTAAAGCCCTAAAATGATTTGTTTTTATAATTCCTATTTGGTTTTATTCTCCACAGTTCAGAGGAGGTTTTGATAAATATAAAATTACGAAAAACGCTCTCTTTCGCTAGATGGCGTTAGTAGCCTTAGATCACTCATTTAATTTATTTACTATATTCAACCTCTTTGTTGGTAGCGGAACGAATGTTTGACAAAGCGATGCATAAAGTTTGTCAGCAAAGAGTTTCGTTAATTTGAGGTCTAATGCGCATTCAATTCAACAACGGGCCGATAATGTCGATATGGATTTCAGAAACCTATGAAGGTGCATCTAAAATGATAAACTAAAAGTTTTATGACGGTGAACAATAAAAATACGAAAAACGCGTTGCAAAGCCGCGCCACGGGCAGCTGGTTCTAATTAATGAATGTTAATTAACAATCCTGTAATCTTTATACGATGCCTTTAATTTATAAAAATAATATGTTCAGAACCAATTTTATGTAAATATATCGGAAATCCATCAGGCATAAAGTGGTTTATTATTGACAGAGCACTCATTATTGAGATACTCACAGAAATAACTTTTCTAATACCGTCCTGCACGTGTTCCCTGGGTGGTGCTAACGTACCGTAATCGATATCTCTAAAAAAAAAACCTCTAAACTTCTCACCGAAGTGGATGTTTTGCGAAGTGGACCATTCGCATGGCGATCACTTTCGAGAATCGCCACGCGAATGAAACGCTTTTCTTAAAGTTTTAGTAAAGTTTTCTCTCTGATTCACCAGTATAAACTGGTGAATCAGAGAGAAACCGACTTGATCAGAACGTTTTGAAGTCTCCATACATTTTGGCCCGGGCGGTCAGCTGATTTGCATGGAGAACTGATCACTGATCGAGTTGCTGTCATAGTGAGAGTTGTCAGAATGACTCCCTTAACAACCCCTTACAATGTAACTACACCTTTCCGTTACAGCCTGTATAGGTATACAGTGCTTTTTGTGTAAACGAAAAACGCGTTTGTTGAGTGACACGAGTCAGCGATACGTGTGAGAGAGAGCTCTCATCCACACGCATTTTTCCGCTTAAGGGCTGAACAGGGGCCAATGGCATTGAGAATTAGACAAAGAAAACAAATGCCCGTCGCATCGCGTCGAAGCAGACTCCCGCGCAGAGCCCCGCGGGGCAGCCCGAGCTCCGAGACCAAGAAAATTGTAGAAAATATTACTAAACTCCTGTAATAATAACATTAAAAATAAAATAAAACAACAAAAAATAAAAACCTTTTTTTTACCTATTTTGCGTGTAAGTTTCATATAGGAAACTGATTTCGTCTCCGAGCGCTTTTTCATTTAGTTGAATAATAATGCATTGCGAAAAATATTTTTAAGTATATAATATTTAAGTATAACAGATATCCGGTAATTTTAAAAGTCCATTATTATCTCTAATAGACCTTTTATAGCATATATTATATATCCTGCATTTTTATATTGTCTAGTTTAGCCTAGAATGAAAGCTAAAGATGCATTTGTTTGGTCGCGCCCCCTGGCGCTGGCCATATTGAATCCCTTAACACGTTGAGCGCCAGTGTATCTTTAATGATACACCATAGGGTGCTTTGTCACAGGCCAGTGTATCCTTAATGATACACCACACTGCCCGACTTCGGAGGCCGGTGTATCCCACAATATACACCGTTTCATACATTTTAGAAGCGCATTCAAAAGCGTTGGCCCTGGAGAATGTGCCTGTGTTTTTGTGGTGTAAATATCTTAAAAAATCCTAAAAAATCCTGCACTAAAAATAAGCCTAGGAGGAGATACTCTGAAGCAAGTAGAAACATTCAGATACCTGGGAAGCACGATAACATCTCGTGGAGACCTAGACGCTGAGATCAACAGCAGAATCGGCGCTGCTTCAGCGACTTTCGGCAAGCTGGAACAGAGGTTGTTCCGTTCGCATGATATAAGTCGGACTACCAAGATCGCAGTGTACATGGCTACGGTGCTGCCAAATCTTCTATACTCAGCGGAGACATGGTGTTTGTACCGGAGGCACATCCGGACGTTGGATAGGTTTCACCTCAAGTGTCTTCGTAATATCTTGCATATCAAATGGACTGATCGCATTCGCAACACAGAGGTGCTACGCAGAGCGAATGTTGGCGGTATTGAAGCCTATCTGATACGGCGACAACTGCGCTGGTGCGGACACCTCTCCCGCATGCCCGACGAGAGGCTGGCTAAGCGCGTCTTTTATGCAGAGCTCCAAGAAGGCAAGCGCAAGCAAGGTGGCCAGTTTATACGCTTTAAAGACGTGTTAAAGAGGCTTATGAAGCGCTGCGACATAGACCCGGACACCTGGGAAGATCGTGCAGCCCAGCGACCAGAATGGAGGCATCTCGCACAAAAGAAGATTTTTGAATTCGAAGCACGGCGTCGCGCTGACCTGGACAAGAAGCGAGATGAAGCCACGGCTCGAACACCTGCAGCCATTAACTATAATTATGAGAACGGCACACTTAAATGTGCAACCTGTGGAAAAACGTTTAAAGCCAAGATTGGCTACGTCAGCCACATTCGGGCACACCAGCGACGCCCGCTATAGGTCTTTGGCAGTCGCCGTAGCCGTATCGGCTTGGAGGACATCATCATCTTAAAAAATAAAGAAAATATGGGGTTTTTCTTAAAAAAAAACTCCATATTGAATCCCTTAAATGAAGCTAACACTGTGCCTTCTCTAGGCAAAGAGCGTTGCTCTGAGTTGCGATTCCTGGGCCGTATCTCTCGTTAGACGGCGTTTGATGACATTAGCGGTCTACCAGTCCGGTCACGTCTGAGACGACTAGACCGACGACGGGAACAGCCGGGCTCTAGAGCTAGGTGATGGCAGCGTATTACAGATAACTATCAAGATTTCATGTAACGGTACTCTTGGAAGTAATAAATATTTGGCCCGAAACTTAAAGTTTTACGGGCACTCATGTCGTCACTGTCTCTCGCCTAATGATGATAATGTATTAATGTCCTCACCGAGACGCACGGGCTTTTACCCGGATACGAGTAAGATTGAGCCGTACTTCACCACGCTGGCTCAGTGTCGGTTGATGGAGGGGTGTCCGGCTAGTGGAATGCTGCCCTATTAGGACTTCTGATCGGCTTTACGACTACTACCACCGACTAGCGAAAGCAGCGGGGAACTACAGTTTAACGTGTCATCCGAAAATCGGAAGCGTCTGAAACAAATGCCACATAGAAACGGACACCCATCCAGTACCCGTCTCAGCCAGATGTTGCGACCCGCAAGATTGTTTCCGATGTGCGAATAACGCTAAGTCAAGGGCTTCTCTCGCTTAAGTGGGACTCTATTTGAGCTACAGTCTATGCTTTTGCTTGTGCCATAATTTTCTGTTTCACTACATTACAGGACTCCATGAGACAGGTTAATCCAAGTGGGGAGCCCGCAAGAAACTGTATGTATTGTTCACCCTAATTTTAATCAATGATGAAAAACCAGTGACACTATCGTGTTCTGTGTTGTATCATCACAATCACTCAAAATGGTTACATCACCAATAAATAATTCACGAAACACCTATTGACGAATCGTAAATGTCACTCGATTGTATGAAGGGCGGAGCGGCTGGGCGCCTCCTGCACTGGGCCGGTTAATCAATTATCCGCTTGTTTTCATTCCGATGATCAGCAGATTTGCGTTCCTCTCGCCACTCAGTTTCATAACGACGCGGGTTATTCCTAACTCAGTTAATTCATTACCTATTTGTTTTTAATTCAGTTAAATACATTGCTTCAAGCCCCACGATATCTATGAGCCCCACACTAGGATATCATGTTTCATGGTCACCAGAAGCAGCGACGTCACATACGTATACACATCCAAGCCCTGGCGACAATAATAATACTAATATTTCATAGAAATATTAGTCTTATTATTTATTTATTTATTTTTCAAATTTCATAAGTTCAACATTACAGAAAATAATTATAATGCGTTGTACATACACCGAACAAGATAGCATTGATAACATATATAATAAGAAATTAAATTACAAATTATTCATTTCACTTCAATCAGTATGTCAACATAATATTAAATTCAAATTACAATAAGTCAAATTACAAATAAGACAACACAATTTAAACATAGTCAATTAATTCTAAATGTCAGCTATAAAATTAAACTTCAATTTAAATATTTCAAATTACAAATTCAACACAGTCCCACATTCATCTCGCAAAACCTTCCACATTCTCGCACAATATGTCTCCATGCATCACCAAACAGATCAGTCAGAGGTGCCGCAGCCAACAGAGCGTTGAGACTGTCCCGCACCCTCACCAGCGGAGACTGCTGGCGCGCCACCGTGCGGTGCGTGCCGCCCGCTAATAGCTGCCGGTGCCTGCGCGCGCGGGTATATTTGTCGGGCACGAATAGCGCGCATACCGTACCGACAAACGCGACGCAGTCACTGTCGCCTCGCAACAATCTACACACAGTCAGAAGTTGTTCGGTGTTACGTCTGTCCTCGAGTGATGTATTATACTTAGACCCCACACTATAGATATGTTTAAAGTAGTGCCCATTCTTTTTCACTTATTGAGGTCACAAGCTCACAATCGATGTTATCAAAGAGTATATACCTGTATAAGAGTCTTGAAATCGTATGGTACATTTTATTTTATTTTATTACATCAACAAAAAAAAAAAAAAAAAAACATAATGGTGACTTTGGATAATAACCGATAAATGTAGCCCATTAATATCCCACTGAGGGGCACAGGAATTTACTCGACTACTATCTGCCAAGTAACATAGACAAAGAGGTCATTCATACTATAAACAACCTTCACCAAAATCCAATAAATGTATCGGAAATTCTGTCGCTTACATCGGGAGAGTCCAGTTTTCAGCGATAAACAAATAAAACAAAATATCTAAGAAAATGGGCATACCAATAATTTCTTGTGTGGGTACTTCTTTTTTTTATATTTTTATTTATTATTTATTAATACAGATTAATGCACAACATTACAGACTATGTCCAAGTCGTAAATACAAAAATAACATATATACCCTTCCATTGAAACCAGATTGAAAAATAACAAATTATGGTATCGTACATGTCAGTTCAAATAATGTCAACAATAATAATAATAATTCAATAATAAAATGTCAATACAGTCATTTGGAATTTAAAATAATCAGTTCGTTAAATAATCAATTTAAAATAAATCGACATGTTTCATTATTTCTTGATAAAAAAGGCAATAGAAATACAACCTCTGTGAAAATTTCAGCTCTCACATTAATCTGGTAGAGCCCGGTGACATACGGTCAGACGGACGGACGGACAGCGGAGGCTTAGAAATAGGGTCCCGTTTGGCACCTTTCGGATACGAAACCCTAATTATTATTTTATATATATATATATATATATATATATATATATATATATATATATTACTTATATTACTATATATATATATATATAGTAATACCTTGGACACTATTTACACACATTGATCTAGCCCTAAACTAGGATTCCCTGTATCTTGGGTTCTAGACAACGATACACATACTTATATAGATAAATATTATACTTAGATACATAAACAACCATGACTAGGGTACAAACATCCGTTCACATCAAACAAATTTGCCCCCATCGGGACTCGAACCCGGGACCCTTGGCTTCGTAGGCAGGGTCACTGCCGACTCGGCCATTCGGGTCGTCAATTTATTTGTGTCACTCAGGAATCGCCCGCATCACTCTCCAGCCTGTCAGTATTCATTTCGATTATATTTTCATCGGCGCCGGAGCCTCCCTCAGTAATTCCCTATTTAACCCTTCAGTCAACACAATCGGTTCTTACAAGCCCCACCAAATGAAAATAATTTCCATTTTCCCAGCCTTTATTGCAAAATTGATATTCACACTTTTGTGGAAGGTAAGATAAGTATTCATTTTGTTATATGATTTGACTTTTGATGTTATTAAAGTATTATGATAGCATTAGACAAGATTTGACCGAAAGAAGTGGAAGGCTGTAATTAAAGCCCTTTGCTAACCATGGAGTTAAAGGACCCAAGAAGAGGAGGAAGAGATTAGATTAGTTAATATCGTCCCGAAGCATATCGAGCAATTCGCTAATGGACAACTATACGCATTTGGACCAATCCGAAGATAGAAACGTGAGTTACGTCCGACATGACAAGCTTCTTCCCCGGTGTACCTATGTAGAAGAATAAACTAACAGAGCAACATAACTTAATATTTTTAACAACGATTAAACAAATAACAGGTACCTACATAATTTAAAATCCAGTGCGAAATTGTAAAAAATAATAATGTTGAAACAGATTTTACGATAACTTCGGGAGACTTTTTAATCGAGTTAAAATAATCAAACAACGTTTACAAGTTAGTAAATGCAAGCTGACACTCATTCATGCCCATCAATCTAGATTAAATAAATATATTTTTCACACCTTTCATTCGGAAAAGTAAGTTTTGCTCCACGACGAGAGGGACCAAAACGCTACTTTTCTGTTTAAACTTCTTTTTTAATTTATTCATTGGCATGTAGCATTTACGCAATTGCCAATTGAACACAGATTAAAATAATCGAATGTAATTATGAAATTACATTACAATCGATGGCGATGACGTAGTCGATTAAAAACGAACATATTTTAAGTTTTAACTTTAACAACGTTATATGAATATTAATGAATTTTTCGTATTTTTTTTTACTGATATCAAAACTATCGATACTGTTATTGTGTTATAATGAATATTGATATTCGAATCCATTGTAATATTCGATTCGATTATTTTTAAACATTAGTAAAAGTAGACAGGAATATTTTATCTGTCCTTCTATCCATCACAATCCGCCATTATAAAAAAAAGTTTTGTTTTCGTAGTTAGATTACTGTAAAAGTGGCGAAAGTATAATTCAAAGTATAGTTATTCCATTATTATTAGAGCATTTTATTAAAATGTTCCTCATAGTCGGTGTAAAAAGTTGTTTGTGTCACTCAGGAGCAAAAATATTTTCGTCATGGGCGTTAACGCTTGAATCCTTCGTTACGCTCAGGATTCTTACTTAGAATCCCTCGCTACGCTCTGGATTCAATGAACTGCCCTCGCCGAATATTCATCATTTTGCTCCCTCAAGACACAAATAACTATTGCATAACTTTCTATTTACAAAAGGCTGTTTTGGTCTGATGCGTCGCCTTAATATTCCTTGGAAATAAAGGTTCAGGATTACAAAAAGGTTTTTACCTACATCCATTTCTTATACCGTACACAGAATAGTGAAATATGTAGAGAGGTATCACATGCTCGGTTTCGTGGGCAAGTCCCCGGAGAGCTCTCCTAGCAATTTTTACAATTTTGTTAATGTACTCTACCAAGTTGGTTTATGGCCCGACTGCTCTTGCGGACAGCCGTGCGGCGGGTCGTTTGTATTCGAACTTCGCGTTGTTTTCATGTAATATTGCTGGGTTAATATTATTTCACAGGGTTATATGGTGTAATACTAAGCATTCTCTAAAGGGTTTTTTTGGCCCGTACGGTAACTACGGAGGCCCTCTCAATGTAGAAAATCGCGCTTAGAAACAATGTTACCTAGCTTGTGGCATAAGAGTTAATAATATTTTATGTTTCTTTAAATTTGTAACTACTCTGACGAGCAATGAAAATGTTCTAGTGACATAGCACCAAATTACTCCTAAACGGGAAAGGCTAGCTTAATGACGCCGTCTGCAATATTGAAGTACATTTAACAGCGCATCAGAATACTACCAATTAAAATCGTAAACTCAAAAACTCAAACTCAAAAGTACTTTATTACTGTAGATATTTACATATACTTAGCAAACGTCATTTTTTGCCTCTTCTCTACATTGGACCACTGTGGGAGAAGAAGGGCGTAGAAACTCCCACATATTGATTTTTAGATCTCTTTTAAAATAGGTTGTGCTTAACTAATACAATTATGATTTATTATTATTTAATAAGCTGGAATAAATAATTACAAAATTATTAACAGCAAGGTCTGTGTTGAGCCAGATTAACCCCATACAGTCCTGTCATTTAAGTAATCTTGAACATTGTAATATCCCTTTTTCGACAAACTCGCTTTAACCTGCTTTTTAAATTGCTCAAATGGCAATTTCAAAATCTCCAGAGGTATCTTATTGTAGTAGAGAATGCACTGACCCTTGAAAGAATAGCTAACCTTCGCGAGTCTAAAACGGGGCGCACATAGACTGTGATTATTTCTTAGGTAAATATTACAGCTATCGCTAAGTTTGGAAAATGTTGTAAGGTTCTTGCGTACATACATTATATTTTCGAAAATAAATTGACTAGCTACTGTTAGTATGTCAATTTCTTTAAAAAGCTCTCCTAAGGAGTCTGTTCGTTTTAAATTATAAATTGCTCGAATAGCTCTTTTCTGTAAAATAAAAATAGTTTGAATATCCGCTGCTTTCCCCCACAACAAGATACCATAGGACATCACACTATGAAAGTAACTAAAATATACTAGCCTAGATGTAGCCACATCCGTGCTTTGTCTGATGTTCCTAACAGCGTAAGCCGCAGAACTTAATTTACCAGCCAATTTATCTATGTGGGGTCCCCATAGATAAATTGGCTGGCGTAAATATTGTGTTCAAATTTCAATTCTTTGTATTAGGAGATATTAGGGCGTTTGTCGGCATTTTGTGGGTGGAACTTTTTCATTGCTCGTCAGTGTATTTACTTGCCAACATCGGTTGCTGATTTGACCAGACCAAGTTAATGTTTTACTCCTCCTTAAATATTTCCCATTTATTCACCTAATTGGCAACTTGACAAGATGTACAAGACAAGAAGGTACTTTTTAGGGTTCCATAACCGAAGAGGTAGAGATCATTTCACAGAATGTGTATTTCTGTTGCCGCTACGGAAACAAATAATGAACTACACGAGATTTCATGAAGCAGTGGGGTACCCTATACAAAAGAAGTGTTTTGTTTTAAAAACCCCTGCAAAATAACAAATCATATCATGATTCAATGATTGTAGATTTCGCGACTTATCTATGTTTGTGGTGGCGCAATTAGTCAAATATCGCTCGCGCTCTAAGTTCTGGGTTCGAATCCACGCTCGGAAATAGTATTATTTTCTTTTTGTTTTATTATATTTTTTGTACGATGGTACCTTTCGTGTGCGAGTCCGACCTGCACTTGACCGTTTTTATGGTTCCGTAACCGAAGGGTGCCAAACGGGACCCTATTACTAAGACTCCGCTGTCCGTCTGTCTGTCTGTCTGTCCATTTGTCACCAGGCTATATCTCATGAACAGTGATAGTTAGACAGTTGAAATTTTCACAGATGTTGTATTTCTGTTGCCGCTATAACAAAAAATACTATAAAACAGAATAAAATAAAAATTTAAAGGGGCTCCCATACAACAAACGTGTTTTTTTTCTCGTTTTTGCTCGATATTGATAACGGCAACAGGTAAACGCTTGAAATATTCACAGAATATCTAGTTATATATTCACTTTAAAAATAAATAGTTAAATTAAAATAAAACAAATATTTAAGGGGAGCTCCCCTACAACAGACGTGATTTCTTTGCCGTTTTTATAGATAATGGTACGGAACCCTTCGTGCGCGAGTCCAACTCGCACTTGCCCGTTTTTTTATGAACTGTCGAAACTTGATTTATTTTGAAGCCAGAAGTCTTATTTACACAGAATTATATCTATAAAATATAACTGCGAAAAATATGTTTTTCGCAGCAATTGTATGCAATTCTGATATCGAAGAGCCTTTTTAAGACGATTTTTTAGGATTTTTTAGATTTGTCTGACAATCCCATCCAATAGCCAATTGATCCCATCCCAGGGCAGAGTGTGTTCCCGAACTCCGTTCTCTCAGGGTGCGTTCCGTGCCCGGCTTCCGTCACCGTGTCCGTTCCGTGACTCGCAACCGTTCATTCAATTAACTCAATAAATAAGTAGCGAGTCAACGACGCTCATGTAATAACCATTACAATAATCGTATATTTAGTGATATACAGTGTTTTTCAACGCAAATTGTTATTAGTGCTACCAACGAAGGTTCTACAAAAGGCAGTTTTTTCTCGTCGTTCTTTTGTTTCGCGTAACCTCTGGTTAAAGGAACTGGAGCGCGATTCCCGTTTTAATATTTCTGTGTCGTCTATCTTTTATTCGTATTTTAATATTTTTTGGGTCAGCAGCCGCGGAATATCTTAGGTTGAGGTCAGACTAGTGCGTTTATGACTTACTGTTACGGTATCGATACTAGTCTCCATTTTTGAGTCGTATCGGTTTGTCAGGCGAACTTGTTATTAAAGATGCAAAAAAAATAATACGTCAAGTGTCCGGCAGGATTTTCGCTCCTACAGATAACTATTTTTATTGTACAGATTGTATCTGTTTGCCTCCGTACGGTATTTTTACCAGGTTTACCATAGACAAAACTATAGTGTAAAGCTAACCTAACCCAGTCGCTGCATTGGAAAAAAAAGTTCTTGCCTTTTCAAATCATAGTGTAACGTCTTTTCACATGCAGCGTGCTAGATGCACATTGGCACCGACGTTAACGTTTATTATAGATAAGTCTTTTAATTGAACCTTAGTTGACCCCCTTTCTCTTCCTTTGGCCCACTTGAACATCACAGGTCCGTCCATTTCAATGTGCAACGGTCTTTATGGTCGGAACTTCCGCATCGCTGCGGCCGGGCCGTGCCAGTTCGCAACAATATGGCGAACGAAGCAAGGCAAGTGGTGGGAAAATTGAGGCCATAATGCACAGTATATCTATCTCTCTCATCTAGAAAATATCGCCATCACTCTCAAATTCGTGGTGTGAAGTATAAACATAAACATTTATATTCAGGCACATTCATTGCTTCTGATTCATTGAAACAGCGACATCAGACACATGTAAAAATCCAAGACCTGGGGGTTTTCTTTTTCTTTATCCTCAGCCGGGGATCGACCCCGGGACCTCTCGCATGGTAGGCAGAGCCAATACCACAGCGCCATAGATGTTGAATGTTTGCTTACTTCAAATTGAAGTTTGACCAATCTGTAGCCTTATCCTCTAATTTTGACATTAAGGCATCTCAATCGCTTTCGAATAATTGACCAATCAGCCCATCGCTTGGCTATGTCACAGTCATTCGTTTCATCTTTACCCCTTATTAACCCTTCAACACCTGGACCTGGTCATAAGGCATAGCGATTTTGAACCTTGGTAGCCTTGGTAGTTAAATTCAAAACCTATAACAGGAAAATATCTTCTTTAAAAGATCCCCGAAACCCAGAGGTTAAGGAGGGAGATTTGATAAGTCCCTTGCTCTCGCTGTAAAAGAAGTTTAGATCCACCCTCTAAGCTCTCACTCGAGAACAAACTGCTCATCTATAAGATCATTTTCAAGCCTACCTGGACATAAGCCATAGAACTTTGTCGTTCTGCCAACTCGAACATTGAGATTCTCCAACGGCTTCAAAACAAAGTGATTCGCGCCATTTCATCTGCACCCCGGTTCACAAGGAGCATTGAAAGAGCCGTAAAGGAAGACATCGAAAGAAAAAAATTAAATGTCGTCTTGTATATCATGCAAACCCACTTGCCCAAGATCTGCTGGTGCTGAACACAGACGGCGAAGTTGTACGGCTGAAGAAGCAAACAAACTGTCATTCGCATAAAGCATTTAACGAGGCCGCATCGCTGGATGAAGGCCTCTACATGCCATACAAGACAGATCAGCTGATAAAGGCCAATGAACTGCTTGCAGATAGTAACAAAAAGGAGAAAAAAATATTTAGGTTGAGCGGGTTAGTCAGGCTTAGCATTGTATTAAGTGCTCGCTCTCGTGGCGCGGATTCACAATGCATTTTTGGTATTCATACTATCCGGCAAAATACGCATCGTGCCTGGGATTAACGAAACTCTTTGCATAATAACTCTATACACCGCTCAGCTGTCCAAACTAAAGTCTACTACCATAATCTAATAATATTATTACTCTATATCCACTACTATATAAAATAATGCAAAGAGTATCGTTAATCTAAATCCGCAGTCAACGCCATCTATTGGAAAAAGCTGAACTTTCCATACAAAAGATTCAGTGAGACTATCGCACGTTTCATAGATAGATTTTTTTGGTTCTAAACATGAAGCACTCAATACATTCGTTAACGAGCTAAGTGTGACAGTACATTGATAATTAATAATGTAGAAAAAAAGCTGTGGAATTCCAAAATTATTTTCCGATTCTGTAAATCTTCTGAGCTTGGGACAGTATAGGCTGCCATCCTGTGACTATGGAGGCCTACTGTGGAAGAACACGAATAAGTTAGTTATTTTTCTAAAGTATAAGTAAAGCGCGTCCATGGACTAGTGTTCACACGCTCGCCTTTCAGGGAGATGCGGGTTCAAATCTGGGTTGTGCCCATGTACCAATGCGATAAGTAATTTCTCTTAAGTACAATGTACGGACGTTTTAGCGGTGATGGAAGATATCATGAGGAAAACTTCATTTCTCCACAGCTGCAGCGATCGGCTAGCCCCCATACACGCAAAATGGAGTATTGAATAAGTGGCCACACGTGGGCACAACTAGGCCTCACAGAAAGTGTAATTTTCAGCCAAATTTGACTTTTTAGTATTAGAAGTTCTTTAAATTTGACGTCCGAGTTAGTGTCAAAGCCCCCGAAATGAAGAATATAATTTTAAGATTTGGAATCAAAACCTACTAAAACATACTGTATGTAGTATGTGACTAAGTTTTTGACGTGATAACGTCTTATAAATCGATGAACGCCAGCTGCACGCACGAAAAAGTGTCACTTTCCATTGTCACGTTCCGCCTGAGCCGAGCGTGCAAGCGAGAGCGCGGTACAAGCGATAGAGAGGCACGATCGGCCTAAGCGTTTCTTATGACGTTATCACGTAAAATTATCGTCACTAAAGTAAGGTAGGTTGTATATTGTAAGGTAGGTTGTATATTGTAAACGGGCCTCTTTAGAGTGGGTGTTCACTTGGACACTGTCACGTTATATGTAGTTTTAAAAAGAAAGAGGATTGGATGTGGAAGTCAATGTGACAGACTTGACCGTAGGCTTCGGCCAGTGACTGAGCTACATTATAGTGAGGATTAGATTAATGGCTATCGAGCCAGTTGTGGATCCCTTTTGTAAAAAGTGTATATAACTAAAAGATCAAATAAAACAGAACAGTAACAACAAACCAGTCCAGTGTTATGATTTATAATTATCAATTAAGCACTACCGACTTTACAGACAACAAATGTTTTAACTTGTTTGTGACAAATAAGCAAAAATGTACAATGTTTCGAACTAACAGCGTGATGGATTATGGCTCAATATTATTCGAATGCAGATGAAGGCCTGTGCCCCTCGATGGGGATATTAATTTATTTATAGAACTGAAAGTGAGTATTCCCCCCTGTATTGATTCGTCTTTTTCCCGTCTCAGCGAAGAGTAATTGTATGCCGTTCTTTTATTGTCAGGCGGCCCCGAGCTGAACTGGAATAATTTGCAGGCCGCTTTAAGCAGCAACGGGTATTCTCTTTTACCGGACCGAATGCAGAGTACCCACTCAAATTAAGTGCTACCTAAAATGCCTTGAGACATAGTACATACTTTGAAAATACAGGGAAGAAGAAGTCATACATTTATGATCATAGAAGTGGGGCGACTAGGTAAGCAAATTTTTCACACGAAGACACTCGGCATATCAGAATAAATGGCAGTTTTATCGATTTCAGAGGCGGCGTTAAATGAAAGTAGTTTGAAAATGTGGCAACCGGACTGTTTGATTTCAAACTGACAATTTAGTTCGTTAGTCGGTTTTGACGCCTTCAGAATCTGGATCATTGCCCCACTAACATGTGTCACAGAAGACAGTTATGAAAATGTTGCGAGCAAAGTTTGCGGTTGTTTTATTAGTTCCGTTTTGTTCCGTCGAGTGGCGTGAACCCGACCTGCGAAGTTCATTGGCCGGGCTGTGCCACATAAGACCTTTCAGTTAGGTCCTAAGACGACCAACCCCAACCTCCGTGTCCCGTTAATCTATTGTTTATTGATCGTATTATGGGATATTGGCTTTCTATAAACTTTGGTAGGATTCACTGTATCTTGGGTTTTAGAAAAAACATGCTTAAATAGATAAATATTATACTAAGATAGATAAACAACCATGACTAGGGTACAAACATCCGTTCTCATTAAACAAATATTTGCCCCCACCGGGACTCGTACCCGGGACCTTTGGCTTCGTAGGCAGGGACACTGCCGACTCAACATTCGGTTCCATCCATTGTATACGGGTTAGAATTACGATAGCGGTCATTGGCCCGACTGCTAGTGCGAACCGAATACGTAAAGGTCGGTACCATGGTAACGGTCGGTAACCAAGCTAGTGGTCGGTAACCATGGTAACTATCGGGGACCGCCACCATGACAAGCTAAACGACAGTAATTTAGAACGTTGCACTAACTATCGCTAAGTCAATCTCAAGCATACTATGGTAGACAGGAGTCAACGCCCGCTATTGCCCGAAAAGACGATAGTTTTATAAGATTTATCAAAGGTATATCTGCGCAATAACTGCGCAAATGCTGCGATGAGCTTACCCTCCGTCACGAAAACTGGTTAAACGTGGGCGAAACTGAGCCTCTACCATCGTTAATAGGAAATTACGTGATGCTACGTTTGTTTGTGTACATTTATTGAAGATAATGTTTTTAGCGTAGCTAAAAGCTGTTTATGAATAGAACTGTTTAAAAATGAAATATAAGGAAGAGAGGTAGACCTCTAGATTGTTAAGCAGACGAAATAAAAGCGACTACAAACAACGAATGGCTAGAGATAACCCAAGATAGAGAAAATGAAGTCGTTGGAGGAGGGCTTCACCCGCAGAGGGATCCTATATAAAATCAAGAATCTCAATTTTAATTTTAAATGAGTATATAAGTATAATTGCTATATTTTTTTACTTTTTTTCAATTAATTTATATTTAAATCAAATCTGTATGATTTTTAGGAGTGAATAAAGGCTTATTGTCATTTATGTCATTTATCACATTTGTTTACATACGCTATTCATTGAAGTATTATTTTCTTTTCCCTTAGAGCTATATATATTGACTCAACCTCGGATCGGTAATCCAGTACGGGCATTACTCCATATCAAACCTAAAATTTATAGAGATTTCATAAAATTTGTTGCATCGTTTAAATCGATCATAAAATTATAAAATATCGAATTGTTATCACAATGTTAACCCCAACACCCCCATCAAACAGCTGGTATGCCTTGTTTTTATGACAATCATCGCCACTCAACTGTTTTGACGTAAAAAATGGCCCGCGAATTTCAAACTTATGGCTTGGTAATTAAGTTAAATTCCTTTGTAGCCTTATTAGGCCACAAAATAGCTGAGTGGATAGAAAGGGTGAATTATGTACTGCAGACAAATGATAGCGAAATCTCACTGAGATTTATCGAGGGTCATACAAAATGAGTCGCACAGGTTCTAAGCGGAGTCTCCAGAGGCACGGACTATTCGCTAGTTTATGAAACCACGCCACAATAAATTTAAATAAATTGTTGTTGAATGTGTTGTTTGTTGCGCGTTTTACTGCTCGCTAATACGCTTACTTATTACTTTGTTAGTAACAGTTTTCGTATGTGAATAGATAGTAGATTGTTATTAATGGGAGGCAAGTCATCAATTGCACCCGAGATATTTACGCGCACGAGCGAGAGAAGCGAGCGAGGGTGCTTATGGTTCGAGGGTGTAATTGATCAATTACATCCGAGTGCTTCCTACTCTACTTTTTAAAACTGATGCGAGGAAATATTTTTTTTACTCAACTGCTCAAAATGTGCCGAAAAATGGTCTTTGATGTGGCCCTGACAATGAATAGTAGAATAGGACAACAAAATCATTGTTACAGTCTTTACAAAATAAAAGACCCGGTGACAGAGTCCGTGTCACTGACGTAATAAGGTTGAATTTAGTTTGGGCCACCATGCCTTTTATTTTGTAAAGACTGAAGCTTGTTTGTTGTGGTTCTTTCACATGTCAACAGATGGCACTTCACTCATACGAACTAAACTCTTTGGCACTTCATGAGATGTCGTTAGAAACGTGCGTCATGCCGTCGCGTCGGTAAAAGCGTGCAAGGCTTGTCAATGGTCAATTGTGGAAGATGGCGAGCTCCTCCGGGGGTAGTTCAAAACATTCTTAATATAAAAACTGTGCAATTATTTTTATTTCCTCGCAGTAGTCATGAGCACTTTGTAATATCTCTGCAAAATGTAATAAATGGACTCGTCTCATAGAGGGTATCTCAAACTCACTCGTCCATCTATTGCTTACTTTCCAGCCTTTACAACTATATACTATTTTCGTTACAAATATATCTCCAGCAAATTTTTCAAAAACATTTTCACACCTTTCATTCGGAAAAGTAAGTTTTGCTCCACGAAGAGAGGGAGCAAAATGCTACTTTTCTGTTCAAGCTACTTTTTTAATTTATTCATTTGCATGCAGCATTTACGCATTGTGCCAATTGAATACAGATTAAAATAATAGAATTTAATTATGAAATTACATTACAAGCGACAGCTATGACGTAGTCGATTAAAAACGAACATGGTTCAAGTTTTAACTTTAACAAAGTTATATCAAAATTTATGATTTTGTCGTAATATTTAAAAAAATGTCATAATAAATTATAATATGTTTTACTGAAATCAAAACTATCGATGACTGTTATTGTGATATAATGAATATTGATATCCGAAACCAATGTAATATTCGATTCAATTATTTGTACACATAGTAAAGTATAGTAAAAGTACACAGGAATATTTTATCTGTGGTGACCTTTCCCTAATCCTTCACAATCCGTCATTATATAAAAAATGTGTACGTTGTTCGATTACTGTAAAAGTGGTAAAAGTATAATTCAAATTTAATTTTTTTAGAGCATTTTAAATTTTCCTCATAGTCGGTGTGAAAAGTTGTATGTGTCACTCAGGAGCAAAATTATTTTCGTCATGGGCGTTAACGCTTGAATCTTAGAATCCTTCGCTACGCTCAGGATTCTATCGTAGAATCCTTCCCTTCACTCTGGATTCAATGTACCGCCCTCGCCGTAAATACATCATTTTGGTCCCTTGTGATACAAATAACTATTTCGTAGCTTGTGCTACGCAATAGTTTTTTCTTTTTTTTCATCTTGCTATTCTTGCTGGCCAGAGCGATAGTTTTAAAAAGAAAAACCAACTTAGTGTGTCACTTTTATTCTTGCCGCAAAACACAAGGAAAGTGTCCTCGTTCGATTTTTAAATGTATGTTCCTCCCAAGGCTACAAAATCGCATTTACCTCCCGCATATAGAGTTAAATACAACTTGTTTTCAGAGCATTAGTGACGTTAAACAAATAAACAGGCTTCTTATCTTGTTAAATATAATTGTAATTATTTTTTCCGCCTTCTAACCTCAAAATAGCACCTTCGCCGCTTGGGTTTTGGGTTCTCACGCGGAAAATTTCTATTCGTAACTCGTTCTACTCTCAACGAACCTCGCTACAACCCTCGCCTTCGGATCGTGCTGTAAACTTCTCGGTTCGTAAATATAAGCCTTTGCGAACTAGTGGGAAATTTACTATTACGGCATGAGAAGTGGTCAATACGGGATGCGGTCAAATTAAGAACTTGTCTATAGGAGAAGTGGTAGAAATGAAAACTTGTCTTAATGGCAACTTGTCGCCTTGGCACAAAAATTAAAAGCTCACGAAATGGGAAGTGGTCATGGTGGTGGAAGACTATTAAGTCTTAAAGGAAATACTAATTGTGCTGCTCTGGTACCCTTCATTAGAAACACATACATCAATATGAATTCCCAGTACGCAAATACAACACGAATCTACCTCTGCGGCGCTGCCGTGCGAGGCTGCCACCCAAGCGAGAGGAACCAGGTTCTAATCCCTCCTGGGGAGAAAAAATCCTTGGGTCTTCGATGTTTTTATTTGTATGGCGTCGCTGTTTCTGGTTCCCACGTCACAAGTTATCCTAGTGTGGGGCCAGAAGCAATGTATGTATGTGCCTGTATGGAGGTATAAATGTTTGTTTATATTAACCCCGCCACGACTCACCCGTGTGGTATGAAACTGAGCCGCCTCAGTTCCTCTGGCTAGTTGCCCGAACTCCCGCACAATAGCTACCTCTCAACTACAAACGGCAGTTGTATTCAGCAATAAAGCATGTGGAGACTCACTCCCTCACTCCACATGAGGAGACGTAGATCAACTAGTGAACTAGATAGGCCCATCGGTCTCTCAACTCACATTTATTGCAATTAGGAAATAATAATAATGCTCTTTTACAAATCTAACTAATGGAGAAAAGTAAAAAATAAATCAAATTTGGTCAACTTCTTCAAATTTCCCTTTCAAGTGGTGATTCAAGGTGATGATTGGTGGTGGGCCAAGGGTCCCGGGTTCGAGTCCCGGTGGGGGCAAATATTTGTTTGACGAGAACAAATGTATGTACCCTAGTCATGGTTGTTTATCTATCTAAGTATAATATTTATCTATATAAGTATGTGTATCGTTGTCTAGTACCCAAGATACAGGGAATCCTAGTTTGGGGCTAGATCAATGTGTGTAAATAGTGTCCGAGGTATTATTATTATTATTATTATTCATGGCTGTACCTTGCACAGGAAAAGGAAACTCTATTAACTCTACTAGTGCTTCGGGAATATGCCCGTCAGAGAAGATAGCACCAAAAAACTCTGCGAGGATGTAATTTTTTCATTTTCGTAATTTTTTAAGCCATAATGTACAATATAAAATTATCTACTCTAATGACAATATTATAACAACGTTTTTATAAGTGCCAATAAGAAGAATCAAAATAACAATTTTACAAAAGAAATAAATTAAAAACAACCAAAAGTTGTGATGAACAATACTTCTGCTTAAAAACAATTTTAAAATAAAAAAAACGGCCAGTTGCGAGACGGACTCACGCATGATGATGGATTACGTACCATCGTGCAAGTGAACTAAAAAAGTTAAAATTACATACATACATAGGTACATATGCTCACACCTATTTCCCGGAAGACGGGTAGGCAGAGACCAAAGACATCCACCTGCTACGAAAAAAAAAATAAAAAAAATAAAAAAAAATGCTCGAATTAGGTTTTGATTCCAGTCCCTACAGTTTAAGGATCCGACGTAAAACCAATTGCGCCACCGACTACTATGAAGGGTGCCGCAAAATTGTGATGATATTAGACGAATGAAGACATATAAGTCTCTTGTATGTGGACTCCCTTTAATTTATAAAATCTCGAGTAATTCATTATTTGTTGCTGCCGCTGTGAAACTTTCAACTATCTACCGCTGACGGACAGACAGATTCACGTACGGACGGACAGCGGAGACATAGTAATAGGGTACGGAACCCCAGAAAACTATTAAAGCTTAAAATAATTTGTATTATTGGCTGTGTAATCTGTACCTTTGAATAATGCATAATGTCGATATTTGAATTAAACAGTTTTTAATGGAATAGAACGGAATTCGAGATAATGAGTTTTACATCAAGTATTTTTCCCATATCAGCTGACAGAGGTACGTTGGTTTTAGCATAGTTGTAATAGTGACATAACTAGATAAATAATTTTAGTGAATGGTTGGATTTTAAAGTCTACAAAGTAATGTATGGTGAATGAAAAAGCAGTCGGATTATTTGGTTCTATAATAATTAATTATAGTTTAATTTGACGGACCGGCTGTTATGAAACGGGATGGTAGTAAATATGTCTCATCGTATATCAATGTGCAAAGCTCGCAACAACACATTGTCACAACTGCACCGCGATAGATGAGCGAACTTATTAACTGCGAAAGTTTTTAGACAGAACCCGACCGTAAATCTTCTCCTGTGTGCGGAACCCCGTTTTATGGATGTAGAGCAGGATTGACGCACTTGGGACAAGCAAGGGTAGGACATTTAAACATTTTGTGCTTAAATATTAAGGGATTAAATATGGCCAGAAATGCATCTTTAGCTTCAATTCTAGGCTAAACTAGACAACATAAAAATGTAGGATAAATATATGTTATAAAAGGTCTATTATAGATAATAATGGACTTTTAAAATTACCGGATATCTGTTATATTTAATACTAAAAAATAATTTTCGCAATGCATTATTATTCAACTAAATGAACAAGCGCTCGGAGACGAAATCAGTTTCCTATGTGAAAGTTACACGCAAAAATAGGTAATAAAAAGGAAAATTTTTTGGTTGTTTTATTTTATTGTTAATGTTATCATTACAGGAGTTTAGTAATATTTTCTTTAATATTCTCGGTCTTGGAGCTCGGGCTGCCCCGCGGGGCTCTGCGCGGGAGCATGCGTCAGTCTGCTTCGACGCGATGCGACGGGTATTTGTTTTCTTTGTCTAATTCTCAATGCCATTGGCCTATCTATGTTCAGCCCTTAAGGGATAGTAGGGACAGCTATTACTATGGAACGGATTTGATCAGAGCAACTTTATTTTTTACTTTCCCTTACGTTTTCAGAGTTGCCAGCAAATTGGTATAGTATGGGCAGCTGATTTGTATGGTGGCTCATTTCGGACGGTCAGTACGGCGAAATCGGAAACTAAGAGATATTTTTAGGGTTCCGTACCTGAAGGGTTCCAAATGGGACCCTATTACTAAGACTTCGCTGTCCGTCCGTCCGTCCTTCCGACCGTCTGTCACCAGGCTGTATCTCAAGAACCTAGCTAGCTAGAGAGTTGAAATTTTCACGGATTATGTATTCCTGATGCCGCTATAACAACAAATACTAAAAAACAGGATAAAAGAAATATTTAAGGGGGCTCCCATACAACAATTCTTTCAATACCACATACAAACTTATGGATGCACCTGGTTACGTACATGGAGTGTGAAAGTAACCGCACCAATAACTTTGTAAACAATATTTTGCTGTGTAAAATCCAAACTATTCACTCCACACCATCGCTTCCATTGAACGGTGGTACGGAACCCTTCGTGCCCGATTTAGACTCGCACTTGACCGGTTTTTTTTTGTTGTTGTGACATCGATTTTGATAAAAAACAAAACTGCATCATTCGTTTTTTTTTATACTATTTTCCTAGCCAAGAAGCGAACTCGCAGATTCGGAAATAAAAAATCTTCCTGTATTATAATATCATTCGAAAGTGCTACTGACTGAAAATGTTTAATCTCTGGGAAGTGACTTCACAAGGCAGGTGTCAATTTTTTTTAAAAGATTCAAAGTCCATAAACTCCATACGAGTATGATACTTAAAAAATCCCTGCATTGTAACAGGTTTGAATGAGGGTTTTTTTTTCCAGAAAATATTCACTTATAACTGTTTCGCCATCCGACTTTGCTTCTCAGAAATAGATTCTTAACCTCTTGAATACCACCGGATTTAGCTAAATAAAATTTATTATAATATATAATTAATATATAATAATAAATAATTTATTATATGTAATAAAATTTCAAACCTATGTTTTAAATTTTATTACCATGACATAAGGCTAAAAATCGCGACCCGTCCTGACTACCCTCGGTTTTTGTGAGGTTAATAGCAACACTATTGGATAATGTAATAATCTAGGGAGACTTTTTTCTCAAATTCGGTGAGTTCGATTCCTTGCTAGGAAAATATGACGGAGTTTTGCTTGTTATGAAAATAGTTCCCAGCAACAATTATTTACATCTCATAAAGTTACCGATTTCGCCCTACTGACCGTTCGAAATGGGCCATCTTTTATAGTGAAGTGCGTGTTCAGAATAACTTAAATAATACACCTGATTATTACCCTTACTTCACAATTCACAATTTCTTTATTTGCATACAAAATTAAAAGCAAAATTACATTGAAGACAAAACAGTGCACAACGGCGTACTTATCTCTAAATAAGAGATCTCTTCCAGCAAACCGACTTAGAGAGTAAGAGGTAATTGTTGAACGGATTTACTGTTACTTACGGGGTAATTGTTACTTCAGTTTATTTGTTACTATCTGGATGTTTCGTAGTACATTTAGTCGCCGTCCAAGTCCAAAAAATATCTCATCCATAACATAACCATCTCTGGAGGAGCTGTGTAAGTTAGTTACTTAGTCATACCAATAAGCTGCAGAGATGCCGGCGGCACCGACAGTGCAAACTGACTAAATAGGACAACTTGTGCCAGTGTGGGCAACTTTGCTAATATTCGCCAAGCCGTACGTGGTATGTTCTTGACAGACAAAGCAATATCTTAACGCCGAAATAAAATAACCCGACTGTGTCAGAAGGGTATTTCAAGTATACATGTTCCTTGTACATATATGTACGGCCATTTCGATAGCAACAGCTACTAAAGTGCTAACGGACTTAAATTTGAGGTGTCGGTCGTCTCACTCAATACAGTATTCGACGACAAAGACGATCTCTGTGGCGTAGCGGTTGTGGCTCTGCCTACCATGCGAGAGGTCCCGGGTTCGATCCCCGGCTAAGGGTGAAAAAAAAAACAGGTCTTGGATGTTTTTATGAGTGTGACGTCGCTCTTTCTGGCTCTCACGACGCAGGGTATCCTAGTGTGGGGCCAGAAGCAATGTAAGTGCCTTTATGTAAATGTTTATGTTTATTTGACAAGGTAGTCCAATAAATCTAGAAACGTGTCCTAAGCTGAACCTGTTTCAATAAAAACGTTTGACAATATCAGAATTATGTATTTCCAGCAATTGTGTTTTATAAACTCAATTTTGTGTTAAAAAGACAGCATTTGATATTGAATCACAAGCTAGTATTTTATAGAACTCGTGAACAAATTACCTTTTTGACAGTTCCTAAAAAGTATCTATTTCGACTAGCAGTCAAATACCTTGTTGTGAAAGTACCAAGGACCACATATTTTTTGGAGTGCCTGAGAACGGCCAAGTGCGAGTTAGACTCGCCCACCGAGGGTTCCGCCCAAATCTCATTTTATATGAAGGAACTACAAATTTACAGCTTTCAGATTTTTTCCTTTATTCGTGCCGAATTCCATCATTCTAGGTCAACGGGAAGTACCCTAAAGGTTTTGATTCCGTTGTGAATATCAAGCAATTTCAGCAAAATTGTGACATACATTGTGTATGGCGGCAATATCTTTTGATTGCGTCGACCTATAAGTTTTATTATTGCACAACTTTATAAGGTTACAGATTTAAGTAATGGACATTAATTTAAACTTGATATATTTACGTGTTCCTGAGAAAAAGTGTCTTGACAGACATTCTATAACTTATATTCCTTAATTTCTTAACATGCGAAATTAACGAGTATTCTTAGTATTTTTAGAGCAGAAAACCACGTATCGAACAAAAAATGAAGATACAGGACCAGCCCTAAACCCAGCCTCCGCCAAGTTGATGGATGTTCGCGAACGTCGCCAAACTCACCGCCTGATACCGCCCATTCTTTGTCAATCTTCCCACTTTCGCTGAATACTCTCACGTCGCGAAACTCGCGCAAAAACAGAAAAAAAATACCACGTAATTGGAAACGTAAAGTTTCGCGCTCAAAATCGTTGTTTAGCAGTTCAGGCGTCACTTTAGGGTCAAATTGTTTGGGAACTTGTTTAATTTGCGACTGAATAAGTGTCTGGGCGTGTTTCGCAGTTCCCGCTTAGTCACGTAATGCCTCTTAAAACTTGTGCGAGTCAAACGGATTTAATGAATCGGAGACCATCGGGTACCTGCGGACCAGGGTGTGAGGGGAGCATTACTTGCCTCATTAGATGTTTGGCGGGAATACACGTGAACACAAATACTTGGTATCACATCTCTCAGTAGACGTTCTATCCGGATTATCGGGAAGCATATTGAGGTTTATCCCAAAATGCTGGTGACCATAGATATTATACAAGGTGACATTTAATCAGCTGACCATATTTTAGGGAATGAGAGTAACCATCATTAGAATAACTTTCCACAAGAAACATATGGTCGCAAATCATAAAAAGTTTTGGGTCTCCCATAGTAACTTGTAATCAGATCATCGGGGACTGAGAGACATTTTTTTTTCATTTGCGACCATATGTTTCTTGGGGAAAGTTGTTCATAATGATGGGTACTATCATTCCCCAAAATATGGTCAGCTAATTAAATTCCACTTTGTAGAGGTGTGATTCCCCAAGAGTTTACTACCACATTGGGGCTCTTATTGTGTATGTCTGATATCAGTCGCAATGCCATTGAAATTCGAAATCGACAATCACATCGCAAGAAAAGACAGCTGCTGAACAATAATCGTGTACTTATGATTGGATGTTTTTTTTATTTGACAGGTATTATTTCGATTGATGTGGACGACTTCTGTGGTGTTGCAGTCGAGGCTGTGCTTCCCAAGCGAGAAGTCCCGGGTACGCACCCCGGCTAGGGAGGAAGAAACACAGATCCCCAGGTCTTGGATGTGTACATGTTTGCGACGTCGTCGCTGTTTTTGGTTTCCACGACACAGAGTATCCTAGTCTGAAGCCAGGAGCAATTAATGTGTGTGACTGTATGTAAATTTTTGTTATGTTAGAAATGCATAATAATAAGGCTACAGGGCCATCGAAGTCATTCTCCATATCTGACAGGTATTGCGACTTGGCATTTTATTGCAATTTTCAAAAGCGATTTAGTTCATTCACATCCTCAAAAAACAGCCGCAATCCGTGTCCTTGAAAATTTGATTGCGATCTGTATTGATGGCAGAGAAGGGTATCGAGCTACAGATTTCGCACCTCCAGCCTCGATGTCGCTGAGAGGTACGATATTTGTCGGTCAGATAGCATTCAGGAAGTTAAATACAAGCTGTTGGTGTTTTCACAAACGCACCCCTCAAACCTATCTCGGCGTAATGAGGCACTTCATCGTTTTTGCAGCCAGTTCGAAATGTTCAAATGTAAAAAAACGCGTTTCTCGCGAGTGGCTATAAAAAGATTTGGTGGCAAATGTGATGGCAATGCGAGAACGCTCGCCGAAAATGCCGAAAGATTTGTGGATTGTCTTGCCTCGAGATAAAGATTGACCTGGCTTTTGCTGATAGTATATCCGATTATATTTGTCATCTTGGTGCTGATCGGAGGATCTTTGATGATTTCGTATGTGTAAAGAGTTGATTCGTTTTCGAATGAGGTGACCCAGTTTCGCAATCGCGTTGATGGATACGTTTAATTGAGTAAATTTCATCATATTGTGGAGGGGCTTTCTCTTATCGAGATAAGTTCTGTGCCACGAAAACTGGGCCATTGTGATGTGTAATGCCACTGCTTTGTCCACTGGGTTAGTTTGCTGGTTGCTCTGCTATTTAAAAGTTTAATACTTGGATTCGCCCCAATCAGCGTATCACGTACCCAGTGTTCGCCGCCGCTAATTGTCTAAAATAACAACAAACAGTTGATTACCTGTATCCATAATAATTGGTGAACTCAACTCATGAACAGCTTAACTTAGCGGTAATAATAGATGTCAAAACCGCTGGAAAACGGCGCAACAACAGGTCGCTTGACCAACTAGCCGGCCAAAGTACACGCAACTCTAATCCAATTTGTGGCAAGTTGTGGCAAGTTCAGCACAGTTGAGCCAAGTTGCAAGACTTACTGATTTAAATTTACAACTTCGCCCGCCGCCAGCGTTAGGCGCTGGGCTTGGTCCTCTGATTATAGTGATCGTATGGTATGTCCATTGCGTTTCTAGCCAACTGTCACTGTCTCTCAGGAAATGACTGAACCAGTCTGACATTTACGCGGCACTATATTTGAGTAACAATCTGTGTATTCGACCGTCTATTGTTGCAAAAGCGGTCATTGACTCCTGTCTACCACTGTAAGCTCGTGATTGGGTTAGCGATACTTACTTATCACCTGGAACGTTCGAAATTAGTGTCGTTTAGCTTATCGTGGTAGCGGTCGGGGATCGTTACCATGGTTACAGTCCGTTGCCATGGTTACCATGTATGATTTGGTTAGCAGTAGTGTCGGGTCAATGACCGCTATCGCCAGGCTAACTCTTATTTCCGAAAGCTCAAAACCACCGCATCTAGAAAAGCATCACTTCTTTGATGACAACGTCATCACTTGGTATATATAATATATACTTAGGTGTATGCATCTTTTGTTTTGTGCAATAAAGTATATTTAATATTCAATATATTCAATAAACAGCCCTTCGATACTTTCCTAAACCCCTGCGCTTTAACAGTATATTTTCTGTTACATCTTAATAGATTATATATTTTACAAACAATATTTATTACAGGGTTACATAATCCCGGTGCCCTCAGCAAACTTGCAATTTTAACGATCACCCTCAACTTTAAATCAGATTTCGCTTTCAGGATTTAATAGTGTTTAAGGGAGGAGTTCTTACTAGTTTAGATTGAGATGATAAATAGCTTGTATAGTACAATATTTTTTTTGAGGCTTTCACGCCAAACTAAAAACAGAATTTATTAATATTACCGACCATAAACTTGATGATGAAAATATCCCAATTCCATTTCCAAATGGGACGTCAACCGAAGAGATCCATCAAAGTCATGACTACTTCCACTTCTTTCCTAAACATCCTAAAAACTTTTACGAGCCATTGCGACTCCATTTCGTGTGTGGAAAATGGAGTCAGTTACCATTTGAGGTTATTATTATGTGAAGTGCGCTTTCAGTCTGAATGGATTAACCTCGCCGAAGGCTCTTCGTAGTTAGCTGAAGTACCTAATGACAACTATTGCATTGGTTTTGGCAGAATACCAGCGTTCCTCTTGAGATATAAGAAGATAGGAAGCGATCGCTAGTTCCAAGGTAATCACTAATCCGTCTCTTTGAATGTTAAAATTGACCCAAGATTTATTTATTCCTTAGTGTTTTAACACGCTTTTATTAGGTTCGCCTATAACAAAGGAAAGTAAGTGTTTAAACAAATCTTGAAAGTAAAATTTGATCCACTTCCATATTTCCGAATGAGCTAAAATTTGGAATAATTATGAAAGTTCGGTGACAATGCAATATTATGATACCATCGTGCTGATCTGATGATGGAGCCGGATGGTGGTCACAGGAACTCTGTAAAAAAATAACGCAATCCTACCGAGTTTGGTCTCTTTAGAATCATCTCGGTGAGTAGCTGATGGATTAGTGAAGGTATCGAGCTGATCTGATGATGGGACCTGAAGGTGGATAGTGGAACTTTTTGACGGCTACAAGTAAGCCCCTCGAGTTTGGACTCGTTTGATTTGTTTTAACGTGACAAACACATGCGTGTTTTTTAGTTTTTTAATCTACCTATTTTACTATGCATTTTTGGGTTCCTTTGTTTGTTTTAAAAACAGGCTATACGTGGGCGCAAGTGTGTCTCTGCCCCTGCATTATGTACATACATACATACATACACGTACGTAGCTGTAATGTTTACCCAAGAAATCACAGGCAAGTTGCTCCCCGGTTTAGACCCGCGAAGGTTAGCAGTTATTTCAAGGGTCAGTGCATTATCTACTAAAATAAGATTTTGTACCTCTGATTTTCTACCTCTGGAAATTTTGAAACTGAGCAATTTAAAAAGCATTTTACAGCGACTTAGTCGAAAAAATAATATAAAATAATACCTTGGACACTATTTACACACATTGATCTAGCTCCAAACTAGGATTCCCTGTATCTTGGGTACTAGACAACGATACACATACTTATATAGATAAATATTATACTTAGATAGATAAACAACCATGACTAGGGTACAAACATCCGATCTCATCAAACAAATATTTGCCCCCACCGGGACTCGAACCCGGGACCCTTGGCTCGTAGGCAGGGACACTGCCGACTCGGCCATTCGGGTCGTTGTAAAAGGGATATAACAATGTTCAAGATTACTTAAATGACGGGACTGTATGGGGTTAACCTGGCTCAACACAGACCTTGCTGTTAATAATTTTGTAATTGTTTTTTCCTGCTTATATAATAATAATTAATACTGTAATATTTGTATTAGTTTAGCACAACCAATTTTAAAAGAGATCTAAGAATCCATCTGTGGGAGTTTCTACGCCCTTCTTCTCCCACAGTGGTCCAATGTAGAGAAGAGGCAAAAAATGACGTTTGCTAAGTATATGTAAATATCTACAGTAATAAAGAACGTTGACTTCGACTTTGACTACGTTACATACATTCACAAAAATTAAAAAGAACTCGCTTTCTAACTTTCGGCTCTGTCATGGAAATTTTCTGTCATTTTGGAAGTACAGACCCCGCCCCGCGCTTGGTAAGGCTTAACACTTTTAACGCCAATTTTCGAAAAAGATTTTTTCTTATAGTTTTTTAGTCTGGGTGAGGTCACCGGTGACCTACATAGCATTTAACGTGTTAATGCTGATCATATTGCTCCACTGTATTTTGAGTTTTCTTTAAGTTAGTTTGTTTTCGATTGAATTTATTGATTGGGATGTTAATCAGTGAAAATTAGGTTAGTTTAATAAAGAATTATAAGTACTGTCTATGTGTAGAAGAGCGGAGCTCCCTGGTATAGATATTCCTAGACTTAAAAGGAAGCCCTATCTATGTAGCTCCGATTATTATTACTAATAATTTACGACTTACACTTCCATATTCAATCCGAAGCAGACAGACTTTGTTAAAAAAAACACCTCAACTCCTCTCGCATTTTTAGGGTTCCGTACCCGAAAGGTTCCAAACGGGACCCTATTACTAAGACTTCGCTGTCCGTCCGTCCGTCCGTCTGTCACCAGGCTGTATCTCAAGAACCTAGCTAGCTAGAGAGTTGAAATTTTCACAGATTATGTATTTCTGTTGCCGCTATAACAACAAATACTAAAAAACAGGATAAAAGAAATATTTAAGGGGGCTCCCATACAACAATTCTTTCAATACCACATACAAACTTATGGATGCACCTGGTTACGTACATGGAGTGTGAAAGTAACCTCACCAATAACTTTGTAAACAATATTTTGCTGTGTAAAATCCAAACTATTCACTCCACACCATCGCTTCCATTGAACGGTGGTACGGAACCCTTCGTGCGCGATTTAGATTCGCACTTGACCGGTTTTTTACGTTGCTAAGATTTGCTAATCCCAAAACATGCCGGTATACACGTTAATGGTTTTCAACATAGCTAACTAAATTACTAGAGAACAGAAATATAATCTTAATTAATTCAAGGTTTTAGTACGACTCAGCACATAGATAGCGGTACTTCGTGACATTCAAGGGGTCACTCTGTAATTCCCCTGAACTGGGAATTGGACGCATAAACTGTGGCGCATTTCAACAAAGCTACAATTTAGCTCTGTTTTATGTAAGTATGTTTCTATGACGACCTCTGCGGCGCTGCGGTAATAGCTCTGCTTACCATGCGAGAGGTCCCGGGCTCGATCCCCGGCTAGGGATAATAAAACAGGTCTTGGATGTTTATATGTGGTGTGATGTTTCTGGTTCCCACGACACGTGGTATCCTAGTGTGTTGCCAAAAGCAATTTATACAAATGTTATGTTATGTTATCTTGATTCTGTAGCCTTATTTTGTGTTTCTACATCAATTGCAATCATTCAAGTAAAATTAATTGTATACCAATCAGAACACGTTTTTTTTACAAGAGCTTTATTTTCTTTCAATGTGATAGATCGATTACAAATTTAAATGGCAATGCTTTGCGGCTAATACGAGGAATACAGGCTACTGTATCTCAGAGAGGTATTCGAATTCGGAACGTGATTGCAATTTTAAATACCAAACTGGCAATTTACTTCATTCAAAATCAATCAATCAAAAAATACACAAAAATAATCTGCAATGCAAAATGTCTTCAAAATGACAATTTGAAAGCGATCCGGATTGATGACAGAAAACAGAATCGAGCTACTGGCAAAATTGGTGAAAAACCACACACTTTCTTACCAATATTGCCAGATTCGACTTGTTAAACTGTAAATGGTGGCATTGCAAAATGGGTTACTTTAACCGGCCCAAGTTCTAAAGAATTGATAGTGGCAGCTTTCATCGTAAATTTATAAGGGCGGCAGAGGCTTGCCGCGAACGACCTCATAAAGCGACGCGAATAAAAACGCCACTCGTCTTAAATTGCGATCGCGCACTGAGTGGGACATTCCAAAGCAAGCGAAGTTTAGCGTTAAAAATTAAATCCGTCGCTAGGTTTTTGGTTCTTTACATTTTTGTTGAAGGCAACTCTTAACTTAATACCTCTGTAAAGTCTATGGTCGCACTTTTGTTGAAGGCTAAAATTTAATGAAACTCTTTAATTAATACCCGTTGCTCGGCGCCCAATACGTGTATGTCACCTCAAGATTGTCAACTATCGACAGATAGTAAACTGTAGCGTACTGCTTACTATATGACGAGTTAGTTGATAAACTAACGGTTAAAACCGACAGAATATTTAGATAAATAATCAAGAGAAATCTTAAGAAGATGTGTGAAGAAATGTTTATTGCCCGGAAAAAAGGATTACATGCAGTAATTAAGACTAATTTACTTTACATAGAAGGAAGACAGACGAAAATGGATACAGAGACAAATAAACAAACAAAACCAAACGATCAACAAGAAACAGAAACCGAAAACAACAACATGAATGATAACACAAGAATTGGTTCCTTTCGAAAACCCAGCCCAACATTTTAAGATATTATATCAAAATTTCCAAAGTATCTTCAATAAACAAGAACTAGTAGAATCCTTCATAGATCAAGACTCCATATATCAATCAATATGTGTAACTGAATCTTGGCTCACAGAAGAAAAACTTAAACTACTTAAGTTCAGCGGCTACAAATTTGCAGCATCATTCTGTCGGAAAAATAGAGTAGGAGGCGGCGTCTGTATTCTCTTACAAGAAGATATAGAAAGCGAAGAAATACAAGAAATAGCTGACATGTCTATAGAATATGTTATTGAAGCGTGTGCGCTAATATTAAAAAAGAAAAATATAATGATTGTTACCGTATACTGGAATAGAAGAAAGGAGGTCATATTTTATGCACAATTAGATAAAATATTTAACTTTATCAGAGAGAAATATTACAAATTTACTGTTATTATAGGAGGAGACTTTAATACAGATATGCTAGAAGCAACCCCAAAAAGTACAAAACTTTTAAATTTCATGTTAGAGTTTAAATTCAAGCAATATATTACCGAACCAACACATTCTTCACCAACATCATCAACTTGTCTGGATTTAATATTTACAAATACAAATAAAAGCACATTAAAAACTAAGGTAGTAGACCTAGGGTTTTCAAACCATAAAGGTGTAACTATAAGCCATCAGGTATCCCAAATGACGCAAAAAATAACTTGGTATGCAACAAAAAGAATATACAGTGAAAGAAACATTCAATTATTTAAATCTCGTTTAAAAACTATAGACTGGTACGCATTATAAGACAAAAATAACGATATAAATGAAAAATATGAAAAATTTCATGATACATTGAAAATTATTTTAGATGAATGCATACGCATTAAAATGATAAAGCTCAATAATTCTCCAAAAAAACATTGGTTAACAGTAGGAATTAAAGAATCTTGCTTACATAAAAGGTTATTAAAAATGATACAATCTAATTATAACAATATACTCACAAATTACTATAAAAAATATGTAAATTTTTTAAAGAAGATAGTAATAAATTCCAAATATATATATATAACGCGAATAAAATAAAAAGATCAAAAAATGTGATAAAAACAATGTGGAATATAATAAAAGAACATAGTAATAAAAAGGGAAAAAGGGAAAAGATAAATATTGAACTAAAAACCAACAATCAAATAATCACAGATATTACACAAGTAGCAAACATATTTAATGAATTTTTCGCTTCTGTAGGACAAAACAGATCAATCTCATCAGGTGGCTGTCCCGCTCTTAATCCACCGGAAAACTCAATGTTCTTATACCCTGTAAGCAATCGCGAAGTCTATAATATAATAAAATAATTAAAAATGAAAAATAGCTGTGGCGTAGACGAATTACTACCAAGCCTATTCATACAATGCGCAGAGGAGTTAACGTTGCCATTCTATATAATAATAAATCAATCGTTCAACGAAGGTATTTTCCCAGACCTTATGAAAATATCACTAATAAAACCTGTACACAAAAAAGATTCCAAATTAGAAACAACCAACTATCGTCCAATTGCTTTGCTTCCAACAGCTTCAAAAATATTTGAAAAAGCGATGTGTAATCGTGTGTACACATTCTGTGAGAAATTAAAACTCTTTGACGATAGCCAAAACGGTTTCCGAAAAAAGCGATCCACGTCATTAGCGGTATTTTAATATATTTAAACGGCTCTCAATATTATAAATAACAAACAATACGCAGTAGGGATTTTAATAGACTTGTCAAAAGCCTATGACAGAGTGCAATATAATATTTTATTAGATAAATTATATAATATGGGAATACGCGACATCTCACATAAATGATTTGCTTCATACCTAACAAATAGGAAGCAACTAGTAGAACTAGAATATTATAACATAGAAAGGAAAGAATAGGAAGCAACAATTATTAAAGTCCGGTCAGATGCCGTGGATATAAACGCTTCCATTCCACAAGGAAGCGTGATTGGTTGTTTACTATTTCTAATTTACATAAACGACTTGCCCAAATCCATAGATGACCCTAGTGTCCTGTTCGATGACGATATGTCTATACTTACTTCATGCACAAATAACCAAGAACTGAACGAAAACCTTCACACAATATTAAATAATATCATGAACTGGCTAGAAGAACATAACCTTCAAATAAATTTAAAAAAAAACAAAGTTAATTCCTTTTTATCCTTTTCAAAAAAAACTATAGATATAAATTTTCAATTTAATGACATTAAGCTTGATACAATAAATAATTTTTCGCTACTTGGACTTAATATCGACACAAATATAAATTGGAAAAAACACATTTAAAAATTAAATTCAAAATTATTAAAAATTGTTTACGCTTTCCGTGAAATAAAGAGGTCTACCGACCAGAAAACTGCTCTAGTTACTTATTACGCCTATGCGTATGCGTGGCTAAGTTACGGAATAATATTGTGGGGAAATAGTAAAAATGTCTCAAGTGTGTTTACCCTACAAAAAAGGCTTATCCAAATATTAGCAAATATAAGACCGACCGATATGCAACTATCGGTCGGTTTAAAGCATATTTTGGGGAACTAAACATTTTAACACTAACCTGTACGTACATCCTAGAAACCTGTAAGTTCGTTCGCGAACACCCTGAGTTCTATAAAACCCGTCAAAAGCAAATGCCAACCAACCGAAATTTAAGACCCAGGAAAGGACTGGCACAGCTCTCCTCCAATTTAAAACTTCACTCATCTGGCCCACTAAGCATGTCGATAAAAATCTATAATAATTAACCTGAATATATATTAAATGAAACTAAAGAGAACAAATTCACAAAATCACTTAAGCAATTACTGATTACAAAGTGCTATTACAATATTAACGAGTTCCTAAATGATAAACTATAACCAATAAAATAATAATTAAATAATATATAATAAATTACTATAATATAAAAATTTATAAAATAATAAAACTACAAACTAAACCTAACAATTATATAATAATTCAGCAGTTAATAATTTCTTATATGTTTCTCCTTCTTAAAGAATAATAATTTAACAATATAAATGTCCTCTCCTATTATCAAGGTTCACAAGTGTATAAATTGTTGTGTCTAGTATTTAAGAGTAAAATCTGTTTAATACTCACATAGCTATAAGAACAATGTGAAATGCAATAAATATATTTGATTTGATTTGATTTCACTGGTGCACCGAGTGTGCTCATATTCAAAGTAAGACTGAAAAGATGGCTTGTCGAGAGATCCTTTTCCAGCTATGATAAATTTATAGAATTATAATAACTAACCCTCTTATTGTGTACAATGATGAAATTATTATTACTATGAGTATATTGACATAATATAACTGCTGAAATTTCATTCAATTTCATAAATGTAATTAAAAAAAACTAACTTATTATCATTCGATTTAATTTTAAAATTTCTGTTCACATTTAAGCTTTATGAAAAATATATGTGATACATGACATAATCCTAAGATTGATTTTCTAACATTTTCTTTTGACTAGTAATAAATATTATTTATAAATGATGTCTATACATATGTCTATGTAACTATAGCAGCCGGGACCTACAGCTTAACGTTCCACGAACGAAGCGCCCGAAACAAATACCACATAGAAACGGACACCCATCCAGTACCCGTCTCAGCCAGATGTTGCTACCCGCACGATCGTTTCCGATGTGCGAATACCGCTAGGCCACGGACGTTTCCGAATGCCCGAATAGGATAGCGCTATTTATTTAATTTATTTATTATTTACATTATTTTTGTGTCTTAGCAGCAAATGCAAAATCGACACAAACTTACATTAGAATACTTACAGCGGTGAATTATCCCGACCCTAAGCAGATTTGTCTACGAGTATTGTAAGTTAAATCAAAAGATCTAGCGACGCATTTACACTAGTCCACAATATCGCCACAGTCATGTTCTACTGTTGCCTGTGCTATGACAAACGGCCACTATAAGAGGCGACCACAAGACGTGCGTCGAAACTACGGACAGGCTCTAATAGACAGTGCGGTAGTGTTTGTCGATTGATTCACTTGCGTTCTTGTTCGGTGTATCCAGGCTTGCAAGACGATGTTATGGAGTAATGGAACGAGAAACTATAGTAAATATTAATTTACAGCAAGTAAAGACACAACATCGCATGTTTTTGACCAATAACGCAATATTTATTTTGTTCTCTTAGGTGCTCTAAGACTTTGGTAAAGTCAGACAGTCGACCTAATTAATCGTGCATGCCATTTCTCCTCGCGATCGCAAATGTATTTCAAGAGTATTGCGACTGCATCGCGTCTAAAATAATACATTTAGATGGCAGGTACGTCTTTTGAGCTCAGTGTTCTGCCTAGGGGCACACAAGTGTTATGCACAGAGTCACGTATTTACCTACAAAATCCAACAAACAAAAAAAAAACATAGAATTTAAAGACAGTCAAGTCAGCAGATATTCGCTACTGTATAGCCAGTATAATATTTCACATAACCCGCCCGTCTACCATTACAGCCCAGCTTGAGTCCACACTACACTACACTATGCGAGTAGGCGCATAAGGGGTTATTTACTACTATGGTAAATGGTTACTACTTATATTATTCTACTCGCACACAGTTCCTATTCTTATCGTATTATAACTTAGCTATACGGTTTTCTACAAACATGATGTCACGCCAAAATAACTGCACTTATTAATCTTATATTTCAATCATTGCAATGATTTTTGATATTGATTTGAACCAATGAGTTTTCTTCCAATTCCATTACATTAAAACTTCTCCGACCGCACATTAAATATTATTACGATTCGTTATGCATTCGTTGCTGGGGAAGGACCCTAAAGTTCAACTTATGACAGAAACTAGAGTATAAATTATGCAAGGAGAGTAAGGAACAGTTTACACTGGCGAACAAATGTTGCTGGACGAGCCAGAGCTTTCGGTTCTCAAAAATCATTCGTATTCGTACATAAACTTGTATTCAGCATATTATTGAATATTATTTTGACCGGTACAAACCAAAATCTTATTTGTTATCATCCCTTGATCAACCCGCACGACCTGTGCCCCTCGGTGGAAACATTGTTAGATTTTATTAATATTTACTATTTACCAAACCATCAAAATAATAAACACACTAGTATTGTACGGAATCTCTCCACAAACTGGCCTAATCGCTCGCTTACCCTCGCTTACCCTCGCTTACCCTCGCTTACCCTTATTTCGAGTCGCAATTCCCAGATGGTGGCGAACTTTCACCACCTAGACTCGGTCTCAATATGCTGAAACATGCCTGGAACTGTATGTTTATAGTCTCAAATAAATGCTGAAATTTCCAGCAAGCCAATATATGGTGACATTAAGAGTTATTTATTGGTGTTGTGAGGATACAGTTTGTAATCGAATTGAATGTTGAATAGAATGGCAATTTTTGTTGTGATTGTGATAGTTTATGTTTGTTTTGTTTGTATTCATAATGGGTTATTGAATATTGGCTTAATATGGGCGCAAATGAGCCTCAAAAAGTCAAATAAAACTCTCTGATCTGCTAATTTATCAAACTTTCAAAAGGCATTCAGTAAATGTCAATTTTCGAGGAGAAAACACTAGACTTAAGGTCCCTAGACGCAGTCTGCTTGTCGAGAGGAAAATATCATTCCAGTGAAACGGATTCAAGTAATAGAAAAACAATATAAATTCTTAAAGCCTTTACAGACAAACGAGAATTCGTTATAAGTCGAGGAAAAAGCGAACAAGGACGTCAAAAATGCCTGGAATTTCATTGTGATTTTATTGAAATTGTTTGATTTTGTTTTGTTGCCCTAGATAGCTTAAGAAACAAGTGGAGTCATTAAAAAAATAACCCGACTGCATTTTCTTTCAATACAACACACAAACTTATGAATGCACGAGGTTACGTACGTTGGAGTATGAAAGTAGCCGCACCAATTACTTTGTAAACTACATATTGCGATCTAAACTACAACCAATTGACTTTTCACAAAAAAAAAGCTATTGACAATCCCACAGCTGAGACAAATCCAACGTCTCCTCATTTATTAAAAAATTTGAAGCCGTTTGGGCAGTGGCGCTTGCTAACGATATGGTCATATGTATCATACAAACATAAGCTTGAAAAACATTACCCTCCTTCTTCTGCAGTCGGGTAAAAATGCTAAACGCGGTCGCAACTGTGCATGTACTACCTCGTAAGGGAAATTCTTGACGTGATGCTGCGTTTGGAATGTTAGTAAAACGGAATGGAATAAGCAATGCAACATTTTTATTGTCTACCAATGTACTCAAGACTGAGGAATTATGGCACTCAAGCACGAAGTTCAACAATTCAGTCGACTCACGTATCATCTTATTAAACAATTATTTAACTAGTCTAATGTTATGTAACGCAAAGTACCTTACTCAGAATTTACGAGAGAGCACCGACTGGGGTTGCCAGGATTTAGTTGTTTTCCCGAAAGAAGGTTGTCATTTGGGTGATTCCGAGCGGCAAATTACTTTATAGACCATTTACAAATTCTTTCTCTCCAACAGCCAGTGCAGAAACGTTCTCAAAATTTTAAACCCCCGCAAAACGCTAATGGCGTACCAATTCCATAAAATTTAGTTTTTTTGATAAAACTATTTTTTTCTTAGTACATAATGTTTATGACAGTTCATACGCCTTGATGTTAATCCCATTCACGATTTACAGGGCTTTTAAATTTAATTATCGGTATTGCAACTCAGTTTAAGAAAGTTATAGAACTTAACCATTATTCAATACGAGTTGGGTCATATAATATATTAAATATCTTCTCTCAGTTATGCTCGGTCCGGGAGAACTGAAGGAAGAGTTAATGCAATAGCACATTGCAAAACATAACGGAAACATAAGTAAAGCCCTAAGTGGTGCTTTTAGGTTCAAACTGGAACTATTTTATAGTCAAAGACCAATCATATTTTTCAGAGAAAAGATGTTGTACTAGCAACATTAGTAACCCGCGAGTAAACGCGAGTAAACTCACGTCTCCCGCGTCTTTGAATCGTGACTAATTAGTTTAAAATTAATTACACCTGCGTTGTAAGCTAATGTACGAAATTGGAGGAATCTGAAATTCGTTTCATCAATACGATACGACAGCTAAATTTTTCTCATTATCATTTATTATTTATTTTTATTTTTACTCGTCAAAATAAGAATAAAAATACTTCTCAAAAACCGAGGGTATTTGGGACGGGTCGCGATTTTGAGCCTTTTGCCATGGTAACAAAATGTAAAACCTATAACGGAAAAGTGGCGTTATCTAACGCCGGTGGTATTCATGAGGTTAAGATCTGGGAAAAATTCAACCGTCTAACCATCACAGTTCATGAGATACAGCCTGGTGACCGACGGACGGACAGCGGAGTCTTAGTAATAGGGTCCCGTTTTACCCTTTGGGTACGGAACCCTGAAAACATCACCAGGTCTTGCATGTGAATATCTTTGAATAGAATAGAATAGAATAGAATAGAATAGAAACTTTATTTGCGATGGATAGTATTGCCGCTTCTTGTTCCCGTGACAATGAGGCCCCTAAAGTGGGGCCAGAAGCAAACAAAGTATGCCTGTATTTAATGTTTATATATACGATAAGTTTTTTTTCGGTTTGGAACTAATCAACGAACGTTGGGCTACGTGGTGCTTTACCGACAGCTGGGCGATACCTTTATTTTCCTAATCCAACCACAACTAACGGAAAAACACGAAAGTACTCACTTACAAGCCTATCTAAGATTACATACTGAAATAACGCCTCTATTCCTCCGGGAAAGCGGTTATCGCCAATCTCTGTTTAAAAGTTAAAGGAGAGAAAATAAACGTAAAAACTAGGGGAAGGAGGAAAATGTCATTTGGCGTTGAACAAAGAAACGCGTTACAAAGTGAAAATAGCTAACGAAATAATGCGATTCTGTTATATTTATGAGTTCACGCAAATTTACGATACATCGTTATTAATGTTAGATTTACACCAGACGTGTAAATGTCGGCGATGCGTAAAATTAGCGCATATTTTTGCCGTAGAGATGGGCCTGTATTTTTAGGCTTTGGCTTTTAATCTTTTTATTTTTAGTATTCAGACCATAAAGCTGCCATAGTATTACAGGCTCTTCAAAAACTGTCTACCAATTCCCAAGACATTACAGCCGTGTGACAGACGGACGGACGGAATGTGTAATCATATTAATAGGGACCCCCTGTCATTTCAGACATGCAAACCCTAAAATCACGTCACTTGTTCAACACTTATTATCGTGCATTTCCCTTCACCTACGAAAGAAGCTGCTTGTTATAAGCGAGTCGGTTTTTATGCCACTGCCGGGTTAGCTGTCAGCCCCGCACCGGGGTTGGCACAGATTAAGAATGTGGTACATAGCATGAATTATGCATGCCGCTGTTACTTTATCATTTTACGGTGTGTGCCACCAACAGTTTGTTACTCCCGTCGTTTGCCAACAGGTTCATTTTGCACGCAATAACATTGGAAAAGGGGAAATAATATCAATTTGTTGTGTGGTTTGTTTTGCAACCATCGACGTATAGGTTATAGAAACAACGTGTACCTAAAAGTACTCTCAATTTGCCCCCGTTAATTAACTGGTAATTATCTATAAACCCGATTGAGTGTGGCGTGCCGAAAGAACTCTTCGTACAGTAAATTGAGTTAATCAAGGAGTCAGATACCGGAGCATACGTCGCGACCCCTTCCCCTTGCGTTAAGGATCCCCTCAATGAATTATGCAAATCTCCTGAAGCGGTTAACATCGTAATATTGTAAACGACACTTTTGACTCTGTGCCCTTAAACTGTATCTGTGTGCATCGATTTCAGAATGGCACTTATATCGTGTGTCCTGATTTTAGATGACTTATTATAGCGGTGTTCTCATAGGGGATTATAGCCATAAGAGTTTTTCGGTATGGTGTGGTTATACTAACCTACAATGTTCTGGATTTATAGTATTTTTCATCCACCGTCTTTTTGTTTATCGCCCTTTAATACAATAAACAGTCAGCAAAATATTTGACCTTTGAGTAGTCAACAGAATATTTCCTAAAAACGTACAATTCAACAACAAACGTATTCTATTATTAATATTCATATATTAAACCGGAACCAAGAGCTCTCAACAAAAATCCAACCTTATGTCTTGCCCGCTATAATGATAGAACTAAACAAGGCTTATTTGGGCAGACGTCGCCTTAAGGTGACGTTATCTGCAGAGGCATAAATCTTGTGTGAAGCCGGCAGGGTGCCCAGGTGGGGGTGAACAGAGTACCAAGTGGGAAGTGCGGAATTAAATCTGGGTGCTTTTCAAAGAGCGCTTTTGTTATTACTGCACGGTATTAGAGACTGAGTTTGCCACGATTTTTTATTTTCTTGTCTGTACTATGGCAATATTTCTGCTTTTAATTCATGTTCGGTGCCTATATGGAATCTCGAGAATGATTTTAGTAACTACGCTTGCAAGCGGCCTGTCATTCAGTTTAGACTTTCCGCTATGTTTTTTTTAAACTGCTAAGTTAGTTGGACTGCTACTGTTATACTCGTCTAAAGCTATATCTGTAGCTAAGGTGCATTTCACACTATCGACCGTCGACTTTCACGTGTTGCAAGCCACCCGCCGTTGACGAGTTAAGCCCTAAATCCCACTCACTGTCCGGCAGTCAGCCTGACGAAGATATCGCTCCGACGCACGCCGTGCCGTGTAAACCCGGCTTTAAACTGTCATTTGCAATGTGCACTGGATTACTGGATACTGCCAAGGGTCGGTTCTGATATAACGTATTTATGTCATAGATATTTATTATTTACTAGTTGTGAAAATATACAGTTTTTTTTTTTCTAAGTAATTTATCGCACAGGTAGAAATTCGCCGAGATGCTGATGTGAAAGTAAATATATCAGTTCGCGCCAAGATTATTTGGCTATGAGCGAGCTGTCACCTCTCTCTCTCTCTCTTTCACACCCCACCTTATTCTGTGCGAGAAAAAGAGGTCACGGCTCGCTCAAAGCCGCATGTTCGCCAAACGACAAAGTTTAACAATTGGCTTGTATTCAACTGCTTATCAAATTGTAAGTGACATCCAAAAATATACATTTTCATTCCCAAAATATGAATGCTTACCAAAATTTGTGCACCATGTTTTATACTAATACGTTACCCCTATATTTAAGTGTAAAGTCGGTCAAATAAAGGATTTGACACCATAAATACTATTTGTTTCTCAAAATGCTTACCAAAATTGGAACCCCAATTTATTCTGAATTGTTATATATGATAACACCCTATATATATTACCCTTTTTAACACGCTTTTATTAAGTTCACCTGTAACTAAGGAAGTAACTATGTAAACAAATGTTGCAAGCAAAATTTGACCCAATTCCCGGTTTCCGATTGAGCTAAAATTTGGAATAACTATGTAAATTCGGTGACAATGCAATATTATGATACCGTCGAACTGATCTGATGATGGAGCCGGATGTTCGTCACAGTAATCTGTAATAAAATATCGCAATTACCGAGTTTGGGCTCTTTAGAATTGTCTCGGTGAGTAGTTGGTGTATTAGTGAGGGTATCGAGCTGATCTGATGATGGGACCTGAAGGTGGATAGTGGAACTCTTCGATGGTTACTAGTAAGCCCCTCGAGTTTGTACTCGTTTTTTGTGTTTATTGTTATTTTTAAGTTTTTTAAACTATCAAATTTTTGCTTCAAAAAAGATTTGATGCTACAAAAGAATATTTGTAGTCTATAATTTATTATCAAATATATAGCTCAGGGTTTCCTTTTTATAAAATAAAAGCTTTTATGGAACTTGTAATGTATGTATGTGTTAACGATAGAATGCAGAACCCGTTTCCTGGTACGAACATGGGGTCGCCTCGCTCCACTCCGCTTCGCTCGGCTCCAGGTTGTATTATCAAGTTGTGACCTTACAACCTAACTTAAGTATTTGGATCTATAGCAACCAATTCACTTCTGTGAAACTGTGGGGGGTATAGTCAGTCAGCCGCGAACATTAGTATATTTGACGCGAAAGATAGTTAAGTTTTCGTCTATACCTATGTTTTATTGCGTTGCAGTTTATTTGGAACACTTCAGCACGTTAATAGCGGTACTCAATTTGGTGAGCGTATAGTATTTTGGCTTGCTTTGATATTTTAAAGTTCACGCATCCCTTTATTAGATATGTCACCGTAAGATAGGTAATGCAAACCGTTAGTTGAAAAACTAACGCGTTAGTTGATCAACTATCGACAGATAGTAAACCAGACCGACAGGGTTTAGAATTTACGTTTCTTTTTTTCTTACATGTCAACCTAACACGAAGACTATTCGGGGGCTTCGCCTTCACCTAAGCTACCGCAGTGTTTAACCTGGTATTTCGTTTGCAATTCAAGTTTAAACCAGTTTACTATTTAACGGTTAGTTTATCAACTAACACGTCATATAGTAAGCAGTACGCTTCACTTTACTACCTGTCGATAGTTGACCAACTAACGAGCAAAAAAACGTTAGTTTATCAACTAAAGGTTATGAAAATATTACGGTGAACATATACACACATCTATTTTGCGATGCGGGTTTACTAGTTTAGACATTCGCTTTTTGCTACACATTTATTTTGTTGGTGTTCCTTGCCTTTTCAACCGACTTCAAAAAGGAAGAGTTTCTCAATTCGTCTATTTTTTGTGTGTTTGTTACGCGATTACTTCTACAATTTTGATTTTGATGATTCTTGTTTTGATTGACAGGTCATAGGTGGTCCCATACATATTTTATTAAAATTGATTCAGCGATTTTTCAAAAAATCAACAAATACAAAAATATACACAGATGACGGCGGCAATTCCGTAGTGCTGGAGCTCCATGTGCAGCACATTGTGATCTACAACATCGAAGGCTTTCGACATATCACAGAAGAGCACAGCGAAGGCTTGGCGTCGCTCACGAGCATCCAGCACTATCCTCACTATCTCTCTTGCTAGCTGGGTAGTGGAGCGTTCCTCGCGCTAAGCATACTGCTGGCAAGGCTGTCGCTGGTAGTAGTCATGAAGCTGGTCAGAGGCCCTAATAGGGTAGCTTGAAAACATCTGATAGTCCGGTTGGCCACAAGCCCGCACTGAGCCAGCGTTGTGGAGTTTGGCTCAATCTTGCTCGTATCCGGATAAAAGCCCGTGCCTCTCGGCGGGGACATTAATGAGCTACATTATTATTGACATCCCATTCGGGGTGGCAGAAGCACAGTTTGGCCCACGTTTAGCCAGTTATTTGACACTCCTTTTTGCGTGATATGGGGCTAGCCCATCGCCGTAGCTATGTTATATATTTCCTCCAGCCAATTTTGATTTTGATGATTCTTGTTTAGATTGGCAGGTCATACTTCAGAGGTGGTCCCATACACATTTTATCCAAATTGATTCAGCGATTTTTCAAAAAATCAACAAATACAAAAATATACTCAGATGACGTTTTGGTTTGTGGTTCCGTGCAGCAAGAGTTTTGCTGAGGACTTTTCATGTACATAGACTTCATGAGCATCCCGATCGGGGCGGAAAAAATAGGGCTTGAACTTGACGTCGGTTTTTTAAGTTTTTAACTTGGTGAAGTATTTAGGGTAAAGTGCTTAGGTATTCAAAGCCTAAATTGATAAGCTATATATTTGTTGCCTTACAAAATATGCAAATATTCGCGAAGGTTGTGTATCGGAAAAAGGAAAAAGGTTGAGACGAAATACATTTGAAAAGTTGGTAGTACGTAAGAAAGTAAAGATAGAGATAAGACACGCAACCACAGCTCAGAAATGTAAGCCAAGATACACGCAATTTTCGAAAACAGGTTTGTTCTCATATAAATATGTACAGTCTTACATATAAAAAATACCTAATTTATGTTTGTAGACCAGTTTGAGCAAAATCCTCTTTAAACCTTAAAGAGCGTTTTATGTTTTTGTGATTTATAAAAGTACAGCGAGTCAGTTTTAACTTAAAACATTGTCGTAAGTTCTTTTATTATTTTAGGGTCTGTGGATGTCGATTGAAAGAAGAGAATCCAAAGCCGTAAACTTAATTAAAAAGAAAGGTATCGGTGTATGTGTCAAAATTTACTGTGTTCCAACAAACAAAAAACAAAAACCGGTCAAGTGCGAGTCTAAATCGCGCACGAAGGGTTCCGTACCACCGTTCAATGGAAGCGATGGCGTGGAGTGAATAGTTTGGATTTTACACAGCAAAATATTGTTTACAATGTTATTGGTGCGGTTACTTTCACACTCCATGTACGTAACCAGGTGCATCCATAAGTTTGTATGTGGTATTGAAAGAATTGTTGTATGGGAGCCCCCTTAAATATTTCTTTTATCCTGTTTTTTAGTATTTTTTGTTATAGCGGCAACATAAATACATAATCTGTGAAAATTTCAACTCTCTAGCTAGCTAGGTTCTTGAGATACAGCCTGGTGACAGACGGACGGACGGACGGACAGCGGAGTCTTAGTAATAGGGTCCCGTTTGGAACCCTTCGGGTACGGAACCCTAAAAAACAACCGACATTAATTCTCAGATAAACGAAACTCTTTGCTTGAATTCATACATTGACAACTGACTGACGTTTGCTTTTGGCATTTGGTGTACACCAAAGAGAATATAATGTGTGATAATGACTAAAATGGGCCTATCGGACATCGGATTAAATTTGTAGAAGATTTAAGTTGTAGGTTTATAACGAAGCTAAAATACAGATTTTATTTTATAAATCACAATTTTGTGAGAACGGGTTTTAAGACTGTTTCAACTTTATATTATGAGTGTTTTAGAGAAATTTAATCTTTATAAATAACACTGGTAGTATTTTACGAACTTGTAGATTTCCCCGTAGTCATCTGGTTGACTGTTCGCTATGTTCGATGGTCTATTCTAGTAAAGGGTTTCCTGAAGTTGTTAGCTACAGTATTGCTCTGAGTGTGCCTAATACGGTGAACATTGGCAAAATATTGGTAAGGCAAATGGCCCTATAACTGTGGGTTTTGACAACATTGCAAATTAAGACAGAAAATAAGCATTTCTACTCAACACGCCAGGCTGAAATATATTTTTTTACAGCAATGGACATTATATTTGATATTACTTCATATACTATGTTTCTTTTAAGAGATGTAATATTTAAATTTAATAAAAACTGTCAAGTCGATTTTTCTTATACCGCGAAAGTCGTGTCGTAATACCGTGGGTGAGAAACTGAACATGTTGCAGTTTCGTACAGTGAATTATATTCTGCGAATGTGCTCGCTATTTTAATCACTTTTTGGCCCTAACTATCTCAATTATTCAATTAAAAAGAAATTACCTCTTTAAAATTTTAATATTGAAAATTAGAGACCTTTCATTACAAACGCAATAAATAGGACTAGGCATTTCCCTTGTTGCGAGGATACCAAATGTTCTATTTTCATAAACCTGAATTGCTTTGTCAAAATGGGAACTTCTCATTATGAACCTTGTCATAATGGGAACTTGTCGATTTAGTAGAAATAATTAAATCTGTCAAAAAGGGAAGTGGTGGAAATGGCCCTAAAGGTCTGCAAACCCATGTGGAAAAAGGCGTGACGCTGTCTTTGATTTATTCTGTTTAATACACTGAAATCAGAACCACTTCCTCAACGCCAAACCTGTTCTACAGAACCATGTGCCCACTTGGCTCAGGCGTTTATCACGAAGGAGCATGGCATATTTTTATGTCGCGGGCCGCGAAGCAATCACTTCCTGATTGATAGGGCTCCACCCTGCGGGCTCGTAAACAACCTCAGAGATGAGTGGAGGGCCTCGTAATTCGCGAAACGAGTTTCAGCGTTCTCCATGCATTTTATGAGCGTCTCCGTGATTTGTTTGTTATAGAAAATGGTGCGTAAAATACAAACGTTCTAAGAATATTCTGTTCTAGTTGACTGTTCATGTACACAGCAAACTTACTGATTCTAGACGACATAGAATGTGCGGTCGCTTTTGAAGTTATGTTTAATTAATCAACCAACTCCTAAAAGGTAGGTAGTATGTTATGACTTCTATGTAATCAAAGCTGAAAGATCACATGATGATTTAATCAAACAGCCATGCTCAGCAAAACATGCGTAGCAAGAAGTAACTAAAAGACTGAACCATCGGTAAATATGAGTGTAAGTAGAAGTAGTAGGAACCTTATATCCGCAATCAAAGTTGTGCGCCCATCCTCGTAGGAATTAACGACTTAGCACACAAAGTCGCGAGATTCAAAAGCACGCATAGATGGCGCGGAATGGCGCTTACAGCGAATCATTATGGCGGCTTAATTTGTCGCTTGAACGCATTTGCTATGTCACGATCGGCGCACTCCCGTCATCGCGCCGGTTGCCCCAATTTGACACAATTTGCCTAAATTTTCCCCAAAACATTCTCGCGGAAATTCTGCCGACCCTCTCGTCTTGGGGACGGAAAAATCCTGAAACATTATGAACACGTAGTGAAGTTTTCCTCCTTTTGTGAGAAAATGTGTGTCAACTATAGTATTTATTGGGGTATTGTGATTTAGGCGGCTTCTGTGTTCGTGCGGGTGAGAACATAAATATTTCGTATTTACACTTGGTCACAAACATTATTAACCTCCATATAACAGCATATAACAGACCATATAACAGTACCGGCGGAACTGAAAATGGTTCTCGTCCATTTCAATCTTACCTCTAAACTGCGACAGCAGATTTAGCTAATCGCAATTTTTACACATATCTATAATTATGATGATATTGTCGAAACAAGGGGCCGATGATCTTCCCACTGGCCTTGTCGCTTCCCCTGGGCCACCTCCCTGAGACAGCTTTGGTCTACCTCGATGACGACCCGAATGGCCGAGTTGGCAGAGTGACCTACGAAGCCAAGGGTCCCGGGTTCGAGTCCCGGTGGGGGCAAATATTAGTTTGATGAGAACGGATGTTTGTACCCTAGTCATGCTTGTTTATCTATCTACATATAATATTCATCTATATAAGTATGTGTATCGTTGTATAGAACCCAAGATACAGGGAATCCTAGTTTGGGGCTAGATCAATGTGTGTAAATAATGTCCAAGGTATTATTATTATTATTATTATCATCCCAGCTGAGCGTCAGAACTGACACCTGACGCTCTAGCTTCCTTTTTATTTTACCGTTCTGTGTTTACTATATTAACTATTACTGACTATGTGTCCAGCCTCCTGCCTCCACAGCTGAATAAAAGTATTCTCTTCAGTGGGTTAAATTCCGACCTAGGCTTGGCTTAGCATCCAGAGGTTCCTAACCCGCCATCATTCTTTGTCCCCAGGTGAAGGTGATGCTGCGAGTTGGCGCGGCGGGGGAGGGTCCCTTCACGAGCGGTACTCAGACATTCTCGCTGGACAAGCGTAAAAAACAGGTGACTACTCAGACTGCTTCGTGCTAGATTAACATGTAACGCTTCACCAGCATTATGTTTATATTCCTATGGCCCATGACGTCGAGTCGAAGATATTTTTAAATAATTAACACTAGTCATATTACAACTAATATTAGTAGTTTATCTGACTGCTGCATAATGGAGGGCATTAAAATTCGAGAGTGGGTTTATGAAACGAGCCGAAGGCGAGTTTCATAATAATATCACTCGAGAGTTTTAATGCCTAATCATGTACAGTTACATACACTAGTTTATCCACACACATATCATAAGCTCTCTTTGATGTGTTCAGGGACCGCATGTTTGACCGGCATTGTGGTTCTGCAATTGTTTAGCTTGTTCTTTAGTACCAACTTCACGCAGACGGGCGTCGGCGTTCGAAATTTGAATGTCATTATATGTAGAAAAACTACACATAATGACCATTATGTGTAGTTTTCCAGATACGAAACGAGTTTTTATCAAGTAGTTTAACATAATGCTGATCGTAACGTGCGGTTTTTGAACGCAGTAAAGAGGGTTTATGATACGTGTGTAGATAAAAAATATTAAATATAATAAATCTATATATATAAAAATGAATCGCTGTTCGTTAGTCTCGCTAAAACTCGAGAACGGCTGGGCCGATTTAGAGCTGATTTTGGTTTTGAAATGTTTGTTGTAGACCAGGGAAGGTTTAAAAGTAGGGTAGGATAGGGTATGGGTAGGGTAGGGTAGGGGTAGGGTAGGGGTAGGGTAGGGGTAGGGTAGGGGTAGGGTAGGGGTAGGGTAGGGGTAGGGCAGGGGTAGGGTAGGGTAGGGTAGGGTAGGGGTAAGGGTAGGGGTAGGGTAGGGGTAGGTTAGGGTAGGGCAGGGGTAGGGTAGGGGTAGGGTAGGGTAGGGGAAGGGTAGGGGTAGGGTAGTGGTTGGGTAGGGGTAGGGTAGGGTAGGTTAGGGTTGGGATAGTTAAGGGTAAAGTAGGGGTAGAGCTACCCGCAGCGAAGCGAGAGCGGGTCAGCTAGTAATAAATAAATATTAGAGGACAATCTTACACAAATCGAACTAGGCCCATAGTAAGCTCAACAGGGCTTGTGTTATGGGTACTAGACGACGATATATTTCATAGAGATAAATGCATAAGTAAATAAATAGAAAACATACAAGACTAAGTAAAAAATATTCATGCTCATCACGCAAATATTTGCCCTAACCGGGATTTGAAACCAGGACCGTCAGCTTCGTAGGCAGGTCATTCACTACCCGCTAGACTAAACTGGTCGTCATAAAATATGGTTAGTACTCGTCATTATAATAAGTTCCCTATTCGAGCACTTCCCAATTAGACCACATCCGTAAGTGGTCAAATTGGGAATTGGTCGAATTGTGTCTTGTGAAAATTTGTCCTTAAGAACCTTGTGAATTACAACAAAAATTTAAAACTGACTAATTGGAAAGCATAATGGATTAGATGAGTTTTCGTCTCTCCTTTTATATTTTTTTCCTCAGTATGACGCTATGGTGTTGCGGTTCTAGGCTCTGTCTCCCAAACGTGAGGCTTCGGATTCGATTCCCGGCTGGTATAACGAAAAAAAAATACCCAGATCTTGGATGTTTATATGAGTGTAACGTCGCTGTCTCTGGTATCTATTATATCGTGCGACCAGAAGCAATGTTTTTGCCTGTATCTAAATGTTGGTCTATTTGTTTAGGTGACGCTCTGCGAGACAGCCCAGGCCGGCGCCGCCGCCCCCGAAGACCGGAAGGTTGGTGTCGCGGCCCCCAAGATGTTCGCCTTCGACGCCATATTCTCACAGGATGATGCACAGGTAGGCCTCTTCCTAATATAAATGTTTATGTATATGTTTAATGGATCCTGCAAGGATTACGACAGAAAAAAAATAAAAATAAATAAGTCTACTTCAAATCCAGACCAATCCAAAAATAGGTACAAAACATTTTCTTTTGAATTTGGTGTCAGGCCGTGTGAAACTGTATGTAGTTTTGTAACATTACGTAGGCAAGGTCATAAAAATGATTTGTACCTACCTAAGTTCTAATTGGTTTGGGTGGTTAATTTCATGTAAATATAAAAACCGGCCAAGTGCGATTCGAACTCGCGCACGAAGGGTTCCGTACCACCGTACAATGGTAGGTATGGTATGGAGTGAATAGTTTGGATTTTACATAGCGAAATGTTGTTTACAAAGTTATTGGTGCGGTTACTTTCACACTCCATGTACGTAACCAGGTGCATTCATAAGTTTGTATGTGGTATTGAAATAATTGTTGTATGGGAGCCCCCTTAAATATTAATTTAATTCTGTGTTTTTGTATTATTTAGTATGAGATACAGCGTGGTGACAGACAGACAGACAGACAGACAGCGGAGTCTTAGTAATAGGGTCCGGTTTTTAGGTCCGGAACCCTAAAATGTTCATTCTTACTTCTGATTTAATTTGATTTATTATATTTAATTAAAAATTTTTGACGTAGTACTTGTAGGAACCTTTAAACATAAACATAATTTCGTAATTTATAGTTTTATGGAAATACTTGTGATGATGCGTCTTCCATGGGCCCCTGCAGTCGTGTAAGTAACTAGGTACTGCGGAAAACACCAAAATGGCCAAAATCCAATCTTTATTTTCGGAGAAACACGACATACATACAAACATTGATGATCGGAAATGTCTACACGTTTCTTTTTAAACGACTCCAACAAAGTATTTATGAAATATTATCAGAAACGTAAAATGTCACCAAAACAAATATTAACCTATCACCCTATCACCCATCTTGCCACCGGATAATGCTCCTTCAAATTATACTCGAAATTTAGGCAAATCTCCCACTTACCTTCCTGTTTACCGGGTAAGTTGCCCTAAGCCCGCATGTTTACCGGGTAAGTTGCCCTAAGCCCGCATGTTTTCTTTCGGAGGGGGAACCACATCCAGATAATTAAAAGGACTTAAAGGACTAAGGGGCCGCCCCCTGAAGGCTATTCCAAACTCTACCTGTTTCCTATAACCCCCCCCTGACCCATACATTGCCATTTGAGCAATTTAAAAACCCTGTTAAAGCGACTTTGTCGAAAAAGGGATATTACAATGTTCAAGATTACTTAAATGACGAGACTGAATGGGGTTAACCTGGCTCAACACAGACCTTGCTGTTAATAATTTTGTAATTATTCATTCCTGCTTATTAATTATGATACATACATATGTATAAAGACGTGAGCATATGTATGTACATATGCTCACGTCTATTTCCCGGAAGAGGGGTAGGCAGAGACCAAAGACCTCCACCTGCTACGATCCTGGCATACATCTCTCGCTTCCTCAACATTCATAAGTCTCATTATTAATTATGATAATTCTTATTATAATATTTGTATTAGTTAAGCATAAGCAATTTTTGAAAGAGATCTAAAAATCAATCTGTGGGAGTTTCTACGCCCTTCCTCTCCCACAGTGGTCCAATGTAGAGAAGTGGCAAAAAATGACGATTGCTAAGTATATGTAAATATATACAGTAATAAAGACATTTGGAATTTGGAATCCAACCTATTTTTGACCGCCAAAGCTTGCTTGAAAATACATTCATAATTAATCCTCGATTAGTTACGATTTAAGAAGCATTCTAAGAATTATACAGTATTTGTTGGTAGCATTAATGGCATAAGTATTCTACTTTTGAATCCGAACTAGAACGAAAATTGTGAACTATCGATGGGTTGGAACAGGAATGACCCCCGGAGATCTAGGGTCGGGTTTTCGCTTTGTCATGGGTCATATAGAAATTGTTTTGAATGAAAATTTTAATGGCGCTGTTTTAGCGACGCCAATTGAAAACTTTCGTCTGGTGCGGTGTATTTTGTGCTGGTGACAGTTTAAGATCTGACTTTGCAAAGGACTTTGAAGAGGCCTTTGTAAAGGGAGCAAATATAAGCTGATAGCGGCGTATCGTCTTACCACAAAAAATAAAGGCTATTATTTAAACGCACATCAAACATACTGATTTTCACAGCAAAAAAGGATCAGCAAAAACACTTTTTATGTTTTAAGTATTTTTTGTTGTACGTTTCGCTCGACCCCTTTACCCTTTACCTGAGCTATCTCAGTATTATGCCCTGATATTTGCTGTAAAAATCAGTACATTTGCTGTGCAAATCAGTATTATTGATGTGCAGTTTAATATTTCCCAAAAATAAAGTCCTGTTCAACATTTGTTTAAAGACAAAAAAATATGGGATTTCACGTTTGTTTTGAGGTTAAAAGATGTTTATCATTTTTTATAGTAACATGGTTAACGTTTAAGTCATGTACGGTAAGAAATGCAGCGAACTTAGGTACTCTGTTTTAAGTTTAAGGTACATATAAAGAACGTAAAGGAAGAAGAAAGAAGAAGAATATAAGAAGAAGAAAGAAGAAAAGTATTATGTAATGCTAATGATAGTAACAAGTAGTGCTCCGGCGGCGAATCCACGCTACGTATATTCATTCATCAACTTTTTCTGATCAATAAAAAATGACGTAGTACCGATTTCCCGCCAGATCAGCGGTGGACCGTAACAGGTAGACTGCTCTGTATGATAATGAAATGAAGCAAACTTTACAGACAATCGCATAGTTTATGTCAACAAAAGTGGGTAACTTTTCATACAGTAGTGCATTTTTAGGGCTTCTTACCCCGACCGACCCTAATTGGAAGGGAGATGAAATTTTCACAGAATGTGTATTTCGGTTGCCGCTGCAGCAACAAATAATTAACTACACGGGATGGGGATGGGGTCCCCATATACGAGACGTGTTTTCACACCCCCTGCGATGTAACAAATCATATCATCATTCAAATATGATCGTAGATTCCGCAGCTTAGCACATGGTTGTGGTGGCGCAATTGAATTGGTATCCGTCGCGCAATCCTGAGGTTGTGAGTTCAAATCCACGTTCGAACATATCATTATTTTCTTTTCGTTTTTGTTTTATTTTTACTGCTTCAACTTTCTTGTACGATGTTACGGAACCATTCTTGTGCGAGTCCGGCCCGCACTAGACCGATTTTTGTTCTTTACAACTCCACAAGTAAATTCGGAGCCTTACGGCGGAATGCGCATTGGGTAATGCAGCTCAAATAAAGTGAGCGTTATATTCTGGCGCAGTCATTTCCCGATTGAGCGACAGTGACAGCGTAACTTTGAGTTTCCATCAAACCTTGAGTGGTCGGTTGCGCATCCGGATGCCCGGGCCTTATTCCGCTTGCACAGACAGATATACCAAAAGTCCATTAGACTCTGAAACTGCTCTGGGAGCGAAATTCATGCGTTGCGTCATGTGATATTCAACATCCATAAACTTGCATTTTGATGAGGCTTTAAAGGTTTTGTGAGGTGATGGCTCACATTAATACCTATATACATATCGATATATATTACGATACGGGCTAGTCCTCGTACTATCTCTCTACGGTCTGTGTATACGACATATTTACTAGGCTAGAAGGTGAGAGCTGAGATTTGTGATTTCTGCCCACAGGGCGGCTTTATCATAGAAATGAACCCTCTCGCCAGTTCATGAATTGGTTGATCTTTTCATGAATTGGCCAGAAAGGGTTCATTTCAGGAGAAATGTCTTTTCAAAAGCATTTTTATTCAGTAGTATGTGGTGTTTGTTGTTTTATACATGTCGGACTTACACAAATACTATTCTGGGGCTTCGGTGCACTCGCTCCCATAGTCTTCACCTAAGCTGCCGCAGTGTTTTGCCCTAAAAGAGTTATTCAATCAGTGAAGTTCTAATATAACCATCGTTGCCCATTTCATGAAGTGATCAATTCTATGGTATGGCCATGACAGATACAATGCATTTCACTTGCGAAACATCCCCATACACAGACACGTCTCGCACTTCGTCAAAGTCTTCCGTATGGATGGAAGCACTCATACAAACGCATTTCTCAGGTCTCGCTTTTCAGTTAACATCGCAAATGTGTGCCACTGCCGCGCCGTTTGCCAAAAGGCGTGACGCTTTTCTCAATGGTCCTGATGCTCTTGTACTGTTATAAATATACAGAGGTAGTCCAGAATTTCTCTCAAGGAACAGTTTTAGTTTCGAAACTAATGGTAGAGTATTTTAAAAATTCATACTTTCCAACCTAAAACAATTCTGAAGTGAAAATTTCCCGTCGGGTATGCGGGTGGGAATTTTCGGCGCATAAAATTCCGGCGGGTATACACGTACGTTAGGACACGACCTGCATTGTTCTCATTCCGCACCGATTACATATCGCGCGAGGGGGTTGGTATCAAAACAACTGGGTCTCAAAATGACCACAATTGCAGAAAGCCTACGTCACCGTAAGACTGTCAAAACCGTTAGTTGATAAACTAACGTTTTTTCTCTCGTTAGTTGGTCAACTGTCGACCGATAGTAAGCTGTAGCGTACTGCTTACCATATGACGCGTTAGTTGATAAACTGACGGTTAAAACCGTTAAATAGTAAACTGGTTTAAACTTGAATTGCAAACGAAATACCAGGGCAAACACTGCGGTAGCTTAGGTGAAGACAGCGAGCGCAGCTCCCTGATAGTATTCGTGTTAGGTTGACATGTAATAACAAAAGAAACGTAAATTGTAAACCCTGTCGGTCTGGTTGACTATCTGTCGATAGTTGATCAACTAACGCGTTACTTTATCAACTAACGGTTTTAACTATCTTACGGTGACACCTTTATCTCAAAATAACATGGTAGCAAAATGACTAGGTACCTTGCAAAAAGGTCTCGGAATGGTTTAATGTCAAAACTACTAGTCCGCAAAACGACCACCTCGTGGAACGTCTACATCTTTAAATGCCTTAGACAACTGAACTGAAGCTCAGGAGCCAAAATATTTGTTATTGAAAGGTACTTGTAGATTGGATAGAACGTTAAGCGTTTATTCAGACATTATTCAGAGAATACATAATCAATGAAACTTGTATGGGTAGTATGCGCCCAAAATACATAGGCGGTTGAACGTCTATGGGTAGTATTTTACCCATGGAGGCCAGGAGCGCGACCACGCTTGAATACGTTCGAATTTAAAAATTCTATTACAACTAATTAAATCAGCTATTTGACTCGAGATGGTGCTGATTGAAATTCCCTTTAGAATTATGTATTTATTTTTGTGGTTCAACGACACTCATAGATGGCATCTACTCGTTTTTGTTACGTTCGTGTTTGTAAGTTTTTGCTTACATTATGGGTTTTGAGATCACATGACTTTGGGCGGCAAACGTCAAATCGCATACATTTGATTAGGTTAGCGTCTTCGGCGAGTGATAAGTTAGCGAATACAACTTGCGGCTGCGGGGGCTGGTTGCGTACATGTGTATACATGATTATGAAAGTGAATTCGTACATGGATTATGAAAGTAGCCGCACCAATAACTATGTTACCCCATGACTCCGCCATTTAAAAAAAAAAACTTACGATAATTATCGAAACTGCTCACAAAAATTCACGCGAATCGGTTGAGAAATGCGACCTGTACATCCAGCCGGAAATCCGGGCATACTAAAGCAATTTTTTCCAAGCTGAACAGAGGCGCTTCGCTCGCTGGGTCAATTAATTTGATTAAGGATAAAATAGCTCCGTGGTCTAATGGGTTTCACGCTTGCTTCTCACACAGGAGATGCAGTTTCGAATCCTGAACATGAACCAATGAGATAATTAATTTATCTTAAGTACATTATCGGACGTTCAGACACGTTAAGCTTTATATCCCGGGTACTATCGCTACGTGGTAGTGGCCGTAAAACCCTCCACTAATCCACACTGAGCCAGCGGGGTGGAGTATGGCTTAATCTTACTCGTATCCGGATAAAGGCCTGTGCCCCTCGGTAAGGACATTAATGGGCTACATTTATAAGGATAAATGCAACAAAAACGATACAAAAGTTACACAAGCTGTTGTTCAAGGTAAGGTAGATTTATTGCATTAAACTTCACTTCACATCTGGATTGAAGAAGTGTATAAATGGGAATTTAAGTGAAATTTTCCCGTCCTAGCTTTACGTAGGGTGACTCAGACAAACATTGGCAGTCAGGGGCACAAATCTCTTATGAAACACGAATAGCAATAGAGTATCAATTGCTCCCAAGGGCGCAACTTGCCTATATGGCGTGTCGGCGGGCCGGCATTTATGCTTGGAGTGCCAAATAAGGCATTTGCGCCCGTGCCAGTGCGAAATGGGAACCACCACACCGTACGTAGGCGAACGGTAGACGATGCACGGTATTGCGCCCTCATGCAGATCGTATGAAGTTTATTTAGTTTGCGCTAGAAAAAGTTCCACGGATCCAAATGATCCCAGTTACGATAATGCAGCACTTGCCTGGGCTGAAGATGTGAAGTTGTAAGACTTGTTTGTAAAAGGAAGTATGTTTAGCGGTGATCTATACATATAAAAGTTCGGTAAAGTACATTGACCCGACGTTTGCAGTCGTGACATTACCCGGGGTCAGTGTAATTTTTTGCACGTTTATCTGGCAATGTTTAGTTACTAACTATTGTTTTAGAGCATGAATTGGTGCCTAAATTGTACGTCGTCTATGGATTTTTTCGTGGTACAGCCCGCGCCAGGTTTCCTCTGTCACCTCTCTCTCTCGCCCATACATGCATCTTTCTTGTTTCCATGCACCGCTGCCCGCTACGAGGCCAACATTGTTGGTGTTACGCGTGTTACTATACTAACGGCATCATATCTCAATCTCCTTAGCCACCATGCCTCATTTTGGTTGCTTTGCTTATTAACCGGTCCATTACCGCGCCTACGCGCGATGCATCGCTAATTTGAACCGTAAGCCATGGTAATACAATTCAAAACATGTAACGATAAATGGCCTGGGAGGTGAGTCCTTTATACGAGTATTCTGGACAGAGGGGCCAACAGATTTAAATGCCAAAAATAAAGGGCTGGTATTTTATCGCACGTCAAAAATACTGATTTGCGCAGCAAAAAAGGGTCAGCAAAAACACTTTTTATGTTTTAAATATTTAATGAGTACTTAAGTTTATGTTTTTAGTATTCTTACATGTTCAACCTAACACGAAGGATAAAGGGGGCTTCGCTTCACTCACCCCCTTTACCCTTCACCTAAGCTACCCGTGCAAATATAAGGGAATTTTGCTGTGCAAATCAGTATTTTTGTTGTGCAGTTTAATATTTCCCAAAATAAAGTCGTTTTGATTCCCGAAACTTTCGGGGTCTGTTCATTATGGTCGTTCATCATTTCATCTGCTCACTAAGAGGCATCTGACGATGGGTAAAAACTTGAAACAGAACTTCGCTCCACACTTTACTAGTATTTCATTTGCGCAAGCAGGTAGGAAGTAAAGTAACACCACGGAGTAAGCGGTGCCGCCTAATTTATGGCTTCCGAGGTGAAGGAAATTGTTAGTTTAGTATTCTGGAATCCCGTAATAGCATAGGTTTTGGCTCCAGAGTGTACTGCTTTATCCAGGAATGAAAAGCAGTTTTTCAGTTATGAAAGAGCTCGCGGCACTTTTCTGAATTATTAGTTGTAGTTTGAGAAATGCTTTTGTTCGGAGGTCCCGGTTAGGTGGGGATACTTAAAGTATTTTATGTTGGCTAACAACCATCTTAAGTTAATTGCGTGTTATTGTTGAGCACGCACAACTATTGTTGAGCACGCACAACTATTTTTATCAGCACCACAAGCAGGCAAAGTCGAATCCACTTAGCACAAGCAGAAGTTGAGAGAAATTAGTCTAGCCGAGTTTATCTATTAGCTTAGCAGCCGCTAAGTATTGGACTTCTATAATTATTACCGGTTGGAACCTAATTATAAAAGGCAAGTCAACAATGACGTCATAATAAGTATACAAATAGGCCATGTAAAAAAATCAAAGATAACTGAGAAAACCATTTCGAGATAATTATGTTCGTAACTAAATTCCGTTATTCCCATCAATAATATTACAGGATTCTTGAAATATCCCTAAAAAATATAATTTAAGTACTTCATTTGTCCTCTACGCCATAGTTTGTTCGAATTCCCTTCGCCGCCCCGCCGCGCCGAAGGGAAGGGAAAAGTTGGCTGCTCTGTAAAACTGTCAAGTATAAACAGTCAGACGATAACGCTGATGTCAATTTAATTCAATTTAAATCGTTTATTTGCTTAAATACACATATACAGAATGGGTGGTGTTATGTAGAATACTTTAAATTAGAGCAGTGTATTTTACCGTAGAGTACGGTGTACAAATATTTACAAATTATCAGTTATAACTACACAGGAGGGATTCTTGAATTTAACATGTCAGTGGGTGAAAAATATAAATAATATACATACTAAGTATGCCATATGATTTAATTTTTTGCAATTTTTATTGTTTAAAAAATCACGCATACTATAAAAACAGTGAGCCAGTTTGTCAAATACTTAAAAACTACACATCTTCCATATGGTTTCCCATCGTCAGGTCACTCATTAAATATTTGAATGGCCATTCAGAATACGCTTTTGCTTCCAGGCTGCTATACTGTAAACAGTTTATCGTTATGGCGGGTTTATCGCACACATTTTTTTTGGAAAGTAGTGCCTGTTTAGCTCTATAAATGTACTTAAAAATTTCTCTAATGTAGAGGCAAGCTAAGTATTCCTAATTTCTTAAATAAAGGTTTACAGCTATGCATAGATCCTGCTCCGCATATCGCTCTGATGCATTTATTTTGCACTATAAGTGCCTTGTCTACATCGACAGAGTTTCCCCATAGAATAACGATACATACCCAAGGTACGCTGTGATATATGTTCTTACTGTGATAGTCATTCATATTCGTCGTATGGCAAAGATAAAACGGGTCACCCTATTGCAAACTGACCCTATGGCTTTTCCGATTTAAATGTTGGTCTAAAGTAATTCCTAAAATGTTTGTTGTCTCTGTCTTATCTACTTGATTATTTTTATATTTAATGTTTAATGGTAAAGATTGTGCTTGATATGGTCTGAATTGAATTAATGTGGTTTTGGTGGTGGTGGTGGTGGTAGTGTTTTATTGATATTTAACTTTAAATTATTTTGTTCCATCCATTTTCCCATAGAAGTAAGAGAATCATTGATATCTTGCTGAAATGTTTCTAATTGCGTACATTCAAATGTAAGCATCGTATCATCAGCAAATAATATGCATTGGTGGTTTATAGAACTTTGCAAGTCATTTATATAAAGTAAACATAACAAGGGTCCTAGGATACTGCCTTGTGGCACTCCGGTACTATTTATTCTATATTCTTACTGAAACTTTTGTTTCGTTGATTGGATCATGTTTGTCTTAGAGAAGTCTGTGCATTGTCTCCTATCGTGTAAATAGCTTTGTCAGTCGGAACGTACACAAATATTGATATTATAGTTTTTTAGGATTATAATTGGAAACAGCCAGCCAGTACAACCGTTCCAAAACGTCACGAGGGGTATTATTTAAAAAAAATGATAAAAAATAAGACATCCATTACCCGAAATATTCAAATACGTTTCTTGAAATAGCCTAAAATTTCACAAAATAATATAAAAAGCAGTACGTATTTTTTTACCACGACCCAATGTGGATTTTAAAACTTCACTCCAGATTGGGGTAACTCGCTATAAATCTTTCAGGATTTATTGATTCAATTGATTCAAAATCTTACTATATAATCAAAACATCGGTTAAGTGCCAGTAGAACACGCATACGAAAGGTTCTGTCCCGTAACATCGTGCAACAAAAAATGCAAAGAAACACGTCATTATTTGAGAACCGCCCTTAATTTTTTAAACAGTTGTTGTTCATTATATTTTGCTCTAGCCGCAATTTAAATAACGGTTCGGACGGAAGGTCGGACGATGAGCAGATGCTTTTAGCAATAGGGTCCCGTTTGACACCCTTCACGTATGGAACCCAAAAAAGTGGGGCACTGCTATAGTTGTGTCTGCTGTGCTTTAAAATAATGTATTAGATTCGCAGGCCTGACTTCAGAGCGAGCTTATCTCCTAAATAAATATCTACAGGACTCGCTAACACATAAAACGCATTGTCACTGCCTAGTGGCTCGGCAGAATCTAAACACCTATTACACTGGCTCTACGACCATTCTGCCCCCTGACTCAATTATAGAAAACTTGGCAGATTTCCCACACACAGAAAGTCAATTTGACATAAAGTGCGGCGTTATAACTCTGTATATAAGGTACATATGCCCATATTAGTAAACCGCTCTCAACGAGAGTTAAAAGATTTGATATGGCGAAACCGACATACCGGACCGCAGCCGGTAGTGTATGTAAAAGCGTAAAACACTGCGGTAGCTTAGGTGAAGGGTAAAGGGGGTGAGCTTATGTTTAAACGATCACCAAAAACGCACCTATTTTACTACCAATAAATTCGAAACGACCGCAAGAATTAGTTAACGACCACCAAATTTTGTTTGGATAAATGATCACCAAACTTCTTTTTATGTTTTAGACAAAAAGGTAAACTTATCTTTGCAAAAATCCGCAAAGTGCGTCGTCAATAAGCTAAGAAATTAAAATTACCAAATAATTAAAAAATACACACACACAAAAACTGAACATAATAAAAAACAAAATACTAAAAAAATAAACCGCCCCAGGGCATGCCCGACCCAAAGGTACCCATCACACTGGCAGCATTACCGCGCTGCACGGCGAGTGAGATCCTTTGGATCAGGAACGCTCCGGAACGATTGTCAAAACCTCGGTCCCTCAGGCGTCGCCCAATGTCCTTGACAAACATCCTGCCCTGAGCACCCCAAATACCCGTGGTCTCGACGGCCAAGGGAACAAACAGGTAGCTCCCCATCAGCTGTGCGTATTTTAGGCATTTCTGCCGCGCCGCCGACTCCGCTGCAGCCCCAGGTGTCACCATGGTGGAGCCAATGTGGGATGCCGCGAACGTGCACACACAAGTAGCATCCCACAAAAGGCAACGACCTCTCTCCCACGGTATCAAGGTGAGACCGTCCGGACGCTTCCCGTCGCTGCGACTCAAACCCGGTGGTTCGAGAACTGATGGAATGTCAGCGGAGACGAGAGCCCTCCGGACGATGTCGTTGATCGAGTGGTGGCGAGAGAGTCTCCCTGAACTTCTAGCAGTATTAACTTTATACAGCACTTAAGTTTATGGTTTAAGTATTGTTTGTTGTTCTTACATGTTCAACATAAACACATAGGATAAAGGTGGCTTCGCATAGCTCACCCCCTTTTACCGTTCACCTAAGCTACCGCAGTATTTTGCCCTGATATTTTCTGCAACTTTTGGTGATCATTTACCCATTTTGGGTAGGAAAGATTATTTAGTGGTCATTTAAATTGTTCTCGTTATTACATCTTCAACACACTGTGAGCAGCAGACTAGCGTAGCATGGGTTTACAAGCTGCGTACTACTACATAGTACAGGATTAGCCGAAATTAATGTGTATCCCGAAATGCACTATGCACTGTAGAATGTTACGTATAAATTATTGTTACGCTTACTATGCAAATCCTAACGTGCAAATTAGATACTTAATGAAAATCTACGCTGTAAGCTTTTGTCGCTACTGTTTATGTGCTGTGGTTAATCTTTTTGGGGAAAGTGTGTGATAATTTTGGTTCAGAGATTTATTATCGTAGGCGCAGTTATTAACAAAGCTCCGTCTAATGGGTTTCACGCTTGCTTCTCACAGAGGAGATGCAGTTTCGAATCCTGACCATGTACCAATGAGATAGTTCATTTATCTTTAGTACATTATCGGATGTTCATTGTTTCGGATGGCACGTTAAGCTGTATGTCACGGTTACTATCGCTACTTGGTAGAAGTAGTCGTAAAACCCCTCCGCACTCAACCCGCACTGAGCCAGCGTCCTGGAATATGGCTTAATCTTACTCTTATCCGGGTAAAGGTCTGTGCCCCTCGATGGGGAGATTAATAGGCTACGTTTAGGCGCAGTTATACAGGTTGTAATAGAAATGTGTATATTTTTGGGGTCTGTTAGGAACTACACTCAGAACAACATTCACTATGTTTTTTTTTTTCATTTTTCCATGCAGTTTGGGCCAGGCGATCAACCAGCTGTTTTGTATAGAGAATTGTAAAATAAAATTGCTCTGCTCAAATCGGTTCCATAGTAAAAGAAGTTCAGAATGATGTATGTCACTAACAACCAAAGTCAAAGTCAAAATTTCTTTATTACTGTGGATGTTTACATATATTTAGCAAACTTTCATTTTTGTCTCTTCTTAACAGGAACCTGTGGAAGGAGATGGGCAAAGGAACGCCCACAGATTGATTTTTAGAGAAATTGGTTGTGTGAAAACATAGATAAACAGACAGTTATCTCTAAAAAGAGATTTCTTCCAGCAAACCTAGGCAAGACAGGAGTGTTTATGAAAAAGGACAGTCCTAGTGCGCAATAAAACTGTATACATACGTACGAAAATTACTTTTAAAATATAAATAAAATATACCTAATAAAATATATATATATATCTCAACTATATAAAATACACTAAATAGCATGCACATATATAAACTACAAAATATCATATATATACTTACATAAATATGATACCGATTACGGAAGAGAAAGGAAATACGCTTTCAATCTTTTCTTAAAAGTGAAAATTGAGGGACTCTCCCTAATAGTGCAGGGAAGTGCGTTCCACAGTCGGATTGCCCTTAACCTAAAAGAGTGTTTGTAGGCGGCAGTGTTATGCCGAGGAGTTGACAGGAGAGACACCGTGTGGGATCTCCGATAGTAATCCCTGGGGAAAAGAAACCCAAAACGTTCTTGAAGATATGTGGGGTAGCGGGGATTTCGAAAAATATTGAATAGATAAGAGAGAATGTGCATATCACGGCGAAGACGGATCGGAAGCCATCCCAGCTCCTTGCAATACTGGGAGACATGGTCGTACTTGCGCAGCCCGTAGACAAACCGAATCCCAAGGTTTTGGAGTCGCTCGAGTTTATTCAGTTGTTCTTCGTTCGCACTGACCCAACAAGCATCCGCGTAGTCTATTAAAGGTAGTAGAAGGAACTGAACAAGGGTGATTTTAGTCTGCCGCGGCAGGAAGTACTGCAATCTCCGTAGGGAGTAAAATGACGCAAAGACTCGTCTGCTGACCTCACAAACATGGGGCGACCAGGACAGCAGAGAGTGGGTTTATGAAACAAGCCGAAGGCGAGTTCCATAATAATATCACTCGAGAGTTTTAATGCCTAATTATGTACAGTTACATACTCGTACACTAGTTTATCGACACACATATCATAAGCTCTCCTTGATGAGTTCAGGAACCGCATTTTAGACCGGCATTGTGGCATTGATCATTAAATAATAATAAATAATAAATAATAATACCTTGGACACCTTTTACACACATTGATCTAGCCCCAAACTAGGATTCCCTGTATCTTGGGTACTAGACAACGATATATATACATATATAGAGAAATATTATACTTAGATAGATAAACAACCATGACTAGGGTACAAACATCCGTTCTCATCAAACAAACATTTGCCCCCACCGGGACTCGAACCCGGGACCCTTGGTTTCGTAGGCAGCGTCACTGCCGACTCGGCCATTCGGGTCGTCGAATGCTCTGCAGATGTTTAGCTTGTTCTGTAGTACCAAATTCAGAGACAAACTAGGAGCGGCACGCAGGCGGGCGTCGGCGTTCTAAATTTGAATGTCATAATTTTCCAAATTTTTGTACTTTATGGTCATTTCGAACGCCGACATTATTTCAAGAAGTGACATTTAAAGCTGTCAGTTTCCTTCGGTATTTGAACAATTAAGGTAAACATTCAGGGCCTTACCACAAAAAAATAAACGAGTGTTCAACACTTGATTAAAAACTTATGGGATTTGACATCTGTTTTGAGGTTAAATTAAACGCTGTTTAATATTTTTTCTGGTAACACGGTCAACATAGAATCTAGACTGATAATGTTGGTTAGGTAAAGTAAAGTAAAGTGCGAACACCTTGACTTACGGACGAAAAGCTGACGTTATTGGAAGTGGTCACTGGTCAATAAGGGATGTTGACAAATTGGGAAGGTTGCACTTAGAAGTGGTCAAAATGGATACTAGTCATATGAACGTCGTCATAATGGATTTGGAACAAAATGCAAAGCTGAAGGTTTTTTGGTCTTTCTAAAGTAACATTTTTGTTTGTTTCAGACGGAGATATGCTCAAGTGCACTGACGGATGTGATTCACGCCGTCATCAACGGCACCGATGGCTGCCTCTTCTGCTTCGGTCATGCCGGTGTGGGTAAGACAACCAACCCATAAATGAACCACCCAACCAACTAAGCAACCAGTCAACCAACCAACCAACCAACCAACAAACTAACCAATCAACTAATAAACTAACCAACCAATAATATTCGGCTTTAAGGAAACCGTTATTAAATTACGGGTGGTATTTAAACGAGTGACTGTATTACTAAGTGAGCGACTGACTGCGAGTGACAAAAAATCGAGTAGTTTTTGTTTGCATACGCTTCGCTCCGCTCCGCTCCGGTATAGCTTCTTCAACGTTCTAACCTAACCTAAAACCCGGTTGAAAAGTAGCCACAATAACCTACTCTAGCCAGTTCAATATTGAAGTTGCCCTCTCTGTATAGTTCTAGTCGCTCACTTAGTAATTTTTGTCGCACAGCTAGAATTTTCCGCCGCTCAAGTTATTAAAACAGTATCTCATCATGAGTCGCTAAGTTGTTTTTTTTATTCGATCGTTTTATAATTCCCCTTAAATTACTGGCTATACGTGTGCCTCCACGTCAGACAGTATGAGTCTTTTCTCATCTACCATATGACACATACATACATGTGTACAAAGTCCAATCCAAACACTTCATTCATCACCGAAACCCTCGCTAACAAGAAGCATCATGTCACATTCACCAATCATCACGGTCAGTAATCAACCGCTGGGCCTTCACCAGTTAAAGGCTGAATACAAAACCTTTTAAGAGAACCGTAGAAACAAATAGGGTAGACCCAGTAATGAACAATGGAAAGACAGACCAAGAATATCCAAGTCAAAATTAGTTGATGTACGAGACATCATCAAAGAAACACATGTTAAAATAATAGAAATATGGATCGACGGACCGATTTAAAAAAGATGTCTTTATCGTTAGATCTAATAGGTTAAGATCGTAATGCTATATCAGCTCAATCAGCTCTTTTAAACTCTCAAGCAAGTGAAGATGTTGGCTACGCTTATGTGGATAACCATAAAAAGAAAATGATACGGAAATAGGTTGAGAATCCAACGTCGCAAATGAATAAATCAAGGCACAATTCTCCGAGCCACAAAATAGGCCAGTCCAGTCATAAGGATGTAAAATATCATAATATCATAGTAATATATGTTGGCAAAAATTACCAATTTGTGAAGGAAGCTGTTAAGCGTCATATCTAAGAAGCAACTATACATTTTTGAAGGCTGGATCCAATTAACCTTATTGTACCTTAGGTGTTCATAACTATAATAAAAGTTTAAGATCCTTATTATATATTTAACAAAGGGTTCTTTGAACTAACATCTTTCAATCTCGCCGCTTGCACGCTACTCAGTTCTCTTCGGTACCTACTTCAAATAGATCGAATCGCAAGGCAAGACACTCAAAGTCAAATCAGGAATACTAACAAAGCAAGCGCGACATCCAGAATGATTATGAACTCGTCGGGATTTATTCTGGAAGTTTCTCGCCACGGCCACGACATTTGCATTCAAATTGAGATCCTGCTGGGACTGAGTGCCTCGCTTAAGTTCTTACCTCATATAAACCCCATACTTATATAGATAAATATTGTACTTAGATAGATAAACAACCATGACTAGGGTACAAACATCCGTTCTCGTCAAACAAATATTTGCCCCCACCGGGATTCGTACCCGGGACCCTTGGCTTCGTAGGCAGGGTCACTGCCGACTCGTCCATTCGGGTCGTCGTATAACAATGATTCACAGCATGTTTATTACGGATTTTCATGTACACAAACAAGACATAAATAGCCTATTCGTGTTGAAAATTACATGTGTGTTTGTCATTTTTTAACACAACTGTGCCTCTTTCACCCAGTGTACAAAATGGTGTGACGCTATGCTTGATTTCATTTTATGCTTTGTTTCAATTCAGTTAAGACTAAAACAATTAAGTAATCCAACTCGGTTTTAATGTTGTCTTGTTTACAATTTGGATCTCAAAAGAAACGATAAATAATACAACAAAAACATATTTTCTCATCTTTTTGTATGCAGTTTAAGCACAGAGGCGCTCACGTTTAGCCGTGTTCCATTCTGCACGACAGGGGGGCTGGCTGGCCTTCGCCGCAGCCCTGGAGTTTTACTTAAAGGGAAATATTACACTGCACATGAAAAATACAGTATTTTTGAAGTGCGATACCAGCCTTACTTAAATGTTCACTATTAGCTTTTATGTTATGGGGTAACAACTTTCGTAGCAAGACCCCGAGTTTGGGAACGCGCTTAATTGAAACTTTCATAATACCGGCAGGTGAAAGGGCTGCAGAACCTAGCTTTACTTTAAACCGGTAATATGCCGTTACAGAAGGATTTCTGAGCTCTTAAACAAAGGTATCTGCAGAATTTATTGCGGTGCAGCGCGGCCAGGATGTTTTGCCGTTGACGGCAGGTGTCTTCGGTATGGGACTTTGCAGGAATTAGGACTTCGCGTTGTTGTAGGCTATTGTAGGTATTCGTACAAGTATAGTTTTTACAAAGAGTCAATGCGACTGATCGATATTTAAGTAGTTCATATCTACAAAAGAGCGACACACTATCATCTATCACTCAACGGCGAATTGAAAGGCTAATTGTGGGTAAATAAAAACTAGAAAACACAAGACTTAAAATAACTGAATGCGATTTATTTTCCAAAGATTATCGTTAACAATTAAATTATTTAATTTATCCTCTTCGACCAGTCCCCGGGGATACCGCATCCATTATTAAGACTTAAATATAATCCTTTTCAATCTACTAAATTAATCTACTATTCGCTTTTAATTTACCCGAGATTATTTTACAGAGGAGGAATTTATCTCGATCTAATCCCTCCTGGATTATTGTATATACATTTTAAGAACCCATCCTTGGAGTTGTAAGTCTTGTAAGTACTGAAGAAGACTGAGCCTTGCCAGCAGTTAGAACGCCATTAAACCAAGGTTTGAGTGGGTTGGCAACAAAAACACGCTGTTAATTTGTGCTAAAACGGGGGTTAGATTGTGTGTTAGGCTACTGAATACTTTGCGTAACAACGCAGCTGTATGAGCAGGTTACTTCACGATGTTTCCCATGGCCGTTTGAACAGCTGTATTTAAGATATCCATAACATATATGCATAACATATTTAAGATTGTTAAAGTTTTAGACAGGTGCTTACGGAGATATTTTTGACGCATAGTAAACAGCCGAAAAAGCGATAAATCTTTGGTTCAGTTCATTCGTCGGCAGTGACCCTGCCTACTAAGCCAGGGGTCCCGGTTCGAGTCCCGTTGGGGGCAAATATTTGTTTGATGAGAACGGATGTTTGTACCCTAGTCATGGTTATTTATCTATGTATGTGTATCGTTGTCTAGTACCCAAGATACAGGGTATCTTAGTTTGGGGCTAAAAATGGAGTGTAAATAGTGTCCAAGGTATTATTATCATTCTACTGTTGATAGATGGCATTGGTGGCTTTTGACAGAAAGTCTGTCGCGTCAGCTAGTCATGACATGAATTAAAAAAATCCACTCCTGTGTACAATCCTCTTCATATACACACACACAAGTTACCATTAGACCTATTATAATAACTTCTTTTCCTCTGCTTTTTATTTTTGTGCCTATTCGACAATTTCCCAATAACCAAGGTCAAAATGGGAGGTTTTCATTATGAACCTTGTAATAATGAGGAGTATTCATCATGTACCTAAAAGTCAATAAAAGTAAAATTTCTTTATTACTGTAGATATTTACATATACGTTGCAAACGTCTTTTTTGCCTCATCTCTACATTGGACAACTGTGAGTAAAAGACATGTTAAACAAGTCTTCTCCTCCAGGCAAGTCATACACCATGCTGGGCAAGCCAGACTCAGCCGTCACCCTCGGTGCCATGCCCTGCGCGATCTCTTGGCTCTTCCGCGGTATATCCGAGCAGCGGCACAGGTGTGGCACACGGTTCTCTGTGAGGGTCTCTGCGGTGGAGCTGTGCACGAATACTAACCAGATCAGAGACCTGCTGGCGGCCTATCAGAATGGTGAGTTGGTATTGTACTTAAACGGGCGAACAAGACTTCGAACCTGATGTAACTGAAATACTGAGCCACTAAAGTACTATCTGAGCGACATCTCCTGTCGAACAAGAAGTAGCCGTCAATGGTTCCCAAAGCGGAAACGGAAGACAAAGTGCCAAAAAACACCGTGGCGAAACACGATGGCCAAAGATCGGAACAAATGGAAATCTGTATTGAGAGCCCTGCTGAGGGTGACATAATTAGATGATGATGATGATGAGCCACATCCCCTGGCCTTACCGATGGTTTTTTCTAGGTACCTTGGGAATATGGCACGTCCACCCTGTTACGTCCACCGGGAAGGATGGCACAGGTTAAATGCATTGGGTAACTGTACCCTGGAACTGTTGTTTACTGATGAAGATGACAAGTTACGTATAAAGGTTATGGACGGAGAGTTTATGGAAAAGCATTAGGTACTTATAATGTGTCGAGCCCAGTCAGAGTAGGACTCTGTGACATGGTCGCTGGGGACACAAAATATGTGCCATTCTCCTCGGACACGATCCACAGGGTAGGTTGGGACCAATTCCCAAAACCCAACTCTAGCTCAAAAGACCCATCATCATTATCAGGAGTATAGATTAATGGGCTCTAAGTGGAGATTTCTTGGTTTTCGTTCTTGGGCCATCTGCTCTAGCTCCACCCATTCTCAGCTTAAAATGGCGGCCTCTTTCTCCGTTGGACGTCGCCACTTTGTATTCAGGCTCAAAAGACTCACTCAACTCAAATCTGCCACCAGACTCTGAGCAGTCACCAGGTGTCTACCTCCGCGACGACCCGCTCTTCGGAACTCACCTGCAGAACCAATCGGAGCTGCGCGTGCACAGCGCGGAAAAAGCTGCATTCTACCTGGACGCGGCGACGGCGGCGCGGGGGAGGGATGAGGGGAGGGACAGCCATCTACTATATACGCTGCACGTGTACCAGTATAGCGTAGGGGGGAAGGGCGCAGGTAATTCATTATAAGCATGTGTTTAGTTTTCAGGATGAGAAATAAACTGCTGTTATCACCTTTATAGGTGTTATTCTGATTCCGATCGCAACTGCAGAAGACGTGTCACATGAGTGTGTAAGCGATACAGTGAGCATAGTTACTTAGCAAGTTTACGGTCGGCTGCCGAAAAATCTTTATAATTAACGTTTGAGGAATCTTCGTTAAATCGATTTTAAATGACCTCTAATTCTTTGTACAGTGAGAAACAGAGAAACAGAAGAGTTGGGCCGGTCTGCACACTAATTTAGTCCAAAGGTCGGCCCAGCCATTTCCGTTTCATCCTATACATAAGGGTCATTGACAAATTGATATGCATTCTAGTTTGGGGCTAGATCAATGTGTGTAAATAGTGTCTCAGTTATTATTATTATTATTATTATTATTATTCCTAATGAGTGGATGATCCTACTTACCACACATATCTCCTACGGTTGTGTGTTGATATCTACTCTGGTAATAGTGCATAAACTAAAACTTTTGTTCTTTATATGTTTCCCCTGAGTCAACAAAAAACATAATTATTGCAAGCTTCTGTCGTAGTAAATTCCAATATATCACTAGTGATCTTTGTCCTAATTGAGGTACTAATGTTAGAGTTTTCAGGGCTTTGTTAAGATTACTTTTATCTTTCCAGTTGCAGGAGGCCGAAGCCGACTCCACCTCATCGATCTGGGCAACTCAGAAAGAGGAAAATCAAGTGGCGGCATCCCTCTATCCGGATTAGGGAATATTCTATTAGCTATATTTAACGGTCAACGACACCTGCCTTATAGAGATCACAATCTTACCCACGTCCTCAAAGAATGCCTTGGATCCTTGACGTGTCACACGGCAATGATCGTCCACGTTTCCCCAAATATACAGAACTATTCAGATACTTTAACTACACTGCAACTTGCGTCCCGAATACATAGGCTAAGGAGAAGGAAAACAAAGTTCTCATCGAATAATAATGCAGGATCTGGAGGCAGTTCGGGAGAAGATGCCTCTAAACCAAGCAGCAGTGAACCTGATCCATCCAGTAGTGATCTATCAGCAGATACTGTCATATATGTTGGACCGTTAGACGATGCTACTGACGGTGAACATCCACCAGTTTATATACCACATATAAACTCAGGTGACAACCGGGGCGTACTAAGTAAAGCCCTGAGAGGATCTGCAGCAGAACATAGGCATAAATCATCACTTTCTAGAGTAGTAGAAGAGAAAAGTCCAATCCACAAACTTCATTCGTCACCAAAATCCTCGCCAATGAGAGGCATCATATCACATTCATCAAATCATACGCCCAAATCATCACCAGTCCATTCAACAACTGCTAGATCTACACCAGTTAAAAAGCCGAACACGAAAACCTTTTCAGAGGACCGTAAGAATAAAGAGGGTGGTCCCAGTGATGAACAATGGATAGACGGACCAAGAATATCCAAGTCAAAATTAGTTGAAGTACGACATATCATTAAAGAAACACAAGGTAAGAAACGAGAAACATGGATCGATGGACCGATGCAAGAGACAACGTCAATACCGTTAGATCCGATAAGTTTTGTACCTAATGCTACATCACTCCAATCAGCTCTTTTAAACCCTCAAGGAAGTGAAGCTGTTGGCTACGGATATATGGATAACCATAAAAAGAATATGATACGGAAATGGGTTGAGAACCAAACGTCACAAATGAACAAATCAAGGCACAATTCTCCGAGTCACAAAATAGGCCAGTCCAGTCATAAGGAGGGTCAACATAGATCTCACGAGGAAGCAGATGGGGTTGGCAAAAATGAACAATTTGTGAAAGGAGCAGTCAAGCGTCACGTCGAAGAATCAACAATACGGACAGGTTTGAAGGCTGGATCCAAAGGGATGGCAATCGAGGAGGAAAATGTAGGGCCTCCTAATGGTGATCAAGAAACCACTTCTAAGAAACCTACAAGCATGTCCAAGTCTTCATCTAAGAATGATGATGAAGATGATGACAGTGAAGAATTAGCAGTTATTCCACCAGCATTACCTCTTATACAAGCACTTAGTAGCAGAGAGGTGTCCATGGAAAGTTTAGATAGCAAATACAAAGAAAGAATGAGAATGGATGCTGACTTAGTTTCAAATCATAGTAGAGGTATCGATTCAAACGGTATGAGCAAAGGCCTTATCACCTATGAAGAAGACGAAATCTTAGAAATAATTGAATTAGAGGAACCTTTAGAATTAGTAGCAATGCAAGATTGCTGTCTTCAGGTAACCGAAGAAGATATAGCTTATTGTATGGGACTAAGTGAAAATCCTTTACATGAAGGTGATCAAGAGTATGATGAAGAACATCCGCTTAGAATATTGAGTCAAGAAAATTTGACAGTAGCGTCAACTTTTACAGATACCTTATCTCTGTACAGTGAAGTGGAGCGACAGTTAAGAAACGAGTCGTTTCTACGCAGAAATTATAACTTTTATTCGGAGACTATTCCATGTGACCTGATGGATGAACTGAATCCACACGGGAGTACTCAGTCTTCACGATCTAGAATCGATGAACTACTGGGTCTGACCGAACTATACGCACATGGCATGCCAGATCGAAGTGAATTGCCACTCGGAGTTCCCCAATTCCAATCCCTTTCTCTATGCAATGTCAGAGATGCAGACGAGTTTCATGGTGACGGCTCTGTATACAGTGAGCCAGCTTATCGGCCAAGTGATAAAATTTGCGATAGTTGTAAAAGAACCATGTCGAGACCAAACAGTGCTGTTGGCGAATGCGGCGCATATCCTGACATGGAAGGACCTCGTGATGATATCTACGGACCATTCGAGAAGTACAGAGGCAATGACATGTCCAACGCCCGCATAGCGTCACTGAGACACCCTGATGGTGCATCCGATCCTAACTTACAAGAGGAGAGACGGACGCCAGCGGCCGGGGCGAATTTGACTTCCTTCAGAGAGTTGAAGTCGAATTTGCATTTGGAAGTGACACCGTCAGTGGTGACTAGCGAGCCACAGAAGAGCCAAGACAAGAGTATAGCGAGGGTCGCAGGGAGTGGTAAGCCTGACGGGTACGACAGTGGACACGAGTCAACGCCGCGGACGGGGAAGCACAGCCCTGCGGGGACTTCAAGGCGTGCTGAGTCAGGCTACGACTCCGTGCCTAGAGACTCAGATGCGTCTTCCCTAGACTCGTATCCAACTAGACGGGCAGCAGTCGCCCGCGCCCACGCCAAAAAACACACTACAGCTAAATATAAACAACACAGCGACCGCTCCTTCTGCTCGTGGCTTCGAAACCCCTTCACTTGCAAATACGCGGACACTGACCCTGAAATTAGTGACTTCTAACTGGTAGTAAGTTCTACTAAGATATCAATAATGTTACTTTACCGAATTTAATCTGGAGACTGCTTTTGTACTCTAGATATAATCTAATGGATAAATAGGCTTTTTGCACTCAGTGACATGTTCACTTTATTCATAAATCGCTCGTTGAAGCGCTTGTAGTATCCCGTGAACTCTATTTTTACAATGAAACTAGATATCTCATAATCTAGAGATAATTTAATGTATCTATATTTATTAAGAGCACAACTGGATATAAAACTGAGACGTCTGCAACGAATTATAATTTGGATAGTAGATTAGTGTTAGGCTTTATATTTGTTAATAGAAGTCGCAGTTATAACTCGGTGTTTTAAGTGTAAAATTTGATAAGCATATTTTCTTAAATAGTGAAATATGTTTTTCTACTGTATGATGGTGTTTCATAGATATTTTTGACGTGTTTTCTACGTAGCTTTTATAATGCTGAACTACCTATTCTTGAATAAAGTAGTCTTCCTATGTCTTCCTTAATCCTGGTGTCAGCAATCGTTTACCAAAACGCTTCTCCGCTGCAGCTCTGATGTCAGCTTTTATACAATATATCTACTACATATGCATACACATAAAATATCCAGATATTTTGTACATAGAATAGGCTTTTATCCCAGACTTTGAAATCCTGGAACACTCTAGACTGAGATGATCAGACATGTTATTTAATTTGTGAAGACGAACACGCCAACGTCAATACATTATGTTGTATCAAACTATCTAAATTGAAGGTACGAGTGTGGTTGATTTGTTATGCATTCCACATTGGATCGTACCTTTATCTTTTGAAATCGGTATATTCTAATATTATCTAGCATTAAATGATTGATTAACAATGTTGATTGATGTTATATTTGTATGAATCTGCGGCTGTTAATACGTTGGCCATGTTTACTATATTTACGAATAGCTTTAATTTAATTTTACGTTTCTAGAGAACTTTTGAATTTCTGTAAATAAAAAATACTGCGCTTTACAACAATGTTGGAAAAATCAGTTTCGCTATTGATGACAACGTTCTGACGTTCTGTTATTGTAATTTACTATTATTGATAATTATTATGATTATTTAAATATATATCTTACATTTTAAGCAGTGGTTTTTTATAGACTCCAAACAATTTTTCATCCGAAGGTCCATAATATCCTCTTTATTCAAATTTTCCCTCGGACGGGACTATGTTATCAAATTCTCAACCCATATTAAATGTGAAAAAGGGCATGAATAAATAAGTTTAAACTCTAAGCAGCTAAAGTATCATCCGAGGGGTGGAAATCCAAAATCTGGGGGATGAAAACTTTTCCCCTCTTCCCAGGAAAAGTAACTTTTTTCCGTTAAGAGGGAGCGCTATTATCTTTCATTTCGGCAGCAATTTGACATTGTAGGGCGTCCCGCGAAATCGAGCCATCAAATGAAGGGCCAACCCTCGGAGTTGGGTGACAGGCTTTTAGGAAATCTTCCAATAATTTGCCAAAGTGGTAATTTCGCATATAAGCTCCAAAAATCCCGTTGTCGTGAAGGCTACAATGCTACTTACTTTAAAATTTCCCTGGCTTTGTATCGGCTAACCTAGATACCAAAGTGTGCAATATTGATCCAGTCGTTCGGAAAAATCTTCTGACAAAGATGTACTGGCAGAAAACAGGTGTAACAGAAAGTTTTAGTAAAATTTTAAGGGGTCGTTATGGAGATTTTGGTTTGGCGATAAAATTATTAAGTTAAAAATAAAGTTGCTCTAATCAAAGCGGTTTCAAAGTGAAAATCATTCGGAATTATCTCCCTAACAACCCCTTAATATTTGACTACACTTTTCTATTATTATATTAAGATGTACATGTCGTAACCATATCGTAGAATTAATCATTTCATGAAATGGCCAATCATGATTGAATTAGAACTTTCATTAAACTAATAAATATTTTAAGGAAAAACACAGCGGTAGCTTACTAGCTTAGGTGAAGAAGCCCCCGAATAGTCTTCTTGTTAGTTCGACATGTACATCATAAAAACATTAGGTAGTACTGAGTAAAAATGCTTTTAAAAAGACATGTTTCATCAAATTCAACCCTTTCTAACCATTTCACGAAATAGTCGGTCAGATCAAAAATGGTTGGCCATTTCATCATATCAAATCAAATTTATTTATTTACCTAAACAATAACAGTTACATGGTCGTTATACTCATGGTCTCCACACTAGGTATAACCTGCATCGTAGAAGCCTACGTACTTTAATTGTGTGTTGCTGAGAGTTAAATAAAAATAATTGGTACAAAGACAGGGTCAACAGAATAAGAAAACAGATTAAAAACAACTTACTTACTAGGATGACCAAACCATTATGAATAAATGAACAGGATAGTATTATATAAATACAAATAGTAAATAAAAATTATATACATATAGAACTACATACATGAGTAAATAATAAATAAATAAGTTAAGAATTATTTATTCAAGTAGCGGTGAGCGGCGTAACTGGGCTACTGTTTACTTTGTCTCCGTATATAAAAATCTAAAATAAATATTAAACGCTACTTTAAGTGTTAAATGAACAGTGAAAAATTAAGTGTTTATAGTATGGTTTAGTGAATGTGTTTAACAAAAACTGTAAGCAGTGCGTTAATATCGTGTTAATACTGTCGAACTATAACAGACGAAAAAATTATGATTCTGCTAAGAACATAGTGATGGTGTTAACAAACGTGATAACCGGGACACATTGACTGCTGAGATTTCAATAGAAAGGCTTATATGGTGTTATATAATCAAAGTGCAACCTAAAAACATATTCAAAATTGCAAGTCATGGCAAAATCCATCTATTGATGTCGATATATCATCGATGTCGGTGTCGATATACTCGACAATAGTCGAGTAGCGTAACCTTTATAACAGTAGCTCACAAGGTAGAATACTATTGTCTCTAACGGGCACATATGTCACTACCAGAGGTCTACGCCAACGCCATCTGCTGCTGAGTAGCAGGAATTGAATCACAACTTCCAACAACTTGGTTAACGGTGGACGACAATCTAGACTTCGTAACTATCCGGAATAAATATGGATCTAACACAGAAGATCTCGAGCATATCATTGAATAACCGTGGATCGAATACATCATTAAACGAGGAAATTCTTCACTCAAGAAAAGCCTCAGTACTTATAGCGGAATTAGAAACCGAGAATTTAAATTCCGAAAACCATCATTTTAAAAACGACTTCAAAAATTGATAGTCACAAGGCTGTTTATTTCTCAGATATTGCGATGACTCCCATAACAACACGGAGAAGAAAAAAAATAAAAACTAAGTGTGTAAGCTCTCAAAAGAAAATATAGAATTAAATTAAATATGATACCAAAGTTTAACGCAATGGAACCAGTGTACAGCAAGGCGTTCAGTGAGTTCAATGTAAAGGCCAATGTAGATACCTATATGAAATACATTGTAGAGAATAATATGGTTGAACATGTAGAGTCACACGTAGAGATAAACATAGAGGATAGGGTAGAGACCGATATAGAGCCTAATAACATAAAGGCAGATATAGAGATTAGCAAACAATCAAACGTAGAGCCACATATTCTAAAAGCCGATATACAACCTAATAACATAGAGATAGATGTAGATAATAGAAAACCAAAACACATAAGCTACATCTCCTAAACGAAATGGTAGAGACTATCAATAAAAATTCGCAGCAAACTCAGCAACCATATAAGTTGCCGAAGGAAACTAAACATATGTCACGGCGTAAGATGATTATCCTAGCTGATCAACAAGGAAGACCTCTTCAAAAGATATTACAACAGCTACTTGGACAAGAATTCCTTGTTACCTGTTTTTTTAAGCCACAAGCGAAGCCTACAAATATCATTAGGGCAGAAAAACAAGAAATATCGACACTAAGGTTGGATTATTATGTCGTTTTGCTATCCGGGATAAATGAATGGAATGAATGTAACTGACTGACCCACTGATTTCTAATTCGAACTTAGGGCCTGGTAAAAAAAGTACAGAACACAAATATTATTATAATAATCGCAAAAGTAACGCATAGTCATTACCTTAAAGAAGCTGAATTATGAAATAAAATTCATTGTAAGTACATTTAAAAACTGTACATTTGTCGATCTTCCACTCAGGAAAAACATCCATCTACAGAAATCGGTCTTCATGGGTCAATTCAGGGAAATTTTGCGCATGGATTATAAAGCAAAGCTCAATGCACATAATGAAGCAGCTGAGAAATGCCATGTCATAAGAAAGTGCGAAGATAAGTGTACTCAAACGGACTTAATATGTAGTAAAAATTTTTTTCTCTTATACGACAATTCCTCTACCAAACAGTGATACTGACATTGAACAGATAACTAGGTGTAATGAAAATGCAAAAGAAGTGCGTAACAATACTGACGTTTTTTCGTGAATAATGTCGGTCATTTGTTCCACCAAAATATTGATGGACTTATAAATAAATCAGACATGTTATCCATTTACCTAGATGAACTTAGAATTAGCGGAAATTCAGTGGATGTAAAAGGCATTACAGAGCATAATACGATAAAAATTGATATTAGAGCTCTGGGTATTGTAAACACTGGCTACATATTTAACCAGAAGTAATAGGAGTGGTGGTATAGCATTAATTGTAAAATATGGACTTAAATTCCAGATTATTGACATAACCGATTTTAATATTCCAAATTTAATAGAGTGTTGTGGTATAATATATAATAATAACTTAAATATAATCTATATTTATAGGAAATGTAAATATGACGTAGCGACTTACGATACATTTTTCGAAAACCTAGATACGCTTTTGTCAAGACTGCCTTGGAAGACGAAAAACTATAATATGTAGAGATTTCAACACAGATAGTCTTCAACAGGGCAGATATGCAGTGTATTTTGAACAATTACTATTGAATTACAACTTGAGACTTACATTCAACGAACTAAATAAAATACTCTAAGTAGTAACGTGCGACCTCGGTGGGTCTCTAAGGGCATTCGACTCTGCTCAAAAAGAAAAAGGGGGCTATTATGGACATATAGACGTACTCCAAACAAAAGCAATAAATATAACTTTAAAACATATTCCAAAAGATTTAAAAGAGTAATAAAACTCACACAAAAATCGCAAAACGATTATTTTATACAAACCTCAAATAATAAATACTTGCAAAATAATCAATAATAATTTTAATAATGGAAGAAATGCCCCAAAAGAAAGCATTAAACAAATCAAATCTAACAATCGTATTGTGACCGATTCTAAGGATATAGCTCAAGCTTTCAATAATTTATACCAGTAGAGCCACAACAATCCATCCAGCCATCCCATATTTTTTAAACCCACTTCAACTGCTGAATTATATCAAATAATAAAAAATCTCAAGGATACAAACAGTACGGGATATGACAATATAATGTACAACCGTGATAAAACATGTAGCGTCGGTCATCACCAGTCTTAAATCACGTCCTAAATCTGTGTATAGAACGAGGTACTTTCCCTGAAAAGCTCAAAACCACAATTGTTAAGCCATTGTTTAAAAAATATGACAGAGAAAATATGTCCTGCTATAGACCTGTCGCACTGATTCTAATATTCTCCAAAGTGTTCGAAGGAGTTATTTATAATGTCTTAAACGTCTATTTCGAAAGCAAAAAATTATTTATAAAATAACAGAAAGGGTTTCGGAAAAATAAAACAATAGATCATGCTATTTATGATTTACTCTTCCGTTTAGTAACCAATTTAGATAATAAAATTCCTATATCTGCATTACACATGGACATGACCAAAGTGTTTGATTATGTAGATCATGACATTCTGATAAATAAACTCTACATGTATGGCGTCCGAGGTAATGTGCTTGATCTTATTAAATGCTATCTGCGCAACCGACAACAACTAAATCAAATGTCGAAAATATGCGAAACGACAAAGATAGAAAATCATGACTATTCAGATGTAAGGACAGTACAATATGGCGTACCACAAGGTAGCAAGGGACCACTGCTATTCATCATTTATATAAACGATTTACCTGACGCGGTTACTTACCCTATTGTCATATTTGAGGATGATAGTACAATGATTGCTGAGGGCCGACATATGAATGAATGATTGAATTATGAATCTGACATAAATAATACCCTTAATAATATTATTGAATGGCTCGGAAAAAATAATCTTATATTAATTTAAATTAAACGAATTGATATTTAAAAACAATAACAATACAATAAAAATAGACTTCACATGAATATAGAAACCATAGTGATATGGTACGAAAAAAAAATACGAAATTAATGACTCAAAATTTTTAGCATTAACAATTGACTCCTACTAGGCTTGGAAAACACATATTGATAATGTGTGTTGAGTTGAGGTAATTTTCAGATGCACTATTAATGCTCGCTAAGGTAGCTGGTCTCACTGCGTTGCTATCGACATATCACGCTTACGTGGCTTCGACTCTCAGATATGATGTTATGTTCTGGGGTAACTCAGCGGATAAGGACAGGGCTTTCAAAGTACAAAATAGATGTATTAGGATAATATTTCATCTAAAACAAACAGACACATATCACCCACATTTCATAACATTAAAAAAAATACTCTACCATCGTTATATATTAAGGAAATAGCTGTTTATGTTAGAAATAACTGGGATTCTTTAATTAAACTTAAGTCTAAAAGGAACATTAAATTAAGTCTCCCGCGGTTCTCAACCGCTCTATTTAAAAAATCGTATTTGGTATGACACCAAAAATGTAAAATAATCTGCCAATATACATGAGAGACATAGAAAACTTCAATTTATTTAAATCAAGTTTGAAAGAACATTTGCTAAAGAAACCCTTCTATAGCGTAAAAAGTTAGCTATAGAAATTTTGTGACATTTTTGGATATTTATTTTGTAACATATAATTGCAGAACATTTCATCTGTATTCTAATTTAATTTAATATTTGTATGCCCTTAGGGTAGAGTGTGGAGAACTATATCTTCATCGTTGTATTCTATCGTTTCGTTACCTATCATAGTCTAGAGTTAGTAGCCATTTTTGGAGTCCAATTTTAATTCACGGGCAGTGCTGGTTATGATCGATTCTATGATATGGCTACGTCATATATGTGTAGAAATTAAATCGAACAAATGTTACACATTAAGACTCTTCTTACTATTCAGAGATACGGTTGAGAAGCGTAACAACGCGCATTCATTATAATTCGTATGCGGATCCCGCACGAATCTCCAGAGACGCACATTCTGATTTAATTAACACCTACCCAGCAAACTCAATATTAACCATGTCCTCGCGTTGTAGCCTTATATGCGGCAGTAATAAAACCTACATGTCTCTGTCGCGGGCAAAGAAAAAGTGTTAAAACAAAGGCACAACACAGGGTGGCACGGGAGTCGAACTCACTACGTGACGTGAAGACAAAATTCTTACCAACACCAACAAAACATGGAAAAACAAACCCTACACGCTCTAAAACAAGGTTTGGCAGTCACAGAAGCGTATTTTTCGATCGCCTTACACCGCATATGGCCAGGGACGTTTGTATTTATCGCGTTATGCCTGAAACATTGAAACGTGATACGCACAAGAAACCAAACTAGAGCTATAAAGCGGAACGTAACAAAACCAGAGTACTGAACCCTCCAATTTATCGCCGAGTTAAGATGCGTTTTGGGGTGACTCGGGGAATGGAACGCAATCTGCTTGTCTTTCGTGGTTGGCAATTCCAGATTATTAGCATACTGTAAATTCAAGGGGGTAATGTTTTATAGTGCCCCGTAAAATAAAAGTGGAACTCTCATATTGGGGCTTTCATTTATTTGATTTAAGAAAACGACGAGAAGGCGATTTTGATAATACATAACGAGGATTGCTTCATGATGAGAACAAAATTCAACATACCATGCGAATTCAAAGGCGTTCTTACGAATCATTTGTATTGTTAAATATCTTCAATGCCTTTGCACGCAATTTTTAAACTCCAATAGATACAAAACACAAGGAAGAAACACATTCCAGAAATTACCCAAAGCACCGTAAAATGACTGAATTCAGACCCCCCAATCAAGAATTCCCAACCGGCCTCCGAGTCAATTACAATAATATATCCTCAGAACCAAACTTGTACAGGATTCTATGATCCGTTGCTTTAAAAAGCCCATTCGGGATACATTACGGCGACAGAGCACGTGACCGGAATACACGAGTGCAAGAATACAGGACCAACTAGGAAAGGCCACTTTCAGGCTTTGTTCCTTCGATATGAACATTTAAGATATTACATAATATACACGAGGAGAGACGCTTTTGACCTTTCATCATCATCATCATCAACCTGGCGGCCTGGCAGCTCAACATTCAACAACAACAAGTACATAATATTCAACTCGGTCGCTGTTCCTGGATAACAGAGTTCATTGTTTTCCTGCTATCCTCGCTGTCATCGGATCAACTGGCAGGTGGTCTGCCGACACATCTGTGGCCTCCTCTTAGCTACAAAGTGACCGTGTAGAATAGTAGTTTAATATGTCCAAAAATATCGTCAAAGTCGACTCAAGATAAGTGCAGCCTCGCTGTCTAGAGGTATTTTTGGGTCCTTTCTCTATTTACAAAGAGTAGGTTTTATTGACCTTTCGAGTTCAAAGCGTTAATAAACTTACAAATATTCAGTGAAATGATTTCGTTTAAAATATGTTTTCCATAACTTTCACTAGGTACCTATATTTGAGGACCGAACAAAAGGGTCTGCCAAATAAGAAAACAGCTAGTGATATTGATTAGAAATTCTGGATTCATATCAATGCCCCGTGCACAACAAACTATTTTCCTGCCTGCTTCTTACGAGTCCACTGCAGTGTACTTGAACATTTACTATTTAGAATTGTAAATGGGTACGACGCCGCTGCGTGAAATACTACAGTTTTACTTTCGCATTTCTTGTAAAATGGACTGGGCCAAATGACTAAATAAATAAATTAAATAAATTTATTCAGTCATTCGGCCCAGTTCATTTTACAAGACTGACGAATGACTAAAGAAATAGTACATTACTGCAGAGACCAGTAAGTAAGCCATCCTGGACGAGTATGGTTTAGCCGGCCGAGCTGAAGGCAAGGAAGTCATATTATACGAGGCCAGGATGGCACTTATGGTCGAAGCGTGTATTGTGCTGTTCTCAAAAATAAAACCATGTAAACATACATGAAGAAACATACATACATACAAGAAGAATAAAATAAAATATTCACAATAAACATATTGTGAATATTTTATTTTATTCTTCTTTTTCGTCTGTTAGTATCGAATTCCTGATTCCTAATTAGTATCAAAATAGTAAAAAATACGAATGAACTGCGTTTTCCGCCATTTAACATCATGCAATATAAGTGAATTTCGGACACGTCAACTTCTATCGTACCTCCTTTTAATTAAAGGCCCTTAACTGTCAATCACCTTCTTAGCTTATCTTTTTTTTAATAGTTCTATATTTATATATTATCATACGTAATGGCATTTTATACTTACTGGACACTTTTGCGTTTTCTTGGACACTTCTAAAAATTTTCCAGGATGAGTCACTTTCGGATACTATCTTCACAGATTTTATGGGAACATTACATACTATTTTTGAGAAAAGTATAATCTGTTATTTGTAAGAATTTTTTTTTTGACGTTCGCTCTCCTCAATAATGATAATTTTCCTGGAAATAATAAAAGTAAAAGGTTATAATACTTTTCTCAAACATGGTTGAGACAAGCTTCTTTGAGATAAATCGAACTTTCTGTACTGCATTGGTGTCCTGGTCAGTACTGCGCGTAGCGGTTAAACAAGTAAGAAAAACGTTAACTGTAGTGATTACATGCCTGATAAAGTTGTGTGAAAACTCGTAACTGTAGTGTTTTTAAAAATGGAACAATCTTTTTCATCGGCACTATTGCAACCAAGAATACATCAATAGTTATTCGTGTCACAAGGGAGCAAAATTATGTATTTACGAGGGCGGTAAATTGAATCCAGAGTGAAGGGAAGGATTCTACGATAGAATCCTGACCGTAGCGAGGGATTCTAGGTTAGAATCCTGAGCGTAACGAAGGATTCAAGCGTTAACGCCCATGACGAAAATTATTTTGCTCCTGAGTGACACATACAACTTTTCACACCGACTATGAGGAAAATTTAAATTAAATGCTCTAAAAAAAACTATACTTTCTTAAATTGTATTAAGTAATAACCAATAATAAAAACTTTGTTTAAATTTCCTCGCATTATTTAAGAAAAGCACCATACAAGTGGCCACAACCAGTCATTGCTGGACCTGCCTTATTATGGCCTCTGACCAGCTTTACGACTATTACCACCGAGAGCCATAGTAGCCGGGACCTAAAGCTCAGCTTAACGTGTCATCCGAAACACGGTGGCACACGGTCACACAAAACACGGCCGAAGCGCCCGAGACAAATTCCACATAGAAACGGACACCCATCCAGTACCCGTCTCTGCCCGCACGATCGTTTCTGATGTGCGAAGACATGTTCTTTTGTCCGTAACGTACCTCCGATTCGTATCAGCGTCGCGATCCAAGAACGCTTGTTTGGACGCCCGTTCGGAACATGTCTGGCTGGATCCACCTTTAGACCTAGTAAAGGAAAAAATCTGAACAGGTACTTATCGTATAGGCCCTATACGATAAGTACCTGTTCAGACCCTACACTATAGGGTGATGGGCGGGAACGACCCCCAAGCATCACGATGATTTTTTACTATGGCAAGCATTGCCTCTACGTATGGGGTTTTCCTGTAAAATATAATTTAAAAGATATTTTAAACTAAAAAAAAACAAACATGAAGAATAAATTAAAATATTTAAAAAAACCTTTGATATTGCAGTTAAAAATAGTGATTACGCGTTTTATGAGTTAATACCAGAATATCTGAGCCGATATCATGTTTGTTGGTCATGGTTCTTTGTAGTTTCTTCAAAAACAAAAATGTGATTGTGCGGAACCCTCGGTGCGCGCGGCTGCCCCGCACTTGGCCAGTTTTTTTTAGCATTTTATTGCAAGCCATCTTTTATCTTCTCACCTCAGCAAGTTCAAGAAGTTGAACCTAATGTGATCCGGGGCGGTTTCGTGACGTCATTTCCTCGATACATCATCTGGCGGCTGTCAAACAAATCGAATCTGCAACAGAGCCGTGCGCGCCACAGACTCGCAGAGGAGCAACTCCTTAGGGTCTAAGTTAAATAAATTAAAATTAAATTAAATAACTAACAGTGTCGGTTTCACACAACGGGTGTTATAGGCACAGTTGAGCAGACGTTTATCCAGGGACCCGAGTCACTAAGGAAATACGAATAGCAATTGTAAATCGATTGGTCCCAGGCCCAAAACATATTTATTCATAAAAAAAAATATACAATATGATTGAGTGTGATGAGATGACAACACGCATTTAGCGTGTTGTCATCACATTTGTATAAACGGGTAAAATGCAACTACTGTACACTAAGCACATTAGGAAAACGGAAAATGTGCATTCGTAAAATATACAACATGGATGATATAGAAAAAGACATTACGCGAATAGTACATATTACATTTTCGTGTTTTTTGCAGTCCTCCAAAACGAATTTGTGATACTGTAAAACAGCTATAGGTAAACTATATGATAGGCAAGTAACGACAATGCCGAGTCAATAATGCCCTTATGTCACCGCACCGAGCGTTTTCACCAAATCATCCCAACACTGATGGTGTTTGTCATCAGCTGTGCTCATAACGGCTGATAGTGCCGCGCACACTGTCGTGTTTCCATGTACATTTGAGAAGCCGCAAACTAGGCGGCTAAACGCATACGGAAGCGAAACAGCTTGCGCGCAATTTCAGCTGTTGCAAGAACACGGCAAGAGTGAGCCGCCAGTGGAGCTACGTCATCGCCAGCGGCTTGTGATTGTGAGGTGGAATCAATCTGCATTATCCGGTAAGCCGCTCAAAGTGCGCGAACGCGATTCCTCGGATTTGCGGCGGAACTTACGCACTTACCTGCTCCTGGGGGTTTTGACGTGTTTGCTCGTTTTTCACTATTTCGTATAACGGGGCCTTTTTTCAGATACGTCAAACCTTTTCTCATACGGATTGGCAGAGGTAGAGTAGCGCATATGTTGAAAATATAAAGTTGCTCCGATCAAATCGTTTCATAGTGAAAGTTACTAAGATTGATGGCCCCTATCAACCCAATAAAATATGTTACACCCTATATACAGGCAAATACATTGCTTCTGACCCCACATTAGGACACCCTGTGTCGTGCAAACCAACAGCGTCACCACACACATATAAACATCCAAGATTTTTCCTGGGGATTATCTTTTTCTTTATCACCCGCGGGGGTCCAACCCGGGACCTCTTGCATGGTAGGCAGAGCCACAACCGCAGCGCCACAGAGGTCGTCAATTTAATTTGCCGTTCAGAATTATTGTTTTTAATTTACCCCTTGTTAAGACTAACTTAGGTAGCAACTTACCACCAGTAAATTGCTATTTTCTCCTTGTTAAGACTAACTTAGGTAGCAACTTACCACCAGTAAATTGCTATTTTCTCCTTGTTAAGACTAACCTGGGTAGCAACTTGCCGCCAGTACACTGCTATTTTCCCCTTGTTAAGACTAACCTAGGTAGCAACTTGCCGCCAGTGCAGTGCTATGTTCCCCTTGTTAAGACTAACCTAGGTAGCAACTTGCCGCCAGTACACTGCTATTTTCCCCTTGTTAAGACTAACCTGGGTAGCAACTTGCCGCCAGTACAATGCTATTTTCCCCTTGTTAAGACTAACCTAGGTAGCAACTTGCCGCCAGTACAATGCTATTTTTCCCTTGTTAAGACTAACCTGGGTAGCAACTTGCCGCCAGTACACTGCTATTTTCCCCTTGTTAAGACTAACCTAGGTAGCAACTTACCGCCAGTACACTGCTATTTTCCCCTTGTTAAGACTAAACTAGGTAGCAACTTGCCGCCAGTACACTGCTATTTTCCCCTTGTTAAGACTAACCTGGGTAGCAACTTGCCGCCAGTACAATGCTATTTTCCCCTTGTTAAGACTAACCTGGGTAGCAACTTGCCGCCAGTACACTGCTATTTTCCCCTTGTTAAGACTAACCTGGGTAGCAACTTGCCGCCAGTACACTGCTATTTTCCCCTTGTTAAGACTAACCTGGGTAGCAACTTGCCGCCAGTACACTGCTATTTTCCCCTTGTTAAGACTAACCTGGGTAGCAACTTGCCGCCAGTACACTGCTATTTTCCCCTTGTTAAGACTTACCTGGGTAGCAACTTGCCGCCAGTACACTGCTATTTTCCCCTTGTTAAGACTAACCTGGGTAGCAACTTTCCGCCAGTACACTGCTATTTTCCCCTTGTTAAGACTAACCTGGGTAGCAACTTGCCGCCAGTACACTGTTATTTTCCCCTTGTTAAGACTAACCTGGGTAGCAACTTGCCGCCAGTACACTGCTATTTTCCCCTTGTTAAGACTAACCTGGGTAGCAACTTGCCGCCAGTACAATGCTATTTTCCCCTTGTTAAGACTAACCTGGGTAGCAACTTGCCACCAGTACACTGCTATTTTCCCCTTGTTAAGACTAACCTGGGTAGCAACTTGCCGCCAGTACACTGCTATTTTCCCCTTGTTAAGACTAACCTGGGTAGCAACTTGCCGCCAGTACACTGCTATTTTCCCCTTATTAAGACTTTCGTTCACTCAATTGTCTGACGGAACTTTAGCGACTTGGTTAAACGTCGGTCTTTAATTAACGGTCTAGGATGTTAGTTAAGTGTCTGATTTAACCAAAAAACTGCGACAGATACACGGTGAATTTTTATTAATTTTGTTTGTAGTGCTATACAAGGTGACAATTAATTAGTTGCCCATATTTTGGGGAATGATAATACCCATCATTATGAACAACTATCCCCAAGTATTTTTTTTGGGTTTCCCATAATAACTTGTAATCAGCTGATCGGATCAATACATAGAGAGAAGAATTATTTTCCAAAATATGGTCAGCTAATAAAATGTCACCTGTATAACAGTAGTACTGTCGATTTATATGGTTGAAAAAAATTACGAGAAGGAATAAAAAAAATACAACCTTGAAATCGTCAGAACAAGTGGTAATGCTAAATCGCCAACGCGTATAACCAAAGAAAAAGCCGATGCGCAGCGGGATTCCCCGTGCGTGCAATCTCTCTTGCATTGGAAATACTATTTAAACTCGATCTCATCTCAATTTGATTACCTGACTACCTTTTAGAAAATTATAGTACCCATTAATTTGAATAACTTTTGCTTATGAACTTATGTTCTTAAGTGTTTTTTTTTCTTAGGTAATCCATAAAAAATGCGATCAGCTGTTCTGATGAATTCGTTCAATTTTAATTCAAAATGTAGAAGCTCCGACTTCACAACGCAGTTGTCAAATGAAGTCAATCAAAGGCACTTAAAATATATTTTGCGTGTCTCATTCGCCAAAATGGGGCGGGATAATCAACATATCAATATCACAAAGACGTCTACGATACGGCAACAGTTCGTCGCCGATGAATCAAAAATATCAGACTAGATTACAGGTCACGCCAAGTGTCTCTGTGATTGAGCGAGCTGTACATCTCTCTCTCTCTCACGCTACCCTTACCCTATGCGAGAAAGAGAGGTGTACAGCTCGCTCAATCACAGAGACACTTGGCGTGACCTGTAATCTAGTCTGATATTTTTGATTCTGCTTCATTCGAGCTGTAGCTCGCTTCAAAACTAAGAAAATTGGCGGGGCTTTGTAATTGTAACATTGGTACCTACTAGCCACTAGGTACCAATGTTACAATTACAATGTGAGTTACTACCGAAGTTACTACGAAGTCTCTCGCTCGGACGACAAAAGCGGCAGTATGACATTTATGCGGCACTTCATTTGAGCAGCAGTACGTGCATTCGGCCATACCTACCTCGTAAAAGATACCTTCTGACAACAAAAACAAAGTGTCATTTCCAGTACGAGTTGGCAGAGGCCCAATTGTGCCCAAGTTTAGCCAGTACCTACCTACTTACCAAATCAATTAAAAATGTTAGAAATTCAGGCATTTTCATTTCACACCTACCTACCTACCTAATTTCAGATCTAATCTTAGAATAGGTAAAAAACACTCACTATCTAAACCAATAACTTTATTTAAAATTTACAAGGAAGGCAGATTGATACATGCCTGAGAATCTGAGATACCCTATATTATAATTTATAGGTAAGTTATTTCATCACAGTTCAACACACGCTCTAGTCACAATGAAATTGTCGATAAACACTTAGCACATTCACGTTTTATTGAATGAGATTTGTTGATTGGGCACTGGTACTGCAGGTAGGTGTAGGTACTGCGTTTAGGTATGGTATGTAACCAAGGTTTGGATAGGCTGTGTCGGTGGACGTTGACATTTTCTCGGCCCTGTGGCAGCCTGCAGTCGTCGTGATGAAAACCATCGCGGAGTGAAGACTGGTCTGTTTCGGTGGTAGAATGTAGTTTATCAAACCATGCACACCAAAATAACACCAAACTAATCGCCTTGTTAAGACTAACCTAGGTAGCAACTTGCCGCCAGTACATTAAACATAAGAGTTATATATTTCAGGGTTCTTTGAGGTACATTTCGAACGTTGTCAAAACACCGTTATAAGGTGGATTACTCGAAATAAAAAAAAAACAACAATAAAAAATAAAAAATATCTTATTTATAGCATAAATCCGTCCATTAACTGACTTTACAGGTTAAGTTAAGCCTGTAATGGTAGTTATAAATGAAAATATAAATAAATGATTCGGAGGAAAAGTCTCAGAGACACGGCATGACTTGATATACCTCGATAAACTCGGTTAGAGCTTCTTTTCCTCTCGACTCGCCTTTTTAATGATTTGATACATTTTTATTTAACGACACTGTGGAAAACATCGGCCTCCACATTCTGTTGGCAACGCACGCCCGTCCACAAAGGTTGTGGAAAGGTCAAACGAATTTTGGTTGCAAACAAGCGGCTACACAGTTTTAAACCCCGTGTGGAAACGCTTGTGGCAGCCTTGTTTACAACAGTGTGGCACAGGTTTTATGCGTCGCCTAGCAGCTTACGTTGCCGTTCGTGAACTCGCTTCGCGCGCGCCCGCGCCTGTCTCTCAAGTTGAGACTCTCAACGTCTGTCATTCAAATATCACAAAGTAACGTAACAAGGCAAGCGTCATCATCATGAAAGAAACCAGCAGCGGGAATCCTTACAAACTTGGGCTTATCAAGCACTCTAAGCCGGGACATCACCTACCAACTTCATGCAACCCTACGAAAATGTGCAGAAGAGCATGTTTTGGTGCTATTTTGGTGTGCATGGTTTTTTATTTATTTATTATATTAGGTACACAAAACAGCACAGCACTAGAGATAATACATCAAATTACAGCAACAAAACAAGTACAAAAGGGGCTGTCTCCAGCGCCAAAAATGCACACAGCATGGTGTAAGGTAAATCTAAAACTAACTAAACAAAAACTACATACAATGGAAAGATTACCTACTTAACTATTGGAAAAACTTAATTTATTTTTCTACACTTAAGAGATGAAATAGAACTAAAAAAACTAAATAAAAAACAATTAAAAAACATAAATAAATGATGATCGATATCTGGTACAATCAATGAATTATCATACCTGCTTAAGGATTTTGCGCATTTTATATTTAAAGCAAGGCAACGAGACGTGGTAGATGTCAGGAACATCATCTTCGGTGGCCACAACTTCATTGTAGCGACGACACATTCGAAGCATGGGGTTATTGGCGCTGATGTTCGACCTGCATGTTGGGATGTAGAAAGGACGCGGTATTCTGACTGACCTGCTTGGTACTTGAAAGTTGATTTCTGAGAGAGTAGAAGTTACTATTGCTCCATTTATTATTTTATGAAGATGGATCAGATCCTGGAGTCTACGACGCGACTCTAAGGATTCCAGTGAGAAACGTTCACATCTGTTATCGTAAGACTTGACCGCGCGACGAAGACCGAGACGCGCGCAGAGCATGCGTAGGAAGCGCTTCTGGACTGACTCAACATGATCGATGTGGGTTTTGTAAAATGGTGACCAAATGACAGACGCATATTCCAATCTGGAGCGGACAAGGGCATTATACAACAGAATGAGACTCTCTGATTTCTTAAAGGACTTAGTTACTCATGAAATGAATCCAAGAAGTTGGTTACATTTTTTTACTAGGGCTGAGCAGTGTTGATTAAGACTTAGTTTGTCGTCGAAAATAACGCCTAAGTCACGGGCTATGTGTTTTCTTTGCAGCGTTACATCCCCTATGGTATAATCGGACAGGACAGGATTGTGGTTATGGGTCATCGTAATTACGAAGCACTTGTCAGCAGCCAAAAACATGCGGTTGTCTGCGTACCAGTGGGACAGTGTGTTCAAGTCTTCCTGAAGGGTTGTGCAGTCGCGTTGTGTACGGACAAGTGTAAAGACTTTGAGGTCGTCAGCGTATAATAAGCAAGGACTATTGAATTTTATCACCAGGTCATTGATAAAAATTATGAAGAATAAAGGCCCTAGTAGAGATCCTTGCGGAATACCGGGGATTCCAGCTGGAGACGATAAGTGCCCTTTCAGCGCTATTATTTGGCTACGGTTTTTGATATATGATTCTACCCAGCGCAGAAAGTTTCCGTGCACCCCATATAGTGATAGTTTGTAACAAAGAATACGATGGTTTACTTTATCAAAAGCTTTACGAAAATCTGTGTAGATTGTGTCCACTTGGCAGCGGTCGTTGAACGCCGTACACAGGTAGTTTGTGTACTCGAGCAGATTGGAGACAGTTGATTTTCCCTTGAGAAAGCCGTGCTGCTCAGGTACAATACGTGGCTTGACATGGCTATAGAGCACATCGAAGACGAACGACTCAAGCATCTTAGCGAAGCATGATAATATGCTGGTGGGGCGATAGTTACCACAATTGCTAATATCACCCGATTTATGGATATGCACAACATACGCCAATTTCCAATTATTTGGAAAAGTGCTCGTGCTGAACGACTTGTTGAAGATGATCGTAAGAGGTATAGATAGAGCACCGGCACATGATTGAATGAAGTAGGGGGGAATCCCGTCAGGACCAGCTCCCTTATTGACATTTACAGTCAGCAACTTTCTACGAACTGCATCTTGAGGTATAGTCATATTGGCTAGAGTATTGTTACATTCACCGACGTTAGTTAAGTCTTCACAGTCACCATCGTGATCGATGTCGTCCTTCTCAAAAACTGACACAAAATATTCGGAGAACAAATTACACACCTCTAGCCCACCGCGTGCGGATTTGTTGCCGAAGTACATAGTTTCAGGGAGAGAGTTGTTTGCTTTTTTAGACTTGACGAAGGTAAAAATAATTTTGTCGTGTCACACAAGGAGTTTTCGACAATACTCAGAAACGATTTGTAGCAGTCCTTAATAAGTTTTTTGGATCTGGTTCGTAGCATTTGGAACTCATCATAATCCCGGGGATTCTGATATTTTTTGTACCGTCTGTGAACTTTATTTTTCTCATTGATACAAGCTTTTAGAGATTCTGAAAACCAGAGTGGGTGCCTATTGTCACCAACTCTTTTAAGGGGGGTATTTTGTCTGATTATGTCATTCAAAGTGGTATAGAATGTCGCTAGGTCTACGTTTACATCAGAGTTACTTAATACCATGGGCCAGTCAATGCAATCAAGGGCTTGGTTACACTTAGCTAAGTCGCATTTGCGGTAGTTAAGTGTTTTTTTGGGCATTGAGACTAAGGACTTGGGTACATCCAGCAGTTCAGCCACGATTGCCGGGTGGTGCCTGTCAACTCGCGATACGGCGTCACATTTAGTCAGGGTCATAATAAAACATAAAACATACATAGGTACTTACCTACCTAGGTAGTAACTCACTTTTTAATTGTAAAATCGGTACCTTCCTAGTAGAACTGTAACTCTCTTTCTCGCATAGGGTAAGGGTGGCGCTAGAGAGAGATGTACAGCTCGCTCAATCACAGAGAAACTTGGCGTGACCTGTAATCTAATCCTTCGTCGTCGATGAATCAAAAATAACAATTTTTGATTCATCGACGACGAACTGTTGCCGTATCATAGACCTCTTTGTGATATTAATAGCTTTGATTTGATTAGCCCGCCCCCCAAGCTTTTTGGAGAATGCGCAAAATATGTTTGAAGTGCCTTTGATTGACCATTAGGGTGACTTCATTTGACAACTGCGTTGTGAAGTCGGACCTTGTACAGTTTGAATTAAAATTGAACTAATTTTATCGCATTTTTTTTATTGATTAACTACGAAAAAAAACCACTTAGGAACATAAGTTTATAAGCAAAAGTTATTCATATTAATGGGTACTATAATTTCCTCAAAAGTGGTCAGCTAATTAAAAGTCACCTGTATAATTAGGTGAGAACGCATTCCCAAAAATTGAGATGAGATCGAGTTTAAATAGTAGTACCAATGCAAGAGAGATTGAACGCACGGGGAATCCCGCTGCTCATCGGCTCTTTCTTTGGTTAGTAGTAGGTAGGTATATATGCGTTGGCGATTTAGCATTACCACTTGTTCTGACGATTTCAAGATTGTATTTTTTTTATTCCTTCTCGTAATTTTTTTCAACCTTATAAATCGACAGTACTACTGATATACAGGTGACATTTTATTAGCTGACCATATTTTGGAAAATATGTCTTCTCTCAGTGCATTGACCCGATCAGCTGATTATCAGTTATTATGGGAAATCCAAAAAAAACTTGGGGATAGTTGTTCATAACGATGGGTATTATAAATCCCCAAAATATGGGCAACTAATTAAATGTCACCTTGTATAGCACTACAAACAAAATTAATAAAAATTCACCGTGTATCTGTCGCAGTTAGTTGGTTAAATTAGACACTTAACTAACATCCTAGACCGTTAATTAAAGACCGACGTTTAACCAAGTCGCTAAAGTTCCGTCAGACAAGTGAGTGAACGAAACGTTTAACGAGTTGTCTAAACGTTCCTAGGCAACAAGACATATACAATATAAATACACTTAAGTACATATAAAATTATTTTATTTGTACTTAATTTTATGTTTAAGTATTTTTTGTTGTTCTTACATCTTCCACCTAACACGAAGGATAAAGGGGGCTTCGCTTCGCTCACCCCCTTTACCCTTCACTTAAGCTACAGCAATGTTATGCCCTGATAAAAGCTGTGCAAATCAGTAGTGAAAACAGTGTCGAGACGCCATCTTGTTTTACGTTATTTAACGGACACGCCGGCTTTCGGTAAGACCGATTGTCAAACGTTTTCGACGATGCTTTATTTAAATCAAAATGGTAGTGACTTGGTTAAACGTCGGTCTTTAATTAACGGTCTAGGGTTTAGTTAAGTGTCTGATTCAACTAACCAATTGCGACATATCCATTGCCCTATAAGGGTTAAATAGATGTACTTTCTCATGGTACATGTCATTGACCGGGATTCAAATCCGCATCCTGTTAACATAGGATGCGGATTTGAATCCCGGTAGTGGTAACCCACTATAGCTACTGCCAGATAAACGTGCAATGACTTACGTTGACCGCGCTAAATAAATGTATGCGATTTGACGTTTGCCGCGCAAAGTCACGACGACAAACGTCGTACACATTTTCTTAGCGGGTCAATGAACTTTATGACACGTTTATTCGGCAGTAACTATAGATTTCTAGCTTTTACATACCCTCTCATCAAAACGTATACGAATCGAGGAATAAGCGACAATACTCTATTACTTGCGTATTTACAGTAATATTTTCGCGAAATCGCCCATAACTGTTGGCTTACCTGTTGCGAGTCTAGACTAAGCTTTAAACTCCTTGGCGTCAGTAATTTATCAGAATCAGGCGAATGCAGGTGAAATTACAGTGCTGCTAGCTCCTTTTGCAGTTTATAGAGTGGGCCTTTGACCCAGATACAGCGTCTGGTATGTTTAGAGTTCTTTTGTAAAATAATTGAACCTCATAACCTCAATTTCCTCAACAAAGTTGGCTTTACTTGTTATATTTGTTGCTTTTCTTGATTCACCACACCCACAGATCGCATATTATTTATTTACATGGATGTTACTGCAAAGGAAGATGAGTCATATTGGTTCCACGTCACAATATATAATAATGTATGTTATTCTACCACAGCTACTTCGAAATTTAAAGCCAAGAGGAACGAGTGGCTGACTGATATAAATCAGAAGTGAAAACAGTCGGCCGCTAGGAACAAATTGAAAAAAAAAACAATTAGCTGCATAATACGGCTAGTCAAAGTTCTTTATTACTGTAGATATTTACATATACTTAGCAAACGTCATTTTTGCCTCTGCTCTACATTGGACCACGGTGGGAGAAGAAGGGCGTAGAAACTCCTACAGATTGATTTAAGATCTCTTTAAAAAATTGGTTGTGCTTAACTAATACAAATATTACAATTTGAATTATTATGATTAATAAGCAGGAATAAATAATTACAAAATTAATAAAAGCAAGGTGTGTGCTCATAATCTAGCGAGATTAACCACATACAGTCCCGTCATTTAAGTAATCTTGAATATTGTAATTACCCTGTTTCGACAAATACGCTTTAACATACTTTTGCAATTGCTCAAATGGCAATTTCAAAATCTCCAGAGTTATCTTATTGTAGTAGAGAATGCACTGACCCTTGAAAGAATTGCTAACCTTCGCGAGTCTAAACCGGAGCGTAACTAGTCTGTGATTATTTCTTAGGTTAACATTACAGCTATCGCTAATTAAGTTTTGAAAATGTTGTAAGGTTGCATAAATACATTTTTTCGAATTTATTTTCGAAAATTAATTGACTAGCTACAGTTAGTATGTCAATTTCTTTAAAAAGCTCTCTTAAGGAGTCTGATCGTTTCAAATTATAAATTGCTCGAAGAGCTCTTTTCTGTAAAATAAAAATAGTTTGATAAATAAATCCCTAAAAGCTTTCAAATGGTATGGGTTCCATCACTGTTGAGAATTTGGACCAACCTATATGGTGCAGAGAAATGCATAAAGATCGTAGCTGCCGTGTAATTTACCGCCTCCACGACCATTGATACGAATTAGCGCCGTTTTATTTGAATAATCCCGGCAATTCTTTGTACTTTGCTCTGAGAAAAAGTTATATTATTACTACGGAGAGCTTCTGAACTCTAGTGATTACAAGTCCACTCGTAGTAACGCAGGAGAAGCGGGTTCGAATCCCGATTCCGACCATGTACCAATGTGATTCCTAAATCATTAAACGATACCTGTTTGAGGCTTTTAGTAACAAACGCGGGGACGGCATTCTTGTCTCCGAGTCATTCCTAAAGCCATTGCTGTCATGTTCTTCGTACTCCTTTCCAGGTTACAGGCTTTACAGGAACGACAGAGTCGGAAAAGCCGATGGGGACGTCGCTATCTATCTGCATTCGGAAATCCCGTGCAAGGTGATCACTGCGTCTCCTAGCCTTCCGAGTCTGCTGAACATCTCTTTCTCGAAAAAACTCTTCACCACAGTAAGGTCCCCCTCGGTGTACTGTATAGCTTCTCTCTTCGCATCGACTATTTCGACACATTAGAATCCCTCCTCAATGAACTCTCATCTCTTTATAACGATATTCTCGGTGATTTCAACACTTATCTCCTCAAAAACAATTCCCGATCTGGCAAACTCAAGTCCAAAGTCACTCCTTCAATCTGCATGTTCTGCCTCTTGATACCACACATTTACAACCCCACTGCTCTCCCTCCCTCCTCGATATTATAATCGTCTCTAACTTGGATGCACCATTAAAAATAGAGAGTAATAATCCGACAGATGACAATTTCCTTGCTTACAGCTGTGTTCTCAACCTCTGCAATCCGTCTGAAGTATCTGTATTGAAAGTCTGAGTCTTGAAAGTTACACTCCAGATCAGGTGTAGAAATTTCTAAAAACACTTGGTATAAGTAAGTCTCAGGACCTACTCCTGTTTCCTTTCTGCCCCGCCTGTTGTGATGGATCCCACGGTTAAACAAGACACTCTTCAGAGCCTGTGCCCTAAGTCCTTACCCGATATCACACCACTCAACTTGAGCAATGTTGGAATCTCGTACTCGTTGTAATAATTTTTGCATATCGAATAGATTCTTCCCCACCATGTGTAAAAAATCATTAGTCATACCTTTACTTAAAACTTCCACTCCTTTTGCATATCGAATGGAATCTTCCCCACCATGTGTAAAAAACATTAGTCATCCCTTTACTTAAAACTTCCACTCCCGCCTCTTTTGTATTGTGCTATTTCAATCCTAACCATTCTTTCCAAAGTCCTTGAATCCACTGTCCATACCCAGCTCTCTTATTACCTTCAATCAAACAATCTACTGAACATGTGCCAGTCAGGTTTCAGACCGAATCATAGCACCGTGACGGCTCTGCTGAAAGTCACAGAGGATATCCAGCTAGCCATGGACCGCAAACAGCTTTCCGTGCAGGCTTTACTTGACTAGTAAGTAAGTAAGTAGTGCCTTCAACTGCGTAGATTTCGACATTATTATTGAGCTTTTCAGTTCCCTGAATGCTTCCTTCTCTCCCAGCTGGTTCTACTCTTATTTGAGGGATCGGCAACAGCGTCCCTCAAAGTGGCATTCTTTCTCCTCTTGTATTCTCGATTTTCATTAACTCCAAAATCAAAATCAAATCAAATCAAAAATCATTTTTTTCCATAGGATGTTGTTACATCACTTAGATCCGTCATAACTCCATCTCAGACGTCCTGTCTTCATCATATCATCATCTGAAGTTCATCAGCGTAAAGACGCTGATGATCTTCAGATTTATCGCCACTTCTCTCTTAACGATGTAAACTCTGCTATGGAGGCTCATTTCTCAACGCTGATCTGGTCAACCCGAGGTAGTCTCAGGCCATCATTATAGGTAATGAAACGGAAGGCCGACATTCTCTTACCTTATTACAGCAATAGCCCATTCCACATGTTGGATCTTATCTTCGAAAACCAGCTGTCCTGGTCATCACATGTCAATGAGACTAGTCGCAGAGTATTTGTTACTTTCACTCTCTCAGGAGACTTCAGTAATTTTTGCCTCGACAGACCAAAATCACTCTCGCTCAGTATCTCCTTCTACCCCTCATCAATTATGCTGATGTCTGCTGGGTCAGTGCTAATGAAGAACTACTGAACAAACTTAAAATACTTCAAAATCTCGGGATTCGGTTTATCTTTGGGCTGCGCAAATATGGCCATGTATCACAATATCGCAAGAAGTTGAAGTGGCTGCCGATCCGTCTTCGCCGGAATTCTCACATCCTCTCATCTTGCGGAATCCACGTTACCTAACCTTACAACGAGACGAGGTTTTCAATTTCTTTGGTCCAGCAGACGGTTTCTCACAACTCCTATACTAAATACTTATAATAGAATAGTAGTAGCATATTATTTAAAAGTAATTTATTTTATTTATTGTAAGTACTTGTTTATTTCGTTATATTGCACACATATGTTTACCCCTAGGGGGCATTCAATATTTCACATCTTAACCTGGTTTGCTGGAAGAGTCTCTTCTTTATTGGCTCACCTTTGTACACATATTGTCATGTAACTATTATTTTTTATATGTTTTGTGTGCAATTAAGAAATTATGAAATTATTAAATGTTCTAATTGTGATGGTAGACATCGCAAGGAAACTTTCATACGACGTTTACAACGACCGCTCCGTCACGCAAAATTGGCTTTTTATTTACTTCTTCTTATAATGTACTAGCTTTTTCCCGCGACTTCGTCCGCCATCCGCGTTGACTTAGCTCAGGATAATTAAAACACCTATGAGTACATAACTAAAACGCACTTTTAAATTTTCGTCCACCATAACCATTCATGACACTTGCACAATAGTTATAAACAACGAAGAAGTTTCTAGAATAAATGATAAATAGGTGCTTCTCATGCAGTAACAGCCTGCCCCCATCACGACGGCAGCGGCGCCGCGCCGTGGTGAAGGAGCCAGGCCCTGAGTCTTAAAGTTATTTATGTTATTTAATAACAAAAAAACAGGTATCATAACAATAAGTTTTTAAGTTCACATGGATCTAGATCGAGGGTTGTAAATATAAATTACCTAATTCAATATACTTCTATAGACTACATTACACAGGCAGTAGCGCCGCGCTGTGGTGATGGGGCCAGGCCCTGTCTTAAGGTTATTTAGGGTTTTAAAAAATAAAACAGGTGATATGACAAAAAAAATAGAGCTCATCGAGGTCGTAGATTTTTATAATTAAATTTTACCTAACTCAATATAGCTTCTATAGACTACATCATATGATTTATTATTTTCCGCTTATACGTGTAAGTTTCGCGCACTTGACACCCTCGAACATCCAACATAGAGTTGCCCATGAGAAAATGGATTCCTGCCACTTTCAGTGTTTGGCCCTGTGATTTATTAATTGTCATGGTAAATGACGCAGCTTCAAATGAAATTGCAGCCTTTTGAACTAAAATGCACCCCATTTCAGTTCAAGAAGTGCTTGGGATGATTGGAATTCAGGGCATCAGAACGCTCTCTCCTTTACCAGGTCCTGTAAGAATAGTGGCCTGAACGATGTTCCTTCCCAGCTCTGTGATCCGTAGCCTGGTGCCATTGCACCATCTCGGTGCATCAAGATCAACAGCACTGGGACGCTAATCTTTGAGTCCAGTTTATGGGAAGGCACGCCTGTTAATTCCAAGCTGTTAATTAAATAGCAGTTGTAGTGTTATGCTACTTACATGTCATTTTCCAGGATGTTCAGCTGGATACTTGCTGAGCTGCATAGCTGTATATTTTGTTCACCTTTATTTTCATAGGACCCTGTAACGTTTTAAACCATAAGAACACATTAAAAAATCATTTTCGCTTCATATTTTCACACTATCAGCACTTCTAAATCGATAGCGAAGGGGTTTACCTTTGGTGACCTTGTATTTGGCTTTCTCCGAAACTCTGCAATCTCGGGCTTCGTGCGCGCTGGTGCGCTACCCTTTTATCTTTCGCTGTTATGTAATTTTGGCTATGTGAACTTGTTAATTTTTCTATTACGAGCCTGAAACCAAAATCTGACATTTATTATGTTGTTGTTTATCTGGTTGTCATGGCAATGTCCATTCAAACTCGTTAGCGGTCTGATATGTTTGCTTCAATACTTTTACAAAAATACTTTTTCTCTCTTGACCACTCACAAAAATTGCTTTTAATTTAAATAATTTTTAGAACTCTCCAAAAAGGGTATAAGAGCGGAACATTTCTGAAATTCTGGAGTCTCACTTCAGTTCTCAAACAAGAAGAATCACCTAAAGGCCTTATCCCGGGGTCGCACTGCTCCGGGATCCTGCGAGCCGCTACTGCAACGGCTCCTGACTTGGCGAGCCTCTACCCTGGTCAGCGCTTTGTTGAGTCTCCACTTCACCTGCCCGTTCTCGGCTACACCTGCACCCTGGTCAGCGCTTCGTTGAGTCTCCACTTCACCTGCCCGTTCTCGGCTACACCTGCTCATCAGTGACTTCAGGCCGACACGCTCCCTACTCCTGCTGCCCGTCGGGGTCTGATGACCGATAGGCCGCCGGCCACACTCTCCAACTGCAACTCCTACATCGCCCACCAGTGCCTCCACCGACCGGTTCACCAGACGTCTACTGCTTCATCGGCCTCCTACTCTCCGTGTCCTCCGCTTCCTTTTTTTATCTAGACATCTGTATTTTTATAAAACCTGTCTCATTTCATCCACCCTCATCTTCCTATCATTTTTCTAAATTCATTGTATATAACCCTAATAAACTGTCATTTCTAAATTTTATCCTGGTTGTTTTCTGTTAGGTTCTGGTTAGGTTAATATCTTTACACGACATTTTGGCGCCCAACATAAAAGTTCTTCTCCACCCTTCACCTTTTCTGCGCCTTGTCTCTTTCCCTTTGATTTGCTTTCTCTTTCGCTCTTAAATCTTTATCTATTCATCCTTTTCATATTTTCCAAATTCTAAAACAAAACTTCATCTAGTTTTTCAACTCATCTGGATTATATTTGGGCCTACATTTAACTTACTTACTTCACTTCACTTCACTTCACTTCTATAACACTTGACTCTACACTTAACTATAACAATGGAAAGGGTTATTAAGTACGAATTCCTGAACAAGGCCGAGCTCGAATACGAAGTAAAGATTAGATATGAGGAACCAGCTAATACTGTTTTGCTTCTTAAAAAATAGGTTTTGCGTTTAGTTGCGAATTCTCACCCTGAAGATATTCTGACTTCTCCAGTTCCGATTGAGGATGACTTGTCTCAAATTGGTTCTACTCTGACTTACCTGGATTGTAAAATTGAAAAATTTTTACAAGTTGAAACCAAATACTTACGATTAATAGAAACTTTTATTAATCATGTTTTTTACGGATTGGAGCGAATAGATACGGACTTATATCCAGACTCTAAAGCTAGTTTCGATACTTTGAAGATGAAATTTGATGCTATTTCTAAACAATTCGAATACTTGACTTTACCTTCAACTGCAAATGACTCTCCATCACTGGACCTTCCTGCTGACCCGACTGTCATGGAACCCCCTCTTGTTTCTCAAACTTCTGTCCAGACCCATACCCCGTATCCTCCACCACCACCTCAATCTTTCCCTCCGACTAACGTCTTCAAAGATCTGAAAAGACACACCTTCAATGGTAAAAGCTGTCCAAGATCCTTTCTTCAAAAACTTGAAGAATATAGCTTAGCTCGTGGCTTGTCCAGGGACTTGTTGATTTCTCAGGCGTTCGAAATTTTCACCGACAATGCCCTTCATTGGTTCAGATTTAAATATAATCAGAATCCAAACTTAACTTGGAACGAACTTTCTTCTTTACTAATCAAAGACTTTGGTGGTTTTGATTATGATCATAAACTTCTAGAAGCGATTAGGAATCGTACTCAAGGTCGTGATGAACCTATCGTCATCTATATTTCTATCATATCTGGAATGTTCGCTCGCCTTTCAAAAAGACTTTCTGAAACAGAACAATTGGAGATTATTTTGAGAAATATTCGCCCATGTTATTCAGTCTTCGTAGCTCTAAAGGACATTGACTCTATCGATTCTCTTCTGGCCACTTGCCAAAACTACGAAAAGTTCTTAGACAGAGACAAACAATTTAAAGAACCAAATTTGCAACAAAGTCCTCATGTTTCTGAATTCAACTACAAGCATTCCACTTCAAGTTCAGTTGACTCTCCAAACTCTTCTAATAACTCACGACCTTCTCCTCCCTTTATGAATAAATTCACTCCAACCTACAAATACCCTTCTAGACAAGTTAATAGTCTCTCTCAAACTGCAGCTCCCCAAGAAAGTTCTTTTTGCATTCGCTGTCGTATACTAGGTCATACTTTGAACAGTTGCACTCAACCACGATTCGTGATTTGTTTCAAATGTGGTCTTAAGGGTTTTAAAACTGCAGATTGCCCTACTTGTTCTTCCAAACCTAATACTAGTACAAAAAAACTAACTGCTGACTTGAAGAGTAACTCAAACTTTGATAAGGACGAGTGGACTAATTGGATCAAAACAATTCAAAACTTCTTTGCTTGCTACAAAATCTCTTCTACACTCTACTCCAAAGAACAAGATCTTAATCGTCCATTCGTTAATGTCAAAATTTATGACTTAACTTTATCTGGTTTACTAGATTCTGGCAGCTCAGTAACTATTCTGGGTAATAATTCTCATTTGGAAATTCTTAAACTGGGCTGCAAACTTTTCAAGTCAGATTTTATTACTGTCTCTACTGCTAATAATCAAAAAATTAATTCCTTGGGTTATTTTGACTTACCTGTCCATTTCAATAACGAAACTCACTTGATTAAAGCTTATGTTTTCCCTGAAATATTTCCTTCTCTAATACTAGGTATTGACTTTTGGAGAAAATTTTATCTTCTACCTAGTGTTTTAGCTTCTCTTAACTTTACAGATCCTAAATGCTTTGCTATCGACACTAAAGATATTAAAGTTTTATCTTATGAACATTTAATTCCTAATCAAAAGAACATCGCTAATGACATCATCCAACGCTTCAAGACAATCTCTTTTGAAGAAAAAGGTGTTCTGGGAAACACACACTTAATCACCCACAAGATTGACTCTGGTGATTCTCTTCCGATCAAACAAAGATGTTACAGACTGTCTCCTGAAAAACAAAAGGCTTTAATTAATGAAGTTGACAGGATGCTGGGATGGAACGTCATTGAACGATGCGTAAGTCCTTGGTTATCTCCAGTCCTCATCACTCCAAAGAAGAATGGGGAATGGCGTTTCTGCGTAGATAGCAGGAAGCTTAACTCAGTTACACGTCGTGATGCTTATAGTCTGCCTCTAATAAGCGAAATTTTGGACAACCTGAGAAATGCCAAACACTTATCAAGCATCGACATTGCGAAAGCATTTTGGGAGATTCCATTGAATCCTGCTGATAGAGATAAGACAGCATTTAATGTTCCTGGAAGAGGTATGTTCAGATTCAAAGTAATGCCTTTTGGTCTCACTAACTCACCTGCAACTCAACAAAGATTAATGGATACGCTATTTACTCCTGAATTTGAGAACAAGGTATTTTGCTATCTGGATGACATCGTTATTATTAGCGAGACTTGATGAGCACATATCGCTTCTCATGAAAGTTCTGGAAAAACTTTCATATGCTAATCTGACTATTAACTTTGAAAAGAGTCAATTCTTCAGGAAAGAACTGAAATACCTTGGTTTTCTAGTGGACGAGTATGGTCTACGTGCTGATCCAGATAAAAGAAAGGCTATTCTAGAATATCCTGTACCTACTTGCAGAAAAGAAGTTCGAAGATTCATAGGCACTTGCAGCTGGTTTAGAAGATTCATTCCAAACTTCAGCACTATTGCCTCCCCACCCAACCAACTAACCTGTTCCGGAAAGAACGCTCCTAAATTTTTATGTAATTCTAGGGCTGCAGCTGCTTTCCAGAAACTTAAAGAAGCTTTGGTAACTGCTCCTGTCCTTGCTTGCCCTAACTTCGAACTACCCTTCTCTGTACATTGTGATGCATCAAATTATGGCATTGGAGCAATGCTTACTCAACATCAAGATGACAAAGAAGTCGTAATTGCTTACATGAGTAAAGCACTAAACAAAAATCAACAAAACTACTCAACTACTGAAAGAGAAACATTAGCTGTAATAACTGCGCTAGAACATTGGAGATGTTACCTAGACAATGGTAAGGAATTTACAATATATACTGACCACGCTGCACTTAAATGGTTTCAGAACTTATCGAATCCATCTGGAAGACTTGCTCGCTGGACTCTACGCTTATCATGTTTTAATTTTGTCCTGAAACATAAAAAAGGAAAGGATAACGTTGTTCCTGATTTATTATCAAGACATAAGAATAAAGAACGTCCTGATACACGAGAAACTTCACCTCAAGACATACATCCTATTACGATTGAAGAACCACCTGATCGTGAACTTGAGCACTACAACAAGATTTTTCTCGGATGCTCCAACAACCCAGACGCATATCCCAACTACACTATCAGGGATAACAAACTTTACCGCTGCATCCATTCTCCCGATCGTCTAAACGACGACTTTATTTGGAAAGAAGTTCCACTGCCGCAAGATAGACATGCACTTATTGAAGTTAGCCATGGTTCCCCTTCAGAACTCCACCTTGGTATCTTCAAAACATTCAAGAAAATATCTTTAAAATACTATTGGCCTGGTATGTTTAAGGACATTGCCAATTTAATCTCGACTTGTGAAACCTGCTTAACCTACAAACACCCTAATCATTCTCCCTATGGTCTTATGGGTAAACCTAAACTTTGCTCCAGACCTTTTCAAACTATATCCTTGGATCTTATGGGTCCATTGCCTGTACCAGGAGAAGAAATCAGTATATTCTGGTAATTAACTGCAATTTTACTAAATATACTATGATTTTTCCCCTTAAACGGGCTACTTCAGCTAATATCATTAATGTCTTAGAAAATTCAGTGTTTCTTGTTCATGGCATTCCCCAAACTATAATAATGGACAACGCTGTTCAATTTCAGTCGCGAGAATTCCACTCATTCTTAAATTCTTATAACGTTCCTTGTATTTTTCACACAGCTTTATAATAATAATAATAATAATAATAATAATAATTTATTTGCATCATCAAAATAGCTACAAGAGTTACCAACTAAGTCCTTATAATAATTTCACAGATAAATTGGGAACATCTGAAGCCTGAACTAGGTATAAATAACCTGTATTTCTGGCCCCAGCGCAACTTCCGGATTAAGGTTGGATGCTAAATTTATACAGAGTAGCGACTATCCGACGGATTATCGAGATTAATATAGAACTAAAAGTATTTAATTACAAAAATAAAATTTAAACTTAACTTTTTTGAAGATGTGGAGATTTGGCCTCTCTTTGTGTTGCATGTGTGTGTGTGTGTGTGTGTGAGAGAGAGGGTGAGTATTTTGTGAATCCACTGAGTTAAAACAGGTATCGTACACATATTAAAACAATATAAAACAAATGACACAAGCTATGTACTTAAATAAATAAATAAATACTTACTTAAATAAAAACTGATCTATGTCTGTGATTGATACAATATATAAATGTTATTGATTTGATACATACATGTTTTTACATATACCTACACAAGTAGTTTTACAATAAGTCTTCGATATGCTTCAATTTATCATATCAGCAAACTGAAGATATCTTCAGTTAGCTGGTAAGACAGGGGTTTTATATATTTTTTGATATTGCAGCTTTGAGATGATGGCTGTTAAGGGGATATATATCTATTTGTCGATTTATTCTATTATAAATAAAGGGACCCAAGAAACAGAAAAATTTATGGGAAAACGAGGTTCTGAAAATGCGTGAAGGAATGAAAACTCTGTCTTCACGGCGTTTTTTACGAGATCCGGGGTTAAATGTTGATAGGGAATGTTGTTTAATAACTAATTGATAAATAAACAGTTGGCGAACAGTGAGCACATCACAAAAATCATAAAGTTGCTGAGTAGGAAAGAGAAATGGTTTGAAGGTACAAACCTTTAAGATGGCTCTTTGAGCCCTTTCTAATTTAAGGAGTAGGGTTTTTGATGCTCCACCCCAAGACGTTATGCAGTAGGTCAAAATTGATTGACAGGGAGCTAGATATATGCGTTTCATCAACCCTCCGTCAGCCACATGACGCAGAGATTTAAAAATATATATGAGTTTTCTAACTCTACCGCATAAAAGAAGGATGTGTGGACCAAAGGTAAGGTGATGGTCTATCAGTACACCCAAGTACTTAATGCTCTCAGTCTTAGAAAGGAACGGGCAACAGCATCGAATGTTTTTCGGGTCAGTGCAATTGTGGGCCTGTATCGTTCCGTTGTGAGCCGTTCCAGAAGATCTCATGGAGAAAGTCAAATATTTTGTCTTTTCCGCGTTAAGGGTTAACAAGTTTTTTGCGAGCCATTGGTTTACTGAATTAAAGCCCATCTGCGCAACCTCAAAGGTAAGTTCCCAGGTTTTAGCGGAAAAAAGTAAAGCCGTGTCATCTGCATAGGTGACTATTTTACCTTGAGGTAGATTTAAGTTGCACAGGTCATTAATGTAGATGAGGAACAGGGTAGGACCAATGATGCTACCCTGTGGAACCCCATAAGATATCGGTAGTTCGGCACTACAATAATCTCCTATTTTTACAAACTGTGTCCGGTCCGTAAGGTAATCCTCCAGTAGTTTCAATTGAACCCCACGAATCCCCAGAGTATTTAATTTGTGCACAAGTATGGGTACAGAAACCGTGTCAAAGGCCATTGCCAGGTCCAGAAATATGCCCAAAACATTATCGCCACTATCCAGATTTCTCACAATGTAATCCGTGAGTTCGTGTACTGCATCACTCGTGGATATATTGCGGCGGAAACCAAATTAGAAAGTAGTTTGTTGTCTTCAAGGTACTTGATCAACCTAGAATTAACCAGACGTTCAAGCAACTTGGATATTGATGGCAGAATAGAAATGGGTCTATAGTTGTTGACACGGTCTCTGTCACCAGACTTGTGGATTGGGAGGATCATGCACTTCTTGAGGGATCTAGGGAACACCCCTTGAGATAGGCACAAATTGAAGATGTGAGTGAGCGGACGCACAAATAAATCTTTAAAGAGTTTAAGGATCCTATTTGAAACTTTGTCCAAACCAACCGCACACACACTCTTAAGACCTTTAATTAGAGTCTCGATTTCATGTACATTGGTCTCTAGCAGAACAAAAGATTCCACTCTACTCTCTGAAGGGGTTAGTATAGGAACGTGTGCGTCTACGTTACCAATCATTTTCTCCGCTAAACTCTTCCCTATATTAACAAAAAAGTCATTTACTCGGTCTGTTGTGTTTTCATTGCCAGGGGGACCTAACAACCCATCAGCGTTAGACTTTACTTTTTTAGTACTTGAGATTTCTTTTATAACTCTCCATAAGTCCCTTGAGTTACTGCCTGCTTTAGTTATTTCATTTTTTTCATGTGTTCTTTTCAGTTTTTTTAGTAGATTATTGCAGAAATTTCTATATCTTTTGTATGTGGTTTGTAAAACCAGGTTATCAGGCGATTTAGTAGATTTTTTGTGTAGTCGGTCTCTATTTCTCATGCAGCGAATAAGACCTGGTGTGATCCATGGCTTTATCACTTTCTGTCGGCGTGACAATTTTTTGGAGGATGTATTATTTGTTAGGTGATTTCAATCTTCCGTGTATACAATGGAGTAGCAACGGCCCCCTAGTACAAAAAAAAGGACCGGTGGAAATACAGAACTTAGCTACAGATCTACTGGATGAGTTTGATCTGTTAGGTCTTACACAATTCAATTATCTTAAAAACACTAGCAATAACGTGTTGGATCTAGCCTTTTCAAGCTTTCCGGTGGATTTGGCGGAAGTAGAATATCCACTATCTAAACCGGATAATTTCCACCCTGTATTTAGCATAGACGCTTCCGATATTACCGTTAAACCACTGAAAGCTAGACCATTCCTTAAACTTCAATTCAACAGAGCTGATTACGACGGCATACTTGAAGCTCTTAATCTGGTAGACTGGGAGTCAGCACTAAGCGGGAACACGGTAGACGAAGCCGTCAAAGTTTTCTACGAACACCTGCGGAGTAGCATAAACCAATACGTCCCTAAAGTTCTAAAACACAAACGCAATACCTATCCAATATGGTACAGTCGACCTCTGATCAAGATCTCCCGCGAAAAGCTTAAAGTACACGCTCGCTGGAAGCGGTTCCGGAACCCTCTTGACTACGCTGAGTTTTCCCTACTTAGAAAGAGGCAGCTTAAGATACACTCGGAATGTTTCGTTGACTACATACGACAAATGGAATTAAAAATTAAAGAATCGCCAAAACATTTCTGGTCATAAATAAAATCTAAACGTTCAGGCTCCTCTTACCCAAAGTTTATCACTCACGGAGAAAAAAAGTACACCGAGGGAGGGAGTATTTGCGAGGCCTTCAATAGCTTCTTCCAGAGTGTTTTTATCCCGCCGGCCGATGAATATCCTAACATAGAGTTACCACCATCACAGTCTGGTGTCACTTTCGATGTTCACTCAATCACGCTCACTGACAATCAAGTCCTAGAAGCCCTTAAACAACTTGATTGCAACAAAGGTTCAGGGAGTGACAACCTACCTCCGTCGTTTATCTCTCGTAGCCGCCAAGCGCTACACCGGCCTCTGACTATTCTATATAATCGATCATTAAAGGAAGGATTTTTCCCGAGCGCTTGGAAAACCGCACTTATCGTGCCTATACACAAAAAGAACTCTAAATTAAAGGTCGAAAACTACCGGCCCATATCTATCCTGAATATATTTTCCAAAATATTATAAAAATTAGTATACGACACTTTCTATCTTTGTTTATCAAAATGAATACCCGCAGAACAGCACGGCTTCCTCCGAGGCCGGTCTACTACCACGAATCTCGCTCTGTTCACGAACTTCTGCCTTAATTCAATGGAAAAACGTCGGCAGGTTGATGTGATCTACACTGACTTCGAAAAGGCCTTTGATCGTGTGGATCACACCATCCTGCTGCGCAAATTGGAACACCTAGGAATTCACGGGGACCTACTGCGCTGGATACAATCATACCTCACCAAAAGGTCACAGGCGGTTGTGGTTGGTGGGTTCAGATCAAACTTCGTGGATATATCATCTGGTGTCCCACAAGGATCCCACTTGGGGCCCCTCTTGTACAACTCTTATCTAAACGACATTTACACCTGCTTTAGTAGTGCGTCCTTTCTTATGTACGCAGACGATACAAAAATATTTATGGATATCAAGGGACCGACGGACTGTGCTTACCTTCAAAATGACCTAAACACATTATCAAAATACTACATCACTAATAGAATTAAAGTTAATACCATGAAATGATAATTAATATCCTTTTCACGGAAAACCAGTCCCTTGCACTTCTCATACACAATCCAGGATCAGCGTATTGAACGTGTTCAACTAGTGCGTGATCTTGGCGTACACCTGGATCACCAATTAAATATGAACGAGCATGTAGATATCATCACCAGGAAAGCCTACAAAAACTTAGGGTTTGTACTGCGCACCTGCCAACCTTTTAGGGATATATCTTGCATAAAAAAGGTGTTCTTCGCATATGTACGTAGTATACTTGAATATGCTTCAAGTATTTGGAATCCCCACTACATCACACACCAGCAAAATCTTGAAAAAATTCAATCCAAATTCCTCAAACACCTTACCTATAAGAGTAACGCATATATCGATGGCTATGAGGAGAGCTGCTCGCGACACAGGATACCGAGTCTTACGGCGCGCCGCACACTCGCCGACATGTCTCTGCTGTACGACTTGGCGCACGCACACGTGGACTGCCCCGCGCTAGTGAGCCAGCTGCCGCTGTGCACGCCGCGCCGCCGCACCAGACATACAGCTAAATCACTATTCCACCATCCGGCACATCGTACCAATTACGCCAACAATTCTGTCCTCACTCGAATAGCTAGAACCTACAATAAAACTTTCTCCGACATTGACGTATACCATCATTCCAAAAGTATTTTTAAACATAAAATTCTTGACACTCTCTGCGGATAACAAAATATAACAATATAGTTTCAATCATAGCTATACACCACCCTTCACATACACACACACTCACATTGCATTCACACCAACCCCCTCTCAATAATACACAAAACATAGTTCCGAATAAATAACCTATCTATTTTACTAACCCCATAATTTAAGGAGTCTTGAATTAAGTAATTTATGGAAACCTTTAATTGGCTGTAGTAAATAAGTAATTTAATTAAGATAATTAAACTGTAACGCTGTTGGTTTTCTGAATAAATAAAATAAAAATAAAAATTAGCATCAATAGCACCACGTACATATGTAATGAATAAGTCTAAAGCTCGGTTTGGACTAGAAGAATTGTAAATTGGATCTAGGTCAATTTCGGAGAGACTTGTACTCAGACCCGAGAAGTCTATTTTAGTAGCTGTAGTTTGATTAAAAACTCTTCTTTGTTTGACTCTAAGGCAAAGCAGTACGAGTTGGTGATCAGTCAGTGTGGAGTTGGTAACAAGAGTAGTTGCAGAGAGTTTTGTTTTTAAAAAGACATGATCTAAACAAGTACGGTTAAGCCTTGTAGGTAGAATGTGAGCAGGTAGTAGACCATGATACGCACAAGTATTAAGATAGTCAAGAGTTCTGGATTCTGAATTGTTTGGCAGAATATCAATGTTTATATCCCCAACCAATGACAAGCTGTTAAAGGACGTTAGATTGGCCAGCGTCTTATTAAGAGAGGTGAGGAATGGATCAATATTTTGCTTAGAGGGGGAGCGATATATAGCAAGGATTGCTGTATCAGTACCAAATCAGTACCAAATTTATATTGTCCTCAGGTTAATCCTACAGAGAAATTTAATAGTACGATTATTACAAGCCGGTCAGAATAGCTGTGCACCTCGCTGGAATGCGGCGCCTCTCCCGCTTCCCCTGTCACCTCTCCGCGCACTCCCTGGTGCGACAGTGTGCGACAGTACGGTTAGCATCTTCGTTGCCAATACACGTCCCGATAATTTTGATATTTTCGCTTTGTTGGTGTTTTGTTTTTTATTTATTATTTATTGTTAAGTTTAGACTGTTTACTGTTAAGTTTGGCAGTCCAAACTTAACAGTAAACAGTTTTAACAAAAACAATTTTAATAACAACCAGTGTTCGGTTGTTATTAAAATTGTTGTAGCTGTTAAACTGAAGTCATGGGCAAAACAATACACAGCGAATCAAGAAATCTAATCTTGAAAGTGCTCAAGTTTTTTGAATCGGAGAAAGCAAATAAACAGTACACCATACCTGTAGACCAAGTGGTGAAACGAACCTGTGCTGCAACTGGGATATCAAAGAGGACTCTAATGAAAATTAAAAATGAAGCCAAAGTACAACCACCTACTTCGCCGGGCGCTAGTCCGACTCCAAGTACTAGTAATAATTTAGAAACCCACCCAGAACCAAAATTATCGACACCGGGTAAGAAGCGTAAACAGTACAAAAAACGCATCGAAGTAGATGATTTTGACATTTGCGCAATACGAAATATCATCAACAGTTTTTATGCTGTAAAAAAAGAAATCCCAACTTTGAAGAAAATTCTGGCAGCAGTTAAGAGAGACCTAAATTTTCAAGGTGGGAGAACATATCTAAGAAATATTTTAATTAACAAATTGGGCTACAAGTTCAAAAAGTGTAAAAATATCCGTTGTGTATTGACACAAAAGCCGGACATCGCCGCATGGAGGGCTCGCTACCTACGCCGTATGAAAGAGAATAATGACCTTGGCGCTGATAAAAAACCGGTTACCTACCTGGACGAGACGTGGATCCATTCCCACTATACGGTCAGTAAATGCTGGCAAAATAATACCGACAGCAGTGTGAAGAAAAATTTAAATCCGGGTCAACGTTGGATTCTTGTACACGCTGGAGGAGAAAATGGATTCATTGAAGGTGCAGAATTACTTTATAAATGTAAAAGTAAAATCGGCGATTATCATGACGAGATGGACACAAGCAATTTTTTAAAATGGCTCCATGAAAAGCTTATACCAAATTTACCGCCGAACGGTATAGTTGTCATAGACAATGCACCCTACCATTCGACGCAGTCGGTGAAAGCGCCCACTAGTGCTGCTCTTAAAGCTGACATGTAAAATTGGCTACGTGAACACAATATTCCATTTAATGACAAAATGACAAAGAGGGAATTGTATCCCATTATACTGAGAAAAAAGCCGCCGAAAAAATATATTGTCGACGATTTGATGCGAGAGCATGGCCATGAAGTTGTGCGTCTGCCACCTTATCATCGTGACCTAAACCCTATCGAATAGATATGGAACTTGGTAAAGCAAAGGGTGGCAGATAAAAACATTGACCAATCGGAAAAGAAAATAGAACAACTTACAAAAGATGCGATTAAGTCAATTACGCCAGCTGACTGGAAAAAAGAAGTGAATCACGTGGAGAGACTACAGCGAGAATACTGGGAAGAGGATCATCTAGCAGACGACAACATCACACATTTTTTAATACCACTAGGGGAAGACAGTTCGGAGAGTTCAGAAAGTGAGAGTGAGGAAGATACAATGTCAGGCATTAAGTCAATAATTTATAGTGACTGAGTTTAATAATAAATGTTTTTGTAATCAAAATTATTGTTTTTTAATAACAAACCCTTCATCAATGATAAATTGATTTGAATAGGTTAGTAGTTTTTTTTTACCTCCACATTTCTCGAAATAACTTTTTTTCACACCGTACCCAGACCGCCGATATGACGTCACGAGGTCAGGTGCACAGATATTGTGACCGGGTAGTACAGCTCTAGCATCCCTAGTAGGAGACGACCATAGATCCTGGGACAACCATCTTACTAAGATTCAGTTCGCAATGAACAGCGCTACAAACGTTGCTACTGGCTTTACTCCCAACTTTTTAGTCTTTGGTAGGGAAACAATACCTTGTGGTTCCTTCTATACTCCAACTCAGAATCTCGAAGAATTGATATTTATGCCTCGTGATATTTACGCGTCTAATGCTGGTCTCCTCTCATCTATCTTTCACAGAGTTCAAACTAAACTTCACATAGCTCACGCTAAAAATAGCGCTCGCTATGATCTTCGCCGGTCTTTTAAAGAATTTAATGTGGGAAATACTGTTTAGCGTAAAAACCATGTTTTAAGCAATGCTGGCGCATACTTTAATGCTAAACTTGCCCCTAAATTCATTAAGTGTAAAATAATAACCAAACTTTCACCATTAGTATACATTCTAGAAGACCCTAACGGAGTTAGAGGCAAGTGGCACATTAAAGACATTAAATCTTAAATTTTCTTAACTTCTATTAACTGTTAATTTGTATATATGTATAAATATCACCATCATTTTCACCTTATTATTTTTATTTCTTCCTTTAATCCAGTGTTCTTCAACACACTTTACATTAGGACCTCGAATTTTCGTTGGTTAGTCTTCACCTATTTTTTTTTAATCTTTATTTCAGACACATCTCGTTGGCGATGTGGCTGATCTCTGGCTTCGAGCTCTACCGCTCTGGCCGTTCTTAATCTTGTCTTTAGTCGTAGCGACTAAAGCTACCTTAGGATTAATTTGTTTCTCTTTACCTCCACTTATTTTTTTTTCCACGCAGGAGCGGATGACAACTCCTTAAGTAAGCCTGAATGTCCTTTTGAAAACACACTTTTAGAGTGGTAGTCATTGAATGTGAACTCCACCCTTACCTGAATGAAGATGATGAATGTAAGAGATGGTATATCTGATTTTGCCTGGTGATGTCTGTTTCTACAAAGCTGTGTTTTTATGGTTTATTTTTGTACATATCAAAATTTTTGCTGAGTCAAAAATTTTTCCAGGGTCGGGGGAAAATGTCGTGTAAAGATATTAACCTAACCAGAACCTAACAGAAAACAACCAGGATAAAATTTAGAAATGACAGTTTATTAGGGTTATATACAATGAATTTAGAAAAATGATAGGAAGATGAGGGTGGATGAAATGAGACAGGTTTTATAAAAATACAGATGTCTAGATAAAAAAAGGAAGCGGAGGACACGGAGAGTAGGAGGCCGATGAAGCAGTAGACGTCTGGTGAACCGGTCGGTGGAGGCACTGGTGGGCGATGTAGGAGTTGCAGTTGGAGAGTGTGGCCGGCGGCCTATCGGTCATCAGACCCCGACGGGCAGCAGGAGTAGGGAGCGTGTCGGCCTGAAGTCACTGATGAGCAGGTGTAGCCGAGAACGGGCAGGTGAAGTGGAGACTCAACGAAGCGCTGACCAGGGTGCAGGTGTAGCCGAGAACGGGCAGGTGAAGTGGAGACTCAACGAAGCGCTGACCAGGGTAGAGGCTCGCCAAGTCAGGAGGCGTTGCAGTAGCGGCTCGCAGGATCCCGGGGCAGTGCGACCCCGGGATAAGGCCTTTAGGTGGTTCTTCTTGTTTGAGAACTGAAGTGAGACTCCAGAATTTCAGAAATGTTCCGCTCTTATACCCTTTTTGGAGAGTTCTAAAAATTATTTAAATTAAAAGCAATTTTTGTGAGTGGCCAAGAGAGAAAAAGTATTTTTGTAAAAGTATTGAAGCAAGCATATCAGACCGCTAACGAGTTTGAATGGACATTGCCATGACAACCAGATAAACAACAACATAATAAATGTCAGATTTTGGTTTCAGGCTCGTAATAGAAAAATTAACAAGTTCACATTGCCAAAATTACATAACAGCGAAAGATAAAAGGGTAGCGCACCAGCGCGCACGAAGCCCGAGATTGCAGAGTTTCGGAGAAAGCCAAATACAAGGTCACCAAAGGTAAACCCCTTCGCTATCGATTTAGAAGTGCTGATAGTGTGAAAATTTGAAGCGAAAATGATTTGTTAATGTGTTCTTATGGTTTAAAACGTTACAGGGTCCTATGAAAATAAAGGTGAACAAAATATACAGCTATGCAGCTCAGCAAGTATCCAGCTGAACATCCTGGAAAATGACATGTAAGTAGCATAACACTACACAGTATCTATTGATGAGTCTGATTTCAATTCGGTGACTAACCTTTCCAATATTTTTTTGTTTTGTTATTGACGGACTCATTTTTGGCGGACAGCACACCTATGAAATTAGTTCATCCTCGGGCTTCATTGTATTCATCCACGTCTGTTTCGAGTCGCCCCTCTCCTATTTGCAACAACTTAGACTGTCTATGCAGACACCTCATTCCAAGTCATTAAAAAGCTGAACACACATATTGAACCTAAGATGGAGCTTTGTTACTTTAGATCACAGTGTCGACGCCTTCAGACACGCATTCATTTCATCCGCCGGTGTACCCCTCTCAATGGCAGACAGTGTCTGTCTAAAATCAACAGCGAGCAATACTACAACAAATTTCTCATCAGAGCTTGGTTGCCGCGGAGATCTTGCAAACTGCTGTTCTAAGCCTCTAACGCATGCTTATGCGAAATAGTGCATTCGTCCCACATAATTAACATGCACTGTTGCACGAGAGAGCTGGTTTTTACTTTTGCTAATGTTGCACGTGGGGGCTTCTGCGCTCATATAAATCATAAACACGCAGTTGTTCGGGAAGTAAACGTGGTTCCATTTCATTGACATATGTTTCTAAGACTACGGTATCGTCATTAAGCTCTCTAATGACATCATTTGATATATCTCCCCTTCGTTGTGGCGTATGCAAACCAAAATCCACCATTCTTTTGCCAGATAAGTCTACAATTTTGTCCTCTATTTATTTGAGACCCTCATTGATTATCAAATCATCTTGCATGCCTTTTAACCTATGTGCGATGTCTTCCGACAGTTCGGCCTTATATTTTTCCCACAGCTGGAGAGGGTTAGTGAGTCTGCAAGTGCTCCCTAAAATTGATACCAGCTCTCTGAGTTTTACGGCAGAGCGGCACAATACGGCTTCTCCCATGGTAAGGTCTCAATGGTTGTCGTTTTTTTTTGCCCACGTACCTCACATGCTTCCCTGAACGTCGCTCGCTCTAACTCAACAACTGTTTTCAGTTCCTGAAAGTTTGTCGGTCCTCGCACTTGATTGAGCAACATTGGCTAACGTGCATCGTATACAGGCGACCCAGTGCATCTCCAGCCTTCACTCGTGGCCAGTTCTCTACAGGTGTCCGCTGCACACGGCGCTTCCATTTTTTCCTCGATGCGTTCCAGGTGTAGTATCTCAGCACTTCAGTTTATAATATAGTTTTTGCGAAGTTGTCAGTTTGGCACAGCTCGAAAAAAAAAGTTAGTGTTGTCTTCGGAGGTGTCGCCACTCTGTCGTGAAAATTGTGCTCCGTGAAATAAAAGGGCTTGCCATTCCAAATTCCAAAATTCTAAATTCCAAAAGTCTTTATTACTGTAGATATTTACATATACATAGCAATCGTCATTTTTTGCCACTTCTCTACCAATGTAGAGAAGTGGCAAAAAATCCATAGAAACTCCCACAGATTGATTATTAGATCTCTTTTTAAAAATTGCTTATGCTTAACTAATACAAAATATAATATTTAGTCATTATCATAATTAATAAGCAGGAATAAATAATTACTAAATTATTAACAGCAAGGTCTGTGTTGAGCCAGATTAACCCCATACAGACCCATCATTTAAGTAATCTTGAACATTGTAATATCCCTTTTTCGACAAAGTCGCTTTAACATGGATTTTAAATAGCTCAAATGGCAATTTCAAGATCTCCAGAGGTATCTTGTTGTAGTAGAGAATGCATTGACCCTTGAAATAATTGCTAACCTTCGCGAGTCTAAACCGGGGCGCAAGTAGTTTGTGATTATTTCTTAGGTTAACATTACAGCTATCGCTAAGTTTGGGAAATTTTGTATGGTTCTTGCGTACATACATTATATTTTCGAAAATAAATTGACTAGCTACAGTTAGTATGTCAATTTCTTTAAAAAGCTGTCTTAAGGAGTCTGTGCGTTTTAAATTATAAATTGCTCGAATAGCTCTTTTCTGTAAAATAAAAATAGTTTGAATATCCGCTGCTTTCATTGAGGAGGTGAAGTGCTAGGTAAGTGACAATGATGTCGTTCATGAAGTGGAAAGCCAAAGATTCGCCATATTTACGTATCGGCCGGCCCTAAACATTTGCACTTCATCTCTGTGATTAATATTAACATTGCCCGCTTGTCTCACATCGAAAACTACTTGATCGTTTCCTTTATTTATATACTTGCATATATATTTTATGGCCTTTAGTGGTTCAAGGGTTTGGGCTGGGCGTTGATGAGTATCATAAACCGAGAAAACATTACCTTCCTTCTGGTGCAGTCGGATAAAAAGTATCCCATATGTTAATCTAGCTCATAAACTATCTCTGTGCTAAATTTCATTCAAATCCGTTCTGCCGTTTTAGCGTGATTGAGGCACAAACTCACAAACATCCAAACATCTAAACATCCAAACATCCAAACATCCTAAAATCGCTACTTTCACATTTATAATATTAGTTAGATGGCTTACATACCTCATTTGAGGCTAATTAAGCCAGTGTCAAGTGCTGTCAAGGGTATTCGAAAGCTCAAATGACGTGTATTTGAACCTAACCTCAGATGAATAAAACTCTTTGCTTCCAACTAAGCCAGCGCCACCAAGTGGGAGCAAAGGCGGGCATAGCTGCCATTGTCATAAAATCACTATACTTATATAGTGATTTTATGACAAGGCCTTAGCCTTGTTTTGTAATGTTACACCCGACTCTGGATTCACACGACTCTGAAGAAAAAAAATTTTTTTTTTTGGAAAATACCTAAAAATTATTAAATTGTGGTCTTACTGAAAGCTTTGTGAACTGGCTGGGCGTGTCCACACGTTGCGGATATTTAAGGACCTATTGAACACGGCAATTTGTGAATTAAAATTATGCGCAGTAAAAATAAAACTGATTTTTGTTACAAGCCATACGTAAACTATCGTCCCTGAGTCGGGCGTAACTTTCTAAAACAACATCCTGTATAATCTATAATTATTGCATGTGAATGTAAATAATCGCTCATATATTTTGACATAAGATTACCATTACGCAGTAATATCAAAGGCTGTGTTAAATCTTCTGAGCAAATGTTATTATGTCGGCTTACATCCACTTTGTTCGATTCTACATCGTAAAGTAGCGATTGAGAATAATATCGTAAATTATCGATTCAATATAGTAGTTTATGTCACTGCTACATAGTGGAAGGCATTAATACTCGAGAGTACTCGAGAGTTTTAATGCCTAATTATGTACAGTTACATACACTAGTTTATCTACACACATATCATAAGCTCTCTTTGATGTGTTCAGGAACCGCATGTTTGACCGGCATTGTGGCTCTGCAGTTGTTTAGCTTGTTCTGTAGTACCAACTTCACGCAGGCGGGCGTCGGCGTTCGAAATTTGAATGTCAGTACCAACTTCACAAACAAACTAGGGGCGGCACGCAGGCCGGCGTCGGCGTTCGAAATTTGAATGTCATAATATGTAAAAAAAATACACATTATGGTCATAATGTGTAATTTTTCAGATAAGAAATGAGATTTTACCAAGTAGTTTAACATTATGCTGATCGTAACGTGCGGTTTTTGTGCGCAGTAAAGAGGGTTTATGATACGTGTGTAGATAAATTGTTTTAAAGATCCGCATATTTAGCTCATGGTTGCTAGCTTGTGATGGTTCTGCCACAGTAGACCATGGTTTTGGTCATCGAACAATTACACAAAGAATCGGATAGTGGCATATTTTGGGCAGCATATTAATAAGTACATTAATAATTCAAAAAAAATGTGGAAGAACCTTAAAAGCAAGATTCTACCGAATTTTACAAATAATTTAGTTTCCCCTGAGAATTTTAATGAACCGGATTATTTATATGTCCCTTGCGCAAGTTGTGTCCCCTTGTCACGTATAACCTATTTTGAACTCAATAAACACAATAAGGCTGAGTTCTCGTTAGTTCAGGTGGATGAGAACTGTATTGCAAAAATGATCCTTATCATTAGTTCGAATGCAAGGGGACAGGACGGTATAACCGAAGACATGATTTTACTAGCCCTGCATCGCATTCTTACAGTCATAACTGACATGGTAAATAAGTCTATTGCTTTTTCGATTTTTCCAACCCAATGGAAGACTGCAAAAGTGCGTCCCACACCGAAAACTGACAACCCGCGTGCAATAATTATTTTACCGTATCTATCAAACATTTTGGAAAAAGTTATTTGCACCAGGTCTCAAAGTACTGTGAGAGTAATGACATCCGACCTCGTCGCCAGTCCGGGTTTAGAAAGGGGCGAAGCACTGCAACAGACTTGTTAGATGTTGTGACAATATTTTGTCTTCCCAGGATCAGGGCAATACTTGCTTTGCTAGACTTTTCTAGGGCTTCTGATGCTTTAAACATTCCACTGCTTGCTAAAGCTAACGTTCTATGGTTTTGATGTTCATACCATAAAGTGGTTTAATAGCTACCTTAGTAACCGACGTCTACGTGTGATTCTGGATAGGAGAGACTGATCTCAGATGCAGTCATAGCTGGCTACCCTAGATAGAGGAGTTCTACAAGGATCTTAACTTGGACCCCTTCTCTTTATAATATACAGTGCTGATATCACTCGATGCATAATTTATAGTCATTGTTCGATTCCAAATCGATATTCGATCGATGGTTTCGGAACGGCCATTTTGAATTTGACGTTGCTGCCAACCTAGCAGTTTTTTGACAACTGACAGACGAAAAGCCTCGCAATGTAACGCGTATTGATTAGGGTATTGAATTTAAATCGCAAGCCATCTGGAATGTATTCGGGTTCCCCTCAGGATTGTCTATATAGCTGAGTGTGTTGTGGTTCCCCGAACCAGATAAAGTTCGCATTTACGTGGCCGATTGGTTTTTCCCACGTAACATAACCTGTGTTGGAACACTGTGCTCGTCGAAGCTGGCCTGCCAGTCATACCTGGTTGGCTGAAGAACCTGTCTACCAAGAAGAGCCTAGGGTGCACCCGGGCCTTGCAGAGAGACAGGAGGTTGACGGGACCGAAGCACAGACCAGGTTAGATCGACTCCATAATTAATAGCTCGGTGAATCGCCGACGTTCACACTTCTTGGCATCTGATCGCTACGCTACCTCGTAGCTGATGGGCCCCTGCGAGGTCATTAGGTGCCGAGAAGCCTGAACAATTTTGGTAGCAAGAGCGTGGTTTCCTGAGATTTGCAGCCGTCAAGGGCTCCAGGAACCCACGATTTGGGACTATCAATCTGTAGGTATAGGCGGTTATTAGCTAACTTGGTGTTGTTCCTGTATCCACATAGATTGGTAGTATTGTAAGCTATAAGTCTATTGCTGGTAGTAGACAGACAGATATTACAGTTTTCCCTAAATGACCAGTTGTACTGAGATGTGACTCAGAATAGTAGGTACTCAACTTAGGTACATTGTAGGTGAATTGAAATTTGCATTGAAGTACCAGTTAGTCAATCTATTAGTGGTCTAGTAATGCTAATGAATGTTTGGTTAACATAGGTAGTTACATCTATTGATAGCAGGCTATTACATTGTTTTCAGTTTATAGCAATTTATAACTTGAACTAATATTGACTATCTCTGTGTGTTATAATGATAAAGGGAAACTAAATTGTATTTACAGAATTTATATAGATATAAAACTCGGTTCCTATTGTTTAAGGAAAACAACATTGTTTAAGTTGTGGTTTAGGGTTCCCTCGTTTGGGTTGTAGACTGGAGGGTCCAATATAATTGAGTTACTGCAAATTGTGAGTAAGTATCGTTCCGATCATGTCGTTATCTGAAATCCAGAAGGGTGTTTCTAAGGAACTCAGATGGTTTTCCTCCGCACACGGTCTGATAGACCGTTTAGATAGGCATGATGTGGTATTGGAGCGGTCTATGGACGTTAAGGAACGTTACAACAGGGTGCTCGAATTGTCCGCGCAGGCGGAATCAGTTGATGGTTGCGCACCTGACAGGCTGTCACGGTTGCTAGGGGATGTCGACCAATGTATGGAGATGGCAGCTGCTATCACGCAGAAGGCTGCGGACATACGTAGACAGCGCGAGTCCAGCCATGGTGGTGACATTGAAGCACCTCTGCCGCTTCAGGGTTCGGGGTCCAGGTTACCTGCCATAACTATGCCTACCTTTGACGGAGTATCCGGTGAATGGATGAGCTTCATCAATCTGTTCGACAGTTTGGTGCACATGCGATCGGACATTGCCAAGTCTGTCAAGATGGCTCAGCTGGTGGCAGCATTGAGGGGTGAGCCTAGGGAGCTGGTCGCTCATTTGACAGTTACGGAGGGTAACTATGAAACGGCCAGACAATTGTTGGTCAGACGTTACCATAACAAACGGAGGTTGGCCGATGCCCAACTGAACCGTTTGTTTATTATCCCGGTTGTGAACAAGGTCGGGGCCATACAGACGGAGGTTTTGAACCCGTTGTTGTCCGTCACCAAGGCTCTAGAGAATCTTGGACTTCCGGTTGGTGAATGGTCGTACCTACTGCTGTACATTGTACTTTCCCGCCTACCCGCTGACGTGCAGACTCGTTTCGAACAGTCTCACGGGAGGTCGGCCGAGGACCTGCCCGCCTTCTCCGACTTGGTCGGATTCTTGGAAGAGGAGGCTCGACGGGCAGAGAATTTGGGGTTGACGGTCACCCATCCTTCGGAGCCACAGAGAGCTGCCGGGAGCGCTGTGAGTAGGGGCACTCCGACGAGGAAGGACCGCACCAACCGGCAGTCGTATGGGACTGTGAGTGCATTGACCCCACATAGTGAGACCTGCCCATGTTGTAGGCAGATTGGCCATGCTGTGGCCAATTGCAATAAGTTCGGGGAACTTAGGGTTGAGGGACGGCGCCGGATGGCCAAGCAGCGGAGCTGGTGTTTCCTGTGCCTCGGGCCACACATGGCTAGGGACTGCACGCGTACCAAAATGTGCGGATATTGTGGTGGGGCCCACAACAATCTGTTGTGCATGAACCGGTCCGGCCAACAGCCTCCACAGGGCCGTATCCAGGGTGACACGGCATGGGGCCCTGAAAATTCGTTTGCGACTCGGAGCGCAACTCAGGGGCCAACGTCCCCACGTCCACAGGGCCGTACCCAGGGTGACACGGCATGGGGCCCTGAGAATTCGTTTGCGACTCGGAGCGCAACTCAGGGGCCAATGTCCCCACGTGCACAGGACGGTACTAGGGTGCAGGGCCGCACTCAGGGTCATCACATGGGGGGCCCTGAGTTTTCGGTTGCGACTCAGCATCCGACTCAGCGGGCAATGGGGCCACAAGCACGCAGCCACCCAGGGGTGCAGGGCCGCACTCAGGGTCATCACATGGGGGGCCCTGAGTTTTCGGTTGCGACTCAGCATCCGACTCAGCGGGACATTGGGTATGTTGAGCAGGCCGTAACGGGCGGGTGGCATGGGACACCTTCGAGCTATGCGGATGCGGTTCGGACGCCGCCTCAGTTGTCGCCCCGCTCGTCGCCTCGTCCTCGTCGGTCGCATGTGATGTCCCCCCCGCTCATGGAGCGGCCACGGTTGAATTCACGCCCACCCCCCTTCGGGGGGCGTCGTAGGGTGGCAATGGAACCGGCGCGTGGGCCATTTGTACAATGGGACCCTCTGGCGTATAGCTGCCTACCTGATCGGTTACAGGCACAGTGGGGCCCCGGGGGCCCTCGCTAGGAATTTGCGGCCCAACAATTTGTTGCCCCCCAACCGGAGACGGTGGTGTTACCGATCGCCTCTGTGCTTGTTTGGGATTTGGCGGGCAACCCAACATACGTTCGCGCCCTATTAGATTCTGGAGCTCAGGGCTGCATTGTATCGAACGATTTAGCAAAATGGTTGGGCCTCAAGGTAAATAGGTATAATAAATCAATACGGGGCGTGGGGAATGTTACGGTTACGAATGTAGTTGGTCAATCGGTGATCACGTTCTCTCCACGTTATGACATTTTGACAAAAACATCCGTGCAAGCTTTAGTAATGACGCATGTCATGGGCAAACACCCCTTGGTGAAGTTGAATCCGGCCGTTCGATTCCTGACGTCAGGACTCAAGTTGGCGGATCCCGATTTTGACACTCCAGCCCCGGTCGACCTGCTACTGGGAGCAGACGTTCTGGGTAGGTTTCTGTTGTCGGATCGGCGATTTCTTCAGCCGGACGGGTTGATTGCTGTGGATACTAAGTTTGGTCACGTGATCATGGGTCCGGCATTGCCAATGGTTAGGCCTGCCGAGTCAGATGGCATACTTATTGGCTCAGCGTTGTCAGACGCTATCCAACGTTTCTGGGAGATAGAGGAACCTCCCACCGCTCGTCGAGTCGACGCAGACGAAGAAGAGTGCGAGTTGTTTTACCAGAATAGTACTGGTCGCCTTCGTTCTGGTCGTTTTGTAACTCGACTGCCTTTCAGGGCCGATCGACCGCCACTAGGAGAATCTAGGAAGATGGCTGAGACGAGATTGATGTCGATGGAGCGTAGGATGTCAAGGGACGCCGTATTTAAACAAAATTACGTCGATTTCATGAGGGAGTTTGAGTCGTTAGGACACATGTCGGTATCGGGTGTGGACTGGAGATCTGAGGATCATTGTTTCCTTCCACACCATGCCGTCCTGTGAACCCCTACCGGCAAGATTCGAGTTGTTTTTGATGGGTCAGCACCTACCTCGAACGGGATGTCCCTGAATCAGTGTCTACATTCGGGACCCAAGTTGAGTCGTGATATTTCGGATATTCTCACGAGCTTTCGGAGGCACCAGGTTGTATTTGTCGCAGACATTCGGATGATGTTTAGGCAAACGGTAATTCATCCGGCTGACAGAAGGTATCAGTTGATACTTTGGCGTGAGTCCACGGCCGAGCCAGTCAAGGTCTATGAGTTGAACACGAACACGTATGGGTTACGGTCTAGCCCGTATTTGGCGATGCGTACCCTGCGGGAGTTGGCGTCGCGTGACCGTGTGAGCTATCCTAGAGCCGCCGCTATCCTGGAGCAAGATTTGTACGTCGATGACGTCTGCACAGGGGCAGCCAGTGTAGAGGAAGCTCTGGACCGACGTGACGAGCTCATTCAATTGCTGGAACGAGGCGGCTATGAACTACGCAAGTGGATGTCCAACTCCCCTGAGTTGATGGTTGGTCTCCCAGATGAGTTTCAACAAGACCCGCACGTTTTTGAGAATCCTGACAACCCTAACATGTTGTCAGTGCTTGGAATTCAGTACCGGCCCGTCCATGATGAGTTTACCTATCGGGTGGTTTTAGAAACACCGAAGGCCTGGACGAAGCGGTCAGTACTGTCAACGATTGCGAGAACGTTCGACCCGAATGGATGGATTTCTCCAGTCACCTTTGCTCTCAAATGTTTTATGCAAAGGCTATGGGCGGCTCAGTTGACCTGGGACACCCACCTCTCAGGTGATTTGTTGACTGATTGGACGCAAATGTTCACCTCGCTATCGGACATAAATAATGTATCGCTGCCGAGGAAATTGGTCCCTGCTGGGGATTACAGGGCAACCCTTCACGGGTTTTGTGATGCCTCTGAACGAGGGTTTGCGGCAGCGGTTTATTTGCGAACCGTCACCTCCACCGGGGAGGTCGACGTGCGTTTGGTTTTGGCAAAAAGCAAGGTAACGCCTATTCGGACAAGGATGACGATTCCAAAACTGGAACTGTCCGGGGCTGCTCTTTTGACCAAACTTTTGAATCACACTCTAACAGTGTTGCGTGGGTCAGTGGTTTTGGAGGATACGGTGTACGCGTGGACGGACAGCCAGATTGTTTTGTGCTGGCTGAAGGCTTCGGTCCATAACTTAGAGGTTTTTGTTGCGAACCGTGTCTCCCAGATTGTGTCGTCTGAGGTCCCACTGACCTGGAGACATGTACCAGGAGAATTGAACCCGTCTGATTGTGCATCCAGGGGATGTCGGGCTCCTGAACTCGTTAGACACCATTTGTAGTGGGGACCACCCTGGCTTGCCAGGAGAGAATCGGACTGGCCCCACAGCCATGTAGTAGTATCTTCGGATCATGGCCCCAGAGCGGCCGTGCATGTTACCCAGAAGGCCGAGGACCCTGACGCCGGGTTTCTGCTGGACCGGTATAGCTCACTTGACAAGTTGATAAACGTGTCCACTTGGATTAGGAGATTCGCTCGAAATTGTCGTACTCCTCGCGATCAGCGAACGTTGAACCCTATTCTGAATCCGGCAGAGCGAAACGAGTCGCTACTGAATTTGGTCCGGTTGGTACAGTCCTCGAAGTTTGGGGCAGAATTGGAGATTATACGAAGTGGACGTTCGAAATTGAAGGGAGCCGTCGCGCGTCTCAACCCCTTTGTTGATTCGACCGGGTTACTTCGGGTAGGAGGAAGATTGCGCAATGCGAATCTGTCGTATTCGGCTCGTCACCCACTTCTGCTCCCCAAGGGGGGACAGTTAGTTGAATTGCTGGTGACTGATCGTCATATTAAAAACGCGCATGCCGGCTGTAACGCGTTGTTGGCCACGCTCCAGCGGGAGTTTTGGATCTTATCTGCCCGCCGTGTCATACGGAACATCGTGTTTCGGTGCATGCCTTGTTATCGACTTAAGGCTGCCACAATGCAACCTCTCATGGGGGACTTGCCCCCTGATCGTGTGAATGAGGTCAGACCGTTTTCAGGTGTTGGTACGGATTTTGCCGGACCGTTTATGGTGAAGAGTTCACGATTGCGTACCGCTAAGTAATAAAAGGCGTACCTATGTGTGTTTGTTTGTTTATCCACCAAGGCGGTACATCTCGAGCTCGTTGCTGATCTCTCGACAGAGGCTTTCATTGCTTGTTTGGATAGGTTTGTTTCTCGAAGGGGACTTCCAACTTTGATCCGCTCTGATAACGGCACTAACTACGTCGGTGCGGAACGATACTTGCGAGAGATAGTCAACTTTTTGAATGTAAATAAAGTGGATATTGGAACGGCCCTCTCCCGTCGGGGTATACAGTGGACCTTCAGCCCACCGAGTTGCCCCCACTGGGGTGGGATTTTTGAGGCCGTAGTTAAGTCAGCTAAGACGCACTTGGGGCGTATAGTAGGTCAGACCGCGCTGACTTTTGAGGAGCTCGCGACATTGTTTTGTAAGATCGAGGCCGTTCTCAATTCGCGACCGTTGTGTCCGCTCAGCTCGGATCCAAATGACCTGGAGGCTCTGACCCCAGGCCATTTCTTGATAGGACAGCCACTTAACGCGTTGCCCGAGCACCCCTTCGAGGGAGTGAAATTGTATCGGTTGTCAAGGTATCAGATGTTGCAGCAGTTTACTCAGAATTTCTGGAAGCGTTGGTCGCTCGAGTATCTGCATATCTTACAACAGCGCCTTAAGTGGACTGACAAAACCAGCCCCCCTAGTGTTGGTGACCTCGTTCTGGTTAAGGATGCTAACCTACCGCCACTACGTTGGCGCAGGGGGCGCATTGTTAACTTGTTCCCTGGCAAGGACGGGACCCCCCGGTCTGCGGAGGTTCTAGTAGGAGGCTCGGTTCTAAAACGAGCGGTAGCAACGTTGTCTCGGCTGCCCGTAGATTAGGGGACAGGTGGGTGCCTGTCCGGGCGGGTGATTGTTCGATTCCAAATCGATATTCGATCGATGGTTTCGGAACGGCCATTTTGAATTTGACGTTGCTGCCAACCTAGCAGTTTTTTGACAACTGACAGACGAAAAGCCTCGCAATGTAACGCGTATTGATTAGGGTATTGAATTTAAATCGCAAGCCATCTGGAATGTATTCGGGTTCCCCTCAGGATTGTCTATATAGCTGAGTGTGTTGTGGTTCCCCGAACCAGATAAAGTTCGCATTTACGTGGCCGATTGGTTTTTCCCACGTAACATAACCTGTGTTGGAACACTGTGCTCGTCGAAGCTGGCCTGCCAGTCATACCTGGTTGGCTGAAGAACCTGTCTACCAAGAAGAGCCTAGGGTGCACCCGGGCCTTGCAGAGAGACAGGAGGTTGACGGGACCGAAGCACAGACCAGGTTAGATCGACTCCATAATTAATAGCTCGGTGAATCGCCGACGTTCACACTTCTTGGCATCTGATCGCTACGCTACCTCGTAGCTGATGGGCCCCTGCGAGGTCATTAGGTGCCGAGAAGCCTGAACAGTCATTATCACCTGTATGCCGGTGATCTGCAAATTTACATATCTGTTGACGACGATCCCCGTATGGGTGTGGAGGCCCTGAATGAGGATCTGGGCCGTGTATCACAATGGTCGTCTAATAACACTCTTGTCTTTAATCCAAATAAGTCAAAGAGCATGATACTGGGGTCAAAAAATCAGATTCAGGCGATATCTTCACATGATCCACAGGTACTTGTAAATGAAGTTTATGGAGCGCGACTCCGGGAAGCTCGAAATCTTGATCTCCTCATGGATGACAAACTGCGTTTTGAGGGTCATGTCCTTGAAGTTGTAAGGAACTGTTTCTATAGGCTTAAAGTTCTGTATAGAATCCGGGATCTCCTCAGTGTTGACCTGCGAATACAGTGAAATGAAGCTTTAGTGCTGGCAAAGCTCAACTATTGTATAATTGTGTACGGATCATGTCTATTTGAGAAGACGCAAAAAATTGTACAAAGTGTTCAAAATTCTTGTGCTAGGTTCTGTTTTAGGATTCCTCCCCGAACCCATGTCACTCCATTCCTGAACCAAGCCAATATCATAAAGATGAAGGCTAGACAGGATTTATATTTTTTTATGCTGTTGTTTGAGGATGTGCAGAGGGGGACACTTACTTATCTATCACAGAGTTGCTCCTTTTCTGTCAATGCCGCGGTATAAAAGTGCGGCTTTCCGTGACAGTTTCAAATATCGTTCCACCAAGTGCTGGAACAATATCCCGCCTCCCCTCCGGCGGCTAACTAGGTAGTAAGGCTGGCTTTGGATGTGCCTACAGATATTTTTGTATATTCCAACAGAAGGCCTAGGAAACAGCACGTACATAATATTTGAATCAAGAAATTTTTCATGTTGATATATTAAATTAAATTTTTACTGACTACGTGACATAAATTTCCTATAGCATTTCTATTTATGTCATTTTCGCAGCAAGATCACATAGCCACATACCAGTATTCTTGATTTTATTTTCTTTTGTTGTTAATTATTTTGAATATGTTGGCGATTGTATTTTATTGATTATTGTTATTTGGATTTCCGTAATTGATATGTTAGTAATGTATATAATAATAACAATAATAATAATAATAACGTTTATTTCAGGTAAAGTACCCATAGCACAGTAAATGTACAATACACAGTCATTAAAATAAAAAGTATACATGCAATAAAATAAAAATTCAAGAACATAAAAATAAAGCAGATATATATCATAAACAGCCAGAATTAAAATTGTAAAACTATGTAGATAAAAAAATAAAATAATAATTATTATAAATAACTTACTATTTTCTATTAGCACTCATATGTACAGAGAGCCAGTGTCTATGCAATGAACTGCAGATATCGTCACAAACGGCACGCACGATTGCATTTCCCGAGCCTCTCAGTCTCCCCCACGCGGAGGCGACCCTGGATCTTAAGACAGCGAAGAAGTCAGGCACTTCCGCGTCCGCGATCATGCTCGACGCACTACAGAAACGCGGCCGCCTGAGGAGGATACGGAACGCATCATTGTACTGAATCCTCAGGGTATTATAGGATTTTCTCGTGTATTTGATCCACAGGTGACATATGTAAAGGTTTCCGCAGAATGCCTTGAACAGAATGACTTTTACATCTTGGTTTGCACCTGTGGAACTTGCGAGCGAGCATGTTGCATCTGACAGATAGCGCTCGTCTTTCCCTCTCCATGTCACAATCGTCACGAAGGTCCTCCGTCAGTATGTGAGCTAGGTACTTAAAACTATCTAAAACCCGAATAGGCGAGCCATTCGGTACTATCTTAGGCACCCTCTCCGGACCTCTGTCTTCCCTGAATACCATCATCTCCCTTTTTTGGACATTGTACTTCAGTCCGTGTTCATCGGCATAAGGCTCACAAACTGAAAGTAGTTTCCCTAAACCTTCGATAGAGGGGCTGAGGAGCACCATGTCGTCCGCATAACTGAGGTTGTTTACACAACTAATGAATAAATCATTTATCTATCTATCTAATCGGATGCATAGTTATCTAATGTAATGCCAATGCGATGAAAAAATCCCGCGATCGATAAATTTTGTGGATTCTAGAATCGGATGTATATTTACCGACAACGTTCAGATGTTGGCTAATATGGAATGCGCTGTGTATCGGTTTAAAAATCCAGCGATTCTGAAATCGTTAATTTTTTTTTCTGAATATAGAATCAGATGCATATAAATTTACCTATCTTATATTGTAAAGAAGTAAGTTACCAAAAAGGCATAACAGACTGTATTTAGAATAATTAATGTACCTATTGAAACAAATTATTAAAAATTATTGCGATTAATGAAATTTGGTTAATTTTCCTTCTTGCATCTATGCATCCGATTAGTTATGCATTCCCGGATTTCCTGGCATCCCGGGATTCCATTTGTTTTTTAGAAGCGGCGTCCATATTTTTATAGCCAAAATAATTTTAGATAAATATCCGAATATCCGATCTCTACACACAATGTATTGTACTGAATAATTTATTATTTATCGACAATATGGTTCTCTGTGCATTATTAAGGCATGAACAAGGGCCAATGGCATTGAGAATTAGACAAAGAAAACAAATACCCGTCGCATCGCGTCGAAGCAGACTGACGCATGCTCCCGCGCAGAGCCCCGCGGGGCAGCCCTTGGAGTCCAAGAAATTTATTGAAAATATTACTAAACTCCTGTAATAATAACATTAAAAATAAAATAAAACAACTAAAATTTTTCCCTCTTTTTTACCTATTTTTGCGTGTAAGTTTCATATAGGAAACTGATTTCGTCTCCGAGCGCTTGTTCGTTTAGTTGAATAATAATGCATTGCGAAAAATATTTTTTAAGTATTAAATATACAGATATCAGGTAATTTTAAAAGTCCATTCTTATCTCTAATGGACCTTTTATAACACATATATATCCTACATTTTTATGTTGTCTAGTTTAGTCTAGAATTGAAGCTAAAGATGCATTTCTTTGTTCGCGCCCCCTGGCGCTGACCATATTTAATCCCTTAAGCTCTTGACTGTAACTAGTAGAAACAATAGGTATTGTATATGTCATCGTAAGATTGTCAAAACTGTTAGTTGATAAACTAACGTTTGTTTCTCGTTAATTGGTCAACTATCGACAGACAGTAAACTGTAGCGTTCTGCCTACTATATGACGCGTTAGTTAATAAACTAACGGTAAAAACCGTTAAATAGTAAACTGGTTTAAACTTGAATTCCAAACGAAATACCAGTGCAAACACTGCGATAGCTTAGGTGAAGACTAGAGGGGGCGAGCTCAGCGAAGCCCCCGAATAGTCTTCGTGTTAGGTTGACATGTAAGAACAAAAGAAACGTAAATTCTAAACACTTTCGGTCTGGTTTACTATCTGTCGATAGTTTATCAACTAACGCGTTAGTATTTAGATCAACTATCTTTTGTAATACAACCTGAAGCCGAAACGTAGTGGAGCAGAGCGAGAGCTAGTGTAGTATACAATAGGGTGTAAAATTTTGTTGAACATTTAATTATTTGGGATGAAAGTGTATTTTTAGGATCTAACTTTTTACTCAATTTGGTAAACAACTAAGCCTTTTAAAAATACTGTTCATATTTCTTTGAGCTTAAAATATTGCACACATTTTATTTTCAAAAACATTTCTGAACCGACTATTTCGTAGTTTAAATCCCAATTACTCACCATGAAGGATGGCTTCAGCGTATTCGTCGCAGAGCGCCAGTTTCAGGACAGAGATATCAGAACAATGTAGATTCTGGTAAATTGTAGATGCAGGTAAATTGTAGATGCAGGTGAATTGCAGATGCAGGTAAATTGTAGATGCAGGTAAATTGGAGATGCAGGTAAATTGGCCTTGTAGATAAATTGTAGATGCAGGTAAATTGGAGATGTAGGTAAATTGGAGATGCAGGTAAATTGAAGATGCAGGTAAATTGGAGATGCAGGTAAGTTAGAGATTTAGGTAAATTGGAGATGCAGGCAAATGTGAGATGCAGGTGAATTGGAGATACAGGTAAATTGGAGTTGCAGGTTAATTTGGAGATACAAGTAAATTAGAGATTTAGGTAAATTGGAGATGCAGGCAAATTGGAGATGCAGGTGAATTGGAGATGAAGGTAAATTGGAGATGCAGGTAAATTGGCCTTGTAGATAAATTGTAGATGCAGGTAAATTGGAGATGTAGGTAAATTGGAGATGCAGGTAAATTGAAGATGCATTTAAATTGGAGATGCAGGTAAATTAGAGATTTAGGTAAATTGGAGATGCAGGCAATTGTGAGATGCAGGTGAATTGGAGATACAGGTAAATTGGAGATGCAGGTTAATTTGGAGATACAAGTAAATTAGAGATTTAGATAAATTGGAGATGCAGGCAAATTGGAGATGCAGGGACTTGGAGATAAAGGTAAATTGGAGTTGTAGGTAAATTGGAGATTTAGGTAAATAACAGATGTAGGTAAATTGGAGTTGCAGGTGAATTGAAGATGCAGGTAAATTGGAGATGCAGGTAAATTGGAGATGCAGGTAAATTGGAGATTCAGGTAAATTGGAGGTGCAGGTAACTTGTATGGTGTAATTAAAGGCCATGGATATTGAAATACTGGCTAAATGTGAGCACAACGGTGCCTTGCCTCTGCCTCTCCGCATGGAAAAAAACGTGACGCTGTGTATGTATAAACATAAACATTTATATTCAGGCACATACATAGCTTCTGGCCCCAAACTAGAATACCCTGCCGTGGGAACCAGAAACAACTGCGTCTGATACATATACTTATAGATCCAAGACCTGGGGCCTATTTCATAGAGATATTAGTGCATAATAATAGCTTTTAACCACTCGAATTTAATAATAGCTATTAAATTCATTACATATACTTTTGCTTGGGAGGAGGACCACAGAGGTCATTTATTGATCGTATGTCAAACAAAAAAAAATATCATTAGTTTTGGACTCTATTTCCAAGCTTCAGGACGTCATTATGAGAAAATCTCTCATTGGATGTTTTGATCGAATCAGTTTCAAAGCCAACTATCGACACCTACAGTATGAAAAAGATAACATGGTGCTTAACGGGTGTCAGTCTTAGCCTATAAGTGAGGGGCTATTGCCTAAAAACAGCATTTAATCAAATGAATCGATGCAATCTTCAAACATTTGTGAATTGGATGCAGCAAATTTGGATAGATTTTGACATATATTTCAATTTTGATACTTTCCGATTATTTTGGTAACATCCCTAGAGTTTAAAAAGTAGATTTGATGTAGTTTTGGGTTATCATATCAGTCATATCACTTCTAAGATTTTATGAAACTGTAAACATAGCCTAATACTTATTCCTGAATGGCAGAGGCACAGTTGATGTCACATTTATCTTTCTGACAGTGGCTAGCCCATCGCCTCAGCTACGAAGCTGTATCGAGGGTAAACGGACATTAAGCCGATCCCTGGCCACTGGGCAGTATCGATTCACGTAAAATATGTCCCGATGCACCAGCCGTAAATAACTTTCGTAGGAACTGCAGACTGCACAGCACCAACAATAGATAGGAGGCGTGGCCTCCGCTCGTGTTACCGTTTCGGTGGGTAGAATAGAAATCGCTATCGACCTCGCCTATTTCTGCTTAGCCGAACCGCTAACTCGCCGTAGGACGGAACCCTGATCACGTGTCGAAAATGCGAGGCGATGTATGATCACTATCGGCGATACCCAGGGTCGTTTGATGATTATTTAAGGATTACATAGTGAACGATTTTGTATGTAAACTCAAATTTTGGAATCGGATTAATCGTTCATGAAATGACTCTGAACACAGCGGTATATCATTATTCATTAGAGTCTGAGTGATCAATTTGCTTAATGATTCAATGCCTAATTATTATTCGTGAACAGGAATATTTGATAGAAAGAGTTAGCGAGTCTGGGCGAAGTATGTTCAGTGTCATTGTTTATTAAAGTCTGACACTTCAATTCCCGTAATTATTATTTGTGAACAGGAATATTTAGCTAGTCTAGGCGAAGTATGTTTAATATGTCATTGTTTATTAGAGTCTGACAGTTCAATTCGATGAGTGATTTGATGCGTAATTATTATTCGTGAACATGAGTATTTGATTGAACGAGTTAGCGAGTCTGGACGAAGTATGTTCACTGTGACATTGTTCATTAGAGTTTTACAGTTCAATTTTTTTTGTTATTAGATGCGTTATTATTATTCGCAAAATAGGAATATTTGTTCGAAAAAGTTAGCGAGTCTTAGACGAAGTATGTTCACTGTGCCATTGTTCATTAGAGTCTGACAGTTTAATTCCCGTAATTATTCAATGCGTTATTATTATTCGTATATAGTAATATTTGTTCGAAAAAGTTAGCGAGTCTAGACGAAGTATGTTCACTGTGTGATTGTTTACTAGAACCTGACAGTTCAATTCGTTTTTTTATTCGAATCGTAATTATTATTTGTGAACAGGAATATTTGACCGAAAAAGTTAGCAAGTCTAGACGAAGTATGTCCACTGTGTCATTGTTCATTAGAGTGTAAAAAAATTCAACTCGCTTAGTTATTCGATGCGTAATTATTATTCGTGAACATGAATATTTGATCGAAAAAGTTAGAGAGTCAAGGCGAAGTATGTTCACTGTGTCATGGTTCATTAGAGACTGATTGTTCAATTTGCTTAATTATTCAATGCCTAATTATTATTCGTGAACAGGATTATTTGATCGAAAAAGTTAGCGAGTCTAGGCGAAGTATGTTCACTATGTCATTGTTCATTAGAGTCTGTCTCTTCAATTAGCTTAATTATTCAATGCGTAATTACTATTCATGAACAGCAATTTTTGATTGAAAGAGCTTGAACATGAATATTTGATCGAAAAAGTTAGAGAGTCTAGGCGAAGTATGTTCACTATGTCATTGTTCATTAAAGTCAGACTGTTCAATTCTCTTAGTTATTCGATGCGTAATTATTCGTGACTGGATTCATAACTAGTGATTCAGTTTCCTTAAACTGAATCACTTGCCGTAATTACAACATAAACTGCCGTGTCCTTACACGGCAGTTTATGTTGTAATTATAGTCTTTTTGGGTTAGCGTTACAATAGCGGTCATCGAATCCTGTCTACCACTGCACGCCCATGATTTGGTGAGCGATACTCACTTATTCCGTGCAACTTTCGATATTACGGTCGTTTAGCGTAACACAGTAGCGGTCGCCGACCGTTACCATGGTACAGTCGGGTCAATGACCGCTATCGATCACAACACTAACCCACTGTCTTCACGTTTTCGCAATTGGGGTGGCAAACGTACATAGTTAGGCCTTGGTTTAGCCAGTAATTCAATGCTCTTTTAATCATATAGTTTTCTAAACAAAATTACATTTTTCCGTTGACGTTGGCGCAACTTCGCCACTGCCACCCCGTATAGAAAAAGGCGTGACTCTGTGACCACGGCACCCATAACTCTAAACTAGAGTACGCGCACAATCGGTCTCTGAGGCTTTTTTATTTTTCTGAATATTGAGTAGATGTAAAACTGGTTGTGCCCCCCTAAAGGTCGACTGTTGTCGTATTGCGTGCGACGCTGCATAGTCGCATCTGTATGCATGAATATAATATCATGAGCCTTTGCTCATGCATACAGATGCCCCATCATGGGCCTCTGTATGAAAGGAACTGAACCGCTTGGTAACTCAGGTAACACACAAACATAGTGACTAAAATACAAACAAGTATTCAACCAATAGCGCCATCTGCGGCGCCCCATTTGATTAAAGTAACAACTAATCATTTGAAAACTAGAATCTTAATCTAAATCTAAAATCTAGAAACAGTGACAAGGTAGGTTTTTTATATAGAAGTCGATTTTTGTGAATGAAAATGAGATCGATAAATGTAGCCCATTAATGCCCCCAATGAGGGGCACAGGCCTACCTGCGAGTAAGATTTAGCCATACTCCACCACGCCTCGGTGGTTCAGTGCGCGTTGATGGAGGAGTTTAACCACTATCTTTACTTTTCACTACTTCTAACAAGAGCATAGTAGCCGGGACCTATAGCTTTACGTGTCATCCGAAACACGGAACGTCTTATAATGTACTTAAAATACTGTATTCGAATCTACCAAACATGAAGCCAACTAGACCATGGAACTCTTTACCACGACCGTAGCCGACCTGCACAGCTTGCGACTCTCCTTAAAGGGGGTGGCACCAGATGTTGCCGAGGCGACAATAAATTTTATAGTCGCATTGTGCGTATCATTCTCCCGCTCTACAAATACATAACTCGGGATTTCAAACGTGAAGGGAGAAGCCAATTTTATGTCTTTACTCTCGTAACACGGATTGAAGGTATGAATATTTTAAATTATATCTGTGTACTTATAAAGTTGTTATACTCAACTCAAATGGAACTGGGTCGGACATGCCATCCGGAGAAATGGGCAAAATCAGCCACTGAATAGATGCCTACAGACGAACACCGTGGGGGAAGGCCCAGAAGGGGATGGACGGACGCCCTGGATATTCCTGCCAGGGTGGAGCAATAAAGCCTCGGCTAGAGATGTGTGTGCTCGCATCGGTGAAGCCTTCGCCCAGCAGTGGGACACCGCATATGCTAACAAAAACGAAAAATACTCAACCTTCTATTTCGCTAGGAAACCTTCATATCTCCTTAGTTGCAGAATAGTCATGCGAAAATGGAGTATTGACGGCCTGTGTGGCGTTGCGGCTCGAGGGTCTGCCCAGAGGTCTTGGGTTGGAATTTCGGCCGGGGAGAAAGAAAAAAAATACCCCAGGTATTTGATGTTTATATGTGTGGACAGTGCTGTTTCTGGCTCCCACGACACAAAGGCCTATGATAGTGTGAGGCCAGAAACATTTTGGTGGGTTACTTAATGTCAGAAAACTCTCCATGTCAAAAATGTCTATGTCAATGCTATGTCAACACCGTAATATCAATAGATAAACATAAACATTTACATACAGGCACATAAAAAGCTTCTGGCCCCACACTAGGATACCCTATGTCGTGGGAACCAGAAACAGCGACGTCACACACATATAAACATCCAAGATCTGGGTTTTTTTTTTATTTACCTCCAGCCAGGGATCGAAACCTGGTCCTCTCGCATGGTAGGCAGAGCCACAACTGCTGCGACAAAAAATCAATGGTTCTCCAGGACAAAAGATTCTTTGGTTCAAAAGTTCTATAAGTCAATGGTTTGCAATGTCTAAAACTCTTCAAACTAAACGCCTAACGCGGACACATCTGTGCCTATGCCAACCCATATGGAAAAAGGTGAGACGCTGTGTTCCACTTCATAATTTTTATGTCCACCGTTGGATATTGACCTGGAATTAGTGCAATCTGTGGCCATTCTGGTACATGTTGGGCCGGCTGTACGTTTGTCAAGAGGTAATAATAGAAATATATTTGTTTTAGAACCTGGACACTGACTTCATATATATAACTAGATTTAGTCCATAGCTTGAGGTATGGGGAGTACGGACAAGTAACATCCAGATTGCCGCAGCTGACAAAAAGTGAACCTATAAACTTCTTCCTTGCCTTATTCTTATATCGTTAGGTATTCGCAACGCTGAAAAATGCAAAATTATCCGTGGCAATAACAGTTAAATGAAATGGTCAAATAAAATTTTATCTTCAAAATGCTAATGTATAGGATTATGTTCATTCGCTAGTAAAGTTAAGGGTACTGTTACACTAAGCGTGAGTATGATAACAGCTATTAATTAAGAGATATGCGTGGGCTTTGAAGTGTGACCAATTTGCACTAGGACCACGATATGATTGAATGTGGAAAAAACATGATTAAACGTATGACGTTGGGTAACGTTAAATTCGGTCAAATGCCCATCTTCGAGGCGCTAGACCTCCTAAAGGAGACAGTATTTCCCTAATCCCAAAAACATATTTGTTATTTAAACATCCCTTTCCTTTAATATGTGTAAATAATAACATCATATTGATGTCAATGGGAACAACATGAAAAAAATAAAAATAAAATATACGTTTTTCATCTAAAATTTGCGATAACTTGCTACTTCTTGGAATCTTAAAAGAACATTGATATGGTCCTTGCGTCAAAAATCGGTATTGAAAATATCTTAAAACTGTGCGTTTGAAATTAAGAACTTATCAATGGTTTTCAAGAAAGAACTCAAACACACAATTTTCGCAATGTTCTGCGGCAGTCACTGACGTATCAGCCAGCCATGTTCCTGTGTGAGCTGTTACGGACTTTATTTTAATATGGTTGTGTCTTCATTTTCAGCCACCACAAATGGAATAGCTAATTTTATTGATAGACGAGCAAACATAATATAAACTTTTACATTGCTTCTGGCCCACCACCGAGATACCTTGTGTCGTGGTATCCTGAAAACTCAAATGGTATAAGCCCACAGCATATACCATTCGCTCGGACCAGTCATTTAATGACGCATCATACGGCGTTTATAAAAACTGCCGGTTTCCAAAAACGTTCAATCCAACCGAGCCCTTACCAAGCTTTCTGCAGATTTGTGCAAGACGCGCCCTGAAGTCCCTAACAGTTAAAATTGTAGGCAATTAACTTTTTAACTTCCGGTGGTCGTCGGGGTGCAATTAAAAGGAAACAAAAGTCAGTTTATGTTGCCCAAAGGAGTTGACTGCGCATTTCCTTTTTTAAATGAAAACGGAATGATAACTTGGCCACGGGAGGTGGAATAGGGGGGCGAAACGTAATTGCTTGCATAGAGTAAGTTGTCTGGAATAGAAATTAGTTATTGCCCTCAAGAGCTCCGTGGTCTAGTGGGTACACTCACGCTCACACAGGAGACGCGGGTTCGTATCCGGTGCAGACAATGTACGAAAGTAATTTATCTTAAATTATACGGACGTTAACCAAATCTGCATTGCTGCGGCGATGGGCTAGCCGCCTATCACTTAACTGGGTAAACCCGTATGGGAAAAGGCGTGACGTTATTTTGACGTATTGGCCCCAATTTTGTAATCCTTTGTTTAATTTTTAGATGCGTCTAAACTTAGTTTAAGCACAGTTGCCACCCTCAGGCTAAGGCTATGCTAAGAGGCAGGTGACGCAGCACGGCATAGCACCAGATTTAGATTTTTAGATTATAAATTGGCTGGTAAATTAAGTTCTGCGGCTTACGCTGTTAGGAACATCAGACAAAACACGGATGTGGCTACATCTAGGTTAGTATATTTTAGTTACTTTCATAGTGTCATGTCCTATGGTATCTTGTTGTGGGGGAAAGCAGCGGATATTCAAACTATTTTTATTTTACAGAAAAGAGCTATTCGAGAAATTTATAATTTAAAACGAACAGACTCCTTAAGAGAGTTTTTTAAAGAAATTGACATACTAACAGTAGCTAGTCAATTTATTTTCGAAAATATAATGTATGTACACAAGAACCTTACAACATTTTCCAAACTTAGCGATAGCTGTAATGTTTACCTAAGAAATAATCACAGACTATGTGCGCCCCGTTTTAGACTCGCGAAGGTTAGCAATTTTTTCAAGGGTCAGTGCATTCTCTACTACAATAAGATACCTCTGGAGATTTTGAAATTGCCATTTGAGCAATTTAAAAAGTAGGTTAAAGCGACTTTGTCGAAAAAGGGATATTACAATGTTCAAGATTACTTAAATGACAGGACTGTATGGGGTTAATCTGGCTCAACACAGACCTTGCTGTTAATAATTTTGTAATTATTTATTCCAGCTTATTAAATAAAAATAAATCATAATTGTATTAGTTAAGCACAACCTATTTTTAAAAGAGATCTAAAAATCAATCTGTGGGAGTTTCTACGCCCTTCTTCTCCCACAGTGGTCCAATGTAGAGAAGAGGCAAAAAATGACGTTTGCTAAATATATGTAAATATCTACAGTAATAAAGTAAAAAAAAAGAAGAAAAAAAAGATTTTCAGAATTATTTATTTAGTTAATTTACATAGCATTCAACTATCAGGATGTTACTAATAATAATTAATAATAATAGTAATAAAAAAAAATATAATAGTAATAATAATAATTTGACATATGATAATTCTAATAATATAAATAATAATGTAACGAATAATTGTAAATCTATATTTTTGAATCCAGTGACACCTTTTCACATTTCCCTAACAATTAAATCACAAAAAAATACAAATAGTGCAGGTTACGACGAGATTAACACTAAGGTTTTAAAATACGTGGTCATTATAGTATTCCCTATTATTTGCCATATAATCAACAAATGTATGGAACACGGTAAATTTCCCGAAGAATTGAAAATCGGAGTATTAAAACCACTGTTTAAAAAACAAGATAAACTAGATTTGAATAACTACAGACCTGTTGCACTCATACCTGTTATCGGAAAAATATTTGAAAAGGTAATATATCGAAGTATTTATACATATTTTGAAACAAATAATCCGTTTGCGCCGCAACAAAAAGGGTTTAGGCAAAACAAAACAATCAACATGGCAATTAATGATTTTCTTACCCCAATATTAACAAATGTAGATAATTTTTATGGACATGAGTAAAGCATTTGACTTTGTTGACCACGATATTCTTTTAAGTAAACTAAATAGATACGGGGTAAGAGGCAATGCGATAGATCTCGTAAAATCGTACCTGGAGAAAAGACAACAGGTTACACAAATAAATAAAATATGTTTAAATTCAAAAACTGAACAGACTTATGTATTTAACCCAAGAGAGTTAAAGCGCGGTGTACCTCAAGGTAGTGTCATGGGGCCATTATTGTTCCTGACCTACATAAATGACTTACCGAAAGTGGTACATCATCCTATGGTGCTATTTGCGGATGACAGCACAGTAATTATTTATTGCGATGATCCAAATGACTTTGAGAATGAAATCAATAATACCCTTCATAAAATAATTAAATGGCTTGACAATAACAATCTAGTAATAAACATTGATAAAACAAAAATAATGAACTTCCAAACAAACCAAAATACATTAGTTGATAATATGGACATTAATCACATTGGCAAAAAAGTTGAGCAAACAAAGGTAACAAAATTTTTAGGATTATATATTGATAACAATTTAAAATGGAAAACACATATCGAGAACACATGTAAAAAGCTTAGTAAATTTTCGTATGCATTGTATAAACTGTCAAAAACAGTATGTACAGATACAGTTTTATTAGCATACAATGGATATGTAGACTCCACATAACGATTTGGTATAATTTTTTGGGGGAACGGGACAGGCAAAGAAAATGTGCTTATAGCCCAAAAAAAGTGTATTAGGTCTATATCTGGCCTTCATCGCAGAGACAGCTGTAAGCCTCACTTTAAAAGGCTAAATATTCTAACGTTCCCTTCACTATATATTTACGAGCTTGCTACCTTTGTCAAAACTAATTCGAATCTTTTTACCAATTTCACAAGTAAACGTCACAAATCTAGAATATGTATGCCTCGACATAAGACAGCTCTGTTTAAAAATAATATTTATGGCATGATACCAATAATCTATAACAAGCTACCAAAGAGTATCCGTAATATAGATAATTTGATACAATTTAAGAGGGAACTGAGAAAGTTACTAATTAATAAGACATACTACACTATAAATGAATATATAAATGACCCAATATTGTAATGTAATAAAAATAAACATGGACCTTTGGCTTGCGTCAAATAGGTTACTAAATACATGCATGCATAGAGTAAAGCTAAGATAAAATTATTGCTGCATGTACTACCTAGTTATAGGAAATATTTGTATGCCCTGTGGCGAAACATAGTGATCTTTACCATAATATAATAACCTTATGTACCTATGTTTGACAAATAAAATCATTTGATTTGATTTGATTTGATTTACAGTGTTTGGCAGGCTGACTATTGTCTTTATTAAACCTGTAGCATTTCAAGGTTATTCTCAAGTCAGACGACCCGAATGGCCGAGTCGGCATTGACCCTGCCTACGAAGCCAGAGTCCCGGGTTCGAGTCCCGACGGGGGCAAATATTTGTTTGATGAGAACGGATGTTTGTACCCTAGTCATGGTTGTTTGTCTATCTAAGTATAATATTTATCTATATAAGTATGTGTATCGTTGCCTAGTACCCAAGATACAGGGAATCCCAGGTTGGGGCTAGATCAATGTGTGTAAATAGTGTACAAGGAATTATAAAAAAAAATACTTAAAAAGTAACTTATTTATTTTGTTTTATAATCTCGTTTTTTAAACGAATGGCAATCACAACAGCTTCAACCAATTGTCTAACTGACCAAAATAGTGGATAGTTAGACAACAAGCTGGTTACTTATGACTTAAATAAAAGAGAGGAATGGAGTATCAAAGCACTGACATTGCAATCTTACTTGATAGACGACCTCTGTGGTGTACCGGTTGTGGCACTGCCTACCATGCGAGAGGTCCCGGGTTCGATCCCCGGCTGGGGGTAAATACAAAAAAACAGGTCTTGGATGTTTAAATTATGATGATCTCGCTGTTTCTAATTCCCACGAAACAGGGTATCCTAGTGTGGGGCCAGAAGCAATGTATGTGCCTTTATGTAAATGACTATGCTTATGTTTATGCTATTAAAAGTATGTTTGTCTTTATATTAATATGTATACATAGTGAAATCCATAATTGGCCATATTAAAAGTATATATTGTTAATTTACTATAGTTGACAGGCTCTGGATTTGTGTTAAATAAATAAAAAAAAAAAAATGTTTATTTAAGTCAGGAACTCCAATACTCGTAGGAGTACAAGTTTCTGGTTGTGGTTGAAGGTTAGCTAGAGATAAAGTAAAAAAAAATGTGTTTGGGAAAAGAATTGGTTTAGTACAGCAGGGCATTGCAGGAGAGGCAAGCATAGGGCGCGTGCGCACTCTGCGACACAGCTTCACAGACACATTCGCTATAGTCTTTTCGGGTTTGCATGGCAATAGCAGACATGGACTCCTTTCTACCACTATTTGCTCATGATTAGGTTAGCGATATTTTACTATTACGTGCAACGTTCGAAATTACCACAGATATCGAGAGATAGGTTGAGGGGCGTGGCACGTGCGAACAAATGTAGCTCCGACAGGTTAGATATTAAAAATTCTCGGTAGTCACCGGGCGACCGCAGAACGGAAATGCATTCGTCAAAATGCATTTCCGTTGTTTTTCGAAAATGCCGACCTGTGCAATACTCACGTGCATAAATAGAAGCGAGATTGTGAACTCCAAGAACACCGGTGTCACATGTCACTTGTAAATCTCATTCCAACTATTATTTCTTCTTAAAACACAAGAAATAAACATTATTACGAAAATAAATCATTCGCGGAAAATTCGTCACGAATTCACATTAAAGTGACAATGTCATGTTGTTCTCGCGAAGTTTACTATAGATTGCTTGTTTTGTATCTACTTATTGCCAAGCTAACACGCAATGAATATTTCACACTTATCTAAGTACGAAAGCAAAGATGCATCGTGATACGGAGGCGAACTGTTACACGCACACAGAGACGACATATAGTGATGGGGATAGTGATAGGAGAATTATGTTTTTGAATCGATAGATTTTATCATTCCGCAATTACTAATATAGTTAATGTAATAATATAGTTATTTTATTGCTCATAATACGTAAGTTTATTGTTAGTTATTCCAATGATTGCCAAACAGGCAGTTTAGATTTTAAGTTTGTTTAAAACCTCGCCCGACGAAGGATAATGGGGTGTTATTAGTATTGATCGGAAATGGAAGCACTTCTCTGATGCCAAACATTGCGGTTGAATGAACGCCTCGTTTCATAACGCTTTTAGCAACTCCTGTGTCACTTTTATAATGCACTTCTCCCCTAAGAAGAAACCGTCCAGGCTTGTTCTTGACTCGAGTCACATAGTACCTCTTGCACTCTGCAAATTTGAAATGGAATTTGCCAGGGGGTGTAATAGTTTCACTCGCATAGGCTTTCCAATCTTTTACCATACAATTTTCGCCCAATTTGTAAACCATGCCAAAACTATCATACACTTCTCTGTACTCGATTGGATCTACAATCACTTCTTTGTTTTTGATCACTTTTTCGATATGTCCGAAAACACGATCAGCCGGCATGAACGAGTGTCCAGGCACAGGAAAAATTATTTCGACGCTCTTGACATTCGTCGGGGCACAATTTGTTAACCAGTAACCAACCATAGCAATCATTGTACTGTTCTTATTTTGTGAGCCGCATCCGTCTGCCATCATGCGCACCTTCTTTTTGCCAGACAAATCAGTCTTCGAAAGTAAATCGAAGACAGCTGATGCAATCTCGTTCGATGACTTAGCATGTACATCCTCACTCCAAGTATATATGCGGACATTTTCCTTTGGAAATTGGTTTGTACTTGCGCCGATTACAATAGTGAAATTATAAATATAAAGTTGTCTTGAATAATAAGCAATCTGGTCGGGAACTTTCGGCAATACTTGATTTTTTTGGCAGTCGAATGATATTGAAAACATTTGTTCATCATGTTCTCACAGAAATGAATAAAAACATTGAGCTTTTAATTTGTGGACGCGCAATAAAGCCATTAATGGGACTTTTTCTTCATTCTGTGCCTTTTTAATTTTACCTGTCAGTTCCATACATTTGGAGCAAACGTCTACTCTTGGTGTTTTGAATCCAATGTTATACTTTGTATTGAAAATGTTTCTGAAGAAACATTCTCGAACTTTGAGATCTTCATTCTCTTGCTTATCCTGATACATTCTCCATATTTTACGAATGTTTAAATCAGATGATACATATTTTCTTTCGGCAGTAGCTGATCTGCAATAATGTGACTCAATGCATTTGAATGATTCAATGAATTGCATCACATTTTTCTTTTTAGCGGAATTCTTTCTCGAAACCCTATCACCGCCTCGATTTTCTTGTGGCATGGTCCCATTTAATAAGAATTTTTTGGATATATTACGAAGTCTATGAACACCAACGCTGAGAGCCTTCGAAAAGGCTTGTTGACAAACTCTTATTAGCTTGTATGGTTTAGTGTATGTTCGCATATAAAACTTCGTGTAAGTTTTTGATTCTGCTCTACTTCCCACTTGACGTCTTCGACGTTTCGGTGAATGGACTTTCATGTATTTCAATATGAAATTGTCTTGGTAGGTTTTTTCTGATGTGGCGTAGAATGCTTCGTGAAATTTTCTTATATCTTGAGGATTAAGAGTACTGCATTTCAATTTCTTACATTTCTTATGCACGCAACTTTTGACACTCGATATATTTGGTGGCCTCTTAGCATTGTACCTGAAATAGTACAAAAATATATCTAACAGACAGACAGATACACCGACAGACGGACTGACTTTCACTGAGAGGTACATTCAGTAAAGGCTTAGTAATTGAACATTGGACTCCTAATAATGACGATATATTTTAAATTACACTGACAAATTGGTAATAGGTTACTATCCGGGTCGGAACTGTGGCATAAACACGGCCAATTCTCATGCATGAATAAACTTACCTTTGACGCTTTTGTACGTTGCGCTTCCACTGATTTTCATTTCTAATCCTTTTTCTTGACTTATTTCCTTGTACTGGGGCGATATTGATTTCCATTTTCTACACTTTTTCTAATTAAAAACAGGAAAAATGTACCACACAGTGAAGCACAACAACAGCCGGACGCCATTAACGGCCATTACGGTTCCAAACAAAATACTTTGCTGTGATTGGCTGAGCCGTACTAGTGGCGCTTTTGCTTCTTACAAATAAATAGAGGCGGTTTTGCAGCTAACGCCATACTTCACATGTAATTTTAATATAGAATAGAGGCGCATTTGCTCTAGTTTTAGTAACAAAATCAAAGACAAGTAGAAGTGGGTTACCAGTAATAATAAAACATCCTAAGCTTAAAATTGGGATAGAGGCGCTTTTGCATCTATACCCCTCAATTGTCCACTATTGTTATCAATATATGGATGTGACAAACAAATGAATAAAGTTTAGAAACTTGTGTCACAGGATATATTTGGGTAGAAGTGTGACAACCCCCCTCTCCCTGCACCGGGCGATGGCGCTTCACCCCCCTTACCGTAAAATGTGTATCCGTTAACGTTAACATCCCAAAAAAGTGAAAAAACCGTTACCGGTTTTTTCACTTTTTTGAGAAAATATAGATACGATTAAAAAGACAAGGGCAACACAATCAAGAGAAAACCCCCTTTAATTCTTGTGTCAACTTATTATTTTTTTTAGTTCTTATTATGTTTAGGGTTTAGTTAGCTACGGCCGCGGCCGGCGCGTCCCTCGGTCAGTCGTATCAATAGCATCTACAGAATCAAATTTTCATTTCATTTCATTCAATTCAAAGTTTATAGTAGTTTATGTGACTGCTACATAATGGAGGGCATTAATACTGGAGAGTTTTAATGCCTAATTATGTACAGTTACATACACTAGTTTATCTACATACATCGAAATTTGAATGTCTTAATTTGAAAATATTTTTGTTCATTATGGTCATAATGTACAAATTTTCAGATAAGAAATGAGTTTTTACCAAATAGTTTTACATTATACTGGTCTTAACGTGCGGTTTTTAGACGCAGTATAGAGGGTTTATGATACGTGTGTATATAAACTAACTTAAAGTCAGCTTATCACTGTCTCACGCTCCGGAACTGAGAGATCTAATATGACAGTTAATCGGCACATTATTTGAGATAAATTTCTGCATACGTCCATCAATCGCTGTGTATAAGTTGTTATTTAGCTCTAAGCACTAGTATGAAACATAACAGTAGGCCTAGGCATGGGGACAGTAAAAAACACATTGAACAAAAATAAAAAGCCGTTTACCACCCCGGCACGTAAAGCAATTTTAGAGGATTCCAGGAGACCCCAGGTTCCTATAAGTGCCTTATAAGTTGTACTTAACTTGATCCCTTGAGGAAACAGATGTCGCCCTTAAAAGCAAAATTTCTTGGAACAGTTGAAATCGATAAAATGGTGGCCGGCGTAAGTAGAGATTTCCATGACCCTTTTCACAATTACTCTTCATAATAAAAAACCTATATCTTTTAGTGTTTGTTCTTTTCTAATGTCCTCTTATTCTTTAACATCATCTTTAGCCTTTAAAGTCGTTAAAACACGGTAAGTAATTGCCACAAAAGTTTGCGAACTAGCCAACTCGGAGTTAGCTGCTTGGAGCAAGTAGCTCTAACCTAGCGAATGTAAAATGCGATAAACGCGGGATGCATAAACTGTTATCGTCAATTTCCCCCCACACCCCTTCTGCTCCTTATCGACGGCAATCTACAAATCCAATTTCCTTAAATAGGGATTGATCCGACAAATCATCTCGCGGACTGTATTATCCGACGGCCTGGAGATAACGTACGGTGACTCGGCTATGCAGGCAGTGGACGGAGCGCCCGCCCTAATCGCATGAGGCTGATCTACAAAGTAATCGGTACGGAAAAAACGGGTTGCTCCGTGAAGTTGCGTCAAGTTAAGTTGTGATATTGGTAACGGCAAGAATCACTTCTGGTTACTTTTTAGTTGAACCCTATTTTGAAACGTAGATAGCTTTAGGCACGTCTGGAAAACAAGTGCCATTATTTTCTTTTAGATGTCCTTTAACCCTTAATAAGGAATTTTTCAATGGTTTTTGAATTTATTACCAAGCCATGAGGTTGAAAATATGGTGGGAATATGATTCCCCATGCCTTATTAGAGTTTAAAGAAAAATAAACTTTTTTATAACTTTTTTAACTTTCAATCGTCTACAACAACCTATTTAGTTAAACTACGTACAATTTTCGTTTTTGAGATCATAAAGCATCTTCTTTTTTACGTGAAAATCTGATAATAATAGTAATAAGATTAACACGTTTAAAAATATCTAATCTAATTGCTACAAAAACGTAATTTTTAACAAAAAAATTAAAAAATCTCGAATATCTCGAAAACTTTTAGGTTTGGGGTAGGGTGTTTCCTAGTAAAATTAATCAGAAACAATGGAAACTACACGCCCTTAACGGATCTAGGTCGACTTAACCTGTAACCCTGTAGAGTCCGTGGAATTCTACGTCAACACTTACTGACCAAAAAACCAAACTAGCTATAGTATGTTCGGGTTAGCATTGCAATAACGGGCTACCATTGTATGCTCGTAAATATCGTTAAGCTTATAAGCCCCGCAAAAAGGTAATGCGCTTAACAGTTCCCTTTAAAGTTGTTATTGGCCATCATCGCCCAGATACCTGTAGACCGTGTGAAGAAAACGTACGGTTAGCAACGATGTTGGTCGCGTGTGTGCGCGACTGAAAGAGAGAGAGAGTGAGAATGTTTTATGATTTCAAAAGTTGTAAAACTATTAAATATTTTTAACCATTTAACAATTCTAAAGACTCGTGAAATTCCAAATTCCAAATTCCAAGTGTCTTTATCATTATCATTTTATCATTTCATTTATTTGCGTAAATGTGGTTACATCAGCTGGTATAATTAACAAGTACAGCACATTTAGCCAGATATTGGCACGCAAAACATAGGTACACAAATATTTACAATAAAATAATTCAATTCCTAACCTTAAAACTAATCATATAAATCAATTAACCATTAAAACATTAAATGTCAATTAAAACCTAAGAAAAATTGTATAGCAAAATGTCATTTATAATTTACTAAGTTTAATATTATTTGCATTTCATAAAATATTTATTTACGGAGTAAAATGCTTCAGTAGCGAGCCAGGTATATAAATTTGTGGAGAAAGATTTTGTTGGTAGAGCCTGAATACTTTTGGGAACACTATTTGATCAATTTTCCACGCCTACCGAACGGCGTGGAATCCGAAGGGGGTGTGCTTTTGCCAACACGTGAGAGAAAAGAAGTGAATGAATTTTTACTGACCTTTGTCTCCGTAGACAGGAAATCGAAAGCTCGATTCGAGACGGGAATTCGGGAAAAGGGCACAGTTTGGGATAGGAGAGGGATCGAACCCTTGCCGTCGTTTCGCTGTCGCTGCCCGACGCTGCCGCCGGCCGAGACGTGGAGTCGCCGTCCAATACGACGATGTCCAATCAACATGGATCACTGAACCGGTGACGTGAATCTACTTATTTCCCGACGATGTAGATGATTAACACTCCGACCAGGCCCGACGCCTGTATTACAATTGGTACACCGAAATACCATCAATGGCCCGATGCCTTGGTAGCCATGTTATTTCTCACCGATGAGAAAGGACAAAGAGTAAAAAATAACCTCCAATTTTACATCTCGTTCCGGTACGAGTGACAGCTGCTAGTTCCGTTTTCGCTAGTGATGTGCCGATTACTCGCGATCGATTCGCGCAACAAAAACCGGTGCGTTTCCGAAGCATAAATATTAAACACTATTGTATATCTGTGCTGCCATATAAACACTATTTCTCCTAAATAGTTCTAGGCGTGGTCTAGGCACTTCAAGTGGTCTTTGTGTCGCTGTTCGTCTATTAGTGTTGTCCCGTTGCTTAAATAGTTCTAAATGTTTCCTGAAAAAACCTGCATGTTTCAAATATGTATAGACAGGGAAGTGTGAGTATCTTATTTTCTTTGAAAATTGGTTTGCATGACCCAAGCCCCATATGGCTCTAATACATTTGTTTTGTGCTATAAAAGCCTTGTTTATGGTCACAGAATTTCCCCACAATGTTACGCAATATCTCAGGATTGAGCAAACATGACTATGGTATACCATAACAGCAGTATCCACATTTGAAACAAGTCTCAATTGTTTTAAGGCATACACAAACCTGTTGATTTTTTGACAAGTTATGTCAACCTGAGCTCATCCACTGTAATTCCAAGAAAATTGGTCTGACTGACTTGCTCTATTTTGTTACTGTTATGTTTTATGTCCAAATCGATTTTGTTACCTAACTTAGTTGAAAATTGCATTAATTTAGTCTTAGATGTATTTATTTTTAATTTATTAATTGTAAGCCATTCAACAATTTGATTCAGCGTCATGTTAATGTACTGTTCAAATGTAGTCATATCTTTACATTCAATTATTATGGTTGTATCGTCTGCATAAAGGACGCACTCATGTGTGACAGCTTGCGGTAGGTCATTGATAAAGAGCAGGAATAGAAGTGGTCCTAATATACTACCCTGTGGTACACCATGATTATTATACTTTATATTTGAGTCATAAAACTCTGCTGCATTTGTGAGATGACTGACTTTGGAGATTCTTGTTATTTGTTTCCTATGTTCTAGATAGCTTTTAAACCATTGATTTGCCATGCCACGAATGTCATATTTATCTAATTTAGAAAGTAAAATGTGATGATTAACAAAATCAAAAGCTTTGCTAAGATCGAGGAACAAAGCTACAACGCGTTTTTTTTTCATTTAAATTATTTATTATTTTTGACATTAATTTAAAACTTGCAAGCGTTGTGCATTTGTTTTTCCTGAAACCATTTTGTTGGGGCGCGAGAATGTTGTTTTTATTTAAAAAATTAATGAGTCTTTTGTAGATAACTTTTTCTATAATTTTAGATATTACTGGTATAAGTGTAACTGGCCTATAGTTTCCTCTGTCAGTCTTGTTGCCTTTCTTTAATAAGGGGACCACAATGGAGAATTTGACTCTTTCTGGGAAAACACCTTGCACTATTGAGAGGTTTATTATAAATGATAATGGTTTTGAAATAGAGACAGCAATCGCTTTCAAGATTTTAGTATTAATTTTGTCAAATCCTGCTGCGTTTGTATTTCGTAGTGACATAATTATTTTATATATTTCTTCAGGACATGTTGGTTCCAAAAATATACTTTTACTTAAAATATGACTATGTTGGTTTTTACTTTTGATAGTATTGATATTATTTAAAGGGTCTTGAGCTACAATATCTATAAAATAATTATTAAATGAATTCGCTATTTCTCTACCATCTTTAAGAATAGTATCGTTTTCTTGAATGGCATGTATTTCATTATTTGTTTTATGTTTGCCCAACATACTATTTATTATATTCCATGTTGCTCTACACTTGTTTTTTGAGCTTTGAATATATTTCTCAGTAGATGTCTTTTGCAATAGTCTAATGCATTTTTTCAATATTCTACTATAACTTTTATACGATTCCTTTGCTGTTTGTGATTTGTTGGAATAGTACTCATATTTTAATTTACGTTTTGTTCTACAACTGTTTTTACTCCTTTTGTTATCCATTTTACTGCATGTTTCTGGGGGGTCTTTTTAATTCGAATTAATGGGAAACATAGATTGTGGAATAATATTAATAAATCATGAAAATTTTCAAATGCTCTATCCACATTTCTTTGATTAATAACGTCTGAAAAAGTGATATCTTGTATGCACTTTTGAAATTTTTGTAAGTTTTCCTCGTTGTAATTGTTGACGAGGATAAAACATGTCTTTGGGGGGTTACTGGGAACCGATCTGTCAAATTGAATAGTCTGTGCTGTGTTATGGTCAGATAGTCTTAGTTCATATGTAGCACCTACAACATTGGCTGCATTACTTAAAATGTTTTCAATACAATTTCCAAGGCGAGTTGGTTTTTTTATGTGTATGTCAATATTATAGTTAAATATTATGTTCTTTAAGCGGGTCAGTGGTTTACTTTCAACAAGGAAATTAATGTTAAAATCGCCACAGAGAATAATTGTTTTCTTGCTATCGTAAATTTGGTTTAACAAAATATCGAGTCTGTCAAGATATATATTTACATTTGCTGGTTTTCGTATCCTGTACATACAAATGACAATCATGTTTAATTGTCTGATTAGGAGACCACATACTTCAAATATCTTTTCTATAGATATATCAGTAAAATCTAATTCCTCGCATTCATATTCAGACCGGCATAAAATACATGTACCACCCCGTTTTTGTTGCCTTGAGTAATTAGCACCTAATTTGTAACCATTAATATTCAGGTTTTTTTCTCCACCTTTTTTATATATGTTTCAGATAGGCATATGATATCTAATGCTATGTTGTTATCGAGAAATTCGGAAATAACAATTTCTAATTCATCACTTTTCCTCAAAGCACCTGCAATGTTTTGATGTAGGACTGTGAAACTATTTGTAACTTTATTTACGAAAAAAGTTTCCTGGTTCGCCACTTGGCTCTACATTTTGTAACTGTTCAGCAGACCTTTCATCATCATCATATGAAAGTATGTCTGTCTGTGTCTCTACGTTTACAAGTTGGGAATTTCTTACCTGATTCACCGTTCGAGCTCTAGCATATTCGTTCATCTTATGTTTATAGTTATTCTTAATAATTTCCCTCAGTAGTATCTTACAAGCATTCACCTTGTTGAACGATATGGCTCTATCAAAAATGTTCAGGGAGGTCACATGGTTGAAACGGGAACACAAGTACTTGAATGTAGAGTTCACTTTCTTTTCATTCAGATGCTTACTAAAACTTATATCACAGAGAATAACGTTCGTCTTTACAAGTAAGCTTAAATTATAGTACAGAAGTGATTGCAATTTAATAGGATCGCTATCATTTGTCCCTCCCAGTATAATTATGGTATCCTCTTTGCCATAGTCATTGCACATAGAGGGGCACTCTCTTAGCACTTGATCTAGTGTAGCGTTCGGTTTAAGAACTGCTTGAACACAGATATTACTCCCTAACAGATTTTGTAGAATCTTACACATGCCTCTACCTTTTTCATCAGCTAGGATAAGGATTCGTTGCTTTGGTTGTAGATAACATTTTGAGTTCGACATTATATTATTGTTAGTAGTAGTGATGTTTTTGTCAGCACGTACCGATGCAAGATCCTTGGTTCGTCTATGATATTTGCCATTTGGTCCCTCCATGAATTATGTTGGCACTGATCTATATCTTGCTGCCGCTTTGTTCCTCTATTAGGATCCATTTGTTTAATCACTGTGGTTGTGAATTCCTTATGTGACTTGCGTGGGTAACCGATTTGAAGCATATTGGGGTTAATTTTCCGGTATTGCGGACTGAAAAACTTGGGAGTTGAAGATACTCTTGCAGGTGCAGATCCATCGATTCCCAGTGTTTTGAGGAAATCGACTTTTTTCTTGTAGTCGTCTAAACTGGTCTTCAATGCGGTGATTTCCAAATTAAGTAGACTTATACTGACGTATTACTGTAGATATTTACATATACTTAGCAATCGTCATTTTTTGCCACTTCTCTATATTGGACCACTGTGGGAGAAGAAGAGCGTAGAAACTCCCACAGATTGATTTTTAGATCTCTTTTAAAAATAGCTTATGCTTAACTAATACAAAATATAATAATTAGTCATTATCATAATTAATAAGCAGGAATAAATGATTACAAAATTATAAACAGCAAGGTCTGTATTGAGCCAGATTAACCCCATACAGACCCATCATTTAAGTAATCTTGAACATTGTAATATCCCTCTTTCGACAAAGTCGCTTTAACATGGATTTTAAATTGCTCAAATGGCAATTTCAAGATCTCCAGAGGTATCTTGTTGTAGTAGAGAATGCATTGACCCTTGTAAGAATTGCTAACCTTCGCGAGTCTAAACCGGGGCGCAAGTAGTCTGTGATTATTTCTTAGGTTAACATTACAGCTATCGCTAAGTTTGGGAAATTTTGTAAGGTTCTTGCGTACATACATTATATTTTCGAAAATAAATTGACTAGCTACAGTTAGTATGTCAATTTCTTTAAAAAGCTGTCTTAAGGAGTCTGTGCGTTTTAAATTATAAATTGCTCGAATAGCTCTTTTCTGTAAAATAAAAATAGTTTGAATATCCGCTGCTTTCCCCCACAACAAGATACCATAGGACATAACACTATGAAAGTAACTAAAATATACTAGCCTAGATGTAACCACATCCGTGTTTTGTCTGATGTTCCTAACAGCGTAAGCCGCAGAACTTAATTTACCAGCCAATTTTTCTATGTGGGGTCCCCACTGCAATTTGTTATCAATGGTTATTCCAAGAAACTTCGTGTCATTTACTAATTCTAACGTATTGCTGTCCAACACTAAACTGGTCCCAACTTGCCTGAAATTTGGAAGTGAGAATTTGATACATTTGGTTTTACCAGCATTTAACAATAAATTGTTAACTGTGAACCAATTCAAGGTTAAAGAAAATACTCTATTGACATCATCAAAATCTTCTTTTGTCTTTCAATTTTGAAGACTAGTGAAGTATCATCAGCAAACAACACTATGTTAGTCAATTTCAAATTATTTACTGATCTTTAACTTTATTCTGTCCAACTTTCTTTGGGGTTGCCACTTTATCTTACTGCAGACATAAAATCCTAGAAAAAAATGCCAACATAAGTGACATATTAGAGAAAAACTGCGTGTTATAGTAGACAAACCAAATATTTCATTAAAAACACGCACTAGTCTGCAAATGTTGCCATCACTTATTTACGAGGTTTTCTTGCCAAGGTGTAGCTTGGCACGACTCTACCTGCTACGGCAAGAATAAAAGGTGAGAAATGAGGTAAGATATTACTACGTGTAATGAGGTTGTCAACTGTTAAAGTGGCGCTAGTATCGGTTGGTTCCCCTAGCTTCTGTGTTACCAGTACGGTGTGTTGAATCGCCAGTCAAGTGTGTATTGTAAAAAATCGCTGCCAAAAATACAAACGAAGTTGTATAGTAGTTTCATAACATGATATTACATCTTACATATGACAAATTTCATTTGTTGTGTAGTAAATAAATTCCGATAATCAAATATCACAGAAAAAGTCTCAGAAATTAGTCGATCGTTGAAACTGGCAACTAGATGAAGAAACCAAATGTACTGCGCCACCTATGATAAGCTTCCACCGGCCAACCCGATTGCATGCAGATGGTACGCCTTCGTTTCCATAGACGTGGCCCACAGTAACAACTTGATAAATTGTTATATCACTGGACATTGGACAACTTACTTTATCTAATGAATTACATATTATTGTCACGTTCACGTATAAATTACTGGAGAAGATGAGTAGAAAAATAATCGAAAGCCGCGCTCGCGAACGTATTGTAAACTTAGATGATCTTTTGAAAAGGAGAGAGAAGACTCGAAGAGTTTGCATAACAAAGTGAGTAATTCATTTGAGAGAGCATCGAACTCTGAACAGAAAGTGATATTTTCCAAAAAACTATAATGGACATAGTACCTATACCTGAACTTAAAAGCAAAAGTTAACAGAGTTTCTAAGTAATGAACAATGCACATGTGTTTCATACGACGTTCAACACACGAGGGAAAAAACAGGCTTCTAATAATAATTAACCACACAACAATGACATCAACAAATATCCATGCTAGCGATGCGCGCGCAGGTTTAAATAAAAGCACTGGCAAAACCGCGTAACAGCCTATAAGATTAATGTTTTGAATTCACAAATTAAGGTTAGCAAAAATAGTAGCGAAAAAAATATAATCTGAGGAAATAATAATAAAAAAATGGTGATTGATTGATCATAATAATATATTTATGAATATATGTAATGTAAGGAGTATCTACGTTACCTAATATTAGTTTATGTGACTGATGCATAATGGAGGGCATTCAAACTTGCGAGTGGGTTTATGAAACGAGCAGAAGGAGAGTTTCATAATAATATCACTCAACAGTTTTAATGCCTAAATAATTATGTACAGTTACATACACTAGTTTATCTACATACATATCATAAGCTCTCTTTGATTCTCTTTGTTCAGGAACCGCATGTTCGACCGGCATTGTGGCATTGATCATTGATCTGCACTTGTTTAGCTTGTTCAGTAGTAGCAAATTCACAGACAAACTAGGGGCGGCACGCAGGCTTTATCATTAACGGCCAGTTCCAGAAACTCTCAGTATGCCCCACGGAAATTTTTTCCAGAAAAATGTACGAAACCGAACCTACATGATCATCATATTCCACAAAACTCCAAAAGGTTTTGTCTGATCATTGTCATAAAACAATACGATTGCTACCTTATAACGATGATTTAAACCCTATATAATATATTTGGAACCTCGTAAAGAGTAGAGTTGCCGATAAAAACATTGAACAGCTGGAATCATAAAATATAGTCTTTGACTTGCTTTAAATTCGATAATATATGACGACTGGAAAAAAGAGGTCATCCATGACAAGAGTCTCAAAGAAATTACTGGTACAGAGATAGATTGACCGATGAGGTGCTTATTATTTATATAGGGTTTTATACAGGTATTATTTATACAGATAGAGACTACATAAAGCAGCAATAGCTCTGAATCCTAACAGGCGTACATGACTGGAATAGATATTTGAATTTAAATAATAAAATTAAATATGTATTGTGATAGCATAAACAAGGATCCACATACTATCTAGGTAGTAGGTTTCCGTGAGATTCATTAAGATTCTCATTGTATATTTATCTATTTATAATAAAATTATAAAAAAAAACCTGATTTCTGCATAGATAGTGTTATACTCAGCATTTTTTGAGGGTGTTCTGAGCGACTACCTCCTAGTGTGGGGGTGCTGAAGTGATGCAGAAGGATACGTCCGACTGCATAACTTCTGCTTCCTCCTGGTGCACCCTGGTAACAGCGGCTAGTGACTGGTCCCCGGACCTCTTACTAGCTGATGGATAAAAGTCCCTCCGGTTCTGTCGGTTAAGGTGGGTGTACCCGGCAGACTATCTACACTCACCTGCGTCTTGTGGTCTGCGCAGTTGATCACCGTAGGCCAGGATGAAGGGGTCCTGGGGGGTTGAGCCGAGCGTTGCTGGGGATTTAGCTTCGTAAGGCAACACGCCCTCTTTGGCCTGGATTTCAGGCAAAACGGTAGCCTCGCCCGTAGCCGCGGGTTGGGGTAACGGCCAAGTGTCCCGTCAGAGGGCCACGGCTAGGGGTGTAGGGTCCGCTAAGGCGTCAGTCATAGCGGTGGGATGGGTCATGCTGACGGGGTAAGCTTCGGTGACTACGGCGGTGGGACCATGTCGCTGACACCTTGGTTCCCATCGTCCACAGAAGCGAGCTCCCGATATCGCACCAAGTACCAGCCCTATGCTCCTATATCTACTCGGTACTCCTAGCGACTGAAACCTGTTCCAAGCGAGTAGGCGCTCCCAATTGTGCGGGCTCCGTGGAGGGTGGGAAATCAAGTAGACGAATCTCTATACATTTGACTATGGATCGTGTCAGGTCAAAAAACCCAACTGGAACGCTTCCAGCGGTGAAAACCGCAAGCTTCTCCAAACAGGTGCGAGAATCTGCCTCGGCAGATCCTCAAGCCTCAACTGGGCGCACTGCCACCATCAGTGACCTACCGGTGCAAACCGGTAGTGATTCCACTGTGGAGGTTAGCTGCAAAAAGCCCGAAAGTGAGTCGAGAGGCAGGGCCACGGGGCAACCCGGTGCGCGGAGCCATTTGACAAACATCGCCGAGCATTTCGCCAGCGCCTGGACGACGGTTGGTCGAAAGGGTAAACCACCCAAGCAATCTTTGCAAGGGAAGGGCCCATCGACTAAACATCCAGATACGGTGCAAACCGGACCAGGGCGTAAGGCGAATCGTCGGTGGAAGAAAAAACAGCGTTTGGCTGCCACATCGGCCGCTGCCGGCGTAGATGGGGTTCCATCTGCCACGGTGGCGACCGATAGCGGTCCCGCTGTTAATACAGCCGGAGCTGCGGGTAAGGTGACCGGCTCCCGTGGTGTCAAAGGGGCAACCCTAGACTCAAACGGGGCTAAACCTACCGTAGCGTTCTCTGGTGGTCCAACTTCTAACAAGAAGTTGAAATCTGCCAAGAGATCCGGCAAAAACGAGCGCGCGGCTGCTAAGAGGGCTCGACTAGAGGATAGTAATTCTCCTCGAGTGGAGCCTAAAAAGCAGTGCACGGAAGCGCGCAGAGCTGGGGTCACCTATGCTCAGAAGGTGAAATCTGACCAATACATCGCCGTAACTGACGTCGCTACTGGTCATATTTCACAGGATCTGTCAATGCTCATCCTCAACGAGATTGATGACAAAATCTTGAGGGAAGCGTTGGCGGATCCGAGCAAGGAAAACCCCAAATTCGGTGGCAAGCCTCGTTACGAGGACGGCCACCTTAAACTGTTCGTGGAGGACGAGTACTCCCTGAACTGGCTGCGGGAGTGTGTCTCCGGTGTGTCTATACCATCCAACGTACAGTTGGTGGTGAAACGCCAATCGGAGATGGTCCGCAGGGTTCGATGTGGGGTGCTCATACCCAACGAACGAGGCAAGTGGAAGTCTGCGCCCGACGTCGGCGTAGTCCTCCACTTTATGAACAAGTGGGCACAGGTTGACCGATGGCTCCTCCAGAAAGTGGATGAGCAGCAGGACAACCTGTTTCTCATCACAGACGTCCCTGAAGATGTGGTGCCGACCCTGCTGGGAAGGGGCAGACAGCTCCTTTTTGGTAGTGGTTCGGTCTACCTTAAATTTCAGGGACCCGGTGGGAAATTTGTTAAGGAACCACCGGTGGTAGCGCAGACCAGCTCTAAGCTGGTCATCACTGGGGTTTCATCAACAACAGCTATGCCCCAGAGTTCCACTCCAGAGCGGCAGCAAACAAGCCCCGATGTAGTCGGGGAAAGCTTTGCTGCTCAACCGCAGGACGGGCACGCGCACTGGGAGGCCATGCTGCTTGGTGAAGGCGATGAGCTAGAACCAGCAGTGGTGCCCTCTGAGGGCGAGGAGCTGTCCATGCGGCTGGAGGAGGAACTCGTCTTGGAGGTAGAGGAGGGGTTGACCAAAAATGGCGTCCCTCTCCCGCGATTGTAAAATCCTCCAAGCCAACCTCCAACACAGCCAAACTGCAACGGCCCAGTTAAGACGCTGGTTGGGGGCAAACAGCACTGCCGTGGCTCTGATCCAGGAGCCGTGGATCAACCGCGGTAGCATTCGAGGGCCCGCCAATTTGAGAGGTAAGCTTTTCGGTACAACTGATCACGATAACCCTAGAACGTGCATCATAACTACTAACAACATCCCAGCACAGCCATTAACAGAGTTCTGTTCCAGGGACCTGTGTGCCATAAGGCTGCAACTGCCCGACACAGCTAGGTGCCGCGAACTCGTGGTGGCCTCCGCCTACATGCCTGCGGAGGACAACCCGCCTCCACACGACCTGTGCCGGCTGGTGGACCACTGCGAGAAGTCGGGCCTCCAGCTCATCGTTGGGGCCGACTCGAACGCGCATCACCCACTGTGGGGCATGCCAGATATGAACAGCAGAGGTAAGACACTTGTTGAATACCTATTTACTACAAACCTTAATGTGCTTAACATAGGTTCTGAACCAACTTTTGTTACCAAGCGGAGCAGAACTATCGTTGATATTACCCTGGCAACGGCGGACATATCCGACGACGTTGGGGGCTGGCATGTGTCCAACGAGGCGTCATGCTCTGATCATCGATGGATACGCTTCGAGATCAATGCAGCGTTCTCCCCAACTGTCCCTAAGAGAAACCCACGCAAGACTGACAGAACCAGGTACAGAGCTATCCTAGGTGAAAGACTTGCTTGGGCTGAGACTCTACCAGATCCGGAGGGACCCGAAAAAATCGAACAACAGGTAACATATTTTACTAATACTTCAATAGACTGCTACCATTCAACTTGCCCGCTTAGCACACCAGCGCCTACCAACATCAAGGGGCAGCCTTGGTGGGGTCCTGATCTAGATAGGATGCGTGCTAAGATCAGAAGACTGCTAAACAGGGCGATGAACACCAGTGCTGATGAGGATTGGGACAACTATAAAGATGCCAAATCCAAGTACAAGAAACGACTACGGTTCAAAAGCAGCAACTCTTGGAGGAAATTCTGCAGCGACATTGAAACCGTTGATCAAGCAAATCGGGTAAGGCAAATACTAGCTCAACAAGGCAACTCCAGGCTAGGGTCGCTTAAAAAGCCCGATGGAACATATACCTCTTCCACCACAGAAACACACAGTCTCTTTGGAAACTCACTTTCCCGGAAATAGAACTATTCAAGAGATTGTGTGGCCGGAAGAGGTTCACCATGAAGCTGTCGACCACTTAGACATAACTAATAATATTATCACTGCTGACAAGGTGAGATGGGCCATTAATAGCTTTAAACCTTTTAAATCAGCAGGACCAGATGGAATCTTCCCAGCACTTCTACAGTGGGGTGGGGAACCCGTCATCAATATAATGGTCCGAATCATGAAAGCATGTCTATGGGATATGTTCCCAAAAGGTGGAGAGTAGTAAACGTAATTTTCATACCGAAGCCAGGAAGGAGCGACTACACTAACGCTAAATCTTTCAGGCCGATTAGTCTCACCTCGTTCTTGCTTAAGACTCTCGAACGTTTGTGCGAGAGACACCTGAGAGATGGAGCGTTAAAACATATACCCTTACACAAGAATCAGCATGCATATAGTTTGGGTAAGTCTACTGAATCGGCTCTCCATGCAGTTGTATCCACAATTGAAGAGGCGATTCAAAACAAATGCATCTGTCTTGGAACTTTTATTGACATAGAAGGTGCCTTTGACAAGACGCAGCATAGCAGTATAAGTGCATCTCTAACAAGGCATGGGGTGTCAACAGCTGTAAACAACTGGGTCACAAACATGCTTAACAAACGTATCGTGCGTCTAGCTGGAAAGTCCCTGACGGTGGAGGTAGTGCGGGGATGCCCGCAGGGAGGAGTGCTCTCCCCGCTTCTGTGGAATCTGGTCATTAACGACCTGATTACCAAGCTTAACGCTAATGGATACTACATCGTAGGATATGCCGACGATTTGGTAATCCTCATCACAGGTAAATTTTCGAGCACAGTATGCAACCTTAAACAAACAGCTCTTCGCATCGTGGAGCGCTGGTGTTTATAATATGACCTGGCGGTTAACCCAACAAAAACGGAAATGGTCATGTTCACTAACAATAGGGCTCTTGGTAGGTATACCCTACCTAAGCTCTTTGGAACGGAACTCCAGCTAGCAACTGAGGTGAAGTACCTGGGCATAACCTTGGACAGCAAGCTCAACTGGAGTAGCCACATCGACAACAAACTAAAGAAGGCGAGTATTGCTTTCTGGCAGTGTCGGAGAATAGTGGGGGAAAAGTGGGGACTTTCTCCCAACATCATTCTTTGGCTGTACGTAACGGTGATCCATCCTCTTGTCTGCTACGGAGCTGTGGTGTGGTGGACCAGGACCAAACTAACCACAATGGTAAGCAAACTCCAAAGCTTCCAAAGGCTGGCCTGCATGGCTATCACAGGTAGTATGAGAACTACTCCAACAGCAGCAATGGAGGCCATGCTGTGTCTTCCGCCACTCCAGCTGTATATTAAGCAGGAGGCCGCGTCATCTGCGGTGAGACTCAACACCTTAGGACTTTGGAGGAAAAACAGGACCTCACACACCGCCATCCTAGGGGAAGTTTACAAAAAAATTCCCATCTCTATGGCTTGCAGTGACAGAATCCCTAAACACTTTGTTTTTGACAAAAAATACAATATACAGTTACATGAAGGCCATCGGGTTGAGGGGCTCGACGTTAAAGAGCTCAGAATTTTTACCGATGGTTCAAAAACTGAAGCAGGCACTGGTTCAGGCACCTTCTCGGAGGACCTAAACATCAAGATAGCCATTCCCCTGGGTGCCCATAATACTGTCTTTCAAGCTGAATGCATGGGCATCATCTCGGCCGCTAATGCCATAGCATCGAGAAAGGTAAGAGATTCCTCCATTCGAATACTCTCGAATAGCATGGCCGTCCTACAAGCCCTAAATAGCAACACTATTAACTCAGGGCTAATCTACGAGTGTCACAAACGACTAATGGAGGTATGTCAACATAACCGCGTAATCCTTCAATGGATAAAAGGACACAGCGGATCAAGAGGTAACGATGCAGCGGATGAGTTGGCGCGTAAAGGATCTAGCTTGACAGCGTATGGTCCCGAACCTATCATCCCTCTTCCCTTCCAGATGGTACGCTCATTTCTGAGAGAGTCGACCAGGAATGATCATGCCACTCTTTGGACAAACCATGAGGAGTGCAGGCAGGCTAAGCTGGCCTTGCCGTCCCCTAGCGCTAGGCTGGCTAAGACCTTGCTTCGACTTAGTAGGCCGCGCATGCGACTGGTAACTGCAGCACTTACTGGCCATGGTTTCTTTAATAAACATCTATATGTCCTAGGTGTTACCGACAGCCCCCTTTGCAGAGCCTGCTTGGAGGCAGAAGAAACGGCTGCTCACGTCCTCATGGAGTGCACAGGAGTGGCGGACTACAGGGCTAAACACCTCGGTCAATCGAGGGACCTTCCAGGGATAGTCGGTAACGTAAAGGGCCTACTGGCGTTCCTGGAGGAGTTGGGTTGGCTCGAATGATGTCGCATTCCCACCCACACGCAAAATAGGCGCTTTCGTCGTCGAGTTGCGGAAACCAGCCCGTCTTACAATTGACAAATTGACAATACTCAGCATTTCCGTGGTTGCTCCCACCACAAGCAGAAATACAGTTTACAAAGATTTTATTGGACCTACGGGTTTTTGCGATATTTACTTCATAATTGATCGAAAATACTCTGCGAAATAAAATGCATCTTGCAATTTGATGTTACTTATACAAATACACCGATGCGCATTTATAGTTTTATAAAATAATATGTTTTACTTTGTTATTGTTTTCCATTCAATGATCTAACAAAAATCGTATTTTCGAAAAATGTGAGAAGTGATACAGTTTACATAAATTGAACAAATGTTTATTCTAGAAAAAATGTGTATTTATGATAATTAAGTAAAATCAAGTGAAAAAATCATAATATATATCTTCGTACTTGGGAGGTAAACTCAACACATTGATTCGTTACAGTTCGAGTGTTTTTTACAATATGGGGTTTTGTTATTTTTATGTTTGAAGTGGTTTTCAACAGATCGGTTTTAACAAAAAATGGCCCCGACCCAGCGGTAAAGTATCTGCGGTGCCAGATGGATGGTTGGTAGTCCTATTCTCTTTCAACATTCTCAATCAAAAAACTCAGCGTTGGAGGATGTGGGCACTAGCGAAGAAACCTAAATACCTACCTACTCTAGCTTTACGTGTAAGAAATGTAAAATATATTTGCCTTTTAGTTAAGAATACCATAAGAAATCTCGACCGAGCATGTCAAATAAACGTTAAATAAAACAAATACAACTGATTGCTACGAATATTTTGTTTAAGTCATCACAAAACCCCTTACTTACTTCTAACGCCAGATTTTGGTATAGCCAAGTAGGTATTTAAAATAATGTTAACAAATAAATTAATGACACTTGATAAACCCCAAGTGGTCAAAAATAACCATAGATGCATTTTCAAACTCATTTTCAATTGTTTTGGTTAATTGCTGTTAATTACTGTTGCATCGGCAGACTATGCTAATTTGTTTACATTATTTTAAAATGTATAAGTTAGGACTGGCTTCTCGAAGATCATTAAGAACAAACTAAGTAGGTAAGTAAGCACTAGTTACACATTGAGAACCACCTGCTTTTTCTGTTTGGCCAACTCCAACACTTTACTGTCGTGACTGTTGCTAAACAATATTTATTGCGACTTAGTTTCGACAATGTGTCATTTTTTTTCTATAAATAAATTCAAAGTAAACACAATGTTTCGAGGGCGAAATAAGAAACATTTATGTCGAAACACGTACAATTCATAGTTACGGTAATATTTTTCAGTGCAAATTGTTTACACAGTTACTACACGCTGTAACTAAAATCCAGACAGTTATTAAGTTTAGTAATAGTTACGACACCATTACTCATCTGCGACTCTTTGAAAATTTCACGACCGAAAATGGTTGCATGGGAAGAGGACATGTCTGATAGAGACTTTCTTTTCTTTCTTTCTTCTTTTTTTTCTCAATTCTCTAAGCCTTATAGGCAGATGTACCCCAACACTACTTAATGGAGTTCCATCTAAGGTTGTTTAGGCTTAAATTGAACATAAATATTTATGTACGTCAACATTGGTTCTGGCCCCACACTAGTATACCCTGTGTGCTGAGAACCAGAAATAGCGGCGTCACACATAAACAAAGAAGAGACCAGAGTCAGAGTCAGAGTCATTTTTTTTATTGAATATAAATAAATAAATTATCTTATTCAACGTCAAAATTATACTTACTTATAACTACAAGTCAATTTTTTTTTTATATAAAAAAGACTACACCGTTTCGGAAGGTGGGCCTCGGGGTTAAGAAGAAACGGCAAGAAACTCCCCCATACCTTTTTTTTTTTAAAGTGACTTTACAACAGGTACTGGTTTCGGTCTAAGGAAATTCGCCGGCGAGTGATAGACTTGATCCATCGCCCCTCGTCGAATTTCTGTGCGCTGAGATGGTATGGACCATGCAGTTTTGTCATCTAAGTATTCCTTAATACTATAATATGACTTTCTTATCAGCTCATTTTTAACATAGTTTTTGAACCTCTTTTCAGGAAGGATCAATGATTCCTGTGGTATTTTATTGTAGAAGCGAATACAGTGCCCCATGAATGATGTGCCTACTTTACTTAGTCTAAATAATGGTAGTGCTAACCTATTTCTACTTCTAGTGTTAATTGTATGGCTATCACCTACAATTTTAAATAAAGCTATGTTTTTTCTTACATGCATGATATTCTCGTATATATATTGACAGGTTATTGACAGGTAACCACCTGGGAACTTTTTCAATTCCTCCCAGGTTGGTATTAAAATCTCTTGTACGTAGACCTATTAAGTATTCTGTTTCTCTTGGTTGTGATGCAGTAACGAATAATCCAGGAAGATATTATTCTTAGGCCTCTGCTTAAGTGGAATATCGGCTAGATAAAAATAAATACCGGCTAAGTGCTGACTCACGCACCGATGGTCCCAAACAAATCACATTTTTAATCTGATGTAATAACAAAATAAAAATAAAAACTTTTTTTTTTTCATTTACTTGTGCTATAGACCTTGCTTCTTGCCTAATTTCATGTTCTAGTTCAATGGAAAGTAGATAACCTATAGGTTTTGGTTTCCTTTCAAGAACAGCGGCAATAACAAAACTTTTTTTTTTGTGCGGATCCCTCGGAGCGCGGGTTCGACTTGAATTTTGACGGTTTTTATTTCCTTTTAAAGTAAAGGCAGCATCAGATATATGTGATCACGCAAGATACTCGAAGTCTATACATAAAAACTGATGTACAGTCAGCATCAGATTATGTGAGTACGCAAGATTATCAAATACATCTACACATCATAAACAACCAACAGAAATATCTCAACAAATTTTCAAACTAATGTCAACATCCTCTGTATTAACATGGAAATGGACGTCATTGACTGTGATGTGTAGATCTATTATGCTCCTGTACGGAACCCTAAAAACACCCTAAACTTTTTAACCCTCCAGTTTTGAGACGGTATATCTTTTTGAACGTCCAAATGCTCGCTGGATCGGAATAGGGCAACCCTTGCCGTCCCTCGGCCTATCTGAGACCCATCTCGTGTTTCTTATCACTCTTCTCAGGTTACTGTGTCTGTGTGTACACTCAGCATCAGATATATGTGAACACGCAAGCTACTCGAATAGAGCTAACATCCTAACCAACTAAATATATCTCCGCAGAGATAGTTTCAAAATTATGTCCGTCCATGTTGCCGCAAAGCTTCAACATGTTGCTGCATCATGACAGACAAGTTTCGAAACATGCCCCGCATACATGCCCTGTTCTATTTTACCATAGTAAAATGTTGCGGGAAATGACCCTAGTTTCTCTCCGGCTTTATTCTGACAAATTAGCTGTGCTTTGAGCAATTGTCCTGGCTGTTCATGTGTAGATCCGTTTGAGTATCTTGCGTGCTCACATAATCTGATGCTGACTGTACATCCGTTTTATGTATAGATCTAACTAGCTGTTGCCCGCGACTTCATCTCTTCATAAATGTGAATAATAATATTTATTTTCGCAACAGAATGTGGTTTATGTCCAGAAGGAAGAAAATATTGTATCTTGGAGTACCAAGATCCATTATTTTTTCCATAAAAAAAATCAAACAACTTTATCAACTCCAGTTTGCTATGAAGGCCTGAACGCTTTGGAGACAAACGGAAAGAGTTTCTTTCTCATTTATGATATTACGGGTAAGTTGGGATGTAGATACTGGATTAAGGTTTTTATTACACGTATAAAAGTTATTTTTGGCCGGCTTGTTTTATAGCTAATGGTGAAGGGAATTCATATCTTTTTATTAGATCTTATTCGGAAGTGTTTTTATTGAAGAAATTGTGGTCTGGAAAATAGACTATTCAATCAAATCAAAGAAGTTGACCCAGTTTTTCCCGTTTATCTTCAGCAGTTAATCCCGCGATACATAAGTCACAAATTATGACAAAAACTATATGAAACGTCCGTAGCCTGGCGGTCTTCTCAAAGTGCGGGGAGCAACATCTGGCCGAGACGGGTACTGGATGGGTGTCCGTTTCTATGTTGCAGTAGTCTCGGACGCTTCCGTGTTTCGGATGACACGTGCTGTAGGTCCCGGCTACTATCGCTGCTCGGTAGTAGTCGTAAATCTGTGTCAGAGGCCCTAATAGGGCGCTAGCATCTGACAGTCGGGTAGCCACTAGCCCGACCCTCCATTCAGCGTGGTGGAGTATCTTTCAATCTTACTCGTATCCAGGTTATGGCCCGTGCCCCGGTCGGGACTTAAAAAGCCCATTAGTACTCGGCGACCCGAATGGCCGAGTCGGCAGTAACCCTGCCTACAAAGCCAAGGGTCCCGGGTTCGAGTCCCGGTGGGGGCAAATATTTGTTTGATGAGACCGGATGTTTGTACCCTAGTCATGGTTGTTTATCTATCTAAGTGTAATATTTATCTATGTAAGTATGTATATCGTTGTCTAGTACCCAAGATACAGGGAATCCTAGTTTGGGGCTAGATCAATGTGTGAAATAGTGTCTAAGGTATTATTATTATTATTACTGGGTTAACATAAAAGCAAAAACAGAAGAAACGATAAAAGGCGAGTGAAGCACTAATTTCGAGTACACGAAAAAAACGCGAGAATCTTGATTAGTACTATGCTAACTCGCATTCTATTTTTTGAGCCTGGATTAGGTTACCCCAAGATAATACTCATAATTTCTTTATCGCTCACGAGCTTATCGCTAGTATTACATCTCTTCCAGGATGAGCAAAAATATCAGAAATAGAATGTAAAAGTCTCCTTAACCTGCTTACTTGAATGGCATTTCGGTGATTGGAAATATAGCATACACGTTCCCTTAAAAAACACGTTGTCGATATCTATTGACTTTCCCATTCCCTTTCAGTCGTTTGTTCCGGAATGTGCCTAACGTGGGCACACCTGTGCTCCAAACCTTCGCCCTGGAGCTTACACTGCAATTCTATTTACATTAGCTTGGACTTTTGTTTTTATTCCCCACCCTTTGCTGAATAATATATTATTTTCCTGTCTTGAAAAAACGTCGGAGTGCGCCCTGATCAAGTTTTCTGTATTTCTCTTGGCTTTATTATGTATTGTGATGGCAGGATCGCTTTTACTTAGGCCCCATAGATAGAACGCGAGTTACTACTATTATTTTAATAACTTTGATAGTTATGTAACCAAAGAGAGAGAGTTAATCAACTACAGAATTAATCAAAGTTAATCCGAGAGTATTGCTATCTCGTTTTCTATTTGTCGGGTCTTACAGGTAGTCTGTGTGGCAATATTCATGGCTACAGATAAATATGGTGATCAGTATGGTGAGGCGATCGAGGTTCTGCCTTAAAAGTAAGACAATGCGTATCCTAGTGTCGGGCCAGCAGCACAATACCTTTAGTAAAGTTGCATGAGACATTTGTGCCCCGCCTCCAGCACTCATTCATTATCGTGGTGGACCATCCTCAGATCCCAAGACACAGGTTACCGTTATTTGGGAGACAGGGAAACCCGTCAAGGACGTGTTTTTGAATGAATGTTGATGTGATAACGTCTTATAAATCGATGAACACCGGCTGTTAGCTTGAAAAAGCATGACTCATTGTCACGATCCGCCTGAGGCGAGCGTGCAAGCGAGAGCGCGGAACAAGCGACAGAGAGGCACCATCGGCCTAAGCGTTTCTCATTAAGTTATCACGTAAAACTATCATCCGTAAACCGACTTTAGAGTACATAGACACAGAGACATATATGTATGTTCATCTGTTCCCTCAGAACATCTAAAATAAACAAAAACATTTATATACACAGGCCCCACACTAGGATACCGTGTCGTGGGATCCAAAAACAGCGGCGTAGGACTTATAAAATATGACAAATGAGGTGTCGCTATAATCGTCTTCCCGCCAAGGCTATGTGACGTCACACTAAATTCAAACTCAACCAATTTTTACTTTACTTTTTACTTAGTAGCGCAAGAAATTTAGAGTTTACCTCTTTGACATCCTTGGAAACCCATACGCTATTTAAGAGACCTCCACACAGAGCTCCTGGATTCTAGCTCCACCGGTATAGGCTAAGCGTTGTCTAAATATTGCTAATTATTAAATAAATATGGCTTCTTTAGTGATTAACACGAAATCGATGTGTTTTTCCCGGGACTCACGATTGGCGTTGCAATAGGCTCTCCGCGTTGGATGCCAATTTGTGGAGAATTTCGTGCTTAATATTATTCGTTGAAATATTTGAGAAAATTATGGAGGAAGCTTATGGAGGAAGCCCTCACTAAACTTTATAATAACTGAAAAAATATTTTGTTTGCGATAATAATAAATATTGCGATCTTAATTTCGAATTATAGATACAACAATGAAACAACGATTACTAAATTTATTCAAATTATTTAATTTATGTCATGTATTTCTAGAGCCTACTAGAATAACATTTACCGGTCAAACTTGCTTAGATAACGTTTTTTGTGATGTGTATGATAATTATATATAGTATAATAATTAATATAGTATAACAATTCCATAAAAATAAACATAAGAAGATATAGAAAAAAAAATATAATAATAGCTATAATAATTGGACACGGACACGTCAGTAAACAATAATATAAGATTAAAAAGGCACCTCACTAACGAGGTGGAAATAAAGAAAATAATAAAAAAACTATTTTATAAAATAATAATAATAAAAAAATTACATAATAAAAAAAACTGACGCGTCAAAAAAACTATATAATTATTAGGGATGGGCCGAAATTCGTTATATATTCGGTTTGAACGAATTTCGGCAGCTTGAACAGAACTTCGGCATTCGGCCGAAATTCAGTTTAAATGCCGGACATTCGGTGCAAAAAAAATTTTGCCTATACTAAACTAAATGAACTTGGTATTTTTAAATGCCTAACTATTGCGTAATTTAAATGCGTAACTATAAATGGACAAAAAAAAACACTTCTTGTTCGGCGGGGTGCATCTATTCATTTCGACAATTCATGTAAGTGCGTAAACAAGTCATGACGTGTCGCTCTCGAGAAATCGCGGCGAAATTAAACCAAAGTTCGGCTGAAGTTCGTATTCGGCCGGACATTTGGCCCATCTCTAATAATTATCGAACCATCTCTAATAATTTCACCATAATCGGTTGAGAAATGCGAGCTGTAGGCGAGAACAGACAGACAGACATTTTTGGCCAATCTCGAAACTGGACGCGAGAGAGAGAGAGGCAATGGCTGGCTCAAAGGGCAAGAAACCTGGCGTGGGCTGTACGACTGGATGGATGGAAAACATAGCTCCACGCCTTTTCCCACACAAGTTGGCAGGGGTACAGTTGTGCCCACGTTTAGCCAATATTTTTTGTAGTGACGAAGATCTAGTCCAACGCCATAGCTATAGATATCTAAAGGTTTCCTTGCGAGGTTGTCCTTTACCGAGTAATATTACATGGATGGGAAGCTTTCTTTGATAAATAATATTACGTAATTTATCATGAAATCAAATCAATTTTTCTGTAGATATTTTTTGTTTGTGTTCTTATAATACGTAATTTTTTGGCCACTGTGGGAGAAGGAGGGCGAACTCCACCATGTAGGTATCCTCTTACCAATCCCATCCTCACGGAATCCTCCAGGGCCGTGAAAGCCGATAGTGGCGGTGGCGGAAACTTCTCGAAACTTGTCGAAGGCTGCAATGCGAGCCGGGCCACGTGACAAAAGTGCGGACTCGGCCTAAAGTGAAGATCCTCCGATAAACTCACTCGACTCTCAATACACGCTATACCGTTTATGCTGGCCATTGATGTGTTATCTGTAAACTAGATGCAATACATTATATTTTTTCTTTCCTTATCCAGTTTATGGAGTTATTTTAACAGATATAGCCTTATTTGGATTTGAGGGACCTTTCAGTAGATTTGAGGGGGTAGTTTTAGCAGAAGCTCTCAACCATTGTATAGCTTTAAATGACGCTTGCATAAAACGTATTTTAAATGCCATTGACAGGCAATGGACCAACTTCTGCCCAGAATGAACACACAGTTACTCAAGCCAACACTAATCTGTAAACCGAAGTGCTGCAAAATCTGTCCCATGTGTCAAGAGAAAAACTATCATGCAAATCAAGCAATTTCTTTACATGGATGACATAATGTTCACTTTTGGTCGATTATCTGACCCAAACCAACGCATTGTCCGACCAGCAGTATGCTTACTGACCTGGCCGCTCAACGACAGCTCTGGCGCGTGAAGTAATCCATCACATATTGAACACGCGTGAACGCAGGTCACATGTGGCAGTCCTATTTTGCGATCTGTCAAAAGCGTTTGATGTGGCAGACCACGCAGTAATTGCGGCCAAGCTGGTCCACTATGGAATTGTCGGCCCACCGCATTCCCCTCTCACCAGCTTCATGCGAGACAGAAATCGCAGATTGTGGTGGGCGCCCGAGGCACCATCAGATCCGATCCTCTTACCACGTCGAAATGTGTCGCGCAGGGCTCTTCCCTCTCCAACATCATGTTCTCTCTGCTTCTAACGATCTCCTACAAAACATAGATACTGCCGACGTTTTAATGTACGCTGATGATGCTGCTGGAATAGTATATGCACCAGAACTGGTCATTGTGGAACAGAAACTTAATATCACTGTCGCTAAACTCTCTGAATGGTTCTCTCGAAATGGCCTTATCCTAAACATTAAGAAAACTCAATTCATGCACTTTCAGCTGGGAGGCAACCCCCCACGAAGAATGTCGGTTCAGGTTAACGGGGTTCCTATAGAACAAATAGATGTCGCGGGATTTCTCGAGTTTCAATTGGAGAGGGGATTGACCTGGGAGGCGCACATTGACAGGTTGTGTCGAAAGTTGGCAAGTAGACTGTTCCAAAGGAGGTTGTTCGGTCTTGCTACTTCGCGACCATACACTCTTTGCTCCAATATGGCGCAGAGCTTTAGGCGCGCGCCACTGATTGGGAGCGCGCATTCAGGATGCAGAAGAGAGCAGTAAGAGTCATCGCGCGAGTGCCCCTGGACACACCCGCAAGGCCGCTGTTCAAACCGCTCTATATTCTGACTTCACCGGCTGTGGTAATATTCCAGGCGGCTGTGTATGTTCACCAAAACATAGACTCCTATCGCGCCCATAAAGATGTCCATAGGTACGCAACACGCAACGCCTATAATTTGGTCACTATCTCCCGCCGTCTGACGAAAACATGTAAATCGACACATGCGATGGGTCCGTCGATTTACAATAAATTGCCGGAGCACATCACATCCGCTCCAAGTACCGGGGCATTTAAAGCCAGACTAAAGCGGTGGCTTATTGAGCTGACTCCCTACAGCCACGCTTCGTAACGCACTCACGATCTAGGTAAATTTTATTTATTATAAGGTACAGCCCCCTCTACAGGTTGTAGCCTTATTCGACATTTGAACTGCATATTTTTTATATTTTTGATGACATATTGTACAAGATTACTAAAGACTTATTTTTGCTATTTTTGTATTTTGTATTAATACCAACATGACATGTAATACTAACCTATTACGAATAAACGCCTTATGTCTTATGTCTAATGTCTTAATTGCAAAGTATTTTTGATTTAGAACCCCAGCTACTGGACCGATTTATCATTTTCAAAAAATAGTGACCAAATCTCTTTCAAATAAAAATATTTTTTAAATCGGTTTAGTAATTGATTTCTAAATAAAAAATGGAATCATAATGCCATCCATATGAAAACAATGCGTGTTATTGCTTTCCTGTGACTTTTCAGTGTTCTTTACGGTTATTGTTATGGACGAATTCTGACTATAAGTTTTCATTCATTTTTTAATTTAGAATTTATCAAACTAATTTAAAAAAAAAAATAAAAAAAAATATTTGAAATAGTAGTTTGGTCCCATTTTTTTAAATTGGAAGTTGGTCGAGTCGTTGAGTTCCTGAATAAAAAATATTGTAACAATTATGTCATCCATGTAAACGAAATCGCGTGTTATTGCTTTCCTGTGACTTTTCGGTGTTTCTCTTGACTCCTGGGACAGACGTTGGAACACTTCAGTTTACAGTTGGCTTGAGGAAAAAAACACTATAGGCCTTACCACAAAAAAGGAAAACAAAAAACTACTGTTCAACACTTGTTCAACATCAAAAGTGTATGGGATTTGAAGTTTTTTTTGAGGTTAAACGCTGATTAATATTTTATATGGTAATACGGGATTTGATCATTCTGAGCAGTACTTCGTACAACTATCATACATAAATTACCAATGTCCTTTGCCATAACGGCCTTCCAATTTTCCGAATAAAATTGTAAGGCCTTTTGATGATAAAATTGTAATTGTCTTTTCATATGATTCATAGGATATTTGCTTTAACTCGGATTCACCCTGAGGTATCACCCACCTATAGCAAGTAATTTAACAACCTGACAGGGGCTATCCCATCGTCGCACCGATTTCCTTAACAATCCCTAATTTAATTGTTCTTCAACATGTCATGCCCGATCTAGTCAACTTAAAATCCACGCGACCATTGATCGCAATGCATTATGCGGCAGAGAAAATCTCAGTCTGGCTGCGAGCACTCGTCCCTACCCCCCCCCCCCCCCCCTCCCGCCTGTCGCCGCCAAATGCGGGCTCTATTTACATAGTAAAACAACGGCCACCATTGGTTCGGGAGTGCTTCTTGGCCGGTGGTTTCTTTAGGTATTCTAAGATTTCGCTTAAACACACATGGGAAAGTACCCATTATTATGAGCAAATTTCCTGATGTAACAATGTCGCATAGGAAAAAAAACTTCAGTACATTGGCTCGATTAGATCACAAGTTACTAACACTAATGGGCGAAACTTCTATGCGTTTGAACTGAAAATATATACCGCTTTCAGTTCAGAGAGTTTTCTCAGCTCACAATGAGATCACAATGACTGAATGAAAGAAGAATTCTAAAATACATTATAGAAATGTATTACCCAATCAGAAAGATAAAGACTTAATTATTTATTTAAGAACTAGGTAATAAGCTGATCTTAATTAATGTTATGATGATGAAAATTAACATGTTGATAGGTCTCTATTCTACCATGGGAGGGCATATGCAGAGACACATGCAAATAATAAATATGCACCAAATGGTACAAAAATATGTAGGGCATCGTGGAATGTAGTTAAAAAGAATCAGGGATTCAACTATCATCACATTTTAATTACAATATTAGTTTTGTATTAGGGTTCTTTAGTTTAGGCAGCAATAGAAGCAGCTCAAACATTCAATGACTTCTTTATGAAAATCTCAAATAAAATTAACCATCACTTGGCTCTTACCGGCGGTAGCCATCGGACTGGTGAGAGTATTTTTCTGAAACCCTTTGATAACAACCTTGTGTCAAAACTGATAATTTGGCTAAATAAACACGATGTTTTCCAGACATTCTAAAAATATAAACATAAACATTTTATAAACATTTATATAAACATTTATATACAGGCACATACATTGCTTCTGGCCCCACACTAGGATACCCTGTGTCGTGGTAACCAGAAACAGCGACGTCACACACATATAAACATCCAAGACCTGGGGATTGTTTTTTTTTTTTTTTTTTTTCATTACCCCCAGCCGGGGATCGAACCCGGGACCTCTCGCATGGTAGGCAGAGCCACAACTACTGCGCCACAGAGGCCGTCATATATATATCTGAAATAGGAAATTATACCACATTTTTTAAAAAGCAATGCACGTAAAGTTGTCCGAATTTTTTACCAATTATTAAAATCCGACCATCATGGATTTCGAAAAATAAGTCTACAACTTCGGCAGCTTTAAAATCGGTAGACCAAATTGTTCCCAATGTATCATCATTTTTGACATCAGTCAAAAACTTATAGTACTGGACTTTTTTCGACATGTCCAAAGGGTTTGGTTTCGTTGAACATGCGTTATTAATATCGAAGCTTGAAGCAAATGAACAATAAGAGTTGTAACACGAAACTGGCTACGGACTTACTCAGACAACAGGGTGTACAAGTGTAGAAATTAGTCATCTCAATGAAAAAAAAACTGTCAAGTGCGAGTCAGACTCGCGCATGAAGGGTTCCGTACTACTATTCAATGATAGGAACGGTGTAGAGTGAATAGTTTGGATTTAACAAGGCAAAATGTTGTTTACAAAGTTATGGGTTATGTACGTAACCAGGTGCATTTATTAGTTTGTTCTATTCATATGTGGTTTACAGATGAATAGAAAACCTTGGTAATTCCGGGTAATAATGTTTGGCTTAAGTTTTATGTTCTATATTTTTTCATAATTTTAGACTCTGTAGTTTCGGAGATAAGGGTGGGAATGGTCATTTTTTACACTTTTTTGATCGTTACTTCTGAAGTTATCAAAACTAAAATAAAAATAAAACTATATATAGAGCCCTTTTCAACGATACCCTACATGAATTATTACGTTTTTTTTTTACTGAGAAAAGTATATCTTATAGTTCCTTAGAAAAGTGCCTGACGTAGATAGACTGACGGACGGACACGCGAGTGATCCTATAAGGGTTCCTGCTTTTCAGCTACGGAACCCTAAAAATGAGGTAAAAATTTATAAATCCGTTTAATTGCAATCAATTTTGCGTACCTCGAGGCAGCGGTCTCGGACCTCTTCTGGCAATGCCCTGAATTTGAGTCCCATTTTCTATGACTTTATAGGTGTTAGTTTTTAAAAATACAGCTTCATGGATACCTTTAAGTACTCTCTAGTTAAAAATGTCGCGAGTTGACAGAGCAGAGAGTTGAAAGTAGCATGTATAGAAAAGACTTAGAGATTCCAGATTACGAAATTTCAGATTTTTAGCTCTAGTGGTTTCGATAAAAAGTGTAAATGTCAATTTTATTTATCTAGATGATATTATTGTTTTAATGGTTTTTATTTTTTTTTTCTCGCAAACTACGAAAGTTAGAGAAGTTCTGATTACATATTCTGGGAGCTCAAAATCATTCTCAAATACGCTGCGTGTTTCACCTCTCTACTCAGACTTTGTACTGCTGGTGTTTTATTGCGTTTTTTTTATAAAACCGATTGAGCTTCTGAAACTTCGCATTCATAAGCTTGCAATGCCCTGAATTTGAGCTCCGTTTTCTATTAATTTCAAGGTGTTTAATATTTAAAAAAATAGATTCACGGATACCTTCAAGTACCCTCTAGTTGAAAATGTCGCAAATTTACAGAGCAGAGATTTGAAATTTGCAGCATATATAGAAAAGACTTATTGATACCAGAATACGAAATTTAACATTTCTAGCTCTGGTGATTTCGATTAAAAAGAACATAAATTTTATATATTTTTTTATTTATTTTTTATTTTTTTTTTATTTGGCAATCAACAGCACATAGATAAACAAATTACAAAGAACAAAGAGACAAAATTAAAGCCGGTAACAGATATCCACAAAATTACAAGGATAAATTTAGAATGAGAAACTTACACAGATAGAACAGTGTGCAAACTTAATCAATAAGATCTCTTACATATATATAAAGTTAAGAAACAGGTATTTTTATTATGATGTTTATTTAAATAATAATAATAATAATAATAATAAATCTTTATTTCAGGATGTAAAATCCCATATCGATAGATACCTTAAAACTAGACATAGATATAAAATATAACAATAGTAACTCTAGCCTAGCTAGGGATTTTGGTCTTCGGTCTCGCTTCCCTATAGCGTCGGTAGACAATGCCCTCCGGCCAGTAATCTTTGGCCAGGAACATTGTCTTGAGATCGGCCGGCACCCGAAGTTTGAAGGACAGAAAGTCCTTGGGTCTATCTGACTCCAAAAGATCAATCTGCACCGTCGAAACCTCTGTCGCCTGCTTGGGACTGCGCGGCGGATTCTTCTTCAGCCTTTCCAGGATGTGACGCTCGATGTCCTGGCAGGTCATGTTCACGTCGAGCCGGGAAAGGTAGATTAGGGCCGTGGGAGCGGCAGCTTTGAGGCTGCACTCATCGGCGGGGGCGGTGCCACGCTGATTGCGGCTGCGTCTGGAGCGGCGCTTCCTGGTTTGAACCAGGATGAAACCTTCCCCATCAACTGTCGCGTTCGGCGGGCCACGAGCGGGCCTGGCCGGCTGCGCGCGCGGCGCAGCCTGCAGCTTCTGTTGTTCGGCGGCGGGCGGTGCGGGGCGCGGGCGGCGGCGGCGGGCACGGCGGGACACAGCAGCATACGTTTCTTTTTGGGCTTCCAGTGATTTGGATGAACCAGAAGAGACCGCATTCGGTGCTGGTCGGCATGGCTTCGTGACGTCACGAAGCGGTGCGGTGTTCGTCAACGCGGGCTTAGCAACCCGCGTAACTGGGTCAGTCGCTTGTTGGGCATTTTTGCTGACCGTCGCGTTGTCGTCGCGCGCGTCGGCTATTCGCTGCGTCGGCAGCGAGGTATTGGCCTGACGCAATACTAACAACTCACGTTTTAGTTCAGTGCAAATGCCTTCCGAAGTCTCCAACTTGCTCCGGATGTCGGTGACGTCAGCCTGTAGTCGCACGATATCCTTCAGCAGCCGGGTGACGTCGACGTGGTCGAATGTCACCGGCGGCAGCTTGTTCAGGTCGCGGGCCACGTAGGTCGGGACGTCATCGGGTTCGGTCTCCTTGAACACCCGGAAGATGTCCTGAAGATCCTTCTTCCCGCTTGCAGCACCCCTCCGCGCGACAAGGCGCACAGTGGTGATGGCGGTTTCTTGCAGCACAGTCTTGGCGGCGGCGATCTCAACCTCCTTGAAGCTGGTCGAGCAGATCTGCTCCAGGGAGACCTCGTCCATCACGTCCAGCTTCTGTTGTACGAAGGCGAGCAGCTCGTTCACCAAGATGGTGTCCGCGCGCTTGGCTGGTACAGCCATGGCGTAACGATATTGCGAAAACTAGGTTGTCGCTAATTTACGGGGCATCGTCGCGTGCGCTGCTAGGAAGCGTCCGTTCGTGCCGGTGTCACAGTAGCGAAATGTATATGTAGAAAAAGGTATATTAAAGGTATATGTAGAATAAATAAATAAATGGTGTAAGATTTTTGACGTGTGTGTGTGTGTGTGTGTGAGTGTATGAATGAGCGTGAGTGGGTGTTTGCGTGCATGTGTGTGGTTCACTTATTCCTCCTTGATATTGTGTATTTTTTTAATATAATTATTTATTTAATTTCGCCTTAGACGATACAAACGGATCAAAATTGTTAAAAAGTTTATTAAATTGATTGGTAAGGCGAACCATAGTTGAATTTTGAGCATAACTGGTATGCGTGTGGGGGATATCTAGATGATATTGTTGTGTAAATGGTTTTTATTCTTTTTCTCGCAAACTACGTAAGTTAGAGAAGTTCTGATTGCATATTCCGGGAGCTCAAAAAAATGCCCAATTGCGCTCGCGCGAGTTTCACCTCTCTACTCGGACTTTGCACTGTTGGTGTTTTATTGCGTTTTTTTTTGGAAACCGCTCGAGCTCAAATTCTAAAACTTCGTATCCTGGGAGCTCAAAATAAGCTCAAAATCCCCTGAATTTGAGCCCCTTTTTCTATGACCTTGTACTGCTAACTTCACAGAGCTCCGAAGACATACCGAATTTTTATTTCGTTGTCCATCTATCTACTGTCATTCCCCAAAAGTTCAGCTTATTAAAAACAAAAGTCACTGATTATAACTGATCTCTAATAACACCTTTAATTTTTTAATATACCTCTCTCTCATAATATTAATCAAACCTTCGGACAAAGGCCAAAAGCTTTATTCTCTATATGTGCCGTAATAAAATATTTGTAACCGCTAAGTGCCCCGCTGCTGCGAAAAGGCCTCACCATGTGGCAACCACATTTCCCTCTCTTGGGCTACGTCCGTCCACCCCGGCAGAAACTTATCGAGGTCGTCCCGCCATGCCCGCCATCTCTGACATCTTTAAATGTCTATCAGAATTCCTTTTAAATCGATGTTTTCTCTAGAAATCAGAGCGCGATTATTTCAGACGATCTGTCATTTGAAGCGACTGTAATTTGAATTTTTATGATATGTCAAAGGATACATAATAGAGCAGTCAAAGTCAAAATATCTTTACTATCGTAGATATTTTCATATATTAGTAAACGTCGTTTTGTTGGCTCTTCTCTACATTGGACCATTGGGAGCTGAGAAGAAGAGCAACCGGCCAAAAAGCAAAAGGGTATGAGAAGACGATCAAATTTTATTTTTATTATTTAACGTTGCTATCAACCTTTTCTTAAATGTATCCTGTCCATCCTAGATTTTCTGGAATAAATCTCTTTCTAGAGAAACGCTCGCCTTTGCACCTATATTTTTCATTTTGACGCATGTGTTTTCTGTTTCTGTGCAATAAAGTATACAGTTAAAATCACTTAATAAGCTCCGCCTTTGCTTGCGGAAGGCCCGGGTTCGATGCCAGATGTGAAACGTGACTTTTTATATGTGACTTGGAACATATCGCGTCCAGTTTGCTTCAGGTCGTTTGATGCCTTTGTACCCTCAGCATCAACTACCTCGGAACGCTTTAGCCGACTTCCCTGGAAGGCGGGTTATGTTTTTTCGAGTGTTTGTATGTATGTGTATTTCTTTCGCACGTTTTCTTTAAAAACCTAACGAGTGGCGTATCAAAGTAAACGGTTTCATAAATAAAAAAGAAACTAAAAGATAGAAAATGCAGTCGGGTTATTTGTTTTTATAAGGCTTATGTTTAAACGATTACCAAAAACGCACCTATTTTACTACCAATAAATTCGAAATGACTGCCAGAATGGATAAATGTCCACCAAATTGTGTTTGGATAAATGATCACCAAACTTCTTTTTATGTTTTGTGTACTTAAGTTTATGTTTTAATTATTTTTTGTTGTTCTTACATGTTCAACCTAACACGAAGGATAAAGGGGGCTTCGCTTCACTCACCCCCTTTACCCTTCACCTAAGCTACCGCAGTATTTTGCCCTGATATTTTTTGCAACTTTTGGTGTTAATTTATCCATTTTGGGTAGGAAAAATATATTGTGGTGATCATTATATTTGTTGCCTTTTTATAATAATTCCAGGTGTAGTGTAAGATAATGCGTGTGACTTCGTTTAGGTACCTCAGTACACTTGATCGACTAAGACATCTCGTTCGACCGAACACAGAGCGACGCAAAGACAAGATATGTAATATTGCTTTTCCTCGTTTATCCTTCACAAAACGCTCTAATTTATATATCTGTTACTGGCCACACCCGATTTCAGGACAAACTAGTTTTGCCTTGGATAAACTAGTTTGCACATCGTATATCAGGGCAACACATTGCGGTAGCTTAGGTGAAGGGTAAAGGGGGCGAGCGAAGCGAAGCGCCCTTTATCCTTCGTGTTAGGTTGAACATGTAAGAACAACACAAAATACTTAAAACATAAACTTAAGTACACATAAACTAGTTTATCCTAGGCAAAACTAATTTGTCCTGAAATCGGGTTTGTCCGGTAACATATCGATCCTTTTTTTTATAATACCAGTACAACAATATTAATTATATTTATCCGCTGACACTTCATGAATGTAACACAAAATACACAACTACTTGATTAACCTAACGTAGGACGATACTGAAAAGTTTCTCTCACCTTTTACCTGTTAGGTAGCTGATATCCAACTCACGTACATACCCACATATACACATAAGCACACGCACACATATCACACACGATAAATACACTCATATACACACAGTCAAACTGACTTATTTTTACTTTTATTTTTATTCTTGTTGGAGGGGGAAAAATGGAATTACCCATGCCCAGGAGTCAGACCTCCCTGCTATGTCCGGGTCCCCACATATTGAGCGGGCATCAGCTCGTGTGCTATACGGACTAAAAACAACCCCTTGTATCTATATTTGATGTTACTGTGAGCCATAAGGCTGTGAGCCATGGTACTGTGAGCCATGGTCTGTGAGCCATGGGTCTGTAGTCACCTATCACTCTAACGTTAGTTATATACTAACTCCCACTCGCCCCTCCAGAAGGCAATAGCGTGCTTATCATTAAAATTTATCAATTTAACTAGCCCAGAAATGAAAGCGGTAACTACTGCTACATTACTGCTATAACCACCAATATCTAAAAAAAATATAATGTAAAGTGTTGACAAACCTTTTTGCTGAATAACTTTTAACTTTTAAGATTTTGAATCTGAATAAACGCTAAACAAACTATATAAGTAAATGTTAAGTCTAAATATAATAGTGTATCCTGAATATCAGATAATCCATAGGTCTTCATCACAGCATCCAAGAAATTAGTTAGCCACTAGTTCAAACGAGATTCAACACTATTTTCTGAATAACTTCGGTAATTCCATACAAAATATTGTTTTGTCAATGTTATTCCGCGAATAGACTCGACTTCGTAGTACTACAGACCGTTCCATTGACATATATGTTATCAAAACCTAGGAAGCAAGTGACAGAGCGGTGAGTCCAGAGTCAACTTCTCCACTTTCTTTCGCTTAGAAAAAGAAAGAGAGACTAGAGCATAGCTCTATGCCTTACTTCCTGTGTTGTGTTGTTACATTTCAGAGGTTAAATTGCACCCTCAGTCGTTCCCAATAATCAATTCAAGTTAAAGACAGACAGAAGATGAAACTTACATCTAGATCCCTTCAAGAAAAACTCAGGAGATAAATAACAACATCTCGCCTCAGTTCAACAGGATTCTATATGGGGCAGTAACTGTTTTGCGCTAGATCGATTTTAAATTTTGGCAGGCTGTTATCGGTGTTTCGCTATGATTTTCTTTATGATTTAAATTTTACCATATTATCATGTAATTATTAATGTTCGATCGGCATTGTGGCATTGATCATTGCTCTGCAGTTGTTCAGCTTGTTCGCTAGGAACAACTTCACAGACAGTCTTTGATGCAGATAGAACCTTGAGGGACGGACTATAATTTAAAAAAAGAAAAAATCGTGAAATGAAATAAAACCCTGTTGAACTAAGGCGACGAATAGTCTACAGTAAAATAAACTTACAAACTTTTCTCCCTAAAATATTTATACTGGCAACAATAAGAAGTAAATAAATACCGTCGCCTCCATTAAAGCGTCGCTCAAATTTTGCACAGAAAGGTAAGTGGCCCGAAGTGAAGCTTACTTCTCTGAAATATTCACGCCTTACCGTCACGGCTTCGTGCCGTGCCGGCTCCGTGTGTTGTGGAGTGTTTCCGGTTCCGGGAAGTATCATAATGGTAATAGAAAAACATCTAAGATATTAAAGGAGGTTCTCAATTCGGTAGTATTTTATGTATTTTTAATCATATTGTGGCAGCGAGCAATGGAGCGCAGTATTCTAGGTGTTCAACGTACAAGCCGCATTAGGAACACTATACTTGCACTTCAAAACTGGCATAGTCAACAGGCCTACAGACCCCTGAACTCAAATGGAACTGGGCTGGACATATCTGTCGAAAGCATCCGGACAAATGGACAAAATCAGCCGCTGAATGGTTGCCTACAGACGGACACCGGCGTAGGGGAAGGCCCATAAGGAGATGGAGGGGTCTATCTATCCAGCCTCCTGCACCCACATTTGCCACCTGAGTTGCATTTCCGTAAAGCTGATGGAGGGATGACCTGGATACATTCCGGCATATAATAACTTTCACGCTGAAATTCGATCAGAGATATTGTTAATACCTCAATATGCTTTTGGGCGAGCGGCGAGGAGTAAAAGGTATGGTCTGATGAAATCTTAACAGGACAGAACAACTCCTCAAAAATAACTATGTCAATCCTGTATACATATTGTCACTAATATTACTCGATACATGGTACAGGGTATATTCGAAAGATACACTTTCTTGGCACTCTGTATATGTAGTTTTTTATCCCCGGCGGAACAGACTTTAATTAAATATGAGAGCTTCCTACAAGAGTTGCACCAAACCAAGAAACTTTTGCTATGAAGCTTTCGAAGGTAAATCTTATAGCGGAAGCTTTCATCTTGTCACTAATGAAACTGAGGGTTCAGCGGCTGAAATATCCTGCGAGTTATTAAACTTTGAGCCAGACGACTCTTTACTGGTTATTGGCAATATGTATTTTAAAATATTAAATATAAATCTTGCTTGATAAAGACTGATTGGTTTGAGAACATCTTGAATATGTATACCTTATATACCTTGGACACTATTTATACACATTGATCTAGCCCCAAACTAGGATTCCCTGTATCTTGGGTACTAGACAACGATACACATACCTATACGTACAGATAAATATTATACTTAGATAGATAAACAACCATGACTAGGGTACAAACATCCGTGCTCATCAAACAAATATTTGCCCCCACCGGGACTCGAACCCGGGACCCTTGGCTTCGTAGGCAGGGTCACTGCCGACTCGGCCATTTGGGTCGTCATGTAAATGCTTAATAGTCATTACTAATTCCATGTTATCTTGCTGGATTAATCCAGTGTTAAAAACTTCTTACATTTACAAAGATATTCCAATCGTTAGGATCTAATCCAGCCATAGATATATCGAAATATTTGAGAAAATTATGGAGGAAACCCTCACTAAACTATGTAATAACAGAAAAAAGTTAATTATTTGTGGCGATTTAATGTAGATTTGCTTGTAGGAACAACAATGAAACAACGATTAACAACTTTATTCAAATCGTTTAATTTATGTCATGTATTTTTAGAGCCGACTAGATTTACACTTACCAGCCAAACTTGCTTAGATAACGTTTTTCGTGACTGTGCATTCTAAGTAAAAGTGTAATTAACTGCTTACCTTCCGATCACATTGGTCAAACAGTTTCATTCCCAATTGCTATTAAGGATAAGACTGGTCCATCATTTTATGGGCGTATTACATCCCATAGACTAGAGACATATACGAAAAACTTAGATATAAATTTGCCAGTACCGGATTTTAATGAACAGAACCCAAACAAAATCTACTCAGACTTCTTCAACATTATTCAGACAGAATTCAATAAAGTTTTCAATCTAAAGAAAGTCAGTGACTGTTAGAAATAGGTAGGATTTGGTTTGAATAACCAACCTTTTTATTAGTAACCTGTTATGTTGATTATGTTCTCGTTGTTATGACAAGACTGTCATTGTCACATTAAAATAACTATACAAGGAAAATAACGTGTTTATATTATAACGGTTATGGGCCCAGGCACAATGGAAAAAGAAATATGTGGTATGTTGCAAAAGTTTAGTGGAGTAAATTATCTTCAATGGAAATTTCAATTAAAGTGCGCGTTGAAAGCAAAAGGCTTGGGAAGGTATATAGAAGATGAAGGAAGTGTGAACGTGAACGCGAGCGCAGGTGCGAGTGCTGGAGATGCCGGAGTGACCTCAGCAGCAGCGGCAGCGGATAAGCGAGAACGGGAAGATGCCGCTGTAATGTTTATAGTCACGTCTTCATTGACGTATGAGCAAATGGTGCTGATAGAGAATTGTACAACTTCGAAGCAAATGATTGAAAAGTTAGACTCAATTTATGCTCAAAAATCAGAGTTTAATAAAATGACACTTCACGAAAGATTTTACCAATACAGAATGGGAGAAAATGACGGTATTGCTCAACATATTGCCAAAGTAGAATCCCTGGCTAAGCAAATACGAGAGGCAGGTGACAACATAAGTGATACAGCCGTTATTACGAAAATAATCGGCAGTCTTCCTCATAAATACAGAAATGGATGTTGAAAAACAAAATGTCATTAATTTAACCGCTAGGCTACTAGATGAAGAAGCAAACCTCGCGAATGATAACACCACTGAACCTACTGTCTTGGCTACGGTCACCAAAAATGCGTATGTTGAAAGAAGAAGCTTTCCAAAGGCTCCTATCTGCTACTACTGTCAAAAACCAGGGCATATTGCCAAAGACTGTTACTCAAGAAAAAGAAACTTCAAATCGAATCCAGGAGCAAATTTGACGTATTCTGCGTTTATGGCAGAAAATGTTGCTTTAAATTGTCTAGCTGACGATGAAGATATTTGGCTTTTAGATAGCGGAGCTTCTGCTCATATGTCAAGCAGATTGGAATTTTTTAAAAAGCTCTACGATTGCCCGACAAAAACTGTACGTCTAGGAGATGACACTGAGTTGTGTGTCAAAGGCATAGGGACAGTCTATATTAAGAAATTGCTAAATAATCAATGGCACGATTCGGAAATTAATGATGTTCTTTACATCCCAAATCTCAAGAAGAATTTAATTTCGGAAGGAGTTCTAACGCAGAAAGGTTATATTATTAATAAAGAAAAATGGCACGCTAATATTTTGACATGGATAGAAGGTTGGTGGCATATGCACACAAGCAACCAAATAATTTATATCGAGTACTATTTAAAACGGCAGTATATAAAGAGACACTGACCTGTGATGCCAATCCTGTCACAATAAATAGCAATTTGAAATTGTGGCACGAGAGACTCGGACATATAAACGCTGAATATGTAAAAATCTTGGTATCGAATGGAACTTTACAAGGTATCGCACAAAATGAGTTCAAGGATTTTTTCTGTGAAGCATGTGCTAATGGCAAACAACACAAGCTTCCTTTTTATGCGAAAGTTGACTCGGAGAAGAGACCCTGCAATCCTGGTGAAGTCATATTTTCGGATTTATGCGGACCTATATCGACAGCTTCAATCTCCGGCTTCAGATATTTCGTTTTATTCAAGGACGCTTGTACTGGGTACAGAATTGCCTTCTTCATAAAACATAAGAGTGATGTTTTAGAAAATTTTAAAGAATTTTTACGACTAATACAAAATAAATTTGGGCAACCCATCAAGGTGCTACACAATGATAATGGCACGGAATACTGCAACACAGAATTTAAATACTTTTTGAACAATTTTGGAATAATTCATGAAAAAACAGCGCCTTACACACCCGAACAAAATGGACGCGTTGAAAGGGATATGCGAACGATCATGGAGTCCGCACGAACCATGTTACACAAATCAAAGCGTCCCATTCACCTCTGGGCAGAAGCAGTTAATTGTGCTATCTACGTGTTGAACAGAACTCCTACTAAACAAACGCCAAGTTCAACTCCATATCAGGAGTGGACCGGTGAAAAGGCAAATGTAACCCATACAAAAATATTTGGATGTGATGCATACATGCATATACCAAATCAGTTGAGGAGCAAACTTGAACCGAAAAGTAAAAAAATGATCTTTGTTGGGTATGACGGCAACTCTACCAACTATCGGCTCTATGACCCCGAGACCAGAAGGGTACACATCTCACGTAACGTGCTTTTCAATGAATCGACATTCTCTGGTCAAATAGAAAATATTGAGGACGCGGACCCTTTGCTGATCACAATGGAAGACAAAACTGTTCCTCTCACTGAAGATCATGATTTGGTTTTAGTAGACGGGAGTACTGGTCAGGGCCCAGACAATAACCCAACAGATACCTTTTATGTTACTGCAGAGATTGCAATCGAAGAAGCGGAAAGCGAGGTAATTCCGATTGAAGAAACTTTGACTCAAGAAATTCCAACGACAAGTAGAGTTTTGAGGCCAAGAGAAAACCTTAAAGCACCAAAACGATTTGAGAATTATGTAGTTAACTTCGCTTCTCAAGACCCAAGTACCTACGAAGAAGCAATGGCAAGCCCAGAAGAAGATCAATGGAAAAAAGCGGTGATCGAGGAATTACAATCATTAAAACTTAATAAATCCTGGGAACTGACAGAACTTCCAGAAGGCAAGAAACCTATAACATCCAAATGGGTATTTAAAAAGAAATTAAATCCTGACGGTACAGTTTCACGTTTTAAAGCACGGCTTGTTGCTAGGGGTTTTGATCAGAAACTTGGAATAGACTATACTGAGACTTTTTCTCCAACCACCAGATATGATTCCAATCGAATCTTACTCGCTCAGTGTGTCAATAAAAAATATGAAATGGCTCAGTTCGATGTGAAGACGGCATTTTTACATGGAAATCTTGCTGAAGAAATATATATGGTACCACCACAGGGACTTGACGTCGATACACAGAAGGTGTGTAAACTGAAACGTTCCTTGTATGGACTCAAACAGGCTCCACGGTGTTGGAATCAAAAATTAGACGAATTCATGAAGGAAATTGGTTTCCGAAGTATATTAGCTGACACATGTGTCTATGTGGGAGTTATACAAAATGAAAAAGTCATTCTGGTCATTTATGTAGACCTCGGCCTTGTATTCTCTCAACACAAATCTACACTTATGCTATTTCTACAGTTATTTAAAAATAAGTTCGAAATAACAATTGAAGAAAATCCAAAATATTTCGTCGGATTAGAAATAGATATGAAGAAAGAGAATGGCACTATACTAATTCACCAAGAAAGTTATGTGAGAAACATGTTGAAAAGATTTAATATGAATGAAGCTAAACCAGTGACCATCCCAATTGAGACAAGCACGGTGGTAGTTTGTGACGACATAGACGATAAAGCACCATACAGAGAAGCTGTCGGTTGCCTAATATATCTTGCAACTACAACCAGGCCATATCTCCTATGCTGTAGGGGTCGCAAGCAGATTTCTGACAAACTACACTGCATCGCACTGGCATCTTGTGAAAAGAATTATGCGCTATCTGGCAGGTACTGCACAACTTGGATTGTTGTATAGCGGCAGTGCGCTGGCAGGTCTTACTGGTTTTGCAGACGCCAATTATGCCACAGACCCAGAGTCTAGAAGGTCGACGACCGGATATCTATTTTTGATGAATGGTGGACCAGTCACGTGGAGCAGTCGTCGACAGCCCTCAGTGGCGCTCTCTACAACAGAGGCCGAATAAATGGCCCTATGTGATGCTACAAAAGAAGCAATGTGGATTCGTCAATTCTTAAGCGAAATTGATTTCAATCTGAACAAGGATCCTGTGAATATATATGTCGACAACCAAAGTGCTATAAAACTGGTTAAAAAACCGGAGTTTCATAAGCGCACGAAGCATATAGATGTAAGATACCATTACGTGCGTGAACGGTATGAGGGCAGAGACATAACCATCACATACATCAGTACGAATGAGCAACTCGCCGATGGTTTGACCAAACCTCTGCCGAAGGAAAAGTTTGAGAATTTTAAAAACAAAATACTTTTTTGAACTTTTCGACTCAGTGGGAGAATTTATTTTTTTTTATTTTTTTGTTGTCCTTACACCTCGCTACATCCTACCTAAGTGGGAGTGTTAGAAATAGGTAGGATTTGGTTTGAATAACCAACCTTTTTATTAGTAACAATGTTGATTATGTTCTCGTTGTTATGACAAGACTGTCATTGTCACATTAAAATAACTATACAAGGAAAATAACGTGTTTATATTATAACTGTGACTACAACGGTAAATCTAAATTTAATGACTGGACAACGTTTGGAATTCGTAAAAGTAGAGTTATCTTGTATGACCTTTATGATCAAAAAACCTATAACTTTGATCGAAAATTTCGTGACTATGTTAAAAAATATTCCAAAACTTTCAAGTTGGTATGTAGAACTGCAAAAACTTTACATATTAATAGAAAAATTCAAAATTCAAATATTAGAATGAAAACAGTTTGGCAAATAATAAACCGCGAAACTGGCAAAGTTATACCAAGGGACAAGTATTTCTGCCTAATGATAGGTGATGATGTTGTTAAATCCAGCGCTGATGTTGCTTTTGAAACATTCTTCACCAATGTACCCGTACTCACAACAGACCGTCTAAATTCATCTCCATATGAAGCAGAGACTTTATTAAAAAATAACTCTAGCGTCAGTAATGTATATTTAAAATTTCATCATGTATATCCCCAGGACATTGTCAAAACGTTTAAATTACTTAACTTAAAAAATACGGAAGACCTGTGGGGTAAATCAGTCAAAGTCAGTTCAGTAATTCTAGTTATAGCCCCACACTTAGCTTATATATTCAATAAATGTGTTGACGATGGGGCTTTCCCAGACCTCATGAAACACAGTAAACTGATACCTCTGTTCAAGTCGAAGATAAGGGCGATCCTTTATATTTCAGAACAATATCTGTTCTTCCAACACTAAGTAAAATATTTGAAAAGATTATACTCAATCAAATGCTCTCACACTTCAACCGTACAAAACAACTCCACGCCAAACAATATGGTTTCACTAGGAGTAAATCGACTACGGATGCAGGTATTACCCTTATATCTCATATTAATTCTGCATAAGATGCCGCACAGGATGCTATCGGAGTTTTTTGCGACCAGTCGAAGGCGTTTGATTGTGTTGATCATACGCTATTAATTAAATTAAATCATTACGGAGTTAGAAATAAAGTGTTGGATCTACTAAGATCATACCTAAGCAACAGAATTCAAAAGGCAGAAGTTAACGGCGTTAAATCTGATGGATCGGGTGTTAAAATGGGCGGTCCACAAGGTTTCATATTAGGCCCTTTCTTATTCCTGGTATATATTAACGATCTGCCTTTCATGGTGGAGAAATTAACTGACATAGTGTTGTTTGCTGATGATATTTCAATGGTCTTCAAAATTGAAAGACAAAAAGGAAATTTTGATGATGTTAATGGTGTATATTGTCTTTAACCTTGAATTGGTTCACAGTTAATAATTTATTGTTAAACGCTGGTAAAACCAAGTGTATCAAATTGACACTTCCAAATGTCAGGCAAGTTGAGACCAGTTTAGTGTTAGACAACAGCACGTTAGAATAAGTAAATGATACGAAGTTTCTTGGAATAACCATTGATAGCAAATTGCAGTGGGGACCCCACATAGATAAATTGGCTGGTAAATTAAGTTCTGCGGCTTACGCTGTTAGGAACATCAGACAAAGCACGGATGTGGCTTCATCTAGGCTAGTATATTTTAGTTACTTTCATAGTGTGATGTTCTATGGTATCTTGTTGTGGGGGAAAGCAGCGGATATTCAAACTATTTTTATTTTACAGAAAAGAGCTATTCGAGCAATTTATAATTTAAAACGAACAGACTACTTAAGAGAGCTTTTTACAGAAATTGATGGTATTTCAATTGCTAGTCAATTTATTTTCGAAAATATAATGTATGCAAGAACCTTACAACATTTTCCAAACTTAGCGATAGCTGTAATGCTAACCTAAGAAATAATCACAAACTATGTGCGCCCCGATTTCGACTCGCGAAGGTTAGCAATTCTTTCAAGGGTCAGTGCATTCTCTACTACAATAAGATAACTCTGGAGATTTTGAAAATGCTATTTGAGCAATTTAAAAAGCATGTTAAAGCGACTTTGTCGAAAAAGGGATATTACAATGTTCAAGATTACTTAAATGACAGGACTGTATGGGGTTAATCTGGCTCAACACAGACCTTGCTGTTAATAATTTTGTAATTATTTATTCCTGCTTATTAAACATAACAATTAAATTTTTCATATTTGTATTAGTTAAGCACAACCTATTTTTAAAAGAGATCTAAAAATCAATCTGTGGGAGTTTCTACGCCCTTCTTCTCCCACAGTGGTCCAATGTAGAGAAGAGGCAAAAAATTACGTTTGCTAAGTATATCTAAATATCTACAGTAATAAAGTAAAAAAAAAATGTGGCCGTACCATAATTGATCAATGGGTGATCAACTAGACGTTTTATTAGCGAGGAAATCGACATGTATAATACACAAACTTTGAAAATGAATACAATGTTAAAAAATTGGAAACGCTGAAAAATTGTTTAGGAATATATATTTTTAGAGGTGTATCAAAAGGTATTTTACGACTAGACCAAACAGAATATATCAAGAGGTTATAGATTAGCTTAGTGCCGACAGCCGAATAAAAATGCTTTTCAAAAGAGACGTTTTTTTAAGAAAAACAATCATTTAAGAAACAGAACTGGCCGACATGAAGATATGATCAATTTTACATATGGCCACGACATAATTCTAATCCGGTATCAACCATAGACGTATTTACAGACTAAGTCATAGGCAGAACCACGTTTCATCGCCTATACTTTATGGAATCGGCAGTTTTTGTCATTGGATGCTTTTATTCTTCCATGTCGTGCGAAATTTAGTTTTACATATGTAGTATAGAATATATAATATTGCACGACATGGAAGTATAAAACCGTCCATTGATCGAATGATCAGAATTCTACTGAATACTCTAACGTCGATCTATCCTGATTTACATCCACACGTGGTAGTATTGTGGAGCAAGTATTAATGGAGGTGACCCCGGCCTTTCAAAAGGCGAATTCATAAGATTGTTGAGTTTTCCTTTAATTACTTTACTATTTTAATATCATTATTTATTCTCCAAAAAAAAAACTTCTGATTTAATTGATGTTTCATTTCAGTTGCAATGTTACGAATATGGCGGAAAAATTACAGTTATCCATATACTTATTTAACGTCAATTTTACATAGAATATGTCGATTTTGCTGTGGATTTCATTTAGGGCTTTCGCACACGGGAGGCGACTCGAGTTTGATCCTACGCGTCATTCTTAAGGCTCATAAAAACTAGCAACTCGAATCGTGGTGGCTGAAATTTTTGACAAAGGTCAAAGTCAAAGTAACAAAAATATAAACAAAAACATTATACACAGGCTTACTCATTCAAAGTCTAAATTTCTTTATTTCTTTATATTTTTACATATCACATAATTAGCAAACGTTATTTTTTGCCACTTCTCTTCATTGGACCACTGTGGGCGAAGAAGTGGGCAGAAACTCCCACATGTAGATATGTATAGTTTGGTTTTTTATTGTGGGGGAAAGCAGCAGAAGTTCAAACTATTTTGATATTACAGGAAAGAGCTATTAGAGCAATTTTTAATTTAAAACGCACAGACTGCTTAAGGGAACTTTTTTTTTAGACACTATGGCTAGTCAATTTATTTTCTAAAATATAATGTATGTATGCAAGAATATAACAACATTTTCCAGATTTAGCGACAGCTGGAACGTTAACCTAAGAAATCATCACAGACAAGTTAGTATTTCTTTCCATGGTCAGTGCATTTTCTAGTAAAACAAGATACCTCGATGGAATGCCTATTTTTACATCCATCTATCAGATTTAATTCTGTCTTTTTAATTATATTGATCTCAGTAGAATCAACGCTTTATTTCTAACTGATCTGATTTAATATCATTAGTATCTTGATCAACACAATCAAATGCCTTTGACACATCGCAAAAAAACGCCAATGGCTTCCTGTGGGGCTTCCCATGCAACCCCTTAGTGAAACCGCACTGTTTGGCGTGTAGTTGTTTTTTATGGTTGAAGTGTGAGAGCATTCGATTGAGTATAATCTTTTAAAATATTTGACTAAGTGCTGGACGAAGAGATATTGGTCTGAAATTTGAAGGATCACCCTTGTCTCCCGACTTGAACAGAGGTATCAATTTAGTGTTTCATGAGGTCTGAGAAAGCTCAATTGGCAACACATTTATTGAATATATAAGCTAAGTGTGAGGCTATATAACTAGAATTACTGAACCATCAACTTTGACTGACCTAACTCACAGGACTTCATTATTTATGAAATAAAGTAACCTAAACGTTTGGACAATGTCCTGGGGATATACATTAATGAATATTATCTACACACGTATCATAAACCCTCTTTACTGCGTCCAAAAACCGCACGTTACGATCAGCATAATGTTAAACTACTTTGTAAAAACTCATTTATTATCTGAATATTGAACATTATGACCATACGTGTAAATTTTCTACATATTATGACATTCAAATTTCGAACGCCGACGCCCGCCTGCATGCCGCCCCTACTTTGTCTGTGAAGTTGGTACTACATAACAAGCTAAACAACTCAATGCCACAATGCCGGTCAAACATGCGGTTCCTGAACACATCAAAGAGTACTTATGATATGTGTGTAGATAAACTAGTGTATGGAACTGTACATAATTAGGCATTATGTAACAGTCACATAAACTACTATAAAATCTAGAGGTCGCACACGTTCCGACCTCAAACGCATCGTAGATCGAAATTGTATGGCGGTGATTCGCGTAGGAACCTCATGTCACTTTCGGCCAGCCTTAGTAAAGTGGTCAGAGCGACTGTGCTACGACACGTCGTCCATTTTTTTTTTCTTTTTTTTGTGGAAGGGAAAAAAATGGAATTACCAATGCCCAGGAGTCAGATCTCCTTGTCTGGGTCCCTACACATTGAGCAGAGTATACGGACTAAAAACCCCTGTGTGTGTGATTGTGTAATGTGTGTGTGTGTGTACGTGGGTAGTTATCTTTAGATGTTACTTCTAGCCACTGTCTTTAGATGTTACTAATAGCCATGGGGTACGACACTGCGTCCACTTTCAAGCTGCTCCTACAATATCCTCTCCCTAAACCATACTGGCACACGACAGCAGGGGCGCGAACTCTGCGCTAACAAATCTAATTTGGACATCCATTCCGATGTGTCGAACTTTTTGATCGACGATTTTTGAAGCACCATTCAGAGGCTTCGGCGCGTGTTCGGCAAAGCTGTAGTTGCGCAAGCTCGTGTTGAGTCGAGGCCCTCCTGTCACTTTTTGTAGAGATTGTGCACTGACGCATAAAACATTTAATAGGGCATGTATGTTGGAGAGCAGTTTTACAGCGCGTTGCGGTGTTTTAAGGTGGTACGGCCACCGGTTAGACAGAGTGTTCTACGCGAATGTATACCTGACGCCAAATTTCTTGACCCATGAGCCAGGCCACCATCTCTTTCTCGCCCTTATATGCCTCTCTCTGGTCCCGATGCGCCGCTACCCCCTCCAGGCGGCACTCAGGTGCCAAGAAACTTTGCGTCAGGTATAACTTATGTGAAATATGTTTATCTGTTTGAAGGGCATTTGTTATTTTTACCTGATTTCAGTCGAGAACACCCATAGTATAGAGGTTACACGCTTGCTAGGTATGCAGGGGCAGAAGTACCGTAGGCGTACTGTAATCGTTCTCCTCGCTAGGATGAGTATTTCGCACGACTAGATAAAGAGAATGCTAGAAAGGTTTTGCAAAAACATGTGGACAGGTGATTCGTAAACGCAGACATATATATATATATATATATGTTTACTTAGGGAAATGTGTATACTGTGGGTGGTAATAGAGATGTAAAATCAAACTTGCAACACAATTTCATATGTCTTAACTAGGTTTTCGGTCATTGCCGGCAAATTAGTAATTTCCGATCCCGGAAAAAACCTCGGACACCTGCGATTCGAGCAATTCCACGTTGCAGGCAGGTGTGCAAAGTTTCATGGGATTTCATATAAAGAATTCCATAATTCGTTTAATTCGCCTCGTTCGGCTCAGATAAATGTGCGATCACCTTAAGCACAGATTAATAAAGTGCCTTAAGTGAGCTCTATTTTTTAATCTCTCGCTACGCAATCAAGCGCTCGCCAACCGACACGAGTGATATGAACCAATCGTTATTCATTCATTAGCCAGAATGTATGTATAGAAATGTCGCAGTTAGTTGGTTAAATCAGACACTTAACTAACTCTCTAGACCGTTATTTAAATGCCGACGTTTAACCAAGTAACTAAAATTCTGACAGACAAGTGAGTGAACGCAACGTTTAACGAGTTGTCTAAACTTTCGCTCTAAGAAATATACAATATAATAGTAGTTTATGTGACTGCTGCATAATGGAGGGCATTAAAACTCGAGAATAATATCACTCGAGAGTTTTAATGCCTAATTATGTACAGTTATGTACACTAGTTTATCTACACACATATCATAAGCTCTCTTTGATGTGTTCAGGAACCGCATGTTTGACCGGCATTGTGGTTCTGTAATTGTTTAGCTTGTTCTTTAGTACCAACTTCACGCAGACGGGCGTCGGCGTTCGAAATTTGAATGTCAGTACCAACTTCACAGACAAACTAGAAACGGCAAGCGGGTGGGCGTCGGCGTTCGAAATTTGAATGTCATTATATGTAGAAAAACTACACATAATGACCATTATGTGTAGTTTTCCAGATACGAAACGACTTTTTACCAAGTAGTTTAACATAATGCTGGTCGTAACGTGCGGTTTTTGAACGCAGTAAAGAGGGTTTATGATACGTGTGTAGATAAATATTTTTTATGTGTACTTTAGTTTATGTTTTAAGTATTTTTGTTCAACCTAACACGAAGGATAAAGGGGGCTTTGCTTCGCTCACCCCCTTTATCCTTCACCTAAGCTACCGCAATGTTTTGCTCTGATATAAGCTGTGCAAATCAGCTCTTGCCGTGACGCCATCTTGTTTTCCAACACGTGGCTTTCGGTAAGACAGATTGTTAAACATTTTCGAAGATGCTTTATTTAAATCAAAATGCTAGTGACTTGGTTAAACGTCGGCATTTAGTTAACGGTCTAGAGAGTTAGTTAAGTGTCTGATTTAACCAACCAACTGCGACATAAATATAATGATGTTCCAACAATTCCTTAGCCTCTCAAACCCCCATGGCATCTTAAGATTCCACTTTCCCATTAAAGGTTTTGAATTTTATTACCATGAGGTCCAAAATCGTGATGCCTCAAAATATCCGCGACGTGTTAGTTTTTAAAATATATACTTCTCTTGTCTGTTTTTTTTAAAAATAATATTAGGATAAAGAAATAAGTGAATTCCAGTTGTCACTTTCAATGGTACCACCATCATGTATAGCGATAAAGCTAAAAACCTGGGTCTCATCTTCGATAACCAGCTGTCCTGGTCATTTCATGTCAACGAGGTCAGTCGACGAGTATTTGCTACTTTTCACTCTCAGGAGACTTCAATACTTTTTGCCTCGACAGACCAAAATCACTCTCGCTCAGTCTCTTCTTCTACCCCTCATCGATTATGCTGATGTCTGCTGGGTCAGTGCTAACGAAGAATTACTGAACAAACTCGAACGACTTCAAAATCTCGGGATTCGGTTTATCTTCGGGCTGCGCAAATACGACCATGTATCACAGCATCGCAAAGAGTTGAAGTGGCTTCCGATCCGTCTTCGTCGGGATTCTCACATCCTCCACCTCCTCTACAACATTTTGCGGAATCCACGCTATCCAACCTTCCTACGAGACCGTTTTCATTTTGTTTCTTCCAGCAGGCCTCGGAGGACCCACACAGTTTCTATACTCACGACCCCACAACATAACACCGCAACTTACGAGCACGGGTTTAGACTCCGGGCCATTCGATTGTGGTATGCACTCCCCTGCACCATCAGGGATAGTCCTACTCTCAATATCTTTAAAAGTCGTGTGAAGAAGCACTTCCTATCTCTTTAGAAATATAGGTAGTACTTATGTATTTATAATTTATATATGTATATATATTTAATATTTATTTATATTTAGGATGTACATTTTATGTATGTAGTTTATTGAGTTGTAATTTAAGGTATGTTGTACACATCGGTCTACCCGTGCTCTGTGATTAACCTATCTCATCCTAACATGGTTTGCTGGAAGAGATCTCTTGTTAGAGATAAGCTCGCCTTTGTACACTATTTTAATAAATATCTTGTCAATATAATTATTTGTGTGCAATAAAGAAATTATGAAATTATGAAGTGCTCATCAAAGAAAAATAATGAAAATGTAAAAATAATATAATGAAGATTTGTTAAACTCTCTGTAAATTGTAGAGTAAAGTATAACAAAACCCAGCTGTTCGACATTTGGATTAGATTCTTATGGGCGGTGATACCATTGTAAAATCTGACAAGTGCGAGGCCGACGCTCACACGAATAGTTCCGTATCATCGTGAATGAAAAAATACGTCTCTTCTATGGGGACCAACCTTAATTTTTTAAGCCTAGTATGTAATCGCACATAAAAAATACTTACTTGCACAGCAAAAAAGGATCAGCAAAACACTTTTTATGATTTAAATATTTTATGTGTACTCAAGTTTGTGTTTTAAGTATTTGTTGTTGTTCTTACATGTTGAACCCAACACGAAGGATAAAGGGGGCTTCGCACCGCTCACACCCTTTACCCTTCAACTAAGCTACCGCTGCAAATATAAGGGATATTTGCTGTGCAAATCAGTATTTTTGATGAGCAGTTTAATATTTCCCATTTTTAAAAACACCTGTAGGTCATTATTTGGTGCTGAAACACTGAAGGTTTACTAACAGGGTCCCGTCTAGACCCTTCAGGTACGGAACCTTAGGGAGTAGCACGGCTTTTTTCTACTGTATCCTCTTCCTCGGTAGCTAATAAACTCAAAACTTTAAGCCCATAATATTAGCTTTCTCTCATGGGACCTAATTTTGCATTAAAGCATAACATATCCGTGCACTAACTAACCCCAAAATACGTGTTCCAGTTTCGTAGTCCAGACGCTCACTTAGAATATATATATATATATAAAAAGTGACTTGAATTAGTACCAAAAACTATTGGAAGCTGCTTCAATTAATTAAACCTCTTTTTAATAATTTACCTAGTTCATAGTTCATGAAAATAGACTTTTATATTTCACCGTAAGATCGTCAAAACCGTTAGTTTATAAACTACCGTTTTTTTGGTATTTTACAAACTATCGACAAACTGTATTGCTTACGCTATGACGCGTTAGTTTCTAATAAAACCGTTAAATTGTGAACTGGTTTGAACTTGAATTTCTAACGAAATACCGGGGCAAACACTGCGGTAGCATAGGTTAAGACTAAAGAGGGGCGTAGCGAAGCCTCCGAATAGTCTTCGTGTTAGGTTGACATGTAAGAACCAAAGCGGTTTTGACAATCTTACGGTGACAAATATAACAATATCAATACAATAAACATTTACATACAGTCACATACATTACTTCTGGCCCCACACTACACAGGGTGTCGTGGTAACCAGAAACAGTGGCGTCAAACATATATAAACATCCAAGACATGTGGGTTTTTTATTTCTTTATCCTTAGCCGGCGATTGTACCCGGGACTTCTCGCATGGTATTTTGTAGGTATTTACGCTACCTACCTCTATACGTGCTATGTAGCTAAAAATATCTTTATTTGCCTTTTTAGTTTTTTCCTCGATTACACGCTAAGGGCCAATTCCACAGGTAATGTGGACAGATAAATCGTAATTTCGTGTTACATTAATATGTTTGAAACGGCTTATCTTACCTGTGAAACTAAAATGTTATGCCACATCTGCACTATCGCTGTGCAATAAGCCAGTCCGCGAACTTCCAGATGTACAGAACCGGGCTAATTGTGCCCGGAACGAATGTCACGCGCCGTGCATTATTCAGTGCGCGTTCACGAATCGATAACACCCAGCAGAGTTGGGGGCACGGGTGGACGGCAGTGGAACTAAATGGAGTGGAGGAAGCATCTGAACGGAAAGACGTTAGATAATCTATTTCGTTTCCTCGTTTTTGTTTTTTGCACTTTTACAAGTCAGACACTTATATATGGAGAACAATTAAATCAAATATAATCAACTAAATCAATAAGTAACCTAGGTGATTATCGTTTGAGTTTGAAAAAGGAAAATTCCCTTTCAAATAGTGATTCATGGCTGGCCTGTCTCGCACAGGAAACGGAAAGTTCATTAACTCTACCAATGCTTCGGAAATACGCCCGTTAGAGAAGATAGCACCAAGATAAGAGTTTAGAGACATTTATTTTGGAAAGTTTTTTTTGCCAATAAGATGTCTCAAAATAACAGTTTTACAAAATAAGAAATAAATAAGAACAAACAAAAGCTTTAATGAACATAACTTATGAGCCACCAGAATGGACCAGTCCCCCTAAGCAACACAGGTTCACGACGACGTTGGGCACCAGCCATCACCCCCCTCGCCATATTTGAGGGAGAGGAGCAACCCGCTACACAGAGCCGCCGCAATAACCATAACTCTGTTTTCTTCTCTGGTTCTGCTTTGACACATCGCTAGATTGGCGTGTCAAATGTTTTAGCCAACTTGCTTACCATCTGTCGCACTTAGGGTAATGATTGAAATGCCATGGTTGGACGATGATGTCGCTCGGCCCGACGCTAGGATCAGTATTTGTCGTACGGATCAGAACTGAATCGGTATCATACCTTTAGTATGGCCAACTGTGTGCTCTGTCGTTTTACAAGTGTGAGACTATAGCTGCACGCTACTTTCGTAGCCCCATCCATCGGCTGTGAGACGCGGCAATTCTGAAAGGACGCGGACTTTTCCGAATAAAATTTGAGACGATAGCTGACTCCGAAATAGGTACCAAAATGTATGCAAGGTATCACTGTTTTGATACTTTTTAAAACTCTGTTTTTTTTTTTGATATTTGCTTGTTTGTGATTAGCAACTCGATCGTAATCTCTATTATTTGCTATGACAAACGTTTTAGGTATAAGTAATGCCGTCAATCAAATATAGATAATTGTAAAGTCCAAGGGGCTATTTTTGGTCCGTATACCACACGAGTTGATGTCTAGGGACCCGGATATAGCAGGGAGGTGTGACTCCTGGGCATGGGTAATTCCATTTTTTCCCCTCCAACAAAAAAAAAAGATGCTGTCATTGGCATTCCGCATTTAAGGTAACTAGATCAAAAGGGCAAGAAAGCGACTACAGTATAAAAAAGATAACATGTTGCTTGACGAGTGTCAGTCTTAGTCTGGGATATTGCTTAAAACATGTATTATTCAAATGAATCGATACACTCTTCAAACATTTGTGAATTGGATGCAGCAAATTTGGATAGATTTTGACATTTTGTTGAAATTAAGTTAACAGTAGGTATTCATTATTCAATGACGATGTCAACTCTCTATTAGTTCAAATAAATAAACAATGCCGATTATTTCCGATTGTTTCGCTAACATCCCTAGTGTTTAAAAAGTGGATGTTATGAAGTTTTAGGTTCTCTGTCATATTCTAAGATTTTATGAACTACTTATGCTCACGTCCGAAGAAATACTTGGTTCCTACATCCCTCCACGTCCTCCCGGGTAGTGTTGATGAGCTTCATAAGACGTTTATTTCCGGTTTCTCGATAGAGAACCTGATCAAATTGTGATCTTTCAAATACACTTGACACTGGAAAATTAACCTCAAAAGAGATTACCACGCCATATTAAAAGAAGAACAAAATCTATAGGTTTCATAGGGGAAATATTAAACTGCACATCAATAATACTGATTTGCACAGCAATATACTAATTTTCACATCAAATATCAGTGTAAAATACTGCGGTAGCTTAGGTGAAGGGAGGTAAAGGGGGTGAGCGAAGCTAAGCCCCATTTATCCTTCATGTTAGATTGAACATGTAAGAACAACAAAAGTACTTAAAACGTAAATAGTATTTTTGCTGATCCTTTTTTGCTGTGAAAATCTGTATTTTTGCTGTACGATTAAATACTAGCCGTTTGATAGTTGTTAGTTCATACCCGTACTTTATAATAACTGTTTGTACCTGTAGTTCTGCGTAGTGTTCTCTCTATGCCATCAATCCGAATCGCAATCAATTTGATATTTTGATGGATGGAAGGAGGATTTTGATTGCTACTGCGACAGTTTTTTTAAGTAATAATTTCAAAATTGCAATCAAATTCTGAAGTGCAATACCTGTCAGATATACAGAGTCGAGTTAATGGCCTCACAAATTAATAATTTACTGTTCTCGAAAGTGAACGGATACGGAACCAGGGTCTGTGCCGGCGGGACCCTAATTGACAGTCGGATGAACTGTCGCACGATCTGTATAATTCACACTGTGAGCTGGATCGATGCCGACATTCTTATGCACTTACGCCCGGTTTCCGAAAGGATAATTAGTTGTAACAGCTTTTAAACACTTACCTTTCATCCAATCACCTGTCGTCATTTTGAAATAATCTTCGATTAATCGGCTGTTACATTTGACAACTCTTTCAGAAACTGGGGGTTAGGCCCCGATGCACAAACGACAACTCAAAATTATCTGTCAAACTGTCTCTCGCTCGGGAACTGACATTTAAGGCGGGGCACCCCGACAGCGGAACTTAGAACCTTCAGTTTTATTTTAAAGCAACAGGATTCCAATGTTAAAAAACCGGCCAAGTGCGAGTGCGAGTGTGCGAGCGGCCAAGAGTGCGCACGATGGGCTGGGTCCTCCCTGATTGTGACCACCCACCTATTGAAATCACGCATTTCTCAATATTTAAGAAATACCTATTTATTTATACATTTTAAAAAAAAAGTGTTTTGGAACTATAGGAGAATGGGTTTGTCTTTTTTGTTGAATAACTTTTGAATGAATTTCTAAATTATGAAAAAAACAACCTCGCATCAAGCCCTTTCATTTATCATGATACACGTACGTTTAAATAAATAACACCCTACTATTCTTAAATTCAATTCCGGTGCGAAATAGTAAAAAATAATAATATGATAAAAGATTTTATGATAACTCGGGAGACTTTTCTATCGAGCAGAAATAAACAAATAACAGTTATATGACATGATCAAAAAGCTAATGCAAAGAAACAACTGCTTTAAAGCTCGAATTTTCGTCGCCTTAAGCATCAGTAAGTCTATTCAGCCAAACACCCAATTTAGGATCCACTTGTTTTACCAAGATTTTGCATTATTTAGCTTCTTTCCTCGAAATCCCATACCCAGGACTGGATTCCCAGAACCTACAATGGCAGAAATAAGGTGTTGTAATCCGAGAATTTGAGGCAGTGTAAGTAATTCCATCTCAATGTCTTCGCAAACTGGAATTTCTACTATCTATAATAATAATAATATATGTAGCCCATTAATGTCCCCACCGAGGGGCACGGGCCTTTACCCGGATACGAGTAAGATTAAGCCATGTTCCACCACGGTGGCTTAGTGCGGGTTGACGGAGGGGTTTTACGACCACTACCACGTAGCGATAGTAGCCGGGACCTACAGCTTAACGTGTCATCCGAAACACTGAACGTCTTAGAATGTCCAATAATGACGACCCGAATGGCCGAGTCGACAGTGACCCTGCCTATGAATCCAAGGGTCCCAGGTTCAAGTCCCGGTGGGGGCAAATATTTGTTTGATGAGAAAGGATATTTGTACCCTAGACATGGTTGTTTATCTATCTAAGTATAATATTTATCTATACATGTATGTGTAACGTTGTCTAATGCCCAAGATACAGGGAATCCTAGTTTGGTGTTAGATCAATGTGTGTAAATCTCCGCGTCTCCTAGGTGAGGGCTGAAAACCAGTGCTGCTCTTAACGAGCAATAAACACTGAGCTTTGACCTTTTCGCGTCAATGCAGCGCGCCTACATACCGACCTATATTCTTCTTTTTGTTTTATTGTTTTAGTAATAATCTTATGAGTTTTTTTTTTATTACTTTGCTTTCATTTAAGTTATTTTATAGTTGCACCTCCGTATCACTTTTAATTTGTATGTGTGCTGCTTTGATGCAATAAACGTTAATCTAATCTAATCTAATCTAAATAGTGTCCAAGGTATTATTATTATTATTATGTACTTAAGATAAATTTATTATCTCATTGGTACATGGTCAAGAATCGAACCTGCATCTCCTGTGAGAGAAGCAAGGAAACCCTTTAGACCATGGAGCTCTACTATCTATACGACCTTAAAAAATTACCTACCCTCTGCTAAATAATTTAAACAGACCACATCAGATGAAAGCATTTCGATTAACCACGAATCACTGAAATCCTATAAGCATGCGCCATTTCTTAGAACACGGACCATCATATCCTCAACTACTGACCGACTTCTGACCGCAACTTGTGATAGGCTATGTTTTCCTTTGGCCAGCCAATATTATATGCGGTTCCCCCTTGGTGGTCCGCGGAACATTAGGGTCCCGTAGAATGGCGAAAGGGGTTACGACTTTTCACCAAAAAATCTGTAAAAAACTATAGCCGATTTTTTTTCTTCAGAAAATATTAACGTTGTGGTTACGATGTATTTAACGACAGCAAATGATGAACTCTTTTTATAATTTAGTTTTCCGTTCATTCGTAGGCAAACGTGAATATTATACAAAGATACAATCCCTTTTTTCATTATCGACATGGGTTCCGCCTCAAAAATCATAACCAATGGGGGGGGGGGGGGGGGGGGGGGTTCCGTTGCCAAAAAGCGTTGGCAACCGCCAGTGTATGCTAATGTCACAGCCTGCACAGATTCCCAAAGGTGCCAGGGCTCGGGTTGGGGTCCCTTTAGGGCCCTCCGGCGGCTCTGATTGCGGTATCCATCGTAAATCCGCCCTCAAACATGTCGTCCAGATGTCTTTTCTTGTACATATTTGTTATTATGCGGAAGTAATTTTTCATTTAAGATTACTTAAATGATGGGTCTGTATGGGGTTAAAATGGCTCAACACAGACCATGCTGTTAATAATTTTAATTATTTATTCCTGCTTATTAATTATGATAATGACTTAATATTATATTTTGTATTAGTTAAGCATAAGCAATTTTTAAAAAGAGATCTAAAAATCAATCTGTGGGAGTTTCTACGCCCTTTTTCTCCCACAGTGGTCCAATGTAGAGAAATGGCAAAAAATGACGATTGCTAAGTATATGTAAATATCTACAGTAATAAAGACATTTGGAATTTGGAATTTGGAATTTCAGTAATTTTTCGTACACCTCTCACATCTCCATTGCTGTGTGTGGCGATGATAAACCGCCATACCGAGATTCGTTGAATGATTCATTACGGATTATTTAGTGAACGATTTTGTACGTTAAATCAAATTTGGAATGTGTTCATTCATTTAATCTGAGTACAGCGGTGAGCTAGTTATTCCATACATGAATGTCGGTAAAAGTGTGCGTGACATGAGCTGTCAATTACGAAAGATGACGGAGTTCCAATCCTAATTTATTAAAATTATTTTTCTGCACAATTTTTTTTTGCATGAATTTTGTCCGATATTTTTATAGTTATTCTGCTATTCGGGGCGGAACGGATCGAACAAATAAGAGATCATTAAAATCGGTCCAGTCATTCCTGAGTGGTGTAACTAACACGACTTTATTTTTCAAATTTATATTTAGAAGAAGTTTCCATTTTGCGTGACCAGGGGCTAACTTTCACGCAAAATGGAGTATGGAATAACTGGCTCGTGGGCGCAACTGTGCCTGTGTCACCCCGTAAAAAAAAAAGGCGGCGATTATGGCCTTTATTATAGCTGCTCCTGGCCCCACACTAGGATACCCTGTGTCGTGGGAACCAGAAACAGCGACATCGCACACTTATAAACATCCAAGACCTGGGGATATTTTTTCTTTATCCCCAGCCGGAGATCGAACCCGGGACCTCTCACATGGCAGGCAGAGCCACAACCACAGCGCCACAGAGGTCGTCAGATGCTGTTGTTGTTTTTTATTGTTGTAATTATTCGTAAAATTAGTTCATGTACGCATAGGGTTGGATGTGTGGGTATTCCTGGGGAAATATACAGGTGGAAACAAAAAAGTGTAGTATATTAAGGGGTTGTTAGGGACATTCTGAACAACTTTCACTGTGAAACCGATTCGATCTGAGCAACTTTATTTTTCACATTCTCCATACATTTAGTGTCGGGCGGTCAACTGATTTGTTTGTAGATAGATGACCTTAACAACCTCTTTAAATATATTATACCTTTCTGTTACATCCTGTATAGCAAAGGTGCTATTGTTATGCCCAATATTTACAAATAAGATATTTTATCTACACACGTATCATAAACCCTCTTTACTGCGTCCAACAACCGCACGTTACGATCAGCATAATGTTAAACTACTTTGTAAAAACTCATTTATTATCTGAATATTGAACTGTGAGTACTGGCCACAGCACTGTCGATGGTTCTCCGTATGAAATTAATGTGACAAGATACTTCAGATTGTCAATGCAATTCTGTTATTGTAAAAGACTAACAATAAATGTGTATTTTTATGTCCGCCATGTCTTTCCATGTTAAATAACCCCAACAGATGGTAGCAGAGCGTGGTTATACGATTATCTACAAATAAAAAGGTAAAAATATGGCATCGACGAGTTACCGAAATATCGAACCATTGACCAAGTCAAATTATGACACTTGGTGCCTACAAGCGCAAGCCGTCCTAATAAAAAACGATTATTGGGATATCGTAAGCGGAAATAAAAGTCTGTCATCAACTGCGGATGCGGCGGCAAAATCTGCGTTCGAAAAGGAAGACCTCAAGGCAAGAGCTGAAATTTTACTTTTGCTGTCACCTTCAGAACTCAAGCAAATAAAAACATGCACGTCGTCGAAATCTGTATGGGACAAACTTAAAGCTACATATCAAAGCACCGGGCCCGCACGTAAGGCAACCTTATTAAAACAGCTAGTTCTCAAACGTATGACAGCTGTCGAAGACATCCGTGATCATCTAAATAACTTCATGGATGTGGTCGACAAACTCGCCGACATGGAAATAAAAATACCGCCAGAACTGCTCAGCATAATGCTCCTCTATAGTTTGCCAACGTCATTCGAAAATTTCCGAATAGCCATCGAGTCAAGAGACACACTGCCTAATCCTGACGACCTGAAAGTGAAGATTCTCGAAGAATACCAGGCCAGGAGCGGTAACGAAGCACCTGAAAGTAGTGAAGCATACCACTTCAAGAAAAATAAGACGAAGTTGTACTGCAAGAACTGCAAGAAGAAGGGCCACACTACCGAGGCATGTTGGGGCAAGAAGGATCGCTCAAATGAGAAACCTAACAGAAGCCAATCAAAAACTTTTAACGTCTGCCTGAGTACTGCAAGTTCAAGCACCGATAAAAACATGTGGTGTTTAGATAGCGGCTGCTCATCCCATATATGCGGCGACAAGACGATGTTTTCGGCTCTGACCCCTGAAAATGGAACCCTAAAGTTGGCATCGAACAAATATACGAGCAAAATTGAAGGCAAAGGAAAAGTTACAGTCAGCCAAGAAAAAGTTGACTACAACTTCAAAGACACGTTGTTTGTTCCTGATGTGTCAGTCAATCTACTGTCAGTAGGCAAAATAGCTGACAGAGGACATAAAGTCATCTTCGAAAAAGATAAAGCCTACATCGTAGAAAAAAGCGGCGAGGTGTCACTGACAGCACAGAGAAGAGACGGTCTATACTACTTCGAATTTGAGAAGAAAGAAGTGTCAAACTACACCCGAAAAAGCAACGACTGCGACCTAATGGAATGGCATCGAAAACTTGGCCATATAAATGAAAGGGATCTGAAGAAGATGGCCCAAGACAACCTAATGTATGGATTGCGACCGACTGATGAAAAATTAGAAGCGTGCGAAACCTGCATAAAAGGCAAGCTATCAAGATTATCATTTACGCGACGCGATGGCCTCTACACAACGGAAAAGCTGGAAATTATCCATAGCGACGTATGTGGGCCTTTCGAGTGCGAAACGTTAGCGGGATCGAGATATTACGTCACATTCATAGACGATTTCACTCGATACTGCCACGTCTACTTCACAAAGAAGAAAATTGACGTATTCAACACTTTTAAGCAATATAAAAGCGAAGTCGAGACGTTCCACAACAAAAAGATAAAAAACCTGCAGACAGACAACGGCACTGAATATCGCAACAAGGAATTTGACGATTTCCTCAAACTACACGGAATCCAAAGAAGATTGACCACTGTGTATACCCCGCAACATAATGGAATGGCCAGATGCCTGTTGATCGAAGCAAACGCACCCAAAAAGTTGTAGGCAGAAGCGGTACATACGGCCAACTACCTTATTAACCGTAGCCCTTCGAAAGCGTTAAACGGCGAGATACCATTCACGAAATGGATTGACCGAACACCATCTGGCAATCATCTTCACGTTTTCGGCAGGAAGACCTTTGTCCTGAAAAAGAACAGACGAGGAAAGCTGACTCAACACGCTAAAGAGGGCGTATTCATGGGATACTCGTTGACTACAAAAGGATACAGAGTATACATACCTGAAGATGTTGACATGGTGATAAGCAGGGACATCAAGGTTATAGATCAGATGTACTTCAAAGAAAAAGACACGGATTGTGAAAACCTTGTATACAAAGAGGAACGCCATCACTCGAACACACCTGAAAAAGAAAAAGAATAAAAACAAAAGAAAAAAGAACAAAATTAGACAGGAAATAGAAATCGAAATTACAGAGAGGAAAAACTGAGAATGGGAGGCCGCAAAGAGAGAGGCGCCCACCTGCATGGACTAGAGATTATGTACTGGATGAGACTGAAGAAAGCCAAGAAAGTCATTTACTCAATGAAATAACTTACCTGTCTGATGAAAATGAGAACTACGAGTACTGGCATGATGCCATAAAAGTTGAAATAAGAGAGCACATGTCAAGAACGGAACCTGGAAAGTCGAAAAGAAAGGTAAAGATGTGAAAGTCGTTGACTACAAAATGGTTCTAAGAAATAAAGTTGGACCAGATGACAGCGTCACAAGAAAAGCCAGACTTGTAGCACGAGGCTTTACACAGCGACCAGGTATCAATTACAATGACACTAACGCACCCGTCGCGAAACTAAGTTCGATCAGATCTGTCATCGGAGTAGCTGTCGAGGAAGAGTTAAATCTGAACCAAATGAACGTCACAACCGCGTACCTAAATGGTGAGCTGGAAGAAAAGATAGTGATGAAATACCCTGACTACTTAGAAGAATACCTGACAGAAATTATGGTCGAATAAAGTACAAAAGAAGACTTAACTATATACACAGTCAGGTCATAAGTTCTGTCACACAATAAAAACTTTTGAATTTAGAACGCTGGCCACAAAAAAGTTTATTGAATTCGAATTTCGAATTTTTCATGAAAATAAAAATGTGTACTTTTTAGAATTTTCCTCATTTTTAAATATGGAGTGGACACTTAAAGAAGACCGTGTCGCAGTTATTGCGTTGCATCGTTGCGGTTACGCGCCAATTCAGATTTTCGACTTACTGAAAAATTTGAATATAACCAAAAGATTCGTTTATCGTACCATAAAACGATACAATGAAGACTCTAGTGTAGATGACAGGTCAAGAAGTGGTCGCCCTCGCTCTGTTAGGACTCCAGCAGTGATAAAAGCTGTGAAGGCGCGAATTCAAAGAAATCCCATACGTAAGCAGAAACTGTTGGCCCTTCAGATGGGGTTAAGCAGGACCACGGTGAAAAGGGTGTTAAATGAAGACTTAGGGCTTAGGGCATATCGAAGAAAAACAGGACACCGTTTGGACGCTCGTTTAATGGACCTGAGACTGAAGAGATGCCGCGCTTTGTTGAAGCGGTACGCGGGAAAAAAGCATCGGGAAATTCTTTTTTCGGATGAAAAAATTTTCACCGTGGAAGAGAGCTACAACAAACAAAATGATAAGGTATACGCACACAGCAGTGAAGAAGCGAGCAACCGTATTCCGCGTGTCCAACGAGGTCATTTTCCATCCTCGCTCATGGTTTGGTTGGGAGTCTCTTATTGGGGCTTAACTGAGGTACATTTTTGTGAGAAAGGCGTAAAAACTAATGCAGTTGTGTATCAAAATACAGTCCTCAAGAACCTTGTGGAACCTGTTTCTCATACCATGTTTAATAACAGGCACTGGGTATTCCAACAAGATTCTGCGCCAGCTCATAGAGCGAAAAGCACACAAGACTGGCTGGCGGCGCGCGAAATCAACTTCATCCGGCACGAAGACTGGCCCTCCTTCAGTCCAGATTTGAGTCCGTTTGATTACAAGATATGGCAACACTTGGAGGAAAAGGCCTGCTCAAAGCCTCATCCTGATTTGGAGTCACTCAAGGCATCCTTGATTAAGGCAGCCGCCGATATTGATATGGACTTCGTTCGTGCTGCGATAGACGACTGGCCGCGCAGAATAAAGGCCTGTATTCAAAATCGCGGGGGTCATTTTGAATAAACTTTATTACCATAATAATCTATGTTTTATTAAGTTCATTTTGCTATATAAATGTGTACATAAATAATAAACATGTCTAAATTATTTCATATTGCACATGTGACAGAACTTATGACCTGACTATGTACAACAAAACAGTTGACATGCTGAGAGACATAAAAAACAACCCAAAAGAGAAGGTGTGCAGGGAGGCAGTGGTACAAAAAGCTCGACACAGAACTAAAACACATCGGTTTCAGAGCATCAGAAGCTGACCCATGTGTATACCTACTAGAGAAAAGAGGAGTTAAAATAATAATAGTAATCTATGTCGACGACTTATTGATTGCCTACTCGTGTCCTATTCAAAGACCTGCTAAATTCAAAATTCGAATTAAAAGATTTGGGAAGACCGAAACGGCTCATTGGTATAGATATGATATATAACAAAGAAGGAATTAAAATATGCCAACAGAAATTCATTGAAGACACTTTAAAGAAATTTAAAATGGAAGACTGCAAAACTACATCAACGCCAATGGAGCCAGGCCTCAAACTTGAAAGATGTGGAAAAGATGAAAGTCAACATCTTAATCTTCCTTACAAAAATTTAATAGGTACGCTGATGTATCTGGCAGTGGCAACTCGCCCTGACATCATGTTTGCTATAAGCTACCTATCACAGTTTAATGACTGTCATAAGGAAGAGCACTTTAAGTGCGCGAAAAGGGTACTTCGATACCTCAAAGCGACTAAAAACGTCGGATTGACATTCACGAAGACCGGCCAAGACATGCATGGCATGGCTGATGCGGACTGGGGCTCTTGCAAGCTCGATCGGAAGTCATTTTCAGGCTACTGTTTTAAATATACTGGTACGGCCATAAGCTGGATGTCGAAGAAACAAAAGAGCGTCGCCCTTTCGACAGCAGAAGCGGAATACGTCGCCTTAACCGAAGCTGCGAAGGAAGCGATACACTTAAAAAGTCTATTCAAAGACTTGGGAGCTGACTACGAACGAGTTGTTGTCGCAAGCGACAATCAAGCAGCCCTCAAGTTAAGTTAAAATTCAATGGTGACGTCGAAGTCAAAACACATTGATTTAAAAATGCACTTCATTAGGAACTGTATCCAAGAAGGAGCAATAGACGTCAAGTATCTGCGAACCGAAGACATGGAGGCAGACCTGCTAACCAAATCTTTAGCTGGTCCGCGTTTGATGAAGTTGCGGAGCAGCCTTGGACTGTCCTGATCACCACGATAGTGCCGTGAAGAGGAATGTGAGTACTGGCCACAGCACTGTCGATGGTTCTCCGTATGAAATTAATGTGACAAGATACTTCAGATTGTCAATGCAATTCTGTTATTGTAAAAGACTAACAATAAATGTGTATTTTTATGTCCGCCATGTCTTTCCATGTTAAATATGAAAATAAGAAAGACTAACTACGAACCAATGCTTACCCATGGATTGGGGATAGTAGGGAAGTTTCAAATCAACTACTGCACTTTACAGCAACTAAACATTCAGCTCCATTACAGTACTAAAGGGACTAGCCCATCGCCGCAACTAAAGGCGTGACTTAAAAATACCCCAACACATTATGAACATATGTGTAAATTTTCTACATATTATGACATTCAAATTTCGAACGCCGACGCCCGCCTGCGTGCCGAACACATCAAAGAGAGCTTATGATATGTGTGTAGATAAACTAACATATGTAACTGTACATAATTAGGCATTATGTATCAGTCACATAAACTACTATAAATATGTGCTAATTGGATAGCCTTTTACCCTACACTAGGATAACTTCAGTAAAATTAGGCGGTGCCTGTGCCTGTTTGTATTTACTACTGCTGGGATTTGAACCTGAGCCTCACTTACTCAATCACTGTGGTCGTCCACACAATAACACATAATATTAAAATTTACATAATATTGCCATCTTCAAAAAAAGACACCGCCGAACGCCCTTAAAATGAAAATGAAAATTTTAATCACTCACATTTTATTTTCATTCTGGGGTGCTTTAATAGCCGTGAATCGAGCTGGGTTGCCTGCTCTCTTCCAGTATACTCTTAACATCTGCATTTCTTGTCTTCAGATTTGTAGCTTTTATTACGAAGTAGGGCAAAATGGTGGTCATGGTTCAATCAAAACAAATACAGATTTTTCACGATCAATGGTGCTCTTCACCTTTGAATCCTTGTGCTTAATTTGTTATTCTTTGGAGGGTTATTTTTTGTAAAAGGACTAAAACTTGTGGCCCTGTAGACAGTAGACCACGCAAACAGGGGGGACTGTGAACCAATTTATAGGTAAGTATTTTAGATTCAATCAAAATCAAGTAGTAAAGTAAGCCGCACCAATAACTGTGTAAACTACTTTTTGCGATTTGAAATACAATCTATTGACTTTTCACGAAAATAATTATAGCCTATTTCACTCACTCTCATGGTCTGTGTAGATTCTCTTTACGAATCCATCTCCTACTTCGAAGAGTCCAAACTTGGTTTGTTTTGTAAACATTTCTTGGATTTTTAGAAAACAGGCGGCGGAAAGATAATGGTGTAGTATATTTTTAGAACCGGCTCTCGTGAAAAGCTCTCTACAAAAGAAAACTTTTAATTCGATGAACACATGTGCCAAGTTTTGTGAGGATCGCTTGAAAACTGTGGCCCCTAGACCGGAACTGACAGACACACAGACATAGAGACAGACGAAAGCAAAATCGGCCTCCTATCGGCGGCCTATCTTGTCGAAATGGAGCCCTTCGCTCGCTTTGCTCGCTCGGTCAATTAACACACATATAAGAACAATTAAATATTTGAACTTTCGTCCCCAGTCTTTCCCTGGAAACAGTGATTATCGTCCCTGGCAACCCAACAGGAGGGAGATGACGTACCTACACGTCATTAACTCGCATTCTCTGCCCATAAAGTCATAAACTCGATATCAAACTGTTTTATTGCCGGCGAGCTATGATTTAATGAAATCCGTAACACAGAGTATTACACAGATAAGGCGTCCCGCTGTAATATGGGCAATAAATTGTCCACTGCGATATTGTTTGGGCTCTTTAACTCGGGTAATGTTGAGATTGCCAGTCTAATGTAGTAATGATCTTGAAATTGCCATTGAACAATTTAAAAACCATATTAAAGCGACTTCGTCGAAATAGGGATATTACAATGTTCAAGATTACTCAAAGGCTTGTGTTTAAACGATTACCAAAAACGCACCTATTTTACCACCAATAAATTCAAAATGACGGCCAGAATGGATAAATGTCCACCCAATTGTGTTTGGATAAATGATCACCAAACAAACAACCTAACACGAAGGATAAAGCGGGCTTCACTTCGCTCACCCCCTTTAACCTTCACCTAAGCTACCGCAGTATTTTGCCCTGATATTTTTTGCGACTTTTGGTGTTCATTTATCCATTTTGAGTAGGAAAAAAATATTTTGGTGATCATTATATTTGGTTCCTTACTTAAATGACGGGACTGTATGAGGTTAATATGGCTCAACACAGACCTTGCTGTTAATAATTTTGTAATTATTGATTCCTGCTTAATAATTATGATGATGATATATATACATATATAATTGTATTAGTTAAGTACAAGCTATTTTTAAAAGAGATCTAAAAATCAATCAGTGGGAGTGGTCCAATATAGAGAAGTGGCAAAAAATGACGATTGCTAAGTATATGTAAATATCAACAGTAATAAAGACATTTGGAATTTGAATTTGTAGCATTGTAGTCAAATAATGCTTAGAGATATGTACAACTATCGCTAATATGTCGCTGTTTCTGGTCCCCACGACCCAGGATACCCTAGTGTCGGGCCAAAAGCAATGAATGTGTCTATATGTAAATGTTTATGTTTAACTGGAAGTTTGAAAGAGACTCAAAATCATGCTGTCTGTCGCTGTCTCTCGTTCGGGAAATGACAACGACGTGATATCCCTTATCATATCAGTGACCAGTTGCCTTATTATTGACCGAGCGATCAAAGCGTCTCCGATCAGCTTGGGCAAAAATGCTTCCGTATGTCTGGATTTCTCAATCGATTCTCGTGAAATTTTGTCAGCAGATTCGATAATTATATGTTTTTTTGTCGGTTCAGTTTTTGGAATTCTTTCAAAACGGCGGAGATGAAACAGATTTTAAAAAAAATGGAGTCGTTCTCCACAAATATGAAGACCGTGGGATTCACATAGGCTATATAATTTTAGTAAATATTCAATAGATTGGATTTTAGATTACAAAATATATTAGGTTTTTTCTGCGGCTACTTTCATACTCCATGTACGTAACCAGGTGAATTGATAAGTTTTTTATGCTAGAAGTTCAGCTTTCCACCAACAGACTGGCGAGGTCTACCTCTCAGAGCCATCTAGTGTGTATCAGTCGTACTTGCTATCAAATTCAACCAATCACATTGCAAGAAAAAACAGCTCTCCTAAAATAACCGTGTGATCTGATTAGTCGATTTTAGCTTATCGGTCGACAAACCCTGGTGCTGGGTGCAATTCTCCGTCGGCACTAACTTTCAAAATGTTTTACAGCGTGTCTAAATACAAGAAAGCATACAACACAAACACAACATTGAAACAAGTCTACACAATAAACATGTATATGCTGCTCACTTTAATTAACAGTGAAATAATCCAGGCTCACCTGTCGACCCTACGGATCCCGCTGAAGACACCCTTCGGGATGAACCCTTATGGCCGTGTAATAATTATCAATGGACCCCCAGGGCCCTTCTTACTTGTATGCCGTCAGCCCTTTTCTATTTGCATTCTGAACTTTCCTTTAACACCTCCGAGAGGGGAGTGAAGGGTTAATAAAGAAAAAGTCGGTCAGCGTTTAGGCAGTTAGATGGAATACAAATATTGGTAACAGACATTTAGAATGAAGGGCTGGAACGAGGAAGGAACTTAGCTCGATGTTAATTTACGGGAAATATTAAACTGCACATCAAAAGTACTGATTTGCACATCAAATATCAGGGCAAAATGCTGCGGTAGCTTATGTGAAGGGTGAAGGGGTGAGCGACGCGAAGCCCCCTTTGTCTTTCGTGTTAGGTTGAACATGTAAGAACAACAAAACATAGTTAAAACATAAAATTAAGTACACATAAGATATCTAAAACATAAAAAGTGTTTTTTTTTATACTTTTTTGCTGTGCAAATCAGTATTTTTGATGTGCGATTAAATACTAGCCTTAATTTACTAGTGGCTCGACCTCCGTAGCGCTGCGGTAGTAGCTCAGCGAGAGGTCCCGGGTTCGATCCCCGGCCGGGGATAAAGAAAAAACCCCCCCCGACACAGGGTATCCTAGTGTGGCGCCAGAAGCTATGTATGTGCCTGTATATAAATATTTATGTTTTCTGCTGTGTGTTAATGTGTAACTGTGGAAATCTGAACTCCTTGAAAGATTGTATGAATCTTACGATATGAATGATGAAACGACCAATAACTTTGTAAAGTACAGTTTGCGGTCTAAAATCCATCCTATTGACTTTTCGATAAAATTATAACGCCTATGTCAATCTCATGGTCTCCATAAATCCAAGAACACCAAATTTTTCAAAACGTGTCAAGCCTGGGTGGGCTGTAGCGTTTTTTTTTTTAATTTCCAACCCCGTATCTCCGGCATTTTGAAAAAATTCCAAAACCGAATCGAAAAAAATATTCCATATAATTATAGCACCTGCTCACAAAATTTCACGTAATCCTTTGAGAAATGCAGCAACCGCAACCGCAATCGCAACCGCAACCGCAACCCATCATCATCATCATCATCATCATCCACAGCAACTCATTCCTAATTCAACAAAAATAATACTCAAGTAATATGTTAATTAATATACACCTCGTTTTTTTAGGGGTGGAGAACAGCCAGCCGGACAGAAATCCAGACATTCGAAAGCATTTTTGCCAAAACTGATACGGAGACGCTTCGCTCGCTCGATCAATAATTATTGTGTGGGATTCTGAAGTTAAGGCATTAGCATAATCTACAAAGAAGTCTGACAAGACTGACAGCTTGAAATCCTAAAGCTCGTGTCCATATTTTCAAGCTCAGTTTTATAAGTCAAAGTCAAAGTACTTTATTACTGTAGATATTTACATATACTTAGCAAACGTCAATTTTGCCTCTTCTCTACATTGGACCACTGTGGGAGAAGAAGGGCGTAGAAACTCCCACAGATTGATTTTTAGATCTCTTTTAAAAATAGGTTGTGCTTAACTAATACAAATATGAAAAATTTAATTATTATGATCAATAAGCAGGAATAAATAATTACAAAATTATTAACAGCAAGGCCTGTGTTGAGCCAGATTAACCCCATACAGTCCTGTCATTTAAGTAATCTTGAACATTGTAATATCCCTTTTTTGACAAAGTCGCTTTAGCATGCTTTTAAAATTGCTCAAATGGCAATTTCAAAATCTCCATAGGGTTCCGTACCACCGTATCTCATGTACCGTAACAGGTAGGCAGTTAAAATTTTCACAGAATCTGTATATCTATTGCCGCTAGAGCAAAACATTATAAATTACACGCAAGAGAAAAAATTGAGGGGGTCCCCATACAAGACGTCTTTTATGTGTTTTTTCTTGTACGATGGTACGGAACCCTTCGTGTGTGAGTCATACTCGCACTTGACGGTTTTTTTTTGAGTTTTTTTTTTTTCAATTAGTTAAGTTGACACCTCTGATTGACAGATCCCCGCATTATAATATATGAGGTTACACTAGATTAGGATAAAGATTGGCATCTGAGACTAAAAAATAGGGATAACGAATTACCGCAGGACGGACGATTATATATGATATCCTCAAAAACTATTATCAATATACAAAATAACCACAGCAAGACAAAAATCTCCGCCACTCAGAAACTGTAAAATTTCAAACAGGCAATACGTGTCCTAACCTAAAAACTGTTCAGCAAAATCTCCAAGCGATCTCAATTTCGACGAAAACCTCAGACGCGCCAATCAATGTAAAGGTATTTCCAATTACTCCTGAAATCTGCCAGATTCCCCTACCCGGGAATTTGATATCACCTTTTTCTTTCTCACCCGCTTATATGGTCAATGGTGTGAGCGGGAGGCCGGAGGTACCTTCGTTTCCCAGTCTAGAGCAATTTACATGAGCCTTAGGCGGCAGGAGTCCCTTACGTAGACATAGGACTTATTATATTATCCGCGTGTGGAGAGCAGGAACCATGTCAAAATCGCAGCTATAAATAAGCGGATTACGTTACCTACGCACATTGCAACTTTTTTGATAACCTTTTGAACGTGTAGTCCGGTAATCTCCGGTAAGTTATCCACTTGGGGGAAGAAATTTAAATAATTAAAAATCTGCTTTAAAACGAACGTATGTTCACTGAAAAGCGGTATTATTCAGGATACACTCAAAACAGTACTCAAAATACTCAACTACTCATACTCAATACTCAAAATAATCTCTTAAAATTTGTTTTTTTTTGTTGGAGGGGGAAAAATGGAATAACCCATGCGGCATGGCCATGCCCAGGAGTCGGACCTCCCTTATATGTCGGGGTGCCTACACATTGAGCGGATGGACATCAGCTCGTGGAGTTTAGAGACTAAAAACAACCCTTGTGTGTGTGTGTGTGTGTGTGTGTGTGTGTGTGTGTGTGTGTGTGTGTGTGTGTGTGTGTGTGATATTTAGATAATACTACTAGCCATGGTTGAAATACTAAACACTAGTGCTAGTGTCTCTGTGAGCTGTAGTGTAGACCGCGCGAGCGTCACAGAAAATTTGCGTTTTTTTATTATTTTTCTTCATCCCCTCGCATCACACCCCCGACCCCTTGATTTTTTTAATAATCCGACAGCATTTTCTTTCAATACCACATATAAACTTAAAAATGCACCTGGTTACGTACATGGAGTATGAAAGTAGCCGTATAAGTAGCACCGATAACCGATTTTTCACTAAAATTATACAGCTAATATCAAACTCACGGTCTCCACAAATCCAAAGACATCTCATTTGTTAAAATCTGTCAAGCTGTATGGGCTGCAGCGGATTATTTAACATTTTCAACGCCATATCTCCGCCATTTTCAAAATTATCCAAAAATTGAATTGACACAAATAACTATTCAGTTATTGAACCTGCTCACAAAAATTCACCAGAATCAGTTTAAAAACGCGGCCTGTAGAGAAGAGCATCCGGGCATACGAAAGCATTTTTGCCCAATCCTGTAACGGAGACGCTTCGCTAACTTACACCTGTATATTCTGCGCTTAACTAACCATACTTTGTCACCCTCTTCTTTTCCCCTCTTCATTCTGTGTCATCATCCGATCCCCTGCCCCGCCCCACCTAGGACTAGGGTGGCTTTCAAGAGAACGTGGCCTTATATCAACATAGTTTCTTTGTGTTTGAGCGAACTGTCACCTCACCTTATTATGCGAGAAAGAGAGGTCACAGCACGCTCAAACACAAAGAAACTCGGCGCGAACTGTACAGATCAACAACGATAAAATTGCGCGCGCCTGCAATTGGAAATTAACCCTGTGTCGTCACTCATAGGAGTCATTTGTCATGTTATGGTAATTTATCTCTACATACAATGTTACACTTCTATGCGTGAATGAGATAACAAAATATCGGTACTTATTACCTATTATTGATCGAGTTTCTATTACTATTAGGTGTACTTGTTACTTTAATTAAATTGTATTAAAGCGCCGTACCCAGCTACGTAACGCGTGACATGCATGTGATAAAAGGCCACGTTTGCACGGAATGCAATTTTGGGTATCCTTTGCTATTGAGAAAATGTCGTGCAATCGTGGACTTCAGCTGCATGTCACGCCTTACCGTAGGTGGGCACGTCGTCTAAGGCCCACTACTTCAAACGCGACTCAAAAGCTCCCAATAACTTTGAAAACTACTTCCCAATTCGACCACTTCCCACATCCCGTCAAAATGGAAACTTGTCGTCATGAACCTTGCCGTAATGGCAACTTGTCGAATTGGCACAAAAATTTAAATCCGACGAAATGGGATGTGGTTGAACTAGACCTAAAGGGACGACTCCATATCTACTTAATAAAACACTAAAGTGACCTCGTAAATGTACAAATGTATAGGGAATGGCCACAGTTCTTCAGAGAATAGTGTCGGCGTTTGAATTGATGCGCCTAAGCTGCAAACGCTGAGTGATTAAGATACATTTCCACCTTTCTTTTACAAAGACTGCCAATAAAAAAATCAATCGTCTGGTAAAGGTGCTTTTTGCACGATATTTACGGTTAGTTCACCGCTCTCACCGTGATGGGGGTCCGTCCTAAGTAAACAGAAACATGGCCGACGCGAACAGAACTCCAAATCTCATTGAAACAAGAGAAAGTTTATTTTTCTTTTTCGGCTAACAAACCTGGCCTTTTTGCTCCAAATGAAGAGGGGGTATCGTTTATAAATACCGTCCACTTTGTTGTTTTGAACCAAATAACTTGCGATTTGCTAGAAACTGTCATGGAAAATGGAACGACGTGTACGCTTACCAAACACTTGAAAATTACAAGTGCAACGATAGCTCTTTTTGCATGGAAGTGGATGAGACCGTGACTCGTCATAGAAACCAGGATGGCAGTCCTGGGAGCCTGAAATAATCGACCGAACCAGACCTAGTACTCCAATTGGTGCAGGAGTTAGCATGACTGAACTAGAAGAGTAGCAGGGGACACGCACAAAGGCCCCGCTGGAGCAGAATAGAAAGAGTAAGACGGTCATAATGATGATGATAACATGAAATAACAGGCACATACATTGCTTCTGGCCCCACACTAGGATACCCTGTAAATCAATCAAATCAAAAATCATTTATTTCCATAGGATGTTGTTACATCACTTAGATCCGTCATTACATTTTTTTGGGTGAGTTCACTAACACAATGGCGGAATCTGTGGAGAAGAGCTCACCGAAGAAACTCCACAGTCGTCGCATCTTTTGCGTTTCCTTTTTTAAATAAAATATTGACAAATTACAAAATGAATGCTAATTATATATCGAAACAGCCTGTTACTCAAACAATCTATTCCCATGGACATCTGTCCTCTAAGTAATCAGATATCCTATAGTAACCTTTTTTATACAATTTCTGTTTTATTATTATTTTAAACTTGTCTAAAGGTAAGTTTTTAATATCAGTAGGGACCTTATTGTAATAGCGTATACAATTGCCTTTAAAAGAATTACTAATTTTATGTAGTCGGCTTACATAAGCAACCAACTTGTCTTTATTTCTAGTATTAAAATTGTGTATATCACTGTACTTCTGAAAATTAGTTATATTTCTTTTTACATACACAAGATTGTCATAGATATATTGAGACACAAATGTCAGAATATTGATTTCTTTAAACTTTTCCCTCAGTGACACTCTAGGCCCTAATCTATAAATTGCACGAACAGCCCGTTTCTGCAGAATAAATATACTATTAGCATTCGCAGCGTGACCCCACAATAAAATACCATAGGTCATTAGACTATGAAAGTAACTAAAGTAGACTAGTCTAGCGGTGTCTACGTCGGTAAGAGCTCTAATTTTTTTAACTGCGAACGCTGCCGAACTCAGTCTGTTCGACAATTTATTTATATGAGGATCCCATTGTAGTTTGGCGTCTAAAGTAATGCCCAAAAAGACAGTCGACTGCACAAGGTCCAATCTCTGTCCTTTTATAAATATGTCTGTAGTAACCGGGTTCACATTGGGTAACACGAATTTAATACATTTAGTTTTCTTTTCATTAAGTAATAAATTGTTAACAGTATTCAGTTCACTATACTAGAGACTGTGTCGTGGGACCCAGAAACAGCGGCGTCACACATATTTAACATACAATACCTGTTTTTTTTTCGGCTTGTGTTTAAACGATTACTTAATAAATTCGAAATTATTGCCAGAATTAGTAAATGATCACCAAATTGTGTTTGGATAAATGATCACCAATCTTCTTTTTATGTTTTGTGTACTAGTTTATGTTTTAAGTATTTTTTTGTCGTTTTTACATGTTCAACCTAACACGAAGGATAAAGGGGGCTTCGCTTCGCTCACGCCCTTCACCCTTCACCTAGCTACCGCAGTATTTTGCCCTGGTATTTTCTGCAACTTTTGGTGATCATTTACCCATTTTGGGTGAGAAAAAAATATTTTGGTGATCATTAAATTTGTTGCCGTTTTTTTCTTCCTCCAACCGCTCGTCGAATAACCGTAGTTTTACATAAGTTTACACCACGTTTAGTATTTTTATGATTCCCGGGTGTAGCTATCAGAATTCGCGTGCTTATCGGCCCAGCATTGAACTTGGTGACATTTAGTTTTGGTCGAAGTTCGTTAGCCCGTCTGTATCGCGATTTCGTGCAAACTGGCCGGCTCCCTCTCATTGTCAAGCCGATAAAAGTACATCGACTGTTTGCCCTGGTTACTGCTGTAAAAATATGCGTGCCTCTACCATCCCGTATGAGAAAAGACGCGACCCTATGTATGGTTTTTGAGTAAAACTTCTTAGGGGCTACTCAAGTGAGGGGTAAATTTTATAGAATCGTCACTTATCTGGTGCACGGATCTTGAAAAGTCAGTCCTAGACTTTCACAATACTTCAATAAGTTCTAAGATAGCTGAAGATAGAACGATTCCAGTGGCGTTTTAAGAGATAATAATGGTGCAACAAAACATCTAAAGAGAAATATAAGTATAAAAAAGTGCTAGTAGGACGTCGGACCCGCACACGAAGGGTTCCAAGCCATTTTAAACGAAACACCGTAAAACAACAGTCTTTTGTGAGAGAATATCTTTTTAATTTTGAAAAATAAAATATTATATTCTAGGTCGGACTACATTCAAGGCCGTACATCGCAACATTGAAAGAGTTTTGAGTATGTAGTGTGTAAGTATTGAACTATGTATTCAGACTAACCTCGTTGCTGATTGAAACCGGAAGTGGATAGAAATAGAGTAACTTATTTACAGAAATAAAATCAAATGTGATAAAAAAAACTTAACATTATTTATTATAATTCGAATGACAATTAATAATTTCTAATTGTATAATGACAAATAACTAAGCACAAAACTCAATACTCGCAGTAAAAGATCTTTTCCGATAAAATCGGGAGAGTCCAGACAAATAAAACAAAATGGCTAAGAAAATGGCCATACAAATAATCTCTTGTATGGGAACAACTTTTAATTCTTAAAAAACAGTATGTTTCATTATTTGTTGTTATAGTGGCAATAAAAATACACCCACTGCGAAAATGTCAGCTCTCTGCCTATTTCGGTTGATCCGGTTGAGCCTGGTGACGGACGGACAGACGGACAGCGGAGGTTTAGTAATAGGGTCCCGTTTGGCACCCTTAGGGTACGGAACCCTAAAAACGGGAGAACATCCCAGACGAGCATTTGGTTCATCTTCATTAGTCTCACGTGTAGTATTACAGTAGCTTTGGTATCACATAATGTCGCTCATTGTAAACCCTGTAAAACCTCAGCAAATCATGGCAAAAATAAAACCGGCAACAAAGTCCACGCTATCTGAAGCTGTAATAATGCTACATGACATTTGATAGCCCACTTTAATCTCCTCTGCTCGCCGTGGAGGTCTCAGGATGGAGATGCCAGCCATCTGAGGTGCAAGTTTATTTAATCAGTATTCTTGTGGCCCACATCCGGTTTCACGGTTTATAAATAATTAAATATGTTTACATAGAATCTTATCTTTCTTTATTTGTCAATTCTCTTGCCGATCACTTATCGATGTTTCAATCACTGCCCAAGAAGTTTTACTCAATATTATTATAATGAGCCAGCATTACGATCAAAATAGAAGATACCTACCATTTTATTCCACAAACGGTACATTAGTCCAGTTGCTTTTCAGGATTCCGTACCCGAAGGGTGCTAAACGGGACCATGGCCGTAGCTCCGTCGGTTCGTCAGTGGGCTATATCTCATGAACCGTACCGTAATAAGTAGAGCTGAAATGTTCACAGAATGTGTATTTCTGTTGCCGCTACAGCAACAAAAAATGAACTAGGTACACGAGATTTTATAAATTAAATGGGGCATACAAGTGACGTGTTTAACACCCTCGGCGTCTTAACAAACTATGTCATGCATGATTTATATAAGATCGTAGATTTCGTGGCTTACCACATGGTAGTGGTTACGCAATTAGTTTGATATCGGTTGCGTAATTATTTAAGTTCTGGGTTCGAATCCACTTTTTCTTTTATTATTTTTAGTGCTTAAGTTTTCTTGTACGATGGGACGACTCGTACTTGACCCATTTTTTATTGTCTCGCAGGAGGTGAGAAAAGTAGAATACTCTTCGGAGATAAAGCAACTTTTGTCTTGGTCGCGCTTGAATTCCTCACTGTATTCCGGACTTAGTCTTAATTCCCTCGTCGCTTCACACTGGAATTAACTCAAATACCCTCGCTGCGCTCGAAACTGAAACCTGAAGTCCTTCGTTATATTCAATATCGCGCCCGTGACATAATACAGTGCCCTTGGCGTATAAATAGTAAGTAGTTTATGTGACTGCTACATAATGGAGGGCATCAATACTCGAGAGTGGGTTTATGAAACGAGCCGAAGGCGATTTTCATAATAATATCACTCGAGAGTTTTAATGCCTAATGATGTACAGTTACCTACACTAATTTATCTACACACATATCATAAGCTTTCTTTGATGTGTTCAGTAACCTCATGTTTGAGTTGTTTATATTGTTCTGTAGTACCAACTTTACAGACAAACTATGGGCGGCACGCAGGCGGGCGTCGGCCTTCGAATTTGAATGTCATAATATGTAGAAAAATTACACATTATGGTCTGGTTTTTACCAAGTAGTTTAACATAATGCTGATAGTAACGTGCGGTTTTTGGACGCAGTAGAGAGGGTTTATGATACGTGTGCAGATAAACTATTATTATTTATTCCATGACATATTTTTCTGTACACTGTAGAACATTCGGGGGGCGCTTGCAGTCCTAATTAATCTGTGGCTCGCCCCCAAAGCGCCGTAACGTACGGCGGCGTTATACATTGAGATGATGGTCGTAAAACTGTTTATGGGCGGCTACTTAAACTTGCGGTGGGCGGGCGGTTTTATTCATTAAGGTCCTAACATGATACTACCTCGATTATCTCTGCCAAGCACGTATAGGTTGACCAAAGAGGTAATATAATACACCATCGTATTTTTAGGCTATAAAATGATATTTTTTTATACCTACGCAGATATTGCCTATAAGCAGATATTTAATTAAACCCAATTTGCTTATTTATTATACTTTGTCCACTCTATTAATGGTCTTTTGACATTTCCTTAATGCGTACATATTAAGCAATATTTTTATTGCAAACGTCAGAAGTTTGAGCTGTCAAAAAACCATTAACAGAGTGCACTAAGTATAGATAATTCCTCAATATTTGTAATGTTTATTTCAGAGTATTTTAACTTCATACCTACTCGATGGTTAGGGTAAGGAGATAGAAAAGGAGAACATTATTTCATATCGATGAAGATTGAAATCGCGCCATCAGCAAATTAAAATGTAATTGTAATGAGTTTCGAGTTAGTAGTTAGTTTACATTAACCATTTACAAGGAAAATAAAGGGAGATTACTACAACAACGTCTAATGCCGATTCAGTTTCCGCAAAATTACCATGACAGTCTTAAAACAGGTCTTGGAGATAGGTAAATAAAGCGCATAATGGCCTATTGGAATGGAAATGGTTGCCATGGTGACTTCCTTGTGTTTAACCTAATATGATTCGCTAAAAAGGTTGTGGTAATCATCAACATTTTAAACTGGCCCCGCCCCGGTGGCCAAAACGAGAACTACAGTATAAAGTACTAAAGAAAGAAAGAAAGAAGGAAGTTTATTTGTAACAGGAAACAAAAATAGGAGACAATATTGAACACCTAGGTACATATGAATATTTCGTGTCACAAGCCGGCCTCAACTCAGCATAATATGCTGAATGCGAACAATCAGCGCTGGACTTCCGTTGTGGTTCCGTACCACCGTACAATGGTAGGGATGTCGTGGAGTGAATCGTTTGTATTTTACAATAGCAAAATGTTGTTTACAAAGTTATTGGTGCTACTTTCACACTCCATGTACGTAACAAGGTGCATTCATAAGTTTGTATGTGGTATTGAAAGAATTTTTGTATGTGAGGGAGCCCCCTTAAATATTTCTTTTATTCTGTATTTATTGTTTTAGCGGCAACAGAAATAGATCATCTGTGAAAATTTCATCCGTCTAACTATCACGGTGCATGAGATACAGCCTGGTGGCAGACGGACAAACTGACAACGGAGTCCTAGTAATAGGATCCAGTTTTTACCTTAATACGTATAATATAGCTATACATATGAAGGTATGTGATTTTTGGCAGCGACGCCGGCACCGGATCAGGTTTGTGAATTTGCAACAACCGTTTTTTCCAGAGCAAGCTATAAGCCTGACTACATTAAAAACCATAAAAGCGAGGGGTTTCATAAAATCATTAACCAAAGCAAAATGTGCTATTTCGCGAGTTCCTTCGTCGGTTAGTGCTGTTCCCGCCATAAACCATTTTACGGCTCGGCACTTAGCTGAACATCACTAGCGGTCGTTTGACACTTCCCAAGTGTTCCCTTTTGGCAGTTTATCAACTGGGTCCAGTTACCTACAATGTTTATACAAGGTGACATTTAATCAGCTGACCATATTTTGGGGATTGAATACCCATTATTAAGAACAACTTTCCCCAAATAACATGGTCGTAAACGAAATAAATTTTTGGGTCTCCCATAGTAACTTGTAATCGGCTGATCAGGTCAATGTCCTGAGGGAGGAAAAATATTTTTCATTTGCGACCATATGTGTCTTTGGGAAAGTTGTTCATAATGATCATTGCTATCGATCCCCAAAATATGGTCAGCTAATTAAATGTCACCTTGTATATGCCGGCTCAACTTTTAAGGCCTGCCCACCGCAGGCGGGACAGGAGCAGGACGGCAGCAGGGCGGGTGTCAAATACAAGAATCTCTCTAGAAAGTTTCTAGCTAGAAACTGAATCATAACAGTTGGCAGGTGAGAGGTATCTACCTGGACACAATTCCCCATTCAATAAAATTTTGGGATTAATATCCCAAAATTTTATTGAATTGGGCTTTGGAATTTTGGTGAAACGGTAGTTGAAAGTTCTAACACTCAAAATGTGAACCGGAGTCACACCGCAGTCCGCTGTTAACCTATGTCGCCTCGTAGATGCTGGCGTGAGCTGGCCTGGCTAAAATAGCCGGTTGTTCTCTTTCCACGCACAAAGGTGTAAATTAGAGACTAGGTGTGGAAACAGAGCCCGCCCGAGAAGAAGAAGGTCTAAGACTCAATATGTATTGTTATGCATGCATACTATGTTAAGCTTGATATAATCTCCACAGTACAATTGTCTCATTGTCCTGAAGCCACTAACGATATCTCCGGAAAAACAGTGCATTCTAGTAGGAATAAATAATATATATATCTCTATAATGATTGGACGTCATTCTTACATTTATTTTGAAACTTCAAAGGCTGGCGCATTATTTATACTTTTATCTACACACGTATCATAAACCCTCTTTACTGCGTACAAAAACTGCACATTACGACCAGCATAATGTTAAACTACGTGATAAAAACTCATTTCTTATCTGAAAAATTACACATTATGACCATAATGTGTAATTTTTCTGCATATTATGACATTCAAATTTCGAACGCCGACGCCCGACTGCGTGCCGCCCCTAGTTTGTCTGTAAAGTTGGTACTGACATTCAAATTTCGAACGCCGACGCCCGCCTGTGGCACGTTTTTTACTTCAGAACAAGCTAAACAACTGCGGAGCCACAATGCCGGTCAAACATGCGGTTCCTGAACACATCAAAGAGAGCTTATGATATGTGTGTAGATAAACTAGTGTATGTACATAATTAGGCATTAAAACTCTGGAGTGATATTATTATGAAACTAGCCTTCGGCTCGTTTCATAAGCCCACTCACTAGTATTAATGCCCTCCATTATGTAGCAGTCACGTAAACTACTATTAGAAGAGTTTTGCCCCCCCCCCCCCCCCCCCCAGGCTCCTCGCGGTCACAAGCTGAAATTCCACCCCCACACTCTTCCCAGACAATATCCCATAATTTCATTAAATTGGGAATTGTTTCCAGTTCAAAAGTACCTGCCGACAGAACTAGATGACGCTCACCAGATTCTAAAGCGTGATCTTGCATTTGACAACATCGACAACCGCCCCGCCCTTGTCCCGCCTGCGGTGCGCCGACGCCTTCTCCCACACGAAATGGCAGTGGCACAATATGCCCAAGTTCTCCATGCAGTTCTCCGTTCCGACACATTGGTATGAGAAAAACTTGTTTTTTAACACGGACACAATTTCTGGGATCCTGGATTCGTGACGTCATCACGGCATCATGGTTAAAGTTATTTTATGACGTCCTAGAGAGGTGCACAGATAATGCTCTCGAATTTTGACATTAGCACTGGCGCAAGTGAACAGAGGGGACGGACATCGACACCCCAAATCGAGTGATTTTGTATGGAAATCACTCGATATCCGCTATTTTATCGAGAATAGGGCCCAGGCTCGCTCGAATCCCAAGACACCCGGTGGGGCCTGTGTGCAACATTATGCTTGACATCTATATCTATAAATATATAAGGGGCAAATACGAAGTACCCGTAACCGGCGAGCTTGCATGAAGAGACTTATGAATGTTGAGGAAGCGAGAAATGTATGCCAGGATCGTAGCAGGTGGAGGTCTTTAGTCTCTGCCTACCCCTCTACCGGGAAATAGGCGTGAGCGTGTGTATGTGTATGTTAAATCAAGGTCGGGTTAGTTACACCACTTAAAACTCAAGAACGGCTGGACCGATTTTAATTATCTCTTATTTGTTGGATTCGTCGCTCCCCGGATGCGTCTTCTGAAAAGCCCGTGGGGTACAACGCTGGGCCGCGTTGTGCCCCACGGGCTTTTTAGAATTAAGAACCGCTTGAAAAGCCAGAGTGCTACAGCGCGACGCTGCGTTGTAACACACGAGGTTTTCCAACGCTAAGGGCCAGAGCATACGACGCGTTGCGGCGCCGCACCGCAAAGATTTCGCCGTATCGGCGGGCATACGAGCGGTGCGGCGCCGCAGCGCTGTTATGTCGCAGCGGCGCCGCCGGTGCCCACGTAGCGTTGGGTAGTCAGTTAGTAAAAATGGATCGGAAAAGACGTCTGTTGCTGGCTCTACTATTACGCCACCGCCGAAATCGACTTAGAAGAGTACGACAATACTGGGTCTCTCCCTTTATTGCGTTAAGGAACGGTGATGGACAGTTTTTTCTCCAAGAATATGAAGAATTGCTTTTAGACGAAACGAGGTTTTACAATTTCTTTCGAATGAGTGTGTCCAGTTTCGAATTTTTATTAAAATCTTTAGAACCACATATACGGAAACAGTATACTAACATAAGGAATCCAGTGGAACCAATAGAAATGCTAGGCATTACTTTGAGGTAAGTACTACAAATAATTTTCTTTTATTAATATGACTTTTTTAATTTTCATAATGATCAATAAAATAAATGTTAATCTTCTTAATATTAATATCTTTATTACAAATTTGCAAAATCGTACTCGCTGTCTTGAGATATTTCACCTGGAGATGTCAATGAATTATAATCTGAGTTCAAGCCTGTTGGAGTGTATGTACTTCTGTAATTACTTGTATGATATCCTTGTGATAAAGGCTGATGAGACGTTTGTTGGAACGCATATGATGACGATGATGGTTGGGACACTGGGCCATACCTCATTTCGGTGATAATTTGCAAAACTTTGCTTTGAAAGGTGAGAGTTTGAAGCTCTGTAAAATCTTGAATTGATGGCAAAATACCCTTAAAAATTACATGTGGCGATTTTCAGGCTCCTTAAAGGCTTTCAATGCTTCCTTTTCAAAATCATCGGCTTGCATTGTTCTTTTGCGGGTGATAGGAACATAACGTGAAGACTCCGGTGCAATATCGCTTGTAGAATCGGTGTTGGCTTCTCCAGTTACGTCTAAGCTACTGTCTGTCTCATTTTGAGTTACTTTTGTTAAAAATAGAAGTTGATGGTAAAAATGATATTTTTTACAGTTTTTTAGCTCCTGAGCCAGATTTAGAAGCATCTTTAATTTTTTTAATACTTATAGAAGTTATCTTTGACGCTTCTCCATTTTTTCACTATATCATTACCTGAAAATAAAATATACGGATATTGTAAAGGCATGTTGTGTCCTACACAATTATGTCGCAGATCGGGATGGTTTTCGGCAAAACGATAAATTGGCAATAATTAATGATGAATTTCACTCATTACAACCTCAAGATGAAGAAATTACAGCAGCAAATGTTATAAGAGATCAATTCGCAAGCTATTTCATGAGCAACAGAGGATCACTACAATGGCAGTTACAGAAGATTTAATCATCATTAAAGCAATAAATATTTACTCACCAATTTGGTTCTTTTTATCACAAGCAAAATTATCATATTCTGGATATAAAATTTTAGCAATTTGCTCCCATGCTTTTGCTTTTAAACTTTTATTTTTAAAGTCCATATTGGACTTATCCCAGAGGATTTCCCTTTCTTGGACTAACGTAATAAGGTAGTCCATATCAATCTCTTCTTCGTTGGTACTCACTTTACTCACAAAATCAACAAAAAATAAAATAAAAGAAACGGAACGAGGAAGCGTGTGCCCTTCTTTGTGACAAATAAACAACTGAGCGGTGCCGCTCCGACGTTGCAACGCATTCAACCCCCCCCGCTTCGTCTCGGCGCTAGCAACTCCGGTGCGGCGCCGCACCGCATCGTGTGACATAGTAAAGATATTTCTATGTAAAACAACGCAGCGACATCGCTCCGGCGCCGCGCCGCCGCCGCGACGCGTCGTGTGCTCTGGTAGAGCGAGAGCACACGACGCGTTGCGGCGGCGGCGCGGCGCCGGAGCGACGTCGCTGCGTTGTTTTACATAGAAATATCTTTAGATTTCACACGATGCGGTGCGGCGCCGCACCGGACTTGCTAGCGCCGAGACGAGGCGGGGGGGTTGAATGCGTTGCGTTGTCGGAGCGGCACCGCTCAGTTGTTTATTTGTCACAAAGAAGGGCACACGCTTCCTCGTTCCGTTTCTTTTATATTATTTTTTTTTGATTTTGTGAGTAAAATGAGTACCTACCAACGAAGAAGACATTGATATGGTCTACCTTATTACGTTAGTCCAAGAAAGGGAAATCCTCTGGGATAAGTCCAATATGGACTTTAAAAATAAAAGTTTAGAAGCAAAAGCATGGGAACAAATTGCTAAAATTTTATATCCAGAATATGATAATTTTGCTTGTGATAAAAAGAACCAAATTGGTGAGTAAATATTTATTGCTTTAATGATGATTAAATCTTCTGTAACTGCCATTGTAGTGATCCTCTGTTACTCATGAAATAGCTTGCGAATTGATCTCTTATAACATTTGCTGCTGTAATTTCTTCATCTTGAGGTTGTAATGAGTGAAATTCATCATCAATTATTGCCAATTTATCGTTTTGCCGAAAACCATCCCGATCTGCGACATAATTGTGTAGGACACAACATGCCTTTACAATATCCGTAGCAAAATTATAGGCCACATCTATTGGTCTGTGAAAAATGCGCCATTAATTCGCACTAATAATCCCAAAAGCACATTCGACATATCTTCTGGCTCTGCTGAGACGATAATTGTAAATCTTTTGTTGTACATTGAGATTTTTACCTCCATATGGACGCATAATGTGTTTGCTTGGTCCAAAAGCTTCATCACCGACAAATACAAACGGGGTTTGTCTATTAGAACCACACAGTGGCTGAGGATCAGGCAATGGTAGGTCATTGTTAATAAGTAACTCATATAGTTTTGAATTTTGAAAAACAGTTGAATCGAATTCTTTACCGTATGCGCCAATGTCGATAAAAATAAATTTGTAGTTAGAGTCCACGATAGCTAACAACACTACAGAGAAAAAGGCTTTGTAATTAAAAAAAAGCGAGCCACGTTTAGCAGGATTTTGCATACGAATATGCTTTCCATCAATGGCACCGATGCAGTGAGGAAAATTCGCCATTAAATCAAAACTTGATGCAATTTCTTTTAGTTTTTCTGTTGTTAGTTCAGGAATGTTGTCTCGAAGAAGATGTTTCCATATAGCACGACAAACTCTCCTAATCATATATCAAATCGTAGATTTTCCACGTGTGAATTGGTACTCCAAATCTTGTATCGAATTTCCACTTCCCAGGTACCTGTAACAAAAACGTTTATGTAATGGTTTAATATTTTATTTTCAGGTAATGATATAGTGAAAAAATGGAGAAGCGTCAAAGATAACTTCAATAAGTATTTAAAAAAAATAAAGATGCTTCTAAATCTGGCTCAGGAGCTAAAAAACTGAAAAAATATCATTTTTACCATCAACTTCTATTTTTAACAAAAGTAACACAAAATGAGACAGACAGTAGCTTAGACGTAACTGGAGAAGCCAACACCGATTCTACCAGCGATATTGCACCGGAGTCTTCACGTTATGTTCCTATCACCCGCAAAAGAACAATGCCAGCCGATGATTTTGAAAAGGAAGCATTGAAAGCCATTAAGGAGCCTGAAAATCGCCACATGTCATTTTTTAAGGGTATTTTGCCATCAATTCAAGATTTTACAGAGCTTCAAACTCTCACCTTTCAAAGCAAAGTTTTGCAAATTATCACCGAAATGAGGTATGGCCCAGTGTCCCAACCATCATCATCATATGGCCCAGTGTCCCAACCATCATCATCATCATATGCGTTTCAACAAACGTCTCATCAGCCTTTATCACACGGATATCATACAAGTAATTACAGAAGTACATACACTCCAACAGGCTTGAACTCAGATTATAATTCATTGACATCTCCAGGTGAAATATCTCAAGACAGCGAGTACGATTTTGCAAATTTGTAATGAAGATATTAAAATTAAGAATATTAACATTTATTTTATTGATCATTATGAAAATTAAAAAAGTCATATTAATAAAAGAAAATTATTTTTATTACTTACCTCAAAGTAATGCCTAGCATTTCTATTGGTTCCACTGGATTCCTCATGTTAGTATACTGTTTCCGTATATGTGGTTCTAAAGATTTTAATAAAAATTTGAAACTGGACACACTCATTCGAAAGAAATTGTAAAACCTCGTTTCGTCTAAAAGCAATTCTTCATATTCTTGGAGAAAAAACTGTCCATCACCGTTCCTTAACGCAATAAAGGGAGAGACCCAGTATTGTCGTACTCTTCTATGTCGATTTCGGCGGTGGCGTAATAGTAGAGCCAGCAACAGACGTCTTTTCCGATCCATTTTTACTAACCGACTACTACGTGGGCGCCGGCGGCGCCGCTGCGACATAACAGCGCTGCGGCGCCGCACCGCTCGTATGCCCGCCGATACGGCGAAATCTTCGCGGTGCGGCGCCGCAACGCGTCGTGTGCTCTAGCCCTGATAGAGAAAGTGGATTAGCGCACCAAGCGCGAGCGGTGCAAGGTCATAACGTCTCACCGGTGATTTTTGGTCATTTTGTTTTGATGCAGTTATTGTTAGTATCGTAACAGAGATGTCCAAAACACTAAACTAGGTAGGTACCTGTTATTATTCTCGGATGAGGATTTTGAGTTGATTAGATTTGACGACGACAATAGTGGAGAAAAAAACTCGTGCTGGTCGCGGTGGAAACTGAAAGGCAAATGTTACGAAAAACAGTGTGATAACTTAATCAAAATATTATCTGGCAATACCCACACCAACTGGATAACGAAAAGAATCTAATCCAATGCGATACGTTTTCAGGAAAGAATATGTGTGTCAACATGCACATATCAACAACAACCTATAATTTTACTATTATTTGTATGTTTCACTAGTTGTTGTTTATATAGCGCGCAGGCACCGGCAGCTATTAGCGGGCGGCACGCACCGCACAGTGGCGCGCCAGCAGTCTCCGCTGGTGAGGGCGAGGGACAGTCTCAACGCTCTGTTGGCTGCGGCACCTCTGACTGATCTGTTTGGTGATGCATGGAGACATATTGTGCGAGAACGTGGAAGGTTTTGCGAGATGAATGTGTGACTGTGTTTAATTTGTAATTTGAAATATTTATATTGAAGTTTAATTTCATAGCTGACATTTAGAATTAATTGACTATGTTTAAATTGTGTTGTCTTATTTGTAATTTGACTTATTGTAATTTGAATTTAATATTAAGTTGACATACTGATTGGAGTGAAATGAACAATTTGTAATTTAATTTCTTAATGTTATCAATGCTATCTTGTTCGGTGTATGTACAACGCATTAGAATTATTTCTGTAATGTGTACGTACGAAATTTGACAAATAAATAAATTAATAAAATAGCTCTACCTATTTTCTGTACCTATTTATTATGTTTAATGGTAAACTACGATAACTTGGCGCGTAAATGACAGAAAATGACGTAAAAATGTCTCGTAGGAACAATCACACAAAGTTCATTTTCGTAATTATCTATGCCTAGATAGAGATTTGAAATTTTCACAGAATGTCCTATTTCGGTTGCCGCTATAGGTAGCACCAAATAATGAACTAGGTAGGTAGGTAGGTAGGTAGGTACGTAGGTAGGTAGGTAGGTAGGTAGGTACGTAGGTAGATAGGTAGGTAGGTAAACGAGATTTTATAAATGTATGGGGGGAAGACCTATACAAAGCGACGTGTTTTATTTTAATAGCCTCTAACAAATCACCATTATTCAAATACCACCTACCTAACAACACAACATAGAGTCACGCCTTTTCCCTACAGGGTGGCAGAGGCACAATTGTGCCCACTTTTAGGCAGTTTATCGTTTCACCATTTTGCAAGACTAGGCTAGCCAATCTCCACAGCAATGGGGTAATGAAGGTTTTTCATCACCGTTAAATTATATAAAAGATAAAAGTACCCCGAGGGCTTTTCAGAAGACGCCCCCCGGATAGCAGCATATAACTATTAAAATTTCCGAAAATTGACGGCAAAAATATACAGTCTTTTTTTTACATTAATTATGTTTGGAACTCCATCTTCCGCTATTGACAGCTCCCTCATGATTGACTGTTAATGCGTTACGAAGTTGGTGGGGTCAGCTAGTTTGAAATAAATTAACATATCCATCCGTACATATTTCCCAACAGCATTCAGAATATCATGTAAGTTCTTAGATCTAACACCTATTTGACCTACCCAAAAGAATGACATATAACGTCCCAAAAGTACATTTAATACCAAAAGAAGATTAAAGATAGAGAGATATTATAATCTATTACTCGGATAATATAGAGAGCAGTTGTTTCGCCCGTTTATATCAATTAGGCGGGAACAAGCAACAGGAAGAGTTTGGTTGTCAGACCACGTAGCTGGCACGACCCAAAGTTGATTAGACGCCCGCCCCAGCAGTGCCATTACGTTTCTTGAAGGAACTAAATTACACTGTGGCAACGACCACAGTACTGTTGGAGCCGACTTGGAATTGTCGGCGAACTGCTCTGGTAGATACTGTGGTTGTCCTGTAGATGGAAGGTGGAAAGCAAGCGCACGGCTTGGGAACGTGTTATGGGAACTATTCAATAAGGTACTAGGGTACGATTAATTATGATCTGTACGAGGTATAATTAGTTCATGAAATCAAAAAAACAGGTATATTATTAACATAAACATAACAAAGCGTCACGCCTTTGCCCATTCGGGATGTCAGAGGCACAATTGTGCCCATGCCAGCCAGTTAATCAATTCCCCTATTTGCGTGACAGGGGGTTACTCCTTTACCGCCGCATTCGGACCCGCATCTCCAGCGCGAGAAGCGAGCGTGAAACCACTAGACTTCGGAGCTCATTATTATAGACAGACATATCGTTTTACCAGTGTTACACGATGAGGCGCCCAAGTCTCTTATGAAACACGAATAGCAATAGTGTTAACAGCCCTTAGTTGTGCTACTAAGGGCTGTAGTTGGCGATCGGTCTACAACAAACTATGCGCCGCTGACAGGATAGAGAAAATTTTAAGTCATTGGAGGAGGCTTTCACCCGAAGAGGGATCCTAAAGATAAATTAATAGTAGTTTATGTGACTGCTACATAATGGAGGGCATTAATGCTCGAGAGTGGGTTTATGAAACGAGCCGAAAAGGCAAGTTTCATAATAATATCACTCGAGTTTTAATGCCTAATTATCTACAGTTACATATACTAGTTTATCTACACACATATCATAAGCTCTCTTTGATGTGTTCAGGAACCGCATGTTCGACCGGCATTGTGGCATTGATCATTGCTTTGCAGATGTTTAGCTTATTCGGTAGTACCGACTTCACAGACAAACTAGGGGCGGCACACGCAGGTGGGCGATGGTGTTCGAAATTTGAATTTCATAATTTGAAAATTTTTTGCACATTATGTCATAATGTATCATAATGGTCATAATGTATCAATATTCAGATAAGAAATGAGTTTTTACCTTATAAACTGATTTATATGGAAAAAAAATTTTCCATATAAACCTGACGGTTTTCGAGGGGTATCTTGAAAATGTAAAATTGTAATTGTTCTTGTGGAAGTGAATAAAAAAAAAAAAAATAAAAAAATAAAAAAAAAAAACAAAGAAGTTTATCATTATGCTGGTCGTAACGTGTAGTTTTTGGACGCAGTAAAGAGGATTTATCATAACTTTACTTTGACACAGGATACATTGTACCTGTCTAATAAATATAGAAAATTAGTAGCTACATTGGTAGCTTATAATATATGCGACGCAGCTATAGTTGGTTTAACCAAGTTCAACTTGACATCAGCTTATGTTAAGAGTAATATGACATGCACCCCTATTGGGAATTCACCTGTTAATCATACATTGCAACATTGGAATCTGTTCCAAGTAATTTAAATTAGTTCATAAGACAATAGAGGAAATCTCTAGTATACAAGAGCCACTAAATATGTCAAAATGTAAGCCCCAGTTAAATATTTTGCCCATCAAAACATCCAGGGGCTACCTGGCAAAGAACTAGTATATGAATTATTTCTAAAAAATTCTGACATTGATATTATTTGTGTTACAGAACACTGGTTGAAGGAAGATATGATGTCTTTTAACATAAATAATTACAAAATTGTCAGTTGTTACAACGGAAAGACTGCTGATAGAGGTGGTTCTTCAATCTTAGTGAAAAATAATATTAAGGTAAAACAACGGAAAGATATTCTTGCACTTACCGTTGAAAGACAAATAGAGATATCCTGTGTTGAGTTAGATAGCCATATTATTGTTTGTGTCTACAGGCCACCGAGGGATGAAAAAGGCCATGGCAATTTCGAAATTTTGAGAAAATTATGGAGAAAGCCCTCACTAAACTATGTAATAACAGAAAAATGTTAATTATTTGTGGCGATCTTAATGTAGATTAGCTTGTAGGAACAACAATGAAACAACGATTAATAACTTTATTCAAATCGTTTAATTTATGTCATGTATTTTTAGAGCCGACTAGATTTACACTTACCAGCCAAACTTGCTTAGATAACGTTTTTTGTGACTGTGCATTCACAAGTAAAAGTGTAATTAACTGCTTACCTTCCGATCACAGTGGTCAAACAGTTTCATTCCCAATTGCTATTAAGGATAAGACTGGTCCATCATTTTAGAGGCCTATTACATCCCATAGACTAGAGACATTTACGAAAAACTTAGATATAAATTTGCCAGTACCGGATTTTAATGAACAGAACCCAAACAAAATCTACTCAGACTTCTTCAACATTATTCAGACAGAATTCAATCAAGTTTTCAAATTAAAGAAAGTCAGTGACTACAACGGTAAATCTAAATTAAATGACTGGGCAACGTTTGGAATTCGTAAAAGTAGAGTTATCTTGTATGACCTTTATGATCAAAAAACCTATATCTTTTAGAAAATTTCATGACTATGTTAAAAAATATTCCAAAACTTTCAAGTTGGTTTGTAGATCTGCAATAACTTTACACATTAATAGAAAAATTCAAAATTCAAATAATAGAATGAAAACAGTTTGGCAAATAATAAACCGCGAAACTGGCAAAGTTATACCAAGGGACAATGATTTCTGCCTAAAGATAGGTGATGATGTTGTTAAATCCAGCGCTGATGTTGCTCGAGCTTTTGAAACATTCTTCACCAATGTACCCGTACTCACAACAGACCGTCTAAATTCATCTCCATATGAAGCAGAGACTTTATTAAAAAATAACACTTACGTCAGTAATGTATATTTAAAATTTCATCATGTATATCCCCAAGATATTGTCAAAACGTTTAAATTACTTAACTTCAAAAATACGGAAGACCTGTGGGGTATATCAGTCAAAGTCATTGGTTCAGTAATTCTAGTTATAGCCCTACACTTAGCTTATATATTCAATAAATGTGTTACGATGGGGCTTTCCCAGACCTCATGAAACACAGTAAACTGATACATCTGTTCAAGTCGGCAGATAAGGGCGATCCTTCAAATTTCAGACCCATATCTGTTCTTCCAACACTAAGTAAAATATTTGAAAAGATTATACTCAATCAAATGCTCTCACACTTCAACCGTACAAAACAACTCCACGCTAAACAATATGGTTTCACTAGGGGTAAATCGACTACGGATGCAGGTGCATGGGAGGCCGCACAGAATGCTATCGGAGTTTTTTTCGACCTGTCGAAGGAGTTTGATTGTGTTGATCATAATACGCTATTAATTAAATCAAATCATTACGGAGAAATAAAGCGTTGTATCTACTAAGATCATACCTAAGCAATAGAATTCAAAAGGCAGAAGTTAACGGCGTAAAATCTGATGCATCGGGTGTTAAAATTGGCGTTCCACAAGGTTCCATATTAGGCCCTTTCTTATTCCTGGTATATATTAAGGATCTGCCTTTCATGGTGGAGAAATTAACTGACATAGTGTTGTTTGCTGATGATGATACTTCATATTGTTAGACAACAGCACGTTAAAATTAGTAAATGATACGAAGTTTCTTGGAATAACCATTGATAGCAAATTGCAGTACCCCCCCCCCCCCCATAATGCAGTAACCCCACATAGATAAATTGGCTGGTAAATTAAGTTCTGCGGCTTACGCTGTTAGGAACATCAGACAAAGCACGGATGTGGCTACATCTAGGCTAGTATATTTTAGTTACTTTCATAGTGTGATGTCCTATGGTATCTTGTTGTGGGGGAAAACAGCGGATCGCCTACAAAATCGCCTACGGTTGACAACGGGGACTCGTGTTAGTGACCAAACGATACGTAATCGACTGCATGAAGACCAGCAAAGGTCCAGACGCCGAGTAGTACGAATTCCTTTATCTAGGGTTCAACGTGGAAATCGTTTAAGTTTTTGCCGCGAACATTCAGATTGGAGCATGAATCAATGGGGTATGGTGCTCTTCACAGATGAATGTAAAGTGAAGCTTTGTAGTGATGATCGGCGGATTAGAGTATAGAGACGACATTGTGAGAGATTTTCCGATGTCTGCATCAAGGAAATTGACCGCTTTGGAGGTCCTAGTGTGATGGTTTGGGCTGGGATTAGCTTACAAGGCAAAACTGAGCTGGTTTTCGTAAATCAAGGCACAGTAACTGCACAACGGTACATCGATGAAGTCATCAGGCCTCATGTGATTCCATTCTCACAGAGAGTGGGGCCAGGGTTCTGATTAATGCATGACAATGCCCGCCCACACACAGCTCGGGCCACTCAGACTGTACTGGATGACTCCCATATTCGTGTCCTACCATGGCCAGCGTATAGTCCGGATTTAAATCCAATAGAGCATATGTGGGACCAATAAAACGAAGGGTTAGGGAGCATGAGCAAGAGGTTCACAACCAGCAACAGCTTATGGATGCTCTGAAACGTGCGTGGGAAGAGATACCTGATGAAAACATCAGAAACTTAATCGAGAGTATGCATTCAAGGCTCCAGGAGTGTGAAAACAGGAGAGGAGGACACACCCGTTACTAAACCATAAAAAAAACAGCTTGTGTCAGTTTTTGTTTTGTTTTGCAAAGAGTTTCTGTTTAGTTTTTGCTGTTGACAATGGACTAATTTCATGTTAATTGAAATAAGTGAAACAATTGACTACACAATTAAATGGTTATTAGCATAAGTTAAAACAAAAGCCTTGTTACATGTTATTTTAATAAATATACATTACTGTTTACTATATTTTTCACGTAGCAATCAAAATACTTAGTGGCCCCTATTTTCTTTTGAGTAGAACTCTAACATGCACTATAACCCACACACTTATATCTAAACCGCTGATATATAATTTAAAACGAACAGACTCCTTAAGAGAGCTTTTTAAAGAAAGTGACATACTAACAGTAGCTAGTCAATTTATTTTCGAAAATATAATGTATGTACGCAAGAACCTTACAACATTTTCCAAACTTAGCGATAGCTGTAATGTTAACCTAAGCAATAATCACAGACTATGTGCGCCCCGATTTAGACTCGCGAAGGTTAGCAATTCTTTCAAGGGTCAGTCCATTCTCTACTACAATAAGATACCTCTGGAGATTTTGAAATTGCCATTTGAGCAATTTAAAAAGCATGTTAAATCGACTTTGTCGAAAAAGGGATATTACAATGTTCAAGATTACTTAAATGACAGGACTGTATGGGGTTAATCTGGCTCAACACAGACCTTGCTGTTAATAATTATGTAATTATTTATTCCTGTTTATTAATCATAACAATTAAATTTTTCATATTTGTATTAGTTAAGCACAACCTATTTTTAAAAGAGATCTAAAAATAAATCTGTGGGAGTTTCTACGCCCTTCTTCTCCCACAGTGGTCCAATGTAGAGAAGAGGCAAAAACTTACGTTTGCTAAGTATATGTAAATATCTACAGTAATAAAGTACTTTGACTTTGACTTTATAAAAATATGAACGCATGACTGTTATTTTATTTTTATTTAATACCTATGTAGGTGTACGTACCTATGTAATCAAATTTGTTTAAAATTTAGGAATTAATAAGGGCTTTTTATTTTATTTATTATCGATTTTTTCTAAGGGCGCAAAATGCCCATATATGGCAGTCGGTCTCCTAACAAAATGGGTGCCAAATAAGATAGGACAGGCCAAATACTGCATTTTGCGCCATTATTAGGAGCAATCGATACACTATTCCTACTCGTGCTTCATAGGAGACTCGGGCCCCAGGTGATGAGAAATAGGGGAAAAAAAAATAGTTATCAATTATGAGTAAAAGCTATACCTAATCAATACCTATTTGTGATAATGCTGCTCAAACACAATGAAAACTATTTTTAAATACAAATATTTTCAAGACATCTCAGCCACAAACGAGTTCTTGAGTGATGCCAATATTGACAGCTTTACAGATATTTCTAACCTCCGACGACATGACTTTCTTTAGGCTTAACTAAAACTATAAATGTAGCGATTTCTCAAACTTACCCAAAATCGGCAAAAGGGACAAAAACACGCCAAGGAAATATTATTTATCACGAAACTTCCCCCCTTCTTGTTCCCCTCCTACTGGGAGATATTAATTGACGGTAGTGGAGAGGACAACAGATATTTGCCAAGAATAGATTGCGCACTTTCAGTCGAATCTGTGGCGCCGATTCAGCGTTCGAAAATATAGACGTACGACACTGACCGTTTCACTTTCTCTTTACTATAAGGGGAACTATTAGCGTCACGTATTTTCCCATACGAGGTAGCAGAGGCACATCACGTCCACGAATATTTAAGTAAACTGTATGAATAAGAAATAAACAACAGATGGGGCAGTTATTTCAGAACGTAGAGTTCCCCAGATGAACGAACTCGTTGGAGACCACAATCTTTCTTCTGTGAAATATAAATCTGACGCTGGCCGTTTTTTTTCCTCTTCGGTAATACGCCGTCGCCGACGCCCTACTTCCGGTCTGCAGAAGAAAATTATTAGGCGTTTCCTGTTTTTCTCAAACTCAAATTTCACGACAGGATGAGTTTTGTCCCTCGTTCGGATTCCCCAATTTATTTATTGCATCTGGAAATGGTCGTGGCAGAAAAAGTTGCAGTCAGAGTAAGTAATTAATGACAGAGAACGGTTTACCTAATACTATACATACAGAAGTTACTCTATACCTAATGCTTTTTTGGTGCAATTTTTATTATTTTGATTAGGTCTATGTTGAAACATTGGTGTCTTCTGGAAAGCATCTCTCTGCTAAATTTTATATAACTATCAGGTATATGTTTTAACTGTAGTTAAGTATACCTATACAGGGTGATATTTAATCAGCTGACCATATTTTAGGGCATAATAGTGACCGTTATTATGAGCAACTTTCTCCAAGAAAAATATGGTCGCAAACAAAAAAATAAAAACTGGGTGCCCCATAGTTACTTGTAATCAGCTGATCGGGTCAATGTGCTGAGGGAAAAACATTTTTTTCCATTTGTGACCATATGTTTCTTGGGGAAAGTTGTTCATAATAATGGTTATCATCATTCCGCGGAATATGGTCAGCTAATTAAATGTCTCGTGTTGTATTCGTATTATTCAGTATAAGTACATATTAAAATATATAAATATAGCCCATTAATATCCCCACCAAGGGGCATAGGACTTTACCCGGATACGAGTAAGATTAAGCCATGTTCCACCACGGTGGCTTAGTGCGGGTTGATGGAGGGGTTTTACGAACCACTACCACGTAGCGGGGCCTACAGGATAACGTGTGTCCGATAATGTACTTAAGATAAATTAATTATCTCATTGGTACACGGCCAGGTTTCAAAACTGCATCTCCTGTAAGAGCAGCAAGCGTGAACCGTTGCTCTTCACTTCACATTACATATTAACCAAGATAAAAATAACAATTACAATGTGATTTTGGCACTCTTAAAGTCCATTTAATGATCGGCAAATACTGCATCTTGGTACAATCAATGGCATATCCGTCCAATGATAAATGTCCATGAGAGGCCTCATAATTCATAATTTTATATAAATATCCGGTAATGGGTCATTGGCCACATTATAATGGATGCATAAGCGACCTATTTACAAACAAACAAAGCAACCTAATTAGAATCTGATAAGAACATTTCTAAATACATCGTTGTGTGACTTTCTAGAGAATGTGTTCATTTTAGAAATGTTATTGAACGAGAGGTGACATCATGTTTCATAATTTTACTTTTTATAAAAAAATAAAACACGGTTCCGTCGTATATTACTATTTTTAATTTTGACAAAAATGTTTGGTGATTTCAAAGTACATAAGTCCATGTGCTACTCCAATTAAATGAACAGTATTGTGGCTAGTTTGTCCAAGCAAGACAGTGAAACCTAAAAATAATCTCTAAATATTTAACAAAAAAAACATCAAAAGTTTCCCAAACACTCTAGTTGTGTTGTGATGCGTGCGAGTGACACAATTCGCCACCAAAGAAAAACACATTTCCTCCGTCTATTCCCGTCCGCTGCATTTTATTGACGCCATAACTTTGTAGTGTTTAAAAATTCCCAATTCTGCTCTCATTTGTAATGGGTTCCTAATTCTGTCGCGGCTAGTCGCTCGGGCACAGTGCAGTCATGTGGACGTGCGCAGGAGTGGTCTTGCTGGCCTCGGCCGCGCTGGCTTTGACCCGGGACCAGTTCTACCCATACGGACCGGGCCTGGACCATGAGTTGCCGAGAGGAGCCGAAGTGGCCAGTGAAGAAATACAACTGAACCCGGACGTCCCTATTCTTTTCTATGGAGAGGAGTATACGAGTATCTTTGTGAGTAAACTTTTTTGGATAGTTAAGCTGTTGTCCTGCTGTCTTATCTAAGAATCAGCAGTAATAAGGTGACGCTGCATAGTTTGCATTCATAAGTTATCTGTTCTGAAGACCCCTCTCGGTATCTTACAAAGGTCTAAGAAATCTTAGATCTGAAAATGTACTGTATATTTGCAAACATAGCAATAATAATTTAAATTAGTGGCACAAACACAGACATAACGTGTCATAACACCATGGCTGTTTGTATGTTAGGCTACGGAGTACCTTTTGTCTGTGCCTCTCTTTAATTTATTCAGAAACAGCCTTCTCGAGGTTAGACTCGCAATCGTTCTACTACCATTTGTCCCGGAGGTTTTGCCCTGGAAACGTTGGTTGTCAAAAACAATAGAGAAACGTATTAGTCCACCTGTGGGGCATTTTATAGGGTTACATTTAATTAGCTGATCATTGGGAATGGTAGTAGGTACCCATTATGGACAACATTCACCAAAAATCAAAGGTCGGCAACGAAAAAAGAGTCACCTATATTTGGCCTGTAAGATGTAACATTCTTATCTAAGTCAATTTTTCAATCAGACTAATTCCGTATCTTAATGAAGTCGGTACACGTTTACACAACTATTTTTCCTACCCAATTTGGGCCTACGAACGCAACGAGCCATTGCTCTAATAGTTCTTTAGTTAGCTACATACTATATAGCATATCTGCACCAACAGTATTAAACAGCATAGCCAAAGTTTAAAGCTGTGGTATTCTCATGCCCCAGACGACAGGAAATGCACGTGGGTGGTACATTATCAGTGCACTCGGAAAGATACGGTCACTGGCTGCAAATTTCAGATATTTCGCTGATTTTAGCAATTTTAAAATCCAAGAGATAACTGCGGGTCGTGGTGTTGGCGCTGATGTTGACAGTTGACCTTTGAATTGTCAATTTTAGATATAATCATGGATAACAACTGTTTTGCCTTTTATAGAACTAATGCAAATAGGTATGCCATATCAATCGCATTATAAATATGATATCGTTGGGCATTGACTACCCTCTCTTAAAATCTCGACTTTAAAAGCTCGACTTTATACATAATGTTTTTCTGTAATTGTTTTATTGTATGCAATAAAGTGTAAATGAAATTAAATTAAATTAAACGATTTGTTGTATTTAAAACTAATATTATTTTACATTTGCAATTCGTACTTATATGAACATACCGCTGCATGTCGCGTGTGCTATATTTAGACTTGCTTCACTATCCTTTGTTGATTTTATTCCTCAGAACGTGTGTCTTGTTTCTAGAAATCTGTAAGCATCCCATCTAGTACCCATTACATATCTAATAATATGTACATACTGTGACATATTATCATTAATGTAAGCAGCAATAATGTGAGACAATGAAGCAGCTCACCACAAAACGTTAGAACATATGAAGATTCTCCGACCTTATCAAAATACAAATTGAGCAAGAGTCAAGACCCCTTATACTTACCACCGATAGTGGTTACCTTATCTCGAAGTATTTACAATTACATACCGACATCGGCATGTACTAAAGAATAATTACGGTATACTCAATCGGTACAATATTTGTGCACATAGCTCCTTTTCTTTTTTGCGCCGATGAATGTCCTTCTTTTTAATACCTATCTGCTAGATTGCATCAGGCTATTTGTTGGTTTTGCTATATTCCTGATGGCACTACATACGCCCGAAGAGTTGATATATAGTGGCCCATTACGAAGGGTAAGTAGGGCGAAACCTAAAACTATAAGAGAGAAGTTTTTGTTGTTAGGATCCATGACATCGATTTTGATAAAAAGCAAACACATTTTTTTGAAACTATTTTCTTAGCCAGGAATCGAAACCAGCCGATTTTGAAGAAAAATAAGTTACTCTGTATTATTCCCTCCTTTGGAAACGGGCCATCCTGTGACACGCTGATGCTAGCTGACTTCTACTTTTAACTAAGAACACTATACTATTTATAGGTCAACAACTTTGGCGTACTCACCTTCCGCGCGGAGATCGGCAGCTTCATAAACTCGGAGTTCCCCCTCCCGTACTCCTCCATAGCGGCTCTGTACACCAACGTAGACACCACCAACTCCGGAGCCGTCTACTACCGGGAAACTACCGACACCCACGCGCTACTCAAAGCAGAGGTTACAGTCCAATCCAACTTCCACGAATACTACGACTTCAAACCGCGAGTAGTCTTCATCGCGACGTGGCAAGACGTAACGTACGACAGCAGCACAGACAAGAAAAACAGCTTCCAAGTGGCGGTTATATCCAACGGTACAGAGACATTCGTGGAGCTGTTGTACCCGGAGCGCGGGATACAGTGGATTCAGAAGGAGACGAGGCCGAACGCGAGTCCAGAAGCAAAGGCCCAAGCTGGGTTTATCGCTGAAGACGGAAGGGTGTTCACGTTAAAAGGATCTGGCAGTCATTTAGTCAGAAATATCGCATTGTAAGTAATCCTTTCCTATCTTAAACACGTATGTATAGTGCAAAATTACGTTACGAGAAAATTCATGGATAATTAATGTTTGTTCAGTTTAAAACTCACTTTATCATGTAGATAATTTGTATCTGTGTAATTATTTATTACCGCTTATATATTATTTGTATCTTAATGAATGAAATAGTTTAATATTTGTCTTCCAGGTGGACCAATGTCCACGAGCCTGGCAAGTACGTGTATCGTGTCGGAAATATACCACCTGAGGGTAACATCGAGGAACCAGATCAATACAATCAGGACGTGGAGGAAGAATCAACCTGCGCTCAGAGCGGCCCCAGTCTATGCCATTTCCAAGCTAGATGTGTGGACTACCAAGCCGGTTTGTGCTGTCAATGCAATGATGGATTCTACGGTAATGGGAAATCTTGCATTAAAGACGACATCCCCCTCAGAGTACACGGAAAACTAAACGGAAACCTCAACAATGTAACGCTGGACAACGTCGATGTCCAGGCGTATGTGGTGGTAGTCGACGGACGGTCATATACAGCTCTTTCTCAAGCCCCCACTAGCCTAGGAGGCAGCCTCCAACTGCTTAATATCATTGGTAGCTCCATCGGATGGCTCTTCGCCAAACCCCTAGCGGATGCCAAAAACGGTTACCAGCACAGCGGTGCACTGTTCAATCATACTGCTGAATTATTGTTCCCAGAGACGAACGATAAGGTGACTTTATCGCAAGTGTACTTAGGACACGATGTCTTCGATCAAATAACCTTGGAGGCAGAGGCTGAGGGAACACTTCCCTACATACCGAACCATTTTAAGCTAGATATCGGAGAGTATGATGAACAATACACCATTGTTGATTTCGGAGTCATCAAATCAGAATCCACAAGGACATTCACCGACAAAGCGACAAAAAAACAGTACACAGTTGTGATTTCGCAACAGTTCAGTTTTAGTCCATGCAAACATGCCCCGCAAGAAGACGAAGTTACTTCAACTATCAAGTTCTTTAAAAACTTCTTAGGTTATGAAGGTAAAGAAAATATCATCAGATACGGCATGAGTACTAAAGTGACTCCGCTCGGCAGGGAAGACCCTTGCGTTGCGGGCCGGTCGACGTGCGGCGCACACAGCGACTGCGTAGTCAAGGGAGACTCCTTCCAATGTGTCTGCCAGCGGGGATATAGACCCGACGGATACGAGGTTTGCATTGAGCTAGACGAATGTGCTGAATCCCAGCATAATTGCGATGTAAATGCGGACTGCTTCAACTACGAGGGTGGCTTCCGTTGCATCTGTAGATCAGGTTACGAAGGCGATGGCCGAGAATGTCGAAGATCTAATACAGCATACACCTATACACCCACTCCACCTTCCGCCTGTAGCGTCAAGGCTTGCGATCGCAACGCCAAGTGCTACGAAAGTGTTCAAGGAGCTAATTGTGTTTGCAATTCAGGCTTCAAAGGTGACGGGTCATTTTGTTGGGATGTTACTGATTGTAACTCATGTTCGCCTTACGCTGAATGCGTCCGTCTGGATGCAAGAACTCCTTGTCGATGTAGACCAGGATACTTCGGCAACGGATACACTTGTGATCGGGAGCGAACCACTACTGAGCAGTTCCTCGAACTACCCCAGTATCCCCGCCAGTATCCAACTCCTGTGGACCCCAATGCTGGAACGATTGAGCTAGCTGATTGCGACGACGAATTAAACTGCGTCTGTCCGGAAGGTTTCGAGATGTTTGTCGACGAACAACAGATTACACTGTGTAGATTATTGGTTTACTATCCTACCGTAGAGGCGACCGGAGAGACAGAACTCCACAATACTTCAAGTAAGACACGTATTCTATAAAAACCACTTATTTCAAAATAAATGATGATTGAGGAAAATGCTAAGACGATTATATCTTTGTTACAGTAAAATGCCAGTCGGAGTCCGACTGTCCGCCGAACGCGGTCTGTTCCTACTCAGAAGCTAACGGCGATTATGAGTGCACGTGCCCCGAGGGGTACGAAGGCGATGGGTACGAGTGCATGGAGCGTGCCGCGACTGGCTGCAGCTGCGGCCCGCACTCCCACTGCCTGTCCGGGGAGGCCAACGAGTGCAGCTGCGACCCCGGCTACTCCTCGGACGGCTACCAGTGCAGGCCCAACTTCCGTTGCACGGTCAACTCCGACTGCGAGTACCACGCAGAGTGCCGGCCCGACTCTCTCACTGGCGACTTCCTCTGCCAGTGCATCGACGGCTTCAAAAAAGACCAGAACGATGCCTGCATCCCAGACGGCGCCTGCAGCGGCGCCATATGCGCCCAACACGCCTCCTGTCTCTACGACAGGGAAGAAGGTATCAACTATTGCTCCTGCGACCAAGGATATACCGGAGACCCGATCGATAGATGCGACCTTATCCAAAATCTTGAAGTAGCTGAGACTTGCGATGTGCGGCCCGACGTCTGCAGTCCAGACGCTCAGTGCACCTACAATAACCTTGAGTACAATTATGAATGCATCTGCAGGGAAGGTTTGACTGGGAATGGGTATTCATGCAAACCTGAGGCGAACTGTCGGAACGAACCTTGGATGTGCGATGCGCACGCATCGTGTCTAAGGCGAGGTGAAAGTTTCGCGTGTGAGTGCAACACCGGTTATTCAGGAAACGGCAGCGTTTGTACTCTAAATCCGAGACAGCTGGGCAACTTCTTGGTAGCAAGCGATGGCATGTTCATCTACCGAGTTCCTTTCCAAGTGAACGCGCACGACTTCGCAACTCCCATCAACAAGGTGTCGGACCAGCTTGCTGTGGCCATAGACGTGGACTGCCAGACGCAACGAGTTTACTGGAGTGATCTTGTCACGAGCACGATCAAGAGTTCAGCTTATGACGGTTCTGACTTCCAATCATTCCTCACAGAAGGTATATACTTTTTCAATGGATTAAAAATTAAAATATTGAATCCTTTTGATGATCCGCACTTTGTTGTTAATCTGATATTTTCGTTTAAAGGTGTCAAGTCACCGGAAGGAATTTCCATCGACTGGTCAGCGAGGAACATTTTCTGGACGGACTCGAAGAAGAAGACAATTGAAGTAGCCAATTTGGACACAAGGAGAAGGAAGGTTTTGTTCAACGAAGGTATATTAAACCCGCGAGGGATCGCCACGCATCCACAAAGAGGGTAAGCCTACCTTTCCTTGTCCGCTTTAGTCTCGTTTTCATCTTTTTATCCAACTGCGATTCATAAGCCATCATCAGCGGCCACACTACACTTATATTCACGAACTATTATAAACCTTCCAGAAAAGTCTTCTGGTCCGATTGGAATAGGAGTAATCCGAAGATCGAATGGGCGAGCATGGATGGCTCGGCGCGGGGTGTCTTCCTCGGAAAGCCTCAAGTGCACCTTCCCAACGCCCTGGCCATAGAGTTTAGTACCGACCGCCTCTGTTACTCCGACGCTGGACTAAAGACAATAGAGTGTGTCCAAATGGATACCATGCAACGGGATACTATAGCGACAGACTGCGATTACCCCTTCGGGCTTGCGATAAACAAGGCGACGTTCTATTGGACGGACTGGAAGACGTGAGTTACATTTGGATATTAAGTCGAGATAATTATTAAATTCATTATTATCTTCTGAATTCTTCTGGACCTAGCCACATAGGAATTAGAATCAGATTGAGCAAGAAAAATACACGTATTCATAGTGAGCTATGTAAAAAAAACATAAGGTTTATACAGATGCAGAGATTGCTTTGTAATCGTGTGCTACAATATGATGATGAGGATTATGAGGAGGACAGGCGGGTGATCGGTCCTCTATTGTGACTATTTCACCCGATTCCCAGTGTTTGGGCACTGGTTACAGTTGGCTCAACAGATGTCCCTCCCCAAATCTTCTTGTTCGTCTAATGAATTCTAGGATGTCGCTAAACTTTGAGTTTGACAAATCATCTGTTTTAATGTTATCCATCCCTAGTGTTCGCCGTCTTATGTTTGAATACACTACGCATTCTCCCAAGAAGTGCTGGCTACTTCCTCCAAGCTACACTGAGGGCATGATGGGTCCTGTAAGAGCCTTAATAATGATAGGTGTCTATGACGACCCGAATGGCCGAGTCGGCAGTGACCCTGCCTACGAAACCAAGGGTCCCGGGTTCGAGTCCCGGTGGGGGCAAATATTTGTTTGATGATAACGGATACTTGTACCCTAGTCATGGGTGTTTATCTATCTAAGTATAATATTTATCTATATAAGTATGTGTATCGTTGTCTAGCACCGAAGATACAGGGAATCCTAGTTTGGGGCTAGATCAATGTGTGTAAATAGTGTCCAAGGTATTATTATTATTATTATTATTTAGTTTGCAGTGACCTGTTACCAAACCTTCCAGTATTGCTAAGTTTTCCCTACTAAGATCAAGTAAATACTTAACCTTTTTGGGGTGTGCTACAATACAAAACGAACTTGATTCTCTCTTTCAGACTGAAAATCGAATACGTAAACTACCTCTCCAACGTCAAGGGCTACCTGCCAATCGCCACCTCGTCTAAGAAACTATATGGAGTGGCTGTGGCACTCGACCAGTGCGCCGTATATAGCAACGTGTGCCAATACAACAACGGTAACTGTGTTATTGGCGAGATCTGCCTACCGAATGGGAGAGGTCATCGAACTTGCGTTGCGGGCGAGTAGGCTAAGCTAACACCTAGAGGGCCAAAGGCAAAAATTGTACAGGGAGCACGAATCATTACCAGAGTGCAAAAATATGCGAGCCATTGACAGTTCAACTCGTTCATGTTTTCGATGCGTAATTAAATTAGTCGTTCTTCATAAACTGCTGTTCCCTAGAAAAGATGCAAAACGCACATAAGAATCGCACGAAACGCCAAGAAAATGTATACGATTTGACATTTCGAGACATAACTGCGAAATGTCAAATGGCACTTTTTTTAAGCATTCTGCGATTGCTAAGGGATGTTGCATCTTGACTAAGGGCTCTGGTGTTTACGCAACCAACTGGCACTGTAGCAACTTCAAAACACCTTTTTCACTCCAGTGCTCGGATGTGGCGGAAGATGGTTTGTAACAGGGCCGCAAAATAATTAATAGTTAACCAGTACAACAAAAACGTTTCTGGCCTGTTTGAACAGGCCATAAAAAACACTGTTGGCTTGTTTTGTTATAGTTCTGTCAGGTGTCAACAGATGGCGCTTCATGCCGCATATGTCATGCTGCTTTGTATGGTAAAAGCGTGCATCATGCCGACGCGTCTGTAAATTCGTGCTTGACGTTTTCTGTCAATTGCGGAAGATGGCGGACTCACAGAATATAAGTAATTAAAGCAAAGCAAAGAGTTTCGTTCATCCATCCAAACCTAATTTTACTAAAAAATAATTTTCTGTGTAATTATTTTTATTTCCTCGCAATAGTCGTGAAAAGCGCTATGCAATGTCTCGGCCAAAAGGACAATAGATTGACCTTCTCAAACTGCCGGTTGCGTAAGCGGAAGTAACCGGTACAATTGCCAGTTACTAGTAACTAGAGCTGCTACCATGTCGGTTGGGGTTGCAGTTGCCGGTTGCCGTAACAAAACTCAAAGTTGCTTCGTGTGCAGCAGTCAGTATAAATGACATAGACCGTGTCAACTTTCCTGTATTGCATTTAAAATGATGATTTACCTACAGAAGCTGAACGGACTTATGGGACTTAATGTTTGTAAAGCAGACATTACATTTGCTTCGAAGGCTTTGCAGATACTGAATAATTGTCATTTGGCATTATATGGGTTAACTCATCACGCGATTTTTTAATTAATTAAGAAGAATTAGATGTAAGAAATAAAAAGTAAGTATTTACATTACTATGTATATTATTTTTACCTAACATTATAGTTTTGAAAATTATTTTGTATTTTTGGTATGCAGGTGTAATTTATTACCGAAGAACAATAAATAAACTTATCAATTTACTTGAGAAACCTGATTGATCTAAATCGCTATCGAACCTTCACATTTCCATAGCTGCGGCGATGAGCTAGGTAACTGTCACAAAATTAAGTATTGTATTTCTATACTATTAATAAAAGTTTCTAGCAGATAAAATATAATAGTATAATATAGAAGCCTATACAAATTATTCTAGTGTAAAGTAGATTAGTATGCCTATGTATAGTAGTAGTAGATTTAATTCTTTTTGACGTAGATATGTAACAATAAGAAAGTTACTTCCGAGAGGCATAAGTAATCTCGATAACTACGTTAGTCATATGAGAAGTACTAAATAATAATAAGAACTCGCCCAGATTCGGAAAGATTCTTTAATATCGCAATTAGATACTTAACGTTACAAATTAAATTACTAATAAAAATATATTAGAGTATGTAAGAATCCTTATCTTAATCGTTAATTATGCGAGTACATAATGTTCGATTGGTTTCCTTGATGTCGAATATCGCCACGTCGAAACGCCTCGAAGTCGAGACATTTATTAAAACAACAGTGAGCAGATTCGGAACCAAATCTATAGTTAAAAACAGAGTTCTCTGTTCTCTTTGCAATTCGCAAATAAAGGGCATATTACATTTTTGTCATGCTAACTGTTGAAAAATCATGATGATCACGGGTGTCGATTGATAGAGTATTTTTTTTATAAACAATGATACATTTCTAAAACGATATTTTTCGAGAAATCATACTTCGAAGGGCGACAAAAACAACTTTTTTGCACTTTGAACTCAGATTTATCGCAAAGGATTTCGTTTTACAAAATCGTAATTATGCACATCGGTTTCATCTCTATGGCCGTAGATATCAAGATTTTTAAAAAACGGCCATTATATATGCCAGTCTCCACACTAAAATGTTAGAACCCTTTTGCAAATATACTTAGTATTTCTCTATCTCTGACTGAAAATCCCTTTTATATTAACGATTTGAAGGAGGTTCGCTTACTTCAATTTGACGTTGGACCAATCAGTCGCCTTATGAGCTTTGCACACGGCGGTTGAAAATCGCGCTGTTGCCGCTCATATCAAATTCGAAATAGTATCGCGACCGACAGTGTCAAGTCTACTGTGTACAAAACGCGGCAAGCACGCGGACGCGGTCAGACGCCGCCGTATGCAAGCGCTCTAAGGCAAGTAGAACCATCAAGCCGCAAACCAGCGCCACAAGAAGATCACCGCCCGCAAGGGCCATCCGATGACCTGTCCACAGGAGTGGACAGAGGCGATTCTTCGGGAATAGGTCCGTCGACCTGACCCCGACTCCCCACGCCCCAGAAGGGGTGCGTGAGACGACTATGAAAGGAAGAGAAGAGTAGAACCATACAGCAATAGCGAAGAACCACACTCTCTTTCTAACATAGGAGTGATGGATGACGTATCCTGAATCCGTGCTTGAGCCAAATCACTATCACTTGAAACAATTATTACTAATGCCATTATTTTGAAGAAAACATTCACAATCTTTGAAATAACAATCCGTATTTCGAAGAATTCCTATGATTACGAAATTTGATTGTTTACGCCAAGATCAGAGTGATTCGGAGGGCAGTCTTTAATCTAAGATGCTTAAACTCACACATGAATTGCGTTCATTTATTGGCACGGGCCAACTACAAAATGGATTGATACCTAGCCCCAAAATGGATCAGGATTGGTTATTAGGATCGGACGTACCCTTATGGTTTTACTATGCTCTATGGTACCAGTTCGAATCCGATTCGAGTTCGAGACAGAGACAGAGTGCGTAGTTACGACGCGAGTGAGCGAGACAGCGAGCGTCGTTACGTAGGTACGCTGTAACGCTCACTCGCGTCATAACTACGCTCTCCGTCTGTGTCCGAGATGTCGCCTGCAGTCGCGGTCGGCTTCGACCTGGTAATTACTTATTATTACTCATATTTCTGACATCAACCTCAATACCAGTCAAATTGAAAAATTTAAGAAAATATACACTGTATCTTCGCTGAACTAAGAATGGTATCTTTCTATCCTTGCCCTCGTCATATAAAAGAAAGAGATAGTGGCATTATTATTACAATAGTAACGTCCATTGCGTTTACTACGCCAACTCATAATGCGTACGAACACGGTTATTTAAGACGAGCTGTCTTTAAAACGCCTTAAAAAAAAGCAAGAGGTTCTCAATTCGTCGGGTTCTTTGATTTCTCCAAGACGGGTGGACCAATTTTGGAAATTCTTTTTTTTGTTCGAGAGGGTTTACCTTCCAGTTGGTCCCATTGGCACCAGGTCAGGAATTGATGACGGGATCCAGGAGAAATCGACGTAACTCTTTAAAAAATAAGACCTAAAGCGATTTTAGTATTTTGTATAGTAACTCGAGCATTTAGAAGCTGCTCCCTGGTAGCATGACTGCCGTGAAGTTGACCTGATGATGAAGATTACAGATGACCACCACAACTAGGTAGGTACTCCTTTCTTGGTATTGGGTTGGAATATGATTGCTTAAATAGTTGATAATCAAATAGGATTTAATTGAAGTCGGTAAATTATATATCGATGTGTTTGGTCGATTTCGAATTTGAATTGCCTAGGTAACCTGAGAGGATTCGCATTCGAAGTTCCGTATGTTTACCTAAAATTTAAATAATAAAATAGGCTTTCGCTTATCATAAGAGATGTATCAAAAAACCCAAAGTACTAAGTACTATATTAAACTATATTTTGACCAAATAATTTATAATACACTTTCACATTGAATATTTAAATAATTAATGCTAGATTAAAATAACGTCCTATACATTCTATAGGTTTTTGTGAAAACTAGAGAATAATCAAATAACCTGTTGAGGACCGGTTATTAATAAAAATAGTCATTGCCAGTAATGGGCATAACAATAGCAAAAATAACTAAAAGTCAAGGAAAAGTGACCATGACATTTATTGGGAGACTTCCTTCGACAAAAAAAATCTTCAGTATCTAACTACCATTAGCCTTATATTATTTTCAGATGTTTGTTCAGCTGCTGTATCTTCTATTCTGAGAGCGAAAAAAAAAATGAAAATTATAGCCAAAGTTTTAAAGTGTAAATGCGACTCTTGACATCTGTCCCGATCCCATGATCACAATCGCTTTGAATGACAGCTTGTGGTAAATAATCGCATTCCGATTAGTCAAGCTTCAATTTGAAGTTGGCGCACATCCTTCAAACATCTATTTGAATGGGATCAGGATAGATGACAGAGATACAGTAGCATTATTATGTATTTCTGATATCAGTCGCAATGCCATTCAAATTTCGAAATTATCCAATCACATCGCCAGAAAAGACACCTCGTGTAAAATAATCGTGTTTTGATTGATTTTTTTTTTATTTGACTGGTGTTGCTGTTGATGTCAGAGATAAATAATAAGGCTACATAGTCCAGCTATTGGTCATAACAAGTTTCCACCGGTTAGTGTTCAGCTTTCAATTCCCTTTGCCGTTAAGTTGGCAGTAGTGCACAACTGTCAACTGTCAGAAAAAAAGATGGTCAAATGCAATATCCGGTTGCCAGAATCACATTTCAATTCCCCACCTTGATATAAAGGGTAGCAGGCACAGATCGGTTAACTAAAGCTGGCACGTGCAACACATTTAGCGCTTGTGTAGTGACGTTGCACTGCATGGGCATCAAGAATAGTCTGTCTGTCTCTCGCGCGCGCGGTCAAACTTATGAGTATGAAGGAGACAGTTATTGTTTTGCTTTTGCTACTGCTTATCTTTTTGCGTTCATGTCATGTGTCAATCGACGCGCGTTATTGTGATTGTTTTCCTATTTCGAGGTTAGAATTAAATCATTAATTATCAAACATACTGTATAGTGAAAATGCATTAGTGTGAGTCTTGTGAAAGTGCCAGGTTTAGTTAACCGATACGTATGCGGGTTACCTAAAACCTCGTCACACCACGAAATACGTAAAGAATATACAAATGATAACTACGAGAATCGGCATCGTATATAAACATTTTAGATTAAGAGTTAGTTATAATATTTGCTCCCTATATTTTGGATTAAATATTTTCCAAAAGCTAGCAACACTGGAGTCATTGCTACCAACTTAACGGCGAGGGTAATTGAAAGCTTAGAAACCGCCATAACAGCTGCTAGTACCAACAAAAGCGCGACCTGTGCACACCTAGCCCCAGTGGTCCTCGGTCCGGCCGAACTTGAAGACCAGCGAGCCGGCGAATATGAACGCGTTCTGCATGAAGAGACTGACTCCAGGCCAGGTGTGCTTGTTTGTAGCTGGAAAGCAGAGCAAACACATTTGTATGCAGGCACAGAACATTGCTTGAATAGGAGACTCGGTGTTGTGTGAGCCAGGAACAGCAACTTCATAACTATACGAGGTTGCCCTGGGCTCGGGACCTTCTTCTCCCACAGTGGTTTAATGTAGAAAAGAGCAAAAAAAAATACGTTAATTTACAGAAAATAAAGGAATTCTGTTTTTATTTGAATAATCTGGACAAATAATTAAATACTGAATAACTCTGCATTGCCATAAAATGATATTTTTATAAAAAATAGGGAAATTATAATCAATTACAATATAAATAATCTTATCCACTCCTATTTAACTCACGTTACCGCTGCGTTATTAAATGTATCTACACACGTATCATTAAACCTCTTTACTGCGTACAAAACCGCACGTTACGATCAGCATAATGTTAAACTACTTGGTAAAAACTCATTTCTTATCTGAAAAATTACACATTATGACCATAATGTGTAATTTTTCTGCATATGTGGGTTTATGAAACGAGCTGAAGGCGAGTTTCATAATAATATCACTCGAGAGTTTTAATGCCTAATTATGTACAGTTACATTAACTAGTTTATCTACACACATATCATAAGCTCTCTTTAATGTGTTCAGGAACCGCATGTTTGACAGGCATTGTGGCTCTGCACCAACTGTAGTACCAACGTGCCGCAGGCGGGCGTCGGAGTTCGAAATTTGAATGTCAGTACCAACTTCACAGACAAACTACGGGCAGCACGCAGGCGGGCGTCGGCGTTCGAAATTTGAATGTCATAATTTGACAATTTTTTCTACATTATGGTCATAATGAATAAATTTTCAGATAAAAAATGAGTTTTTACCAAATAGTTTTACATTATGTTGGTCTTAACGTGCGGTTTTAGACGCAGTAAGGGGGTTTATGATACGTGTGTAGATAAAAACTCAAAAATAAATCTGGCTCCTGAACTAATTAAATATATCTCAAAATTATGTGACTATTAGTACATTTTTTATCAAAAATAATTAATGTGAAATTGTCTTGAAAAATTTAATCTTGAAATCTCAAGGTTTCCTCACGATGTTAAGAAAAAAGATAAGAATTATGAACTATCAACATTAAATTACCGGAATTGACATAATTCGCGAACAGTATCCAGCAGGCGGCGATCAGGGACGCGAAGCCGACCACGAACCCCAGGAACAGCCACAGCCGGGCGCCCCGCGGACCCATGCAGCCGCCCGTGTATGTCTCCCCACGCACCTGCAACACAAACACATTGATAAACATTCGTATTATGGCAACCGGTTTAGCCTAGAGGGTAGTGACCCTGCCTACGAAGCTGACGGTCGTAGGTTCGAATCCCGGTAAGGGCCAATATTTGTTTGATGAGCATGAATATTTGTTTAGTCTTGGATGTTTTTTTATATATTAACAAAAGTACTCATCTCTATTAAACATATCGTCGTCTAGTACCCATAGCACAAGCCTCATTGAGCTTACTATGGGCCTAAAGCGATTTGTGTATTTGTCCTCTAATATTTATTTATTATTTATACAGGGTGGCCCGGGAAATCGTGGATCAAACGAAACCAGGAGGTAGAGGGGTTCATTATGAACATAAAATTCCTCTACGGTATGGCCTTTATCAGACACGATATAAAGTTATGGCGATTTTGAGTTTTTTTAAAAAAAAAGGTCTCTTTAGGTAACTTAATGAAAAAAAAAAAAGTTACTTAATTTGATAGTTTTTTTGTGTGTTTTTCGTGGCTAGGATAAAAATAAATTCAAATGGAGTTTTTTTTTCAACTGTAGGTGCATAAACTTGTAAGTAATGGCTTCATAATGAAAAAAAAAACCTTCACGAAAAATCTATTCATACTTTGAAGTCGCACTGTTAAAAAAAATGTACTACTAAAAGTTTACCTTTTACTAAAAAAATATGCCTGTTTAATCTACTTTCTAACGAGGTACAAAACATTGTCATTAGTAGTTAAGTTATTTTACAAAATAGGTTTTTAGGTGCAAAGTCTACCTTAGAGTAAAATGCACATTCAACGGGAAATCACCATTGTAAAATTCTAAATTTGTTTACTACAATTCTAAACCTACTTAAAGTGCTTGATAGTAATAAACTATGTTATGTATTGAAATTATGTCCTTCTTACACTTGCCATGGGAGTGAAAAAGAACAAAAGCTTCACATACGATAGACAAACTTGTTAGGGCGCCTCTCTACCTGACCCTAAAATGCCGGGCTGTCTTTGTGTTTACCAATGACATCCCGAATACTTACCTAGTAAATAAAGAAAAGAAAAAACTTTAAATTTCAAGTTTTATTTTTATTTTAAAACCTATTTTACATAAATTGCTCGAAATGTCTCCCTCTAGCTACTATGCACACACGACATCTCCTCAGGAAATTGTTTCTTAACCTACGAAAAGCACCACCATTACGTTTTATTTGCGCAATTGCTTCCGCGATTCTAATTCTCAGCTCCCGTTCAGTTCCAATTTATTTTTCATACACCACCTCCTTTAAATGGCCCCACAAAAAGAAATCGATCGGATTTAAATCGGGACATCTTGGAGGCCATTCAATTGTTCCACGCCGACCAATCCAACGCCCTGGATACTCTTCGTTCAGATGGGCTCGCACATCTCGAGCATAATGGGCTGGAGCTCCGTCATGTTGCAGCCACATGTTTTCCATGACACCCTCTGGCACTTCAACTTGCCGCAATAGTTCATGAAGATCATTTTGCAGGAAATTAAGGTATCGTTCGCCGTTTAATCTAGGCGGCAGTTCATGTGTTATTAATTGTCCTCTGATGATTCCGGCCCACATATTAATGGAGAACTGGTGTTGAAAACGGTAGTTTCTAACAATATGCGGATTAATTCTGAAGTAATAGTGCCCAAACCAGTTTATCCATTGTTTGTGATTCTTTTGTCCTTTTTTCACTTACTGCAAAAGAGAGAAAGATAAAATCTATGGGCTTTGTACGAGCAAAAATTGATTGTTCGTTAAATGTCAATTTAACTATAAGGCAGACTTTGCACCTAAAAACAACTTTTGCAAAATAACTAAGCTTCTAATGGCCATGTGTTGTACCTCGTTAGAAAGTAGATTAAACAGGCATATTTTTTTAGTAAAAGGTAAACTTTTAGTAGTACATTTTTTTGAACAGTGCGACTTCAAAGTATGAATAGATTTTTCGTGAAGGGTTTTTTTTTCGTTATGAAGCCATTACTTACAAGTTTATGCACCTACAGTTGTAAAAAAAACTCCATTTGAATTTATTTTTATCCTAGCCACGAAAAACATACAAAAAAACTATCAAATTAAGTAACTTTTTTTTTTTCAAAAAGTTACCTAAAGAGACCTTTTTTTTTAAAAAACTCAAAATCGCCATAACTTTATATGGTGTCTGATAAAGGCCATACCGTAGAGGAATTTTATGTTCATAATGAACCCCTCTACCTCCTGGTTTCGTTTGATCCACGATTTCCAGGGCCACCCTGTATATAGCGCCGTTACACGCATAGAAACATCCACAACTGAGGATCAGCCGGCATCGTACCAGGGAGCCTTTGCTGGAACGGCAACGCTACAGAGATAGTCGTGCATATACCTTCGGGTGATCCTATTACTAAGCCTCCGCTGTCCGTCCGTCCGTCTGTCTGCCGGTCCGTACGTAAGCCAACAAATTATTAACTACACGAGATTTTATAAATGAAACGTGTTTTACATTCAAGAAACATGTTTGAACGTCTCCGGCGATATAGCAAATTATATCGAATTCTTCTGGTTGTGGTGGCGCAATTCGTTTGATAACGGTTGCGCAATCTATCTGGGTTCGAATCCACGTTCAGACGTGGACGAACATAACATAACACAACATTTACATTTAGGCACATACATTACTTCTGGCCCCACACTAGGATACCCTGTGTCGTGGGAACCAGAAACAGCGACGTCACACACAAATACACATCAAAGACCTGGGGTTTTTTTTTCTTTACCCCCAGCCGAGGATTGAATCCGGGACCACTCGCATGGAAAGTTTTATTATTTTTTGTGCTGAAGTTTTCTTGTACAAAAGTGCAGTACCCTTCGTGTGAAATGTGCTCTTACAATTGTTCACTTCTCCTCATAACAGGTCTTCTTAGTTGGTTATGACTGGACTGGCTAGAGCTATGTAATATTTCTGGGACGGCTTGCACCGCCCCACTACGCTCTCTTGTTGGTGACTCATTACTTGATTGCCATGAGAAATTTTAACCCTGTTTAGCGTATTATATAAGATACTCACTGGACTAAGTACCACTGGCTAGCAGCCACGTAAGGGTTAGATCTTTTCGGTTGTTCATTAATCGCCTTGTTATAAATGTGAAATTTCAGGACATACAACAGATCTTATACAAGATCAGTACTCGACTTGTTAGCCTTGTAAAATTTCGTGTCAAATCGTGTTAGTTAGGGGGGGGGGGGGGGGGGGCATTGTGAAAATGCAGAGGGACCTATGTTTAAGCTGGTCATTATTCGTCTTGCTAACTATGTATGTGTCAAGAAGTACCTATGCAACTGGTTTTGCGCCACCACTGCCATATAGAAATATTTGAGATGCTATATATGTATACTAGAGAAATACATACATATGCCCACGGTTTTTGCGGTAGACTTAAGACCTCCACTTGCTACAAGAGGTTCTCAAAAGAATAATCTAAGAATAAACTTTCTACGTCGCGTCTGTAGACCATCGCAACTGTTTATAGTCAAAAGACTGAACATTCTAAGGGCCCTATTACACTGTAATTTAAATGACCATTAATCTTGCATCCAATATCATTATCTTATACAAATAACTCACAAGGGTGAGGCCAAAAGAGCGTAATTTTGTGAGTTGTGAGTCGCTTATTTTCGGCCGCGTGATTTCCGTTGCATACACGTGGACAACTCATTTTGCGTCACAAGGCGACGCAATAAAATGAGACTTTTCTATGAAACCGAATGAAACAGAATTTCTGTGACCGAAATTCTGGGACTCACGACGACTCACAAAATTAAGCTCGTTTGGCCTCACCCTAAAGGTGAGAGAGAAAGAACTAAAATTGGTTGAATCCAAGATAAATGATCATTTATATAACAATTTGAATAGGCCGCTAATACAAAAAAAAAACAACAACTTACCTGCGCATTTGTGACTGAATTGACCATGATCAGTGACAGCGTGGCCATCACACCGCAGATGTGGGCAGGATTCGGCAGGTCACCTGGGTACATCGACGCAGCATCAATGATGAACCACCAACCTGAGAAGAACTGGACAGAAGACACCATCAGTTTCAAGGAAAGAGGAACATTATATTACAAAATCATAATACGAACTATATTTAACTATTTTCAAGGCTGTCGTACACGGGTTTCCAACGGGCGTGTTCACGGGGTTGAAATAGTGAAAAAGTTTGGGAATCTATGCTGTATTGGGTAAATTATACTGAAATTCTGAGGGAAATTATTGTGAGGAAACCTTTATATATCCATAAGAGTATTGAATGAATAACACATTTGCAAAATGGTACCCGAAGCCAAATGCCAAACGGGACCCTATTACTAAGCCTCCGCTGTCCGTCCGTCCGTCCGTCCGTCTTCCACCAGGCTGTATCTTATGAACCGTGATAGTTAGACAGATGAATTTTTCGCAGATGATGTATTTCTGTTGCCGCTATAATAACAAACACTGAAAAACAGAAAAAATTATATTTATGAATGAAAAAAACTTATGAATGCACCTGGTTACGTACATGGATTGTGAAAGTAGCCGCACCAATAACTTTGTAAACAATATTTTGCTATGTAAAATACAAACTATTCACTCCACACCATCCCTACTGTTGTACGGTGGTACGAAACTCTTCATGCGCGAGTTCGACTCGCACTTGACCGTTTTTTTTTTTGTCTATGAAAGATCTCGTGAAGGGAACTGCCGTTGTCAAAAATAAAGGACTTAGTGGAAAAGTCAACTGAATTGAAGTGACCAAACCAGACCGGGCCAAATTACCAACTCTCTGGAGGAGGTAGAAGGATGTACGTTCCACAGTCGGACCGCCTGAAACCTGGAGAAGGTACAAGGAAGTGCGTTCCACAGTCGGACCGCCTGCAACCTGAACATATGCGGAGGTGTTACGCCTTGGAGTGGCTAAGAGTGAGACCATGTGAAATCTCCGGTGCCGATCTCCTGAAAAGAGATACTCAAAGCGGTCTCGAAGGTAGCTGGGGTATAGCGGATTTTTCAATATATTGAAAATATAATAAAGAATATGAAAGCGAGAGACATCAGCGGTTAGACATCAGCGATTAGCGGCGGGAGAAGGGACTGAGCAAGGGTGATCTTGGTCTGTCGTGGCAAGAAGTACTGCAGACACCTGAGGAAGTGAAAAGACGTAAAGACCCCTCTGCTGACCTCGCTGACATGTGGAGACCAAGACAGCTGGTTGTCAGAAATAACCCCAAGTTTTTCGCTTTATCTATGTCCTCTATTGTGATGCCATTATATGATACGGGAACAATGGTTTTATGTAACAAGGAAAGCGTGAGCCTATTTTCTAAAATCATAGCTTGTGATTTAGTCGGGTTTATTAACTAACAGCCCGAATGATGAGGCCCAGTCTTTCAAATTCTCGAGGTCAGTGCCTCCACGGATGAAACTGGATTTAAAAAAAGAAGAGAGGATATCGGAGATGGAATTGATTAAGACTAAAAAAGAAGAGGAGAGAGAATACCACCTTGAGGCACTTCTGAGGAAAGGTCACACCATTGTGAGTTTCGGTCTCTTCAGACTTAATGCGTTGCTGGAGAACTCTCAGGTATTAATCGAACCAGCCAGCAGCATGGGAGGAAACATTCAGCGAGGTCAATATAGCGTCAAGAATGTCATCATCGACGCAGTTAAAGACATTGCTGAAATCAAGCAGGGCCAGCACCGTGACCAACCTCTGATCCATGGCTAGCTGTATATCATCACTGACTTTTAAGAGTGCTATGGTAGTACTAAGCCCTGGTCTGAACCCAGATTGGAAAGGATTGAGAAGTTTGTTTGATGAAAGGTAGGAGGTGAGTTGGGTGTGGACTATGGATTCAAGGACTTTGGAGAGAATAGGTAAGATAGATATGGGCCTGTAATCTTTGAAGGAGGAGGGATTGGAATGTTTGGGCAGTGGTATGACAAGTGCTTTCTTCCATAGACTAGTAAAAGATCTAACCGATAGAGATAAGTTGATAATGTGGGTAAATGGAGGTAGCAACTCTTCAAGGACGCTGTGGTTCATCTGATGGCTTATGTTGTCGCCACCAGTAGGTTTGGATGTGATAGCTAGCACTGCCTTTCTAACTTCGCCGATTCCAACGAGACTAAAGTTGAACTGTGATGTACTGACTGCAGCCTTCAACCGTACACGACGAAGGGTTGCCTCCCTTGTGCCGGGGTTCATCACGAGGGGAGAAGAAAATAACTGGTAAAGACCGTTGAGATCGACATCACCTGAAGAAGATTCCTGGGACTTGCCAACACGTTGGTTTTAAGAAATTTCCAGTCCTGAGCTGAGGTTTACAACTCTATATGCTCATAGATGTAGCGTCGCTTTGCGTCACGGCACATGCGGTTGAATAGGTTACGAAGGCGTTCAAATGCTATGAGGTTGTTATCGGTTGGGTCTCTCTTATATCGCCCTTTCGCACGGTTTCTTTTTGCCATTAAACGCTTGATAGCGTCTGTCAACCAGGGAGCAGGAAAATGTTTTATCCTGACCTTTTTCATTGGTGCTTGTTTGTCGAACAGCTCCAGGACAATTGAGTTCATATTTTATTTTAAAGAGTCTTCATTTTTGGATTCTGGAACACTACTAACTTCGAGATTGAGTAGACGGTCCCATTGCTTTTGTTGGTTTATCTCTTGTTTGAACTCTGGGACCGAAGGTCAGCTACATCTTGATTGGGGATCTTGATCTCAGATACCGTATTTTTGAGATTTTTGAGCTGCGAATCGAAGTCATCTTGCTTTGTGGAGTTGAATTCAACGGCCAATTTTAAGTCGTTTATAAGTCATTTCCGTTGGTCTGGCGTTAAAGTTACTCACAGCCACATTGAGATCCGATCACATCAGCTAGTTCTGACTTCATGGTAGCTTGATATTCATGTAGATCGAGATCTAATTTCCATGCTGACAATTTCTGAGTTATCTCGCCGGAAAAAGAGTCCATAGCAATGGAGAACGGATTATCGGAAAACTCTTTCCTCTTTCAAGTATTCATGTTTAATGCATCGTTACCACAATGTTGTTGAGGAATGCAGCAGAGTTGAACTCATGATAACGAATATACTGCACAATCACTACTCCACTCCTCCTGTGTTCCAAATTCGCATAGTAATCAGTAGACACCGACTCTGTGGCTATAGACCGGGGCGTCCGACAGGGTGACAATCTTGAGAGTTGAGTTGAGAGGAGTCAACATAAACTGGGCGCTCATGTCGCATCTCAGGTTCGCGGATGATCTCATTCTCGCCGCCGAATGCGTCTCAGATCTCCAACATATGCTCGCATGAAGCTTCCCTGAAAGTCGGTCTCAGGATGAACATGTCCAAGGCCAAGATCATGACGAATCTCTCTTTAAACGTACCAAACATAATTGTTGGCAACGACAACGTACAGATGGTCAGCGATTATCTTGGACATCGTTTATCCTTTGACCGCGATGCACAGGTGAAGGAGATCATCAGACTCGTCGGCTTGGGGTGGGCTGCTTTCGAGAAGCTAGACGAAGTCGTGATATCCAAACTACCACAATGCCTTAAAACTAAGGTATATATCCCTCTCGTTGACCGCGTGCCAAACGTCGAAATTCAACGGAAGACGAAGGTCGAAGATGCAGGTAAGCGGATAACGAGACTGAGGTGGAGATGGGCGGGACACTTGGCTAGACGGGATGACAGACGGTGGACCAAAGCAGTCACGGAGTGGTGGCCAAGGGCAGCTACAAGGCCAGTGGGCAGACCACCTGCCCGATGGTCCGACGAGATACTAAAGTTGACAGGATCTCAATGGATGCGGATGGAACAGGACCGTAGGGGTTGGCGCTATAGAGAAGAAGCCTATCTATGCCCAGCAGTGGGATGATGTGGGCTGAGCATGATGATAGTAATCAGGTATGGCACCGCTATTGTGTTCACTCGCGATTATATAGAAGTATTTTCGCAATTAAGTTCTATCGAGCAAATTTCATCCAATCGCATTTTTATTCAGTGAGAATCCTGATCAAATACTCAATAAACTTTAACCTAAAAATTTATCTGTATAAGAGTTTACACGGGAGTAAATGGATTCGAAAAAACCCCCATTTTTTTTCGTGTCACCAAACACGTCCGCTCGCTACGCCTTGCGCGATTGATAGATTATTAGAAGAGACTTCAGATGAAGAATAAGTTTTTGCTGGGGAATTTTTCATGAATAACGGGGGCTATCTATTCATTTAATTTCAAAGTAAGAAAGATAATATTGTTTAGAAAACATGTATCTTTCCTAAATTTTTCATTTAAACTTCCCATAATTACCTAATTTAAATCTAAAGGAATAAGCCATTTTGCAGTTAAGTGAACAATGTAAATTTATTTGTTTTTAAAATTAGATTAAGTATTATTTACCACCAAATTTATCAACATTTTCAAAATTTAATGACAATGTACAAAATATTTTCTGTTGTATTGATTATATATTTTTACCTTCTAAAGTCAATAAGAATACAATACCTACTACTGTGTTATGTTTTTAAGTAAGATCATCTAAACAGTAATATACAAGTATGTATTAAAATAGTAAAGTTCCGATATCTAATTAAGTTCCATGAATTGAGTACCGCTAAAAAGTCATGTCCTTACTTTTGCTTTTCGTTGCGCTCCAAGGTTTTCCGCCCAGATTGGTTTCCAGTTGTTATGTCTATTTAGCTCCCCTAACCCTTTTTAATGGCCAGAGATGCGGTTTTATTTAATTATGATTAACCCAGGGAGCATGCGGTGAAGAAAAGTTACACCAAGAAGAGGCAGGGTATTTCATGCCCAGAATATAATGTGTGTCTAGTTAGATTTTATTTAATTTTCTTCACTGGACTTTTAAATATAAAGGTTTTTTATGGATATTTTTAAATAAAAAAAATAAGAAATAAAAATTATCTATTCATCTTTTTCTTAAACTTTGCATTTATAAGAACAAAATTTTACAGTTAAAAAAAAGAACAATAAAATCAACAAAAGTGACAAAAAATCAAATTAAAACTTCACGATAATGACATATACTCATTCTTCTTTAAAATGATATAGCATATTTTTTTTATTGGAACAATAATTAGTTATTTGTTTTGTTATCAGCACAATTATTGCATACAAATATTGCATGCTCCATGCACATCGGCTTGGCGCAAATTCTTTGTTTTTTTATAAATAAGTAACATATAATGAAAATTATAAATAAAACTTTATTATTGTCATAATGCAAAAACGCGGACACCCTGCTAGAGCAAGAACTGCCTTAATCATACAATGAAAAGTTTGAGGCTTTAATTAGATTGAATTGGGAAATATTTAACCACACATCAAAAATACTGATTTGCACAGCAAATATAAGGGTGAAGTGGTGCAATAGCTTAGGTGAAGGGTAAAGGGGGTGAGTGAAGCGAAGACCCCTTTATCCTACGTGTTACATTGAACATGTAAGAGCAAAACAAACATAAAATGTTTGAACATGTAAGAGCATAAGAAACATAAGTGTTTTTGTTGAACATTTTTGATGTGCCATTAAATACTACACAATTTAATTTTGTTTTTTCATATTGCAATTGCAAAAAAATATGTTTCAAAATCTGATTTATCATTCTTTGTTGTTATTAAGTTTGCATTTAGGTGATTTTTTGATTGATTAATTGATTAGATAATAATAATTGAGGGATTAAATGGTGTTTTCATTATTAAAACTAATGGGCCCCAAAGAATAATAGGTGCTTGGTTCAGCTAAAGTTGGGGGTCAGAGTGTCGATAAGGGGGCGGAATTGACTTTCACATTCAGCAGTGGATTAGTAGATATGGATAGCTTGTAAGTAAAAGACCATCAGAAGGTTGAAAGTGGTTTTCCGGATTAAATTATGATGTCCTTGCTATTCTGCTACACCAAGTTTCCACCCAAAATACATAAAGAACTAAATCTTAATTAAGATTGACTTCTTTATGACACAATCTTTCCTACACTATAAACAAAGGAAGTATCGCAAGATATGAATCATGAAGAGCAAAATAGTTACCAAGAGTCCTGCCATCATTGACGCAATAATGTTGCGTTTTTCACCGCCTTCGAACCACACGCAGTTGGGTAAATTTACATTTTCGAAGCAATTCATGATTATACACTAGTTACTTTAGCTTCAAAATCCAAATAACGATAATTAGCTGGGTAAATTACGATTTAAAGATTTTTGGGGAACTATCAAAACGAAAACTGACTGACACAATGCAAATGCAAGCAAAGCAACGCAACAAACTTCAACATTTTATTTTAGAGGGAGACAGACAATACATTTCCATTTTGTTAGAGGGAGAAGAAGAACTTTGTTTTTAAAAGGGAACTTGTTTGACAGATTCACAGACAAAGAATCGACATTTAACACATATACAAAAATATTGACAATATAGACAAGTTTTCGCGTAGAGGGAAAAGCTTTTTAAAAACAACTTTTTATTGGAAAAGCTTAATACTACTTTAAATTACTGCTCGATTTTGAGAGACAGCCAACTAAACTTAGACTAACTTAAACACGTCTGTACGATTCGAGTCCAGACGACTAATTAATTTCGTCCCATGGCTCTACGGGCTGCCAGGAAGCAGACCACGTCATCTCAACTCTTGGAAGTCACTCTTGTACCAACAAAGTATCATATAAATTATAGTGAATATTATAATAATGGCTATCGAGCCAGTTGTGGATCCCTTTTGTAAAAAGTGTAAACGTAACCAAATAAATACAAACAAACAAATAAAACCAAAATCGTATAATTTATAGTTATCGTGATCGTCTAGTGATAGGATTCCTAGGAGTACGACATTGGTAGGAGCGCTACATTGGCGGAGGCGCCGAACGGGCCGGAGAAATAAGAAGTCTGCTTCAGATGGAAGGTGACGTCATAAGAAGTGACGTAATTGAAGAGGAGAGGAGATCGTCGATCCAGGCCTTGCTGAATCGAGGAAGGATCGAATGTGCATTGGGGAGTATATTTCTGTACTCAAGTTTTTTATTTAGGACTTACCTCGACCTGCCAAGCGAGTGAAGAATGAAATAGAAAAATGTTTTGGGAAGATTGTTTTATAGCGGCGGACATTTTGTGAAAAAATTTATGAAATTATTTCATGATGGAGGAGTTGTCAACTTGTTTTTCGGGGGGTCCGCAGGAGTCCTTTGAAGATTTTCTAGAAGACTTCAGAGATGCCGCATCGAGGAAGAGATTTATATCGTCGGAGGAATTAAAATGATTATTTCCTTCGTATTTGAAAGGTGGAGCCTTATATTTTTTTAGGGAAATTAGGGGCAGTGCCCAGACATTTGACGAGGTGGTGAATAAATTTAATGAGGAGTTTGGAGGCACAGACTTCGCAGAGAAGTTCTACAATGCCAAGCAAGAGAAAAGAAGTTTGTTGGACTACTTCCATTATTTAGGGGACCTGGCGAGGAAGGCTAGAGTTACTAAAGATGACATTTTTATAACGCAATTTTTAAGAGGATTGCAAAACCATCTTAGAAATAAATTAATGTTGAGCCATTTTGTAGATAAGAAGGCGCTAAGGGCGGTACTGGTACAAATGGAGAAGTTAAGTCCGGGAAGTGATGATAATGTGAATAAACTAGAAACCAAATAAAAAATACAAGCCCATAAATATAAAGTCTTTAATATATCCCACACAGGGTTACAAATAGATAGTGCTAAATAGATAGTGCTCAAGACCAAGAACATTACATTAGCACCAAGAGTATTACATGGGGGGGAGACAGGCCGAATGTTTCTAGTACTAATAATTATAATTTGCGTCCTAGGCAAGCGGATTTTGCAACAAGTCGTCGCTAGAGCCCGATAGCGGTGACCAGGCTGACCTGTGGAATGAGGGCCTCAGACGAGCTCAGCAGCGTAGCACAGAAGCGTAACGACCAATGGGGAAGATCGTCGCAGTCGAGGCGAATCAGCAGGTCAGACCATTAGTTTTATTAAATGCATCTAATGTAAAAGTGGTAGCTCTTTTAGATACAGGCGCTACAGCTTCATGCATCAGCCCAGCCGTGGCAGGTCAAGTGGGTGCGAGATGTATGCAAGAAGAGAAGAGACGGGTTAAGGCGGTAAATGCGGTAAATGGAAGTTTGCTGCAAATTGTAGGGAAATGTGTTATAGATTTTAGTTTGGACAATTTTAGCTTTTCACAGGAATTTTTACTAGTAACTGATTTGAATTGTAGCATTATTTTAGGGGTGGATTTTTTAATAAAGAACGGTATGAATATTGATTTTGTTCATTCGTGTATGAGTTTTTTCCAGGGAAAAATACCGTTTTACAATAGTTTCCATACGAAACATAACACGACGCCGGTAAAACGAAATGTCATGTGCGTAGGGATTCTTTCAAAACAAAAGATAGGGTCGGACTTTCTAGACGGTTCTAGAAGGAAACAAGTGAACTTCGGGGAAACCACGGTTATCGAGGATCGTGACGTGATAAATTCTATCGACTTTCAGGAGTTAAAAAAGGGCGATTACGTTTATTTCTCGGGGTTATCGGATTCGTGCGAATTTGAGTTTGGGGTAGAAGATAAACGGTTTATCGTAAATGAGGATTTATGTCAGAATGTTAAGCGGGTATTATTGGCGTTTTCGGATAGGAATGCGGATAGATTTGCGTTTGCAACTGACCAGTTAGGTAGGTCGGAGATAGTGTCGGTCGATATTAAGACTTATGATGAAGAGCCGGTTCATTGTCACCCGTATCGCGTTTCGCCGGTGCAACGAGAAATTATTGAGGAGCAGGTCGCGGAGATGTTGAAACTAGGTGATATTAGGGAATCCACTAGTTCTTATGATGCGCCCGTTGTGTTAATTAAAAAGCCCGATGATTCATGGAGGTTTTGTATAGATTATCGGAAATTAAATCAGAAAATTTGTAAAGATAATTATCCTATTCCGCGGATAGAAGACATTTGGCCGGGGCCAAGTATTTTGCGGAGTTAGATCTCAATTCAGGTTATTGGCAGACGGTTATTACGGAAGGTAGGCAAAAAACGGCTTTCGTCGCGACCACGGGTCTTTATGAATTTAATGTTGTTCCGTTCGGTTTCGCAGCGAGTCAAGCGGTTTTCCAACGGATGATGGCTAAGGTTCTAGCGGATTTAAGATTTAAAGGGGTTATGGTTTCAGACAATGTAATTGTGTATGGTAGAACGTTCGAGGAGTTTACCGATACGTTGCAGAAAGTTTTTGGGCGGTTTAGAGAAGCGAACTTGACCTTCAAGCCATCTAAATGTAAATTCGGTTTTTGCGAGATTGAGATGCTGGGTTATCTAATCTCGAATGAAGGAGTAAAACCTAGTGAGAAAAAGCTGAAGGCTATGCAACAGGTTCCATCTCCCACATCTACGAAGGATGTGAAACAATTATTAGGTTTATTTTCTTATTATAGAAAATTTGTATCGAATTTTGTGAAAATATCGTTGCCTCTCACTAAATTATTGAAAAAGGGGGTAAAGTTACAATGGAATGAAGAATTGCAGAATTCGTTCGAGTATATTAAGAAGGTTAAGAAGGTAGTGCGCCAATACTTTCCTATTATTCGGGGGATAAGTCGGTTACTACGAGAGTTTATGTGGATGCGTCTAACGAGGCGTTAGGTGCAGTGTTTATGCAGGGCGTTGAAAAAATGAGTCCGGTTGCCTATGCGTCTAGGAAGTTAACGGGTGCGGAGAAAAAATATAATACGACGGAGAAAGAGTGTCTAGGGTTAGTATGGGCGTTAAGGCACTATAGGCATTATCTTTGGGGATCGTATTTTCAGGTTGTTACAGACCATAGCGCGTTATGTTGGTTACAGTCGAAAAAAGATATGACTGGTAGGTTAGCGCGATGGGCATTAGCGATACAAGAATGGGATTTCGAGATAGTTCATTGCTCGGGGAAAAGCAATGTAGTGGCAGATTTTTTGAATAGGAATCCGCTAATGGAAGAAGGGAAACGGGAAACAGAAGGACCTCAGTCTTCTTCTCGTTCTGAACCTGATGATGATGGTTTGGAAGCTTTTAGTATTAATGTAGAGTCGTTACAGGCGGATCAAGAGAACGATTCATTTTGTAGTAGATGGTTAACGCGGTTGAGCGAACGTCCGGAAGCGTGGCGTAGCGGTTTTTGCTTGAGAAATAATTTATTGTATAAAAGCGTACGTAGAGATGGAGAAATTAGGGAGGTATTAGTATTGCCTAGGTCGTTGTTTCAAAATGTAATGAACGAATTACATGATGAGGCGTGGACAGGAGGTCATTTGGGTCTCGCAAAGACGTTGAAGAGGTTTCGGTCGAAATATTTCATGCCGAAAGCCGATAAGGAGATAGAGCGTTATATAGCTTAGTGCGTGCCGTGTCAAGAAAGGAAGTTAAGTAGGTAATATTTTAAAAATTGTAAGACGGACCTGCGGATGAAATAATTTTTTTCAATAGTCCGGGAGGCCACTCGGCTATTTTGCGAGTTACTCGAGCGCGTTTTGTTATACGTACCAAGGCGGATAACGGGAAGATGTATGAAGTTGGCACGTCTGTATCAAGGACCATACAAGGTCATTGAGATCGTTGGGTGGTCTAATGTGCTGATTCGTCGTCTGAACTCACGGTTACAGGGCGTAATTGTTAACACAAATCGTTTTAAACGATTTTTTGAGTAGGAATCCGCTAATGGAAGAAGGGAAACGGGAAACAGAAGGACCTCAGTCTTCTTCTCGTTCTGAACCTGATGATGATGGTTTGGAAGTTTTTAGTATTAATGTAGAGTCGTTACAGGCGGATCAAGAGAACGATTCATTTTGTAGTAGATGGTTAACGCGGTTGAGCGAACGTCCGGAAGCGTGGCGTAGCGGTTTTTGCTTGAGAAATAATTTATTGTATAAAAGCGTACGTAGAGATGGAGAAATTAGGGAGGTACTAGTATTGCCTAGGTCGTTGTTTCAAAATGTAATGAACGAATTACATGATGAGGCGTGGACAGGAGATCATTTGGGTCTCGCAAAGACGTTGAAGAGGTTTCGGTCGAAATATTTCATGCCGAAAGCCGATAAGGAGATAGAGCGTTATATAGCTTAGTGCGTGCCGTGTCAAGAAAGGAAGTTAAGTCGGTAATATTTTAAAAATTGTAAGACGGACCTGCGGATGAAATAAATTTTTTCAATAGTCCGGGAGGCCACTCGGCTATTTTGCGAGTTACTCGAGCGCGTTTTGTTATACGTACCAAGGCGGATAACGGGAAGATGTATGAAGTTAGCACGTCTGTATCAAGGACCATACAAGGTCATTGAGATCGTTGGGTGGTCTAATGTGCTGATTCGTCGTCTGAACTCACGGTTACAGGGCGTAATTGTTAACACAAATCGTTTGAAACGATTTTTTGAGTAGGAATCCGCTAATGGGAGAAGGGAAACGGGAAACAGAAGGACCTCAGTCTTCTTCTCGTTCTGAACCTGATGATGATGGTTTGGAAGTTTTTAGTATTAATGTAGAGTCGTTACAGGCGGATCAAGAGAACGATTCATTTTGTAGAAGATGGTTAACGCGGTTGAGCGAACGTCCGGAAGCGTGGCGTAGCGGTTTTTGCTTGAGAAATAATTTATTGTATAAAAGCGTACGTAGAGATGGAGAAATTAGGGAGGTACTAGTATTTCCTAGGTCGTTGTTTCAAAATGTAATGAACGAATTACATGATGAGGCGTGGACAGGAGGTCATTTGGGTCTCGCAAAGAAGTTGAAGAGGTTTCCGTCGAAATATTTCATGCCGAAAGCCGATAAGGAGATAGAGCGTTATATAGCTTAGTGCGTGCCGTGTCAAGAAAGGAAGTTAAGTAGGTAATATTTTTAAAATTGTAAGTCGGACCTGCGGATAAAATAAATTTTCAAAGTCCGGGAGGCCACTCGGTTATTTTGCGAGTTACTCGAGCGCGTTTTGTTATACGTACCAAGGCGGATAACGGGAAGATGTATGAAGTTGGCACGTCTGTATCAAGGACCATACAAGGTCATTGAGATCTTTGGGAGGTCTAATGTGCTGATTCGTCGTCTGAACTCACGGTTACAGGGCATAATTGTTAACACAAATCGTTTAAAACGGTTTGTGCTGCGTTGAGGAGTTCGTCTGATATTAAATAATAATAAATTAGGACATTTAATAATTATAGGATTAGGATAGGAACATTAGGATATTAAATGATTATACATTAGGAATATAATACAATTTTATCCCGGTTGATGGTTTGTGGTTTGTGTATGCGGTATTGTTATGAATTGTGTATTAACCGGTGTTTCTTTTCATGTTGTTGCTGAGCTATGATGTCTGATGAGGACCGTACACCAAAGACTCAAGAAATATCTGTAACATACTAGATTTCCGTGGTAGATAACCTTTATATGAGAAACTTTTATAAACGACAGTTCGAATAATTGTTTGAACCGATCGCCTGGTTTTATCTTTGAGAGCAGTATGACGAGGCAATAGCTTTTCGTCATAGGGTTCTGTTTTGGTTCCCGCGTTCTTAAAGTATAGAGTTGGGATGATTTGGTAAGGGGAGACTATGGGTTGTATAACGAATTTGGTAACGAAGGTTTCTCAATGAAAGTAATTTCTGATGTGGGATAACTCGGGTATTCGATACACATTCGAGATTCTTTATAGTGTCTTTACTTGGGTAATTGGTTGCAACTCACGGCGATTATCTTAAACTGTTAATAGTAAAAGATAGTTTACTGAATTCCAATGGATTATTTAGGCTGTTTATATGTAGTAGTATCGGTTTTAAAGCTAGTTGATTTCATCGTATTATTGGAACGAATTTTAATGAACTCATTCTTAGGCATTGGCTTAATAATTGTTTAATATTTATGCTTCGGAACGCACCTTTTTTTGTTGCGCGACTCGGACCGCGAGTGATCGGAACGGAACTAGCTAGCTGTCACTTGCATAGAAACGAAATGACGAGTTAGAGGTTGCTTTTTGCACAGGGAAAAAATGTCGGCGTCAGGTATTCGGGCCTTGGCGGAATGTTAATTATAATAATATCGTAACAATCGTCGGGAAATAAGTAGATTTCACGCCATCGGAGTGAGTGCTTCGTGCTGTGAAAGGTTGAAGTGGTTCGGTCCCCAATTCGTCGCGTTCGGATAGCGACCCATGTGGTCGGATACGTGGCATCACGACGGCACCGGCGGCGGACTACGACAGCAGTAAGATTCGACTCCCATCACACCCCACCCTCGTGTTCCTCATCCCGTACCCCTGCCTCGAATTGAGCTTTCAAATTCCGGTCCACGGCGACAAAGGTCAGTACTACTTGTGACATTCCTGGTGAAAAACAACCCTACCAAGATTCCACGCCCTTTCGGTTAAGGCGTGGAATTTAACATTTTACATTTAACAATTTAACGGTTCTATAGATTAATCCTGTTAATATGGTTGACGTTTCCCATTATTGAAAATGATAATGTTTTTCTTTGATCTTTGCCTGCGTTAATTTTTGAAATATTTCCATTCGGGGGAAAGAGTTTACAATGTGTTCACAATTGTTACATGCAAAGATGTATATTAATTTTAGGAACGGAGGTATCATGGTTGTCTGATAAGTTTTTCGCTAGTTTTTACTGTCAGAAAGTTTGTTGAATGATAACTATTCGAGAAGCTAAATCTTAGCTAGATTCAGATGTTTGCCTTCGTATTGTAATTGAGAGTTTTCTAGCGTTAGGTAGGTTAGTGTTAAGCCGCGAATAATTGTATGATGGGATCATAGGGTGTCATAATTTAAGTTTTTTAAGGTGCATAGCCTACACCTTAAGTGTAGTTTGGTTTTGTTATTTAATGTTTAATTGAGTAGGTTAAATGGGATGGTTGGACCGATAAGGATTAGGGTACTTGATGTTATTTAAATTTATGCTTGCGGCATATTTACTGTCTTTTAGATTTCATGCATAGCAAACTAACTTAAAGTTAACATTTAATGTTTTTTAGATTTTAGACTTTGAGATAGGGTTGTCATTTTAGATTTTAGACTTTGAGTTAGGGTTGCCACTTTGAAAAAAAAAATCCGTTGGATTTTTTTTTTTTTAAGGCAGGGGGGAATTATTGTAAGGTAGGTTGTATATTGTATACGGGCCTCTTTAGAGTGGGTGTTCACTTGGACACTGTCACGTTATATGTAGTTTTAAAAGAAAGAGGATTGGATGTGGAAGTCAATGTGACACACTTCACCGTAGGCTTCGGCCAGTGACTGAGCTAAATTATAGTGAGGATTATAGTAATGGCTATCGAGCCAGTTGTGGATCCCTTTTGTAAAAAGTGTAAAAGAAAATAAAACAACCACAAACGCAAACCAACGTGTTATGATTTATAACTATCAATTAAGCATTACATCAGTGCTAGGAGCATAGCACCAGGAGCGTTACATTGAGGAGCGCTACAGTACCTATGAGATAAGTGCTGATGAAGCGTTGACAGTCAGCACTTCAGGTCGAGAGGAGAATATAACTCCTCCTTCCTTAAGAGTAGAATCACCTGATGAACAATTATGATGATGATCAGCGTGATTCGGCCAAAATCTCTGGAGACAATCTTTCTTAAGGTAATATAGCTGGACACAGAATAGTCAAAAACAAGAGCACATATAAAACAATAGTAGCAAGGCTAACTCTATTCACATACACTACACTGTGATATTCACTATCACTAAAAGCGTTATTCTGGTTCACTACACGGGACAGGTAATTCAGCTCATCCAGGTTTACGTCTTTCATGTCGACTGTAGGTCCGCTGGAGGTATCCTGACGCTTCAGGTCTGGTAACATGATGATTGGAACCCTCGCGTAGCTTATACTGTCTATAAAGGACCGTGCACGATGTAATTGGATTTCATCTATACATATATATATATACTTCACATGGTTCGTCTATAGACAATATGTATGTACCAGTTATTGGTTGCCGTGTGACGTCAGTATTACATCTTCTCGTCAAGATTGCTTTGTTTCTTGCATACAGGATCCAGCTGTTAGGTCCAATTTGCTGCACCTTGGTAGCTTCGATGCGTATTGGGACTTGAAGACAGTGAGTTAGGTTGGTACCAAACCTCATGAGCTGTTCTATGCAGGTTTCCTTGGGATTGATGACTCGGTTTTAATTGGTGCATAGGAACTGTTCTTCAGCTATGCGTCTGCATTGTTTCGCGATAGGTAAGTATGTGGAACCTCTTGCCAGCAGGTAAGGATATTTAGGGATGATTACAAGGGTTTGATTTTCAGGTTCATGGAAAATAGGTAAGGGATAGAGTTTAAAATAATTATAGGTATTATTGTCAACCAAGGGTACTTCTAATATAAAGGTTATCTCTTTGCTTTTCATGTAAGTTTTTACATTAATAGTGTTTTCCAGTTTAATGAGATTTATCAAATTTGCTTTATACATTAAGTTTTCCGTTTCAGATATTAGTTCGAGATGGTGGAGTAATTCTGTAGAGTTTACAATGGATTGATGTAAAACAGATATTTTGCTGAAGGCTAGTGCAGTTTCAATTTCACTTAACTTAATATAAATTGTACGAAAATTACTTAAAAACAAGTTGTATAATCCTAAAACATAGGTAGAGTAAATAGCGTTATTTTCTTTAGTGGCTATATCTTTAATCATACTTTCGACTCTTTTGAGTCGTCCATCTAACAATTTTGTATTTCTGTTAAGAGCATTAGTGCTATTTATGAAACTGTCCAAAACCTTGGTGATCAGGGTTAGCTTGTTTGCCGTAATAATCTATTGAGATTTCATGTTAGAGATTATGGAGTCATATCTGATGGCGTCGCTATGGTCTAGGTTACCTGTAATAAGTTATACTATGGAACCTAGAGGGTCTAATATTCCTCGCTTAAAACGTTTAGTGGGTATCAACTGTTGAAATTTAAAAGAAGTTTTGTTTCGTAAATACTCTACTTGTGCTTTTAATCCTACAAATTCTATGCTTATCGACATTAATTAACCTGTCAAATTCCTTATATTTTAAAATATTAAAATCTAAGTCTCGCTCTAATCCATTTGTTTCTAGAATCTTAATTATTGTCCACTTATCTTATTGAACACAAGCTTGGCCTTCTTTCACAGGGAGGATACCAGGGTTCTGGTCAGTCTTTTGAAGATGAAGGGCCAGGTTGAGGTTCGTCACGGTCAGCATGAGCCAACACCACCTGTGGAGTGTTCGTGATTTTCACGTTTTTAACAGGGACCTTAGAAAGTCTTTGTCCAACATTTACCGGGATAATGTTTCTTTTAGTCTTGCCTGTTACGATAGCTTTTTGATAGCGGGGCTTGTCTTTACCTTTACGCGTGTTTACAACCTTAGCGAAAATTGGAGTTCCTTCAAGGAAGCTTTCCACGGTTTCACCTCCTTTTTTTTCTCTAACTTTCGCCTTGTTCTCTATAAGTTTTTGTGCCAGATGACTGTACAAATGCCGTGTTCGTTTGGCATGATCCCTTAAGAGTTGTTGGGTGTATTGCTTTTCAAATTCTACGTCAAAGATCTTTCTTGAATCTGTGTGACCAAATACTACTTCGAATGGCGTCAGATTATTGGAGTATGTCATTATGGACGCTGCGTCCGTACATTTCTGCTCATATTTTGCTAGTCTATATATCTCTATCAGGGTGAAATGAAATCGTTCAACAATACCCATTGAGTTGTGGTTGTTAGGGGTGCCTATGTGTAACTGAATTTTGTACATACTCATGAGTTCTTTCATGAGCCCATTGTTGAACTCGGAGCCGGGATCACAACTAATCTTTTTAGGGGTGCCGTAAAATGAGAAGTACCTAATCAAAGCGCGAGATACTTCTGCCGTAGACCTGTTGGTTAACTCAAACGCTTGTCCAAGTTTTCTAAATGCGTCCACAAAAGTCAGATAAGATTTTCCTTCGATGGAAAATAAGTCTACGAAGACTTCCTGAAATGGAGCCTCTTGTGTTTGTGTCAGTTGTAAAAATGGTTTTATTGGGTGTCTTTCATATTTCTTTTTCTACATGCTTCACAACCATTTAACACTGCTGATACTGTGTCTTGCATGTTATGCCAGAAATCGTTGCGGCGGATTCTCACGGTTGTTTCTTTAATACCTCTATGACAGGTTTTACCTATGTGATGTTTAAGTATGACAGCTCTTTGTTCTTGTTCATCCTCTATGAACATCACTCTCTCAGTGCATTTAAAGAATGTTACTGCATCTCGCTTAACTGTTTCCTATGTTGTTCACATTCAAACCAGATGAAATATTTGGTTTTATTTTTTATGTATTCCTTTAAGAATTGTTTTACAAGATCGTTGTTATCTATGTGTAGGAAAATCTGTAATACCTTTTGTTTGTCACGGGACAAATCCTGAACTTGTAATTCGTTTTTAAGCCACTTGTGTACTAGGATTTGATTCGGTTTGAACCACTTGTGTACTAGGATTTGATTCGGTTTGGTGTCAATTGCTTCATTTAATATGGGAATACCTAATGACTCTAGATCTCTAGCTGAATGAATGATATTATCGCTTGAAGAGAGTGATGGTACAGGATAATGTTTTTCATTGTCTTTTGAGGGTAACGAGTCAGGTATCGATACTGGTGAATTTACCGAGACGGTTTTTTCGTCGTCTGATATTGTGACCGTTGAAGAGGACTGTCTTCTTTTTCTGTTACCTACTAGATCCTCAATCTGTTTCGTGACTGTATCTATATAGGATTCCAGCGCCTTGTCTTTCTTGGTCTTCTTGTCTTTTTTACCGATGTTTACCTTCATGGAGAGGTTTTCGTCGTCCATCGCGTTGATCATTATGCGGGAAAGAGCGTCGGCGTTAGTGTTTTGCTTACCGTTTTTGTAGACTATATCGAAGTCGTAGCCCTGTAAACGTAGTCGCCAGCGTGTCAACTTGCTGCTCGGGTCCTTGAGTGAGTGTAGCTACTCTAGGGGACGATGGTCGGTGTATATTGTGAACTTACGTCCGTACAAGTAGGGTCTAAAGTGTTTCGTAGCCCATACGATCGCTAGTAACTCACACTCGATCGTGCTGTAATGGGATTCAGTATCTGAAAGAGTCCTACTCGCGTACGCTACTGGTTTATCACTTCCGACTGTACCTTGGGACAAGACTGCACCTAAAGCGGAGGCGGAGGCGTCAGTAGTGAGGATATATGGTTTATCTGCATCGGGATATTGAAGCAAAAGGGCATTAGTAAGAAGCTCCTTGCATTTGTTAAATGCGTCGATATAATCTTGGTCTATTGTGATTTTATTGCGTGTTTTGATAATTGGTTAATGGCTTAATGATCTTCGCGAAATCTTTTATGAACCTACGGTAGTATCCAATTAAGCCTAGAAAGCTCTTGTTTTCTGTTGTGGTTTTCGGGATTGGGTAGTTTAAGACTGCATGGACTTTATCTTCATTTGGCATAAAGCCATTAGGGGTTATGGTGTGTCCTAGGTAGAGGACCTTTTTCCTAAGGAATTCGGTCTTGCCAAGTTGTACTTTTAATATTGCGGCTCTGAGCCTATCAAAAACTGCTCTAAGCCTTTTTACGTGTTCTTCGAGGCTTTGGGAATATATTATGATGTCACCAAGGTATACCATACAGTGTATGCCCTCAAGACCTCGCAATACATAGTCCATGGTTTTCTAAAATAGCTGGTGCCGTTTTTAGTCCAAAAGGCATTCTACTAAATTCGAAATTAAACATTAAACATTAAACATTTACATACAGGCACATACATTGCTTCTGGCCCCACACTAGGATACCCTGTGTCGTGGTAACCAGAAACAGCGACGTCACACACATATAAACATCCAAGACCTGGGGATTGTTTTTTTTTTTTTTTTTTTTTTTTCATTACCCCCAGCCGGGGATCGAACCCGGGACCTCTCGCATGGTAGGCAGAGCCACAACCGCTGCGCCACAGAGGCCGTCAGAAATGTTCGTGCTGGGTGGTAAACGCCGTTTTTTCCCTATCTTCTTCCTTTACCTCTATCTGATGGTACCCGCTAGCCAGGTCTATAGTAGAAAAATAATTACTCTTTTCAAGTTTATCAAACAGGTCCGTTATGTTGGGCAACGGATACTTATCGTCCACCGTTATTTCATTAAGACGGCGATAGTCGATCACCATCCTCTACTTAACTTCACCTGACGCGTCTAACTTCTTGGGTACCAGGTGCACTGGTGCGCTCCAAGGTGAATGTGACTCCTGGATGACGTTTTCTTTTAATAATTTATCCACTTGTTGTTTTATTTCAGCTACCTGAGCAGGTGATTGCCTATATGGCTTTACATATATTGGGTCTTCGTTTTTGGTCCTAATAGTGTGCTTGACCTGGTTGGAAAATGACAAGGGTATCTTTTCACAGTAAAATATATCCTTGTACTCCATACAGAGTCTTTGAATATTCTCGCGTTCTTCCTCGTTCATATGTTCCATTCGCAGCTTATTTAGATTATTCGTTAGCATGTCATCCAGTTCCAGATTTTTCATATCTACATACTGAATAACTTACATTTGTTGTTGTTAAATCGACTGACTTTAAACGGACTTGTAATTACCTCTCTAAATCTACCCTCTAATTCGCTATGGTGTTACAGAAATGCAATACGTGCAAGAAAAATATAACAAAAAAGTCCCCTGGACTTGACTGTAGTCAATGTTCGGTAGTGGTTCATGCTTTCCCAGATTGTGCCAAAATATCTAACAAGCAAATCTCATCGTTACGCGCCGCGCCAAACCTAGAGTGGTGTTGTGAGGTGTGCTTGAGCTCCTCGCGACGCTCCTCCTTCCTTGTCCCGGGCGATGACTCCGACAACGAGGATGAGCCTACTCGTGATGCCGACCCGAAAGCAGTGACTATCGATGTCAAGAAACTCCTACAGGACATTAGCATTGAAATGAAGAAGACTATAAAGGAACAACTTGATGCCTTCCAGCACTCGCTGACCTACAACGGCGATCTCATTGTAGAAATTGAAGGGAAGGTCGACCAGCAGGAAGCTAAGTTTAAGATCATGGAAAATAAAAACCAAGCACTGATCAACCAGAACAAGAGTCTTGAACTCAGAATTTCAGTTCTGGAACAGCGACTTCAAGAATCTGATCAAAGACTGCTGGCTAATGACCTTGAAATCTGGGGTATACCAAAGGAACCTGAGGAAGATGTAGCAGATGTAGTCAAGACAGTGGCCACCAAGCTGAATGTCAACGCAACGGATGCGAAGACCATAAAACGCGTACCAGGGCGTAAGGAAAAACCAAGTCAGATCTATATAGAGATGAAGTCACCGGAAGCTCGAGAACAGTGGATATCAGCTGCAAAAAGAGACAAATTGACCGTGAGAGACCTGAAAGACATCCAGAGCTCATCGGCGTCGCCGCGTGATAACCCTGCTTCTGCGAATCCATTGTACATTCGAGAAGCTCTCACCATACACACGAAGACACTGCTGTATAGTACAAGGCAACAGCTCGGAGGTACCTTTCGGTTCATTTGGTGCAAAGACGGCAAAATACTCTGCCGGAAGACCGACAAAAGTAAAATCTACGCAATTCGATCACCAACCGACATTGAAAAGCTAGTTGTGTAATTCTATTGACATCTATAACTAAGTATACTTACTCACATAAACATAAAACCTATCATTCCATACTTATGGCTTCTAATTCTAATATCAACGAAATCTTTGATTGTATAAATATAAAGTCGTACCTGGAAAAAATACCAACCTCTTCATTATCAAACATTCATTTATTTTGTCTGCATGTTAACATTCGCTCAATGATATTAAATTTTCCTAAATTAATACAAATCATCGACTCGTGTAAGCCTCCACTCGATGTTGTTGTGGTCACAGAAGTTAATATTTCAGAAGGCATATCTAATCTGTTCAACATCCCTGGATTTAACATGTACACACAACTACGTAATCATTGTAAGGGTGGCGGTATTATTATTTATGTTAAAAACTGTCTCAAATTCACCCGTAAACAAACTAAGACACATTACTTCGAAAATATAACAGGTACTCTAAAAACCCCGTACTGTGCTATCTCTGTATGTGCGATATACAGACCACCATCACTCAGTAAACAATTATTTATCACGGAACTTGAACACTTGATTATGAGCGATTGTAAAGATGATTGTATTCTGATCATAGGCGATACAAATATAGATCTAAAGACCATATCAAAGCATAGGGATTATTATCTAGACATGTTGTCCGGGTTCGGTTTGATGTGTGGAGTCTCTGACTATACACGCATAGAAATGAGAAAAAACAAAGTATCCAAGTCGTGCATTGATCATATTTTTGCCCGCCTCCCCACATTAGACCAATACTCGGCCGCTATTGATACAGTACTGGCGGACCATCGCGTAGTGACCATCGCCGCATGCGCAAGACCGGTTGCTGGCTCATCGAGTCACATACAGGCTGCTCGTAGAAACAAACAGAAATCGACTATGCACCGAGGTGATATTATGTTGAACGAGTTACACAAAATAAACTGGGATTCCACTGATGATATGAAAGATCCGGACGATATTTACAAATTTCTAATAAAAAACTTCACCAGAGCGTTAAACGTGGCTAAAACAATAACACATAATTTACCAAAAAAACGGTTTTGTGAACCTTGGATCACTAGTAACATTATTACATTGTGTGAAAAACGAGATTTAGCATTTAATATATGGAAAAAAGATACTAGTAATGTAGAAAAAAGATTAGCTTACAACACAATACGAAATAAAACACTTAAAGTTATAGAACAAAGTAGAAATACATACTATAAAAAACAAATAGAAAATAATTTCTCAAATTCTAGGAAAATGTGGCAAATTCTTAATAGTATGTGTGGTAGAACTTCAAACCCCATTGACCAAGCCATTCTTAACGCATTTAGCTCGCAAAATATTACTTCTAAAGAGATAGGCAACATTTTTGCTGATACCTTTGATGAATCTGTGCAGAACATACTACCCAACTGCAATATAAATCTAAGCGATGCACAGCGCAATAGGACGTCTAGTGTAAGTATATATTACCAAAAAGCTACACCAGACAAAATATCGAAGGTTATCAAACAATTGAATGATCACAAAGCCCCGGGGCTTGACGGAGCCAGGGTTATTGACATAAAAAAAGTTACTAATAATATTGCCTCAGCTATATGTAATCTTATTAACACCTCTATTAAAACAGGGCAATATCCTGATGGGCTCAAGATAGGATGCATACGACCAGTTTTTAAAAAGGGAAAGCGCGAAAATGCTTCAGACTATCGGCCTATCACATTGCTGTCATCAATAGACAAAATAATAGAAAAATTTGTTTGTGATCAAATCCACTCGTTCTACCAAAAAAATAATATTATATCTAAAAGCCAATTTGGCTTTCAGCCCAAAAAAAATACAACTATGTTACTTTCCAAATTCACGGATGATATTAATACATACCTAAATAACAAAAAACAAGTCCTGGCCCTGTTTATAGACTTTTCCAGAGCATTTGATACTCTTGATCACAAAAAGCTAATTGGTAAGTTGGACGCAAATGGCATCAGGGGACCCTTACTACGCTGGTGTGGAAGCTATCTCCGTAACAGATCCTCTTGTGTCAAGATAGATGATAGCCTCAGTGACCAAAGGCCAGCCGCAGTAGGAACCGCCCAGGGCTCGGTGCTCGGGCCCTTGCATTTTCTCACCTATGTGAATGATATGTGCACATGCCTTGACTCCTGCACAGCTTATCAGTTTGCTGATGACACATGCTTTATTATTGCCAGTGACGATGTTAACTCCGCGATGAGTATGCTTCAAGCTGACTTCGACAAGCTCAAGCAATGGTGTCATGACTCGGGCTTAGTTTTAAACAGCAATAAAACAAAACTCATACTCATTAAATCACCATACATGAAAAGCAATCTCGAAACACCCCTCATATCACACAGTCATACTTGTATGCATGACCAAAATATTACAAAATCTTGCCACTGCCCCAATATAGAACTCGTCAACTCGCACGTCTACCTGGGTCTGGTAATAGATCACAAGTTTAACTGGAATAGTCATAAAGAACGGGTGTGTACAAAGCTTCGAGCTTTTCTGGCTAACATGCACATAATAAAAAATCGCCTGCCCTTTAACATCAGGTTAATGCTGTACAATGCTTTGGCAGACTCCGTAATCTCCTATGGGCTCAGTAGTTACGGACTCACGCATAAAACTTCCCTAGACTGCATACTACGTCTACAATTTAAAATTCAAAAAAATATAGTACCTCCAAAAATCAGACTCCAGTACTCCAATGATAAGCTCAAACTGTTCAAATACTGTAAAACACTACCAGTACACACCAAAGTAGAATACACACTACTAAAAGAACAATTCTTCAATTTATCCGTCCAAAAACCGTTATCACATAAAATCGGCACCAGAAGCTGCACGAAAAAAAAGCTGATGACCTAAGGAGCAAATAACTTTTACGGGAAACGTCGAATTAGCTATCTAATTCCTCGTCTTCTTAACGGTCTCTGTCCGGAACTCAAATCATCAATCCATCCCAAAAATATCAATCACAAATTAAAATCACACTTTATATCATTACTTCCATAGTCACACAAACTGTATTTTGCCTTTTAGCCAGCAACTGACTTCATGCTTATACATATTGTTTTTATCGACCTACCTACATAATACACTAGACTAATTTTGTGCTACATACAAACCTTAGTGGATTAAGTAGTGCATTAAGTTAAATAAGTATTTAAAACTCTGTAATTTGATAAATAAATAAAAAAAAAAAATGTTAGGTTGAATTCTTGTTCTGTACTATTCTGAATTACGGTGGTGGCATAGCAATTTTCACAGGTTACAATAGCACTAGGCATACGAACGCCTTCAAGAAACTGCACGTAATTCATTGTAATAGCTTTGCCTGAATATAGGTCTGTCGGTAGTTGCACTCGTTGTTCGGTGCGTGGTGAGATGATTATTTTGTATTGGGTCATGCTACAATAGATCGGGATAGAAGTTGTACTAAAGTTGGGTCTGTTATATAATTTATTACGCGCATTATATTGATCGTAAAAGTTCACCTCTTCCAAGACTTAGGTCAATGCTTGTTCTAAGGATGTAGGGCCTTTTAGGCGAACAATCCTCACCATATTTTCAGATAACTTGTGTAAAAACACATTTTGTGACATTATTGTAAATCGCAATTTTACTTGCTTTTATATTCTGATCTTGGAGTTGGTTTAGGCCTAAAATTACAAACCTTGAGAATAGTTCTTTGAGCTCTCTCAAAGCCCAGCATATCCGTTTTGCCAGCACCACCCCAAGATGAAATAATTATGTAGGTAATAATTGACTGACACAATGCCAAGTAAACCTGCCTTAAGAGCCTTGGGCCCCTACATGCCTAAGATTTTTAAAGACGTAAATGCGTTTACGTACTCTGTTAGTGATTAATTTTATGTGTTGCGAAAAGTTAAAATTTTTGTCCAACAGAACACCCAACTACCTTATTGTGTTAGTCTTTTCAAGAATACTGCAGCAGTAGTTTCGGTCCATAGGTCTTTGGCAGGTATGAGCAGTGATCTCAAATCTCGGTGCCGGTTGGGAAGAGCTTCGTACTGTAAAAGCCATGTATTTAGTTTTATCAGTATTTAATGAAAGAAAATTGCTACATAACAATTTTGTTACCTTGTTAAAACCCTCTTGAGCATATCTAAAAGTTTGATCCCAGATTTTCGTAGCGAAGATGAGTGCTGTGTCATCTGCGTAAGAGAAGGTTCTTCCGAAGTGAGAGAGTAGTTGACTCAATATGACCTTTTCAAACACCTTGCTCAACACTGGCAATACAGATACAGGTCTGAAGTTGACAGGGTCTTCTTTACTACCGGATTTGAAAAGTGGTATTAATCTGCTCATTTTCATGGGTTCAGGAAAAACACCGTTTGCGAAACCAATATTCAATGTGATTGCCATGTTTGGTGCAATCACATCGATTACTGATTTAACCACGTTAACCGACATGCCTCATAATTGCCCCTTGGTATTTCACAATTTAACGGTTTTATAATAAACTAACGCGTCACATCGTAAGCAGTACGGTACAGTTTACAATTTATCGATAGTTTGTAAACTAACGAGGGAAAAAAACGTTAGATTATAAACTAACAGTTTTGACAGTCTTACGGTGACATATACAGGCCATTACGAAAGGGTCTGTAAATTATCGCGGATAGTTTGAAACGCAAAGTTTTCACTAATGACTTCCAAACTATACATCAGCATTACGCCGCAATCGTGTATACTTCGGAATGGTCAACGCCAATTTTATGGTTCCGTTATACACTGCGCTATTGCCCAATGTAAATACTCGTGTTATTAAATAAATATTTTATGTGTATTTAATGTTTATATATCAGAGTTTAGGGGAAATATTAAACCGCACATCAAAAATACTGATTTTCACAGCAAATATCAGGGAAAACACTGCGGTAGCTTAGGTGAAGGGTAAAGGGGACGAGCAAAGCGAAGCCCCTTTATATTTCGTGTTAGGTTGAACATGTAAGAACAACAAAAAATACGTAACACAAACTTAAGAACAAATAAAATATTTAGTGTTTTTATTAAACCTTTTTGCTGTGCTAATCAGTATTTTTTATATGCTATTAAATAATATCTTTGACAGCGTGCGTAAGAGACACTGTATAGTTTGGAACTTAACTTTCGTACGCATTCATTACAAACTATACACGAGTAGTTCGCACAATTCTTTTATATTTTGTAGTTGCAGATGTGAGTATCAGCATTCCGAAATATACACGAGCAGTACGCTATGGGAGCGTAATGGCCTTGTATACAACGGAAATACGCACCGACGTTTAACACTAAAATTCCGTCAGACAAGTAAGTGAACGAAACGTATAAGGCCCAAGATCACACAAAACCAATGAAGAGAGCTTTGGCAAAAAATATATAAAATCATTTCCAATAAATTCATAAGTCTCAAAAAATTATATGTTATTCCCATAGAGATTATCTAGTTTAAATACTATGTCGTTATGCGATTGGATTAATTTGGGTCGATCGTAAAAAATCTATATTTAAAAGGAGATTCAATAATTTTAATATAAAATTACTGATTTTTCTCATGATTTTTATACCAAAATTTTCCTTTTTTAGAGCTCCGTATTAATCCTTAAATTTTATCAATTAGCTTATTTCCGTTTTTCAGTAAATTCGAAAAAACACCTAATTTTTAAAGTATCCGGGCGGCCCGATGCTATTCCGCGCCGCCCGCTACCCCGCCAGTTCCGCTACCCCGCGAGAAGACGACGGGCGAATGCGGCGCCCCTCACCTCAACAGCCAGAACTGGGCCTTAACGAGTTATCTGAACGTACTTAAGTTTATGTTTTAAGTATTTTTTGCTGTTCTTCATGTTCAACCTAACACGAAGGATAAAGGGGGCTTCGCTTCCCTCACACCCTTTGCCCTTCACCTAAGCTATCGCAATGTTTTGCCCTGATATAAGCTGTGCCAATCAGCTGTTGTCGTGACGCGATCTTGTTTTCCAACATGCCGGCTTTCGGTAAGACAGATTGTTAAAAGTTTTCGACGATGCTTTATTTAAATCAAAATGCTAGAGTGATTTGGTTAAAAGTCGGTATTTAATTAACGGTCTAGAGAGTTAGTTAAGTGTCTGATTTAACCAACCAACTGCGACATCTATAACATCACCGACATGGATACTAGTATATGTATACTAGTATATAGTATACTTATACTAGTATTCATGTCTGTGGCGTACCCTGTAGTATAGGTAAGTAGTAGCACTTCCCACTAATAATTGGTATGATTTTTGTAAACAAGTTTGGACACTTGTACAGACACATCAAAAACATGCTTTAGTGGGTAGGTAATAAAGAAACAAATGAGAAGGTATTTAAAAATTAGAAAATATAAACATTACTAGATTTGTTGTGTGGATGCCGTATTTCCATTGTATACAAGGCCATTATGCTCCTATTGTGAACTGCTCGTGTATATTTAGGAATGCTACAAAATATACAAGATTTTTGCATACTACTCATTTATAGTTTGTAATGAAAGTTAAACTATGTCCCTATATACAGTGTCACGCACGTGTTAGCAAATAAATATCGTTGTACAAATAGTATATGCTCATATTAAATTAATTAACCATGTTATAATTAATTATGAATTTCCGCAGTAATTTCTGCCGTCAAGATTTCATTTGTTTCGATCAAACACTTTATTCTCATAGTTACGGGAAATGACGTATTTTTAAGTAGTGGTACTTTTGATATAGACTTTATAAATTACAGAGACGTTCTAAAAATATAATCATCACTGATAAATCATGCTTGGAAATTATAGATTGTATTTATAGCCTTTATATATTTTATTTCATCTTGTGGAGAAGGGGAAGTGATTTTAAAGTTGAAATAAATGAGCATAGTCTCAAAATTATGAGAACATTCTTACAAATAAAGTTTTAAAAAGAAATTATGGTTTAAAGTATGTACTAGGTGTTAAATCCACGCCTCAACCAAAAGGGTGGAAGTCTGTGAAGGGTTGTTTTACAGTGGAATGTCACGAAGTAGTACTGACCTTGACGCCGTCGACTGGTATGCGAAAGTTCAGATTCGAGGCAGGAGTACGGGATGAGGAACACAAGGGTGGGGGGTGTTGGGAGTCGAATCTTACTTCAAAAACTCAAAACTCAAAAGTACTTTATTACTGTGGATATTTACATATACTTAGCAAACGTCATTTTTTGCCTCTTCTCTACATTGGACCACTGTGGGAGAAGAAGGGCGTAGAAACTCCCACACATTTATTTTTAGATCTCTTTTAAAAATAGGTTGTGCTTAATTAATACAAATATGAAAAATTTAATTGTTATGATTAATAAGCAGGAATAAATAATTACAAAATTATTAACAGCAAGGCCTGTGTTGAGCCAGATTAACCCCATACAGTCCTGTCATTTAAGTAATCTTGAACATTGTAATATCCCTTTTTCGACAAAGTTGCTTTAACATGCTTTTTAAATTGCTCAAATGGCAATTTCAAAATCTCCAGAGGTATCTTATTGTAGTAGAGAATGCACTGACCCTTGAAAGAATTGCTAACCTTCGCGAGTCTAAAACGGGGCGCACATAGTCTGTGATTATTTCTAAGGTAAACATTACAGCTATCGCTAAGTTTGGAAAATGTTGTAAGGTTCTTGTGTACATACATTATATTTTCGAAAATAAATTGACTAGCTACTGTTAGTATGTCAATTTCTTTAAAAAGCTCTCTTAAGGAGTCTGTTCGTTTTAAATTATAAATTGCTCGAATAGCTCTTTTCTGTAAAATAAAAATAGTTTGAATATCCGCTGCTTTCCCCCACAACAAGATACCATAGGACATCACACTATGAAAGTAACTAAAATATACTAGCCTAGATGTAGCCACATCCGTGCTTTGTCTGATGTTCCTAACAGCGTAAGCCGCAGAACTTAATTTACCACCCAATTTATCTATGTGGGGTCCCCACTGCAATTTGCTATCAATGGTTATTCCAAGAAACTTCGTATCATTTACTAATTCTAACGTGCTGATGTCTAACACTAAACTGGTCTCAACTTGCCTGACATTTGGAAGTGAGAATACTCGTGTCGTAGCCCGCTGCTGGTGCTGTCGTGATGCTGCCGACTACAAGGGTCGCTATCAGAACGCGACGAATTGTTGACCGAATCACTTCAACCTTTCACAGCACGAAGCACTCACTACGATGACGTGAAATCTACTTATTTCTTGACGATTATTACGAGATTATTATAAATAACATTCAGCCAAAGCCCCGAAGCTTGACGCCGAAAATTTTACCACGTGCAAAGTGACAGCTAGCTAGTTATGTTCCGATCACTCGCGGTCAATCCGCGCAACAAAAAAACCGAGGTGCGTTCCGAAGCATAAATATTAAACAGTCACCCGCCCGGACAGGCCCGAACCTGTCCCTAATCAATAGGAAGGCGAGAAAGTGTTGAGACCGCTCTCTTGAGGACCGAGTCCCCCACCTTGACTTCTGCTGATCGAGGCGTACCATCCCGACCCCTGTACAAATTGACGATCCGTCCTCGTCTCCATCTCAATGATGGCAGGTTCGCATCCTTAATCAGCACCAAATCACCGACTTGAGGGGGGCTCGTCCGGTCAGTCCACTTAAGGCGCTGCTGCAAGATGTGCAAGTACTCAAGGGACCACCGTTTCCAAAAGTCTTGAGCCATCTGCTGCAACATCTGCCACCTAGTTAACCGACTTAACATCACCGAATGGGTATTCTGGCAGGGCGTTAAGGGGCTGACCTATTAGGAAGTGACCCGGCGTCAACGCTTCCAAATCATTTGGATCCGAACTGAGCGGGCACAACGGACGCGAGTTCAGTGTCATTTCAATTTTACAGAACAGCGTCGCAAGCTCTTCAAAGCGTAGAGAGGTCTCACCGATGATCCTCGTCAGATGCGACTTAGCCGATTTAACCGCAGCCTCAAAAATTCCTCCCCAATGAGGACATCCCGGCGGACTGAAAACCCATTCAATCCCTCGTCGGGAGCAAGCCGTACCGATGGCGTCCTGGTTACCGTTCAGGAATTGAGTGACCTCCTGCAGATATCGCCTGGCTCCGACAAAATTTGTGCCGTTGTCCGAACGGATTAATATCGGGAGGCCCCTTCGTGAGACGAACCGATCCAGACATGCGATGAATGCCTCTGTAGTGAGGTCACTGACCACCTCCAAGTGGACTGCCTTCGTGGCCAAGCACACGAAAGTAGTGAGGTTATGTTCCTTCTCTTCCACAATTCTTGAGGTTGGTTGTTCTGTGACACCATTTCTTAACCGTTCGTGCTCCGCACTCACTGGAAATGGTGTCATCACAGAACAACCAACCTCAAGAATTGTGGAAGAGAAGGAACATAACCTCAAGAGGTTATCCTGCTTATTCTTGATTGTCACCTCAAGTTATAGCTAACTGAAGACTTTATATCCCTTAGGCTCTTATTGGTTATTATTCTTATTGGCCCTATTTTCAAAGGTTTTCGTAGATAAATAGTAACTACGTTATTGCGTCAGCATCACTTTTGATAAGATGACCATCCTGTATACATCTTTAGTGCATAAAAATGAAATTTGTGAAACAGCCTACTTCACTAAGCCTTGAAAACATTTATGTGGAAACCGATGAATCATCAATTCGTCATGGAAAGCTTTTACCCGATACAATTCGCTGTATAGTTTGCGGACCATCGAATTGTGGAAAAACAAATTTGGTGATTGGATTGCTCTTACATCCTAATGGCCTAAGTTTTCAAAATGTATACGTATATTCTAAAACATTGTATCAACCAAAGTACATATTTTTAGAAAACGTAATGAAACTGGTTCCTGGAGTAAGTTATTTTAAATACCGCGATAACGAAGAAGTGTTGCAATCTAACTATGCCTCACAGAACTCTATCATAATATTTGACGATGTTGCATGCGACAACCAAAATAACATTCGTGATTACTTTGCAATGGGCAGACACAAAAACATTGATTGTTTTTACCTGAACCAAACTTATAGTAAAATTCCTAAGCAATTGATTCGCGACAATGCAAATCTTATCATAATTTTTAAGCAAGATGATGTTAATCTACGTCATGTTTATAATGAACATGTGAATACTGATATGTCATGGATTCAATTTCGCGAAATGTGTTCAGAAGTTTGGAAAGATGTATTTAGCTATTTGGTGATAAATAAAGACTGTCAAAAAAATAATGGTTGCTACAGAAAGAAATTCGATACTTTCATTTATTTTAATGATTGAATAAACTTCATAAATGTAAGTCCTTACAACCTTGTTTCTCATTTTACTACAGTATTCTTTAGTGAGAAGTTGTGAATCAAATTATAAAAATGAACGAAGAAAGATTGCTTAAGCAGCAAATAATTAAGTCTGCAAAAGCTGTTAAAAAAAAAGTTCAAAATATAAAAAACCGCAAACAAGATATAGATATGGTGTTAGATAGTGTGTTTAAACCAGTTACAGACCCACTTAAGCAATTGACCAAAACCAACGTTAATGGTGAAAAAGAGGATGAATCTTATCAAGAACCACCTACACATGAATATTTATTAAAAAATTCAGTAATACCAACGAAAAACAGAAAGTTTTCTGATGTTAGTGCATCATCATCAAGAAATACCTATGAACAACAAAAGCTTAAATTGGATGATGATTGTGATGATGGTGATGATGATGATGATGATGCGACTATCAGCGATTCTACAAATGATTCGTTTTTTGATACAAATTCTGGTGTAGTTTCTACTCCAATTACGAAGCCTCATTCTAAAAATGTTCCCTACGGGGTAAGAATAGTAAAAGGGCAGCACATGGTTGGATTGACATCCCTTTCTTCAACTAACAACACATACAAAATTGGTGGTCATTCATTTGATAAAACGAAAGGGTTAACAGAGTTGCTTTACAAACAAAAACCAGATTTGAGCGTTGTTACTGAAGATGATAAAAAGAATTATAAATCTATACTTCTTACCACAAATGCACATCGACGTAAATACGATTGCAATCAACCAATCAATAGTAACAGAGGTTTTAAATATTTACATATTATAAAACCTTTATTAAATGTGAACAAAACATCAAGTTCTGAAGGGGTTTCTAAAGGAAAAGGTTTACCAGTATTTAAGAAACTTGTTCCCAAAGCAGATTATGTTTATTGGGATGATCCGAATGAATTAGTGGAACGTTTAAAATTGTTAATTGCTTCTAGAGATGCTGGCAACACAGGGTTGGATAATGAGATAATTTCTATTATAGAGGAGTTGAAAGAATGTGGTGTAATCGGATGAATAAATAGTTGTGTAATAAATAGAAACGTTTATTTGTATTTTAGCCTTGTAACTTAAATTACAAAATGAATATTGACAAATTTGGCCACCATGTGCATAAAAGAATGCGAATGGATATAACAGATATAATATCAATAGACAAACTGCTTATCCGAAATGAGAATGGTGACTTTGACTTAAAACAATGTCGATTAAAGGGATTAAAATCACCTGAGGGTTTAGATGAGGCTGTTACCATGGAGTATATAATTGAAAATAACAAATTGTATTGTAGGCAACAAGATTTCATGGGTGAAATAAATAATATAAAGACTGAACTACAACTGATAAAGACTCAGTTACGTAGTATGCCTACAAGAGTAGAAGTGGGTAAACTTATAAGAGATCACATAATAGCGCTGGGAGATAGTTCTCATGCAAAATGAGTAAGCAACGCGTTGTTGATGAAATACATAAAACCGCAAGAAAAAACTTTCTACGCCGTGTAGTGATTCTAAAAGGGATTGATGATTTGTGGCAAGCTGATTTAATTGACATTAAAAGTTATTACAAAGTTAACAAAGGTTTCAAATATATATTAGTTGTAATTGATGGTTTTTCTAAATATGCATGGGTAGCCTCGTTAAAAACAAAAAATAAAAATGAAGTCAGTGTTGCTTTTAAAAATATTTTACAAAAAGGGCGTGTGCCTGTTAACCTACAAACAGATTTGGGAACTGAATTTTATAATGATGTTTTTCATAATCTTATGAAAACTTATAAAATTAATCACTATTCAACATACTCAACTAAAAAAGCATCTATAGCAGAAAGATTGATAAGAACATTAAAAGGAAAGCTGTTTAAATACTTCAGTTTGGTTGGCAACTATAAGTGGGTTGGTAAACCATTGTGTGAGTTAGTAGCTACATATAACAATACAGTGCACCGAACAACAAAGCACAAGCCATGCGACGTAAATATGAAAAATGAATCGACAATTGCAAACTACATAAAAAAACATCAAAACCCGATGCCTGCAAAAAAGCCTAGGTTTTGTGTAGGTGACATTGTTCGTATCAGCAAATATAAGAAAAATTTTCAAAAGGGTTATACACCAAATTGGTCGACAGAATTATTTAACGTGTTAAAAGTAAATACTTCTGTACCAACTACTTACTACATACAAGACCAACATAGAGCTCCAATAAAAGGTTGTTTCTACGAATGGGAACTCCAAAAGACAAAATGTCCTGACACATTTTTAGTAGAAAAGGTTTTAAAAAAGAGGGGAAATAAATTTTATGTTAAATGGTTAGGGCTTAGTCAAAAAGAGAATAGTTGGATTGATAAAAAAGATATTATAAAAAAATGAATGCTTTATTATAACATTTCATTTTAATTATTCATCATTACCATCCTAGTAATGAAAGGGAAAGGACTTCTGAATTCTCTGATAAACCGTTTACCATTTGAGTTACATTTACCTGGTTATAACTACTGTGGGCCAGGTACACATTTACGAAAACGATTGAAGAGAGGAGACAAAGGTATTAATCCTTTAGATAACGCGTGTATGCAACACGATATAGCTTATGATAACTATTCGAATCTGGAAGACCGACATAAAGCAGACATTATTCTAAAAGACATGGCTAAGAAACGCTCACGATCAAAAGATGCTAGCACTGGTGAAAAGTTATCATCCTGGTTGGTGAATAAGGTTATGAAAGTAAAATTGAAATCTGGTGGTGGTACTAAAACTTTCAGATCTTCGCTAGCTAAACTAAAGTCACATATGAAAAAATTAAAACCCAAGAATAATAATGATGCGATTCGTTTCGCTCATATAGCAGCAAAAAAAATATTTCAGAAAAAGAACAATAATAATATCAGAGTGCCTAGAATTATTCCCATTCCTAAAACAGGAGGAATCCTCCCACTTATACCTATATTTGCGGGATTGTCAGCATTGGGTTCTCTAGCCGGAGGTGCTGCAGGTATAGCCAAAGCAGTAAACGATTACAAGTCTGCCAAAAAAAATCTCGCCGAATCGGAGCGCCACAATAAAATGATGGAATCTATCGCTTTAGGACGGGGTTTGTATATCAAACCATATAAAAATGGAAATGGATTATGTGTGCATTCTTCAAAAAACTAATAACAAGGTTACCCAGACGCGCGCTTAGTAATATCGATTTATTAAATTATACTCACGATATTCCATACTTTCGAGGAGTTTATATGAGAGACACTTTGCCTAGTAAGTCAAATGGTATTGAGTGCGCAATCTTAAATTTAGATACTTCGCAAAATCCAGGAACGCACTGGGTAGCCTACTGTAAAATAAATAATTATTGCGAGTACTTTGACAGTTATGGAGATCTAAAACCACCTAAAGAATTAATTATGTATTTGACCAAATCAACAAATATTTATTATAATTACATAAATTACCAAAAAAATAACTCACACAATTGTGGCCACTTGTGTATTAAGTTTCTCAAACGCTTTTGGCATCAATACTTAAATTGATGCTTTTTGTGCATAGTAGCTCATTATAACGATGTCGTTCACACTATCAGTTACTGGGTGTGAATCAGCCCTAACAACAAATTATTCGCCTGCTTTGCAACTAAACGGTGAATATGAATGCGGTCTCGTCTTATTTTCTACCTTCAACTCTATACCTAATGTAGATAAAAATAATAATATGTTTTATTATGGCGACGATCATGTTATTGAAATACCTGAAGGTTCATACGAGTTGGCAGATATCAACGACTTTTTAAAATCTAAGTTAGTTTGTTGTACTTTTAACTTGATTTGTAATAATAACACATTGACTACAAAGATTATGTGTTCAAAAGATATTCATTTTGAGAAACCTCGTTCGCTGGCAAAGATACTGGGGTTTAAAAATAAACTACTGAAGGCCAATATATTGCATGAGTCCTCCTTTCCAGTAAGCATTCTACCTACTACCATCGTTCGCATCGAATGTGATATCATAAGTGGATCATATATTAATGGAAAACCCGCTCACATTATTTATGAATTCGCGCCTGGTGTACCAGCCGGGTACAAGATTATAGAAATTCCCAAAAACATTATTTATTTTCCTGTAAACCAGAACATTGTAAGTGAAATCAATATACGACTTTTAGATGCAAATAACAAGTTGATAAATCTGAGAGAGGAAGAAATACATTTATATTTGCACTTGAGGTCGAAATGATAGATTTTACAAATAAAATTATACTACCCAAAAGTAAAGACGTCAGTTTAGTACGTGCCGCGCATAAGCGATCATCTATTAAAAAGAAAAAGCTTACTAAGGAAAATAAAGAATTCCTAAAATACATAAAACTTATAAAAAAATGAATATTTTAAATATCGCAGGCTCTCTTACCTTCGATAATAGTATTGAAAGCTATCAAATTCATTCTTATAAGCCTTACGTTAATAGTTGTAATAAAAATGATGAAATTCGCATACCTATTAATCAACAAGACTTATATGTTCTACCATCAGCAAGCACATTATACATAGAAGGTTCAGTTACGGCTTACCACCCAATTGGCGATAAAAAAGAAAAAGTTGATAGTATCGAGTTTGTGAATAACTCGCTACTTTTTCTTTTTCAAGAAATTAGATATGAGCTGAACGGAGTAGAAATTGATAAAATTAAAAATGCTGGTATCACCACGACTATGAAATCTTTTCTCTCTATGAATGAAAATGAATCAAAAATGTCTAGGTTGTGGGGGTGGGACAAGGATGGAATAAAACATATTACAGGTAATTTTTCTGCATGTATACCCCTGAACAAAATTCTCGGCTTTGCTGAAGATTATAACAGAATAATAATGAACTGTAAACACGAATTGATACTTTTACGTAGTAACACGAATCTAAATGCGATAAAATTAGACACTAATGAAGTTTTAGATGACCTTACGATCAACAAAATTGTTTGGAGAGTACCACATGTAAAAGTATCTGATCGTGAGAGAATAAACTTGTTGAGATATTTAGAAAAAGATAAAGCAATTAGCTTAGCATTTAGAAATTGGGATCTTTATGAATACCCCCTTTTGCCGAGAAGTACGAAACATACTTGGTCGATCAAAACATCCTCGCAAACGGAAAAACCAAGATTTATAATTATAGGCCTGCAAACTGATCGAAAAAACAAAGCAACTAAAGATATGTCGCAATTTGACCACTGCCATTTACGCGATGTAAAAGTATTTTTAAATTCAACATACTTTCCATACGAAAGTCTGAATGTTAAGTTTGCGGAAGATAAGTACTTATTAATATATGAACAGTACGCTAGATTTCAACAGTCTTACTATGGACGTCGTTGTGAACCTTTGTTGGGTTTAAAAGAGTTTAAAGAAAAAGCTCCGTTATTTGTGATAGATTGCTGTCGGCAAAACGAAAACTTGAAAACAGGCCCTGTTGATGTACGACTTGAAATAGAGTGTGATTTGGAAATAGCTGATCAAACATCAGCATACTGTCTCATTTTGAACGACTGTATTATAGAATATAAACCATTATCCAACATAGTAAAAAAAATATCATGAGTGAAGAGTACGTATTTGTGGACTTGCAAGGTTTCTGCAACTATCAGAATAGGTTTATAGTTAAAGAGTTTGCAATTGCTACCTCAGAATTCACCCAAGTCTATTTAGTAAAACCACCCTTCCCGTTTTCAAAATTAAACGTAGAGGAAAAAAAGCAAGTTAGGTGGTTGGAAAGGAAAAGAGGGATTTTTTGGGGAGAAGGATTCATAGATTATAGAGAGTTTAAAAGAATTGTAAAACCTATTTTGGAGGACAAACATGTTATTGTAAAAGGCCGTGAGAAAGTTAAATGGGTAAATGAGATGTCACCACATTGTTGTAAAATTATTGATATTGGAGACAAGGGCAGCCCAAATCTTGCGAATTTATGTGAAAAATATGGTAAGAATAAAAAAATTAACTGTTTTGATCATAAAAAATTTTGTGCATTAAAAAATGTGTTATGTATTAAGGAGTGGTACTGTGATAATAACACGATGTTTTTTTCTTTGTAAATTTCCATAAGATATTAGTTCCGTAGCGCAATAAAATATGTAATAATAGAAAAACACATTTTTTATTTTATCATATAAGGTACCTACCTACCTACCTGTAGGGGAAACTCAATAAACGAAATGAGAATTTCAAACTTTTATTAGGCAAATACCTACTCCAATACAAGCATCATGATGTCTTTGGTGTATTTAAGTATTCAAAAATTACAACATAAGTAGTTAAATGAAGCATTACAAGTATAGAATATAATTAAAACATGATAAACAAAACACAAAATAAATATTACAGTGCAACATTTTCGCATACCTTTTTCGAAATTATTCGGATAATGTTCTCAACCATGTCCATAACCTCATCTATAATATCACGGCACACGTATTGAGCACTTAACACAACACTTTGATTATTTTCTTCACTAAGGTCGAACACTGCGATCTTCACCAAATGATGTCCTTTTCCACTGATTTTGTTGTACACGTAGGAAGAATTGCGAGTTTTCCGATTTTCGCTTGAGCTTCGTTTTGTTGCTGCAGTATTCCTCATTCTCTTCGGAGGCGGAGGACGAGTGTCTTCTACTTCTATGTCGCTTTCGAATATATTCTGCGCCAAGTCGAAAGGGATATGTATAAGGTCGGGGCTCAAAATCTGTAACAAAGAAGATAGTGCTAAGTACCAAAATAAAATAAAATAGATTAAAATTTATGTTCAAGTAGAAACAATGTAGGTATCAACTTACCGATTGTGACTGCGACATATTGATACTGCGAATGAAGCGAGGTGTTTGGAACGGTGCGTAGCTCATAATGTATGCAAGCAAAGCAATGAATGCACCAGCCTACCTACCTACCTACCTAGTTATAACATGTAAGTATTTTTGCTGACGTCTACACCGCGCGCCTGCTCCCACCCCGGGCCCGGCCAGACTTGTATTCGACTTGTTTCGACATGTGCATGCGTTGGGTGCACTGCATGGATCAAACGAATACGGTGTAGGTAGGTAAATCCTGTCTAGAAAAATAAAATACTTTGCTATATTGCGGGAAACTATGGAACTAATTTCTTGGGTATACTAGGTATACTAAGTGTTGCTATGCTAACGCCCCCACACCAAGCAAGGCTTTACATCATTTCTATTGTAATACTATTGCATTAGCAGACTTCACATTCTGCTTGTGGGTTCGAATCCCGCTGCGAGTTTTTGTGTACTTTGATTTATAGAAATGAGTTTAGGTCTTAATTTTTGAGGCTTTGTATTAATTTGGAATTAAATTAAATATTGTAGGGCAGAGTATATTGATAATGAAATAAAACGAACAAAGTTTAATATTAAATTCGCAAACCGTCATTTATTAAGCATATTATCTTGTACATTGTTACATAAAGTACATACAGTTGTACCTAGTTACATCTTATACATAATATTACAATCTTAGTTTACTTAGGTAGATATAAAACAATAGCCTATAACACTAGGTATGCCCCCGCGTCAGCTTTAGGTGCCTACAAATAAAACGAGTTTAGGTTATCATATCATTTTTGTATGGTAATGGTATACATATACGCATATGAAATGGGTACTTATCTGAGGCATAGTGTAAAAAACCTCAAGCATTCTGTTTTGGTACTTACATCACCTAATTACTATATGATAAAACCTTTATACAGTAAGTCTTTCTCTAAATGCCAAGTATTGATGTATGTCCCCAAGCCCTCGTAGTTACTTTATCTTTTGAGATTAAGCGTTTGTCGTCGTTGTTTGACAATGCTATTTTATTCACCGTTGTTGTGAAGACGTTGTGTTTGATTGATTTGAAAAGTGTATTTTTTTTTTGCACTATAGTGCCTGTTAACAGGGTGTCCTTCCTGATTCCTTTTGCTCTTTTGATGGTTTTTTCAGTGGTTTTGACGCAATAAAGCTTTGAGCGAAGGCCAACAAACTCTTCTATATTTTTTCCCCCCATTTCATCTTTAAACAAACCGGGTACTTTTTTGTTTATAAGAGGCAAGTTATGAATATTTGCGACGGGGAGATTACTGGTGTCAAAGTATTTTAAGAATTGTTTTTTAAGGTCATTGTAAAAGTTTGCAGTTTCAATGTGATAAATGAAGCTGTCAGTGTCTGTGTAACACATTCTTAAGCGGTTTTCGTAGAAGGGCTCAAACACTGAATAATGAAAATCATACATATGGCTTTTTGACAGTTCTAAAACCGTGAATCCAATATAGGTAGGTTTATTCAGAGTAATGCGGGCTGGTTTTAACTGTATTGCCACCAAATTTTCATCAAAAATGGTACAGCTGTGGAATCTTGAACTAGCTATGAATTTATCTGCAGAATTTCTTTTTTTTGTTTTGTTTTGAGTATCACACCAAGTATTAACAAGTTGTACCTGTACTCTTTTTTCTTCGTTTTCAAGAGTTTTGCCGAATATGCTGTTATTAAGAAGTTTGAAAAAATCTTGTTCAAATGTAGATTCGGCTTTTTTTCGCAGCGATGTATTCAAATCAATGTACTGTTTAAGGTATGCACTTTGTTTGAAAATAATTGCACGATGAATTTTTTTCAAAATCAATCCATGTTTTATGCATGTTTTAAGATGTATATAGTGGATAACGTAATGATATTTGTCATATAAATTAGGCACAAGCTTTGAGGTTTTTCCGCCTGGTGGTATACATTTTTCTGGGCAAAAGGGAAGATCATTATGTTTGTCATGTAAATGTCTTGGATAAGTCATGTCAACCTCTAAAATATATCCGTGTGCAGCATTGTCAGAGATATTTACGATATCCAAGTTTTGAATTTCATTCTGATTTAAAAATCTGAAATCTGACTGCGGTAAACTTTGCCACATACTGTAACCATATAGGTTGTTACAATCAATGTAAACAACATGTGAATTTGGTTTTGACTCATCAAAGTCAGGTATAAGGGGGTTATTAGCTTTAGCTTGCCTATGCGAGCACAAACATACGCCACCCCTTATGCCGCTTTGAATCATTCTTATTATTTCAAAGTCGTGGATTAGCTCGAGTTCTATACCGGTTTTCAAAAGCATTGCATCGAACGATAAGCTTGGTGTGGTGACGTAAAACGCCGGATCCAAATAATAGTGATTTTGACAAGTTTTCCTAAAACTTTCGAATATATCAGTTAAGAGCAAAACATCAGTTTTCAGATATAAATCCGTGTACTGACCCAAATTTTTTATATTAAATTCAGCCCAAACTGATTTTGCGTGTTCATAATCTTCGTCAGAAATGCACTCATCAGTAAGTGAACTATAAAAGTGGTGTTTAGCAGGAAGATTTTTTTCTCGGTATTGGTCCCATCCGCGCATATACTCATAAGGATATATTCCTTTACGAGTTAGCAACAAAAATTTGTTCTCATCGGGAAAGTAACTTTTTAAGTGGGCGAAATTTTCTTTTTTCAGTGTTTTCGCGAGTTTATCCAAACTAGCGTTCAAAAACTTGTATGAATCCACAAAACGAAGTTGAAAAATATCTCCATTATCCACTGGTATGAATTTTGTGAAGCAGATGTAATTTTCTTTGGTTTTCGGAATAATTTTTATAGCTCCTGGTGCTTTGCCTAAATCCTTTATAAATAAATGGCAATCATAACCTGATAACTTATGGAAAAATACTGGTAAGAATTTAGGTGACTTATACTGCAAATTGCAATATGCGTGTGATGCTCCGCGAAATTTGCCTGAAATATGGGAATGGTCTCTCACTTTATCTGAAAATAGTAAATGCCCGCATATGTGACAATGAGTTGCATTATCGAATTTTATCTTATCATCATCATTAAATGTCATTGGAGTGATATTTTTTAACTGTGCATGTAAATCTTTTACATCCTTGTAAATTGATTGCACAAACTTTTGAACACAGTCAGGACCGCGATAAGACACCATGCGATTGCGGCTCGGGTCTTCACAACATACAATGTTATACGCGAATGCGGCTGGTATATGACGATGAGTGGTTGTAGTTGCACCGCTTGTCTGTTGGGTCGGTTCAAGCAATGTCTCGAAATCAGCATAAATAACATAAGGAACGTTTTGTTTTCGTGCATAGTTTTTAAATTTTATGACCGACCCCTTTTCAGGTAGAACTGTTGCAACACCAGTGCAAAGGTGTTTTCCCAGCTCTTCGTCTGTAGGAAAGAATACTAAGCAAGTATCGCAAAAAAACAGTTTGCTATGATGACGTGTTATCTGACTCCGAACGAGTCGAGACAGGTCTTTAATTAAACAGAAATGATATTCGTTACCTCTGTCGATCAATAACAAATGTATTGTTTTTTTATTGTCATGGGTGTCAGACTTGTACAAAGGTCCTGTAACAGTTCTTGAGTTTTCTAATCCATAAACAATGAAACTGATATTCGGGTTATTCTCTTCAAATGTTTTAATATCTGAAAAGGTTACAGGAAATTGCATACCAGCAGTATTAAAGATTGTATTGTAATGTGGATAAGATGAAACTCTATCAGCATGATTTTTTACAGGGTAAAGAGCTGCTGTAACACACCACATAAAACAGCACTGGTCTTTGTTACGTATGTTCAAACATGCTTTTTTATTCTGAATAAATTTCGGTAGCCTTATGTAATTTGACGCGCGCAACGGTCGATATTTATTTATGTTGATTTCAAGATGAGACATTCCCACATATGTCCATCCACTGTCCTGTCCCTGAAACTCTTGAATTTTTTTTTCTAAGTTAGAGCAAGTATCTTTCAAGTATTCATCAAAGTCATAGTTATAGCACAGCACCATGTTTTTGGTACAAAAAGACTTGATGTCTTGTGCATCGTTTTTGAATGATAAAAACGTACCAAATATCTCAAAGTTTACCTTAACACAGGTGTGTTTCTTTATTGAATCATCTAAAAGCGACTTTATTATGCTCTTTTTGGAATTGAAAAATGCGATTAACGATACCTGATGATCATCGTGTGCTGTTAGGCGATAAGTGACAATGCGAGAGCGAAAAGCTGATGCAACTATATCCACACCATCGCTATGCGCGACGTTTTCTATGTTCTGTTTATGTGCAGTGCTACGTAAATGACCTACCCATGCTCGATTCTCAACTGATGTAGAACATGACACACAAAACGGCATTTTGAATCTAGGTAATGAAAGTAGCAAAAAAGAATGCGAATCGAGAAGGTACCTACCTACCTACCTATTAATTGCTGCTTTTGAATAACAACTATTTAACTAACGATTAGCGAAAAGAGTAGAATACTTAGAGCATATTAGTTTTATTTACTTACAAAACACATGAACAGATATTGTAGAATTTAAGTGGTAAAACGAATACCAATTGAACTTAAAAAATACAAAAATAGTTGATACTTCAGATCACTCTCAAACAAATTAGTAAAAGTAAGTAGATTGCCTCGATTTAACATAATCTGTATCTATTTAAAATATAAAAAAATAGACAGAGACAACAGAGCTGATCTTATCACTTGTCTGTAAAATACATACTTTCGCCGTCCTTGAACAGCTGGTAAGCATTTAAAAGAAACCGTTGTATGTCGTCCCAAGCCTGTGAATTATCAGCGCACTGAAGTTTTAGTGCTGCTAGAGCCTTTTTGTAACGATCTTCTGGCTTGGTCGCTAACACGTCCCTGATGTGATACACTTTTAGATCTATATAAAATTCACCGTCTGCTGGAATCGCTCTCCTGTTGCGTCCACCAGCCACCTTCGACGTGAAGCTGGACGCGACGTCGGTTTTGCGTGTCTGTGTTTCGGTCGCCTGCTCTTCACCGCGCAGGATAGCGAATAGGTCGGGCTTCTGCTTCTTTGCGCTGAAAACCGAAATAAAAGGAATTAATATGAAATATTGTACCATGGCATGTGTTACTGTTTCGTGGGAACGAGAATCAGCAACGTCTCAAACATACAAACATCCAAGACCTAGAGATTTTTTTCTTCCTCCCCAGCCGGGATTCGAACCCGAGACCTCTCGGTTGGTAAGCACAGCATAGAGCACAATACCAGAAAGTTGTTTCAGATTTTACGGTGCGATCTATAAAAATATTTCGATTTGAATGTAATCTAGCGCCATCTATCTAACTAATGTAGAATTAGCTAGTTCTTATCATAACAATTCCAAAAGCTGTGTACTCAATGATCAAGCATAGATTGCGTTAGTCGAGAAGTTATTAATAAAAATGGATAGATGTCGCTGGCATGTTAATGAGGTAACGTTATAACATAACATTACATTTACATACATGCACGTACATTGCTTCTGGCTCCGCACTAGGATACCCTGTGTCGTGGGAACCAGAAACAGCGACGTCACAAACATGTAAATATCCAAGACCTAACGATTTTTTTTTATTCCTCCACAGCCGGGATTCGAACCCGGGACCTCTCGCTTATCTTTAGACAAAAGGTATTTGTATGAATCAAAGTATGACAAATCACTGGTATTGAACCCCTATCTTCTGACTGAAGAAAAACAGGACTCTACATATAGGTACCTACAAAAAATAGCATGATATTAAAACAGTTAAAAAAAGTTTACCTGTTTGCAGCGGAGTGGCCAGACCCACTAGATGTGGATGTGCTCGCCTTCCGTTTGATCTGCTCGGGAACGGTTGCTGGGGTGATTTTTGGCTGCTTTTTCTTTCGTCCTGCCGCTGATGGTGGTGGTGCTGGAGGTGATGGGGTAGACACGATCACCTCTGTGTCATACTCGCACTCGGAGTCAGACCTGAAAACCACAAAGAAAACGTCAATTGAAACGAAAAAAAAAGCTAAAAGTTTTAGAATTCGATAAAAATAGAATATTACTTACATACATTTTTATTTATTTCCTTTGGTGATAGCTGCTGGTAATAGAGGTTGCACCTGGATGTTTCTTGAACAATGTTGATCGAAATTGTAACTTTGAGAGTTTTTTCCTCGGTATTTAACCAAAATAAAACGCTTGGTCAACAAAAAAGGAATCATTCTTTAAGAGCTTAATTGAGAGTACCAGTAAGTAAAAAAAATGCTTTAAAACATATGGCTTAGGTGTAAAATTTATAAAACTTCACGAAATTACTAATCACGGTGATAACTAAAGCGAGTGAGTATGTATGTTAAAAGGACTAAACGCGCTCATCCAGTTATAGGATTTTGTTCCTACAACTTACTTCATTAAGTAATTGCAAAAGGTGAGAATCGCTTTTTCAATTAATTTTATTTACCTGCATTTCACATAAATCATCATTGTAGAAAAACAAAAGTTTCGTATTCCAATATTGCAAGCCGTGTGAGCGTGAGAACGGTGCTGAGCAAGCGTTATGACGGTAAAACTAGAACAGTAACATTCCTTCATACCGAGTAGTATAGATATGGTAATTGCATATGTATTAATTTACACCTGTGTTTGTTGGTTGTTTTAAAAATAAATCTGGTGGGTATTTATGGCAAGTTTATATTCAAATTTTATGTAGATTTTATTACACAACGTGAAACATATCGCTTTTTGTCGTTGTTGTTGTATGCCACTAATAAATAAATACTATACTATGTATGTATTTCATATTAATAATAGATTGATGTGTACCTGCTAATCATAAGAACTACTTATGCCGTCAGGGTATTGTAAGAAGTAGTCCGTATACTCGTTACTGTAATCTACGCATTGAACTTTACTGCGCCACTTCTTACAACCAGTGTTGTGAAAGTATCGATGTCGAAAAACAAGTTTGTTGCCACGAACGGAACAGGTAGCTTGGGAATTTCGAGTGTTGATGGTTATGGAATTTCATCGGCTTAGACATCTAGGTTTCCTTACTATGCTCTTCTTTACTGTTAGTGAGTGCTATTATTGATAAAATTTTGAAAAGTATATGTAACTAAGAGAATTCATATAGGTCAGTATATACATATATAAAATTATTGTGTACAATAAAGTTTGGTCTAATAATTTATCCAATGGATCAGAATAAATAATTGGTTGAAAGGCAGGCAGTCTGCTCTGGAAACAACACTTGTATTAATAGGTACTGTAAATCTTTATTAATGTTCATTTTATTATCAGAATTTGGTTGATTAAACAACATAAATAATTTATCACATCACGCATTTAATATAAGAAGTATGGATAGAAACTTTATCGATCACTATGTATGGTTTTATCGACATTATCAAAAGCGTGTTTTGATATACATCCCTTATCCTTCGCCATTCATTGTTCACATTAAATCACTCGTGCGGTCGTGTCGCGCCGCGCCTCTTTGAGTACATACAAAATATAATTTTAGTGATTTTGTGCTATGTGTATCAATGTACAGTACCATCATCAAACTGCACATCATCAAGAAATATTATGTAAGTAATCCTTTACTCTAGGTTACCCTAATTAACCATAGTGACTAACCCTAGCGGAATCCAACCATACCTCCCACTCAAATCCCGATTGAAATAACTCGTTTCTAAAATTGTCTTGAATGATTACTTAATTAATTTATTAACCTTTCAGGTACATACTTACTCTCCAGACAACTGCCGGATGAAAAAAGGCATCGAGTTTCATCAATGAAATGATGGTGAATATGATTTTATTGCTTATTTGTCGCGCCCCTGGCATTTGATTAGTGTTTTTATTTTATCTTCATTTTATTGATACAATATAACAGATAATACGAAGATGAAACTTTTGGATTTGGTATTTTAAATCGTATTTTAAAATCAGTAAACTCAACATAGTACTCTCAGATACTATTACCAAGCATTTCTAATTAAAAACTTGTGTTTATTTCAATTAGGAATACAAAGACATGTTTTATTTTTGGTTTTTGTAATAAAATTTTCTTTTTTTTAGGTGAAAGTCTAACGTGGATCAAGCTGTGAAGATGCAAGCTTTTAGTTAAGAATTTTTTTTTTGTAACATTTAAGTTTGTTGAAATTGTGATTGTGAGATTATTAAAAAAAATGACTCCCACTCCCAAGGTAAAGGTAAAGGTTAAAAGGTTTTACAGTTAAAAGGTATTAAAGGTCTGTTTTGTTTCCTGAGAGGTAAATTGCGGTAACTGGTAAGTATTAGTGGATAGGGATCGATTTTAGGGGCTTCAGCTAGCTATAACTTGAGGTGCAAGAATACTTACGTAGGGTATCTATGCAAATCAAATTATAGTTTACTGAAATGAATATCATAACCACCGATTCATGCGAGATACTTACCCACGGATCGGACCGTGAATATGTGGTTTGATATGAGTCGATAGGGTAGGGCGTTCAGTTAGCTATAATTTGAGGTGCGAGAGTACTTACGTAGGGTATCTATGCAAATCAAACTATAGTTTACTGAAATGAATATCATAACCACCGATTCATGCGAGATACTTACCCACGGATCGGACCGTGAATATGTGGTTTGATATGAGTCGATAGGGTAGGGCGTTCAGTTAGCTATAATTTGAGGTGTGAGAGTACTTACGTAGGGTATCTATGCAAATCAAACTATAGTTTACTGAAATGAATATCATAACCACCGATTCATGCGAGATACTTACCCACGGATCGGACCGTGAATATGTGGTTTGATATGAGTCGATAGGGTAGGGCGTTCAGTTAGCTATAATTTGAGGTGCAAGAGTACTTACGTAGGGTATCTATGCAAATCAAACTATAGTTTACTGAAATGAATATCATAACCACCGATTCATGCGAGATACTTACCCACGGATCGGACCGTGAATATGTGGTTTGATATGAGTCGATAGGGTAGGGCGTTCAGTTAGCTATAATTTGAGGTGCGAGAGTACTTACGTAGGGTATCTATGCAAATCAAATTATAGTTTACTGAAATGAATATCATAACCACCGATTCATGCGAGATACTTACCCACGGATCGGACCGTGAATATGTGGTTTGATATGAGTCGATAGGGTAGGGCGTTCAGTTAGCTATAATTTGAGGTGCGAGAGTACTTACGTAGGGTATCTATGCAAATCAAACTATAGTTTACTGAAATGAATATCATAACCACCGATTCATGCGAGATACTTACCCACGGATCGGACCGTGAATATGTGGTTTGATATGAGTCGATAGGGTAGGGCGTTCAGTTAGCTATAATTTGAGGTGTGAGAGTACTTACGTAGGGTATCTATGCAAATCAAACTATAGTTTACTGAAATGAATATCATAACCACCGATTCATGCGAGATACTTACCCACGGATCGGACCGTGAATATGTGGTTTGATATGAGTCGATAGGGTAGGGCGTTCAGTTAGCTATAATTTGAGGTGCAAGAGTACTTACGTAGGGTATCTATGCAAATCAAACTATAGTTTACTGAAATGAATATCAAACCCACCGATTCATGCGAGATACTTACCCACGGATCGGACCGTGAATATGTGGTTTGATATGAGTCGATAGGGTAGGGCGTTCAGTTAGCTATAATTTGAGGTGCGAGAGTACTTACGTAGGGTATCTATGCAAATCAAACTATAGTTTACTGAAATGAATATCATAACCACCGATTCATGCGAGATACTTACCCACGGATCGGACCGTGAATATGTGGTTTGATATGAGTCGATAGGGTAGGGCGTTCAGTTAGCTATAATTTGAGGTGTGAGAGTACTTACGTAGGGTATCTATGCAAATCAAACTATAGTTTACTGAAATGAATATCATAACCACCGATTCATGCGAGATACTTACCCACGGATCGGACCGTGAATATGTGGTTTGATATGAGTCGATAGGGTAGGGCGTTCAGTTAGCTATAATTTGAGGTGCAAGAGTACTTACGTAGGGTATCTATGCAAATCAAACTATAGTTTACTGAAATGAATATCATAACCACCGATTCATGCGAGATACTTACCCACGGATCGGACCGTGAATATGTGGTTTGGTAAGAGTCAATAGGGTGTTCAGTAGGGCGTTCAGTTAGCTATAACTTGAGGTGCAAGAGTACTTTCGTAGGGTATCTATGCAAATCAAATTATAGTTTACTGAAATGAATATCATAACCACCGATTCATGCGAGATACTTACCCACGGATCGGACCGTGAATATGTGGTTTGGTAAGAGTCAATAGGGCGTTCAGACAATCAAGAATAAGCAGGATAACCTCTTGAGGTTATGTTCCTTCTCTTCCACAATTCTTGAGGTTGGTTGTTCTGTGATGACACCATTTCCAGTGAGTGCGGAGCACGAACGGTTAAGAAATGGTGTCACAGAACAACCAACCTCAAGAATTGTGGAAGAGAAGGAACATAACCTCACTACTCACGAAGACGCACAGGTATGCCTTCACTAATCTGGCGTTCCGTAGCTGTGAAGACTTGACCATGAATGGTCCCGCGAAATCCGTTCCGACACCCGCAAAGGACCGGATTTCGTTAACCCTATCCGAGGGCAAATCGCCCATCTGGGGCTGCATCGTAGCCGCCTTGGCCCGATAACAAGGCAGGCACCGAAATACGACGCTACGCACTAACCGTATTCCCGATAGAATCCAGAACTCGCGCTGGAGAAACGTCATTAAGGCGTGGCATCCGACATGCCCATTCCGAATGTGTCGATCCTGTATCAACAGTTCGACCAACTTCCCTTTCCTAGGGAGTAACAACGGGTGGCGAGCCGCATAAGGCAGGTTGGCATTCCGCAGCCGACCTCCTACCCTCAGCAATCCTTGAGGGTCAATAAACGGGTTGAGCCGAGCCACAGCTCCCTTCAGTTGGATGCGTCCGCGTCTCAGAATGTCCAGTTCGAACTTAAAGTGCACCGTCTGCACGTTCCGTACCAATGCGAACAACGCATGGTTCCGTTCCCGTGGTGTCAGGACCTGTGTCCGCACCCGTTGCGCCTCAGAATTGCGACAATTCCGCGCAAATCGGAAGATCCAGGTGGTCACATTGACCAGCTTGTCGAGCGAGCTGTACCGTTCCAGCAGGCTGAACTCCTCTTCCGGCTCTGGTTGCGTCGTACAGACACCAATTGTCAAGGCGCCGTTCGCCGAGGTAGCGCGTGCGTCATTGGCCAATCCGATTCGGCTTGAGTCAACCATTTTGGACCCCACCACAAGGGATGTCCAACTAACTCCGGAGCGTGACACCCACGAGACGCACAGTCTGCTGGGTTCATTTCCCTTGGAACATGTCTCCAGATTTAGGGAACCTCCGAATTCAAAATCTGCGAAACCCGATTCGCCACAAAAATCTCCAGCTTGTGAACTGAAGCCTTCAGCCAGCATAACACGATCTGGCTGTCCGTCCAAGCGTAGACCGTATCTTCTAACGCTATTGACCCACGAAGAACCGTCATCGTGTGGTTGAGCAGACGATTCAGGAGAGCTGCTCCTGAAAGCTCTAATTTGGGAATGGTCAGGCGAGTGCGCAACGGCGCAACCTTGCTCTTGGCCATGACCAACCGCACATCAACCTCCCCCGAGGAGTCGACCGTACGCAGATACACCGCAGCTCCGTAGCCTTTCTCCGAGGCATCGCAAAACCCATGCAGGGTGGCGGTGTATCGTTTGGTGGGGACCAACCTCCGTGGCAGTGAAATCCGATTGATGCCAGGGAGGGTCGAAAAGAACGATTCCCACTCTGAGCTCAATGACCCGCCGATCGGGTCGTCCCATTTCAGCTCAGCAGACCACAATTGCTGCATAAAACACTTGAGCTGAAATGTTACCGGGGTGATCCACCCGTTTGGATCAAATGTCCTAGCCACCGTTGAAAGGACGTTCCGTTTCATCCAGACCTTCGGGGAGTCCAACTCGACCCGATACGAAAACATGTCTGACACCGGTTGGTACTGGTCGCCTAATACCGACAACATATTCGGATTTTCCAAATTTTCGAAAATGTGGGGATCCTGCTGGTAGTCATCCGGAAGACCAGACAGTAACTCTGGAGAGTTCGACATCCATTTCCGGAGCTCGTAACCTCCACCCCGTAAGAGCTCAACTAGCTCGTCCCGTCGAGCGAGCGCCTCCTCTACGGAATCTGCACCGGTACAGATATCGTCCACGTAGAGATCCTGCTCCAGGATCGCTGCTCCTCTAGGGAAATTTAACCGTTCTCGATCCGCTAACTCCCGCAGAGTGCGAATCGCCAAATAAGGACTAGACCGTAGCCCGTACGTGTTGGTGTTCAGCTCGTACACCTTGATGGGCTGATCTGGGCTCTCGCCACAGTATCAGCTGATACCGTCTATCATCAGGGTGAATGACCGTCTGCCTAAACATCATCCGGATGTCAGCTACAAACACAACATTGTGTCGACGGAACCGTGTGATAACATCCGCGATGTCATGGTTCAACTTCGGCCCTGAATGCAAACACTGGTTCAGGTTCATGTCGTTAGATGTTGATGCCGATCCATCGAACACTACCCGTATTTTGCCCTCCGGGGTCTTCAAGACCGCGTAATGAGGCAGGAAGCAGTGGTCTTCACGCTTCCAGTCGATACCCGATACCGACATGTGGCCGAGCGACTCGTATTCCCGCATGAAGTCGACGTACTTCTGCCGGAAAATCTCGTCACGCTTCATGCGTCGTTCCATCGACAGAAGCCGCGTCTCGGCTGCATGGTGTTAACTGCCCAGCGGTGGGCGATCACTCCGGAATGGAAGACGTGTGATAAATCGAACTGACCGAAGGCGACCAGTATTGTTCCGATAAAACTGTTCACACTCTTCTTCAACCGGGTCCAACCGGCGGACAGTAGGTGGTTCCTCCACCTCCCAAAACTTCTGTATCACCTCCGAGAGTACAGAACCGAATAAGGAACTACTAGTCGCTAGGCGTGGGGCAGCCGGCATGACCGGACCCATTACCGCATGGCCCAATCTGGTGTTGACCGAAACCAGACCAGTCGCCTGCAACACGTGGACACCTGGCACTAACAGGTATCCCAAGGCATCAACACCCAATAAAATGTCTACTGGGCCCGGAATATCAAACTCCGGGAGAGCCAGTGACAACCCAGCGATCAACTGTCGCACCGAGGGCGACAACCGTACGTGAGGGTGTGAGCCCATCACATAAGGCATGACTAATGCCGTGACCGTCAGATTCACCGATGAATCCACCCGTGACGAGAGAGTAATCCGACATACTCCCTTAACGGAACCGACTTCCGTGTTCCCAATTCCCCGAATGGAATGTGGATACTCCCTTACCGAAATGGCCAACCGTCTTACAAGGTTGCACGAGACTAAGCACCCCTGGGCCCCCGAGTCCAATAGTGCTCGTGCCACACATGATTTGCCGTCCGAACTCCACGCTATCACAGAGGCGGTGGGGAGCATGACCGTCTGTGGAGTGGCGGCACCCTGTAAGTGGGCGGCGTGTCCCTAGCGGGAACCTCCGCGGGATCCGAACCCGCTGAGACCTCCGTCGGCCTCGGAGTAACTCGGCTGCTGATATGCAACCGGCATATCAAACCGTAGGTGCATCAAGGGGTCCCAACCCGTATAATAGGCCCCTCGCTGTCCCGGTATCCGACCATACCGGACGGTGTACGGTGTGCCCGGCGCGCACCGTGGATGAATGGGGGAGAGCGGATCCAACCCGAAGTCCTCGCTGACCGTGGACAGCGGCGACCGAACCCCGGCTATCCCGCATGTTACCCCCCGCGCTGCCCCTTTTCCCTCGGGGGGGGGTCCCGTCCGCGGGTACCCCAGTCACCCCGTTGGTGACTCCCGTTGCCCGGAGGGGGCCTGGGTCCAGCCCTGGTTGGGCCCTGTGGCCGACCAACCTGAGTCCGGCCCTGGTGACCATCCGAAGGGCCTGACTGATTCAGGCACAACGCTATGTGGTGCTTGCCACCACAGCACTCACACGGGAACGCGCGCGAGCACTCGCTCAGCGTGTGCGGCCCCAAACAACCGAAACACAATCGGTGACGGAAGACTATCTTCCTGCGGGCAGCTACCCCGAGCGCCTTAAATTTGGCGCAACTGGTCACGTCATGACCGGCACTGTCGCAGTGCACACAGCCGTCACCCGACGGCGCGGCAATCAAAACGCCAAATTGTTTCGACCTCCCACCCCCCCGTGGAGGCGGGGGGCGCGGCCCCTCCCGCATCCGCGCTGGTTGGCGCTGCATACTGGCCTCCATGTCCAGTGTGTCACATCGCCTACATTCACCCTCCAAAAAATCTGTCAATTGGACAAGTGTGGGCAGTTCCGTGCTACTGCCCCCTTCTTCAAAATGAAAGACAAAAAGGAGATTTTGATGATGTTAATGGTCTTTAACCTTGAATTGGTTCACAGATAATAATTTATGTTAAACGCTGGTAAAACAAAGTGTATCAAATTCTCACTTCCAAATGTCAGGCAAGTTGAGACCAGTTTGGTGTTAGACAACAGCACGATAGAATTGGTAAATGATACGAAGTTTCTTGGAATAACCATTGATAGCAAATTGCAGTGGGGACCCCACATAGATAAATTGGCTGGTACATTAAGTTCTGCGGCTTACGCTGTTAGGAACATCAGACAAAGCACGGATGTGGCTACATCTAGGCTAGTATATTTTAGTTACTTTCATAGTGTGATGTCCTATGGTATCTTGTTGTGGGGGAAAGCAGCGGATATTCAAACTATTTTTATTTTACAGAAAAGAGCTATTCGAGCAATTTATAATTTAAAACGAACAGACTCCTTAAGAGAACTTTTTAAAGAAATTGACATACTAACAGTAGCTAGTCAATTTATTTTCGAAAATATAATCTATGTACACAAGAACCTTACAACATTTTCCAAACTTAGCGATAGCTGTAATGTTTACCTTAGAAATAATCACAGACTATGTGCGCCCCGTTTTAGACTCGCGAAGGTTAGCAATTTTTTCAAGGGTCAGTGCATTCTCTACTACAATAAGATACCTCTGGAGATTTTGAAATTGCCATTTGAGCAATTTAAAAAGCATGTTAAAGCAACTTTGTCGAAAAAGGGATATTACAATGTTCAAGATTACTTAAATGACAGGACTGTATGGGGTTAATCTGGCTCAACACAGACCTTGCTGTTAATAATTTTGTAATTATTTATTCCTGCTTATTAATCATAACAATTAAATTTTTCATATTTGTATTAGTTAAGCACAACCTATTTTTAAAAGAGATCTAAAAATAAATCTGTGGGAGTTTCTACGCCCTTCTTCTCCCACAGTGGTCCAATGTAGAGAAGAGGCAAAAAATGACGTTTGCTAAGTATATGTAAATATCTACAGTAATAAAGTACTTTGACTATTGACTATTGACTATGCAGCTGTTCAAACCGACTTTGAACAGCTGCAGGCAACCGTGACAAAACCATATATAGAATAATGTATGACCATTGGTCTACCGGAAGACCAAGGTTCTGAAGGGCCTTAGTGGCCACCAGCACAGGGTTGAGCACCTGTACTCGGATGTCAACATCCCGGGTTACTCTAGGGATGCTAAACAGCTTCCCCAGCTGCGCATCAACCAACCGCCGTTTGTGTTGGTAGCGGTCCAACAATATGGACCTTGCTATCTCGTAATTGCCCGCCGTGACCGTTAGGTGACCGACCAACTCCTTCGGTTCACCCCGCAGAGCCATCAATAGTTGGGCCAACTTGTAGGCGTTGTCCAGGTCGTCCCGACCGTGGACCAAACTATCAAATAAATTTTATGAAGGCTGGCCACTCATCAATTGCCCCACTGAAGGCCGGAATCTCCAGGTGTGGCAGTGTCCAACAACACCCTTCGGGGGTGGGTCTCCGTTACCATCCCCACGGTCATTCCTTCGCGACCGCTTAATCTTCTCCGCGCGACACTCGATGTCACCCAAGCATTCCATCGCTTGGTCAGCATCCGCGCAGAGCTGTTTCACCGTAGCCACCGAAGCTTCATCAGTAAGGCCGAGAGCTTCAGCCTCCGCAGCCAGCCGACACACCTTCCCGACGCGTGTCATTGCGTCCTCCACACGCTTGAGCAGGACATCATCCATGTCCGATCGCTCCACATACTGATGAGTATGGGCGAGCCATCTCATTTCCTCCCGGACACCATTCCGCAGTACCGTCAAGGGTGAAGGTGCCATGTTGACCGATTTAATGGATTCTGGTCCTATACTTCACTACCGAACTAAGTATAGCCAGAGACCAGCACTTGCCCGTCAGCGCTGGGCACAGAAATTAAAACTAAGTTGTCAAAACTGAAGCGACTACAAACACAATTAAGTCCTAAAAATATTTAATATGGTCGCCCTGTGGATAACACCTTATAACTAAACACCATAAAGCACAATAAAAAATAACACACAAAAATTTATTATATAAAAACCTAAACAATATAGCAAAATCAGCTTAATACCCCTTAAATAGCCTGACCCTGCTCTGTAAACCGAAATAACACTGCAATACTATAGAATCCGACGCTCTACCACAAGTAATACAATATAGTTACTTCGCGGAATGACTTTTTAATCATTATGCACACAACATTAGTTTCCGACAACAAATTTATAATAATCGTTAACTAAATCGTTAATTACACGTTCACTAACCGAAAATGAACTTAAATTGTGGTATACCGACCACAAAAGACTCACTCACAACAAAGATTGCCGACCAATCTGAGGTACCCTCTCCCACTACAACGCGGCAAAAAAAAACAACCCTACGTGAATCGATTTCCTACTAGGAAACCACGCCTCTGCTACCAAAATGTTAAATCCACGCCTCAACCGAAAGGGTGGCAGTCTGTGAAGGGTTGCTTTACAGTGGAATGTCACGAAGTAGTACTGACCTTGACGCCGTCGACTGGTATGCGAAAGTTCAGATTCGAGGCAGGAGTACGGGATGAGGAACACAAGGGTGGGGGGTGTTGGGAGTCGAATCTTACTCGTGTCGTAGCCCGCTGCTGGTGCTGTCGTGATGCTGCCGACTACAAGGGTCGCTATCAGAACGCGACGAATTGGTGACCGAATCACTTCAACCTTTCACAGCACGAAGCACTCACTACGATGACGTGAAATCTACTTATTTCTTGACGATTATTACGAGATTATTATAAATAACATTCAGCCAAAGCCCCGTTGCTTGACGCCGAAAATTTTACCACGTGCAAAGTGACAGCTAGCTAGTTATGTTCCGATCACTCGCGGTCAATCCGCGCAACAAAAAAACCGAGGTGCGATCCGAAGCATAAATATTAAACACTAGGCGTTATATTTATGGGCTTTTAACTATTATATACACGTATCATAAACCCTCTTTACTGCGTACAAAAACCGCACGTTACGATCAGCATAATGTTAAAACTACTTGGTAAAAACTCATTTCTTATCTGAAAAATTACACATGATGACATTCAAATTTCGAACGCCGACGCCCGCCTGCATGCCGCCCCTAGTTTATCTGTGAAGTTGGTACTGACATTCAAATTTCGAACGCCGACGCCCGAAGTTGGTGCTACAGAACAAGCTAAACAACTGCAGAGCCACAATGCTGGTCAAACATGCGGTTCCTGAACACATCAAAGAAAGCTTATGATATGTGTGTAGATAAACTAGTGTATATAACTGTACATTAATTAGGCATTAAAACTCTCGAGTGATATTATTATGAAATTAATGCCCTCTATTATGTAGCAGTCACATAAACTACTATTATTATTGGTGTTTGATCAGTCAAAAAGTTTCGACGCGAACATTACGCGCCAAGACCGTTTCCTCTTGGGCTTTTGAAGCAAAGAAGGGACAGTCTGGTGGTAAGTGTGGTAGAAAAAGGTTGTTGGAAGATTGGTTGGAAGATAAGTGTAATGTATATTTTATATTATATATGTATATTTTAATTATATTGTTGGATATTCCGGTACAAACTGCACAAACTTTTTCCTTGGACTTATTTGGTATTTCGGTTTGAAATAAAACATAACTGTGTTCATTATTGAGTTTCTTTATTATCTATTAGCCCCGTCGTACATCCGATAGGTCTGTATAATAATAATAATACCTTGGACACTATTTACACACATTGACCTAGCCCCAAACTAGGATTCCCTGTATCTTGGGTACTAGACAACGATACTTATACTTATATAGATAAATATTATACTTAGATAGATAAACAACCATGACTAGGGTACAAACATCCGTTCTCATTAAACAAATATTTGCCCCCACCGGGACTCGAACCCGGGACCCTTGGCTTCGTAGGCAGCGTCACTGCCGACTCGGCCATTCGGGTCGTCGTATAGTTTTGCCAGGCCCAGAACTACTCACTGCTGTTCGGAAGACGTAAGTGAAAATATTCCGTTCCAAAGTATACGCGATAATTTACGGACCCCTGGGTAATGGCCTCGTATATTACGGAAACACGCAACGTCGGTATTTAATTAACGGTCTTGAGAGTTAGTAAGTGTCTGATTTAATCAACTAACTGCGACATAGACTCCGCAAACACGGTCAAGTGTATGAGAGAGAACCGAGCGATTTTCTTATTTCCTACTCTGACGTCACGAGCGTATTTTAGTGATGGGTTTACATGTTAATCGTGAAACAGATTCAAGGCCGCGCCGCCAAATCGATTCAAAGGGACCGCGCCGCCGCCCACATATCTGTGGGCACCGCCTGCGCGCCTACCACTTACCTACCGCTTTGCCTTTTCTGTTCTTTAATGCACACAGATATTTTAAACTTAGATGCATTTAATGAAAAAATATGAAATCTATATTGAATACAAAACAATACTAAATAATATATCTGTACTATTCTGTAGGGTACGCGCTTTTAAGGGTTCCGCACCCAAAGGGTAAAACGGGACCCTATTACTAAGGCTCCGCTGCCCTTCTGTCTGGCCGTCTGTCACCAGGCTGTATCTCATGAATCATAATAGTTAGACAGATGATATTTCCACAGATGATGTATTTCTGTTGCCGCGTTTCTGTTACGTACAGGGAGCGTTAAAGTAGCCGCACCAATAAACGACGTATGTAAACGACGTATTGCTATGTAAAATCCAAACTATTCACCCCACACCATCCCTACCATTGTACGGTGGTACGGAACACTTCGTGCGCGAGTAAGACTCGCCCTTGACCGGTTTTTACGTATTTAAGGAGTAGAGGTCATCCCTTGTTATTTTATTTTGTGTAAAAAAACATCCAATTGTTGTAAACTGTGTTATATATGTTATGTTATCTAATAAAACATGTCACGTATAAAATTGTCCTAAAGTATCACTTAAGCGAGGATTTTGATGGTAAAGACGCCAGTCCTATCCTAACCTGACGATGAAACTTAATTTCTCGCAAACGTGACACTTCAGCACATTATGTTACATGTCATTTTTTATTCAGTTGATGGTCCTCTATCGATGTATATATATCTAGTAAGGCGGAAAGAAAAACTAAGGCATTAATTAATTTATTATTTTATCATTGCACTTTATTAGAAACTTTATGTACCATTACATTTATGAGATTGTTTTAATTAATATAGCAAAATGGCGTACAACTCATAATTCAAATATTTAGCGATAACAACTTCCCTCATTCTGAAAGCACCATTCGGGTTGGAGGCTATCCGCATGAACTCCTAGTCGTACAAGTCGCTCCCTGAAAACGAAATGTATTATTATTATTATAAGCATTTAATAGGGTATAACATAAAGATGTAGTCATAGCGTACCCCATACAAATCAGCTGACCGCCCGGACCAATAGTACATTACGCTACAAGGGAAGTAAGTGAGCTATTACGGAACGAGATGCAATTTGGTGCCCGTGCGAGCTTCGCTCGCAAAGGGCTCTAAGGATCGAGTGCACCCGAGCGAGCGAAGCGAGCAAGGGCGGATATAGTTCGAGGGTGCAATAGCTACTTACAACCCGAGAGAAGTATACTATTTTACACCATTCTTGCGAGGAAAATAAAACAATGTAATTTAAATTCATATCAAAAAACTAATGATTAATATTAATTTTCTTTTGATTTATTTGGCAAAAGGTTGTCGATTACATTCTCAGCTTCCATATCCACTTCATCACTTGACATTTTTAATTAGGGAATTAATTTGAGATAAACTTTATCAAACTTCAAATAATATCGATTGAATTACCGCCAATTTTTTTTTTTTGTTGGTTGACTTTTGACCAAGGAGGTTTGCATAGCTTGAACTGTAAAGTTGTATGAAAATCCATTACATATCAAGCATTGCTTGTTCTGCAAAGTAATTTGAAAATGGAACGTAGTTTTCAATGCAGACAATGAATGAATGACGTAAAGACTAACTTACATTCACTCTTTGAACGTAAGTAAGTAGGTCTTTACGAGCAAGGCAGGTGTAAAATATATAAAGAAGTGAAAAATAAAGTTGCTCTGTCGAATCAATCGGTTTCATAGTGCAAGTTGTACAGAATGATATCCCTAACAACCTCCTAAAATATGACTACCTTTCTGTTACACTCAGTTATACCCTATAATATAGAGTATAACTGAGTTAATTCAAATACCATCATATAGGGCCTATATGATGGTATTTGAATTAGGTTATCGTATCCATCTACAGGTTGATTGAATAATCGATATAAAGGATGAGATTTAATTACCTGACCATATTTTGGGAAATGATAGCACCCATAATTATGAACAACTATCCCCAAGATTCATATGGTCGGAAACAATTCAAGTCAATTCAAGTCAATTTAATCAGCTGATCGGGTTATGTACTGAGGGACGTTTTTTTTCCATTTCCGACCATATGAATCGTGGGGAAAGTTGTTCGTAATTATGGGTTCTATCGTTCCATAAAATATGGTCAGCTAATAAAATGTCACCTGTATACATTTATTGTGAGGGCTTACTAATAAAAAAAAGTTATTCAAAGTTGCAAAGAAAGCGAAGCGTACCCCCAGGAAGAACAAGAGTCACTTTTATATGGACTAAGACCCACCTTTGTAGAAACGAGTGAGGCATATATACTAGGACAAAGTTCTTCGAATATTTAATACATTATTGTATTGCAAAAACTTTGTAGTGACTGAGAGAACAAAGTTATTCCATTATGAATTCTCCATACGAAAGAGATCCTTGTTCCTTCTAGGGACTCTCCAGTCTCCACCTACTTTATAGTTCTTGTAATAACTTTGTTTGCTTTAAAGTAAGTGTAAACATTTTTACCATATTGTTACCATGGTGATACAACGAGGATGTTTTCAATAAATTTTCACGCTTAGTTATTTATTTATTTTTTGACAAAATCGCTGTTATAACGTTTTAAATCTGTTTGCGTTTTCTCATCACTTGAGTTGAACGGCTCACTGCATCAAATTTAAGAGTGATTTACTAACTTTAAACTATTCCACAGAATCATTGATATGTAGCTAATAAACAACAGTTTAAGAATCACCCAAAGTAATGCATTTATTTAAATTAATAAATTTATGACAGATTTTGGAGAAAAAACAAAAAGTAAAAAACATTAACTACTCAAAACCCATTAATATTCGGACAGGGTGTTATAGAGCTAAATTTTATGAAAATTAGCTCTTCTTTAACTCCTCACAATATATCTATCTATAAACCAATCAACCTGTATATGGGAATTCGAGTAAGATGGAGTCATACTCTACCACGCTGGCTCAGTGCGGGTTAATGGAGCTTCACACACCTTATATTGAGCATCCTATGCTCTGCAGCCAGCCAGCCCGTGGTCGGCTCCGTCCAGAGACGTTCGGCCAAGGCAGCCGCGCGGGGCCAGAGCCTGCTGTCAAGCGATGATGTGTCCGACTGCTCGGACCATAGGGCCGCTTCACCACCTATGGCAGGAGTCTTTGCGTGAGATTATTATCATCATTTTCATCACTCATCATGGATTAAACCACTGCTGGGTACCTATAGTCCTCTTCTTTACTTCGACTAAGACTATAATTTTGAAAAATGTAGCCCACTAATATCCTCACCGAGGGGCGTAGGCCTTTACCATACGAGTTACACCATTCTTCATCATTCTCGATCAGTGCCTAAGTATTTTAAAAGCGGAAATATTAAACTGCACATCGATAATACTGATTTGCACAGCAATTATACTGATTTTCACAGCAAATATCGGGGCAAAATACTGCGGTAGCTTAGGTAAACGGTAAAGGGGGTGAGCGAAGCGAAACCCCCTTTATCCTTCGTATTAGATTGAACATGAGCGAACAACAAAAATATTTAAAACATAAAAAGTATCTTTGCTGGTCCTTTTTTGCTGTCAAAATCAGTATTTTTGCTGTGCGATTAAATACCAGCCTTTTAAATATTAATGCGATAGTAATAAAGATGTCAGCCACCGCGTATACGAAAAGATATGACCGCCATGTTTTTTTCTTTTTGAAAGTTAACTAGGCAATGTTGGTTCTACTTACTTAAAATCGAATCTTAGTTATTTGATTAATGTTATTAATCAGGTCCAAAATTAGCAGTTGTAGTTACCAAGAATTTGATCGCTGTTAGCTCCAGCCATCAATGCAGGGCTGTTGTCGTACACCTTTTGCCAGCCAATATATGGAGAACACCAATTATTTCCTGTAGATAATAAGATGTCGCGTAAGCATGAATTGGTTTTGCAGAGTTTTTAATAATTCTGTATACCTTTTCATTATTTATTACCTTCTTCAAACATCAAGAAAAATATTTATATAATTGCCAACCTGCTCCAATCCAAGCTCCGAATCCGCAGTCAAAGTAAAGTGCATCGTAATTGGATATAATTAACTTGAACCCTTTCTGCAACAATCCGTTGATTTGGGGATCCACTCCAGTGGTCCAGACCTAAGACAAATACAATTTATAAAAATATGTCAGCACCGTACACGTGAGAGAGGGTTCAGACTATAGATAGAACTTAGTAGTTAGTAGTTAATTTATAGATAAATTTGCTTTATGGTAGACATGAATTTGACGTGTTCAGATGGACGAAGAATATTTAAAAGAAAATGGTCAAGTGCGAGTTGGACTCTCACACGAACGGTTCTGTATCACTGTATAATGTAGGGATGGTGTGGAGTGAATAGTTTGGATTTTTAAATAGCAAAATGTTGTTCTACTTTCATACTCCATGTACATAACCAGGTGCATTTATAAGTTTGTATACAGATACAGTACAGTTTCACAGATAAATAAAAAACCTTGTCAATTCCGGGTAGGCTTTCTATTCTAATCTTTGCCGGAGTTCTATGTTATGTAATTTTTTATAATTGTAGACTATGCAGTTTCGAAGATAAGGTCGGGATTGGTAATTTTTTGCACTTTTTGATCATAACTTCTGAAATTATCAAAAAATTTATTTAGTAACACAAATTACAATTTTATAAATAGCCCTTTTCACGATACCCGCCACGACTTATTACGGTGAATTTTCATGTTTCGTTTTATCATTTTACCCACTCTACTTTTTTGTAGGCAATATTTTTTTAATATTATTTTATTAGACTATGTTGCGGTTATCAGGATAAGTTTTTTTTCGAAGATCTCTTATAGTTACTGAGAAAAGTGCCTGTGACAAATGGACGGACATTCGAGTGATCCTATACATATACACAGTCAGGTCATAAGTTCTGTCACACAATAAAAACTTTTGAATTTAGAACGCTGGCCACAAAAAAGTTTATTGAATTCGAATTTCGAATTTTTCATGAAAAAAAAAATGTGTACTTTTTAGAATTTTCCTCATTTTTAAATATGGAGTGGACAATTAAAGAAGACCGTGTCGCAGTTATTGCGTTGCATCGTTGCGGTTACGCGCCAATTCAGATTTTCGACTTACTGAAAAATTTGAATATAACCAAAAGATTCGTTTATCGTACCATAAAACGATACAATGAAGACTCTAGTGTAGATGACAGGTCAAGAAGTGGTCGCCCTCGCTCTGTTAGGACTCCAGCAGTGATAAAAGCTGTGAAGGCGCGAATTCAAAGAAATCCCATACGTAAGCACAAACTGTTGGCCCTTCAGATGGGGTTAAGCAGGACCACGGTGAAAAGGGTGTTAAATGAAGACTTAGGGCTTAGGGCATATCGAAGAAAAACAGGACATCGTTTGGACGCTCGTTTAATGGACCTGAGACTGAAGAGATGCCGCGCTTTGTTGAAGCGGTACGCGGGAAAAAAGCATCGGGAAATTCTTTTTTCGGATGAAAAAAATTTCACCGTGGAAGAGAGCTACAACAAACAAAATGATAAGGTGTACGCACACAGCAGTGAAGAAGCGAGCAACCGTATTCCGCGTGTCCAACGAGGTCATTTTCCATCCTCGCTCATGGTTTGGTTGGGAGTCTCTTATTGGGGCTTAACTGAGGTACATTTTTGTGAGAAAGGCGTAAAAACGAATGCAGTTGTGTATCAAAATACAGTCCTCAAGAACCTTGTGGTACCTGTTTCTTATACCATGTTTAATAATAGGCACTGGGTATTCCAACAAGATTCTGCGCCAGCTCATAGAGCGAAAAGCACACAAGACTGGCTGGCGGCGCGTGAAATCGACTTCATCCGGCACGAAGACTGGCCCTCCTCCAGTCCAGATTTGAGTCCGTTAGATTACAAGATATGGCAACACTTGGAGGAAAAGGCCTGCTCAAAGCCTCATCCTGATTTGGAGTCACTCAAGGCATCCTTGATTAAGGCAGCCGCCGATATTGACATGGACCTCGTTCGTGCTGCGATAGACGACTGGCCGCGCAGAATAAAGGCCTGTATTCAAAATCGCGGGGGTCATTTTGAATAAACTTTATTACCATAAGAATCTATGTTTTATTAAGTTCATTTTGCTATATAAATGTTTACATAAATAATAAACATGTCTAAATTATTTCATATTGCACATGTGACAGAACTTATGACCTGACTATGTATATTTAACTTTTAACCCTTAAAACTCAAAACGCTTGTTTCGGAGTATTTCGAACAAAAAAGAAACTGAATTAATTGATTTACTTGAATTAATTAAATGACCAATTAATTTTACTGAAATATTCACTTTTCCTAGGTTTAATTTACGTTATTTATTAAGAATTAATTTAAAAAAAAACTGCCCAGTTAAAAAGCGCATCAAAATAAACTTTCTTTTAAAAAGCTTTCAACTGTGCATCCGTCACATACTTATTCTAAAAACGTATTAATTTTTGATAGAGGGTAACATAAAGTATTCATAACATCGTCTAAGAAGATTTACTTCAAAAATTCCTAAAAAAAAAGATTCCTACATAATAATTCATACATTCACTTCTATATTTTAGTGAGTGGATGGTAATATTTTAGTTTCCAGATAAGACAAATTGTCTTATTGCCTCAGCTTCACTTTAGCTAAAAGTATATTGATAGCTGCCGTTAGTTAGAGCTTAGTGTTAAGTATAGCGTAGTTATCATACCTGAATGATATATTCATCTTTGTCCAAGTAATTCTCAACCTCACTGTAGTCAGTTAAAGTACTTGTCCACAAGATCAGGGGCAGTTTCTTTCCAAATGCCTGAAAAAAAAAAAACAGACCAGTTTTATTGAGATTAAATTTCCGACGATAGCAAGTTAGTTTAAATGAATTTACTTTAATATTCATTCTAACTAATATTTAGAATGTTAACCGACCTTGTAAGCCTTCTCTTGTGCTTTCTTTTGGAAGTAGTCCCAAAGTTTTAAGAAACTACTTTTTTCAAGGCCCCAGTTTTTCTGTGTCATGAAGTCCTGAATTTCTTGCGATGAATTCCAACAGCTTTCGCTAACTTCGTCTCCCCCCATATGGAATATGTCTACTGGCTTGAATGCGTCTGAAATCACAACAATGAACTTACTTGTATTTTACAAAAACACGGTCAAATGCGAGTGAGTCTAACTCGCGCTCGCGTTCCGTACCACCGTATAATGGTAAGGATGGTGTGACTGAATAGTTGGATTTTACATAGCAAAATGTCGTTTACAAAGTTATTGGTGCGGTTACTTTCACACTCCATGTACGTAACCAGGTGCATTCATAAGTTTGTATGTGGTATTGAAATAATTGTTGCATGGGAGCCCCCTTAAATATTTATTTAATTCTGTTTTTTAGTATTTGTTGTTATAGCGGCAACAGAATTACAACATCTGTTAGAACATTTCAACTGTCTAACTATCACGGTTCATGAGATACTGCCTGGGGACAGACGGACGGACGGACGGACATCGGAGGCTCAGTAATAGGGTCCCGTTTGGCACCCTTCGGGTACGGAACCCTGAAAAGGTGGAGGTTCTCATTTCAACTGTTTTTTTGTCTGTTTGTTACGCGATTTTTCCGTCAATTATGAATGGATTTTGATGATTTTTATTTTAATTGGTAGATTATGAAGTGATATAAATCAAAATTTATTTAGCGCTTTTTGAAGAAATCAACAAAAAATATATACAGATGACGTTTTGGTTTGTGGTTCCGTGCAGCAAAAGTTTTGATGAGGACTTTTCATATACACAGACTAAACGCATCCCGACCGGGACGGAAGAAATATGGCTTTATCTTGAAGTAGTTTTTTTTTCTTGGTGTTTTATCATGTTCACAAATATCAGGCTAAATCTCCTCATTTGATCACCATTGAGGATAAGACATGAATTGTTGACTTATATATAGACAACAAGGACTCTATGAGGAAATTAATGAAATCAAACTCATTTACCTGCCATATCATTGTAGATGTCTTCCAAAACATCATACAATGCATCTTTAGTAGGATTCAGTTGCCCACACGGTGGCTCCACACAGTAACTTGCCCATGGCTCAGCCTGTATTGCAATATTTTATTATGAATCATCATTAGATAGTATTTTAATATTCAACTGAACTGTTGGAGGATTTAATGTAATTGTTGTGATCTTGTGGTTTAAAATTAAAGACCAGATAAAGTACCTACCAGCAACTTGGCAAAGCGGCCTCTATTTCTTGTTTAGATAAATAAATGTAAAAGGTATTTGTTTAGCGTTTCATCTCAAGCAGCCATAGGCTCTGCGTCCGAAAAATGGACGTTGGCGGTCTACCCTCGATCGACCAGAAGCCGACCACAACTGGACATAATCGTCAGCGGTGAGGTATATTTTAAGTGACTGTACCTTAAAGCATGGTGAAGAGAATAATATTTAATGATAACTAGGTACCTTAAAGCAAACCGTCATGTCCTTATCTTGCCATCCCTCACCCACATGCGCCGGCGCGTCAAACTCAGGAAGAACTCTGACGCCTCGCACCAACGCGTACTGAACTAACTCCTTGATATCTTGTTTCGTGTACACCTGTTAAAAACGTTCCAATTATTATTTTTTTGTTTACAACCAAAATATTTATTATTACGTATAGACTCCTAACGTAGTATTGTGACGAGAGATCAATAATTTAGATTTCAAGCTTCTCTTCATTTTGATAAACTATATTCTATTGGCATAGTGATTATTGATGATTAATTATTTTTATCATTAGAGATAACTATTTCTACTTAAAATGGAGTAGGTGGTAGTAAGTTGTTTTACCTTCCTCGATGAAAAGGCCCCGTATTTGGCTAGTTCTGGCTGTCTTTCGGAAACGAAGGGAAAACTGTGGCTATCAGTAATGTGCCAATGGAATGTATTCAATTTCACGGCGGCCATCGCGTCTGAAATAGTAGTTTATGTGACTGCTGCATAATGAAGGGCATTAAAACTCGAGAGTGGGATTATGAAACGAGCCGAAGGCGAGTTTCATAATAATATCACTCGAGAGTTTTAATGCCTAATTATGTACAGTTACATACACTAGTTTATCTACTCACATATCAAAAGCTCTCTTTGATGTGTTCAGGAACCGCATGTTTGACCGGCATTGTGGTTCTGCAATTGTTTAGCTTGTTCTGTAGTATCAACTTCACGCAGGCGGGCGTCGGCGTTCGAAATTTGAATGTTAGTACTAACTTCACAGACAAACTAGGGACGGCACGCGGGTGGGCGTCGGCGTTCGAAATTTGAATGTCATTATATGTAGAAAAACTACACATAATGACCATTATGTGTAGTTTTCCAGATACGAAACGAGTTTTTACCAAGTAGTTTAACATAATGCTGATCGTAACGTGCGGTTTTTGAACGCAGTAAAGAGGGTTTATGATACGTGTGTAGATAAATATATTAAGGCATTACCTATTTCAATCATTTTTTTGATCAGGGTATATTTAATGCTTCAAGCCCTGGTGACGGCAGAAGGTGACATTTTCCCGCTATAGGTTATGAATTTTATTAAAAGGGCATGAGGTGCATGCCTCACAGCTATAGGTCCAGGGCTTGAAAGGTTAACGCTCCCTGTTGCTTTAGATAAATTGGAATGAATTAAGAAAATGTTTCCCACAAAATGCAGTGTATCATTTAATTAGGGTACCTAAGTTTGTTCCACGAAAAGCTTTACGAATCGATATCAAGTCCAGGAAGGTTACCGCTGTACCGAGAGTCATTTAATGAACCATTAATCCGATTCCAATTTGAATTTAAATACAAAATCGCTTACTAAACATAAAACTACCTATGCGTATTACAAATAATGTTTTAGAAGCAAATAATCCTAGAGTTTATTTGATGCTACGAGAAATAGTTCCGTTAGATTTTATAGCTTACCAATGGTCCTCTTAATCCCATCGATGCTATAGAAATTTCTGGCAGTGTCAAGCAGAATACCTCTGTACGGATATACTGGTTTGTCACTTATAGTCACATCCCTGACGATCTGCAATTGAAGAAAATGAATGTATGTAAGCGGTGGTGTAGTTACTGATACATGTATGTACCATGTATCAGTAACTACAATCCTGCAAAAAGAGTGGACATTCCTAGGAGTGTAAAATAAATTCATCGTGAGGCACATGATACGCAGACAAACAATTATCATAAGAAGGAGAAATAAGCTGGTAGGTTAAGCTATGCGGCTTACGCTCCGTTAGCAACATTAGACAAAACACGGATGTGGATAGGGATAGGCCAGTCTATTTTAGCTACTTTCAAAGTATCTTGGTATCACAGAGTCCCTAAGATATTTTTTTAAGAAATTTACATACTATACGTCGCTTCATGAACTATGAGCGGTGGGCGGCCTTGAATGCGCAGTAGTAATTTCTAGGGTTCCGTACCCAAAGGGTAAAAACGGGACCCTATTACTAAGACTCCGCTGTCTGTCTGTCTGTCCGTCTGTCATCATTTTTCCTATAAAACGTGATAGTTAGAGAGTTGAAATTTTCACAGATGATGTATAACGACTTCGCCTAAAAAGGGATATTACTATATTCAATATTACATAAATGAGAAGAGTGCATGGGGTTAAACTAACTGTTAATATTTTTTTTATTATTTATTCCTACATATTATTTATAATAAATAATATGTTTTTGTATTAGTTAAGCACAACCAATTTTATAAAGAGATCTAAAAATCAATCTGTGAGTTTTCTTTGCTCTTATACTCCCACAGTGGTCCAATGTAGAGAATCAGCAAAAAATACGTTTTTAGGTATATGTAAATAACTACAGTAGTAAAGAATTATTGACTTTGAATTTGGGACGATTTAGTCCTGAGAATTAAATAAGTTTCTCTAATTGCCTAGGTAAAGTACCTATCTTGTGTATTTATCCCAGCACTGTCAAAAGACCAAATTGTGTAAGATTCTTTAACAATCGCTATCTGATACAAGTATTTCGTAATCTTCACGAAATATGTTTTAGCCATGCCAATAAACCTTGCATGATAAACCAAAGAAAAAAATATAGTTCTTCTGCTCATCAACTTAAAAGCTATTACAGAGCGTTACACTCCCCGATATCACTCAGCAATCTTGGTACTCTTGGTTCACTAAACTCCGATCTAACAGGTTTTAAGTTAATCTAAATGATTGTAAGTATTTTTAGCGAACAAACCAGTATGTGGTCTCTGATATCGTCGTACACAATAAGCTGGCTCAGTGTCTCCAGTCCGTGCCGAATGCCGAAGAATGTGTTTGCATGGATTGTGGCATTGACCCTTTCGCGATCATTGGTGGCAGGTTCCACGTGGAGCTTGTACATTTCGTCGACATCGAGTGATATCTCTGGAAACAAGAATTCAATATAAAAATACATAATGTTAAAAGCATTACAATAGGATGCAGCTACAAAAGGTGTAAGAGAAACTTACAGTATTTTAAGAGTTGGTTAGGAACACTAATTTATCTTATACCCGGAATAAGTTCTTACCTCTTATATCGGGATTCGCGTTGACTAGATGAATTGAGAGAGATTTTCCAGTCATTTTGGGTGATTTTCCTTCCGGTACTGCCGAGGCGACAATTTTTTTAAATCTCTACAATAAAAAGTTTGATCAATACAAATAGGTGCAAATCACATAGGTATACAGAAAATTAATTAAAAAAAAACACAATGTTTTTTCGTCAATTATGAAAGGCAGAAAAGTTAGATTTAGTTTAATATGCACAATGTGAAAATTTTCTACGATATCCAACCCATGCTTACCTGGCCCGCTGCTTCCATCAGGTCATCTGACTTTCCACTCTTGGTTATTTCGACGCCAATGTTGTTAATGTTAATTTTTGACAGGAAATTACCTAAATCTATATCTCCAGTTGGTTTAGGCCAAAGCAAACCTGAAAGGCGATATTTACATTTAACACAACAGTCAACTATTTCTGGGTATATCGTAAAACATCTAATAACAAAAGTGGAACATACCATAGTCATTGCAAAACATCTTGCAGGCTTCTAAACTCAAGGCAGGCTCTCCGCTTCGAGGATCATTGCGAGTTTTTAGGCAAGATCCAGATTGACACGTCCATTTCCATACAAGATTTTCCTCATCATCGTTTGCTTCAGAAGTCACGCTAAACATTTACGATAATTCGCTTTATATACAGACAAGTACAGATGGAATAAATATATTTCTTTATAACGCTTGGTAACATAATATCAAGGTAGGGCATTCATCTTAGTTTCGACAATTGCTCGATAACAATAATAATAATTTGTAACACTTGCAATTGATGCGGTTGTACTATATTCACTTTATATGAATTTGAACGATCATAACATTAAAAAAAATGGACTCGCCCACGAAGGGTTCCGTATCACCTCACAGAAAACAGGGTTTTCTCAATTGTGCCCCTATTTAACACGTTCAGCGCCAGTGTATCTTTAATGATACACCACACTGCCCGACTTCGGAGGCCGGTGTATCCCACAATATACACCGTTTCATACATTTTAGTAGCGCATTCAAAAGCGTTGGCCCTGGAGAATGTGCCTGTGTTTTTGTGGTGTAAATATCTTAAAAAATAAAGAAAGTATGGGGTTTTTCTTAAAAAAAATACTACAAAATTATAGGTATACACTGGCCTGTGAGAAAGCACCCTATGGTGTATCATTGGAGATACACTGGCGCTGAACGTGTTCAATACCTTTTTCAATATGTTCCCTGTAATATATATATATATATATATTATGTCTATTTTATTTTATTTTAGTATGTCTTATTATTTTTTTAAATAACTTTTGAACTAAGTATAAAAAACAACATCCTGTTCCATTCATGCACTCTACTGCGTGGACAGTTCATTTCATTTCAACCGTACATAATTATTTACCAAGAAAGTTAATAGTTACATAAAATTATTATAGAATTGGATCACAAATCGCAATAAATCACTAGATTACTTTTCCATTTTGTGTCTCCGTCAAAACGAACCTATTACGTATGAATATCACAATGCGAAGTCTTATCTATCACAATCATCAACAGTAGGTAACAGATACTTTCATTTGCTGCTTTAGATTGGCTACACCCATTTAGATTTTTGTCATTAATTATACTTAGTAAATTTTTGTCTCAAAAGTGAAAGTTTAATTTAGTTATCGATGTACTCGTATTATACTATTGTTATTTATTTTATACTTTGCCTAGGTATTATATATAATACCCAATGCGCAGCCGGTAATGCATGTAAAAGCGTAAAAACACTGCGCTAGCTTAGGTGAAGGGTAAAGGGGGTGAGCGAAGCGAAATCAAAGCGAAGCCTTCGTGTAAGGTTGAATTTGTAAGAACAAAAAAAAACAACTTAACACAAAAAATACTTAAAACTATAAGTATTTTATGTTTTTCTATACTTAGCTATACTTAAAACTAATTATTTGTTGTACATGTTCATGTTCAACCTATCACGAAAGATAAAGGGGCTTCGCTTCGCTCACCCTTTTTACCCTTCACCTATAAGTCTATATATATATATATATACCCTTCTTCCAAAATCTATTTATTTTACACATTGCCGGTGGCCAAGTAGGTATTCTGTATAATCCCTGGGTAATGTATATATTACCTAGGTAGAGTATGTGATGGACAATAATTATATAATATTTCGTACATTGCCTGAACGCCCCAGGTATTATATATATTGCACCTATCTATATAGGTGCATTATACAGATTGCCGGTAACACATATACTACCGTGTAGTAGGAAGCTGAGCTACCTACTCCACGCAAACCTACCTACTATGATATTTCGCTTCAATATCAATCTAACGATTGGGTTTACAATACAATTGTACGTTATCTACATGGCTTTATGAGGTTTTTTAAATGTTTCAAGACTGATTCATTAACAATAGTTTGTGGTCAGGATCAAACTTTGGTTTGACTCTTAGAATTGAAAAAGAAAACCTATTTTAGAAATATCGTTATTGAATAAAGAATGATATCAGCCATCAAGTATTAAATTCTTCGTACCCCTTTCTTAAATCAAAAATAAATCTAAACTTGGCATGCAGATAAATCATCGTCGATATAAACTTAGGTAATATAATTTTGCTTTAACACGCTCGCTGCGGAGTCAAAATTGTTTTTCTTTTCGAGGTTGAAACGCCCGTTTCGTTAAAGCCATCCCGTTGATTTACTAGGTACAAAGGACCTTGGAGTACATTGGTTGCTTCAAATGTAGTTTTTGGAGTAAATAGCAAATAATTTCAAAATAAACAATGTAGAATTCGGGTTCCGATTATTCAACAAGAAAAGTCAACTTTGATTACCGGACACTTAAACCTAGTAAGCACAGCATTGAATTACAATTGGGAAATTTTTAGTGTTGGTACAACTAACATGACGACCCGAATGGCCGAGCCGGCAGTGACCCTGCCTACAAAACCAAGGGTCCCGGGTTCGAGTCTCGGTGGGGGCAAATATTTATCCGATGACCCTATGTCGATGTTTGTACCCTAGTCATGGTTGTTTATCTATCTAAGTATAATATTTATCTATATAAGTATGTATATCGTTATCTAGTGCCCAAGTTTCAGGGAATCCTAGTTTGGGGCTGGATCAATATGTGTAAATAGTGTCCAAGGTATTATTATAACAATTAAACCTTTATGTTTAGGTAATAATGCATAGAATTATAAGTATGTATATTCCTCAACCTATTAAAAAAAACATTGAAATCTGACTGGGTCTATCAAAGTAAACTCTATTATGTATCGAAAGGAGACAACTGGCATAGGTATTATTGTGTCAAATAAAACTGTGTATTTAAATAACATGGAAGTGCAACACTACACGAAACCCGGAGTCGTAAATTTGTAAGTAAAGCCATTAAGAAAAGAAAAAAGTAATAATAGCTTACCATATAATTAGCGTAATCAGCCAAATGCATGTTACAAAATAATATTTTAACCACATCGTTAATTTTGGACTGCTCGTTTACTCTGAAATGGAAGCAGTAAAATAGTAGATAATAAATTAAGATATCGCGGTTTTTTTTTTTAAATAAAAATTCGAAAAAGTAAACCCTTATCAAAAGGTCCCTCATAAAAGGACTGACAAACTGCAATTTTAATAGGAACGTTAAACAAGGAAACAAATATTTCGAAACATAGGTGAATTATGTACCATAAAAACGTCCGTTTTACAGTAGCGCGAAATATTAAATAAGAATCACAATATTACAGTCTACTCGACGGCGCGGCGTTTACTAAAGGAATGAATCAAAGAGTAAGGTAATAAAATACATGTTACTGCTGGCCGGTGCGCCGCGCCCCACCCCGCAAGCAAGCCCGCTACTACACTGGAAAGGAAATACTTGCAAACAAACTATCAATATCAATACAAAATTGCGCGCCGCAATGTTCCCTGCTGTGTGTTTTGTTTAAAATTGACATTTTTTGACCAGTGTGACAGACTAATCTAGATACACAATTACACAATCGATTGATTGAAGATTCGTTTGGTCAACTATGATAAAATTAATTGAAATTGCACTGTTGTTATGCAGCACGAGCTAGCAGTACCACAAATTCCAAAGTCTGTACTAACAAGTGCAAGGCCCCAGTTATCAAGGCAAGGACGTAAGCATGTGGGTAACATAGGATATTTACTACATACTTACACAGAGTAACCTAAGGTAGGGCCAGAAGCAATGTATACGATTATCCGCCAAAGTTAACTTGGCACCTCGCTCTGATGACGTCAGAGCGTCCGTCACTATCGAGGGCGAGAGCGAGCGAGAGAAGGGTGGGAAATCGCATTCCTCGCGGGTGCCAACTTAATTTTGGCGGGCAGTACGTGTCGGTACTGTACTGTATAAATTATTGTGTTTATTTTTCATTTTTTTACCAATCATGGGACTCATCGCTGTAGCAATCATGTCAAATGCTTCGCAAACCACTACCAGTGTCCTACACTCGGTATTTTAGAGCTCCAACCAACACACGAGTGGCACCCGCGAATACATCTCAGCACAAATGAAACCCTGACTGCACTGATGTAAAATGACCCCGGAAAAGCGAATTTCTTTCTTCTACTAGTCGAAATAGCGCGGGTTTGGATTCGACTCGACTTACATTTACATGTATCTTAAATCTTTAATCCTCGCGCTTGAATTCATTCCAGATTATATATTGACCGTGCCTGTCCTTCCAGATTTTGACATATAAGATTAATCTGTGAATCTAGCTATTGTGTGACATTTCTGACATTCGATTCGGATTACGGTAGAGGCATTTTCGCTTTGCTTTGATTGGAATTGAACATCAACAAGCACGGAAAATTGGCTTTCACCATTCTTGTTTATAAACAAAACTATTTACTTACCAGATTCCAGGCATCAATATGGACCCTGCCTTGTTGAGGGAACGGGAGGCGTTCAAGAAAAAAGCACTTGCAACGCCAAGGTAACGTAGTCCATGTTCCCATTCGGATTAGCAACTGAGGTCTGAGGTGCGTGCGGCCGCTGCTCTACTTTCTCTCCCTCGCACACTGCTGGCTGGATACTGACGATGTATTTCCGGCCTTCTAAGCTGAGCGAGGCAAATTGAAGCCCCACTAACTGCCACCTGACTGTAATTACTTCTGTTAGTTTACAGCTACAGCTAGACTGAATGCAATTTTTCATCTGAAAGCTGAAAAATGAAACATTTTGAGGAAGTCTTTATTTTGGAGCCAAGAAGTCATCAAATATATGTGGGTACCCCCACCACACCACCCATCCATGTTTGTTATAGGATAACGGTCTTGATTTAAATTCTTCATGGTTATGTCTAAATTGATGTTTTCTTCATTACAGTATAGAAAAAAAGAAGAGAGATGATTCTCAACAAAGCAAAGATGACAAGAAGAAGTCCAAACCATCAAGCTCGGCCAGCACCGGGTCGAAGATTGATACCACTAGGTAAGAATTGCAGGGAAGGAATATAAATAAATATACCTATATAATTATTTTACTCTTAAAATTCGGTATGTGAAAGATTTCAAGGGCATCAAACTGAGAAAACCATTAGTAGCCCTTTCCCTCACTGCTGCCTGGAATAGAAATATATAAATAAAATAATTAAGGCAAATTTTATGTTGCTTTCCCATAAATGCCCACAATAGAATCTTTAGTACTCTAGGTGATGTCTGTCAATAACAGGACTGGATAGACCTTAGGCAAGTTTATGATAGACCGTTACAAGGAATAAATGGGCTTATTCCCATCAAAAAATATCATATCACTCAAATTTCCATACAAAACAGTATTCAAAATGTATATGGTACTCATTTATCTCATTTCTAATTATTATAGTTATAAGACTATGACAGGCGGCTCATCATACCGATTTGGTGTGCTCGCCCGCATTGTACGACACATGAAGGCTCGTCACCAAGATGGAGATGACCACCCCCTGAACCTCGATGAAGTGCTGGATGAAACAAATCAATTAGACGTTGGAAATAAAGTCAAACAAGTTAGTATACACATAGACTTGCTTTGTTTTATCCCAGTTGAGTGAAACATTTGTTTGTGATGTTGCTTTTTCTGGTTTCCACAAAATACAAATCATGTCAATAATCAGCTCAACACATTAACTGTACCTGCATTATATACCAGTGGTTCTGTCAGAACAGTAGACCTTGCGAGCCCTTATAACCATTCAATAACTGACACTTTTCCTTTTCTCCTGGATTAGCAAAGCCATTTCAAAGTTTGAAACCAAACTGCCTATGTTGTAGAGAAAGTAGAAAATACCCATCCCCACCAACACAAATCCCCCATCCACAACCCCCACCGTAGTTATCCTATTCCCCACCTTACCAAAACTCCCTCACCCACCACCCCTTACATATTTGCCAGCCTATTCAAATCTTTCTTCCTCCTCTATCCATCGTACCTATTCTGGTGAGGCGGTCTTAATTAAAAATTCCCTAGGAAGTCGAACAACAAACCAAACAAATAATCACGAGTGAAATCAGATTACGCGTTTTATTCTTTGTGGGAGGGGACAAAAACTAAAAGGGACAAAGACTAAAAACAACCCCTTCGTTTTATTACAGTTATGGATTTATTTATTAGATTTTAGGAAAGCCATTGACTATCTCAAACTGATTACAAGGCAACTTAAGAAACAGATAGTCATCTACAGGCGACCATTTATAGCTACATAGTATTATATTATTATATATTATATATTGATATTCGACGTTACTGTAAGCCATGGCGTCGGTATATACTGAAGGCTTTCTACCTGCAATTGGCCCATTTGGGCATGATAGCGGCGATATATATGTTGGTATGATATATATGGTAGGGGCTTGCCTGCTTACCATATTTTACGAGCGGACATCAGCGCATAGTCAAAGGGCATGATAGCGGCATGTTAGGGGGGCAGATGGCCCCCGCTACTGTGAGATATTTAAATAATTTTTAAGCCTGTCCTAATCCTAAACTACTCTATATTTGTGTCATTGGGGGGGGGCTCCAACCTCAGTCCGGGAGATTCAAAGGGCGAGGGGGGGGGGGGGGGAAGAGACTGTACGTCTGGCGAATCAAGCCGGCGATCTCTTTCAATCCAAATTTTATATCTGAGACGCTGTAATGCTTCGGGAACACAGCCTTCGTCGAATTGACGTGCCTGAGTGGGCGGGAGTGGTTGGGCTTTAAGTTTTAAGAGCCATTGTGATATCGTCCTCCGGTTCTAGGACGTCTTTAGGGCGCCTTCTGTAAAGGTGTTTCTTATTTATGTCTGGGGTCGGATCGTATAGCGATGCTTGTATGACAAGCAGGTTTGGGTGGTTGGATGCATTATTGAAGTAGCGTTCGAACGCTACTTCAATAATGCATCCAACCACCCAATGGTTGGATGCTTTACTGTGGGGAGCCTAAGGTCACTATAGAGATCTAAGTTACGCATGTACCACGGGGCACCTAAACCTTTACGTATGAAGCGGTTTTGGAGTACCTGAAGCAGTTTAACAGAGTGGGAGTAGTATGCAAAGACTGGACTTGCATACGTGAAGACCGAGCGGATGCAAGTTTTATGTAGAGCTATTTTGCAGCGCAATGGGAGTTTGCTTTTACCTCTCATTAGCGGGTGAAGCCTACCCATGTAGAAGGCTGCTTTGTCGCGGACCTACTTAATGTGGGTTTTGAAGTTTAGTCGAGAGTCTAATGTTACGCCTAAATACTTCACTTTGTTCTCCCAGAGGATAGGGCGGTCAAAGAGGGTGATTTCGGGTAGAGAAGAGGACGCGCGGTTAGATTGAGCCATACACCTTGAAAAAAGCACGGCTGGCTTTTCCGGGGTTCATCTCTATTCTCCATTTGAGAGCCCATTCACCGAGGTCGGTTACTGCTTTCTGGAGTACTAGACAAACGCGCGCCCTCTTTTTACTGGTGTAATAGAGAGCCGTATCGTCAGCGTAAAGAGCTAGCTTGACGTACGGCGTGCGGGGGACGTCTTGGACGTAGAGTGAGAAGAGAGTAGGGGAGAGAACTGAGCCTTGCGGGACTCTGGCGGCGCGGCGATGGGGTGGGGTTTAGAGCGCGATTTTTCTACTGATAGCAAAAACTGCGCTCAGTGAGATAGTCTTTGATAATGAGTACAAGCCTATCGGAGAGGTTGAGTTGGTAAGGTTTATAAATAAGACCTTTGTCCCAAACTTTGTCAAAAGTTTTCGTTACGTCAAAGAATATGGCACCGGTATCTTTGGACTTTGCCGTTGTGCCTTTGTAAATGTGCTCCGTTATGCGGTGCACTTGTTGAACGCACGAGTTCAACAAGTGCACTTTGGGTCTAAAGCCAAACTGCTCGTTGGGGATGAGGTTTTTATCTTTGCAAATGTCTTTGGGCCGTTTGAGAATAAGCCGTTCGTAGAGTTTGCCTATGGAAGGCAGTAAACTAATGGGGTGATAACTAGTGGGGTCGGATCGATCTTTCCGGGGCTTGTGAAAGCCAATAACGTCGGCTTTTTTCCAAGCGGTTGGCAAGGCACAGACACGGAGGGAGGCATTGAAAATTACCGTACGGGTGGTGAGGAGTCTGAGAGGGAAATATTTTATTGCCGTGTTAGTGATTTTATCAAGCCCCGGAGTTTTCTTGGGTTTTAGTTCCTTTATTACTTTTTGCACTTCCTCAAGGGTATCCTCGAGAGCATTTCTTGTCAACCTCGGAGTTGACCATGTCAAGGTGATCGGGGTTTATTGGTTGTGAGGCCCTCCTCACAACCAATAGACCCCGAGTGCATTGTGCTTCTAGGCTTTCGACAAGTCATTCGGCCTTTTCGTCGTGATCAAAGGCTGCCGGTTGGTCAACCCATTTTAAGGGGGGCATGGAAACAATCTCATCAGATTTGAGATATTTACTGAATTTAAAAATGGCAGTGTGATTCGGGGCTATGCTAGAGACAAAGTCATTCATGCAAGTTTCTCTGTACTCTAGCATGCATCTGGCTACCTCTCGTCGGAGGCGACGCATTCGTTCTTTGATGCATCTTCATAGTCTCTGGGCCGCATTCTTTGCTGTAAGCAGCTGTCTCAAATCCACTGGGAGTTCGAAGCGTCGGTTGGCCTGTACCGGGACCTTACTAGATGCGCCGCCGGTTAGGGCTTCGTTGAGACTGCTGCCTATATCAGAGATTTTGGCTTCTATTTGGGCTCTATTATTAATTTCTGATGTGATATCTAATCTTGGGTCTGGTTTCTGAGGGCTTGCTTAAATTTCCGGTTGTTAATAACGGTCCCTGTTTCAGTCGTTCGGTCGAAGGGCCTGCCGACATGGTATAAGTCTGGTCTGTGATCCGATTGAAGCTCGATAAGCAAACTCAAACTCAAACTCAAACTCAAAACGTTTATTGCGACATTGTGGTGGTATATGGTGATATATATATATATATATATAGAATTTGAAGAACCGACAATGAACCCAGTGAGGGCACTGCAATATCTTACATCTAACTTGCACAATAATAAAATATCATAAAATGGTTAACTTTATAACAATGAGATCATTACCTACTATTATCTACAGTATTAGCGTAACATTAAAGTATTATAATTATAAGATTTACATGCATTTGTGTATGTGTACCTGTGTGTGTGTTATGAGTGTGTTTGAGGGTGTGTAAGTGCATGTGTGTGAGTGTTTGTGTGTGATTATAGAAAGTGTGTTTCATTTAAATATTCTTCAATGCTGTAGTACGCTTTTTGGAGGAGATGATTTTTTACTTTCTTTAGGAATTCTATTTCGTTAGAAATATTTTTGTAACTATCTGGAAGTTTGTTATAGATGGTTATGGACATAATATATGTGTTAGTGGATTGCAATGACATATTAATTTTTGGGAGGAGAATTTTGTGTTTGTGTCTGAAGGAGTATAAGTTATTCAGTGTGTCTCTGGTCTTGTATGTTTCTGGGTATTTTCTGACTAGCTTTATTATTTCGAATAAGTAAATAGAGGGGAGGGTGAGGATGCTATATGTTTTGAAATGTGGTTTACATGTGTGTGTTGGTTCTATGTTTGCTATACTTATGTCTCTGATGGCTAATGTTTTTAAATAGACAGTAAGAGAGAATGTCTGGTCTGTGGTCAATATGGTAGGGGTCGGAGCATAGGGAGCTATGACTTAGAAGTCATCGAGGGATTCGAGGAGTGGAGGACTTAATGGTCCGTCAGTTAGTATCTGTCTCGTTACAGTTCCATTGCTGGTGCTTGGTGTTGAAGTCACCGGCTAGGATAACTGTGAGAGAGCATTTACGTCTTTAGCTATCATCGTCTCTCCTCCCGGCCGATAGACTGATGCTATGACTATGAGGTCGTGGCCTGCCATTGCTATGCGGATAGCAGTTGCCTCGCATTTTACTAGTTGGGGGGTGTCTATATGGGATATTTGAAGAGATCCGCCTTTGGTACGGAGGAGTTTGGCTACGATATTTAGCTATATTGAAGCGCCTATGTTTGGGTTTGAGGTAGGTTTCTTGGACCACGAGGATATCTATTTGATGTCTATTGAGAAGATCGGCGATTTTTTCTCTCTGTTTGAGGAGGCTATCAGCGTTATAAGCGCTAAATTTAAATTGTGGGGCTTTGTCTGTCCGTTAGTCGTATTTATTTGAATGGGCGTACCATCCATGATAGTGATGTTGCAATAGCCCTTCAAAAATAGGTCGATAGCGCGATAGTCCTATCGAAAATATCGACATGCTGTAGTACTATCGATAGTATCGATAGTGAAAATAAGGCGATACTATTGAACTTTGTCGATACTATCGATTCTATTGATACGATTGGAAATTTGAAAAGAATTTTTAATGTTAAAATGCTAATGAAATTCTAATAAAAATAACTAATATTTTTAATTAAATCAAGGAATTTTCGTCAAAATCGCTTCAAAAATTCGACCTGTAGGCGAGAACAGACATCCGGACAAAAGCATTTTTGTCCAATCACGAAACTGGACGCTTCGCTCGGTCTATGGTTTATTATACTCTTTGTTACGTTAACCGGTATTGTGGACTGGCAATGAAAGAAAGAAAGAAAGAAAGAAAGAAGTTTATTTGTAACAGGAAACAAAAATAGGAGTCAATATTGAACAACTAGGTACATAAGAATATTTCCTGTCACAAGCCGGCCTCAACTCAGCATATGCTGAATGCGAACAATCAGCGCTGGTCCTCCGTTGTGACCGACGGGTGACAACACGCACAACAATGTGCACTTTAATGTAAACATTTATAAACACAGGCAGAAGGAAAAACATTTTAAAAGAGAAACATAGTTAGACATGAATATTCAGACTTTATAGTAGGTAACAGGTTAATTAAAGGTATAAAATAAATCTATATAAATATAAAACAGTATTAATATTAAAGGTCACAATTCCATATGGTATATAGTCAGTTATATTGCGCTAGTGTCATTTCGTATAGACTCTTCGAATTTTTGATGCTCAAAAATGAATTTTCTCAACGTGCATTTAAATCCGTATAAACAACGCAGGTTCCTGATTGGTGGAGGGATGTTATGGGTTAAAGTATGTTGTTATTATGAATTAAATAATACCTGTGTATAACGGACGCCAAGTTTTTGGCGCCTGAGTGCCGCCTGGAGAGGGTAGCTGCGTATGGGAACCAGAGAGATACATACATGGGCGAGACATAGATGGTGGCCTTGCGCAGGCGCCGAGAAACCTGGCGATATCTGTAATGTTTGTTACATTAATATTCTAATTAATGTTTCTTATTTTTATCACACAGTGGCTCCAAACAGAGGCTCTACAAAGCAACCCAAAAATAGAATGCACGAGTGATCAAAAGTACATCTTCAAGCCAGTATATAAGATCAAAGACAAAAAATCGTTACTCAGGTAAATATATTTACAACATAGTAATTTACAGTAATTTTTAGTTTCATTCAATGCAACATAAATCCCTATGCTTGAGTTGAAAATTGAAGTATAATTCACAAAAGGCGTTGCTGGTGGTTTTCTATTTTGTATCATTCCTATGATTTCCTTTAACCATAGCGAAGTAAAAATTTTTTGCAAAACACAGCCATACTTAAGATTACATATTATCATACACGGTACGCACTACCACGCACCAAATAGGAGCACACGCCAGGGTCAATTTCTAAAGGGTAGAATTTTGTTGTTTTTATATAAGAACAACAAAATTCAACAAAAGGTTCAACAAATGGTTGAACTGTTCAACCTAACACAAAGGATTAAGGAGTTTTTCTTCGCCCACCCTCTTTATCCTTCACCTACCCACTACCCACCACTTCCCCCAGACAGTTTTTATTTAGCCAATAAGCGGTGGCTAAGCCATTCAGTAATTTAGTCGCGGAAGTCAGTATTTTTTTCGCTCATTCTTTCATAAATTCCGCTATTCATCGTCATTTGCTCAATAGTTTTTAAATCGGTCGTTTTATAAAACCACATTTCTAAATATTATCAACGTAGCATTTTTAAACTTCTCCAACGTTTACGCCGACTCCAACAGTCGGTTCGGCGTGAACGTAAACGGGCGGGAATTTCGGAAACGGATTACCGTGAGCGCTAATCCGTCAAACATTGGGACAGCATTAGTGCATCCAAAACATCGATCCAGAAGGGCACTAGTAACTGGTACGGACTTTCTAACATGGAAAACATCGTAAGGAAACCTTATGTTCCCTGTCACGCAAAATGGAGTATTGTATATCTGGCAAAATTTTGGCGCAGCCACAACTTTGCCTCTGCAAAAAAAAAAGGTCTTGGATGTTTATACAGTGGTGGTCATATATTTACAGATACTGAATGCATATTAAAATAACTAAGCTATTCCTCTCTATTATTGGAACTTGCTACACAATTTATAAATATTTTTGTAAGTATTGTGTAATGTTAAATCGAAATATTATCAACAAAACTTGTCTGTTCCTAATCTTTTATTCGGTTTATCCTAATTGCAAGCAGTAAAAACTTAACAAAGATATGTCCATATAATTAAAGAAACTCCATAAGAAGCATAAACTATATTGTTATTATTGAAATTATCTTTATTCCAAAAAATATAAAACATTCCGGTACGTAACAATATTTGGTCGCATATGTCCTTTGGCAGAAATTACATGGTTATGCAAAAGCAGTGCGAAGCTGATTGACGTTTGATGTGCGCTTTGTCGCCACTGTCTTATTCAGCTGGTGCCACAAATTTTCTATTGGATTTAAATACGGAGTGTACGGGGGCCTATCCAAAATATTTTTTCCGTACAAGTTTGCCTCAGATAGTCTCCGTCTAATTATTCTTGCAGACATCCTTGGACCCTCCTGCATTAAACAATTCCGCTGATGCCTGATCTGACTGACATGATATGACTGAAATGATTGAATTCTGGTGCTCTTACCTGTTCAACCTAACACGAAGGATAAAGGGGGCTTCGCTTCGCTCACCCCCAAGTATTTTGCCCTGATATTTTCTGCTACTTTTGGTGATCATTTTCCCATTTTGGCTAGGAAAAAAATATTTTGGTGGTCATTTAAATTGTTCTCTTAATTTTAATGGAAAAAGTTAGATTACTAAGGTAATATCGACGTAAAAATAAGCGGCAAAAAAAGGAAAAAAAGAATCTTTTCTTTTTTAAAAGTTAGAACCCAGCTTTTATTGGCTTTAATTAGCTGGCCAGCTACATGTACGTTAAGAAAAATTGTGTTACGTTCCCACAGTGAGCAGTGTCTAAAATACTAACGAACAGAACTATTTTTTGTCCCACATTTTAAGAATACAACGTCGTGTATGGTTTTATAACAATTACACTAGATTAAACACCTAATGTAGCTAATGGTACCATAATTAAACACCTAATGTAGCTAATGGTACCATAATTAAACACCTAATGTAGCTAATGGTACCATAATTAAACACCTAATGTAGCTAATGGTACCATAATTAAACACCTAATGTAGCTAATGGTACCATAATTAAACACCTAATGTAGCTAATGGTACCATAATTAAACACCTAATGTAGCTAATGGTACCATAATTAAACACCTAATGTAGCTAATGGTACCATAATTAAACACCTAATGTAGCTAATGGTACCATAATTGAGTTTTTGGTGGTCAATAAGGGGGTGTATTTAATTATATGACCACCACTGTATGTGGCGTCAATGTTTCTGGTTCCCACGATACAGTATCCTAGTGTGGGGCCAGAAGCAATATATGGGCCTGTATGTAAATGTTTATGTTTATGCCACCCCGTATGGCAAATGGTGTTACGCTATGTTCAATTTGTACTAATTTAATACTTTCAGGTTACTAAAACAACAAGACCTAAAGGGTCTCGGCGGAATATTATTAGAAGACGTGCAAGAATCTCTGCCGCACTGTGAAAAAGCGTTAAAGAACCTGGCAAATGAGATTTTGTATATTACACGCTCAACAGACAAAAAGAAGATATTATTCTACAACGATAAGACTGCTTCACTAGATGTAAGTAATTACTTTTGAAGATATTTTTTGTTTATTGCAAAATGAAAATTCTAACTTAAATCATGTTTGTCGTCAATACCAGGAGCCCAAAAAAAAGCGTAAGACTGGATGACACTCTATTCCCTGGACTAGTTGCCGGTTTAGGCAATTCCTGACGACTACCTTCGGGAGACGTAATAAAAGGCTTGGAATATGCACAATTACTATCTAACTTTATTATTATAAATACTTGGTTTATATACAAATTGATATGAGATCTTACCACGTACCTAGATCAGGTACGTGGTATGATAAATCCATTATCTGTGATGGCTGACTCGTACCTGGGACAAAACTCAAATAATACGTGTGTACGTGAGGTACCGAATCAGCCGGCAGATTTAGTCCGTTATTTAAGGCAGATCGTTAATATAAACCAGGAATAATAAAGGGCCTAATATGGAACTTTGTGGAACGCCAATTTTTACACCCGATCATTAGTTTTAACGCCGTTGACTTCTGCCTTTTGAATTACATTGCTTAAGTATGATCTTACTAGATCCAACGCTGTATTTCTAACTCCGTAATTTAATTTCATTAGTAGGGTATCTTGCAACACAATCAAATGCCTTCGACGGATCGCAAAAAACTCCGATAGCATCCTGTGCGGCCTCCCATGCAGAATAAATATGAGATTTAAGGGTAATACCTGCATCCGTAGTCCTGCACCTCTAGTGAAACCGTATTGTTTGGTGTGGAGTTTGAGCATAACCTTTTCAAATATTTTACTTAGTGCTGGAAGAACAGATATTGGTCTGAAATTTGAAGGACCTTGTCTGCCGACTTGATCAGATGTGTCAGTTTACTGTGTTTCATGAGGTCCATCCAAAGTCCATCCACATTTATTGAATATTTTCCTCAAAAGAATCAGTTATTTTTTGTTTCGGATAGCGAATTAGCTTTAGGTATTCACCATAATACCTCTTGAGCAAGTCCTTAATGCGTTTAGTGCTCACAGTCGAAATCGAAGCAGAATGCCAGATCTTTTCGATCTCGCGGCAGACAGAGGCGAGAACGTCGGTAACAGATGGCTTTCGTTTGTTTTTACATGGAAATCATGTCGCACATACAAAAGAGACTTTATTACTTACAGTAGGTAATATATTCGCACACAATACAATGGGTGTTTCATAGATAGGACAATTTACGTCACTTCGAGTTTTTAACACTTGAACTAATTCTGAGAAAGTACGTATTTTTCACAAACGTAAGGCTAATTTCACTTCTAATTAACTGGAAATACAGTCCGAATGAGCCTTTTTTAACGCGAGACAATATCAATTATGCAAACTCTTTCAAAGCAAAACAAAAATAATAGTGGCTTTCTCGAGTCAAGGTCACGATTGCACTGCGAAAATCTAGGAGTTTTATCTCGCTTTCTAATGAGTGCACGGAGCGGCAACCTCGTATAGATTGTACCATATTACAAAAAAGTACAATTTAGGCAGTGGAAGTGGTATTACTTACAAGTAAATCAAATGGGAAATGGAGATGTTTTATTTTTATTTTTTCGTTTTATTTAGGTACCGGTAGAGGGCTAAAAGTTAAGCATTTTTTTTTTATTATTTCTTAATTATTATGATTCAATTCAACTTTTGAGAGCTACCCGTACTTCGTTTTCGACATTTGAAAAAATCGACCCAGCCTAATATATACCTACATAAATATAATATATCTGTGAACCCGGAAATATTCCCAATCAGCGTAAATAATTGTAATTATCGCCGGTCACTGTGAACTCCTACTCTAAAATTTAACAATTTCCAGGTTGACGAAGAATTCGTGAAGCTATGGCGGGCGACCGCAGTAGACGCTATGGATGACGCGAAAATCGAGGAATACCTCAACAAGCAGGGTATCAAATCCATGCAAGACCACGGCCTGAAGAAACCAGTGCTGCCCAAGCGACGCAAGGCAGCCCAGAAACGGCGCCAGTTCAAGAAACCGCGAGATAATGAGCACATGGCTGATGTACTCGAGACTTATGAGGATAATACGTTGACGCAAAAAGGGGTTATTAAAATGTAGCTTTAATCTTTATGTCTTTTATTTATTAGCTGAGTTAGGTAGCCTTAGGTAGCCTAGCCTGGCCACTTCGTAAATCGTCGTGGTCGTAAATCCTACTCCGATTTTACATCTCGCTTCGCTTGTTATGGTGGCTGTCGGTTAGTTTTGTGTTTCGCAGTTGTTCGCTCTAGTTGTTGCACATTATGGGTACTATAATTCTCCAAAATATATCCACTCGTCTGTGGGTAGATCAAAAAATGGCCTGCGATTTTGAACCTTGGTAAAAAAGTTCAAAACCTATAAAAAAATAATCAATCATCTATTGATGGCAACACAGCTGAGTATAGTAGGAATACGAGTAATCAATCATAGACACGTGCAAACTTTAAAGTATGTAATTTTCATCATTATTTATTTAGCTATTAATTGTAATGAAGACAAGTCGTCGCCTCAGTTCAACAGGGTTCTATATGGGGTAGTAACTGTTATGCGCTAGATCGATTTTAAACTTTGACAGGCTGATATCGGCGTTTCGCTATGATTTGCTTTATGATTTTAATTTTACTATATCATCATGTAATGATATAAAAAGTATATAAAATCATACATCAGTTGGAACCTCGTTGAATAGGAAATACCTCAAAATTAAAACTTCAAAGTTCCAACTGATAAATTGCCATAGAAAAATTACAGTAAATCAGTAGATCATAGTAGTTTATGTGACTGCTGCATAATGGAGGGCATTAAAACTCGAGAGTGGGGTTATGAAACGAGCCGAAGGCGAGTTTCATAATAATATCACTCGAGAGTTTTAATGCCTAATTATGTACAGTTACATACACTAGTTTATCTACACACATATCATAAGCTCTCTTTGATGTGTTCAGGAACCGCATGTTTGACCGGCATTGTGGTTCTGCAATTGTTTAGCTTGTTCTTTAGTACCAACTTCACGCAGGCGGGCGTCGGCGTTCGAAATTTGAATGTGAGTACCAACTTCACAGACAAACTAGGGACGGCACGCGGGTGGGCGTCGGCGTTCGAAATTTGAATGTCATTATATGTAGAAAAACTACACATAATGACCATTATGTGTAGTTTTCCAGATACGAAACGAGTTTTTACCAAATAGTTTAACATAATGCTGATCGTAACGTGCGATTTTTGAACGCAGTAAAGAGGGTTTATGATACGTGTGTAGATAATAGTAGTTTACGTGACTGCTGCATAATGGAGGGCATTAAAACTCGAGAGATGCGAGTTTCATAATAATATCACTCGAGAGTTTTAATGCCTAATTATGTACAGTTACATACACTAGTTTATCTACACACATATCATAAGCTCTCTTTGATGTGTTCAGGAACCGCATGTTTGACCGGCATTGTGGTTCTGCATTGTTTAGCTTGTTCTTTAGTACCAACTTCACGCAGGCGGGCGTCGGCGTTCGAAATTTGAATGTGAGTACCAACTTCACAGACAAACTAGGGACGGCACGCGGTTGGGCGTCGGCGTTCGAAATTTGAATGTCATTATATGTAGAAAAACTACACATAATGACCATTATGTGTAGTTTTCCAGATACGAAACGAGTTTTTACCAAATAGTTTAACATAATGCTGATCGTAAAGTGCGATTTTTGAACGCAGTAAAGAGGGTTTATGATACGTGTGTAGATAATAGTAGTTTATGTGACTGCTGCATAATGGAGGGCATTAAAACTCGAGAGAGGCGAGTTTCATAATAATATCACTCGAGAGTTTTAATGCCTAATTATGTACAGTTACATACACTAGTTTATCTACACACATATCATAAGCTCTCTTTGATGTGTTCAGGAACCGCATGTTTGACCAGCATTGTGGTTCTGCAATTGTTTAGCTTGTTCTTTAGTAGCAACTTCACGCAGACGGGCGTCGGCGTTCGAAATTTGAATGTCATTACCAACTTCACAGACAAACTAGGGACGGCACGCGGGTGGGCGTCGGCGTTCGAAATTTGAATGTCATTATATGTAGTTTTTCTACACATAATGACCATAATGTGTAGTTTTCCAGATACGAAACGAGTTTTTACCAAGTAGTTTAACATAATGCTGATCGTAACGTGCGGTTTTTGAACGCAGTAAAGAGGGTTTATGATACGTGTGTAGATAAAAGTAATAAAAGAGGGTTCTTATTATACCTAAGATTGAACAATGTTGGAGTAAAAAGAACAACTTGTTATGGAATCAAATTATTAATTATCTTGTGATTCGTGCCATGGGGGCCATTAAAATGACCCAGGAATTCCAACTTTCGACTCAACTTTTCTATTCAATTCAGGTGCACTTTTACACAGCATACTCATATCATAGGTAATTACGTAATTAGGTATATCAGGAAACAGACATAAGTATATTCTTTGCTGCAGACGAATTTCCTAAAAGCTAAATAAATGCCTGTCAAATTTCATGGATTTCAATTGAAGTTAAATCGAAAAGTTAAGTACTTAAAACATAAAACATAAACTTAAGTACACAAAACATAAAAAGAAGTTTGGTGATCATTTATCCAAACACAATTTGGTGGACATTTATCCATTCTGGCAGTCATTTCGAATTTATTGGTAGTAAAATAGGTGCGTTTTTGGTAATCGTTTAAACACAAGCCTTTGACAGCCGATCACGACTCTATGTCGTGATGCTCAATTTCCCCCCGTACGCCGATCACGACACCACGTCGTGACGGCCGTTCCTTGATTTTTCATTAAAAACACGACGCTTCGTAGTGATCGGCGTTTATTGCATTGCGTAGCTACATTCTTTGGCTACACAAATACATGCGATTCATTTACGTGAGGGCGGAGGTGGGGTCAGGCGGGTGGATGAGAGCGTAGCCCGGTCAAGCGACGACGAGAGTTTGTAAGGTTTGCGCCGATACAATAAAAAAGCAGACTGGCAAACGGGGTCTGTTTCATTTAGATTTTTTCAATAAAAAAATATGTAAAATTAATTGTTTAATTTTTTATTACAATAAAACATAGCTTATTCTAACATATACAAAAAAAACTAAATGCGTAACTATTTTAGTTCTTTTTGTATCGAATATACAAAAATGACCAAAATGACCGGCGTACGGGGGAATGCGGGTGACAAAAAGCTCGGCTGGCAAAGTGTTAATGATTGTAACCAACAGGACCTACCTCATTTCGCATTAATTGTAACAAAATTAATACTGTAAATACCAAACAAATATGTGTCTGTTTCCTGATATACCTACTTAGCATGTGTGTACAAGTGCACCTGAATTGAATCGAAAAGTAGAGACAAAAGTTGGAATTCCTGGGTCTTTTTCAAGGCCCCCCATGAGAAATCACGAGATAATTAATAAGTTGATTCCATAACATGTTGTTTTTTTTACTCCAATATTGTTCAATCTTAGGTAAGTATAGGTATTTACGTACATTATGAACCCTGTTTTATTACTTTTCATCACGTATATCCCAATTATGAAGCAGCTGTTGAAATATTGATCATTTTGTGTTTTATTTCTTCTATTGTATGCTTCAACAAGGTAGGTACTCTGTGTTAATGAAGTGTGAATGTTCTAATCACGTTTTTGTCTTCACCACACCTAATAGCAAATAAATAGGTAGGTACCTAATGATGAAAATGAAATATTAAAAATTTTGCACGTGTATAAATTTTCGTATTTTCTTCTATAGCTATTTTTGATAATGATAGTAGGTACCTACCTACATCGTTAACAACTACTAGAGCGAACAACTGCGAAACATATAACAGAAGGACCATACAGCCACTAAAACAAGCGAAGCGAGATGTTAAATTGGAGAACGAATTACGACAGCTGGAAATACCAAAGAAAACGAAGCCTAAGTCTGCCTGCACAATAGGTACCTATTAGTGCAGGCAGACTTAGCTGCCGAGCACTCCAGACTCCATACTATCATCATGTCACAAAGATGTTCTGGCCATATCGAAGAATTGATTATTTCATGAAATTGCCAACCATGAATTGATCAACAATGCGAAATGGACATCCATTTCATGACATGTCCGGTTATTTCATCAAAAGGTCAGAAAGGGAATTTCGTGAAAACATTTGTATAGAAGCATTTTTCTTCAGTGCTACGATGCTGTTGTTTGTGGAACCAATACGCTGCGCTCGCCCCCTTTAGTCTTCAGACATATACACCAGTAACAAAGGCACCGTTCTGGTTCCGTCGAATCCTTGGACGTAATATAATTTCTATATATCATAAATACTATAATATCCTCATTATATAAAAATAAAAAATACCTATTACGTCCATGGTCGAATCTAAATGAAAATTATATGAAAACTGGTAACTCTATCTATGAACGGAATGCAAACTAATTTTATCAATATTATTGACATAATATGTACACAACACTATCACCCGACTAAGTTCAATTCAATTCAATTTCTTATAAGGTGGCTTCCATCGGTTTGATGATTCTGCCAATGTCAAGTTTCAGAAATTACACGTTATTAATTTATTTCGGTCCAAATCACAGGGTTTCCGGTATCTAGAATAAACAGGACAACACAATAGATACATAAATATTAAATTATGTTAGTTTAGTTAAACTACAACAAATACAACTATGTAGAGTTAAAGTTTGATGTTATTTACATTAATGAAATTGCACAAGATTTGGATGAATGGAGAATTGACACATGATAATAGGGTTTTCAAATTGGTAGGCCTAGGAATGTACGGCGGAAGATAATTGTACAAAGAAAATTTAAGATTGCGGCATTCAAAAAAGATGTGGTCAGCAGAACCCTCCGCAAGACCACACTCACAAAGGGAGTTGTACCCGACTAAGTTGGTCTGTGTGTGGCCCACCGACGCCGCGTCTTCCATTCTGTGAGTTTTGACAGTTTGGACTTTTTATTTGACAGCGTTGTCTGTGACGTCTGGCTGGTTTTAATTTAACAAACAAGGACGGCGGCGTTGTTTGTTCTGGTTTTTGTCAAAGAGTATATAAGTTTTTGTGTTTCTCTAAAGATATATTCAACATAACATAACAATTTATGCCCAAGTTCAGTTCCTTCGGTGCCGGTGAAAATACATCGTGAAAATATGCATCCTCATTTCTCACTTACTTGGGATGTTCAAAAGAATATATGTTCTGGATTGAGTTCCCTTCAACAAGTAAGGATATTTTTTCGATGTTTTACTCTCTAATGATTCTTCGGTCAGAGTGTCGATAAGGGGGCGGAATTATTCAGGACGGGATGAATGACCAGCCAGGGGCTAGCCCATCGCTGCTCTGCGACTCACGCGTTTCCGGTTTTAGAATATGCGCTATGGGATTTTGAAAAAAAAAACTGCTCAGAAAGAATCCCATTGCCAGATTCATGTAACTCACATGTCTTGGATACCTAGAACCTTTTTTATTATTTGCAGAATGGTGAATTTGTGGACATGACATTGGCAGCAGATGGACATTTTGTGAAAGTGCATCAAATGGTCATGGCACTAGCTAGTCCATATATCAAGGATTTGCTAGCATCGGTGGACTGTCGACATCCTGTTATATTTCTTAATGTAAATTATCAGATTCTCAAATAAATTGTCTTAAGTAATCTGCTTATCTAATGCTTATCTTCTACAATTTACCTATGACCAAATTCTCAAAGAGTTAGTTTATTTGTGATGACAGAGGAATTAAATTTTAATTTTTAATACAATATTCTTCCAGAAAGTGTCATACAACACTCTATGCTCGCTACTTGAATATGTGTACACCGGTGAAGTTATGGTCTCCGTGGACCACCTTAAGGAGCTCATTTCCGCTGGACAGGAACTACATATCAAGGGCATTGAAGACATGGTGAGTTATGTAATATAATATTTTAATCTTAATCTATCTGCAATTCAATTTCTTAATAAAATAATCTATGAGTCCATTGGTACATGATATAAAATTAATTTAATTGAATCAAGGAGCTAAAATAGAGATTATTTCCAGCAGATATACCAAAATAAGACATGGGAGCGAAAAACTGACTTGCATAAATTTTACTATCTGGGATTCATCTCGATAAAGTTTTCAATACATATCATACAGCCTGTAGCATTAGTATCGGATTGAAGCTTCATAGACATCTGCGCTCATGACTCACTTACCAATCTTGTAGATTAAAGGTAAACAAAGAAATTCACTATCCAGTACAAAAACTTCAGTATATTTTTTGTCCTGGCCAATTACCATCCATTTTTATATTCTGGAGCAGATTTGGCGACGTATGGCATGCACAAATGTGTACTATGTGTGCCATTACAGAAACAAATTGAATTGAATCATGAAATGATTGAAAATCATGCTTACTCACTTGTAGGCAAAAAAAGCATGATTTTGTCTGTTTCATTCAATTTATTTCTATAATGGCATGAGTTGTAACTAATGATGTGCCGGCCGGCAATATTGAAACTGCCGGCAATTTTGCCGAAATTTTCTATTTTGCCGGCAATATTGCCAATATTCCCAGCTGTAGATAAATACATTTCATATTAAATAAACTGAAACAATAACAATATTACATACTTAAATATTGTTATTATGGTATACTTCTGAGTGTAACAGAAAGGTGTCGTATTGTTTTAGAGAGTCGTTAGGGACACCATTCTGAACAACTTTCACTATTTCCTTACAAATCGGAACTCGGCAGAATCATCAGAAAGGCAATGTATTCGGAGGTATTTAGATTTCGCTTCATAATAATATTATCTCAGGGCAGTGGCGCAATATGAAATGTATGAGTGAGAGAGCGATAATTGGATGAAAATGGGAGGGGATTACGCGGGCGGCGAGCGAGAGGGTGTTAGTATCGTTGCATCTTTTGTTATGTAACTACGTCCGTTTTGTTTCTGGGAACGGCATGAAAATGAGGCTTAAAAGCATGGTTTTTGAACACTTCTGGACAATTAGTGAAAACGACAAAACAAAATATGTGTGCAAATTCTGTGATTCGTTTTACACCAACAAGAATGCGACCAAATCCGCTTGCCATATTGTGACTTGCAAAAAATGCCCGTTGATCGTAAAAAAAGGATTTTGACAAAAGTAATAAATTAACAAGTGAACAGAGTAGGTTCTACAGCGAACCACGAAACTCATTAGATTTAACGAATGAAGTAAATGACAGCAGTATAAACCTCGTAAGTATTGCAATTTATTTACTCATCAGAAATGGGAACTATATTTCTCGTCAGCAAAGTTTGTATTTTTCAACTCCGTATCATCTACTTAATAGATCTATCGCCACAATATATTTACATTTTCAGATAGAGAAAAAGTGTCCCCAGGTATAAATTTATCAAATTAATGTCAATATACATCTAAAATAAGAGATGGATGAATGAAATCGAATCAATAGATGAATAAATAAAAATAACTTTTGGCACTTTGACAATTTTTGACAAGACAGGCGTCTTTGTCAGAAAATTCCTCACATATATACTTTAGCACAATCTCCTCTTGATTTATATAAGTTTTAATTATTACTTTTCAGAATGACATTCACCGCATCATATCACGCGCCATTTACGGCACTGGACAACCGCTTTCAATGCTTGAACATCCCCTGTGGAAGGAAGCTTTACATGCCTTAAAACAAGACTATGAAGCTCCTTCACGAAAAATCATATCGACTTCGTTATTGAACGAAGAATACGCTAATGTCAAGAAAGAAATAGATGAGAAAATTCAACAAGCTAAAACATTGCTCTTGGCAATTGATGGTTGGTCCAAACATGAAAAAATGTGGAAGGTTGCTGAGTAATTCATTTGATAAAATCATATGGATAGGTTGCATTGCACATACATTGCATTTATTAATTGGGGATTTATTGGGATTTGACTGCATCAAACATGTCTTTCTATTCATTGTGGAGGTAGTGAAATGTGTATCAAATTCACAAATCCTCAAAGCAGAGTTTACGAAAGTGGCTACAGAGAAGGGTTTGAATGTATTGCTGGTTTTACCAGTAAAAACAAGATGGGGCAGCTATTTGAATTGTCTCAAAAACTTTTTGAAATCAAAAATGATTCTTCAAATGCTGATCGTACTAATAATACATATTTACAAAAATGCAAAGATAAACTATTAAGGGAGAACACTTTGACTGAAATCAAGAAACACGCAGAGATCTTGAAACCTATTGTTGATTGGATAACGAAACTGGAAGGAGATTACGGAACAATTCATTTGGTACACAAAGCGCTCAGTGATGTTAGCCAAATGCTAGAGAGCGTGACTGCAGAGGAAGTTTTCGGAGAAAACTTAATGGTAAAATATTTAAACAGGAAAGAAAACGCCTTGAAACCGGTGCATTACGCGGCAGTCATTCTAGATCCACATAGCCAAGGAGCAAGTTTAACAGCTGATGCCAACCTTGATGGATGCCAGTTTATAATTGACTATTGTGATAGTGAGAATGTGGCAGGACTTCTTCAAAGTTTGGCCGATTATAAGGCTAGAGTGAACGATTTCAAAAGAAATTTTATTTGGGACACCATCATTCAGCCAATTTCATAGTGGCAACTATTATTTCCAAGTACAGACTTAGGAAAAGCTGCTCTGAAAGTACTCTCGATCCCATCGACGTCGGCCAGCGTGGAAAGAAGTTTTTCCACATTTTCTCACATACATTCGAAAAAGAGAAACAAGCTGACAACCGATCGAAGTGGAAAACTGTGTTACATCGCACACAATTGGAAGCTGCTTAACTCTAAAGCTGCCGCACCATCAGCAGCATCACGTTCGTCATATTCAGAACCAACAAATGACGAAGAACTCGACGAAGCCGCTGAAGAAAACGAAAATTACGATGAAGAATATGAAGTTGATTTCGTCGACATTGATGGCTTACAGTCTGCAGAAGATGTTTTGTTAATTGAAGACCCTTTATTTGATGTGTAATAATAATGAGTAGGTAAGGTAGATTTGTTAACTTCTCGAGAGACATCTTTTCTGCCTTATACAAGGTGTTAATGTTGTGGTGTTGTAGAAGCCGGAAACTAGCAATAGTAATCGTATAAACGAGTATTATCGCCAGTTTCCGCATTCTACAACATCATCTTATCATCCTGTATAAGGAAGAAAAGCTTAAACAAGAGTTCCTATTTTGTAAATCAATAATTATCATGTTAAAACAGAGTAATTTATAAGTATTATAAAAAAAGCTTAATGAATCAATGTGCAATCTCAGGGCTGATTTGATATAATTAAAATGTTTTATTTACCTAACTGATTTTGTTTTCTTTGAAAATATGATACATTTTTTCCTAGGGAAAGCAAAGTTGCCAGAAATTTTAGGGGGAATATTGCCAGTAAAATTGGCAATATTGCCGGCAGTATTGGCAATTTTGGTCATACATTAGATTATAGTGTTCATATGCCTAAACAGATGATAGAGGGCCATTTAAGAATACATAAAAACATGTTTATTTCGTTTTATTACATATACTTGGTTAAAACTGCCATATATTTCCGATTGCGGCAATATTCCCACAAATGGCAATATTGCCGGCAACGGCACATCAGTAGTTGTAACACAATCAGATGTCTATGTTTTGTGTCCCCAGTCTGTGCAGCAATCCCTGGCAAGGAAGGATTCAGATCCACCAGTAGCGGAGGAGGAAGAGATATGCTTCTTTCAAATCGACGACCCTATAGGCGACAATGAGGATAGTAAGGTCAATGTACTTACTGAAATATGTGATACATACAGGTAATCATTTAGATATGTATATTTCAAACTGAGCATAGCACCACACCTTTTTCTATATGGGTTGGCAGAGGCACAACTGCGCCCTTAAGCCAAATCAATACTCCTTTTTGCATGAGTAGTGGCTAATCAACTCGGCAGTTATGGAGCTGTGTGTATTTCCTGGTAAATAATTCATCAAATTATGGGTTGACGAAACCCGCAGTAGTACATGTTTGTTGAACAACCCCTAGGTCTAGATGCTGCTTTAGTTATAGTTATAGATTATCGCGGGCTGATTTTTCGCGACTCTGCGACATCAATTTGCACCTATTTTGCGTAATGTGGGTTGGGGGCACTATTCATGCCAACCCAGCTCCAGTAGGAAGCCTAGCAAACCCTTGATGTTGCCGATGGCTTCCTGGAGCGGCCTCGGTGACTCAAGGTTCGTTGCCCGGTAGGTGGCCACGCCGGAACATTCCAGCAGGATGTGGGTGGCTGTGTCCTCCACCTCCATGCAGGCTCTGCACAGGGGGCTGTCTGTAACACCTAGAGTGTGTATGTTTTTGTACAGCAAAGCGTGTCCTGCTTTAAAAAATATTCTGCATTTATCCTCTAATCTATTACTTTTCCTTCTGGTTACAGTCAAGAGGAATCCTCCAAACAGGATATGACGGAAACCGTTGAGGAAATGTATGATGAGAATGAAACTATACAGGAGGAGGAAGATCCAGATGGAGATGATTCCATGGCACCAGAGACTGCAGGCAATATTGACACTTCAGGTATTTTTAATAATGGCCTTTTTTTCTGAAACAGAGTACATATAAAAATAGTCAATTGTTAAGTTAGTTCACAGTATATCTCTACTTTCTGTGTTCCTTTTGGCAAGGGCCTCCAACCGTTTCCATTCGCCTCTGTCCAACGGCACACGCAAAATAGGCGCTTTCGTCGTCGAGTTGCGGAAACCAGCCCGTCTTACAATTGACTGTCCAACGGCACTCTAGTCCAGTGCGGTCCCAAGTTCAGGCACAAGTCCTCACATCTTCTCGCCGGGCGATGTGCACTAGGCATAGTTTAACAGTTCTTGATAAATTTTAAGAATAGTTCTGTTGAAACAAACCTTACAACAATTATTTAAAAAAATGAGGTGCTGGAGGTGTGAACTTTGCATCTCACATTAGCATCTCCAAAACTGACTTCTGCATTAGTAGTATTATGCACAGTATTGGTTAGGTACAAAAAATAGTTCTGTTAACACAACCCCATAAAAAATAATCAAAGTTAAAAACGAGATACAGGTGTGAAGTTGGCATCTCATTTATCAGCATCTCAAAAACTGACTTAAGCTTATTTACAAAGTACCAACAATAATTCTGTTAAATAAAACCATAAAAATAATCAGAGTAAAAAATAAGGTGCTGGATATATTATGTAAACACGATAGATAAACCGTTCTGATCCAGCGCCGCTCTGCAAACAACTCTAACCAAAAGCCGGGCCGTTCAAAAACCGAGGGTAGTTGGGACGGGTCGCTATTTTGAACCTTATGCTATGGTAATAAAAATTAAAACCTATAACGTGGAGTTAGCTAACGCTGTTGGTATTCAAGAGGTTTAGGGCCGGCATTTATCAATCAACTGAATTTGTAATAATAGCATAATGCCTCTTTTAGTACAATCTTGTTAAAAATGGAAGATTTAATCATATTTTAACCTTCTCGCTGCCCCCGCCTATACTATATGCCTATAATGAGTCGAGGCGCCGCGTCTGCGCGCCGAATTTATGTGCCGATGTTTACTAAATGATGGATGACTTGTCAAGTATTAAATCTAGAGTTTTGAAATAAAAGTCAACACATATTTATTGATGCCTTTATCTGATTTTATGACTTTATACCCCATCCAATTATGTCTCACTATGTTGTAGTAATCAAAATACAGCCGTGAGGAAAAAATCGACGTTTCATTATTCGTAGTATTTGATTTTTATTTCTAACACTGAAGAGAATGATGACTGTTATTATCCTAAAACCTTACAATTCCATACCTTCTTTACTACACCATTATCACTAACAAAAACGGAGTCAAAGTCAACACGCCGTCACCACAACAATGGCCGCCATAAACACCAATTGAAAAAAAAAACATGTTGTAATAGTGGCACTTCCGATAAGTACCACAGTCACAAAATACGATTAAGACACTTCCGTTTTACCGTTCTCTGTTCACAGTTTTATTGTACAGCGGTAGATCGTATCCTTATCGAGCGTTTTCGAAACCTCGATTTCGCGCGCTCGCGGTCGGCCTTTTTAGGGCTTACGCGAATTCGCGCTAATTTTGTTCCTTCATATTTCACTTTCGGCACAAATAAGATAAAATACACATTGCTAGAGGATAAATGAATAGAAGATAACTATTTATCACTCATGGTTTTTGATCAAACGAATTTTCGAACTATGAATCTGACACAGGAAAAAACAGGCAAGAAATAAAATTTGTCCAATTCGGTTACCAGTATCACTTCAACCAAGACTTGTATGGTCCATGCACTACCAACCTACCGACCAAACCGATAAAAAATCGTCAGACAGGTGTATACATATATACGGCACAATAAGGGATTTCCTGAACGCAGTCTAAGGTTCCATTTCTGGTTCTCTGCGTTTTACCGTGAATTTTATTGGGTTGTTAAGTTAGTAAGTTCACCCTTTACAACTTGCACTTTACCTATAGAACCAATCCAATCATACTATTTTTATTTTTAACCGACGAAAAAAGAGGGTTGTCTTAAGTTTGAAGCGTCTGTCTGCCTGTGTATCTATCTGTGAAACTCTAGCGCTCAAACGGGTGGAAGGATTTTTATGCGGTTTTCTGTAAATAGTAGGAAATTTTCCTGCATTGGGTTTTAGATATGTTTTATGAAAATCGTATCAGTGGTTCGAAAGTTATCAGCTTAACAAGGAAACAAGTCATCCAAATTTCCATTTTTATTTAGTTCATGCGATGCTGAGATGTTAACTTCGCACCCTGCATATATTTTTTTATTTTGATTATTTTTTATGGGTTTTTTTTTAACATAACTATTGTTGGTACCTATCTAATACTGTGTAACTATGCATAATGCTACTTATGACGGAGTCAGTTTTTGAGATGCTGCTATATGAGATGCTAACTTCGCACCTCCCTCATCTCAGTTTTAATTCTGATTATTGTTATATGTGGTTGTCGAACTATTGTTGGTACAGTCGAGTTCATTAATATATGAGCATTTCCAAGGCTTCAAATATAAATGTACATGGAAGGGAACTTATATATCTGAACAAATTCATCAATCAAACATATAAACACATATCGCCGTTCATATTAGTCTGAGCACGTCTTTCAGTAATATCTAAACAACTGAAAACTAATTAATATCTGTGCTAATGATTATCCAAATAATTTACCCATTAAAAAGTACTAAAATATTTACACGAGGGTTTTCATGCATTAATACACATGTAGTGGTACATAAATATTTGTACAATGGAGTTCATACACTTGAGCAGCTAAATTCATAATTTTATGTAAACATTTACACCTTATTGTAAATGTCATAAATTGTACAGATATTTTTGAACCCTCAGTTAAGCTCATATATTAATTAACTTGACTGAACTAACATGTTTAAATTTTATGTGGACAAGTATAAATTATTAAATACAATAATAAAACGAAATAACTAAATAAATAAATCACTTGGGTCCCGCAGCCTGCGGAAATATGCAATAACACAAAAAGCTCTAAATCCACCTTAGAAAGTGGAGACGAATTAATGCATCAAAAAAGTTATGTCAATAAAACAAATATTATATTTCGGGTCCATATATTTAACCATTAAAATAAAAACGCATGTCTTCTTTGCTAAGTATACCTACATACCTACTTTAAGCAAACTAAAAACACCTTAATATTAGCGGGTTACACATAATAATCCTAATATAATTAGTTTAGTACATTTTTATTGCATTCGTTAAGTCTGCCTATTTTTATTGAAATTAGTACTTAGTGTAACCACCATCAGCGTTTATAACCGCCTGCAATCGGTCTTTCATCGATCGTATCATGTTTTGACAGGCATCAGTCGCTCTGTATGTCTCCCAAATTTCTTTGACATGTGCTCGTAAACTATTGCGATTTCGAGCCTTTGTAGAATCCCAATCTTGCACCATCAAACCCCATAGATTCTCTATGGGGTTCAAATCTGGGCTTTTCGGTGGCATTTTAATTAATTTCAATTCGCCCAGCTCTTCCTTTTCTTCAATCCACGCCTGGACAAGCCTTGAATTGTGGATACTGGAATTATCTTGCATAAATTCGACCTTATGGTTGTCTGGATAAACAATTTTTGCTGTAGGCAAAAACGAATCTCTTAATATTTCCAGATATCCTTGACCATTGAGACGTCCACTTACTTCGCACAATTCTATTGGCCCACCTGCGTTCATCCAGCCCCAGAATCCTAACGAAATTCGCCCGCTACGGCGATCAGGGCGGACATTTTCTTCGTCATATCTTGTTCTTGGCATCCGCCAGAGAGACAGACGCCCATCCGCTGACGACACGAAAACCTTCTCGTCCATAAAGGCAAATCCTTCAAAATTGTGTTCCAGATAGCGATTTGCAAATTGTAAACGCAACGATTTGTGCCTATCGGTTAATTCAGGTTTCCGAGCAGGTATGCAGTTCTTAAGACCAGCCTCATGAAGTCTGCGACGTAGTTAAGCTCGACACTTGTAGGTCAGAGGCTAAAACTGTAGTGTTAATGAATCTTCGTTGTTTCACGCGTTCAACTAACTCTCTATCCTGGGCAGGTGTTGTTTTTCTCGGCCGCCATTTAGACGCGTGAGGTTTTCAACCAACCAACCTTCATCAACCCACCGTTTTACCCATAAGTAAACCGTGTTCCTCTGCAACAAAAATAATACATGTAATAAATAATGTGGGCCTTATGTACTGGAAACTAGACAACGAAACACATACTTAGTACCTACGTGCAGAGATACAAAATATTACAAAATATCCAAGAAGATTTGCACGAATTAGAAGCCTGATCATCACGTGTAAATACAAAATAAAAATTTTAAACTTACCATTACGCCCAATTCTATATTTGATACGCTAACACCCTGCTCATACATCATAACTATTTTGTGTTTTGTATGGTCCGATATTCTGTACATTTTGATGCAGGTATAATTTATAAATATATTTTCCAATTACGCATACGAATCACAAATTTTATGTGATTGACAATAGAGCATGTCATATTTTCAAGAAATGGTAAGTGGCAAGTTATCAATGTCGATAACAACCTCTTTAACAAGATTGCAACTCGAAAGTATCAGAAATGAATCATAAGCCGCTAGCTAACATTAATGACACTTCTATGACGTCAGACTCAAAACGAAAGAGACAAAAGTATAATTTGACAGTAAGGTACTCTTTTCGATGATTGTCATTTTTCAAAATTCGAAGTGTTAATGTTAGTAGGTACAGATGTAGTGAATAATCCTTTCCTATCGGCAAAACTCGGAACAACGACAACACCCGAATGGTGCCGATGTGTCTATGAATTACTGTATTATTAAATTACGTGTAGGCACAGATATCGAGAGATAGGCCCTTGGCGCTAAGCTTGTATCGGAACCAGTGTCGCCGAAAACTAAGAACACGCATACATTTACACCACTCGTACATCAATCCCTCCGCTTTTATTGGTCAGTGCAATGTCATGCACCCATCTTCCGAACACACCCACTCTACCGCAGGTATACTAGCTAGTGTATCATCGATCGATTATAATTTATAGACACTGGTATAGACAGTCGTATACAATGCCGGTTAAAATAAAATAGTAAATTGTTTGTAAATACGACATATTTATAAGACATGCGAAATACGAGACCCCTTTGCCTCTCTTCTTTTTTTCAACAGAATCCTTACAGCTAGAAAGAGAGGCAAAGAGGTTTCTGAAGGTAGAATAACTGTGAACTCTTCGGACCTGATTGAAAGCATCGGAATTTCCGATCAATACTTATAACACCCCATTATCCTTCGTCGGGCGAGGTTTTAAACAAACTTAAAATCTAAACTGCCTGTTTGGCAATCATTGGAATAACTAACAATAAACTTACGTATTATGAGTAACGTGACCATTTATTTTTAGACTCAAAACGGGACAATGGCTTATTTAAGGGCAATAATAAAACGTTTTTTTTACCGAGTTTTATTTATAGTATTTATCTAAATTATCTCCTAGGTATCTACAAATTAAAATCAACAACGAAACCATTTTCTGGTAGCCAGCTATTCTTACAATCATCACTACCAGTTCTTGTGAAAAAAATATAGAAATAACTGAGCATTTAGTTGTTCCTATATTTTTCAGAGGAACAAATTTCCTTTAATACAGGTGGTGATGATTTTAAATAGGAATAAAATTCTTGGCATGTTTTTTTATATTCACCTTCGTTATCAACATCGCTTTAAGGACCGATACCTGTAATTGAGTTTTCTCAGACGTCCACAGTTTGTTCATTAAAGAGAATACTCTTTCTACTGGTGCATTTGTGCCTGGGAGACATAAAATGTATTCAATCAACATACAAAAGTTTTCATGTTTGAGATTGTTGGTGTGAAAGTGTTTAAATACTTCCACCCATCGATTTTCTGTCTCAACATTTTGATTATTCCATTCGGTTACTTTTTGCGATGTGATGTAGTTCGAAATTAGTGTGAATTCGTCAAATATTTCTGTGTCTTTTTTGCAATCAATATAGCTCTTTTCAATCAATACATCCAATGCTTTTTGAATATCTTCCCATGTAGGTACTTTCTTTAAATCTGCCCAGTAAAATATCTCCAAATCTGTAGTAAACCCAGTCCACTGTTCCAAATATTCACGACTTGTTTTATAAAATTCTGTGGCCATACTTTTAACAAAGTCTTCGTCGATATCAGTGCCACAATCTTTCAATTTCATCAGTAAACTACGGACTGTAAATGGAAGAAACTGATTAGTCTGTTTCTGAGCCAAATTATCTTTTAACTGATTGATTTCTTTTGCAGCTTCAATTGCCGATAAATGCTGACCTTCAATCTTCAAAACAGCTTGATGAAAACTTGCCGACTGAGCGTGTAAAAAATGAAGCCACAATTCTGATCTGGGGTCTTCAAAGAAGTTTTTCAATATTTGGGGACATTTTTCAATGCTCAAAAAGTAGCTCTTTAATGGCTGGTACATTTTTAAAACCCTTTCCAAGGAAGGCAAAAGCGCAAGCCACCTGGTTTTGCTGTAGCCCAGTATTTTGTGATATTCTGTTTCAGTTTCAGCACAAAATTCCTTCAAAGCTTCAACTCGAACCGTGTAAATGTAAAAAAATGAATATATCTTAACAATAATGCATTCGTAATCCACGGGTAAGCCATCTGCAGCAGATTTTATTGCGTTGTGAATTATATGGGCTCCGCACCCAATACCTACTAATGGTTTTTCCAGCGATGATTGTAATTTCACAAACACATTATTAGTTCCTCGCCTAGCTGCACCGCCAAAATTGACGTTGGCATTGTCTCCACAAAATGCCACGACTTTTGCAGCCAAACTGTTATCTGTCAAGACTTGGACTAAATACTTGACTATGATGTCAGAAGTTTCACCTGGTTGGTCTTGGAGATCCAAAATTTTCACTTGTATACCTTCGTAAGGTTGAAAAAAGCGCACTAGAATAGGAAAGATCTTCTTGTTACCGTGGTTTGAAGCGTCGGTTAAAATTGTGATACAATTAGATTTATCGAGATCATCTTTCAATTCTTTGATAGCTGTACTCGCCAAAACATTTACTACAATAGCTTCTGTTTTCGTCCGCGCGCATCTAAATTTCGGATCGAAACAGGATTGGATTAACTTCGACGCACAATCATTGGAGCGAAAACTGTGGTTTTCTTGTATCGTGTGATAAGCCCAGACGCCTTCTGCCGCCGCAGTATCCAAATCATTTGAAGTTGGCGTGTCCGTTTTCTTGAAAAAGTTTAACACCGAAGAACTTGAAGCGGCGGCACGGTCGGCATGTTGATGTTTTCCACTCTTTAAATGCTGTTCAATATCACCGGCACCACTATGGGAAACACTAAATTCTGTGCGACACTTTTCGCATCTGACATCCGAGGAAGTATTTCCTTGCTTAATAAACGGGTATTTTGTTTGTAAACTAACGTTGAACGTACACTTTCTTTTCGGCATAGTTAACTACGATTCAAAACAAAAAACGCGTGGCTGGCTATCGGCTAAGTAATGAAATGAATGAATGAACGATGCAATCATGCGATTCCTGCCTACGCCGCCCGCACCCTGCACCCCCTTTCTCCGCGTTGCTCCGCTCGGCACCGTTCGGCCCGGCTCGGTGATGGATCGGCTACCCGACGCGCTCGCGCCTCGCCTGGCCGCCCGGCCGGCCCGCCAATTTTCGAAAACGGGACAATTTTGCATCCCGAAGATTTATTCGGGGACACCGGGACAGAGAACCGAAAAACGGGACTGTCCCGTTCAAAACGGGACGTATGGTCACGTTAATTATGAGCAATAAAATAACTATATTATTACATTAACTATATTAGTAATTGCGGAATGATAAAATCTATCGATTCAAAAACATAATTCTCCTATCACTATCCCCATCACTATATGTCGTCTCTGTGTGCGTGTGACAGTTCGCCTCCGTATCACGATGCATCTTTGCTTTCGTACTTAGATAAGTGTGAAATATTCATTGCGTGTTAGCTTGGCAATAAGTAGATACAAAACAAGCAATCTATAGTAAACTTCGCGAGAACAACATGACATTGTCACTTTAATGTGAATTCGTGACGAATTTTCCGCGAATGATTTATTTTCGCAATAATGTTTCTTTCTTGTGTTTTAAGAAGAAATAATAGTTGGAATGAGACTTACAAGTGATATGTGTCACCGGCGTTCTTGGAGTTCACAATCTCGCTTCTATTTTTGCAAGTGAGTATTGCACAGGTCGACATTTTCGAAAAACAAAGGAAATGAATTCGTCACTGCGGTCGCCCGGTGACTACCGAGAATTTTTAATATCTAACCTGTCGGAGCTACATTTGTTCACACGTGCCACGCCCCTCAACCTATCTCTCGATATTTGTGCGTGTAGGTATCAAATAAATCGTATACTTTATTTATCAATGTCAAATGTCAAATTGCCCGTTTGACGTATATTACACTGAGATGTTAAAACCACCACGATTCTATCATATAAAGAATTCGTTAGGTAAACAAAAATATAACTAGTTACTGAGGACGTTTTATTTCAATAAAACGCACTATAAGTCAAAACTACAGTAGGATTTTGTAGACCTTTTTTAGGGTTCCGTACCCGAAGGGTTCCAAACGGGACCCTATTACTAAGACTTCGCTGTCCGTCCGTCTGTCACCAGGCTGTATCTCAAGAACCTAGCTAGCTAGAGAGTTGAAATTTTCACAGATTATGTATTTCTGTTGCCGCTATAACAACAAATACTAAAAACAGGATAAAATAAATATTTAAGGGGGCTCCCATACAACAATACCACATACAAACTTATGGATGCACCTGGTTACGTACATGGAGTGTGAAAGTAACCGCACCAATAACTTTGTAAACAATATTTTGCTATGTAAAATCCAAACTATTCACTCCACACCATCGCTTCCATTTAACGGTGGTACGGAACCCTTCGTTTAGACTCGCACTTGACCGGTTTTTATAACTATATATGACATAACAAAAAAGACACCTCAACATAAAACAAAACAAACCAGCAGAGAAATTAATATAAATAAATATGATTTTCTGATTGGATGAACGACTTCGATTATGACAGCGGGATAAGAGGAGGAGGAGCGGGGTGGACAGTGTGATACGAAACAATACTTCCAACTTCCATATCACAGTCAGAATCAGAACTATTTTCTGGTGTATCATCGTCAGAGTTTTCATGAACGGTGATTACAAAACTAGCCATATAATTTTCCAACTCAGGTTCGTGTTTTCGGTAATCGTTTTCGCATTTGATGGCGTGGTCACATACTTTGGCCCAAACATCGGAACCAATCATATTAACCTTTTCCTGTACCAATTGTTTCACAGTAATCATATTCGTACTGATGTTTCTTTTGGATACGTATCCCTTTATTTGAGACCATATGTTTTCAATCGGATTGAAATCAGGATGATATGGTGGCAATCTTAGTACGCTGTGTCCATATTCGTTCATAAGTTTATCTATAGAGTATTCTACAAAGTCTTGTTTGTACTTGCAAATAATTTCATATATTTCAAGTTTTGTTAATGACGGATCAATCGGAACGTTATGTTTGGATAGCCAATCAATCATGTTTTGCTTCCTGGTATTTGAATTAGGAGGTTTTTCTACGTACTTATTATGATATGCAGCATTATCTACTACTAGTACCGAATGTGGAGCTAAGTTTGGAATGAGTTGATTACGAAGCCATTTTTCATAGTTTTCATTGTTCATCGCGTTGTGATAGTCAGCTGTTTTATGAGTAGACTGATACATTAACAATGCCCCAGGTATAAACCCCTTTCTACTACCAGCGTGCACTATTATAAGACGTTGTCCTTTAGAAATTAACTGTTTCACTCCGTTTTCTGACGAGTCAGCCCAGCTTTTACCTGCCAAATGTGAGGTATGGATGTATGTTTCATCCATATAAACAATCTCTCTCCCTTGCAATCTGTACTTTTTTATCGCGGCTAAAAACTTTACTCTTTTTAAACGAACATCATCTTTCTCGATAAGTAATTTTCTGTTGTTTTCAACTTTTTTATACCGAAATCCCATTTTTCTTAGCGTAAAGTCACATCCCTTAAAATTTATGGCTTCGGATAACTTGGACTTCAGGGTTTTAATTGTAGGTACTTGTTTGTATATCAAATGGAAATTATACACTAATCGGCGCATAACGTTGTAGTCAAAATCGTCAAGACCTAGACAAAATAATTTATTTGGTCTACCCAACTTTGCCGACTTCGGACTATTGGAGGTGGATTGATTTATGTATTCTTTTTGCAATATTTTATTTACTGTTCGTTGAGAAATTCCACTGGCCTCCGAAACTCGTTTTTGGACTTTACTTTGGACTTTACTTTCAGTTAAGAAATATAAATAAATATTGAAAATAACTTCGCAGGCTTGCCGATCTAAACGTTTCCCTTTTCTTAGTGCTTTCGGCATGTCTGTTATAAACTGTTAATGTGGATCGAATAAAATCAATGTTTATTATTTACAAAAATGACAGACAAGAGTGAAATGTAAAGTCAAAAAAATATATAGGTGGCCTGCATTAATACACGAGTCCATGAAGTTTATCACAAAATCTAAAATAAATATCAACAAAATATTTCTGTGGTATTAACTACTCTATATAGATACTTCCTCTTGCAATGCGACCGTTCCCCACGTTGTCTCGATGGGTACTGAGTGCGGTGAAGTAGTAAGACAAAAACGAACATTTCCGAGAAAATACGAAAGGAAAGGATTATTCACTACATCTGTACAGATATTTATGTACCACCACATGTATATTAATATTTGAAACCCTCGTGTAAATATTTTAGTACTTTTTAATGGGTAAATTATTTGGAAAATCATTAGCACAGATATTAATTAGTTTCAGTTGTTTAGATATTACTGAAAGACGTGCTCAGACTAATATGAACGGCGATATGTGTTTATATGTTTGATTGATGAATTTGTTCAGATATATAAGTACCCTTCCATGTACATTTATATTTGAAGCCTTGGAAATGCTCATATATTAATGAAGTCGACTGTACAATAAAACACGTTACGAGAACACGTATGCACAAAGGCGAGCTCATTCCTAAGAAGAGATGTACCTATCCAATGGTAACTTTGCATAATACTAATAATGCTGAAGTCAGTTTTTGAGATGCTGATGTATGAGATGGTAAGCTCACACCTCCGCATCTCGTTTTAAAATAATTGTTTTATGAGTTGTTTCAACGTAACTATTCTTAAAACTTATTAAGAATTGTTTAACTATGCCTAGTGCATGAGAATATCTCATAATATTTTGAGATGCTCACCTCTGAAATTTGGTTTACGAGAAGTTGACATCTCATTTTTATAAACTCGATTTTAAGGGTAGTTACAACAGAGCTATTAATAACTATTCAATACTGTGTAACTAAGGGGATGCTATCAATAGTCAAGTGTATTTGTGAGATGCTAACAATGATGCTTACAACACCCCGGCGACCCTGTCTCCTAGTGCCATGACCCTGTCTCCTAGTGCCATTTCTCAGGTACCAATGGTTGACCTGCTGGCTCCATGTTTTTTTTTTTGACATCGTAGCATAGACCAGTGCAGCCCCACTTCAGATATTATATAGGTACTCAAATAATGTCTTCTATAAACAAACAAGCATAAACATTTATATACATGCACATACATTGCTTCTGACCCCACACACTCTAGGATACCCTATGTCGTGAGAAACACACACATATAAACATCCAATACATGGGGATATTTTTTTTCTTGTATCTTGTTTGGGGCGTAATTGGACCTCTGCCCCCCCGTATGAGAAAAGTTGTGACGCTATGTTGTAATGTTCTCAATCCAGTACACTGCTTTCTCAAAGCAGTCAACTAGGTACTTGATTGAGAACATTACTTATTATTACATTATTTATTAGGGTCCAGGCACTACTTTCGAAACATGAGTCAAAAAGTATGGACTTGCAAAATTATTCAGAACCTTGTTCAGGGGTTTGATGTTTACTAATCATTAGCGGTCGAGGTTTAGCCTCATAGCCAGAAGTCACGGGTTTGAATTAAGGTTGGGTAGGAAAGTTTTTTATTTATTTACTGATTTGCCCTCCAAAAGTTGCCGCCAGATTCAAAATTATTAATACAAGTTTGTGTTTGTGCCACAGAACCACATAATTGTACCGAATTTCAACTTAATCGGTTCAGAATTCGGTTGTTTATTATTACTATTACCATAGACTAATAATACAAGAAGACTAGCCATCCCGAACACAAATCGTACTATACGTAAACTCCTCGTCGTTACAGTAAACAGCAAGCAAATCCAGTACACAGTATCGAACCGGGGCTCGCTGCAGATGATCATCAACCGGTTCATTTACTACATGAAGCATACGAACAGGAACCAGCTGCGGCAGTGGCGATGCGTGGACTATCTCACCAAAACCCGCTGTCCAGCGTACGTCATCACGAAACACGACGTGGTGGTGAAGAGGTGAGCATCGCGTGGATGTCGTTAATTTGTGGCCATAGATTCGCGCTTATCTACTTGGGGGGTGATTCTCGCGCAATATCACCACTCGATAAAATGGCGGATATCCAGTGATTCCCATACAAAATCACTCGACACATGCCGTCTTACTACAAAAAAAAAAACACGGTATGATCACTTGTTTAGCAAAATCATCATCTATCAGTAAACAAATGGTTAGCAAGCTTCTAAATTTCGTTACCACAAAAAAGTGTTTAGTGAGTATCTTACTAAAAAACGGCTAGATCATTCAGTTAATTTCGTTCGTTCATCAACTAGCCTCAAAGGACTGAATTTCCAGGGCCGTACAACACAATATGAAAAAATATTTAAAAAAACGTTCATAGTTTCATTTTACGCGAATAACAAGAATAAATACATAATTTGATGGAAAATTGTATGCTTAATGTAATTCCTAACTTAGTAATAGAACATGGTTAGGTAAAGTAGTGGTAAATCCTTATTTTTGTGTAGAAAAACCGTTCACTTTAGTACTTTTATCAAACACGACTAAAAAAATAAGCAGCGAAACGGAACGGAACGACACACGGAACTGTCACTGATAGTTCGTCAGACAATTTGTTTGTTTTGGTTCGGGATATTATTATTTATCCCTTGCTCAGGAAAGGAAATTCTTGGATCATACTGCCCGCCCTGCACTTACCCTGGGTAGTGATGACGATCAACAAAACAACACCTAAATTTCCAGGATTTCGAAACAGAAAAGGTAAGAAATCTTCACAATCCACAGTAGAAGCCATCAAACCAAAAAAAAATGAATCGAATTTAAATCTTCATAATCGTTTTCAGCACACATCAACCCACTTCTGGGCATAGGCCTCTTGGTTAGTGAGTCAAGTCGATCAAAGACAAGTCTCTTCTATCGCGCCATTCTCCAAAGTTCTTTGCCAACTGCATGCAGAGAGATGTTGACTTGATAATATCGTCGGACAATGCCCACTGGATGGCCCTATCTTTCCCCTTGTATTTTCTATCGCTACGGTCCACTGTCCGTCATCCCCTCTAACCAAGTGTTTCGTCCACCTCTACCTTAGCATTTTGGTATAATTTAATTGAAATCTTGTTTTTTCAGCACCAGCAAAGCCGCCATACATACTTGAATCAAATATGGAAATAAAAACCCACAAATGTGATAGAAGATGAACATAATAAATAATCCTTGAGATGTTTGAGAAAAATTTCTTTCTATTAAAGCATGATGCATGAATTGTGGTGTAAACATTCATCCCTCAGATAGAAACATTAATAATAGAGATAGAAAATCTTTCAAGGAATTAGCGATATTAATGAAATTGTTAATAAACAAATTAAAAATGTTGATATCAAAATGTGGTGTTATTACTGCTTAGCTTTATTTCCTTTCATTCCAGGGGTCCTTAATGAATAAAGCCAGCTTTTCACTATGGGATAGAATCTAATATAAATTACATCTCAAGATGTAAAATAAATATTGCTGAATGGGCACTAGAAAGACTGGCAAGCAATATTTATTTCACAACTTGAGATGTTAAGCTTGGTTTACCCGAGGCCAGTGCTGGCTGGCTTGGTGTTGGCCTTGTAAAAACCTTGTATTGGCCTTATAAAATCAAGCCAGTCCCGTGCTGTCTGCGAGTGCTGGGGTGAATAGAGCACCCGTCTAGCTAGATTCACATGAGGCAGTACTGGCTACCAGTCTCACTGGCACCGGCGCCACTGTCTTCGTGTATCTGCCTGCATCTTAATACATAATTCATTACATCCCATAGTGAAAAGCCGGCTTATCTCCTTCACAAACTGGCCTAACTCCTGCACCAACTCCAGCTTGAGCAACCGCCCTGGATGGTTGAGTAGATCTCAGGCAGATGAAACTTCTCCCAAGATTGCTGTGGCTTGCGGCTAGTATGGTTTTTATAGTGGATGGGCACACCGGTAGCAGATGTACAAATTTCATCCCATAGTATAAGTAAGTTAAGAGAGCTGGGCGACGTTAGCAGGAATTACTGCGCATATGTACAGCTATTGAAAAGTGACTACTGCGCATTCAAGGCCACCGCTCATAACGTGTCGCGCGACGTATACACTGTCTCCCAGTAGCCCACCATAAATTTCATCATTGGACGATATATAGCTTTATGCTTTTTCGATCCGGGGTGGCAGAGGCATAGTTGTGCCCACTTTTAGATAATTAAGTCCATTTTGCATGACAGGGGGATAGCCCATCGCGGCCACTAAGGAGGTTTCCCCACGATGTCCTATGGAGATATGAAGGTTTCCTCACGATAAAACTTGGACTTTAATGGAGTAAAAACCGCTTTTTCGTAAACAAAACCAACACAGCAGAACAGCTGGTCAATAATTCCGCCATCTTGACAAACAAGACACTCACTAAACAAGCTTTCTCGGTTGCCTAAATTGATCACATAATATAAGCCATGCCTATCCCTGCTAAGACGCTAAAATCAGTTTTGTGGTAACGATTTTTATAATCATGTGTTAAACAATGGTTAATGTTTTTTGTGGTAAGACGGTTGTTGGTGTCGATATCCGTATAGCTTGGGCGTTCTAACTAGGCCAATAATGTAAATAAATGACACGTGATCACAAAACTCGATATTCCAAAGGGATCACTCGATGTTGGTTACCACATTCAGTTGTAGAGACTACTTTAAACGCAAATACACTAAAAACTGGTCTAAATTTCACTAAAAACTGGTCTTAATTCTGCTTAGAAATAACACCATTTCCCAAAATTCTAGTTCCGATTAAAATCTGAACACAGATTAGCAAAAGAGTTATAATTCGTTTTAGTGATGGGCATGATGTGAATGAAAGAACGAATGAATGAAATATATCTATAATATATAATAATCTAAAGTACTCTGTGGTTCATTCGTTTCTGCGCTTTGCTCGATGTTGTACGTTACGGGTGCTCTTACGTTCCTCGATTTGCCTGGCTTTCTTTTGGACTTCTTTTTGCTCTGTGATTTGGACTGTCTTATTCTCCTGGACTTATTAGCTTACTTCTGGACTTATGTTTAATCTGGGTATTATGATTATTCTTCTGGACTGACGACTTATTGGCTCCCTTCAAGGACTTCGACACTGCTAGATTGGAGCTATTCGAAATAAAATTTTGGAATAAGTCATCCATTTTACATGTTTTTTCTTCCTTGGGCGAAGTCAAAATTTATAGTTTGATACGATCTATGTCATTGTCAGTTTTAGTAAATTTCTGAGTAGGTCAGATTCGTAGTGTCGTCAGAAACGGAAAAAACAGGTTTTTGACACATGGCCAGGTAAGGTCGGCGAGATAATGGGTGCGAACATTTTTCTATGGAAGGGGCAGATGAGGTTGCAGAGGCCCAGTATAGCCGTGCATGTCATTAATAATAACATGTATTTTCTATGATGGGGTGGCACATAATATCTACTGTCATGAAACTTTTGACATGTAAGGATCGGCCTATAGGTGGTGAATGAGACGAGTCATTTGTTCAATAGACAGGCGTTTAATGATCCTAGAGTGATACATACATACTGATTATATAGGTATAGGGTAAATGTGTGTTCGCACACTACACCTTCCCCCTTTTTTTCAAAGAAAATATATAGTATCATATTTTTTTAAATAAAATTTCATGAAAACAATTGATATTAGACATAAGATAACATCAGAATAATGATATAACAGTCATATTTACTTTCAAAATCTGTGTAACTCATATCATAATAATAAGAATTAACATTTTACAAATAAACATTTCAATTTAGCACTAGCTCAGTTATTTTTTTTTTTTTTTTTGTCAATTTAATGTTTAGAAATTTTATCTCCTAATTTTTTACACATTCGGAATATCTATTAGAAAATTTTCAGCAAGTGAATAATAGACATATGTCATATGCACTTCTCATTTAAGTATAAACCTGAGTATACAGATATTTGTTGTATGTATACAAAACACTTTTATTTTATTTTATGTAAATTTTCAACAATTTCTATTTCGATAAAGCATACACTGTCATTGATATAAAATGTATAAAGAAAACGATATATTGTTTCTAACACCATTAAAATAAACATGATTATATAGAAATATTATCTCCTCAGTCTTATTAAACTAAATTAAAACTCATATAATATTATAAAATCTTATCACATAAAACATAAAATAAATGTTTGAATATGTAGAGCAATACAATATCAACTAAATTTACGGTTGTACAATAACATAAAAATATAGGTTAAAAAAAAAACAACTAAATGTTACTAGGGTTGTACTAAAATCAGTAAATGTACCAAGGGTTGACGACATGAATCATTATTTTGTTTAACCACATTAAATAAAATATTACTAAATCAAAACTTTGTAATTGCCATGTTTAAAATCTCTCATTATTTTCTGGATCGCCCTTTTATTTCTTCCTTTGTTGATTTATTCAACTCTTATTTCTTCAATCACAAACTTACTTTATTTACGTATTTTATTTGAGTTTATCATATCATGCCTACATTCTCGAAACCATTAAATTTACTTTGTGTATAAAATATATCATATGTCATAATAACCCTTCATTCCTGAAACCAACAAAATATACTTTCTTTTCATAAACAATCTCAATCAATCAGTCTTTTATTTTTAGTCCGCTTCAACTTCATATAGGTACTTTTTAAGGGTATCCGGATCCCATATTATTTCACATTATAGTGAGTGCACTTGTATAGGTACTTTCATTTTTTATTTATTTATAGACGTCTTATGGTACTTTTATTATAACAATATTTAAATACATAGACTATTAGTACCTGGCTGATGAAAATACAATAACATATCGGACTCGCCAATAGTTAAGTACCATACTAAAAACATAACTTATACTCAATCAATACGAATCCTTCGAATTTTAAGACAATCTGCAAATCTTGGATGATCAGTCCAAATTTTTTCGAAAGCTTACTAAATGAAGTGTTCCCAGCTGTCTTACTCAGTGCACATGAGTTCTTATCTCAACATTCCAAACATTCTCTTTTTGTTTCGTTCTAGAAACAAATTCATACCTAATTCACTATACTCTCTATATAACTCACAACACCAACATTCTAAAATCAAACAAAAACATAACTTTCCTATGTAAAGCGAAATTACATAATTTTACTTGCAAATAAAATATATAGCGATCTTATAACTTTACTAATCCCCACTCCTTTAAAACAATTTGCATCTCATTCCACACATATAATAAAATATCTCATATCAACATAATTGTTATCCTTTTAAATCTTCCTGATCAGATCAAACAAACCTATACGTAGCCATAAACAAAACATATTTTATCTCAATCATCAACATAACTTATCCCTTCATGTATCTTCTGTCATTCAACTTCTCACAACACTAACTTATTTCCATTTCAAACACTAGGTACATATTTCTTTTACTTCCTTTCATAATTTATTCATACTCTTTCAATCATACACTTCACACAAATAATTATGATGTAAGTATCGTTAAACCTAAGCATTTAAGCATACTAAACATATTACATCGACAAGTACTTAAGTAACAACGACAATACATATTGTACTATGTCGGCTTCACTACAACTCTTGTAACTGAAAAAATATATAACCTATCGACTTTCGACAAAATAAACTGATTTTTATTACCAAACGAACAAAATAATTTAAACCGTATATGTAATAACTATTTACTACCTGAAGATTTCACAACATCTGAGTAATTACCAAAGTGTTATCCTTTCATTTTATGATCTTAGTGAATCATCATAACGACAGCATAAAAAAATAACTAAAAATTTTCAAGTATTTTACAGTAATACTATTCTAATTTTTTTTTTAAACCATATAAAACAAAATTGTCTTACTTCTATGAAGAGACTATACTCGCTGGTCAGACTATAATTCTATAAATAAACTTAGTTGCTCATTGCATTGCACGAAAGTTAATTTCTGAAACAAACTTTTGAATTTATGTAACTAACTTGGTTCCGTTGCTCATATATTTTTGTTATTTGAGGATATACGGTATGTCCTAAACTGAAAATTTATCTGAAAAACTTATAAATGAATGCAAGTTTAAGCCTGAACCTGAAAAAATATACATACCTTATTTTTATAATCTGTTTTTTTTTTTCATAAATCAAATATATTCGTATATATATCGCAACATACACGTAATAAATACTCTAATGTATTTATATGTCTAAAATTAACAAAAACTGAAATAAATACATACTTTTTTTTCAAATTAACTTATTGTTATAATGGTTCCAATATACTTCGCTGCGGTACCCTAATTTAGGCCACAAACATCCATCACCATTTATGTATCTCTCATATCAGTCAGCAGAAACTAATATCTTTATCTTTATTTAGAAGTAGCAGAAACATGAACTGCTATTTCTCATATGAACAATTATTTTACTCTGCAATCAAAACATGTGCTAAGGTTGCTTGCATGTACATATTTGTAAACACTGTATCAAATTACTATACCTTTTGGTTTAACTGGAACTGTTACCAAGTGAACTGAAACATTTTGGTACTTGCTTTGTACAATAGGTGTACATGATAATTATTATTTTATAATAAAAATAGCTTTGTATTTTTACTGAATACATGAACGGCTGCGAGGCATTAATACTTTATTCTTCACATTTTACACTTTATATCACATACCTTCCATACACTGAATATTCTCATTACATCAAACACATTAAAGATACACAAACAAAAGACAATTAAAAACCACATACACACTTTCTACTTCCTTCAAAATGATAACTTTTCTGTAGCAAATTTTTATTCAATTTTGTGATAACTTCTAATCTAAATCGTGAATATTTCTTTTAATTTGACCTCAAACTCAGTTATTTTCTCTATATAACAATAATAATCACGCACATTTTCAAAACGTAACTACAACACAAATTACTTTTCCGGTAACATACATCTCTCTATTCACAATAAAAAAAATCAATATAATGTATACTTCACCAACTATACTTATTCAACTGCGTATTACTTTCACTCACTAGGATGCTCTATTTTAACATACGGCGCAATACTTCATTCCTCCACTGAACCCTACAATCTCGAACAACATCCATCACCAAATACGGTTTCTAATAAAGTTCTCTGAGTCATTTATTCATTATATTAAAATTTCATCATTACTCTTATAGTAGTGCAGCTGCAATAAGAGCTGCTAGGTATTGTTACGATCCATTCTCGTCAGAACTTCTAAGCGAATTATCGGTGGCAAGTTCTGCTAAACAATTTCTAGGTGGTCTCCTAATTTGGTTTTCTGTTGTTATCTGCATTGTAATGCATCGCGTCACATGCATCATTGGTTTGAATTCTACACCTTTGGTTATAACTGGACTGAATATTTTTCTATCCTACACTATTAGGTACACTTTGAATTCTAAAATTTACTTTGAATATGTGCATTTTAATTACTTAAATGAAGTAAAATAGGTAATTTACTATGAAAAACAATAACAAAATTTTAACGTATCTTTTGTACAGTATAAGTAGATATAATCACACAAATCATCACACGTCACATCTCTTTTACTAATTCATGCCACATTCTATGAAATCATCATCATCATCACCGTTTTACATACATCATCACAAAACTTATTTTAATTCATCATTTAAAATGAATATCACTTGCTATATCGATTCTCATCGCCTTCGTTAATTTATTCCATCATCCATCAACACTTGCCAAATAATATTTCATCAACTTTCACACAAACAACTTTCTTCTCGTTTTTTTTTTGTTTATACCTATATTTATTCATACATGATGTTCTTACTCTCATACGTCAATTAATTCGTTAAAAAACTAATAAAGTTCTTGACGTCAACCCCTTACAAATTAATCTGAATTATTTATTACACCATATTCGGGGAAGTAAAGCATACACATACAAAACAATTTTAATTTCTTAAATATTCAATTTCTAATCGTTCAATATGTCTTTTACATTTACAAATGAACAATTATGCCGGTAATTGTTTACTAATAAATTGTCTCAAATAAAATATCTCACGAAAATCACTAACCAATTAAAAAAAACATTACTGGTTACGACTCACGATCACGAAGACTTCGCGTGGCACCTATCGTTTCTATTGCCTTAGTGCTGCAGCTCGCTCCGGGACACATCTCCCAGCTGCTCCTCATCGGACCCGTACATTGTACAGCGTACACTTCGCCCTGCGCCCTGCGTCACACATCATCTCGGCTTGCACAGATTACCCGGCACCCGGCAGGAATCATCTTTATAGTTTGGGTTTTAAGGTAACCTGGTTTTTTGTTCTGCATACTGTATCTGGATCTAGACGTCTGGTAGTTGTTTGTTAGTTTATTTAGTCATTTTGGTTTTATTTGGCGGTCTTCTTAATTATTATTTTTTTTAAATCAATCATTATTCATCATTTAGTAGTTTAATATAAGTTGACAGGTATAATTTTCTTCACTGTAGTTATTTAGGTATAATTTTAGCACTGTGTCTCTTCACTTTTTATTACACATTACATAGTCCAAATTTCATTTCACTTCACACAAAAATATGCCATTCGGCGCAGCACTGCCTTTTAGGGCAGGCTGGCCTGGCAAGGTCGCCATGTAAGGATCGGCCTATAGGCGGTGAATGAGACGAGTCATTTGTTCAATAGACAGGCGTTTAATGATCCTAGAGTTATACATACATACTGATTATATAGGGATAGGGTAAATGTGTGTTCGCACACTACACTGTCACTAATTTGTTAGCTGTCATAATTTTTGACAGCTGTCACTATTTTTCACATGTGTCACTATTTTTGGTATTTTTAATTATTGTGCCACGTTTTCTTAAATGCGAATCAGTTCCTGAAAGTTACCATCTCCTGCAGCTCATCCACCGGCTACAGTCTTCAAAAAATAAAAGGCCCGGTGGCCCAAACTAAATTCAACCTTATTACGTCAGTGACACGGACGCTGTCACCGGGCCTTTTATTTTGTGAAGACGTAAGAGCAACTTGATCGTGTATAAGATGCACTTGGACAAGACTCTCGCATTTGCATCCCACAATCACGCAGTTTCAAATCATTCAAATAACATCCAAATTTGCCATATTCATCATGCACGAATGAAAAAAAAACTAGTTGGGGCGACCATAGTCTATTGGATTTTGAAAAAACCTGCTCAAAAAGTATCCAAGTATTATGATTATAATAATAAAATAACCATATTTTTTATCTCTGAACTTCTTTCTATTTAGTTTCCTGTTTAGTACAAGTTTTTTTTTATAATTATCTCACGACACCTTTCTGGTTGAAATTCAGTTGTTTGTAATAGATATCGTTTTTAATTTTGATTTGAATAACTAACAGCCTCCTGGGCGCTCTGGTTAAGTAATCAAATACGGTATTTGATAAGGTAGTCCAATAAATCTAGAAACGTGTCTGAAGCTGAACCTATTTCAACAAAAACGTTTGACAATATCAGAATGGTATATTTCCAGCAGTTGTAGGTTGGAAACTCAATTTTGTGTAAAAAGACAACATTTGACTGTGAAGTCATATGTCGTAAACAAACTTACCTTTTTGACAGTTCCTAAAAAGTATATATTTTGACTAGCAGTCAAATACCGGATTAGTTAAACTGATTTCAATCCAATCACGTAGCGGCATTTTAATATTAGCGGCTCGCATGTGAATGGCTCAAATCAGTTAAACTAATTTGTTAATTTAATCAGGAAACCGGCCGCTAGGATCAGGACCTTTATCAATCTAAATATCATTCATATCGTATTCAGAGAATAGAGACTACTCTCTGTCTACATAATACATAGTATTGAATTAATTTCATTCATTCAACAGTCAATTCTATGATCTCGGCAGTTCATTCAGTAATTCCCACAACACTATGAACGTCACATTTTATTTGGCGGCCATTTCTGTTATTGTTTTGGCTGGCCATGTATAGACGCCTCGAATATATATCGGAGTGCGAGAATCAAGGATAAAAAAATATTTTCGCATTTTTCCCTTTTCATACTCATGGAATCAAAGACAAAGTCAACGGCATTTATTTGCAAAAATAGGTGGTTTAGGGTGTTATTTACATTTATAGAAACTGAACTATATTTTATCCTCTAGGAATGTGCAAATTATGGTAATACCAACAATATCTAAACAGAAGGTATTTCTTTTCGCTTTTCGCCGAAGGAGCTTTATCATTAACTCCTAATTATTACATTTATAAACAGGCAAATACATTACTTCTGGCCCCACACTAGGGTACCCTGGGTCGTGGGAACCAGAAAGTGCGTCGTTAAACACATGAGTCTAACGCGATTTAGCGAGCAGTTTATAGTTGTCAGATAAATCCTCATTGAAGTTCCGCTTATCCTATACGACATACGTAACTATTTAATGCTAAGTATAATAATTTCCGTGTTACAGAGTCGGTGCGCACAAGCACACCTTCCACGACAAGAAGATACTAAAGAAATTACAAACCGGCTCCATATTCTCCGCACTCAACGAGGTTGAGTTGGACGCGACGAAACAGAAGGGCGATAAGGAGCAAGCCTCACCCCCGAGACTGCAGGTAGTGAAGACAGACACGTTAACGAATCGGATAGTCGTAGAAAGTTAATTGAGACCAAACCTGAGGTCCAGGAACGCTACTCCGACAGGACACTTCTGACATGAAACATTATTTAATCTGTTCTTTTATTTTAAGCCAACACGAAGGATAAAGGGGGTTTCGCTTTACTCACCCCTTTTATTTTCTATGTTGTGTGCCAGTTCACACCCTCCTGGACCATCTGAACATTGGTTTAGGTACTATTGATGGTACTAGTTTGTCCCACTTGTACCATTGTCCAAAATAATGTCAACATTTGGATTCACTTAGACATTTTTTTTTATGGTGACCAAAATAAAAAAGAAAATGAGCAGGAAAAAGGTATTAAACATATAATATAATAATTTAGATATACCAGTCACAATAACATGTATTTTCTCATATGAAGTGGCAGAGGCACAACTTCAGATAATGTAACTTTATGACTTTTTTTCAGGTGTCATGATTTTGACATGTCAATAGTTTGACAAGTGGGACTTTTTTGACAGATGTCGTAACAAGTGTCACTATTAACAGTTCGACATTAGTTTGTCTTGTCGGAGTACCAACGAGACCCAGCTATCACTGTCTCGCTCGGTACAGAGCCTGTAATGTCATTTAAAAGAGTACCATATGAGGCATAGCGAAATTCAAAACCTATGAAGGGAAAATGATATGTCAACATGACGTTGGTTCTCGAGAGGTTAGGTGGTACTTTACTGGATCAGCAGTCGCATTAGGCCTATTTTGTTCTTAAATTCTCAAGGAACACATCGTGAGGAAACCTTCCCAATGTGACGCGAAGAATGACGTAGTGTAGTAGGCTTTACAAAAATGAATTATTATTTAAGTTAATCATGTGGCATCATATTGTTATGTTACTATTAATTTAAATTAGACCTACATTTTTCAATACTGGATTTTTATTTCATTTTCTTCACATTCTTGTTAGGACCAAAGAGGGTATTGTACTATAAAAGTAGGTCTAACCCCAGATACTATATATGTCTTGTCTAATTATCAAAATAACGACAACAACAAAAACAAATAAAAATAGGTACCTAGTTAATTATGCTCTTCTATACGTAGTACCTATTTTTTCTAAAAACGGTTGGCTTAGCACACGAAGGGTGCCTACCATAGTACGAGAAATCGTAAGGACTAAACAAAAACAAAAATAACACGTCCGAACTTGGTTTCGATAACAGATATCGGAGGCTTAGTAATAGGGTCCCGTTTGGCACCCTTCGGGTACGGAACCCTAAAGAGCTTAAGGAAATTATTAAAAAACGAAAGGATAATTATCAATTGTCATAATAATTATCGTGATAATCAACAGTTAGATAATTATCAATAGAGAATCTGCAATGATTTCATTTTCACCTTTATCATGTCCAATAGATCATGAGCATATCTAAAAGTCGCGGGTTGACAGTTTGGCGCGAACTCGGACCTGCAATGGAAATGACGTATTAGTTGTTGTCAGTAATGCGTCAATCTCCTTCTACTTTTTTCGCATAGAAAAGGAAAGGCAGACTGACGCATATCTCTGTCCCTTACTGATAACTATTGTGTCAATTGCTCTGATGGGGTGTTTTGAAACAAGTGCTGCTTGACTTTAATTTTTACTTTAAATTCGTATTTTCTGTTGCAAATCAAAACTACGTAAAATAAAAACGTTCAAAAGATAGGCCTTTTATCTTTTTTAGTCTCAAAATATTATTAAATGTGATAGATTAATATCTTGACCGAAGCATCTCTATTGATAATATCACAAAAATGCGCTTGCGCATATAAACTGAATCCGAACGTAAGTTTCCGCCTCACTGGTATCCGATAGCACCAATTGTCAACTTGCCGAGGGGATTCCACCTTACCCAGTCAACTGTACCACTATGTTAGGGAGATTCGCCTTGCCGACCCACATTTTTTAAGCTCTGTTACCGTGCACGACCTTCTTGTTAAATGTATCGATGTTGAACGATGGCCAATTTTCTGTCAACTCATAAAAAATGAAATAAACTAGTTTCACGTTTATCATTCGATGTGGTTGGCGAGACTTTTGTTTTTATTTTTCATGCCAATTGCCAGCGCAAAAGACTTGTATACCTTGGCAGGAAATGCTTCTTCTTCATAATTTCTTTATTGCAAACAAATCATATAAAAAAACAAGAGTAACATAAAAATAGTGCACAAAGGCGAGCTTATCTCTAATAAGAGATCTCTTTCAGCAAACCAATATCTTTTTCTTTTAATTTGGCTAGCTAACCTCTTTTGAGATTAATTTTGTCAGTGTCAAGTATTTGAGAGATCACAATTTGGTTAGGTTTCAGGTTCCAGAACCTAGAAATTAGCGTCTTGAAAATAATTTGTTGCTCCTTAGCACTACCCGGGAGGACGTGAAGGGCTGTAAGAACCAAGTGTTTCCTTCGGACGTGAGCACCTGCCTCCCAAATGCTATTTTTATGGTGATTGACTTAAACAAAACAGCTGGTCTGTGACGAAACCGAAGAACAAGAACTTGTCAACAACAAACAAAACACGATTTTCTTGTTTTGGTTTATATCGACAACTGCCTCTTCGCGTTATTCTCTGTTTTGTGATTATTACGACCACTGCCCTCAAACTCTTTGGTTACGACGACACTGGCTATTCTTTCGGACCTTTGTGACATATTTCCTCGGCTAACTTTGGTTTCCAAACCGAAATCAACGGAAATCATGGAAAAAAACATCATCCTTGCGTCGTAAAATTCTGTAAAAAGTGGTGTTCACGTTAGCTAGCTAGTAATGAACCTCGAAGATTACTATAAGTACAAACATTTGAACAAGTAAAGCCTAAATTGACCATGGCAAGTAAGAGTGGGTCTATATACTCTTTGGTTATTAATTTATCACAGACCAATAATGTCACAGCTTTCAAAACTTTTCTATATTAGATGTCAGATAAGTTCCTATTTTAGGGCAAGGAGAAAATAATACTAATTGTAAAATATAACGAATAATTTGTTAAAGTAGTGATAATTATGATATTTAACATGATAATTATGCGATAGTAATCAAGAAGAGTAATTAATCTTGATAATATAGAACCCTGATAACCCGATTATTATTTAAATCCCTTCGATGTGCAGCAGCCTTACGCAAGAGATAATGGGAAGATTCATGTCAAACAAAGCTGAGAAAAGATCCTATTAGATATCGGGAACATAAAGAAAATGCCTATGTTCTAATGAAAACGAAGAAGGATAAATAACAAATCCTAATATTTGGAAAGTAAAATTTGAACCATCACAAAGCATTTGAACCTATCGATTCTTAACTGTCTCCACAAATATCTATCCATTACATTAGGTGGGAGAGGTATCGTACGTGCAAAGAGCTATTATAAGCTTTCGTGCACCTTTTTAGACCACCTTTCACACATTTCAGATAAAAACAGTGCCACATAAGCAATCGAGACAAGAGAGGTTGGAACGAAAGCGACTTGCTGAGCGTCGTAGACTGGAAAGAATAAAAAAAGATCCCGAACTCCGCTCCCGATTGCAAGAGAAGGAAAGACAAAAATACTTGAAGAAAAAAAGTCATGGAAAGATCATACCAGTTAGTCAAATGAGTCTACACCAGCAGAAAATTATGAGAAGGAAAAGTAGAGAAAGTTCTAAACGACACAACGAAAAGAAGAAAGTTACGAGAGTAGAAGAGCTTGAAGTACAAGTAATTCATTTAGATGTAAACAGCGTTGACACTGTAGACCCGTTAGTCTGACTTCACCTCACTCGTCTTGAGTTAGTAGTGAAATGTCTACTACACCGAGCATAACCACACATGATCTACAAGCAATAGAAGGAGCCAATCAGGAGGGAATCAACTGAATACAACATCTTTCAAGAGCCACCCACCCATTAGAGGTCACCGCGCTCACTAAATTGTAGCCACACAGACTGAATTCGAATAATAATAATAATATTTCAAATCGTGCCCTAAATCCCTAACACGGTCCGATAGCTGTATCCTAGCCGTTAATTACTGTATGTGTGTGTACATACCTATTAGAAAAGATGCTGTAATATTATGCTACTTCAACATATACTTTAAAAAACAAGAAGTCCTTCCCTTACCATGTATGAATATACTCGAAATATGTATAAATATAAAAATATTCCTAGTAATGGTAAAGATGCAAGAGTTTAAATCCAACAATTTGTATGTAATAAAATGCATGTAATAACTCATATAAAACGTATTATTCAATAATATCAATAATGTAAAAGTTTCACCATTACATTGGTGTTATTCTATTCATGTTATACTCTCAATATTAAAAATATAGACTTCTTATTTTTATGGCAGACATATCTTTCACATACATTTAATTTCCTACAATATTAGCGTAAACAATATAATGCACTTTTGCTCATAGTAGAGCGGTGGTTATGCTAACTCACATCCGGTGGTTATGCTAACTCACATCCGGTGGTTATGCTAACTCACATCCGGTGGTTATGCTAACTCACATCCGGTGGTTATGCTAAGTCACATCCGGTTTTTATCGTAGTCAGCGTCAGACATATGTGAGCACGAAAGCTTCTCAAATACATAAGACTAATCAACGAACGTTTGTAGATAGAAAAGTCGAAAGAACGTTTCGACTTCGGGACTTTGTTTGGACTAGTTAGAAGACAAACATACTAATGCCCGATTTCACCAATAGCTATGGGACACTTAGCTCTTTTTCTTAGCTGTCTAGCGATTGTTTCGGTGGCCGGACTCTTTAGGGGTATTTAGGGGGTCCCCAAGGAGCCTAGATGACCCATACACTTAGGTCAAATCGAAACAACCGCTAGGTGGCCCCTGAAAGAAATGAAGTGTCCCCCAAAAGATAGGGATCGGTGGTGAAATCGGCAATAAAAGTCCTGACCCTGAGGTGATCCTAGGCACAAAGAAGGTCCCGTTTTTTAGTTGTTTGCGAAAATCTCGAAAACGTCGCGATAAAGTTTTGTTGTACTACATAATAAAAGTTGATAAAATTCTCTACAACTTAGATTCTATACACATCCTCATATCCTAGACAACTTTGGGAATACATATTAATCTATTCCCAAAGTTGTCTAGAATATGAGCTCCGATAGAATAAAAATATTTTATTTTCCTCATTTTTAGTCATTGCTTTTCAACCTCTCAACAGCCGCGGGAGGGCAGTTGGGACGGGTCGCGATTGTGAACCTTTTGCCATGGTAATAAAATTTAAAACCTATAACGGAAAAGTGCGTTAGCTAATGCCGTTGGCATTCAAGAGGTTAACTTGGAAACGTTTCATCTGAGGTAAAAGTGCCTCAAAGAAAGTTGTACAGTTAAATTGCTCATCAAAAATATAAACTCATGCCAATTCGTCATTTACCTTTGAAAAGTTCGGAGATCATAATCCTAGACAACGATTGGCAGCTTGCGTGTTCACATATATCTGTTGCTGACTGTACAACAGTGGTAGCTAATCTTAATACCGCCACGTTCATTCAGCAAAAAGAAACTATTTATAATATACATCAATATGAAGATTTTCTCCTCTTATGTGGCAATAAAGATAGCCAGACCTGTAGTTATAGCAATATTCAGACTAAAAATATCAACGGTTAAAGTAGTTTGAAACTAAATTAACATTGTCCTCATTCTGGGAATGTCTATTCATATTGCTTTCATACTATATCCATACAATTTTAGACGTATAAAACATTACGATATTGGTCCACAACATTACAACTACAACAATAACATGGAATGTTAATTATAGATAAGGCATCTGAGGAATGTGAAAATTACTATCGTCACAGACAAACTTAGTCGGGATGTATCAGCCCGTAATTCAAAAGATACATACAAACAACTTCAATACTTACTAACTAGCGATATAGAATAAATCAATTTTTATTCAACATAGGTATTCGATATTTTTATATTTGTCACAGTATAAAATTTTGGTTGCTTTTTTGATTCAATATTAGAATTAAACTACAATATTGTCTTCAGGGACAAATATTACTGACATTATTTAGATACGGATAAATATATGTCACATTCATTTACTCGCTATATCTCATATAAACACAAATTATAATACAAGGCAGTAATTAAGGCAAATCACTTATCAATTATAATGTTGGTTATGCTTTCTAAGTACAACCAAAAATGAAGCATATAATAGTCCGATCTGTCTTGCCTTGTTATTAAGTGGAGACGAGATAACTCAATAAGCATATAATAGTCCGATCTGTCTTGCCTTGTTATTAATTGGAGACGAGATAACTCAATAAGCATATAATAGTCCGATCTGTCTTGCCTTGTTATTAAGTGGAGACGAGATATAATAGTCCGATCTGTCTTGCCTTGTTATTAAGTTATTAAGTGGAGACGAGATAACTCAATAAGATCTATATTGTTTGGCAATATTCTTTCAAATAATGTTTGTTACATTGCATTTTTTTAACCGGCCTTTTATGTTTTTTGTATATTATCGGTTGATTTCGAATTTTCAAAATATCAACGCTCGCATGGGTGCACTTGACAATACATTTTTACCAATGTCAAACGCTATATACAAATGTTTACCGATACACAACGACTATCATGCAGATCTGTTGCGTTCAGTTCAATTGGTATTTGACAAAAGTCGGTAACACGAACGCAGCAGAGTGCATAGCGCTGTTGTAGTACCGCAAGCACATCGCCTCCTCGTCCTGTCTAGAAAACGTGATGCTGGGTTCAGAAAACTTGGTATCTTTATCTAGCGAACCCAACACGAATCCGATCTGCCCGGAAGGGTACGTCGGCACCGACGCGTACGCATACGCAGCGGCAGAGAACTGGTTCCTGCAGTGCTGCAATGTAGACTTCACCAGATCGTGGTCGTTCCACACTGTCCCCGCTTGGGAGCAAATAATGCCGTTTGGTCGTAAAGCGCTCTTCATGAGAGCGAAGTAGTTCTCTTGGAAGAGGTTGACGGCCGGGCCGACGGGGTCGCTGCTATCTGTGATGATGACATCGAACTCTTGCCGGTGGTTCTTCATGAACTCGAAGCCGTCGCACACGTGCAACTTAAGTTTGTCGCTGTCGAAGCCGACGGCCATGAAGGGGAGGTACTTTTTGGAGACTTCGATCACTTTCGCGTCGATCTCGACCTGAAAATTGGAGAAGGCGAGCTTAAATCATTTGAGCATTGGACAAGCTAAACAGCACCAAACGCACTTGGAATCTGATTTGTTTGCATAGCAGAGCTCTGCATCTGCATCGGCAACCGGTATATCAGTGCGTCTACCACCATTATGTATGTGTTATCTATCTCCGTCATTAGCAACAATGAGATATGGTAATGACAGAGAGTTAAATATTTATGGGATATGATAATCATATCTAATGCTAGTTAGTAGACAAGGTCGAGAGTTCATGCACAAAATTACTGATAAAATGATTGATATAACTGTCTTTGGTTTCTTATTATTTTTTGAGTATCTACAATAACCACATTAAATACCAGTTTTCACGGAAAACCAGTCCCTTGCACTTCTCATACACAATCCAGGATCAGCCTATTGAACGTGTTCAACTAGTGCGTGAGCTTGGCGTACACCTGGATCACCAATTAAATATGAACGAGCATGTAGATATCATCACCAGGAAAGCCTATAAAAACATAGGGTTTGTACTGCGCACCTGCCAACCTATTAAGGATATATATTGCATAAAAAAGGTTTTCTTCGCATATGTACGTAGTATACTTGAATATGCTTCAAGTATTTGGAATCCCCACTACATCACACACCAGCAAAATCTTCCTCAAACACCTTATCTATAAGAGCAACGCATATATCGATGGCTACGAGGAGAACTGCTCGCGACACAGGATACCGAGTCTTACGGCGCGCCGCAAACTCGTTGACATGTCGCTGCTGTACGACGTGGCGCACGCCCACGTGGACTGCCCCGCGCTAGTGATCCAACTGCCACTGTGCACGCCGCGCCGCCTCACCAGACATAAGCTAACTTACTATTCCACCATCCGGCACATCGTACCAATTACGCCAACAATTCTGTCCTCACTCGAATAGCTAGAACCTATGACTAGTTTTGTTTGATGCAATGTTCAACGTTCCATGTGATACATAGAGCTTTGAATAGCCGCGAGAGTCTCTTTGGTAGTCTTGTGCCTGCTCGGTCATCAGAGAGAGCGCTCCGTACTAGTACATTTCAGTCAGTGTACTAGTACACTCTAACAGCTCTATTAGTACTATTAGGACGTTGGATCTTATGAATAAAAAATATGCCTGCTCGGTCATATCAGAGAGCGCTCCCTACTAGGTTATTTCAGACAGTGTACTAGTAAGATCTAACGGTTTTATTAGTACTATTATGTATGACGTAGGATCGAATAAATAATGGAGCTATTAGGTTAACCTTTCTTTTCGTGTAGAGCAGAAACTTGAGGAATATTGTACTCTGATAATATTAACATATTTATACAATTCTATGTGTCTGTTTGCATAGCAGAAATAAAAAGTTAAATAATATATGATTTCCCTTCATACTTAAACAGGCTGTCATTCTAGTCAATATGTCAATGCCGTGTCTATGTATGCGAGAGCGAGTCGGCATGGCTCAATGCCTCCCGCCCGCCGCCCCGCTCTCTCGGAGCGATGTCCTAATAGTCGTAATAGACCGAATGTCCGATTAGCGTAGGGAAACGTTTTTTTCGTTCATTGCACAGTAACGTTTCCAATTCGTTCTTCGTACATGACCGACAAGACTACTCTTTGGTCATCGGGCGAGTAACGACTGAGTTGCCTGCTTCTTCTAAAATATACTGCTACTCTTGACTTGACAACTTGACATTGACATTATCGTCTTTGATGTGTTATAAACAGAGCTTATATAGGTATTATTAATAATTAGATGGAGTGCATGTTTTTTTGTAATACAATGCAATATGACAACTCTTGTTTGTTTGCGTGAGCTTGATCAGGCCCGATTCAGCTAGCACAATGACGCGACGACGACTGATAGCTTTAGGCCTATTATCTGACGTTTTTTAAATCTTGATCCCTTTGTTGAATAACTTTTTTATAAAGATTATAGCGTTTTTACCATTACCATTTTTGCGTACAAAATATATTCTGCAAAGGCAACAAATATAATGACCACCAAAATATTTTTTTCCTACCCAAAATGGCTTAATGACCACCAAAAGTTGCAGAAAATATCAGGGCAAAATACTGCGATAGCTCAGGTGAATTCGTGTTAGGTTGAACATGTAAGAACAACAAAAAATACTTAAAACCTACAAATATGCATGCAAAAATTAAAATTAAAAAAGATATAAGTTATATATAAGAAATAAGTTATTGGGTTACAAAATGTCAGACATGATACTCGTAGTCTCGTAGCTTGTTAGTTATTTATAGAGACTTATCAGTTAAATACGAATTAATATTATAATAACATTTTTGAACCAGCAGGTTTTTAAGATTCTTCTTAAATTGAGCAATTGGTAAATCTTTAATAACATTTGGCACTTGATTGTAAATTTTAGGTGCCATACATAGTATGTTTTTTTGCATCAAAGCTGTATGAGCCTCAGGTAAACAAAGTTTATGTCGGAACTGACTACGTAGGGCTCTACTATAGACTGCAGAGGCCTTAACGAAATATTCAGGATGACACTTTACAAAGACAGCTACTTCATAGATGTAGAGACATGGTAGAGTAAGTATATTATGTATTTTGAACATAGGTTCACAACTGTCCATTACCCTAAGACCACATAGAGCCCTTACGCATCTTTTCTGAGCCCTAAATACTTTTTCCTTTTCTGTAGAGTTACCCCAGAATATAACACCATAGCGCAATATTGAAGAAACAACTCCATGGATCGCTGTTAGTGCGCTTGTTATATTTAAAACTTTTGATACCTTATAGAGTAAATATGCCGAACTACTTAATCTTTGACAGAGCTGAATACAGTGTGCCTTCCAATTCAATTTGTTGTCTATAACTAAACCTAAGAATTTTGTTGTTACAACTTCTACTATTTGTGTACTCTCATATTGAATATTTAAAGCATCTAATTTTGATTGTCTCTGGAAAAAGTTCATAAGTTTTGTTTTATCTAAGTTTACTAACAAGTTGTTATTAGTCATCCAGTTAATAATTCCTTTTAAAGCGTCAATTATCTTAAAATTACTATCCATAGATTCATCACATTTAATTATCATTGTACTATCATCAGCAAATAATGTCATCGGGTTAGTTGTGTTACTAGGTAGGTCATTAATATAAATTATAAATAATAGGGGCCCAAGGACACTTCCCTGGGGTACACCGCACAGAATTTGTCTCTCTTTTGATCTGTTAGTACGTTCAACTTTATTATTTTTACATATTGTAGTAATTTCAGTATACTGTTTCCTATTTTCTAAATACGACTCTATAAGACTCAATAAATTTCCACGTATACCATAGGCAAATAATTTATTAATAAGGAGTGTATGATCTACATAATCGAACGCTTTGGTTATGTCCATATAGATTGCAACAATTGGTTTTCTTACATCCATACTTGTAATTACCTCGTTCAGGAAATCGTACACAGCCATATTGATTGTTTTGCCTTTACGGAATCCTTTCTGTTCGTCCACTAAAATATTAAATTTGTCAAGGTAAGCAACTAAAGCCATACTGAGAATGTTTTCAAATACTTTAGACATAATGGAGGTTAGCGCAATTGGTCTATAGTTCCTCAATTCTGATCTTTCAGATTTTTTATATAATGGTTTTACAATCACTGGTTTAAGCGCCTCTGGATATGATCCATACTCTATGGATAGGTTGACAATGTGACTGATGGGTTGGGCAATTACATGCTGGACTTTCTTTATTATCTTTGTGTGGAACCCGTCAAAACCTACACTGTTCTTATTTTTTAATTGACTAATGGCATCAATGATATCGTTTGGGTTAGTTGGAGGCATAAACATTGATTGTGTTTGTGTCATGATTTTGGCAATGTATGTGTCATTGGATGTTGCTTTACTTTGTTTATTTGTCCAATATGGTCAACGAAATAATTATTAAAAGCTTCAACTATCTGTTGAGGGTCCGAGATTTCACCAGCATCTGTTTTAATTTTAGATATTGGTATGTTAGGTAGTGAAGACCTAGCGCTATTTATTATATTCCAAGCTGTTTAAGACTTATTGGTGCTTATTTTCATTTTGTAGTCATTTAGCGATTTTCGAGTTAGTTTAATTATTTTCTTAAAACTTGCCTGATATGTTTTAAAAGCTTCATGGTTCTCTGGAGTGGGTTTAGATCTATAATTCCAAAGTAGAGCTCTTTGTTTTTTGCTACAGGTTTTGATCCCGCGAGATATCCATTTGGGTTTTTTTGCCTGTTTTTATAGTTTTGGATATATAAGGAAAACATAGATCATATATTAGACTGAATAGTTCAAAGAAGCAATCGTAAGCTTTGTCGGGATCATTACAAATATAAACTTCTGAGAATGATAAAGACTGCAGGTGTTGTTGAAATTTCATCATATTTTCATTACTATAGTCTCTTCTTTGTATCATCCATGAGTTAATTTTACACGTTTTCCTAACTGGGCATTTTAGAAGTTGGGCTGAGTGGTTGGATAGACCAAAATCAACTACCTTTGCTTCACTACCACGCTTAATGTTATGGGCGAAATTATCTAAACACGTCCTTGACACTGGCCTAGTGGGTACTTACAAAGCTAGCCGAAGATTATACCCTTGCAAGTAATTTATGAAATCTATTGAAGTGGTATTTTGCTCCAAAATATTGATATTATACCTGACGTTGCCTGGCTTTAAGCCTAATATTGAGAGTAGCATACTTGACTTCCTTTCCGGTGCGACGTATTTAGCCCTAAAAAGCTCACTTCCTGTTTAAAACTCCTAAAATACATGTCATATCCGTTTGGAACCTCAGCAACATTGCGCTCGTAAAGTTTCAGAAATGGCGGCAATTGTAGCCAGCGTTATTGCGCGCGCTCAATTTTCAGGTCATTGGCGTTTTGGATTTCTTTCCGTGCGCACGCGTTTAACAAATTTGAAAATATTCCAAATTAATTTTCGAAATATCCTTGGAATTTTGTTACGGTTATAGTGTTAATTGTTCAGTGTAACAGCAAAAAATAATCCGTTTAATAAAAACCGCGGTAAATAGCCCCGCGTAGTGAATCATCGAGGAGTGATCGCTACAGCAGTTCCACTTCCACGTCTCCGGAGAGGAGGAGCAGCCGGAGGAGAAGACATCGGGGGAGTAAGAAAGAATTCAAGGACAAGTAATCTGGAAAAATCGTTCCAAGATTCAGCTAGTAACATCTCGGCAATGCATGATCGTATGCTAAACCGATCGAGTGATGCAATGTTTAGTAACTCACACAATCTCGCAATAAGATATGTTTAATTCTGACATTGAATTTGATAGGAATATCACTCCCTTTGATATAGGAGTGATATTTATAAGTAGCTATTTGTAACTACCCTCGAAAGTACAAACATTGCATTCATCCGAATCTCACGCTGAGAAAATCATAAGTAAATCCAATCCAATCAGGTTAGGTATTTGCCGTTCGCATGAGTTACAAACTTTTATTTTTCTGTGCTGGGGTTCATTGAACTCGAGTGCGCCAAGTCCTTCGATGGCAATCATAACGCCCATGGTTATACCACATGGTTTGATCAAGCAGAAGGAGGCGCAAAAAGGGATATTTTCGACGGTCATGTCTTGGCTTGTTTAGCACCAAGCAGATTCCGGCTACAGGGATAAGGTATTGTAGTGCTCCTAACCACTATACGATCACTGCCTACTTGCATTTCGTAAATATAAAGACTTTAGTGGTATTAACTTTTCGATCGAACCTTACAGTATGTAATACAATCAACGAGAGGTCTTCCGAAGGGGAAAATAAAAAAATCGATTCTCAACAATTGCGAACTATTGACGTTGGACGAGTGGATCTCTACTCAATCTATACTCAATGCATTCACGACCATCGCGTAATGGTAACCTCGTGCAAGATTTTGCCCTCGGTGGATAGTCCATAACTAATCCCAGTTTTACAGATTTTATGTCCGAGGAAGGAGAAACCTGGAGATTTTTCGTGAGTTTGCCATCCAGAGCAAGGCAAACAGAGAAGGTAAGCCCGCGACTACGAGCGGCAGCCATGTGTTGGTACCGCAGCCCAGTCTGAGCGCCATAAGTACACCAATCAGCGCGGCTTGGCTACAGAGAAATTGAAAATCCCGCGTGAAGTGACCTGTTGATCAATCTTCGATGGTAATATACCGCTGATACAGTTACTGCAACTTAGTCCACCTGCAAGGTTTAAAGCGACATTGACATGCAGTTATGTCAGCCGTTCGCGGTTATGCCGGTAGTGCCTGCGCGTAAGGGGACATCGCTACTTAACGCTCGTGTGAGTATGAAATGAATCAGTCTATGCGAGACTGTTCAATTAAACATCTTGCGCAAAGATGTAGATATCTGATGGCTGGTTGTCGTGCATTTCTAGTATCCCGGCGAAACTTGAGATCTAACTCAGTCTCTGCAACGTTTCCATCTGTGCAAGGTTCAAAGCGACATTTTCATACAGAAACATCGCCTGATGTTGGTAGAACGAGGCGGACAGAGTGGAGGCAAACAATTTTCCTACAGTTTTATTGTAACGTTTTACTCATTTACGTGATATCTTAACCCTTTTTAAGCCAGTGACGAAGAAATATAAAATCAACACTATTTTATATTCCATTTATACTGATTACTTTATGTAACTTTCTTTACTTTGAAATCAATAATTTCCATTTTAGCGCTGCTGCTTTAAAGGGATTAAAAGGGAGTTCTAAACATTAGGTATGTGGCTGGAGGACCGGCTATCTATATAATACAATACTCAAAGGGTAAAAGGGTAATCATAAACTACTCTTATTGTGGTGTTGGTCTTACCTTTAATAAGTTAAACCACATTGTTGAAGAACTTTGAGTACCTACCTAGCTGATTTCCTCCAACCCTAATATAACAACGCGTTACAATCTAACAGAGCCGTCGTTTTTCAACCCGACTACTTTCATCAATCCGGCAGTATATGGTCGGCAATATGCCTACTTCACTGCTTCAGACAATTATCATTGTAGCAGTCACCTTTCAGATTCACTATCCAAAGATATAGTCTGCTAATATTATTCAGACAGTTATCCACCAGGATATTGTCGGAGCCATATAGAGAAGTTATCTACATTACTTCTCACAAATGACCTACGTGTCACTGGACCGCGCAGGTCTTCATAATTCACTAGGTAAGTGGCTGTAAGAATGCACTTTTCAGTATATTATCCAAAAGGAGCTGATGACAGTCCTCGAGTCTCTCAGGACATTAATATAAATTTGAGATTATATATACATCGTGATTTTTTCACATCTCCACTATTTATTTAGTTGTTTTTCAATAGTCGCTTTACTTCGACATATGCCAAGCGAATAGCAAAGGCAGCTTTAACCAAGTCGACGAAATCGAGGTAATCTAACCATAATGTGTCTTGGATGTGGCCGGTGCGGCATACAGCCCACAAGCAGAGTTCCTTAATATTTCTACAGCTGTTCCGTAGAGTACCTACATAGTAATGGAATAATAATTATAAAGTATCAATGGAGTATTGAATATCGGACTGAGCATGATATACATTAGCATATTGAGCGTGGGCGCCATTGTGCCTCTGCCGCCGCCCCGTATGAGAAAAGGCGTGACGCTATGTTATGTTAGGACACCAACCTGGTATTTCTACCAGTGAACTAGCTTAATGACAGTTTTTCAAAACTTTTATAACCATTACACATTATTATTTTATTGAATGTTATGGCCATGCTGGATTATCCCAATGAAGTATGTATATTTGACTTTTATGGTCCAGTCCTAGGTAATATGGTTTCAGTTAATGTTGTCTACACAGCTGCGGGTAATAATGAAAACGCGTTCAGATACTTGTATTACTAAACTTCTTTATCACTGTAGGCATTTACAAATATGCTTATTACGCGTAAACTTGTCTTTTTCACTATGCTTGCCCACTGTAGAAGCATCTTCAGTTGAGTCAGATAGCCACACTAGCTCCTGTAATAGAATCAGCCACATCTATCTATTCTTCTCAGAAGTGATACGAAAAGGTATTTAGATTAATTGAGTAACTTTATCATTAAAATCAGATTACAGAGTTGTTCGCCAGTCTTTTGCAAAGACCAATCATATGTGGAAGTACATAATCAGTGGTAATGCATCCAGGAGGCGCACTCCCAATTCAAAATACATCAATTGTAATTTGATTATACCTACTGCTAATCACTAATTTCATCAATGTTTTGTGTTTAAATCAGATCGGCCCTGTCTGTGCAAGGTACAAATTATAATAACTAATTTTCACACGTATTCGATTCGGCACGCCTACGTCTCTAGCTCCGAGTTTCGTAGGTCAGGCGACCGACCTGATATCCTGACCTCACAACTGTAGTCTTGGTAGCACTGTTACCAGGTACACGGTAATTACCGTAGAACCACGGTATTTTTGGCTAATACGCGGTCTACGGTAGCGATCCACTACCGTGTCTTTTTCTACGGTATCCTTAGATATTAACTACCGTGTAGGGAAGAAGCACACACAATAAAAGTTTGAAATCGAAGATAGGCCAATAGGCCGACATCGGGTCGCAGAGATCCGATGGTATTTTTTAACTTTTGTGTGAAATAATATTCAGTCAAATCGACGGCATAAAAACGATGAAAAGTAACAAGCTGATACCGAAAACCATTAAGGGAAATATACTTGCTCAACAAGCTATTCACCGGAATGGTCATAACTGTGTTGATTTTACACCTACTAAGAACATGTTATCAAAAATGACGGCAGCCATACATGATAAAGAAGTTCTTATTTTAGAAGATTAATTTTAAATAAAAACATCTAAATTCAAGGTTGTTTCGGTTGCATTTTATACGGTAATCTACACAGTATTTTCCAAATTATTCTACGGTAATTTAAGTCTTAAACACCGCAATTTTAACAGATAAACACGGTAGTTTATAGTTTTCATCTGGTAACACTGCTTGGTAGTCGTCGAACAGAATGGCGAACTAGCAGCCAACCACCGAGCACCAATCTCGGTGAACTTGTACGTAAGTGATGACTAAAGGGAAAACCTACTGGAGGTAAAGCTTTGCATATTCTTAGATTCATATAGATCAGATGAGTCTTAATAGCCAGAAACTAACTAACCAAGTCTAACCTAGCCAGCCCGAAACTCGGCTGGCTTCAAAAGATGACTTCATCAGACCTTTCTTAACTCTGTGTTTGTTTGTATCAATTTTCCTTATTTTTGAGTTGCATTTGCGCAGCCTATCTTTGCATCACGTACACGATGATGCATACACATTCAGTATCATAATTTATATAAGGTTTCCATAAATGAACTTCTAGTCATATCACATTGGCGGTTTTTAACTCAGCAGTCGATACCAAATACTACTCAATATTAGGCTTAAAGCCAGGTAACGTCAGGTATAATATAGCAATTTTACCTGAAAATAAAATTTATATTATACATACTTACCTGGCTTTAAGCCTAGGTAAATCGCTGCCTGCTGTGCATATTACTGTGCATTGCATGATCGTGACACATTCTTAGACACGATCAGCTCTTTATTGAGTTGCCAATGACCTGAAAATTGAGCGCGCGCAATAACGCTGCCTACAATTGCCGCCATTTCTGAAATTTTACGCGCGCAATGTTGCTGAGGTTCCAAACGGATATGACATGTAGGTATTTTAGGAGTTTTAAACAGGAAGTGAGCTGTTTAGGGCTAAATTCGTCGCACCGGAAAGGAAGTCAAGTATGCTACTCTCAATATTAGGCTTAAAGCCAGGTAAGTATGTATAATAACAATTTTATTTTCAGGTAAAATTGCTATATTAAAGTCCCCACATACAATAATACATTTGTTCATATTTAAGCATAGCCTCCGCAAGAGCTTATCTATTTGATCGTAGAAAATTTCTAAGTACCTAGATTTTTTCTTTGATTTTGGGTCTCTATATACACAGGCTACAATAACTTGGTAATCGAATAGTTCCACCGCACAGCACTCAAAAATGCCTTTGATCGATAATTTAGAAATATCACTTAGATTTCTACATTGTAACCCTCTCTTTACTGGTATGCACGCTCCTCCTTTCCTCTCGTCATCTCTGGAATATTAACCTGTTAAATCATAGTCAGTTATAGTTAATTAAATTTCTTGGCCTGACAGTATGTTGTGCTTTGTTATACAAATGACATCAATTGGAGATTGTTTCTTCTCTAGTTCGTCTAAATATATTGTAAGAGTATCAGATTAGAAGATAAGGCCAGCTATATTCTGATGCAGTATATTTATATGATCAGCGAAGAGATCTGAATTGAAATTATTATGATTATGCACGAAAAAAATCTAGGGTCTTTGGCTGCTTCTCAGTGTTTGAATTATAATCCGAAGTAGTAACCGAGTCTGAGTGTGGATATCAACCGAAGTTACCCAGTTTGTCTTAGTTCCAGAATTTACTGCTAGAGGCTCTTGTGTTTTCGCGTAGTTTGAGGATACAGTGATTTCTTTTGTCAAATTTCTGCATGTAAATAATTTGTTAAGTTTTATTCTAATTGAGCATTCATTGTCATTTATATCTAAGTAGGTTGCATGTGTAAATCGAGAGCACAAATACCTAAATGTGGAGTTAATTTTTTTTTCGTTTAAATTCGCATTTGTCCTGATGATGTTGCAGAGTATTACATTCGAGTTTACAAGTCAATTTAAATAATAGTAGAGTAAAGATTTTAGCCTAATAGGATCTTTGTCATTTGAACCTCCTAATATGTATAATATATATATATAATAATGTGGTCATTTTTCCCATAACTCTTGCATAATAGAGAGCAAGATTTTAGCACCTTGTCCATGGTGGCGTACGGTTTGATGACCGACTCTACTCTAAATTCTTCCCCTAAGAGTCCTTGGAGACGATTACACATTCCTCTGCCCTGTTCATCCGATAGAATCATAACACATCTTCGCTTTTGTGGTGGTTGCGTTGTTGATTTTGTATTACTCAGGGTGTTACTAAGTTTTTGGGATTCGATCGCTTGTATTGATGCCAATACATTTTCAGGTCGAAACAGAGGGGTTTCGCCTGACAAGATCCACCGAGACGCTGCAGACAAGCCGGATTGAAACTGACTGATGTAATAACTTTGCTGGCGCTGAAACCTTACGCCTGTTCGCACAACCTTCTCGTCTACAGGAGGGTGCATAGCAGACTAGATGATTGCGCAACCGTCCGTTTTGCCGCGATGAAACTATCTAAGCCGACAACAAGATTGCGATGATTGAAACTTGAAACGGATTCCGCAACTGCTGGTGAGGCTAAATAAATGAGCTAACGTTGGCGTTGACTGGTTGAGAAACGAGACTGGTTTCACTGAAATCGAAAAATGGTCAATGCATTCTTGGGAGGAAGCTGTCCTTTCAAACGGTGCATCTTTGGAACACTCACTCCTAGTATTGATTGGTTTAGATTAACATCACTAGTATGTATGGGTGATAGTTAGTTTTAATAGATTACCTGTACAATTTCCTTGACTTTAGGGTGCTTGGCCACTTCACGTGCCACCCCACCATCACCACCTCCAACAATTAGCACCTTTTCGGGATTCTTATGACTGCACAGTGGGAGGAATGAAATCATCTCCTGAAATAAAAGTTCACAAAGATTTGAAAGAAGAATGAGATTAGGATGACTCACATCTGCAGAAAATACATTCTTTTACACTTAAAAAGTTAACCAAATGCAGCTTAGGAGTACCTAACAGGACCTACTAAAATCTGGCCGCTGAGAGAATGCGGTCCTCACAGCTCAAGCCATACATTTTTGACATTGCAATGAAAATTGTGTTCTGTTTTGTGTATTGTGACGTCTGAATAAACGCTTATCTTATCTTATCTTAAAAATATTGCTTATTATGTACTTATTAAGAAAATGTCATCATCACATTCTAAAAACGGCCGAAGAATATTAATTAAATTAAGCATTTTTATACACTGAACAGTATATTGTTAGTAACTCCAGGGTCAGAGTGTTGATAACTCCAGCCCAAGTTAACTGGATAGCTGGATAAGGGGCTGGTTCCGCTCCCTTATCGTCACTCTGACCGACATACGTAGTTAAGCAGTAACTGCGTGGTTGTGGCGTAGAATAGGACAATGGACTTTCAGTCTTATGAACTGACAATATAAAAGGTGCCAGGGATACAATGGACCAAAATAGGAGAGGACTTGATCAAATGGTAATCTTTGGAAGAGTCATATAACCAGCAGAGGTCTGAGGCGAGCTTGTAGGATGATAATGATCCGAGATGGAATGACATACCTGATAAGAGAATTCATCTCTTTCCGAGCACTGTACTATCCCATCCAAAACCAAAACCTTCCCATGTGCTGTCGTGTCCAAGACCAGTATATCTTGATACTGCGACTTCTCTTTGTGCAATACTTCTTTCACTTCAAACGAGAAGGTACCGCCAGGCCACATTTGGCAGTCTTCCGAAAACCAATTTTCCTTCAAAGTATTCATTTTGCTAAAATCTGGTGACTACCTATACAATTATTTCGTGTCTCCGACTGTTTAAAATGATGATCGTACTGTGCCGTCGGAAGGTCAAGGTTGTAAATGATGGAAATTTGGAACCCAAATCAAATCAAGCCAAACACCAAATAAAACTCGAGAAAACTTTATTCGCTCGCTCGACGAACGTGGGGTAGGTGGGGTGGGGTGCGGAAATCCACTGACAGTGTTGCCACTGCCATGTGATCAAATCGCACACACATGCCTCCCTGGTTACACACAAACCCAAACAGGGACCGCTTTTAAAGACAAAAATCACCTACATTTGATACACTATATTTGAAAATCAAGGTGCTAATTTTTGAAGTAAAACTTCTTTACGCACGCTTGACTTGGGGAGTAAGCTGGCGAATGCGTGAGGAGAGCGTTACGAAAAGCGTGATCGGGCGAGGCGAACGAGAGGTGCGCGCGCACATTTTCTTTCTCTCTTTCTCTCATAGCCAGACACAACGCTGGAGATGTATTTTTGAAGCATTAGAGCTAAAGAAGTTTTACTTCAGTTGTGTGGTCTAAAGCACACTCTTTTTTATATAAATGAACGCGCTATTTTTGTCGTCTCTGCGCTTATATCGCGTTTTTGAAGGAACTAGATCACAATATAAAAAAAAAGGATTTATGATTTCGGTAGAAATAAAATAAGTAATATGAAAGATTATTAGTATTATTTAATACAATTACAAAATCTTATACCTACCTGCCGCCAAGTACCTTGATGTGTGCGCGAGCTCCGACCTCTCTTTCACGCAAAGGGCAAGATGGGGTGAGAAAGAGAGAGGTCGAAGTCGCTCAGACGCCAAGTTACTTGGCAGAAGGTATACTTACTGACGAACTAGTTTTTATTTTATTTTAATCTTTATTTTTGGCGCGTAGCATTTGTTTCGATGGTTCGAATGCTAAACATCCACCATTTCTACTTATATACTGTCTTTAGTCACCATTAGCGCGGTGACAATAGAGTCAGTGTTGAGTTTATTGCGACTACCTGTTTTATTGTTATTTAGTGCACGGAACACTCTTTCGACTGAAGCGTTAGAAAATGGCAATATCATTAAAGTACCCGCTAAGTATTGCAGATTTGGAAAAAGACTAGCACAATAGTTATACGTCAAATAGAATATTTTCTGTCAGTATTCTTGAGCGGGCTTAGAAGAGTCTAGGCTGAGGTTCTTGTAGCCTAATAGTGCATGTTGCCGCCACTCAATCACTTTGTTGGTCAATTGTATATATTGTATTGTATTGTGCCATCATGGGAAATCTAGCAAATTCTGGCTGCAAGGTTTTATTATAAAATTTTTGGGCCTCCTTAAGTTCAACTATTATTATGATCTCAAATAAAGGATCACTGAAATCAAATATTTTTTAAGTCTATGCAAGTTTCAACGCAGAAGGAAAGACAGGTTTAAAAAAAAACTGTGGTTGCCGTAGCAATTGATGGATCACCCTTTAATTCTGATGAATGATTTATCTCTCTATCTATCAATTACACACATATTCCTATTACACACTGGTTACACACGAGATGCCTAGATTACACACAAAATTTGTAATTACACACAAAACGGCAACACTGCTGACTTTGACTTACTGACGTTGACGTGCGTGTCGGTTAAGAGTTATGATATGACATTTGTCGCGTTCCGAGTCACGTCAACAAAAGACATAATCGCTCACGTGACATCACGACCATCATGCCCGTTCCGAGTGGAAAATAGCAACCATCATAGATATCCATTCGGAACGCTTTGAACGCGACGAACGGTAGACTTTGACACTGACAGATGACACTATTATAACCCCATTTTTGTTAGTTATTAACGTTATTGTCATTTCGAGTCGTAGACTGTCGTAGTTATTATATTAGCTTTGTTTTGAATAAGTGAGGAAATAAACAATTAAGGAGCGCCAGGATCACTGCTGGTTGCTGTTCTAAGTTTGAATGTATGCTATCAGCGTGACAGCTATCACTTTTGATAGCTCGCTCACAGTGCTGACGCTCAGAAGCATGGGCGATGATAGCACAACATGGCGGCGTTAATTATGTCATTCATGACGTCATATCAAGAAAGAAAGAAAGAAAAAGCATTTATTTGACACACGTCGGAGAACTCTATACATTGATACAATAATGAAATTAATTATGTGTCCAAAAGGTTTGGTTTCAGCATATGTTGTATGGTGTGGTAGCGGCACACAACGTTGGTTTTCAAGCCAAACCCTGTTTAAACTAAGCTGAACAAAAGTAAATTAAATTAAATTACTTAATCAATATGCATTTTGGTTATTTATATATATAAATATATATTTACTTTTATAATTAACCACAACACAAATTGTACCCACCTATATAACATTCTAAGTAAATTTAGGTATTGTTATTATTATTCATGATCATGACGCTTCTAACGATACTTTATTTGTCTATAGTTAGGTAAAAACCACCAGACTCTCCTTGGATGGCGCCTACAGACTTAGCAAAGAAGGATAGCAGTATATAAAAATAATGAATACATATTTCCAATATATTTCTATAGATACCAGAGTATTAGGTAGATATTAAGGGTTCATTTAGCCTTGCAATAATTGAGTTCTAAAAATTATTTTCCACACTTTCTCCTTGAAAATAGCATTACTCAAACATTTTGAGCTATCTTTATCACGTTAAAACTCATTCGGAACGACCTCGTAGACGCTATAATCGCTTATGGTCCTATTCGGAACGCACCGATAGTCATTTGACACACTATTTTGATCTGTGATACGTAATTGTTCTGAGGTCCGAAACGAACGAATAAATGGGCTCTGCCGCCTGAACGTGCGTGGATTATTGAGATGTGTGTATGCGAGTTGAGTCACTGTGTCCCATTTCAATCCACCACCACAACGCGCTGCGTCTGTGTGCGAAGCGCCTTGCCCCGCCACTGCGCGCGCCCCACCTGTGAGGCCCACATCACCCGATAGAAATGTTGGCATTGTCGTACGTATCGTACTGAAAGGGCAAAACAAGATTATGGACCGGACTTACACTGAAAACTAAAACCTAGAAAAAAAAGTGAGTTTAGGGAGGGAGGAAAAGGAAGGAAAGCCGCAAGGCAAGCAAATCAACAAATTGTAATATTTCTGAATATTCTTCGTTCGTAATTAATGTTTCTTTTGTAAAAATAGTGCCACAGACGATCTTTGGATTAAATATGAATTTAGAACTACTCGGTGAGTATCTTTTTGTCAAATATGCATACAGAATTCAGTACCTACATAAAACCTAAAGAAGCGCTTAGGTCTCTATATTGTCGTGCCAGAAGTTCATGGGCTGGGCTGGTATCTTGCAAAGGAACTAAACTCACATAAAATTCCATAGTTGTTTCTGCAATAGGTGATAATGTTTCTCATCTGGCAGTTTCTAGTTTCAGGCGTTTAGGAGTGGACAATGTGCATTTTATTGAATGTTTGTTTCATCTCTTTTCAGAATCTTTTGGGCAGAACTATCCAGAGGTAAGACACCTGTAAAATATAAACATGTTTAAGTATTTCGAAGATACGGAAATCTTTGAAATACTTAATCAGGTTCATGTCTCTGTTGTATTTTTAGCTATAAATGACAACTAACAGCCGAATGTAAGAGTGTCAACATGATCACAAACTCAGAGAGCAATTACTTTTTAAATTTTCATACACAAACGGTTATCAAATCTGTTGAGCATATGATCAGCTAAGTACAAGTAAAATAAACAAGAAGTGTTTCATTACACACCAATTGTTTAGCATACTTGTGTCAGTTTACATAATTATGGTTCTTTCTCGTTTCACATTATGAAGGGAACAGTAAAAAGAAAAGTCAGACAAACATAATAAACATCCAACAGCTAAAAACTTTTCATTTCGCAAATATGTATGAATACTACTACAAATTCTACATAAAATGGAGTTGGTTGACGAAAATAAAGTCTCAGGCTCCAGCTGGAGCATGTGTTGGGATGGCTGAACGAATTGAGCAGACACAGAGGACATTCACAAAGGCCCCGTTCATGGCTGAACTAAATGAGCAGTCGCAGGGGACATTCACAAACATTGTTTAAGTGGGTGTAAGAATAGAAGAAAGAAGAAGAAAAGGGGGTGTAAACCTACACATCATTTGAAAAGAAAATGTTATAGAATGGCCTTGCTAAAAAAATATGTACTATAGGATGTCCCGAGAATATTTTTTTTGGATTTCCGTAATGCAAGACCCCTCAAAAGTTGCGTAATTGGTCGTAGATTACTGAAATACTTTCAAATTTAAAATAAAACTATATCTTTAGGGCTCTACCAGTCCACGAAGTTTTCAAAAAATATAATTTTTATGTTCATATTTCGATATTCGTAATTAGTGTTATATTTAAATAATATTAGCTTATTTTAGTATTAAAAGTGTTTTAAAGGCAATACGTATCGAAATTCATGCAACAACAAGTTTTCGGTGACTCCAACTTGTCAGGTGCGAATTTGCAAATACCCTCAAATTTGAACTTGTTTCGGAAAATGTCGTGTCGTGACCCGCGTGTGTTTTGTTTGGTGTCAAACTGATTTCTATGCTATAAAAGTATTATTGCGGTTAAACAACGACAACAACAACGTTTGAGGTGGCTTTTGTGATTATCAACCATGAGTTTGAGGCGTAGTGAGACAACTTGTGCTATATTGGGACCATACAAGGAACTTGAAGATCGGCAATTACCTACGATAAAGGATGTCATGATAAATGTCTTATTTGTCAAAACTGACCTGAAATTGAAGTGTAATGGAAGGGATCCGTCAAATACAGATGTATTTTCGATTGTTTCCAATGAGATCATCAATATTTGGACCAAGGCTTCTATTCCAACCGTGACCAAGGAACGAGTCATTCAGCTGCTAAAATCCTATTTTGAAAAGTATCTCAGTTTGAAAAGATACCCTAAAAGCAAACAAAATCTCCAAACAACACGCCCTTGACAGAGACCCCATCAACTTCAAATGCAAATCGCAATACATTACCGTTGCCTACAGTTGCGAAGATCTGTGATAGATACGGTTTATCGGCGCGATCTGCTGCTGCCGTTGCTTCTGCGGTTTTGGCTGACGTCGGCTTAGTTTCTACCAAAGATTTAACTCTGGTTATTGATAAAAACAAGATCCACAGAGCTGTATCTAAAGCCCGGACAGAGGCTTCAAAAGATATAGGAGGTGTTGCTATAAAAAGCATTTACTTTGACGGACGAAAAGATAAGACTCTGATTAATAAGAAGATGGGGGATCGTTTCCACCGAAAAGAAATCGTAGAAGAGCACATCTCTGTTTTGGCAGAACCTGGATCAATTTATTTGGGACACACAACACCAAGTAACGGCACAGCAAAAGGAATTATTAATTCAATCACGACTTTGTTAGATAGCCAAGGATGTAATTTGGATAACGTGATTTGCATTGGATGTGATGGAACTGCAACTAACACTGGTTGGAAGGGCGGCGTGATTCAATATTTCGAGGAGTATTTGAAGAGACCATTACAATGGTGTATTTGTATGCTTCATGCTAATGAGTTGCCCCTTCGTCACTTATTCATGACCTTAGATGGTTGCACTTCAGGTCCTAGAGAATATTCTGGCCCTATCGGAAAACAATTAGCCGGTTGCGAAAATAGAACTGCAGTGACTTTTTGCGCAGTCGCTGGTAATTTGCCTGAATTGCCGAAAACCGTTGTTGATGAACTCAGTACGGATCAAAAATATCTTTATGAGATTTGCCAAGCTATAGCAAGTGGTTCCTGTACTCCTGAACTGGCAAATCGTCAGCCTGGAAAGATGGCGCATTCAAGATGGCTTACTTGTGCTAATCGCATACTGAGACTTTATATAAGTACTGTTAACCCATCAGACAACTTACAAATGCTTGTCAACTATGTGGTTAAAGCATACGCTCCGATTTGGTTCCTGATTAAGCAAAAGATATCTTTTAAAGACGGGGCCAAACATGTTTTTAAAATGATAGTCTACTCTCGATTTTTACCCGATAATCTGAGGTCTGTGATAGATTCTGTTATCGAAAGAAATGCGTTTTTTGCGCATCCAGAAAATTTACTGGTCAGCATGTTGCATGATGATAGAGACCACATTCGGGAGCTGGCATTGCGCAGAATAATAAACGCCAGAGTAGCACAAAGAAGCACCAAACGCAGGATATTTAAAACTCCAAAAATTAACTTCTCTGCTGGAGATTACACCGAGATGATTGTGTGGCACGAGTGTCAGGTCACAGCACCTCCGGTTCTCCAAGATATCTCTAATGAGGACCTTCAAATAATGGCGAAAGATAAGAGTTTGGAAATATTAGACTTTCCTTGTCACACACAATCTGTGGAAAGGTGTGTCAAACTAGTCACTAATGCCTCACAATGTGTCTGACGCTGTGTCTAGAGATGGCTTCATTCGGACCCGGCTGCAATCTCGAGCAGAAATGCCAAACTTTGGACACAAAAACAAGTTTAAATTCTAAGTATTAGTATAAATTATAAGCGCTAGGTGATTTCTTGTTCTTTCTTTTCTTAGTTGATTTAATTAAAACTATAAAAACATTATTTTTTGTATTATTTGAAGCATACGATTTAGGCCTCAAAAAAGAAAATTTCACAAAACTTTGAAGCGAGGTAGAGCCCTCAAGATCATCAATAACTCAATTTATTCTTGTGTTTCCGTAATGTACGTGAAATTACGCAACTTTTGATACCTCTTGCGTAACCGTAACTCAATAAAAAAAAAAACCCCATACATGGACGGGACAGCCTAATGTACTACTCTTTATTTTATTTTGTGAAATTTTAGGCTATTTTTTTAAAGTAATTTGAATATTTGGGGAAATGGATATTATTTTTGTTTTAATTTTTTGAATAAGTCAAGTCAAGTTGAATTTCTTTATTATTGTAGATATTTACATATACTTAGCAAACATCATTTTTTGCCCCTTCTCTACATTGAACCACTGTGGGAGAAGAAGGGCGTAGAAACTACCACAGATTGATTTTTAGATCTCTTCTTAAAATTAGTTATGCTTAACTAATACAAATATTACAATATTAATTATTATAATTAATAAGCAAGGATAAATCATTACAAACGAAGAAGGGCCGCGCGAAGAGATCAATTTACAGTCTAAAGTTCATTGTTTAGGTCCGGGTAGGTGTTTTGCATTGCCTTGGGTCAGGTTGGATTCAAGTTGCATCTTTAAATTAAATGTAAATTTCGCTGGAGGTCTAATGTGTAGGCTGAGTCGGTATATATGATTTGGCTCAGCCCAGGACGTGCTGAGGCTAGTGGAATTCATAGTTCGGTATTTATCGAACTATGCACTTCGCTATGGTGTGGGTTAGATCTCCTAAAACAATAATGCTTGCGTTTCGATAACATCCAGCTCAAATTGCGCAGAGTTGAAGGTTTCAAAACGATACGGACCTTTTGAGGTAACCGCTAGTTCAGAACCCATTGCGGAAAATCAAATCGCAATTGTGTAAACCGGTCTTTTCGGATCGTTATTGCCGTGAACCAAATATATAATTGGAACCACCACAAGCCGCTACTAGCGAGCACATGAAATATCATTGAGTACTCACGTCGTAAAACTACGACGGATATCTATACGATATTACAAACAAATATTATAAACTGTGGTCGACCACTAAAACAAAAAGAAGTTCCAATCGCCCATATACACAAAAACCAATTGGTACCATCAACCATAAAATATAACAACGATCGTTTTGGCGCAATACACCGCTGACTGATGCGAATTACCGGCTCGCGGACATATATGCTTTCTCTGTCTAACTTGAAACTGTAACTTCCTGAACCAAACTTCGTTCGACTATTGTACGCCTAACGGACTTCTCGACGAACGAGAAATTCAGACTTATCATTCTTACTTACAAATCTTACAGCTGAATCGGGTCCTCTCATTTTGGGATAGATAGAATAGACGATCATAGCTACTGATAGCGGCGGCTCGACCTTAGCTTTGTGCCGTTACAGTTTTTGTCAAATTACCCAAAGGAGATGTATTTTTTCGGTACTGATTTTTGAACCATAATTATATGCGGTTTTTCTGGCAGGGAAACGAGTATAAATAAAGCCTACGCAATTATTTATTTTATTAAAACCGCCATTCTTTATTAATGTTGAAAAAATGATTTGTATGGGTAGGATTTATAACCTGCATCCTTTGCTTAACTTTGCAGCAACAAAAAAACTGTCATTCAATCAGTTGTCATTTTTGACACTTTCCCCATGTTCCGAATCACACCATAATCGATTACAGCGTCTACGATGCCATCGTTTTGTATCGCCAAAGCTAAATCGGAACGGCTTCGTAGATGATTGTGGCGTGACTCGGAACAGGGGGTTGTTGACATTGACGTGACAGAACAGTGTTGCCATAATAAATTATTGTTCTGGGTGGCAGTTTTATTTAATATTAATAATTATTTTAAAATCACAGTAATAAAAAAAACGGCGGTTTTAAAAAATGATCACGATATGTATTTAGAACCTTTAAATTATATTCTTTCATATAAATACGGTTTTAACTTGGTTCATGACTATTTCGAATAAAGTACCAACTCTCTTGGAAAAAGTACACATCTCCTTTTTACAGATTACTGCAAATTTATGAAAAAATAAATGGTATTTTTTTGATTATTTAATTTATTTTATTGAAATAATGTATAGCCAATCTAACTAAATACGTTCTAAGCATATCCGTCTTTTTACATTTTTTTAGAGTCATTTGAAGTTGATATAAAAATCATAAATTAAAAATACTGTTTTGAGACCTCATTTAAAAAAAAACATGATTGTTTTTTTAGTTCAAACCATTTCGAAAACATGCCTAATCATCGTTCTTTCTTTTAAGGTATCATTCAAGGAGATATCTTACTAATTATTGAAATAAGGACCTAAAAACCAAATTGAGAGAAAAAATTCATATTTTGGGGCAGACTAATTAAAACTATTTTTTTGCTAAATTTGGATGTAATTGTTAATACATCGGATTTACTCCTAAGCCGTCGATATTTTGATGAAGAACATTTAGTGATAGATAAATATGTTTTGTGTTTTTAGGGTTCCGTACCCGAAGGGTTCCAAACGGGACCCTATTACTAAGACTTCGCTGTCCGTCCGTCCGTCCGTCCGTCCGTCTGTCACCAGGCTGTATCTCAAGAACCTAGCTAGCTAGAGAGTTGAAATTTTCACAGATTATGTATTTCTGTTGCCGCTATAACAACAAATACTAAAAAACAGGATAAAAGAAATATTTAAGGGGGCTCCCATACAACCATTCTTTCAATACCACATACAAACTTATGGATGCACCTGGTTACGTACTTGGAGTGTGAAAGTAACAGCACCAATAACTTTGTAAACAATATTTTGCTAAAATCCAAACTATTCACTCCACACCATCGCTTCCTTTGAACGGTGGTACGGAATCCTTCGTGCGCGAGTCCCACTCGCACTTGGCCGGTTTTTTTATTTATTTATTGGTATTATTCATGGTATGATTTGATCACATTTATTCTGTGGAAGCTCGAAAAAAGTTTTGTTTTGTTCTTCGGGACTCTTTCGAAAGGTTCCTATTTTACTGGCGGGGTTTTCATTGGGGTTAAAGTGATCAGGAACTTGATCCGTCTTACCACAAAAAACTTTAACCATTGTTTAACACATGATTATAAAAATCGTTACCACAAAACTGATTTTAGCGTCTTAGCAGGGATAGGCATGGCTTATATTATGTGATCAATTTAGGCAACCGAGAAAGCTTGTTTAGTGAGTGTCTTGTTTGTCAAGATGGCGGAATTATTGACCAGCTGTTCCGCTGTGTTGGTTTTGTTTACGAAAAAGCGGTTTTTACTCCATTAAAGTCCAAGTTTTATCGTGAGGAAACCTTCATATCTCCATAGGACATCGTGGGGAAACCTCCTTAGTGGCCGCGATGGGCTATCCCCCTGTCATGCAAAATGGACTTAATTATCTAAAAGTGGGCACAACTGTGCCTCTGCCACCCCGTATCGAAAAAGCATAAAGCTATATATCATCCAATGATGAAATTTATGGTGGGCTACTGGGAGACAGTGTATACGTCGCGCGACACGTTATGAGCGGTGGCCTTGAATGCGCAGTAGTCACTTTTCAATAGCTGTACATATGCGCAGTAATTCCTGCTAACGTCGCCCAGCGCTCTTAAATTACTTATACTATGGGATGAAATTTGTACATCTGCTACCGGTGTGCCCATCCTCTATAAAAACCATACTAGCCGCAAGCCACAGCAATCTTGGGAGAAGTTTCATCTGCCTGAGATCTACTCAACGATCCAGGGCGGTCACTCAAGCTGGAGTTGGTGCAGGAGTTAGGCCAGTTTGTGAAGGAGATAAGCCGGCTTTTCACTATGGGATGTAATGAATTATGTATTAAGATGCAGGCAGATACACGAAGACAGTGGCGCCGGTGCCAGTGAGACTGGTAGCCAGTACTGCCTCATGTAAATCTAGCTAGACAGGTGCTCTATTCACCCCAGCACTCGCAGACAGCACGGGACTGGCTTGATTTTATAAGGCCAATACAAGGTTTTTACAAGGCCAACACCAAGCCACCCAGCACTGGCCTCGGGTAAACCAAACTCAACATCTCAAGTTGTGAAGTAAATATTGCTTGCCAGTCTTTCTAGTGCCCGTTCAGCAATATTTATTTTACATCCATCCCATAGTGAAAGGCTGGCTTTATTCATTAAGGACCCCTGGAATGAAAGGAAATAAAGCGAAGCAGAAAGAACACCACCTTTTGATATCAACATTTTTAATTTGTTTATTAACAATTTCATTAATATCGCCAATTCCTTGAAAGATTTTCTATCTCCATTATTAATGTTTCTATCTGAGGGATTAATGTTTACACCACAATTCATGTTCATCTTCTATCAATTGTCAATTGTCAATTGTAAGACGGGCTGGTTTCCGCAACTCGACGACGAAAGCGCCTATTTTGCGTGTGGGTGGGAATGCGACATCATTCGAGCCAACCCAACTCCTCCAGGAACGCCAGTAGGCCCTTTACGTTACCGACTATCCCTGGAAGGTCCCTCGATTGACCGAGGTGTTTAGCCCTGTAGTCCGCTACTCCTGTGCACTCCATGAGGACGTGAGCAGCCGTTTCTTCTGCCTCCAAGCAGGCTCTGCAAAGGGGGCTGTCGGTAACACCTAGGACATATAGATGTTTATTAAAGAAACCATGGCCAGTAAGTGCTGCACTTACCAGTCGCATGCGCGGCCTACTAAGTCGAAGCAAGGTCTTAGCCAGCCTAGCGCTAGGGGACGGCAAGGCCAGCTTAGCCTGCCTGCACTCCTCATGGTTTGTCCAAAGAGTGGCATGATCATTCCTGGTCGACTCTCTCAGAAATGAGCGTACCATCTTGAAGGGAAGAGGGATGATAGGTTCGGGACCATACGCTGTCAAGCTAGATCCTTTACGCGCCAACTCATCCGCTGCATCGTTACCTCTTGATCCACTGTGTCCTTTTATCCATTGAAGGATTACGCGGTTGTGTTGACATACCTCCATTAGTCGTTTGTGACACTCGTAGATTAGCCCTGAGTTAATAGTGTTGCTATTTAGGGCTTGTAGGACGGCCATGCTATCCGAGAGGATTCGAATGGAGGAATCTCTTACCTTTCTCGATGCTATGACATTAGCGGCCGAGATGATGCCCATGCATTCAGCTTGAAAGACAGTATTATGGGCACCCAGTGGAATGGCTATCTTGATGTTTAGGTCCTCCGAGAAGGTGCCTGAACCAGTGCCTGCTTCAGTTTTTGAACCATCGGTAAAAATTCTGAGCTCTTTAACGTCGAGCCCCTCAACCCGATGGTCTTCATGTAACTGTATATTGTATTTTTTGTCAAAAACAAATTGTTTAGGGATTCTGTCACTGCAAGCCATAGAGATGGGAAATTTTTTGTAAACTTCCCCTAGGATGGCGGTGTGTGAGGTCCTGTTTTTCCTCCAAAGTCCTAAGGTGTTGAGTCTCACCGCAGATGACGCGGCCTTCTGCTTAATATACAGCTGGAGTGGCGGAAGACACAGCATGGCCTCCATTGCTGCTGTTGGAGTAGTTCTCATACTACCTGTGATAGCCATGCAGGCCAGCCTTTGGAAGCTTTGGAGTTTGCTTACCATTGTGGTTAGTTTGGTCCTGGTCCACCACACCACAGCTCCGTAGCAGACAAGAGGACGGATCACCGTTACGTACAGCCAAAGAATGATGTTGGGAGAAAGTCCCCACTTTTTCCCCACCATTCTCCGACACTGCCAGAAAGCAATACTCGCCTTCTTTAGTTTGTTGTCGATGTGGCTACTCCAGTTGAGCTTGCTGTCCAAGGTTATGCCCAGGTACTTCACCTCAGTTGCTAGCTGGAGTTCCGTTCCAAAGAGCTTAGGTAGGGGTATACCTACCAAGAGCCCTATTGTTAGTGAACATGACCATTACCGTTTTTGTTGGGTTAACCGCCAGGTCATATTCTAAACACCAGCGCTCCACGATGCGAAGAGCTGTTTGTTTAAGGTTGCATACTGTGCTCGAAAATTTACCTGTGATGAGGATTACCAAATCGTCGGCGTATCCTACGGTGTAGTATCCATTAGCGTTAAGCTTGGTAATCAGGTCGTTAATGACCAGATTCCACAGAAGCGGGGAGAGCACTCCTCCCTGCGGGCATCCCCGCACTACCTCCGCCGACAGGGACTCTCCAGCTAGACGCACGATACGTTTGTTAAGCATATTTGTGACCCAGTTGTTTACAGCTGTTGACACCCCATGCCTTGTTAGAGATGCACTTATACTGCTATACTGCGTCTTGTCAAAGGCACCTTCTATATCAATAAAAGTTCCAAGACAGATGCATTTGTTTTGAATCGCCTCTTCAATTGTGGATACAACTGCATGGAGAGCCGATTCAGTAGACTTACCCAAACTATATGCATGCTGATTCTTGTGTAAGGGTATATGTTTTAACGCTCCATCTCTCAGGTGTCTCTCGCACAAACGTTCGAGAGTTTTAAGCAAGAACGAGGTGAGACTAATCGGCCTGAAAGATTTAGCGTTAGTGTAGTCGCTCCTTCCTGGCTTCGGTATGAAGATTACGTTTACTACTCTCCACCTTTTGGGAACGTATCCGAATCTAAGACATGCTTTCATGATTCGGTTCCCCGCCCCACTGTAGAAGTGCTGGGAAGATTCCATCTGGTCCTGCTGATTTAAAAGGTTTAAAGCTATTAATGGCCCATCTCACCTTGTCAGCAGTGATAATATTATTAGTTATGTCTAAGTGGTCGACAGCTTCATGGTGAACCTCTTCCGGCCACACAATCTCTTGAATAGTTCTACTTCCGGGAAAGTGAGTTTCCAACAAGAGACTGTGTGTTTCTGTGGTGGAAGAGGTATATGTTCCATCGGGTTTTTTAAGCGACCCTAGCCTGGAGTTGCCTTGTTGAGCTAGTATTTGCCTTACCCGATTTGCTTGATCAACGGTTTCAATGTCGCTGCAGAATTTCCTCCATGAGTTGCTGCTTTTGAACCGTAGTCGTTTCTTGTACTTGGATTTGGCATCTTTATAGTTGTCCCAATCCTCATCAGCACTGGTGTTCATCGCCCTGTTTAGCAGTCTTCTGATCTTAGCACGCATCCTATCTAGATCAGGACCCCACCAAGGCTGCCCCTTGATGTTGGTAGGCGCTGGTGTGCTAAGCGGGCAAGTTGAATGGTAGCAGTCTATTGAAGTATTTGTAAAATCTGTTACCTGTTGTTCGATTTGTTCGGGTCCCTCCGGATCTGGTAGAGTCTCAGCCCAAGCAAGTCTTTCACCTAGGATAGCTCTGTACCTGGTTCTGTCAGTCTTGCGTGGGTTTCTCTTAGGGACAGATGGGGAGAACGCTGCGTTGATCTCGAAGCGTTTCCATCGATGATCAGAGCATGACGCCTCGTTGGACACATGCCAGCCCCCAACGTCGTCGGATATGTCCGCCGTTGCCAGGGTAATATCAACGATAGTTCTGCTCCGCTTGGTAACAAATCTTCTATCACATTTGTGGGTTTTTATTTCCATATTTGATTCAAGAATGTATGGCGGCTTTGCTGGTGCTGAAAAGACAAGATTTCAATTAAATTATACGAAAATGCTAAGGTAAAGGTGGACGAAACACTTGGTTAGAGGGGATGACGGACAGTGGACCGTAGCGATAGAAAATACAAGGGGAAAGATAGGGCCATCCAGTGGGCATTGTCCGACGATATTATCAAGTCAACTTCTCTCTGCATGCAGTTGTCAAAGAACTTTGGAGAATGGCGCGATAGAAGAGACTTGTCTTTGATCGACTTGACTCACTAACCAAGAGGCCTATGCCCAAAAGTGGGTTGATGTTCGCTGAAAACGATTATGAAGATTTCTTACCTTTTCTGTTTCGAAATCCTGGAAAATTAGGTGTTGTTTTGTTGATCGTCATCACTACCCAGGGTAAGTGCAGGGCGGGCAGTATGATCCAAGAATTTCCTTTCCTGAGCAAGGGATAAATAATAATATCCCCCGAACCAAAACAAACAAATTGACTGACGAACTTTTTTTTTTTTTTTCGTCTTTATCCCTAAGGAAAGGCAATAGCAATCAAAGCCGTACAGCCATGTCTTCAGTGTTTACATCTTCTTATTCCGTTTCCGAGGTTTCGAAAGGCCGAAGCCAGGTCTTCCGTATTTGACTGACGAACTATCAGTGACAGTTCCGTGTGTCGTTCCGTTCCGTTTCGCTGCTTATTTTTTAGTCGTGTTTGATAAAAGTATTAAAGCGAACGGTTTTTCTACACAAAAATAAGGTTTACCTCTACTTTACCTAACCATGTTCTATTACTAAGTTAGGAATTACATTAAGAATACAATTTTCCATCAAATTATGTATTCATTCTTATGTTATTCGCGTAAAATGAAACTATGAGCGTTTTTTTTATATTGTGTTGTACGGCCCTGGAAAGAGGCTAGTTGATGAACGAACGAAATCAACTGAATGATCTAGCCGTTTTTTAGTAAGATACTCACTAAACACTTTTTTGTGGTAACGAAATTTAGAACCTTGCTAACCATTTGTTTACTGATAGATGATGATTTTGCTAAACAAGTGATCATACTGTGTTTTTATTATTTTTTGTAGTAAGACGGGATGTGTTTTAGTGTTTTTACTTAAATAATAAGTAGGGTATAGTTCCTGGTTTCGGGATAGATTCGCCCTTTGTGATTGTATGTGTTCATGTGTGTCGTGCGTTGTTTTATTTATTTTTACTTTATATATTGATCCAGTGCTGAATTAAACTTTTGGCATAGTATATGCAGAGGATAATTATTTGAACCACGTATATATCTGTCATTCAAATGAACAGTTGTGTCCTGCTCTTAGGTGTAAAGATCGGGCAATTTTGTAGAGCCTTTAGGGCCGCACAGAGTTCAATATTAATTTGAGTAGGGTTTTAATCACTCTACCCCAAGGACAGTATGATTCTGTCTCTACATGTTATGTCAAATAGAAGGCACGTGTTCAAGATTTCTTCGCTTGAGGCTTCTGGTTTAAGGAAAGATATGATCTCCTAGTGTTCCCGTGATTGTCTATTGTGACTAGTAGTGGTTAATATAACGTATAGCCGTTAAAAATAGCACGCTATAAACTTGTAACGAACAGCGCGTGCTATAAGTCGAATCAGATAGAGCTATATTATAACGAAACGGAACGACGCCATGCGCGCTACTACTAGCGCCTGCGGACTTTATGGCATTACGTTAAAAATAGCATAGCGCGTGATTGATAAGTCAACCGCGCTGGATGTTGCGCGATTTCGCGCGCTTTCTCGTACTCGATCGAACGTATCTCGTAGACGTTGAGTCTCGTGTAATCTTTGTATATATTTGTGTGATGATTGAACTATGTGTTTTAGACAGTAACAGTAGTGTTTGTAAATAAACAGTGGCCGATTATGTGTTTTCACAATTCACAAAACACACAAAAAACATTTTCAAACAAAGTATGAAGGAGAGTTATAGCAATATATATTATAGCAATCTAATTTAATGTTATAATTATTTCGCAGACTATTAATCTAGCGCCAGATTGTAACAGCGCTCGCTAACGTTAACACATTTACAACGCCTTCGCCTTTGACGCGTTCGTTATAACATAGCGTCTAAAATATCATGCTATAAAAATATAGCATATTCCATGTAGCATGTTATCAAAATATAGCCGTTATGACCACTAATTGTGACGTCTTATTTCGGTAAGTTTTGGGCAGCGCCGATACATTGCTTGCCTCCGAATATGAATATTCCAGTCGGTTTTACTCGGCTGACTTCTTATGGCCTGTTCTGGCAGCTCTACATTAGCCTGTTCAAAAGGCTCTGCATTGACCTGATCAAGTTGGCAAGCGCTACATTGGCCAGTACACGCAGCGCTACATTGGTCTCTTCAAGCGGCTCTACATTTGCATGTTCACGCGGCTCTACATTGGCATGTTTACGCGGCTCTACATTAGGATCTTCGCTCGGTTCTACATTGGCCTGTTTGCTTGGTTCTATATTGGCCTGTTCGATTAGCTCTATATTGATCTCTTTACTTGGGTCTACGCTGACCTCTTCACGCGACTCTACATTGATCTCTTCCCTTAGATCTACATTCTTGTCTAGCTCTATGTTTCTCCTTTCTTCGTTGTAAATATGGGTACGATATGGGGTTTCAGGTTTTTATTGTGTATATGTGATCCTTCTTGAGATCGGTTAATGATGTCAGCAGGTCTTTTCTTACGGTCAAGACTTTTCTCGAGTGGCGTATTTCCTCAGGTTTTCCTAAGTTTTTTCCTTTTACTGGTGGATATTGGGGTCATAGGGGTGATGTTCGAGAAGTTGAAAGTGTTGTATGTAGCAAGCAATTTGTTGCATTTTTCAAGTTGATCCTTCAATCTAAGTTTGATTTTCTATGTTCAGATTTTCTATTTCGTGTTCTGCTGTTATTAGGTTGTTGTTAGTGATTCGAGTTCTTGATACCTTATAACAAATGTTTGGGTGTAGTTCAGTGATGTGCTTGGTAGACTCAGCAAGCTAATGTTAAGTAGCGGTGAGGAAAGAGATAGGTGGTCCACTGAGTTAGATCTGTATTTCTTAATGTGACATAATTTGTAGTGCTTCCCATTGTTGTAGAAATTGGTTGGAGAAATATTGGTGGCGCCCTCTACAGTGAAATCGCTAACGCCCCTTTTCCGTTATAGATTTTAAAATTTATAACCATGGCATAGGGGTCAAAATCGCGATCCGTCCCAACTACCCTCGGTTTTTAAGTAGTTAAGGATATTTATTAGCTTTTATTAATATGTTTTTAGGATTTTAGGGTTTTTAGGATGTCGTTGAATATGTTTGTTAGAATGGGTGTTAGTTCCTCTATGTTTCCCTGTATTGATTCATTGGTGATTTTGTCAGGACCTAGGACTTTTCTAACTTTTGGCTTCTAAGCGCTTTTTCAACATCGCATAAAAATATCCCAGGAACAGGATCTTCAGGAGAATCAGTTTTCAGCTGATTGTGGGTTTGTTTTTCATAGAGCTTACCGTAGAAGTTTGTCGCTAAGTCCTTGATGTTGTTCCGCTTTGAGATGGTTGTTTGATTTCGTTTCAGCCTAGGGATCCAATGTTTGCCTACGTTGCTTCCGTTTTTTCAAATGTGGTATTCAAGTGTTTTGAGTCGGCTTTGCGGTCTTTTCTAATACTTTCTCTAATTTGCTTGCTTACTTCTGTTATATGTTTGGAATTTGCTTTTTTTGATTGGCTAGTCATATATTCTTTTCTTTTTTCTATTAGTAGTATGGTTGCATAGCTCAGTTGGTAATTTGGGTTAATCTGTTTTCTGTTCGTGTTGCAGTACTGAGTGAGTTGTTTTTCTACCGTATCATATTTTTGTATCGCATTTATTGTTTTATTTTTAACTAGTTTTCCATTTCCTGGAGTTTATTTTGTCCAGTAGAACATTTTTTTGTTGTTGATGATTGGTGGAACTGTGGTATTTTATGTGTTTGCGCGATGTTTTTGTAGTGAGTCGTTCCAGACTACCACATGCCTTTTCCGGTACACAGTGGAAGAGCAAATGATGCGTACACATTTAGCCGGTCATTTAATATTCCATTTTGCGTGATAGAGAGTCCATCGCCAAAACTGTGGAGATGTTGAAGGTTGCCTGACGATCTTTGTGCTAGTGGTGGTTTATAACATTATTCATTGTTTTTCAGAAACAAACACTTAAAGAGAATAAGGAAATGGAGTTAAAATCGATAGTTTGTCCCCACTGATGTACTACTAGTGCCGTGAAAGTGTGATGAAATTCTTTAAATTTGGAATAGTTATTTGTGTCACAAGGGAGCAAAATGATGTATTTACGGCGAGGGCGGTACATTGAATCCAGAGTGAAGCAAAGGATTCTACGATAGAATCCAGAGCTTAGCGAGGGATTCTAAGTTAGATACCTGAGCGTAACGAAGGATTCAAGCGTTCACGCCCATGACGAAAATAATTTTGCTCCTGAGTGACACATACAAGTTTTCATACCGAGTATGAGGAAAATTCAAATAAAATACTGTAAAAAATAATGAAATAACATCTTTACTTTGCATTATACTTTCACTACTTTTACAGTAATTGAACAACGAAAACATTTTTTTTATAATAGCGGATTGTGAAGGATTACGGAAAGGTCACCACAGATAAAATATTCCTGTGCTGCTTTTACCAAAGTGTAAAAATAATCGAATCGACTATTACAATGGTACCGGATATCAATATTCATTACATCACAATAACAGTCATCGATAGTTTTGATTTCAGGAAAAAATATAATTTATTGTGACATTTTTTTTCAATATTACGAAAAATTTATAAATTTTCATATGAAACATGTTCGTTTTTAATCAACCACGATGAAATTACAATCGATTATTTTATTAAGGTCTGTGTTCTATTGGCACATTGCGTAAATGCTACACGCCAATTAATAAATTAAAAAAGTAGCTTAAACAGAAAAGTAGCATTTTGCTCCCTCTCGTCGTGGAGCAAAACTTACTTTTCCGAATGAAAGGTGCGAAAAAAATATTTACATTTCATACACAGTTGTATAAAACTCAAAACTCAAAACTCAAAACGTTTATTCTGTAAATAGGCCACAAGGGCACTTTCACATGTCATTTCATTTCATTTTTTACAGAACATTTGGTATTATGATTTGTATCATATTATCAGAAAAAAAAAAGTACTTAATTATTGTTTCTGAGAGATGTAAAGAGACTCAAATGTCATAATAAAATAATTAAAATATAAATAACAGAGATGTATAGTCTCTTTAGTCAATAATACAATGATAAGAGGAGATGTAAATGGTCCCCACAGTCAAGAGTTGTATAATTAAATTAATCTTTGGAGGTGTAAAAGGCCTCCAAGTGTCCAGTAAAAGAAACTCTGGCAGTGAGGATGCTCACAATTAATTAGAACAATTCAGTCCCAAGCATTTTTATCGTCTATGTACTCTTTAATACTGTAGTAAGCTTTAGAAATAAGCCTTTGCTTGATGTATTTCTTGAACTTATTAATTGATAGATCTGTCAAAGTGCTTGGGAGTTTATTGTAAAATCTTACACAATTACCCTTGAACGAGTTTTTTATTTTATGGAGCCGAGTAGTGGGCACTGCAAGTTTGTCCTTGTTTCTAGTATTAAAGTTATTTATATCACAGTTTCTTCGAAAGTTAACAATGTTCTTATGGACATACATAATATTCTCGTAAATATATTGACTATGGACTGTCAATATATTTACTTCTTTAAACTTATTTCTAAGAGAATCTCTATTATTCATTTTATAAATCGCACGAACAGCCCGCTTCTGCAGCACAAAAATAGTATTTATGTCAGCAGCACTGCCCCAGAGCAGAATACCGTAGGACATAATACTATGAAAATAACTAAAATAAACTAATCTGGCTGTTTTTAAATCTGTCAAGTGACGGATTTTCCTGCATGCAAAAGCTGCAGAGCTCAGTCTGTTCGATAGCTTATCAATATGTGGACCCCATTGGAGTTTGGAATCCAACGTTATACCTAGAAACACTGTGCTGGTTACCAATTCCAATTCCTCATTTTTAATTGTTATACATGTCTGATTATTTTTAACGTTAGTAGTAAGAAACTTAACACATTTAGTCTTTTTCTCATTTAATAGCAAATTATTAACATTAAACCAATTTACCACTCTTGATATGGTATTGTTCACGTGATCATCAGTAGCGTGTTGGTTTCGCTTTGTTTTAAAAATAAGTGAGGTGTCATCAGCAAACAGTACCATATCATGACAGTCCCTTCCTAGATAGGGTAAGTCATTTATATAGATGAGGAATAGGAAGGGTCCCAATATTGAGCCCTGTGGCACGCCCAAACAAACCAATGATCCTGGTGATCGTTCTCCGTTTACGTCTACCCTTTGTATTCTTCCGTTCAGATAAGATTTTAACAAATTCAATGACGTGTCTCTAACTCCATAATGATGTAATTTCCTGATCAATGTTTCATGACAAACGCAATCAAAAGCCTTAGATAAGTCACAAAAAATGCCTAGGGCATCTTGTGACTCTTCCCAGGCATCAAAAATACTTTCAATGAACTGAATTCCGGCATCTGTTGTTGAACGACCGCGAGTGAATCCAAACTGTTTGTTATGCATTAGCTTATTTGATTCAAAATGATGTAATAGCTGTGATAAGATTAATTTCTCAAAAAATTTACTAAAAGTTGGTAGTATTGATATGTCAGGTGCAATTAATTCGATCAGGGATTTAACGACGTGAACAGAGAGTCCCCAAAGATCATTCGTTTTCTTAACATTTATCAACATTTATATTTAGCCTTTACGACATCTGAACTTGTGACGTGCTTAAAATTCAAGTATGAAGCACACTCTGAGACATTATCTTTTAATATTGCAACAGCAGACAAAGGTGACGAATTTAAATACTTAGTCGTGGAAGCCGGTGCATTAGTAAAAAACGATTCAAATTCAGTTGCAACTTCTAAGCTAGAACTCGTAAGCTGTCCATTGATTTTTAGTTCGTAATCGTGACTCGCTTTTTTACTACGACCGGCCTCCTCATTAATTATTTTCCAAGTCGTTTTTATAACATCGGAACTATTCTTAATTTTACTACTCAGAAAATTACGTTTAGCTGTATGACAGTCTAATTTAAATTGTTTGGAGAACTGTTTGACTTGTTCTTTAAATTCGTCACTCATGTTGAACCGTCGTTCCTCATACAATGCATACAATGCTTGCCTGCGTTTATGCAACTCTGCAGTAGCCCACGTACTAAAGTCGTTTGAACCACCAACCATAACCGATTTTGAAGTGAATATCGCGCTGTACTGTTTCATAAAGGTTTCAAAGAATAAGTTATACATTATATTAGGAGACTGTTCAGCAGCCAAAAACGGTAGTTCCTGGGCTAAAGAGTATCTCATTCTTTCTAACCGGTCAGCAGTTATTGGCACAAACGAAATTTTCTTTTTAATGACAGGTTCTCTAATAGAATCAAATTGAAATAATTGACCTAAATGATCTGAATCCAATTCACTGATAACACTTTTACTGATTGGAATAACATCAGTAAAAATGTTGTCAATGCATGTAGCACTAGTAGCAGTCACTCTTGTTGGCTCCATAAATAAATGGCTAAGCCTAAATGATGAGAAAAGATTTATCAATCTAACGCTGAGAGTAGTTCTTTCTAACAGATTAACATTAAAGTCACCACATATAATTAATCGTTTCGTACTGTGTGATGAAATAGTTAGGACGGATTCCATTATTTTCTCAAACATTTCAAAGTCGCTCAAGGGTGGCCTATAGACACATATAACGATGAACTGTTCTAATTCCACAGCTGCAAGTTCTATAGTTCGTTCAACAGATAAGGAAACAATGTCCTTACGTTCCTTGAATTTCATATGATTGTTTAGTATGATTAATGCCCCACCATGTATTGAATTAAGTCTGGTGAACGAACTACCAACCTGGTGATCTTTAAAGCTAAACATAATTTCATTAATAGTTAACCAGTGCTCTGTTATGCACAAAATGTCAATTTTATTACAATTTAAAAATAACTCTATTTGTAGATCTTTGCCTCTAATACATTGAATATTCTGATGAACCAGGCTTATCATGTGAGCTTCCCTTATTCTTAGGGTTTTCTAATATACTAGAACATATGTTGCCAGAGCCTGGGTCCTCTGTTGTCTTATGAACTAATTTAAATGCATCCTGTTATTCTGGTCTGATACCAGATTCATATTAGGCTGCTCAGTAAAAGCAGAGTTAGAAGCCAAATTTTTGGCTGTAATGTCATATAAATATAATAGTGACATAGCTATTTGTCGTTTACAATAATTTGAAAGGTAAAATGTACCTTTAGTCATAGTAAAATAATTACTAACATAATTGTTAGTGTCAATAATATCAAACTTATTATTATATGTACATAAATTGTACATAGTTATATTCATATTATGTCTATATACATTTTCATTTTGTGTCAATTGGTTGCAGTAGGGAAATATAACTTTATAGATTGATGGTTGATACAGACATACAATTATGCACTATAAACGGACATATTTACTTGGCTAAAATTGACAGCACCTTTTTTTACTCCAATTTATAAAAGCCGTAGGTTACACCCGCCCCTTCATGGCCTTTAGCCTGGCGAAGTCCTGGACCACACCAATCACAATATGGTGCACCATATTCTGGTCCACATTAGAAGCATCTCCAATAACAAGCTGTTACGTGCAGCAGTGGCGGCTTTGGCCCTCAATACTTACTGAGGCGCCGCGCCGCCCGATAGAAAAAATGGTCAAGTGCGGATCATACTTGCGGACTTAGGGCTCCGTACTATGGAAAGTTTGAGATATTAAAAATAAAGGTTCTATTTTCACCGATCTTAACGTCTAATAACTTAAGTGACGATGTATGTGTAAGTGTATAGTCAGCATACTTATTAGATAAAAATCTCTCAGTCAGACATTTTGTCATTCATATCAAAGTCATTATGATAGATAATGTAGCTTTGAAATGAACGGACGAACGTTTTGCTACCATTCTTTAAGTCATTTTTATACAATTTTTTAAATTCAGGACAGGGGCGGAAATACGTTTTAATTATATCAGATTTTTCCGATTCATTGCGCAATGCAAACCGGGTTATAAGTAATAAAGCTACAATATCAAATCTTAAATTACGTAGTACTTTGTCATGTACCCAAGTACATTCGTAACGAACGAACTGCCGCGAGACTGGCCTATATTTTATTCTTATACAAATTATAAGAATAAAAACGCGTCAATAGCTAGCCGTGTCCGGTCCGCGACTGATGGCGATTCTGTCTGGCGTATGGCGTGAGCGAGCGGTGCGGGGGGGACTCTGGGGTACGTTCAGTAAGTTCACACCGGGTTTGATTGTCGCCCGGCGGCGATCGCACCAAACCGTTCAGCAACATCGTCTGACGTGAGTAACACCGCACCCGGCGCTCCGTGAAATAGGTGGTTGAAAGTCACACAGACGTCAGATTTACAGATAGTCACACCGGGCCGTTCAGTAACTACAACTGTCATCGGGTGACTATCGCCCGACGATAATCACACTCGGAGAGTCGGAGTGAACTTACTGAACGCACCCCTGTAGCGACGAACCGTCTCGGTTGGGGGTTCGGGACTCGTTGGTGTGACATGTCTTCTCACTCTACCCAATACAACGAATATATCTCCTTCCTTCGTTAGGCGCTGGACTGAAGGCGCCTCTCTGCCCCTCGTACCAAGATAATGATTAACCCGGACTCATCAAAAAACGACACTGATACAAGGTAATAGGATTCTCCTAATTCGTCCCGTTAAATTTGTAAAATCTCTGTTGCTTAATGCTATAGAGGCGCTAGACAATTTTTAAAACATCCAGCCTCACGCCACCGGCCGGCCGGCCGCGGGGCGCGGCGTGAGTTACAGCAGTCCAAATAGGCAAAGCAAATTGTGTGCTATGGCTACGTACAGAAGGTCGCGCCGCGGGTGGGTAAAATAAAAATGGTTTTCGGTGCAGCGATGATCGCGGGAATTTCGGCAGGATATCCAATTTTGAAGTAGGCTAGTTTTTATACTACAGATTAATTAATAAAAAAATATTGTACCGTACACTAAGTGTATTTATGTATTTGTATTTTGATGTAGGTGGTAGGTAGGGTGCATAGAGAGAGATGAGGCGCAGCCTAAGTTGCCTCCCCTGGAAAACCGCCACTGACGTGCAGGAAGCGGTTAGCGAAATATCGAAGTGATTGTATATTATTGACTGTAAAACTTACGGTCGTCGTAAGAATCTAAGATCAAACTCTAGAAGAAAAAGACGTTGAAGTCTTGGAAACGCAACATCTTCATCAGAAATCGATGTTAGCGACGAAAGAGTAGAAGGAGAAAAAAATCACATGTCGAACTTAAATTTTAAGACTGGTCCTTACCACTCTCTGATTCGATACATGTTAAACCTTAGATGATATCTATCATAAGTAGGGCTGGTGCATACCACTATCGGGGTTCGTCCATCTAGTTATACTATTAGTTACCTATACGATATAACAAAATGGACAAAAAGAAAACAAATAGTTATACTGCTCAGTATAACTAAATCGGGTTTAAGTATGGTTCAATCAATCGCTTAAATCTTCAGTCAAATGTTGAGTGTTCAAACAACGTGCAAGCGTTTTGGACATTTGAGACGACCCAAATGTTTTGAGCGTCAATGCTTGCGGCTGTTTATCTAGCACTTTCTTTTTCTAAAACACTGATAATATTGTTCCCAGGAATTTGATGGGACTCTAGATTCGATTTCCTTGGCCAACACATGTGCTTTTAATAGAAGAGGCACCCTGCTGGCGGTGGGCTGCAACGACGGAAGGATATTTATATGGGACTTTCTGACAAGAGGCATTGCTAAGTCAATATCTGCTCATGTGTATCCTGTCTGCAGTCTGAGCTGGTCACGGAGTTGTCAAAAAGTGAGTTTTGTTTTACTCTCTCTTAATGTTATCAGTATATTTTTTACTTGTGCAGTAAAAGAGTTTTTTTTTTTTACAGTTATTATCAGCCTCATCAGACCACAATGTTTGTATATGGGACATACTCAGTGGAGAATGTGAACAAAGGTACAGATTCCCGACACTAATACAACGGATACAGTTTGACCCGAGGAACGAAAAGAGGTTCCTTGTCTGTCCACAACGCCATGCAGCGTTACTGGTGAACACTGACGGAGAACACAATATATTGCCCATAGATGAAGATGTAAGATGCCCTTTCTCTTTCGCCCATGCATGCATCACTCTTCTTCCCATGTGCAGTTGCCCCCTCCGGACGGCATTCAGAGTCAAATTTGGCGTTAATAGCTTAGGTAGAGTAGAAGTATTTTAAAGCACATTTGCTATATTCTATGTTCAATACATAGTTGGTGTTAGAGGTGGTAAATGACCGCTGTAAATATCACACACACTAACCCGTGAAAGACATCACTTTGTCTTGTCTTACTTCCAATAAAAAAAAAATGTCCCACCCGGGACAAATCTCTATCTCTTACTAGTATAATAGTATTAGTAGTGCTAGCTTAGCTAGTATATATTTGATGAGTATGATTTATGCAATAAACTTTATTCTCAGGGAGACATAAACGTAATAGCGTCATTTGACAGAAGAGGCGAACATGTCTACACAGGGAATGCAAAAGGGAAAATACTGATCTTAGACTCACAGACTTTAAAGATAAAAGCTAGTTTTAAAATCACAGTCGGTACATCAAGCACAACCAGTATACGAAGCATAGAGTTTGCGCGGAGAGGAAAGTGAGTATTATACTATTTATTCATTATTGGCTAAGTCTTACTCGTATCCGGATAAAGGCCTGTGCCCCTCGGTGGAAACATTGATTGGCAATTTATTGAATATGAATACATATATATATAAATTTCAAAGTCCTGATTTATTGACTGATTGACTGATATATCAACGCAAAGCCTAAATGCTGGTCGTAGAGACAACAGGAGTTCCTTATATCGTATTCCGTATAGGAAGCACTAAGAAGGGATTTGACAAAATTCATCCCCTATTAAGAGGGAAATGGGGGGTTGGAAATCAAAAACGATTTGACGCATGAAGCTGAAATGTTGCAGGTACGTAGTTTATAGGTATGAGGAGTGATTTGACGCATGAAGCTGAAATGTTGCAGGTACGTAGTTTGTAGGTATGAGGAGTGATTTGACGCATGAAGCTGAAATGTTGCAGGTACGTAGTTTGTAGGTATGAGGAGTGATTTGACGCATGAAGCTGAAATGTTGCAGGTACGTAGTTTATAGGTATGAGGAGTGATTTGACGCATGAAGCTGAAATGTTGCAGGTACGTAGTTTGTAGGTATGAGGAGTGATTTGACGCATGAAGCTGAAATGTTGCAGGTACGTAGTTTGTAGGTATGAGGAGTGATTTGACGCATGAAGCTGAAATGTTGCAGGTACGTAGTTTATAGGTATGAGGAGTGATTTGACGCATGAAGCTGAAATGTTGCAGGTACGTAGTTTATAGGTATGAGGAGTGATTTGACGCATGAAGCTGAAATGTTGCAGGTACGTAGTTTATAGGTATGAGGAGTGATTTGACGCATGAAGCTGAAATGTTGCAGGTACGTAGTTTATAGGTATGAGGAGTGATTTGACGCATGAAGCTGAAATGTTGCAGGTACGTAGTTTATAGGTATGAGGAGTGATTTGACGCATGAAGCTGAAATGTTGCAGGTACGTAGTTTGTAGGTATGAGGAGTGATTTGACGCATGAAGCTGAAATGTTGCAGGTACGTAGTTTATAGGTATGAGGAGTGATTTGACGCATGAAGCTGAAATGTTGCAGGTACGTAGTTTGTAGGTATGAGGAGTGATTTGACGCATGAAGCTGAAATGTTGCAGGTACGTAGTTTATAGGTATGAGGAGTGATTTGACGCATGAAGCTGAAATGTTGCAGGTACGTAGTTTATAGGTATGAGGAGTGATTTGACGCATGAAGCTGAAATGTTGCAGGTACGTAGTTTATAGGTATGAGGAGTGATTTGACGCATGAAGCTGAAATGTTGCAGGTACGTAGTTTATAGGTATGAGGTGTGATTTTTCAAATTTGGGGATGGGGGAATGGAATTTTGTTTTAACTTGGCAGGTTGGTAGTTCATAGATGTCAGACGTCAGTTCAGTAAAGCTTTTATCGACATTCGCCGCCATAATGGGGAAAACGGGGGTTAGGGTTTGTATGAAAATCAGATCTATGAATCTGTTAATTTGGCAGATGCAAGTTGAGCGAAGCAGGCGATCAGCAGATTTTCAAAATGATGCCCCCCACAAGTTAGGAAAGGGAGGGGAGGGGGGAGGGAGGGGAGGGGAGGGAAATGTTTGTATGGACTGGCCACTTTTGCACCTGCTACTCAATCAATTGTAAATAAAATTCAATGTGAAAAACCTGCACAACGCTTCATAAAAACAAAATGAATAATAATAAACAAGTTATACCAATTACAATACCTGATTAAACAAACCGCCCCGGGAATCGCCCAGCCCAAAGGTGTCTATTACACTGGCTGCGTTACCGCGCTGTACAGCGTACAGTTCTTCTGGCCCAGGAAAGCCTCAGATAGGTTTTCATATCCACGGTCCCTCAAGTGATTGATTTAGGCCCTACCTAACAAACCACAAACCCACGTGCTCTCGAAGGGCAAAGGAACAAACTAGTAAATACTTTAAATTATTATGTAATGTCCAGTCGTCAAGCTTTTAAGGATGATGGTGAAATGATTTAACGCCAAAACTTCGACGCATTTGACACTCCAGCCTGAAATAACATTCGAGCCAAATGTTTATCCTGACAAAAAATCATGTTTACCGTGGGGTTTCAGAGTTTCAGGTCAGGTTGAAAGCAGGTAAAACCACAATGATACGTATTCATATTCTTCTTTCTTTCAGCTGTTTCCTGGTGAATACGGCCGATCGGGTCATCAGAGTTTACGACTCCAAGAAACTAGACAAATGTGGCATCAATGGTGAACCGGAGCCAATACGGAAGTTGCAGGATCTCGTCAACAAGTATGTGGCCAGTGGCTCAAGCAGGAACAATTCCCAGAGTGAAAAAGTGTTCGAGTTCAGATAAAATGAACCTTATGTCATTATACATAAGAGTCACTGACACTTCGATTCGCACACTTTTTCGACGCGTAATTATTACAGTTCATTATTATAAACTAACATTGCGTCACGCCATTTTCCATACGCGGTGGCAGAAGCCGTAATTATAACTCTGAATTTCCCTATAACCAGGACTGAACTTAAGCTTGGAAGATTCTAAAAGTATACAAGATATCTATGCTACATGACTTTTCCCCAAAGTTTTTCAACGTTTTGTTTTTTTACCCAAGCTGCTAACTTATATGACGTCTGCTCTTCTTTTAAACTCATTTAAGGCACCTACTTACTAATATTTGAGGCGAAATAAAGCTTCCCTCAACATTCGAGAATTCATTAACATTTAAAAAATTTGCATCTGAGTGAGATATATTTAGATATTCAATACTCAATTTTGCGTGGCAAGGGGCTAGCCCATCGCTGCCGGTGTAGAGATATTAATATTTCCTCGCCATGTTTTCCTTCAGCGTTAGAACATCTCCGTAAGATACATTGCTTATCTCATTGGTATACAGGGTGGCTCATTCAAATCGGTCAGTATGGGAAAGTCTGAAACTATAAGACATACGAAGATTTGTTCTTAGGAACCATGTCACCGATTTTGATAAAAAGAAAAACTGCATTCATACATTTGAAAAAAAAGTGTACCCAGCTGGGGAATCGAACCCTGTTGTTTTGAAAAAAAACTTACAGTTTTTCTGTTTAAATAACGATTGTGTAGGTCTTAAACAGCAAATGTCTCTATGAAACACGATGTCTAAAATGAATAAAATGCATTGTTTTTACATACTTTAATTTATCATAGTAGGTGTTCGAAGTGACCACCACCGTTACAATATTCAACAAGTTCAGGCATGTAAAATTGTGTTTATGGTTGTTTGTACCTCTCTACTTGTTACATACACCGTTTAACATATCATATGGCATTGACATTGCATTAAACCTTTAAGGAAGTTTTGTTATCTACAGTCATATTATTATCTATTTATCAATTAAACACTAACAATCAATTGAAAAGCCCACTTAAAGTAAGTGTGTAGATATTGCAGACATGTCAAACCTCATTTGAAAATGGAACGTCTAGGTGTGACTGGCCGAATAGCAATAAAAAAAGAAAACTCGAGTGTCAAATATTTTGGCGGGAACTGAAAATTAATGCTTCGGTATTTGTGTTTATCGCTGTGTGGTTGGGAAAATGCGTTTTACAAACTCCGAGCACTTTGATTTATTGGAAGCCTACTTTAAAAACGACAGAAATTGCTCCCGTGCACTACATTGGTACCATATCAAATATCCAGCATGTATTTTACCTACACGTAAGATATTCATCAAAATTGTTCACAATTTGAAGACCCATGGAAGTTTTGAAAAGCCAAAAAAAGTAAAACCAAGAAAATGTGATGAAAACATGGAAATGAATATTTTAACCTATTTTGAAGCAACACCAGATGCCTCCACCCGTAATGCAAGTCGTGATATTCCTGAAATTTTACGTCCGACTATTCAAAGAACCCTAAAGAAATACAAATACAAGTGCTACAAGAATGGCCATTGGGTGCTGGCCTTACATGCAGGAGATGATATTAGACGGCTGGAATTTTGCAATTGGATAAAAGAAACAATGGGTCTAGACAGACATTTTTTAAAGTATGTAATATTTTCTGATGAAACTCAATTTTCCAACAATAGAATGTACAATCATAAAAATCGTCACTATTGGAATCGAGAAAATCCCTTAAGAATACACGAAGGACGCCGTCAAGTTAGATTCTCGTTTAACTGCTGGGTCGGCCTACTTCACAATAAGGTACTCCTGTTTAAAATTTATGATGGACATTTGGACCGATTCAAGTACCTTGCAATCTTAGAAGATCTTTTAGGGGCCGTAGGAGAAATGCCAGCAGAAGTAAGAGAACAAGTTTATTTTCAACAGGACGGAGCACCAGCCCACAATAGTCGCATAGCAAAAGACTTTTTAAATGAAAACTTTCCGCGAAAATGGATTGGCACGAACGACCCTATCAAATGGCCCGCGAGGTCGCCCGATTTAACTCCTCTAGCCTATTTCTGTGGGGTTACGTTAAGGATAAAGTGTACAAAACAAGCTATGACACCGTTGAAGACCTAAAAGCAGCCATAGAGTCCATTTTAACGCAAATTCACCACATGAAGATACAAAATGCCATAGTAAGATTGTTACCTAAACGTGTTGAATATTGTATTGAAAAAGACGGTGGTCACTTCGAACACCTACTATGATAAATTAAAGTACTTATGTAAAAACAATGCATTTTATTCATTTTAGACATCATGTTTCATAGAGACATTTGCTGCTTAAGACCTTCACAATCGTTATTTAAACAGAAAAACTGTAAGTTTTTTTTTTTCAAAACAACCGGGTTCGATTCCCCAGCTGGGTACACTTTTTTTTCAAATGTATGAATGCAGTTTTTCTTTTTATCAAGATCGGTGACATGGTTCCTAAGAACAAATCTTCGTATGTCTTATAGTTTCAGACTTTCCCATACTGACCGATTTGAATGAGCCACCCTGTATACCTAGTCGGTCCATAAGTTCTGTCACAAATATTTTGCCGCATAGTAAATAATACCAAGTTTTATTTTATTTAATACTATATATTATACGATTATTGGATTTAAATGCTTAAAGCCATATTACACAAATGCTAGTTTCTTCAGAGATTTTGCACTTTTTTACCCAACCAAAAATACGGACGTGATTCACTTTATCTTTTTTCCATGACTCTTAAAACCTTTCAAACTTACGTGAGATTTTAGTCAGAACCCTCTCTGAACCCGTTACCTTCATTTTGAAGCATAAGATAACTAAGTCTGGGTAAAACTAATTTTCATATTCACATTTTACGTAGTGTACTTGTTGCCCACAAGATCATTTTTATACGTTTTTCTGAAAACGTAAAAAGTACGTAAAGTTCTCTTTGGGAGCAGTTGGAACTGAAAGCTAACAGAAAATCAAATGCTAGTTGTTAAGCATGGTCTAAAATCGAGGTTTCAGAATAAATAAAAAAAACCTTGTTGGTTATCTGGAACACTGTTTTTTATTAAATTTGTGGTAAGTGGTATTTTTGTCAGTTGCGGCGTGTTTTGGGTTCGCGATTGTCTCAAGTTATAAGGTTTTTTGTCATATTGCGATAATCGTACAAAATGTATTGTATTGCAATTTGATTCGTATAAAATAAGCTTTTTAATCATGTATAATACGAATAAGAAAAAGTTTATTGCTGAGTTTTATCTATCAAAAACCTTGTGACAGAACTTAAGGACCGACTAGGTATATGGTCAGCACCGAGATTCGAACCTGTATCTTCTACGTGACGGGCAAGCGGGTACCTAAGTAACTAATCTTCTTCATTCAATTATACTTCATATCAAAGAGTAGGAACCCCCAGTAAATATCACATAACTGAGTCCACAGAAGGCAGGAAACACTTGCAAACACTCCCACTTCCCTGCCCTGCTGTGTCAACCCAAAAATTAGAAAGTAGTCCAAAATTTGGACTCCAAATACAATGAATTCTAAAACACGTCATTGGCGAATTCAACCTAGGTTGTTAGACCGCTATTAATCAAGGTTAATTAATTAAGATATAAAAATCATGTAAGATGTTGAAGCCTTATATATATGTCGCAGTTAGTTGGTTAAATCAGACACTTAACTAATACTCTAGACCTTTACCTAAATGCCGAAGTTTAACCAAGTCACTAAAATTCCGTCAGACAAGTGAGTGAACGAAACGTTTTACGAGTTGTCTAAACGTTCCTAGGCAACAAGACACATACATACAATATAAATATTTTTTATGTGTACTTAAGTTTATGTTTTAAGTATTTTTTGTTGTTCTTACATGTTCAACCTAACACGAAGGATAAAGGGGGCTTCGCTTCGCTCACCCCCTTTACTTTTCACCTAAGCTACCGCAATGTTTTGCCCTGATATAATAACTTTTTCGACGATGCTTTATTTAAATCAAAATGCTAGTGACTTGATTAAACGTCGGTATTTAATTAACGGTGTCGAGAGTTAGTTAAGTGTCTGATTTAACCAACCAACTGCGACATATATACAAAATCGCTCGTCGAAATCACAATTGTAAATTTTCTGCAGTAATATTTTATAAACATAATTTTGCGTAAAAAAGACAACAATTTAACAGCAATGTGCTATGACGTCACAACCCAATGTTTCCATACAACTGACGAACCAAAAACTGTTTTGACAGTTCACAAAAGGATGTACAACATTGACTTGACTACCCTTGTCAAGTAGCCAATTATGCCCACAGAACGACATGGAAGAAATGCTGTTTCTCCGGCGACGGAGAATACATCTGCGCTGGGTCGGCGCGCCAGCACGCGCTGTACATATGGGAGATGTCGGTCGGCAACCTGGTGAAGATACTGCACGGGACCAAGGGAGAGCTGTTGCTGGACGTGGTGTGGCACCCGATCCGGCCGATCATCGCTAGTATCAGTGCAGGTACCGTGACACTGATGAGCGAACTATACATACAATTAAATTAAATTCATAATTCTTTATTTTCTGTGAATATTAGCATGTTTAGAATACGCATTTTTTGCCCCTTCTCTACATTCGACCACTGTGGGAGAAGGAGGCGAAGGCGAGGAGAAACTCCCACAGATTATTTTTTTTATTTCTTTTAACTAGTACAAATATTCTAGCTTATCCCCGTAACTTCATCTGCGTGTTCCTAGAAATTATCATTTACCGAGATAACGTTACTGGTGCAGTCGGATGAAAAGATATGAAAAGTATATGCTTATCTAGCTCATAAAGTCATAACCTTTGTCTTTACTAAATTTCATTCAAATCCGTTCAGCCTTTTTGGCGCGATTGAGGCACAAAAACACAAACATCAGAACATCCAAACATCGCTACTTTCACATTTATAATATTAGTTGGATTATAAATATATGCAGTAGCAAAAAAATACAAAATTATTGAGAGAGTTCTGTGTTGAGTTAGATTAACACCATGCTCTTGTCATATGTGTGTAAAGATTGTATTATCCTTTTTTGGAAAAAGTGGTTTATACATGGTTTTTAAATTGCTAATAAGGAAATTCCAACATCTCCATAGGTATTTTACAACAGTAGATAATGCATTGAAAAAATGCTAACTTTCGTGTGTCTATACCTACCGGGGTGCAAATAATCTATGATTATTTCTTAATCTTATCTTATTAGCAGTCATGCTATCGCTAATTTTGGAAAATGTGGAAAGCTTCTTGCGAATATATGTCACCGTAAGATTGTCAAAACCGTTAGTTGATAAACGTAACGTTTTTTTTCTCGTTATTTGATCAACTCGACAGATAGTAAACTGTAGTACTTTAGTGCTGCTCACTATAGGACGCGTTAGTTGATAAACTAACGGTTAAAACTGTTCAATAGTAAACTGGTTTAAACTTGAATTGCAAACAAAATACAAGGGCATACACTGCGGTACCTTCGGTGAAGACTAGAGGGGGCACGCGCAGCGAAGCCTCCGAATAGTCTTCGTGATAGGTTGACATGTAAGAACAAAAGAAACGTAAATTCTAAACCCTTTTGGTCCGGTTTACTATCTGTCGATAGGTGATCAACTAACGCGTTAGGGTATCAACTAACGGTTTTGACTATCTTGCGGTGACATATACTTATACATATATACTTGCTAGGGTCAGTCATGTCAATTTCTTTAAAAAAATATCTTACTTATATATACTCCCTAGTCCGTGCGTTTTAAATTATAAATTGCTTGAATAGCTCTTTTCGGAAATACAAAAATAGTTTGAATAAAAAAAAATATAACATTATTCCAGGCGTGGTCTCCATCTGGGCTCAGAACCAAGTGGAGAACTGGTCGGCGTTCGCGCCGGACTTCAAGGAGTTGGACGAGAACGTCGAGTATGAGGAGAGAGAGAGCGAGTTCGACGTGGAGGACGAGGACCGCTCAGTCGACCTGGCAGCGGAGAGCCGGCATGACGAGGAGATTGAGGTGAGAAAGCCATATATTCCTCTCCTTCTAGTGCCTCTCGACTACTTGGGTATGAGAAGAGAGACAAAGAGACTTGGATGTGGAGGTCGAGAACCGCTCAGTCGACCTGGCAGCGGAGAGCCGGTATGACGAGGAGATTGAGGTGAGAAAGCCATATATTCCTCTCCTTCTAGTGCCTCTCGACTACTTGGGTATGAGAAGAGAGACAAAGAGAGTTGTATGTGGAGGTCGAGAACCGCTCAGTCGACTTGGCAGCGGAGAGCCGGCATGACGAGGAGATTGAGGTGAGAAAGCCATATATTCCTCTCCTTCTAGTGCCTCTCGTCTACTTGGGTATGAGAAGAGAGACAAAGAGAGTTGGATGTGGAGGTCGAGAACCGCTCAGTCGACCTGGCAGCGGAGAGCCGGCATGACGAGGAGATTGAGGTGAGAAAGCCATATATTCCTCTCCTTCTAGTGCCTCTCGACTACTTGGGTATGAGAAGAGAGACAAAGAGAGTTGGATGTGGAGATCGAGAACCGCTCAGTCGACCTGGCAGCGGAGAGCCGGCATGACGAGGAGATTGAGGTGAGAAAGCCATATATTCCTCTCCTTCTAGTGCCTCTCGTCTCGACTACTTGGGTATGAGAAGAGAGACAAAGAGAGTTGTATGTGGAGGTCGAGAACCGCTCAGTCGACCTGGCAGCGGAGAGCCGGCATGACGAGAAGATTGAGGTGAGAAAACCATATATTCCTCACCTTCTAGTGCCTCTCGACTACTTGGGTATGAGAAGAGAGACAAAGAGAGTTGGATGTGAAGGTCGAGACCCGCTCAGTCGACCTGGCAGCGGAGAGCCGGCATGACGAGGAGATTGAGGTGAGAAAGCCACATATTCCTCTCCTTCTAGTGCCTCTCGACTACTTGGGTATGAGAAGAGAGACAAAGAGAGTTGGATGTGGAGGTCGAGAACCGCTCAGTCGACCTGGCAGCGGAGAGCCGGCATGACGAGGAGATTGAGGTGAGAAAGCCATATATTCCTCTCCTTCTAGTGCCTCTCGACTACTTGGGTATGAGAAGAGAGTCAAAGAGAGTTGGATGTGGAGGTCGAGAACCGCTCAGTCTACCTGGCAGCGGAGAGCCGGCATGACGAGGAGATTGAGGTGAGAACGCCATATATTCCTCTCCTTCTAGTGCCTCTTGACTACTTGGGTATGAGAAGAGAGACAAAGAGAGTTGGATGTGGAGATCGAGAACCGCTCAGTCAACCTGGCAGCCGAGAGGCGGCATGACGAGGAGATTGAGGTGAGAAAGCCATATATTTCTCTCCTTCTAGTGCCTCTCGACTAATTGGGTATGAGAAGAGAGAGAAAGAGAGTTGGATGTGGAGGTCGAGAACCGCTCAGTTGACCTGGCAGCGGAGAACCGGCATGACGAGGAGATTGAGGTGAGAAAGCCATATATTCCTCTCCTTCTAGTGCCTCTCGACTACTTGGGTATGAGAAGAGAGACAAAGAGAGTTGGATGTGGAGGTCGAGAACCGCTCAGTCGACCTGGCAGCGGAGAGCCGGCATGACGAGGAGATTGAGGTAAGAAAGCCATATATTCCTCTCCTTCTAGTGCTTCTCGACTACTTGGGTATGAGAAGAGAGACAAAGAGAGTTGGATGTGGAGGTCGAGAACCGCTCAGTCGACCTGGCAGCGGAGAGCCGGCATGACGAGGAGATTGAGGTGAGAAAACCATATATTCCTCACCTTCTAGTGCCTCTCGACTACTTGGGTATGAGAAGAGAGACAAAGAGAGTTGGATGTGAAGGTCGAGACCCGCTCAGTCGACCTGGCAGCGGAGAGCCGGCATGACGAGGAGATTGAGGTGAGAAAGCCACATATTCCTCTCCTTCTAGTGCCTCTCGACTACTTGGGTATGAGAAGAGAGACAAAGAGAGTTGGATGTGGAGGTCGAGAACCGCTCAGTCGACCTGGCAGCGGAGAGCCGGCATGACGAGAAGATTGAGGTGAGAAAACCATATATTCCTCACCTTCTAGTGCCTCTCGACTACTTGGGTATGAGAAGAGAGACAAAGAGAGTTGGATGTGAAGGTCGAGACCCGCTCAGTCGACCTGGCAGCGGAGAGCCGGCATGACGAGGAGATTGAGGTGAGAAAGCCATATATTCCTCTCCTTCTAGTGCCTCTCGACTACTTGGGTATGAGAAGAGAGTCAAAGAGAGTTGGATGTGGAGGTCGAGAACCGCTCAGTCTACCTGGCAGCGGAGAGCCGGCATGATGAGGAGATTGAGGTGAGAACGCCATATATTCCTCTCCTTCTAGTGCCTCTTGACTACTTGGGTATGAGAAGAGAGACAAAGAGAGTTGGATGTGGAGATCGAGAACCGCTCAGTCAACCTGGCAGCCGAGAGGCGGCATGACGAGGAGATTGAGGTGAGAAAGCCATATATTTCTCTCCTTCTAGTGCCTCTCGACTACTTGGGTATGAGAAGAGAGAGAAAGAGAGTTGGATGTGGAGGTCGAGAACCGCTCAGTTGACCTGGCAGCGGAGAACCGGCATGACGAGGAGATTGAGGTGAGAAAGCCATATATTCCTCTCCTTCTAGTGCCTCTCGACTACTTGGGTATGAGAAGAGAGACAAAGAGAGTTGGATGTGGAGGTCGAGAACCGCTCAGTCGACCTGGCAGCGGAGAGCCGGCATGACGAGGAGATTGAGGTGAGAAAGCCATATATTCCTCTCCTTCTAGTGCTTCTCGACTACTTGGGTATGAGAAGAGAGACAAAGAGAGTTGGATGTGGAGTTCGAGAACCGCTCAGTCGACCTGGCAGCGGAGAGCCAGCATGACGAGGAGATTGAGGTAAGAAAGCCATATATTCCTCTCCTTCTAGTCCCTTTTGACTACTTGGGTATGAGAAGAGAGACAAAGAGAGTTGGATTTGCAGGTCGAGAACCGCTCAGTCGACCTGGCAGCGGAGAGCCGGCATGACGAGGAGATTGAGGTGAGAAAGCCATATATTCCTCTCCTTCTAGTGCCTCTCGACTACTTGGGTATGAGAAGAGAGACAAAGAGAGTTGGATGTGGAGGTGGAGAACCGCTCAGTCGACCTGGCAGCGGAGAGCCGGCATGACGAAGAGATTCGAGATGAGAAAGTCATAAATATCTCTGCTTCTACATAGTGCTTCTCCACTACTTGGGTATGAGGAGGGAGACAAAGAGAGTTGGATGTGGAGGACGAGGACAGCTCAGTCGACCTGGTAGTGGAGAGCCGGCATGACGAGGAGATTGAGGTGAGAAAGCCATATATATCTCTCCTTCTAGAGCTTCTCCACTACTTAGGTATGAGGAGGGAGACAAAGAGAGTTGGATGTGGAGGTCGAGAACCGCTCAGTCGACCTGGCAGCGGAGAGCCGGCATGACGAGGAGATTGAGGTGAGAAAGCCATATATTCCTCTCCTTCTAGTGCCTCTCGACTACTTGGGTATGAGAAGAGAGACAAAGAGAGTTGGATGTGGAGGTCGAGAACCGCTCAGTCGACCTGGCAGCGGAGAGCCGGCATGACGATGAGATTGAGGTGAGAAAGCCATATATATCTCTCCTTCTATAGCTTCTCCACTACTTGGGTATGAGGAGGGAGACAAAGAGAGTTGGATGTGGAGGTCGAGAACCGCTCAGTCGACCTGGCAGCGGAGAGCCGGCATGAGGAGGAGATTGAGGTGAGAAAGCCCTATATTCCTTTCCTTCTAGTGCCGCTCCACTACTTGGGTATGAGAAAGAGAGAGGGAGAGAGAGAGAGAGAGCGAGTTCGATGTGGAGGACAAGGACCGTTGTATATGTCGTAGCTATATCGTAGAATTTTATCATTTCATGAAATAGGCAATCATGAATTGATCATTTCATGAAATGTTTAACCATTTCATGATTTAGTCTATTATTTTATGAAATGACCAGAATGTCACGACAATATGTCTTTTTTACAAGCTTTTATTTAGTTTCACACGCTAATGATGATCACGTGAACAATACCATATCAAGAGTGGTAAATTGGTTTAATGTTAATAATTTGCTATTAAATGAGAAAAAGACTAAATGTGTTAAGTTTCTTACTACTAACGTTAAAAATAATCAGACATGTATAACAATTAAAAATGAGGAATTGGAATTGGTAACCAGCACAGTGTTTCTAGGTATAACGTTGGATTCCAAACTCCAATGGGGTCCACATATTGATAAGCTATTGAACAGAGTGAGCTCTGCAGCTTTGCATGCAGGAAAATCCGTCACTTGACAGATTTAAAAACAGCCAGATTAGTTTATTTTAGTTATTTTCATAGTATTATGTCCTACGGTATTCTGCTCTGGGGCAGTGCTGCTGACATAAATACTATTTTTGTGCTGCAGAAGCGGGCTGTTCGTGCGATTTATAAAATGAATAATAGAGATTCTCTTAGAAATAAGTTTAAAGAAGTAAATATATTGACAGTCCATAGTCAATATATTTACGAGAATATTATGTATGTCCATAAGAACATTGTTAACTTTCGAAGAAACTGTGATATACATAACTTTAATACTAGAAACAAGGACAAACTTGCAGTGCCCACTACTCGGCTCCATAAAATAAAAAACTCGTTCAAGGGTAATTGTGTAAGATTTTACAATAAACTCCCAAGCACTTTGACAGATCTATCAATTAATAAGTTCAAGAAATACATCAAGCAAAGGCTTATTTCTAAAGCTTACTACAGTATTAAAGAGTACATAGACGATAAAAATGCTTGGGACTGAATTGTTCTAATTAATTGTGAGCATCCTCACTGCCAGAGTTTCTTTTACTGGACACTTGGAGGCCTTTTACACCTCCAAAGATTAATTTAATTATACAACTCTTGACTGTGGGGACCATTTACATCTCCTATCATCATTGTATTATTCACTAAAGAGACTATACATCTCTGTTATTTATATTTTAATTATTTTATTATGACATTTGAGACTTTTCACATCTCTCAGAAACAATAATTAAGTACTTTTTTCTGATAATATGATACAAATAATAATGTTACGAGCGTGGGGGTTCGTATTTGATAGAAAAGCACGAATTAATCCACTAAATAAAACACTCACTTTATTACCCAAATTACGCACTTACAATTCACACGAACTGTACTTAAAATCCACTAATTAAAACACACACACTATTTCACTAATTATGCACTCACTATTCACACGAAGAGTCTTTCTTTCCGATTATCCTTGTACTAGCACTTGATCGCAGTTAAAATGTAACTAACTCGCGCCGGCCGTCGACGCCTTTTATATCCCGCGGAGCCGCTCTGGACACATTGTCCACACATATCGCGAATATTCTAGTAAGGACCAGCGTGCGGGCCGAGAACATTCGAGACCACTATATGTCTCTCTCTAATGGTGCACTCTCTCTGTCACTCCCTTCTCGAATGTTCCGAGTATAGCTATCTCTTTCTAGTAGTGCTATCTCTGTCACACACTTCTCGAATGTTCCGAGTATAGCTATCTCTTTCTAGTAGTGCTATCTCTGTCACTCCTACCGGATATTTCGCCATATAACGATTTGTGCTTCAGAGGCCCATAAGGGGTCCTGAAAACGCCTGAAAACGGGTTTTCAGGTTATGGCGTCATCTGATAGAGGGTGCCCTGAAACGGACTGAAAACATGTTTCAGGCGCCTGAAAACGACGGCAACTTGGGTGAAATTTCGATCTTTAGATATGTGATAGAGTAACTTCTGAAACGGCCTGAAATGACTTTTCAGCCTGCTGAAAACGCCTCTAAAGCACTGAAATTGACGTTCAAAGTTTCTGACCTAACCTACCGGCGTAACACTACCCCCTCCTAAGACATGCTCGTCCCGAGCATCATTATTTCCGTGGTATCTGGCTAGCCGGTCAACATGAACAATCTTGCTCGGACTACGAGGATTCCGCTGGATTCGATACGTGACGTCGTTTATTTTGGTGACTACCTTGTAAGGCCCTTCCCAATTCGGAGATAGTTTCGGGGACTTTCCTACTCGTCGCATAGGGTTATGTAGCCACACCAACGAACCTTCCTCAAAACCCACTTGATAAGACTTCCGGTCATATCGGGTTTTCATCTTTATGCTAGCGTGGAGCCCGTGTTCACGTACCAGGCTGTGAACATCATCAATCCGATCCCGCAAATCATTTGCATATTCCGTGATGGTCCTCGGTATATCGGGCGGACGTCCAGTCAGGAGATCTGCAGGCAGACGGAGTTCTCTTCCAAAATTCGCATACGATGGAGTAACCGCAGTACTTTCGTGAGTTGCGGACCTATAAGACAACAGGAAGAGGGGGATATGCCGATCCCAATCTTTTTGATGGCTCTCAACGACCTTGGCTAGATGTCTCTCCAGTGTCTGGTTAAATCTCTCAACCATTCCATCTGACTGTGGATGATACGCCGTAGTCCTCGTCTTATGAATTCCCATTATGCGACAAGTCTCCTGAAAGACCGCAGACTCGAAGTTTCTTCCTTGATCACTGTGGATTTCGAGTGGTACCCCAAACCGGCAGAATACTTCGTTCACTAACTTTTCAGCTATGGTTACCGCTTCTTGATTAGGAATGGCAAATACTTCAGGCCACTTCGTGAAGTAATCCATCACGACAAGAATGTACTTGTTTCCGGAGTCCGATGCTGGGAATGGTCCTGCGACATCTAATGCAACCCTTTCCCAAGGGGCTCCCACGTTGTACAACTTGAGTGTTCCTCGGCTACGGGTATGCGGTCCCTTGACTGATGCACAGTTAGTGCATCGTTTACACCAATTTTCAACATCTTCTCGGCAGTGAATCCAATAAAAGCGTTGCCGGATTTTCATTAGGGTCTTTTTTACTCCAAGGTGTCCACCGGATGTTCCATCGTGAAAGCTTCTCAAAACATCTTTCACCCTTTTCTTTGGGACAACGACTTGCAGGTGAGCATCCTTCCCATTTGTTGATTCCCATTTTCTACATAGAACGCCATTATGCATAACCAAGCTATCCCATTGTGCCCAGTAGCTTTTTGTTACCGCACTCATAGGAGCTACATCACACCATCTTGGTTTAGGTGCGCCAGCATTAATCCAATCAAAAATGGGTCTCACGTCAGGGTCCTCTTGTTGCGCTTGCTGCATGATTTCATCACTCCACTCGTCGCTAACCGTATCAGTTCTTATCATTCGAACACATTCCTTGCCTTCTTGTCTTGAGCAATGTTTACAGTCGTCTGCACAAGGTCTACGTGATAGGGCGTCAGCATTTCCATGTGATTTCCCACTACGGTGTTCGATGATGAAATCATACTCCTGCAGTTGTTCAATCCATCTCGCCACTTGTCCCTCGGGGTTTTTAAATTCTAGCAACCACTTTAAGGCAGCATGGTCAGTTCTGATACGAAACTTTCTTCCCAGCAGGTATTTGCTAAAATGTTGTAACGTCTTGACAACTGCTAGCAATTCCCTCCGAGTTACACAGTAATTTCTCTCTGGTTTTGACAATGACTTACTGAAATATGCAATCACAACTTCGTTATCTCCTTTCTTTTGCGACAAGACACCTCCAATTCCAGTATTACTAGCATCTGTATCCACAATGAAATCCGCATCCGGGTCCGGATACCCCAATATTGGCGTTTCACAAAGTCTTCCTTTAAGCTCGTTGAAACTTGACTCACATTGTTCGTTCCAGTCAAATGATCGCTTTTCTTCCGTTAGTTGATGCAAAGGCTTTGCTATATCCGAGAAGTTCTTCACAAAACGTCTGTAGTATGAACAAAGCCCCAAAAAGGCACGTACTGCAGTCTTGTCTTTTGGTGTCGGCCAATCCTTCACAGCGCTAATCTTCTCAGGATCTGTCTGGATGCCGTCTTTCGAAATCACGTGTCCCAAGTAATTCACTTTACGTTTGAAAAACGAGCATTTCTTCGGACTGAGTTTCAGATTTGCCCCTCGTAGTTTGCCTAGCACCTGCTCCAATTTATTCAAGTGGTCGTTGAAGTCTCTACCAACGATAATGATGTCATCCAAATAGACCAAGCAAGTTTCTCCTAGAAGTCCAGCTAATATTTGTTCCATTAATCTCTCAAATGTGGCTGGTGCATTACACAGTCCAAATGGCATAACATTGAACTGCCAAAGTCCCTTGCCAGTAGAGAAGGCCGTTTTCTCCTTATCCTTGTCCTTGATTTCGACTTGCCAATAGCCACTTTTCAGATCCAACGTTGAAAACCATTTCATTCCGCTCAATGTGTCTAAAGTGTCGTCGATTCGTGGAAGTGGATAACTGTCCTTCTTGGTTACATCATTAAGTCGACGGTAGTCAATACAGAATCTCATGGTGCCGTCCTTCTTCTTAACCAAAACTACGGGAGAACACCACGGGCTTGTTGAAGGTTCAATAACGCCGCTTCTTTGCATTTCCTCGATCATGCCCTCAACCTCCTTCTCCCGAGCTACTGGAACTCTCCGAGGGCGCTGTCGGATAGGCATAGTTTCCCCAGTGTCGATCTCATGCTGAACCACTCCAGTTCTTCCAATGTCATCATCATGCGAAGAAAAGACGTTGCGATATCGTAGCAGTAAGCTACGCGCCTTAAGGAATTCCTCCTCGGTAAGGTGCTCCCTGGAGTCATTTAGTAATTTTTCAACATCCATTGAAGGCTTAACATGCCCAGGTTTCACGTTTACCTCATATTCCCGGCAGCCTCTTATCCAAGAAATTTCTTGGCATGATCCGACCAGCGTTCCTTTATTGAGGACACATTCCGTGTCGCTTGGATTAAGGATCCTTACAAATGCTGTAGATGCCGTGGTTACCATTGTACGGGCTGTTATCCACGGTTTATCAGCATCCAACCTCTCTACCACCACACAGCGGTGAGATTGCGGCCTTGTGGAGTTCGGCAATTTCACTGGAACTAAAACCTGTGACCTTGGTTGAAGAATGGTTCTCCTGGTACAGTAAACATTTCCATTTACTCCACCTTGTATAGGAATCTCATCAACTCCAAACTTTAGAACTCCAACCTTCAAGTCGATTTTACAGTCATGTCTCCTCATAAAATCCAATCCAATAATGCAGTCGTCGACGATGTTAGCAACGATCACTTTATGCCAGTATTCTTTTTCACCTATTTTCACAGCTAACTCTCGTTCTCCTTCGACGGAAATGTACTGGCCGGTAGCAGTTTGCAGCTGGAGATGCCTAGGTCGGACTAGATGATCTCTGGTCAGGTGTCTCAGTAGCCGAGAGCTGATCACAGTCCGAGAAGCTCCGGTGTCTATGGTAAGGAGACATGGTATTCCACAGATTTCTCCATTGACAACCAGACTATTCCCTTCGTTTGCCTGTGAGATCATAATTGGGACATTTCGATCGCCAGCCAGCACTCGTCCCATAGTCCTGGCTTTTATTCGTTTCCCTGTTGGGGCTCTGACTCCACAGAGCCTATTTTCCTCGCCATTGGAGCGGGGTCTCTGTCCCTCCTAGTCCTTTTTGGACAGCCTGACTGCAGGTGACCACGTTCTCCACAATGGTAGCAACGTGGCCCAAATTCGCGGCGGGAATCTACTGGCTTCGTAGTCGACACTTCTCGCACCCTGAAAGGCCTGGATGAATCCTGTCGTACAGCTTCCACCTCGAGAGCGTGGGCTACTGCATCCTTTAGGCTGCCATGATGTCCCAATCGCACGGCTGCCCTCACTTCCAGATCCCGGATCCCATCGATGAAGGCCTGCACCAGCATACTGTCCACAAAGGATGCTGACGTACGTTGATAGGCCTTCCTAACCAACTTCTCGATTTCCAGGGCCCACTGTTGTAAGGACTCGTTACGTCCTTGTGTCCTGTCCTTTAACTGAGCTCGGTACACGTGCTCCAGGTGACTGTCACCGTATCGTGCCTCCAAGGCTTCTAGAAGGCGGTCGTACGTCCGGTCGTTTCCCAGAGCCTCTAGTATGGTAAGAGCCTCGTCGCGCAGCGCCAAAGTCAGTGCTGTCCTGGCTTGCTCCTTACTCCAACCATTAGCCTGGGAAACAGACTCGAACTGCAGCTTATAGGCAGTCCACGATGAGCTACCGTCAAAGGGGGGCACTTTGAACCTGCCGCCTCCGGACACCGATGCGTCGGGTACATAGGTACTTGGACCATTAGCCACTTTGATCTCAAGTTTTTGGAGACGGCTCTCACAGGTCTCAATTTTTTTATCGACATCATGGACTCGACTCTCCAGTTTTTCATCCATATCGGCCAGTTTTTCCTGGACCTCGAACAACTCTCTCTTCCATTCGGTCGTGGACTCATGTACCTCACGAAGCATTCGTGCCTGTACCTCCTGGTGATCCTTTTGTTCCCTAAGCTCATTCTGGAGGATTAGAGACTGTTCTTCCTGTTTCCTGGCCTGTTCCTTCAGCTCTCTCGCTTGTTCCTTTAGGAGGACGAAGATAACGTTGAGGTCTACTCCTTGTGCAGCTGGAGCAGGTGATTCCGACGTACCAGGCATCGAGTCTCCAGACCCAGACGTTTGGCTTCGCGTCGTCACTCCTTTTGGCTCGGTTTCTCGTGGCATTAACGGCATTTTCTATCCCACTTCTGACACCAAATGTTACGAGCGTGGGGGTTCGTATTTGATAGAAAAGCACGAATTAATCCACTAAATAAAACACTCACTTTATTACCCAAATTACGCACTTACAATTCACACGAACTGTACTTAAAATCCACTAATTAAAACACACACACTATTTCACTAATTATGCACTCACTATTCACACGAAGAGTCTTTCTTTCCGATTATCCTTGTACTAGCACTTGATCGCAGTTAAAATGTAACTAACTCGCGCCGGCCGTCGACGCCTTTTATATCCCGCGGAGCCGCTCTGGACACATTGTCCACACATATCGCGAATATTCTAGTAAGGACCAGCGTGCGGGCCGAGAACATTCGAGACCACTATATGTCTCTCTCTAATGGTGCACTCTCTCTGTCACTCCCTTCTCGAATGTTCCGAGTATAGCTATCTCTTTCTAGTAGTGCTATCTCTGTCACACACTTCTCGAATGTTCCGAGTATAGCTATCTCTTTCTAGTAGTGCTATCTCTGTCACTCCTACCGGATATTTCGCCATATAACGATTTGTGCTTCAGAGGCCCATAAGGGGTCCTGAAAACGCCTGAAAACGGGTTTTCAGGTTATGGCGTCATCTGATAGAGGGTGCCCTGAAACGGACTGAAAACATGTTTCAGGCGCCTGAAAACGACGGCAACTTGGGTGAAATTTCGATCTTTAGATATGTGATAGAGTAACTTCTGAAACGGCCTGAAATGACTTTTCAGCCTGCTGAAAACGCCTCTAAAGCACTGAAATTGACGTTCAAAGTTTCTGACCTAACCTACCGGCGTAACACTAATACCAAATGTTCTGTAAAAAATGAAATGAAATGACATGTGAAAGTGCCCTTGTGGCCTATTTACAGAATAAACGTTTTGAGTTTTTTTTTTGAGTTAAATCTTTTCGTTTTTATCACAGTCCTAATTTCATAAATAAAAGCGTGTTACTGTAACGGCACGCAGGCTAAGGTCGAGCCACCGCTATCAGTAGCTATGATCGTCTATTCTAACTACCCCAAAATGAGATGTCCCGATTCAGCTGTAAGATTTGTAAGTTAAGAATGATAAGTCTGAATTTCTCGTTCGTAGAGAAGTTCGTTAGGCGTACAATAGTCGAACGAAGTTTGGTTCAGGAAGCTACAGTTTCAAGTTAGACAGAGAAAGCATATATGTCCGCGAGCCGGTAATTCGCATCAGTCAGCGGTGTATTGCGCCAGAACGATCGTTGTTATATTTTCGGGGTGTGATGGTAGTATCTGGTTTTGTATATATGGGCGCTTGGAACTTCTTTTAGTGGTAGACCACAGTTTATAATATTTGTTTGGGAATTTGGTATAGATATCCGTCGTAGTTTTACGACGTGAGTACTCAATGATATTTCATGTGCTCGCTAGTAGCGGCTTATGGTGGTTCCAATTATATATTTGGTTCACGGCAATAACGATCCGAAAAGACCGGTTTACACAATTGCGATTTGATTTTCCGAAATGGGTTCTGAACTAGCGGTTACCTCAAAAGGTCCGTAACGTTTTGAAACCTTCAACTCTGCGCAATTTGAGCTGGATGTTATCGAAACGTAGGCATTATTGCTTTAGGAGATCTAATCCACACCATAGCGAAATGCATACTTCGGTAAATTCCGGTCTATGAATTCCACTAGCCACAGCACGTCCTCGACTGAGCCTGATCATATATACCGACTCAGCTTACACATTAGACCTCCAGCGAAATTTACATTTAATTTAAAGATGCAACTTGAATCCAACCTGACCCAAGGCAATGCAAACCACCTACCCGGATCTAAACAATGAACTTTAGACTGTAAATTGATCTCTTCGCGCGTCCCCGACAACACTCAAATGTCAAAATATCAACAGGATATGTTATCTGTGTTGACACCGGATTAACTTTGTTCTGAATTTGTTATTTCCATCCGCGGAACCTCATCGATCAAACAGTCTCCCTATGCCCTGCCAACCTAGGTTTAGCCGCAACTAAACTCCTGTCTAGCCTAGTCTAAAAACCTAGTGTTATACCACGTCCATTATCGACACCACTCGAAATGGTTGAGTTTGATTTGAATGTGCTTGAATGTTTAATGACTGTGTGTGTGGGAATTTCAAAACTCGCTACTCGAAAGGAATGAGGAGAGGATTAGCCCGAGAATATCCTAAGAGCCAATCCAGGAACCCTATGGTGAAGGAAAAAGGAATTTAGGGTCGCTCCAAGCCCAGACTCAGACTCAGATAATTGACTTACAAGTTCTTATCTAACGACCCAAGGATAGTTTTGGAATTTGGGGTAGGTTGATATAAAGGATAGGAACCGAGGTATATCTCGGCGCTTCAGACACTCACGAAAAACCACTGAAACTTCGCAATCACAATTTCGTATAGTTCTGACGCGTAACACGGCAGACAAAACTGTTTAGAACTCGTGAAAGACGAGTGTCACAGTAGCTAGACGCTGAGACTGAATGCTCTCCCTTCCCCCGGAATTGTATTTATACGCCCCACATGTCTGACAGAAAAAAAAACAGCGTCCTTTGCGAACACGCTCTGCCCAAGCGAAGCTTCTTATCACTAACTACACAGGGTCTATTTTCAACCATGCCATGCAGATCCGCCGTTCTACAAATTGTGTGTACGCATATTCACTATGAACAACCGTAGGTTATCACTCAAATCATTTGGTACTGCCGATACACAGAATCTGTTGATCGCTGACCAATAAAAGCTTGTTGCGATTAATTAAGCATTCCCGACCGCTAGGCGCGCGCAGCAAAGACCACCAGAATGCTATTCATACTAGTCGTGTCAGACTCTCCATTCCATACCTCAATCGCAATTGTATATTTGCAGTCAACATAATAGCTTTCTCCGTATCGTTCCATAATAACCTTTCATTATTTAGTTATTCATAATTTTATTCAACGCGCAGCCAAATCGGCTCTGATCTCTACACATCTCGCAGGAATGCGACAAAAAAAAACCTGACCTGTAATCTTCCTCGAACCATCCCACGCGTCGGCTCATTGTTTTTGCTAACTTGCCACTGAGCTACTCAAAACCCTAAACGTTATCTGAACCGATTCTCGTATTCAAAACAGCGCGGCGTTGGGCTAGCCCTCTGTCACGCAAAATGAAGCATCAAATGTACTGACTCTCGTGTACCATTACAGCCCCCTCCCAGACCTTGAGACACTGTTTATCTCAGTTAACATGGCGCAAGGATCTCATTACCACTATGCTACCCATGCTTTGTCCATATCTACTCTATATGTACGGACATCTCAAATCATGTATACAGACCGATGAATCTGTCAATTATGTATATAATATTTACACAACTCGATTGAGCTCTCTCCTGTCTTATCTTATTTATCTATCTAACTATACAACCTCGCTCACCCGCAACTTATCCTAATTCGTATTACTAAATATATACAAATTGTTTTTTTTTTTTTTTTTTTCCAAACCATGCAAGATCCTTAAGTCTACAAAGTAGTTACTCAAATTTACAGCTTACAGCTTAATTATATAACTTTTATACACTATCTTATTTATCTACGCCCTTATTCGTCCTCACATAATACCTGGCTATATTTATAGTATTGAAGTTACCCAATATCTCATTTGAACCCGGATCTACTAAAGTATAACAGTTCGGATATATCACTGCCGAAATAACATAAGGCCCTTTATACAACAATGAAAATTTCCGCATGATTTTATGTTCTTTATTTGAACGCACAAAAGTCTTAAGTTTCGCATAATCACCTATACGATAGACTTCTAACTTACGCCGTTTGTCTGCCTGTCGCTTACGTCGTTCACTAGAACTTTTAGAGTTTTCTATCGCTACATTCCGCACCTGTTCCGTATCTCGCACACTATGGCCTAATAACCATTCATCGCCTAATTCCTTGTCAATAGTTAACGGTTCCCGCCTACCAAACGCTAACTCATTAGGCGCAAAGCCTGTGCTTGTGCGTTCGATATTATTATAGCAATTTTGAATGTCCGGTAACACGTCGACCCAACTACGATTACTTCCGCCGCAATAAGTTCTAATCAGTCGACCTAGCTCGCGATTCACTCTTTCTACGCTATTAGAATTCGGACAATACACCGACGTATGAGTGACCCGAATCCCCAGCTGTTTGAGTCCAAATTCCCAAACTTTCGATATGAACTGTGGTCCTGAGTCCGTAATTATAGTTTCGATAGGTATTTCCCTATGAAATCTCTTTGTACAAGCGAGCACGCTCCTACCTGTCGCTTTTCGCATTGGATATAATTTTATTACTTTACTGTACACGTTTTGAATCACATATATATATTGATATCCGAATTTACCTACGGGCAATGGCCCATAAAGGTCCGAGAAAACTTTCTCACCCAACCTTTCCGCCAACACCGGTGTACAAGGACCAACGGTATTGTTAGTACTTCTTCTTCTTACTTGGTTTGACCTTTTGACATATGTCACAACTTCTTATCACCGCGCTAATCACCCTACTCATATGAAGATAATAATATCTGTCCTTCATCAGTGCTAATATTTTATATCTGTCGTAGTGACCTATTTCTTCATGTATGTGTAAAATTAGTTCCTCCTGTAGTGATTTCGGAATTACTAGCAACTGTACGTTCCGCTTCGGCACGTGAAAATATAACGTATCACCTACTAGCTTATAATTATCAAAACCTCTCGTTCCCGTATCTACCACACCACGTCTGATACAACCGCTAATTCGATTTAACCGCTCATCTTCGCTTTGTAATCTCGTAATGTCCCGTAAACTCGAAATAACACTTGCGGTATTCGATGCCTGAAACCAGAATATCCCCGGCTGAACATTTGTACTGTCAATCATACCTCCAGGTCCCGCTATTTGCCTGCTTAGCGTCTCGGCAATTTGATTATCAGTCCCTCGCACAAATTCTATGTCGTAATCGAATTGTTCTAAAACATAACCCACCTAGTTACGCGTGCCCCCAATAAAGTCCACGACTTAATGAACGTCAAACTTTTATGATCAGTTCTAATAATAACTTTTTCTCCCCGCAAATATATCTCAAATCGCTTTAAAGTGTATATAACTGCATACATTTCCTGTTCACTGACCGACCATCTAGTCTGGGCCCCCTTAAATGCCTGCGAACAGAACCCTATAATTCGTTCCTGGCCCGAATCATCTAATTGATAAACATAGCCCCCAATTCCTATAGCGCTGGCGTCACATTGAACATAATATGTTTTTCCCGCCAATGGCTGACTCAAAATTATACTTTCTAAGAATTGTTTTTTTTATCTCGTCAAAAGCACTTTGCACCTGCGCACTCCAGACGAACTTGACTCCAGACCGTAATAAATCGTACAAGGGCTGTGTTAACGTTCCAAAATTTTTATAAACCTCCTAAAGTAATTTATGAACCCCAAAAACGCCCTCAATTGCCTGACAGTTCTGGGTGACGGATATAATTTAAGTGTTTCAATTTTGTCCGGGTCCATTTGCAAACCTTGTGTAGACAAAATATGCCCCAATAACTTGACCTTTTTTTGTGCGAACTCGCATTTTTTTAGTTTGCATGTGAAGCCCGCGTCTTTCAATTTACTCAGAACCGTGTCCACTTGAGACAAATGCTGATCGAAATCACCCTCAGTTAAAATTGCCAAATCGTCAACAAAATTTAAACAATATGACCTAACCTCTGGCCCTAAAATTAAATCCATCGCCCTCGAAAATGAACCCACACTGGTTTTCAACCCCTGAGGTAAAACGTTGTAAACATAACTTCTGCCTTGATATACAAAACCCGTGTATCGTTTAGATTCGTCTGATAATGGTATAGAAAAATACGCATCTTCGATATCAATAACCGCTATGTAGTTTATTTGGCGCCCGGATTGCAATATCTCACTCATTAAAGGTGTGGTTTCAACCTCCCCAACCATTCCCGTGTTTAATTGTCGTGCATCTAGCAGTATACGGACCTCTCCTGATTTCTTTAATGCACAAGTCAATGGACTGCTGAAATCCGTAGATTGCCTGCTAATAATACCTATCCGTTCCATTTCTTCCAATCGTTTTGTTACTTTATCGCGATATGCGAACGGTATGGGATAGCTTCGTTTTACGAAAGGCGTTTCATCTCTCATTTTTATCTCATGTATATATTTATTTGTCCGACCTACCCTATCGCTAAACAACTCTGCATGTTTATTTAACACCGGCAATAACTTTGTTTTGTGTTCAACAGGTATTGATGAATTATTCACATATTCCTCTATCATATTTCTACTGGTATCTTGGTTCTGTACTTCCATTGTACAACAGCAAGAATCCTGATTAGGGCTAGTACCTAATGGTATTTCACACATCCGCCCGGCGCTTCGTATAATTAGCCTCTTATTACCCTCACACATTAAACTGGCTCGCGTCTGTTGTATAAAATCAAACCCCAAAATTAAATCTTTAGGCACCCTTGTTAATACTAGCATTGGAGTATCAATAACGCATTCACCTATTGTTAATGGTAACGTAACTAATTTATCAACCTTTTCCTTACTGACTTTGGAGTCATTTGGATGCACCTGTGATTCTCAAACTTGGAATCGGTATTTCCGTCGGTTTTCCCAATTGACTGCAAACTTCTTCGTACACTCTCCGACTTATTACACTGATTTCGCTCCCCGAATCAATCAAACTCCTTACAACAATATTCCCAATACGCACATCTATCTCAGGTAATGTCAAAGTACTACATAAATCGCGCCCACACTCAGTCGAATCGTCGTCTCTGAATATCGTATGTAAACGTCTGTCATTTCGATCTCTACAATTCGACCTAGATTTTTCATCTAAACACACGGCATATCCGTGCGCTTTATGCGCTAGTAATTGAATAAATTCATTCACACCCACGTTCGAATCCAAATTACACAAATCATACAGTCTATGCTTTTTTTCAATTTGATCGGCTGTCCATCCAAAACGTAATAAATATCTGAGCGCGAACGACCCGCGCGAGTCCACTAGTTTTTTGAATTCTGATTTATCGCATTATTCCTGTCACTTGAACTTTGCCCTGCCTCTGTATTATCTGAACCATCATTGCCCCTATTGCCTTGAAACTAGCCTGAGGCTGTCTACCTCTACCGCGAAAATAACCGCGACCGCGCGTCCCAAATTCGTTTCGCGCCTTCGTTCCCGCGTTATAATTATCCCTACGACTCACCGCGTTATAACGTATCGTATTTACCCGCATAGCTCGATATTGCCCACGCATGTAGCTATTCCGCCTTACGTCGTTCGTAACCATTGTCTCTGAACCATGCAACGCACTTAATCCCCCATCGACATTCCGTTCTAAATGCCGAAGGAACTCGACCGCATCTCGAATAGTCATTGGTTCCTTTCTAGCAAAAAACGCTACCTGAATATCACGCGGCAACTGTCTGAAAATCGTGTTGATTTTCTCCGTATCAGTAAACGGTATCGTAAGCTCATTATGCTGTTCAATTGAGAGGCAAAGAATTCTTCCATACTTTGACCTTTCTTAGAATCAAACTTCGCAGTTAGGAATCTTTGCTTAATTAATTCCTGTTCATTATCACCCCAGAATACCTCTCTGAAATCTTTTTCAAAATCCGAATAGGTTCGCCATGAGTCTCTGTATATGCTCATTCGAACTTTTGCAATTCCTACCAAACTATCCGTTGCCCATATCAAAGCCCTCGAACTATCTCTAATATAAGCCTCTTAAGAAAATCATCGGATTTTCCGAACTCCGCCCATCGAATGTCGGCAACTTCTGAGTCATTTTCACAATGCATGATTGACGTTTTTCTACCGATTGTTCAAACGTCTCTAGTTCCTGTCTGTCAGTCTGTCTGTCCGAAGTCCTACTAGTATTGCTTGCGCTAGAACCCCTTTCCAAACTGTCCAATCTATTCACTATTTCAGATAACAATTGCGTCACCTGTCATGACGCCATTTCACTTGTTTGCAAAAGTGAATTGTCTCGTACTACCCGACTAACGTTTTTTCTAAGCCGGCCGGCCATTATTCCTGAACACTAAACCGCCGTAGCTCGTCTGAAAACAATGCCCCTTTTTTTTGCTTATTTCTTATTTACAAAACTGAACTGTTTAAAATCGTTTCTACGTTGTGTTATTTTTTAAAAGTAACGCGTTAGACCTTGATTCTTTTAGAATATCTAGGTATCAGACTATCTAGGATATCCTTCGGTCTCGGCACCAGAAATCTGTAACGGCACGCAGGCTAAGGTCGAGCCACCGCTATCAGTAGCTATGATCGTCTATTCTAACTACCCCAAAATGAGATGTCCCGATTCAGCTGTAAGATTTGTAAGTTAAGAATGATAAGTCTGAATTTCTCGTTCGTAGAGAAGTTCGTTAGGCGTACAATAGTCGAACGAAGTTTGTTTCAGGAAGCTACAGTTTCAAGTTAGACAGAGAAAGCATATATGTCCGCGAGCCGGTAATTCGCATCAGTCAGCGGTGTATTGCGCCAGAACGATCGTTGTTATATTTTCGGGGTGTGATGGTACCATCTGGTTTTGTATATATGGGCGCTTGGAACTTCTTTTAGTGGTCGACCACAGTTTATAATATTTGTTTGGGAATTTGGTATAGATATCCGTCGTAGTTTTACGACGTGAGTACTCAATGATATTTCATGTGCTCGCTAGTAGCGGCTTGTGGTGGTTCCAATTATATATTTGGTTCACGGCAATAACGATCCGAAAAGACCGGTTTACACAATTGCGATTTGATTTTCCGAAATGGGTTCTGAACTAGCGGTTACCTCAAAAGGTCCGTAACGTTTTGAAACCTTCAACTCTGCGCAATTTGAGCTGGATGTTATCGAAACGTAGGCATTATTGCTTTAGGAGATCTAACCCACACCATAGCGAAATGCATACTTCGGTAAATTCCGATCTATGAATTCCACTAGCCACAGCACGTCCTCGACTGAGCCTGATCATATATACCGACTCAGCTTACACATTAGACCTCCAGCGAAATTTACATTTAATTTAAAGATGCAACTTGAATCCAACCTGACCCAAGGCAATGCAAACCACCTACCCGGATCTAAACAATGAACTTTAGACTGTAAATTGATCTCTTCGCGCGTCCCCGACAACACTCAAATGTCAAAATATCAACAGGATATGTTATCTGTGTTGACACCGGATTAACTTTGTTCTGAATTTGTTATTTCCATCCGCGGAACCTCATCGATCAAACAGTCTCCCTATGCCCTGCCAACCTAGGTTTAGCCGCAACTAAACTCCTGTCTAGCCTAGTCTAAAAACCTAGTGTTATACCACGTCCATTATCGACACCACTCGAAATGGTTGAGTTTGATTTGAATGTGCTTGAATGTTTAATTACTGTGTGTGTGGGAATTTCAAAACTCGCTACTCGAAAGGAATGAGGAGAGGATTAGCCCGCGAATATCCTAAGAGCCAATCCAGGAACCCTATGGTGAAGGAAAAAGGAATTTAGGGTCGCTCCAAGCCCAGACTCAGACTCAGATAATTGACTTACAAGTTCTTATCTAACGACCCAAGGATAGTTTTGGAATTTGGGGTAGGTTGATATAAAGGATAGGAACCGAGGTATATCTCGGCGCTTCAGACACTCAGGAAAAACCACTGAAACTTCGCAATCACAATTTCGTATAGTTCTGACGCGTAACACGGCAGACAAAACTGTTTAGAACTCGTGAAAGACGACTATCACAGTAGCTAGACGCTGAGACTGAATGCTCTCCCTTCCCCCGGAATCGTATTTATACGCCCCACATGTCTGAAAGAAAAAAAAACAGCGTCCTTTGCGAACACGCTCTGCCCAAGCGAAGCTTCTTATCACTAACTACACAGGGTCTATTTTCAACCATGCCATGCAGATCCGCCGTTCTACAAATTGTGTGTACGCATATTCACTATGAACAACCGTAGGTTATCACTCAAATCATTTGGTACTGCCGATACACAGAATCTGTTGATCGCTGACCAATAAAAGCTTGTTGCGATTAATTAAGCATTCCCGACCGCTAGGCGCGCGCAGCAAAGACCACCAGAATGCTATTCATACTAGTCGTGTCAGACTCTCCATTCCATACCTCAATCGCAATTGTATATTTGCAATCAACATAATAGCTTTCTCCGTATCGTTCCATAATAACCTTTCATTATTTAGTTATTCATAATTTTATTCAACGCGCAGCCAAATCGGCTCTGATCTCTACACATCTCGCAGTACCTGTAGTAGTGACCTGTAATCTTCCTCGAACCATCCCACGCGTCGGCTCATTGTTTTTGCTAACTTGCGACTGAGCTACTCAAAACCCTAAACGTTATCTGAACCGATTCTCGTATTCAAAACAGCGCGGCGTTGGGCTAGCCCTCTGTCACGCAAAATGAAGCATCAAATGTACTGACTCTCGTGTACCATTACATTACATTTTGATGGTATGAATAAGAACATTTAGCATCTTCTTTTCCTCTCGCTATCACAATGTAACACGCTTTTATTCATAAAATTGGGACTGTGTAAAATACCTACAAGATAAGGTCTCTTTTAATAAAAAAAAACGTCGGCTGTGGCCGTCAGTGGCACGATTTTCAATTGTCGGCAAGAGCCGTCTTTAGCGGTCAAAATGTTAAACACGGAAAGCAATAGTGTATCGATTGTTCTCAAGAGCGCAAATATTTGGTAGTCAGCCACCAAAACCACCTCATTTCTATATATATATATATATAAATCCCGCAACCTATTTAGCGTCCTTTCACTTTGCATTATTGTGGCGTCCACCAGATGACGTTGAGTTATTGAAACTTTTTGAATGTATACTGACACATTGAACCTATCTGACGACAGTAACCATCTTTTTTTAATCATAAACTCTAAAATGTTGATATACAAATATATGTATATTGCCAATCACTATGCAACCAATCTCAACTCCCTTCCATAATAACATCAAAAGGAGATTCGCCGTATATTTTAAAATATTTTTTACATCATCGACTATATAACGTCCACGTGTTTATGCGACGTTGCCAAACATCTAATAACTGTAAGCATACAAATTTAAGCTTTACTACAAGAGACAACGGTCTGATTTGCTTGCAAAGCTTAGAATGCAAAAACAATCCCAGAAACGCACCGTACACACGCACCGCACAGTATCGAATGACAGACTACGCGGGCAGTGTGGGGTGCTCTAGAACAGCGGTTCCCGAATTCTTTTGGCTACGGAACCCTATTTGGCTCACCATTTTTGTGCGGAACCCTAGGTCAAGTAAGAAGTAAACTTACTGTAACATTGTTTTTTTACGTGAGATCACACCATACTGAGGCTTTTCGGCTTGGTGTTCGCATCTTGTAAGTATAGTTTAACTTTAAAAGAAAGACTTTTTAAGATAAAAATATTTATTTAGTTATAACAAAAAGATATTTAATTTAGATAAACTTAATGCGAAGAATGAAATCTTTTCATAGTTTTTGACAAAATAACATTGAAGTCAGGTTTTATGTCTAACAATTGGATTCGGAGGTCTGGTGCAGCACTTAGCCTACTCCTAAACTTATTTTTCGTGTAGGCGTAAGCTGAAAACCCAGCCTCGCATCTATAAGTTGACAAAAATGGAAGTAACGCCATGATAGCCTTTTCGACGATGCCCGGGTATTCGTTTTTCAGGCCAAACCAAAATTGGCTCTAGTTCGTGGTAGCTTTTGATTCAAAAAGTTGTTTGAGTGTGGATGAATTTTTAATATCAATTAAATTTTCATACTCCGACACAGTCAATGTTGAAGGTTTGGTATGAATCCTAAATGGACTTCGGACCCATTTGATTTCCTGTAACTGTAACTTTTCTTCTGGAAAATATTCGTCCAAAGACTTTTTCAGGTTTGTCAAATGTTAACATATACTTTTTTCCATGTCTGGAGCGATTTGAAGATGATATTTTTCGAGAAATTGCTGGAGTAGCGGAAAGCAGTCATAACTTTTTTGTCCAAGACATTCAATCCAGAAGGCGATTTTCTCTTTCAAAGATTATTGTTTACTGAGATATTAAAACAAACACATATATGGGCGGCAAACTGAACACAATATCTACGATTTTGATATATCTGGTGTCCGCATATATGTATAAATCTTCTTAAAAAATGGTCCATCTAGAATAAATAAATTCAAATTTGTCACAAAGTGACAGTAAGCACAATAAAAGCATAATTAGGGCGCTACAAAACAATACAAAGGTTATTTTTTACTGAAATAACAAACCAAAAACATATATGGATGCCAAACTAAACACAGTATGAATAATTTTCAAATATCTGGCGTCCCAATATATATCTGTTGTTGTTTCATTCATTCTGGGTAGGCATAAAGCTTATCATCGTTTTTATTTACTCTTGACTTCATAAGTCTTTTTTAAATTCTTGAATAGCCTTGACAAATGATTAGCCCAACTCATTGAAATGTGAGGGTAGTTTACACATGTTAATACTCAAGAGGATTACGAGGATCAATAAACCCGGATCGTTCAGTAAGGCCTTCTATTACTTCTCACTTTTACCAAATTACCTTCCTTGCCACATTATCATACTTTTTCCGTCACATTACCACAGTAAACGAATTAAATAAATTAACAAAGAATGTCAAAACTATATCTGCTTTAAAAATATGTACAGTAAAGTACGTTCGCATGAATTAAGAATTTTGCACATTGACTCCTAGCTACTTGTATCTTTCGCTCACGCGTAAATGATATCGCCTTCATGCTCAAAATTGAACTGTGCGAGCGCCACGCCAATATAATTTACGCGTGAGCGAATAAGACTAGTAGTTAGGGGTAGATGTACGAAATTCCTTCTGCTCGGCGACCGTACTTTAGTAGAGAATTTAGGATGTGATTCGGCTACTGTCGGAAAAAATCAGAACAATTCGTGTTAAAGAAAATTTGTGGTAAATTATAATATTTTTAAAATTAAAAGTGCTGTTGACTTCATCAGCAGAAGTAATACAATGGTGTTTCTGACTCGTTCTCACCAAATTAAAGAAACACATATTAGACACTTCCCAAAGATAAAACGATGACTGAAATTAATTTTACCTCACAAAGAAAACAATGATAACACCAAATTCAATTTTTAATGAAAAAATAACTTGAGAAAGCTGAGAAGAGTACGGGTGAACTATTAATTAATAATTTTAATTACCTGACGATCTCCTCTGGACAGTTAGTTGCAGAGGTATTTAAAATTAAGAACTATTTGAAAAATAAAATAAAAAATATTGTGGTCTAAAGGAGAATATAGCCCTGTCTAGTCGAAGAAATATAATTTCTTTATTTTAATTATATAGCCATAACGACAAATAACATTACTGTGATATATTAGTTTTCCATTCCATTCCTTTTGTGCCTTTTCCATGTCTGCCACTGATCCTGGCCAAATTTGCCTCTTGCCACCATTTAAAAAAATGAATTGGATTGAAATTGTTATTATGATATTCCAATGAAACCTACTTTAACTATCACAAAATGATCATAATATAATGAGGTAACGCTTATTTGGCCTTGATTCTCAACTTTGGCTTATCTTTTCTTTTATACGCAAAAATTGTAAACCTTAAAAAACGGGATTTTCTGCGGAAAATCAAGATTTGATAGCTTAGGCATTTTTTCAAAATTTTATTTTCCTGGCTATTATTGTGGAAGTGTGGTGATTTTAGTATGACATTGCGCCAAGGCAGACAATTTAGTAAAAGTGAGAAGTAATGGAAGGCGAATGAATGATGCGGATTGATTGTTCCTCGTAATTCCCTTGAGCATTGAAATGTGTGAACGACCTTCACATTTCAATGAGTAGTAGTTATGTACGAGCTTATATTATTTGTTTTCACATATAAATCATGTCTAAAAATCTAACTGATGAAATAGATAGTTATCAAAATGTAAGCTGCACAAAACCAAACGTTCAAGAGAGCTGCAAAAGTGTCGTAAGCTCTCAGTATAATTTAAAGCTAATGACATTTAATATTCGTAGCATTAACAGAAACTTTGATGATGTTATTTATCATTGCACTGAAACGAATGGATATTAATATGGACTTCATGGTATTTAACCAAATGTCATTTAAACAGTGATTCTGTTATAAGGCAAATAGAGAGTAACGTCAATTTAACCCCACCAAATACATAAATAAATCTGGTGGGGGACGGTAGGAATTTCTGACGTATGAACCTGACGTAAAAGATGCTAATGGCGTGGTTGTAGACATCATAAATGGGCCCAAGGTTATCGGGACCTATCGCACACTCTTAATATGCAACGTTGACGATGAACGTTGGCTTCATCTCATCCGTAGACATTCTACTTGAGTCGCTAAAGAGTAACTCTTTCATCATATTTGCACGGGACATAAATATCAACATAATGCCAGAAGAAGACGATAGCCTCAAAATATAAAACCTGTGTCGCCTAGCCGAGCATGGACAGGGGCTGGAGTAATCCAGCCAATACAAAACCAACTAGGATGGAAAACTGCCTCGATCACATATTTAAAAGGACTTGTTACGGGGCGGAATCCGCGATATTTATTGACCAGCCTTACCAATCATGATATTGCCATGGTTTTAAGCACACCAAAGAATCGTGAGTATGAAATCGTCAAGAAAAAAAGTAAACTATGATGTAGTCAGAACTTACCTGGGACTGGAAGACTGGAAAACAGTCATTAACACTGAAAGCCGTAGAGATTTTCACATCAATTCTCCAAACATGTTACGACAAATACTTCATAGATAAATATTAGCAGATCGAAACTTAACTTGATGCCTTGGATCACGCCCGGTCTTCTAAGATAAACTGCACTTGGAACAAATAAAGGATACCAATAACAATCAAAGTCACTCAAAGTCACTTGAGGTACTAAAAACGATCTGTTACACCGACTAAAAACAACTCACGAAGCTAATGAGCTAGAAGACAGCCAGAACAATCCCAAACAGTTATGGAAACCTATCAGAAAATATGCTTCCAAACGCCTATACGAAAGTGTTCACTGGAACTGCTCGACATTAAAAATAGTGTCAAGGCCTTTCTCAACAACTGCAATGAATATATCCAACTCCTGACAACTTCAATAATTTGCTCATCAATAATTACTATTATAGGGGCTATGACCAAAGTCATAGCCCTTAAAATAGTAAATAGGCTAAAATGGTAAAAGCGCTCTCACAAATTTTCAACTTGAGTCTTGTGACTGGCATATTTCTTGAAGCATGGAAAATAGCCAACGTGTCACTTTTTCATAAAGGTGGATCTAAAACCGATGTGAGGCACTAAATACCAATCTCGCTCCTGAACAAAATGTCGAAGATGCCTGAGAAGTTGGTAAACAACCGCCTTATCGACTACCTAGAAAAGCTGAGACTACTAGCATGTAGACAATTTAGTTTCCGCAGAAACAAATTGATAGGAGATGCTACCACTCTACTCACCAACCTAGTAGCTTCGCATATAGACTTAGGTGAGAGATATCTTAGTGTTTTCTGGCCTAGTGAAGGCGTTCAACACTATCTCCATACCAATCCTGTTACAAAAGCTAGAACGATTGGGCATTGGAGGGTTAACACTAAAACGGTTGAGCAGTTACCTAATGGAAAGGAGACAGTGTCTTAGTATATCTAGTTTAATAAATGATGTATCTCTAGTTGTAAGGTCAAAATCAAAATCAAAATCAAAAATCATTTATTTCCATAGGATGTTGTTACATCACTTAGATCCGTCATTACATTTTTTTGGGTGAGTTCACTAACACAATGGCGGAATCTGTGGAGAAGAGCTCACCGAAGAAACTCCACAGTCGTCGCATCTTTTGCGTTTCCTTTTTTAAATAAAATATTGTCAAATTACAAAATGAATGCTAATTATATATCGAAACAGCCTGTTACTCAAACAATCTATTCCCATGGACATCTGTCCTCTAAATAATCAGATATCCTATAGTAACCTTTTTTATACAATTTCTGTTTTATTATTATTTTAAACTTGTCTAAAGGTAAGTTTTTAATATCAGTAGGGACCTTATTGTAATAGCGTATACAATTGCCTTTAAAAGAATTACTAATTTTATGTAGTCGGCTTACATAAGCAACCAACTTGTCTTTATTTCTAGTACTTCTGAAAATTAGTTATATTTCTTTTTACATACACAAGATTGTCATAGATATATTGAGACACAAATGTCAGAATATTGATTTCTTTAAACTTTTCCCTCAGTGACACTCTAGGTCCTAATCTATAAATTGCACGAACAGCCCGTTTCTGCAGAATAAATATACTATTAGCATTCGCAGCGTGACCCCACAATAAAATACCATAGGTCATTAGACTATGAAAGTAACTAAAGTAGACTAGTCTAGCGGTGTCTACGTCGGTAAGAGCTCTAATTTTTTTTAACTGCGAACGCTGCCGAACTCAGTCTGTTCGACAATTTATTTATATGAGGATCCCATTGTAGTTTGGCGTCTAAAGTAATGCCCAAAAAGACAGTCGACTGCACAAGGTCCAATCTCTGTCCTTTTATAAATATGTCTGTAGTTACCGGGTTCACATTGGGTAACACGAATTTAATACATTTAGTTTTCTTTTCATTAAGTAATACATTGTTAACAGTAAACCAGTTCACTATACTAGAGATAGCATTGTTTACCTCGTCATAATTTGATTGCTGTCTTTTAACTTTAAATGTCAAAGAAGTATCATCGGCAAACAATACTAATCCATGTTTTGCTTTAACAAGGTAAGGTAAATCATTAATATATACTAAAAACAAGAAAGGACCAAGAATTGAACCTTGCGGTACGCCCATACTTATTGAAGACCCAGGTGATCTTTTCCCATTAACATCGACCATCTGAACCCTATCTGTTAGATATGACTTGTCGTGTGAAGATACGACCTAACAGAAACTAACAGAACCTAACAGCAAACAACCAAGATAAAATTTAGTAGTATCAGTTTATTAGAAGTATTTACAGTGAAGTCTTTAAAAATAGATGATGCGAAGATGAGGATGGATGAGATGTGAAACAGGTTTTATAAAATACAGATGTCTGGATAGAAAGAAGGAAGCGGAGACCTGGGTGCAGGTGTATTTGTTGTTGTAAATGTTGTTGAAATCGTCGTTGTAGGAACAGTAGCGGCGTACTTGTAGTTACGCCCCGCAGGATCCCGTTGTAGAAATCGTCGTTGTAGGAACAGTAGCGGCGTACTTGTAGTTACGCCTCGCAGGATCCCGTTGTAGAAATCGTCGTTGTAGGAACAGTAGCGGCGTTGGCACGGCTCGCAGAATCCCGTTGTAGAAATCCTCGTTGTAGGAATGGTAGCGGCGTGGGCGCGGCTCGCAGACTCCCGTTATTTGAAGATTGATTTGAAGGTTTTGAGGGGGTTTGAAGGCTTCGCAGGATCCCGGGGTTGAGCGACCCCGGGATAAGGCCTTTACTGGTACTTCCAGTTCAGAAACTGACGTGAGACTGTCCAGAATTGAAGAAATGTTCCGCTTTTGTACCCTTTTTGGAGAGTTCTAAAAATTATTTAAATTAAACGTAATTTTTGTGAGTGGCCACGAGAGAAAGAGTATTTTTGTAGAAGTATTACAGCGAACATATCAGACCGCTAACTAGTTTGAATGGGCATTGCCATGACAACCAGATAAACAAACAGTATTCAACTGTCAAAGTTCCCTTTCGGGCTCGTAATTCGATCAACAATACGAAAAACATGAAGTAAATTATAAAATAACGAAAGGAAAAAAGGTAGCGCACCAGCGCGCACGAAGCCCGAGATTGTAGAGTTTCGGAGAAAGCCAAAAACAAGGTCACCAAAGGTAAGCCCCTTCGCTATCGATTTAGAAATGCTGATAGCATGAAAATGCAGAGCGAACATGATTTATTACTGTGTTCTAATGGTTTAAAACGTTACAGGGTCCTATGGAAATAAAAGTGATATCCAATAATAAGCTGCACAACTCAGTCCTATGGAAATAAAGGTGAAGACCAATATCAGACAGTACAGCTCACCAAGTATACAGCGTAATAGAGCAAGGTACCCTGACGGACAAACAAAAAGGACTGATGATGGAGCTGGAGCTAAGAAATAGGAAGGCAGAATAGCATGTAAGTAATAATAACACTACATTTTCCCCCCGACCCTGGAAAAATTTTTGACTCAGCAAAAATTTTGATATGTACAAAAATAAACCAGAAAAACACAGCTTTGCAGAAACAGACATCACTAGGCAAAATCAGATATACCATCACTTACATTCATCATCTTCATTCAGGTAAGGGTGGAGTTCACATTCAATGACTACCACTCTAAAAGTGTGTTTTCAAAAGGACATTCAGGCTTACTTAAGGAGTTGTCATCCGCTCCTGCGTGGAAAAAAAAATTAAGTAGAGGTAAAGAGAAACAAATTAATCCTAAGGTAGCTTTAGTCGCTACGACTTAAGACAAGATTAAGAACGGCCAGAGCGGTAGAGCTCGAATATATTATTCTGATTTTGGATTCTGATTATATTTAAATCTGAACCAATGAAGGGCATTGTCGGTGAAGATTTCGAACGCCTGAGAAATCAATAAGTCCCTGGACAAGCCACGAGCTAAGCTATATTCTTCAAGTTTTTGAAGAAAGGATCTTGGACAGCTTTTACCATTGAAGGTGTGTCTTTTCAAATCCTTGAAGACGTTAGTTGGAGGGAAAGATTGAATTGGTGGAGGAGGATACGGGGTATGGGTTTCGACAGAAGTTTGAAAGACAAGAGGGGGTTCCATGACAGTCGGTTCAGCAGGAAGGTCCAGTGATGGAGAGTGATTTGCAGTTGAAGATGGAGCCAAGGATCCGAACTGTTTAGAAATATCATCAAATTTCAACTTCAAAGTATCAAAACTAGCTTTAGAGTCTGGATATAAGTCCGTATCTATTCGCTCCAATCTGTAAAAAACATGATTAATAAAAGTGTCTATTAATCGTACGTATTTGGTTTCCCCTTGTAACAATTTTTCTATTTTACAATCCAGGTAAGTTAGAGTACAACCAATTTGAGACAAGTCATCCTCAATCGGAACTGGAGAAGTCAAAATATCTTCGGGGTGAGAGTTCGCAACTAAACCCAAAACCTGTTTTTTAAGAAGCAAAACAGTATTAGCTGGTTCCTCACATCTAATCTTTACTTCGTATTCGAGCTCGGCCTTGTTAAGGAATTCGTACTTAATAACCCTTTCCATTGTTATAGTTAAGTGTAGAGTCAAGTGTTATAGAAGTGAAGTGAAGTGAAGTGATGTAAGTTAAATGTAGGCCTAAATTTAATCCAGATAGTTGAAAAACTAGATGAAGTTTTGTTTTAGAATTTAGAAAATGTGAAAAGGATGAATAGATAAAGATTTAAGAGTGAAAGAGAAAGCAAATCAAAAGGAAAGAGACAAGGCGCAGAAAAGGTGAAGAGTGGAGAAGAACTTTTACGTTGGGCGCCAAAATGTCGCGTGAAGATACGACCTAACAGAAACTAACAGAACCTAACAGCAAACAACCAAGATAAAATTTAGTAGTATCAGTTTATTAGAAGTATTTACAGTGAAGTCTTTAAAAATAGATGATGCGAAGATGAGGATGGATGAGATGTGAAACAGGTTTTATAAAATACAGATGTCTGGATAGAAAGAAGGAAGCGGAGACCTGGGTGCAGGTGTATTTGTTGTTGTAAATGTTGTTGAAATCGTCGTTGTAGGAACAGTAGCGGCGTACTTGTAGTTACGCCCCGCAGGATCCCGTTGTAGAAATCGTCGTTGTAGGAACAGTAGCGGCGTACTTGTAGTTACGCCTCGCAGGATCCCGTTGTAGAAATCGTCGTTGTAGGAACAGTAGCGGCGTTGGCACGGCTCGCAGAATCCCGTTGTAGAAATCCTCGTTGTAGGAATGGTAGCGGCGTGGGCGCGGCTCGCAGACTCCCGTTATTTGAAGATTGATTTGAAGGTTTTGAGGGGGTTTGAAGGCTTCGCAGGATCCCGGGGTTGAGCGACCCCGGGATAAGGCCTTTACTGGTACTTCCAGTTCAGAAACTGACGTGAGACTGTCCAGAATTGAAGAAATGTTCCGCTTTTGTACCCTTTTTGGAGAGTTCTAAAAATTATTTAAATTAAACGTAATTTTTGTGAGTGGCCACGAGAGAAAGAGTATTTTTGTAGAAGTATTACAGCGAACATATCAGACCGCTAACTAGTTTGAATGGGCATTGCCATGACAACCAGATAAACAAACAGTATTCAACTGTCAAAGTTCCCTTTCGGGCTCGTAATTCGATCAACAATACGAAAAACATGAAGTAAATTATAAAATAACGAAAGGAAAAAAGGTAGCGCACCAGCGCGCACGAAGCCCGAGATTGTAGAGTTTCGGAGAAAGCCAAAAACAAGGTCACCAAAGGTAAGCCCCTTCGCTATCGATTTAGAAATGCTGATAGCATGAAAATGCAGAGCGAACATGATTTATTACTGTGTTCTAATGGTTTAAAACGTTACAGGGTCCTATGGAAATAAAAGTGATATCCAATAATAAGCTGCACAACTCAGTCCTATGGAAATAAAGGTGAAGACCAATATCAGACAGTACAGCTCACCAAGTATACAGCGTAATAGAGCAAGGTACCCTGACGGACAAACAAAAAGGACTGATGATGGAGCTGGAGCTAAGAAATAGGAAGGCAGAATAGCATGTAAGTAATAATAACACTACATTCTCCAGAAGGCCAAGTGCCTGATCTTTTACACCATAATGGCGTAACTTCCTGACAAGAGTGTCATGATGGACGCAATCAAAAGCCTTGGATAGATCGTAGAAGACACCTATTGCATCCATTGCGTCTTCCCAGGCATCAAAAATATTGTCGATTAGTTCAACACCAGCATCGGCTGTTGAACGACCCTTTGTGAAACCAAACTGAGCAATATGAATTAAATTATTGAGATAAAAATGACTTTGCAATTGATTAAGTATTAGTTTTTCAAATATTTTGCTAAGCGTTGGTAGTATCGATATGGGTCTAAAATTGGTGGGGTCTGATGTACTACCAGCTTTGAATAAAGGTATAACTTTACTTAGTTTCATCAAGTCAGGAAACACACCATTATCTATACATTAATTAAATATACAACAAAGGTGAGGTGCAATACAATCTACAATGGAACTAATAATTTTTACTGATAGACCATGGGCGTCAGCTGTCTTTTTCATTTCCAGGGATTTAAACGCTTTTACAATGTCTTCATTATTTACGTGCCTAAATTTAAAATCTGTTTTACAATCCTCAAAGTTTTGTTTAAGTATAGATTCAGCAGCAGCGGGAGATGAATTTAAAGACTTGGTTGTTGAAACTGGAATGTCCGTAAAGAAATTTTCGAAAGCTTTTGCTACTTCTAGATCTGTACTTAGCAATTGATTATCTATCTTAAGCTTGAAGTTATTATGTGTAGCTTTGGCCTTTCCAGTCTCTCTGTTTATAATTTGCCAAGTCGTTTTCATTACATTGCTACTAGATTCAATTTTGTTTTTAATGAAATTAGATTTAGCTACGGCACAAACGCGTTTAAACATTTTTGAATAACTACGAACATAATCTAGAAAGGCCGTATTTTTGTTATATGATTTCTCTTCATAGAGTTCATATAATCTTCGTCTGCTCCTATGAATTCCAACTGTCGCCCAATCACTAAACAAAGCTTTGTTATTAACTTTTATAGTTTTTGATTTAAATACCGTATCATATTCATTTTTGACAAGGTTAAATACTGAGTTGTACAACAAATTTGGATCGTCACTGTATGGTATTTCCCATAGTTTATCTAAAATATTATTCCTGTAGTGTTCAAGCCGAGTGTCACTAACGGGCACACATGTAATATCCTCTTTTTGGTCCTTTTTTATTTTAAAATTGAATATACCTATCTGACCAGAGTGATCAGAGGTTAATTTATTGATGACCGATTTGAAAATGGGCGTAATGTTAGTAAATATATTGTCAATGCAGGTAGCAGATGTTGCAGTAATTCTAGTAGGCTCCAAAAACAGATAGTTCATGTTGTGACATAAAAATAAAGATTTTAATCTAGTACAAATATTATTATCCTCTAACAGATTAACATTAAAATCACCACAAATTATAAAAAAATTGTTTTTATCGCTGATTTTAATCAACACTTCATCCATTTTCTTTTCGAATAAATCAAAGGATGAATCTGGTGGTCTGTATACGCTCATTACAATAAGTTGTTCAAGTTCAATACAGGCTATTTCCATGGTACGCTCAACAGACAGGCTCACTATGTCAACTCGTTCCTTATATTTAAAACTATTATTTACAAGTATTAGGGAGCCACCGCGATCAGCTGTTTTTCTGTTGAACGATCTAGCAACGTGGTGGTTATTAAAGTTGAACATGAACTGATAACTCTTTAAAAAGTGCTCTGTTATACATAAAATATCAATATTATTACAGTTCATGAATAACTCAATTTCCAGTTCTTTACTTAACATGCCCTGTATATTTTGATGAACCACGTTTAAAATATTCTTACTTTTACATTTTTCATTACTAGTAACTTGATTTAATGGGCAAGATGAAGGTATATTTATACAAATATTAATATTACTGCCAGAGTTACTCTTTGTTGTCCTATGGGTTAATTTAAAGAGCTTGGAACAGATTCCAAGGAGTACATGTCATTATTATTACACTGCTCAATAGAAGCAGGCGTTTCATTAGTCAAAAACTTGACTGAGTTCAAAATAAAATAAGATAGTGACTGTGCTATCTGTTTTCTATAAAACCTAGATAGGTAATACCTATCCTTAGTCAAATAAAAATATTTTCCATTACAAATATTGGTGTCTATGAAATGAAATTTTTCAGTATGACGACATGTCAATGTGTGTATAAATGTATTATAATTATGTCTTATATGATTTTCATGTTGTGACAAAGATTGGCTGAAGGGAAACGCAAATAAGATTATTCTATCTACATTTTGTAAAGAATTTAATTTGGAAAAGTATTTAGTAATTAGTTTTTTAGATACATTTTCCCTTGTACCAATTAAAATAATTAGGGTGGTTGGTTCTAAAAACTGCGATGACAACACTTTGTTTAATATTTGTGAATATGTGGCGCCAGGCATACAGTTATTTAATATTGCCTGGCCCACGCGCTGACTAAGTTGTAAACCCATATTTTTTCCAAGTTCATCGCTGTACATTATATACCTATCCTTTGTCCGAGAGAAGGAGGCGTTATTGATAACACTATTAGTACTCAAGTCGACTGACGGCGGCGCCTGGGTCAGTATCAGCTGTTCGGCCGGCTGCTCGGCGGGACACACGGTCGGCACGGAACAGTCCGCTGGAGCTTGTTTACAATCACAGATGTGATTGTCGGTCAAAGATATGAGAGTGTCATAATTATACTTACACGTCTCCAACAAACTATTCATAGCCGACACATGTTCCTTAATTTCGTATTGTGCTGACTCATATTTACGTGTAATACTTTGTAATGATGAGTTTAAAATATGCATATCTAGGTATTTATAGATATGGTTTTTTGTTAACCTGAAATAAAGATTACTATTATTATTATTATTATTAGGATCAAGCCCTGCTCAGAGACGAAGGTCTCGGCTCCAGTGAGTTTCGGAGTCCCTCAAGGCAGGATCCTGGGTCCCACGTTTCTCGTTATTTATATAAATTACCTTCTACATCTTCGCATCCTGGATGCCGAGATCTTTTGGTACGCCAATGGCACAGCCATTCTGTTCCATGGAAAATCCTGGAAAAGTGTTTACAGAACAGCCGAGGTGGATTAGTTGGAAGTAAACTTGCCAACACTCAACGCCAGCAAAACTAAATACCTGGCTTTCCACATCACCGAAGTATCTGCCCCTCCAGCAAACGCCATTCTGCTATTCCATAGGTGCAATCCCACCTCAACATGTCCCTGTCCTGAAGTGCAGTGAAGGGACACTTTTAAGAATTTGGGTCTAATGCTGGACGACATACTCACATTTAGAGCCCATATCTCATTGGTACCTGGTCGTACATGTAAACTCATCTACATCATATATTATGTCTCATTTGCTAGCTATATAATGGAAACCTTCATTAATTTATAACAATATGCCTTAATCGTACGCGTTTATACTTTATTCAACAGATCTTTTTAATCAACAGACTTTGTCATGTATCCTTTCTGTTTGAATTTATTAGCTTCTATCACTCGCTCGCTACACTAGTTTAATAAGTTAAATAGTAATATGTGGTTATTGGCGATGGCTGCGCAATTACTTTATTATTAGATTTGATAACATTATGTTAACTTTTATTTGACCAAAATAAAGAGAAAATAAATAAAAAATAAATACATGAAACTTTTGAGACACTCGGCGAACAAAATCCTACTTATTTCCATTTATACAGCTTTGTGTCAAACATGCCTAACTAACATGCATATTTAGTGGTGCACCATCTAGCGCGCGACACTATCTTTCGCGTCACTGCCGAGAAGATGTATAAGTAGCTGTATTATAACTCTGCAGTGGAGGGCTTGGAAAGCCAACCTGGTTCCGAATTAAGTACGTACTGGTTGCGTAATTTATAGGCACAAAGGTACAAGTAAAATTATCTTTTTTTTCTAGAGATCTCGAACCTTCTTTCGACAACGATGAAATAGTCCTTTAAGGTCGATATTTATTTTTCTCCATCTTCTTTTCGAGTTTTCTTAGCTTCCTTGAGATATCACTTCTGTTTTCATATTTTTTTCGTTTCGGCATGGCTAAGTTTTAACTTACTTTTTAGAAATCGAAAGATGCTTGCTGAGTGAACGAAACTGAAAACGCGAATGACGAAAGACCGATGACGGGGGCGCGGGAGGAAACGAAAATAAAACACCAATACCCTCAAATACAGTGTTGAGTGATGACCGCTGGATGCGCTACTACATAGTATTATCTCTTACTTTAGATTACTCAATTCTTCAGATGGAGCCTTCGTATAATAATGATGGAACTTCACGTACGGGTACTTACCAGGACCATATTTGCACGCCGTTTCCCTGATTTTTCCTTTCCATCTACTCAACAGGATCCAAAATACCCATAATTTCGTCTACAAACCCTTTCAGGAAACAAAATAAGATTTTGAAAGAGTTTGTGTTGTCGCTGAACTCAATTTGAAATAATTATATTACCTACTTTTTACCCTGCCTTCTATGTACCTATATAATTAACCATCTTGTTTGTATAACTTTTAATGTATCATAAATGATCCCATAGGATAGGCCCTGACTAGTTTGGGTTCCGCCATTTATTATCTAGACATTGTATATAATATCTAAACATGTATTTCTTTATGTTTTTTCACAATTACTTCCAAGGCAAATAAATTATTATGAACGCAAACTTCTAAATCAACGAACACTTCAATAATATTAAACTGTGGACTATGTAGGTACACAACTCCACAAGCTCCGATAAAAAAAATCAGTATGGACGAAGTTTGGCAACGTCTCATTTTTCGAGCGGACGTCAAATGCGGCCTATCATGTAAGTGTTTCTTGCGACTGTAGCGCCACTGTAACTTGATGGGTAAAATAGCAGAACTATAGAAATGTACAGTCAAGGCATACTAAGGACTAAATGACGTCCGAGTAAAAAAAAAAACTTAACATTTCTGTGATGTGCTTCGACAGTAGAAGCGATTTAGACCTATTGCCGATGTGACGTCCGTATACCGGACGCCGTAAGCAGGTGGACGCCACATCATATGCTAAAAAGGCCATAGTGGACGCCAGATAGAAACCAAGATGTATATATATATATATATACACACTACTGTAATTCGTATTTCTGGAGAGATGGGGCACTGGAGGTTGGCAGTTAGCTAGGTCGCTCAGCTCGGTTGTCCGCCAGGCGAAACAGGTCTTCGACGCCAGGTCTATGCTAGTAGCGACATCAGTGTCGTTAGCGGATGACTTTCTTTGGCTCTGAATCTCTCGCATAGGGTAACTTGGTGTGTGTGAGAGAGAGAGAGAGAGAGATATGACAATGTGCTCAGAGCCAAAGAAACTCAACGCGAACTGTACACTCATGATTTTAAAAGGATAATAGAGTATCAAATCATTTGCCACCTGGGGGAAACCGGCGAAATAAGATCATTGTGTAAAGTATGTTAAGTATACCTTATTCGTTCGCGAGATGTAAAGTATACCATAACATTTTGCAAATCGGCTACATATTTTCAACGTTATGGCTTGGGAAAAGAGGCCCAAACCAATTAATAACTTCCGACACCATATCGTGTTGATGGGACCTCAGAGGCTATTGTGAATGTTTCAGGTGGACGTAACAACGTGCGAGCCTGTAGCGGCGTTCTGTAGCTCGGACGAGGAAGGCGAAGACGACAAGATGCTGATGTTCCTGCCGATTGCGCCCGAGATCGAGGATCCCGAGGTCGGTGGCCTATATCTAACTGAACTAACTTTTCGATATTAGAAAATTTGTAGATAATAAGGAAGTAAAGAGTTCCGTGATTCTGAGAAATTTGTTTGTGTTGTTGACAATGTTTTTCAAATTGGAAAACCTCAGATCATTTGTGTTACAAACTCGGAGTACATTCTACCAAAACGTTTTGCGGAATCATACCTATTGAATCCACAGCAAAATCGAAGCAGTTTATATCAAATTGATGTTTAGTGTATGGGAAAATGGCAATTTTCTACTATTTTCGGTCAATTGGGAAAATTACGCAAAGCTTTCAGGAGAGCTCACTTTGTGTTTGTAACATGTAATTGTCAAATACGGACTGTGACAAAAGGGAATTTGTAACAACCAATTTCTTCACACCTGGAGCTGCACAGCGCCCTATTGTTAACAGAACTTATTTAACATCAACAAACAACAAAACAACAAAGTTGGATCAACAAAAACATATTGATAATTAATTACTCTCTTTGCATAAACTTGCTTTCTTTACTTACTTTGTGATTCATTTGTAACCTCAGATGCTCGAAACTCTTTGATTACTTACTCTGTGTTTTTTACAAACACTTAGCGCCCTCGTGATGCAGTTGTACTGGTATAGCCAAGTAGATCAAGGACAACTTCACGATACGTCATCACGCCTGAGTTATCAGTAGAGAGTGTGATTCACAGGAACCTCAGGTACAAGTAACACGGGCGTGATGACGTATTGAGAATTTGCGTGTCGCTACTTTGACAGTTTTCTTCCCCATTCTACGAGAAAACACCCTGTTGAGACTGGGCCTTCTCACATAATCGATCCTGTGGCAACTCTCTTCTTTGGTTAGCCGGCTACCTACGCTGTCAATAATAATTAGTGCAGTGGCGCCCACACTAGGCCTAGACTGTGTTGTAGGCGCAGGTGCCGTCTGGCAGATTTATACAGCGTAACATTTAATTAGGTGACTATACCATTATGAATAACTTTGCCCAATAAACATATGGTGGCAAATGAAAAATAAAAACGTCCCTAAGTACATTGACCCGATCAGCGATTACAAGTACTGTAGTACTATGGAGATGAGCTTCACTGCTGTGAGTAAGTTGGTTCTAGTTGACATCCCGCTTCTAAAGACATGTTGAGCATTAGTCAAAAAACGTTCAATCTGTTTACATTTTTTTTTAATAATTAGTTCAATAATCTTTGTAGTTGAACTGAGAATTATTCATAATGTACTCCAGAACGTTGGTGAATATTTTGGCCGAGGGACTGTTCCCCTGTCGGACGCCCCGGTCTGTAGACACAGAGTCGGTGTACTCATGCATTTTCACGGGCGGACGGATATCGACGCATAGCCTGTCAATTCCGCAGCGATGGAGCGAATGGTTCACGACCCGGTGCTCAACACTGTCAAATGCCTTCTCATAATCAACAAAGGCTAGACATAGGGGCCGGTTGAATTCTCTGCATTTTTCATCAGCTGCTTGCCGGCATGGATGTGGTCCATTGTCGAGTAGCCGCTCCGGAAGCTAGCTTGTTCGACAGTTTGGTATTCATCAAGGGTGAGACGGTGGCTCAGGACTTTAGCGAATAGTTTGTAGATCTGAGAGAGTAGGCTTATAGGGCGGTAATTAGACAGGTCATTACAATTGCGTGCTTCCAGGAACCGGGTGTTACATCCTGGGGCCCAATTCTGTACTGAAGATTGCATCGCGATCGCATCGTGACCGCTCCGAAGGGCGCAAAACGCCGCATTTGACAGCTAGTCCAGGTGACGGCGATAAGGAAAACACGCCATTCCGCGCTCCTCGGAGCGGTCGTGATGCGATCGCGATGCAATCCCCACTACAGAATTGGGCCCCTGAGCGAGAGTGGTCTCACATAGAACAAATAAAAAAAAAACAATTATGGCCTATAACATCTAAATCAGATGATTTAAGCAGCGTCTGAGGTGCATGCTCGCTCGTGACTACAGTTCGATCCTGGAGCCTGAGACACGTCCACATGCACGGCACACACGTTGTGTCGCTGCTGATACTGGTGGTGCGAGCGGAATGGGTGGTGGAGCATGTCGTTTCGATCTTTTTACATCCAGAGCATCGAACCAGGCCCTGTCGTGTGCTGCGAGACTTTCCGCGACGACTCCTTCAAGTTTCTCGGACAGCGGCGACCTCTTCCCACTTGTTGGTTTCGATTTGAAACGCGGAGATAACGAGCTTGACACAATCCTTAAAACGCAACAGGGTTCGTCCGACTGGTCTCTTGGCGTGCGCATGGATGTGGTCCATTGTCGAGTATCCTTTTGGTATTCACCAAGGATACAACAAAATTCTTTTGTTGCAGGACGGGTGGGCGGCGACGCAAGAGACGGTCACGCCGACAGAGACACCTGAGAAGCTGGAAACCAGCGCGAAGCGACCGAAGAGCAAAACGTACGATATCTCGCTCAAGATACCGCCGCCAGGTAAGGCGTTTACCGTCGTTTTATTATTAAGGTTGTCGTTGGAAAAGATGTAGCCAATGGGATACTTTAATAGTCGATATGCTTCAAAATACATCAGATGTCGCTGTAGACGGCCTTATTTTTTTGTAAAGGTACGTACTGAAATAAGATTCTTGAACTTTCATTTTTTAATTGAAAACTTGACTTTTTAATTCAAAATTTTAAAAAATCCTTTTTTTTTCTGTAATTATTTACATACTTTCTCTACTCTACATTGAACCACTGGAGAGAAGGGCGAAGAAACTCCCACAGATTGATTTTCCAGGTTTTGTCTAGTACACATATTAAATATTATAAATAATATACAGGAATAAATAATATCAAAATTATTGAGCGAGTTCTGAGTTGAGTAAGTTATTTATTAATACCACTCACACATTAATACATTAATACACATTAATACAACAATCTATTCCCATGGACAGATGTCCATGGGAATAGATTGTTTGAGTAACAGGCTGTTTCGATATGTAATTAGCATTCATTTTGTAATTTGACAATATTTTATTTAAAAAAGGAAACGCAAAAGATGCGACGACTGTGGAGTTTCTTCGGTGAGCTCTTCTCCACAGATTCCGCCATCGTGTTAGTGAACTCACCCAAAAAAATGTAATGACGGATCTAAGTGATGTAACAACATCCTATGGAAATAAATGATTTTTGATTTGATTTGATTTGATTTGTCATTGACCCTTGAAAGAATTGATGACATTCGTGCTTCTTAGCACGAAACTTAATCAGAGTCTAAACCGGGGTGAAACTATTCTCTGATTTTTTCTTAGATTAATGTTAAAGCTATCGCAAATTATGCTAAATGTTGAAAGGTTCTTGCGTACATACATTATATTTGACTTGCTACAGTCAATTTGTCAATTTCTTTAAAAAGTTCTCGTAGGAGTATGTGCATTTTAAATCATAAATTGCTCAAATAACTATTTCTGTAATATAAAAATTGTTTGATGATCCGCTGCTTTCCCCACAACAAGACCATAGGAGGACATGACACTATGGAAGTAACTAAAATAGACTGGCCTTGATGTAGCCACATCAGTGTTTTGTCTGATGTTCCTAACAGCGTAAGCCGCAGAATATAATCTACCAGCAAATTTATCGTGTGGGTCCCCAAGGCAATTTTCTATCAATGGATATTCGAAGAAACTAGGTTTCATTTACTAATTATATCGTGTTGCTGTCTAACACTAAATTGGTCTCAACTTCACTTACATTTATAAGTGAGAATTTTATATACTTGGTTTTACCAGCGGTTATGATTAAATTCCGGTACATACTGCACGTGTAGACTTGGCTTTGATTCGACTTCGATATCTAGATACTACGCTTGAAGATTGACTGGCTATTATAGGAAGTCTGTTTCTTTAAAATGCAATGAACATATACAAAGCCATTTTTTGTTCAGAATTTCCGATTCTATCTTCACAGCTTTCATCCAAAGTGATCTTTGGCTATCGTCCTTTGGGAAACTATAACACTTAGTATTTTTCATCTCATTGTTCAGCAAAAAGGCAGGCACAATACTGACTGGATGACCAACCATATCTTATGTACTACAAGGTCTTTGAGTAAGATAAGTTTCTGTCTTGGGTCTTCGAGTATTTATTTATTTATTTAGTTACGAAGCATAACAAGAGTCTCGTTCATCTAAGAGCATAACAAACAGAACTTCTCAGTTTTCAATCACAGATTCCTTTCACCCCAAAGATTAGCATCACCCAAGAAACTCCTTGACTTTACTTTAACCTCTTTGGTTCACCCAGTAGGTACACGGGACCTAACCTACATTCAGTACGTATACTACAAACTAATAGGGCCGTCTACAGCGCCATCTGTTGTATTTTGATAAAACACTGGCTCTGAAAGTATCCCATTTACCTGAAAGGTTAAAAGTAGACAATGAACTTATTCGAAAACTTGCTCCTAAATAGATATCTACTAAACCAACGATGTGAAAAGTGAAGCCGATTTTTTTACAATTCTATGGTTTCACAAAAAGGCGGCACACATTGGAACTTGCTTAAGTTAATAGAGGACAATGATTCAAATAAAATTGTTCTACGCAGTGTCATGTATACGAGATATTTGCTCACTGCGCTAATGCTTATATATTTTTTGTTACAGAGCAAGCAATTTCCTTCAGTGGAAAGAACAAGCCGGCAGCTGGAAGCAAAAAAGTCACAGGAAGACCTAGGAAGTAGTATTAACATAATTAGAATTATTTTTATAAATTATACAGCCAAAATCAAATCTCCACGTGTCTTTTCTTTGGACGCAAGTAGTAGACTTATACCCAAATAATAAATTAATCACTTCTATTTCAAGCGTGCATGACGGTTGGTTTTGGGCCATCGAAGTGCGCGGTCCTGTCCCTGGTTGTTCCGAGAACAATAGACACCTTTTTGCGATTATTCGGGGAATGGCAGATTCTGGAAATGGCAGATTCTGGAAACGGCAGATGTACTTAAGTTATAAATTGCATTCAGTATGATGCGACATCGTTTATCTAACACGCTTTTTCCCAGATGGGGTGGCCGTGGCAGTGGCACACCATAGAAGAACCATACCAGTCACAATAACATGTATTTTCCCAGGTGAAGTGGCAGAGGCACAGCACAGCCGTACCAGTCACTTGTGTCTTTCCAGATGGGTAGCTTAGACACATCTTGACGAGTCATCATTTTTGAAAGATGTCACATTTTTTGACAGCTGTCACGAATTTTGACTGGTTTGCAATAACAGATGCATATTTTTCTATTCTCTGATCTCTTTCTGCTTTGTTTTCCTTTGTTTTTTTTTTAAATTTTTCTTTAATTTTACATCATGTGTTTTTGCTTCCTTTTTAATACCCGAATAATAACATAGTGTTTTCTTCTTTGGCGACACCAGCCTTCAATTGAGTTCGTTGTGCGAAAAGTTTGGCCATTGCAAAAAATATGTGGTACGTTACTAATTCTATCCACTGTCTAACAAAGAAAGTTTTGAAATTGTTGAATTCATCTGTATCTAGAGCGCCTTCGCAGATCCCAACAAATGCTTCCGGTATCAATGTTTTGGGAAGGGAGCTAAAATCGCAAATAGTTTCGTGATGATCTTCTTCTTTTCGAGTCGACGGTCATCTCAGATACGGGCGGCCCAAAAGGCCGCAACCGCAATAGCTCGCTCGGTAGCCTTATACAGCTCCTCGTCCGTGCAGGTTGTCGGGCACGCAGGGCACCCAGTCATGTGCGCAATCGTCTGTTCGTGATGATGAACCTCTTCTGGAGTATTATTCAGTCCTATTTTTTCAGTCATCTTCCAGACTGCGTTGGTGTAGTGGTAAAAGCAGCTTTTCACGTGCACTTCTGGCTATACTAACTTAACTGCAGCGATACATTCACACAGTGATACATTTTTATTACCACAGCCGATGGTTTTTCTAATATTGTGAACAAACGAACAACGTGGATTGGTTCCTGTTTGGTACAAGGATTAATGGAGCAGAAACAAAATTAACGCTAACCTGATATCTATATGCATTTAAAAGAGTTCTCGAAATGTGCCATATCCATCAAGAGTTCTGATTTTTCTTTTTGCCCAAGGAGTGCAAATATGATATCTGTTCAGGCTTCTCAGCACCTAATGACCTCGTAGGGGCCCATCAGCTACGAGGTAGCGTAACGATCAGTTGCCAAGAAGTGTGAACGTCGGCGATTCACCGAGCTGAAGTAATTGGGGTCGATCTAACCTGGTCTGTGCTTCGGTCCCGTCAACCTCCTGTCTCTTTGCAAGGCCCGGGTGCACCCTAGGCTCTTCTTGGTAGACAGGTTCTTCAGCCAACCTCCTATGACTGGCGGGCCAGCTTCAATGAGCACAGTGTTCCAACACAGGTTATGTTACGTGGTAAAAACCAATCGGCCACGTAAATGCGAACTTTATCTGGTTCGGGGAACCACAACACACTCAGCTATATAGACAATCCTGAGGGAAACCCGAATACATTCCAGATGGCTTGCGATTCAATTTCAATACCCTAACCAAAACGCGTTTACTTGCGAGGGCTTTCGTCTGTCAGTTGTCATAAACTGCCAGGTTGGCAGCTAACGTCAAATTCAAAATGGCCGTTCAGAAACCATCGATCGAATATCGATTTGGAATCGAACAATCACCCGCCCGGACAGGCACCCACCTGTCCCCTAATCTACGGGCAGCCGAGACAACGTTGCTACCGCTCGTTTTAGAACCGAGCCTCCTACTAGAACCTCTGCAGACCGGGGGGTCCCGTCCTTGCCAGGGAACAAGTTAACAATGCGCCCCCTGCGCCAACGTAGTGGCGGTAGGTTAGCATCCTTAACCAGAACGAGGTCACCAACACTAGGGGGGCTGGTTTTGTCAGTCCACTTAAGGCGCTGTTGTAAGATATGCAGATACTCGAGCGACCAACGCTTCCAGAAATTCTGAGTAAACTGCTGCAACATCTGATACCTTGACAACCGATACAATTTCACTCCCTCGAAGGGGTGCTCGGGCAACGCGTTAAGTGGCTGTCCTATCAAGAAATGGCCTGGGGTCAGAGCCTCCAGGTCATTTGGATCCGAGCTGAGCGGACACAACGGTCGCGAATTGAGAACGGCCTCGATCTTACAAAACAATGTCGCGAGCTCCTCAAAAGTCAGCGCGGTCTGACCTACTATACGCCCCAAGTGCGTCTTAGCTGACTTAACTACGGCCTCAAAAATCCCACCCCAGTGGGGGCAAATCGGTGGGCTGAATGTCCACTGTATACCCCGACGGGAGAGGGCCGTTCCAATACCCACTTTATTTACATTCAAAAATTTGACTATCTCTCGTAAGTATCGTTCCGCACCGATGTAGTTAGTGCCGTTATCAGAGCGGATCAAAGTTGGAAGTCCCCTTCGAGAAACAAACCTATCCAAACAAGCAATGAAAGCCTCTGTCGAGAGATCAGCAACGAGCTCGAGATGTACCGCCTTGGTGGATAAACAAACAAACACACATAGGTACGCCTTGTATTGCCTAGCGGTACGCAATCGTGAACTCTTCACCATAAACGGTCCTGCAAAATCCGTACCAACACCTGAAAACGGTCTGACCTCATTCACACGATCAGGGGGCAAGTCCCCCATGAGAGGTTGCATCGTGGCAGCCTTAAGTCGATAACAAGGCATGCACCGAAACACGATGTTCCGTATGACACGGCGGGCAGATAAGTTCCAAAACTCCCGCTGGAGCGTGGCCAACAACGCGTTACAGCCGGCATGCGCGTTTTTAATATGGCGATCAGTCACCAGCAATTCAACTAACTGTCCCCCCTTGGGGAGCAGAAGTGGGTGACGAGCCGAATACGACAGATTCGCATTGCGCAATCTTCCTCCTACCCGAAGTAACCCGGTCGAATCAACAAAGGGGTTGAGACGCGCGACGGCTCCCTTCAATTTCGAACGTCCACTTCGTATAATCTCCAATTCTGCCCCAAACTTCGAGGACTGTACCAACCGGACCAAATTCAATAGCGACTCGTTTCGCTCTGCCGGAGTCAGAATAGGGTTCAACGTTCGCTGATCGCGAGGAGTACGACAATTTCGAGCGAGTCTCCTAATCCAAGTGGACACGTTTATCAACTTGTCAAGTGAGCTATACCGGTCCAGCAGAAACCCGGCGTCAGGGTCCTCAGCCTTCTGGGTAACATGCACGGCCGCTCTGGGGCCATGATCCGAAGATACTACTACATGGCTGTGGGGCCAGTCCGATTCTCTCTTGGCAAGCCAGGGTGGTCCCCACCACAAATGGTGTCTAACGAGTTCAGGAGCCCGACATCCCCTGGATGCACAATCAGACGGGTTCAATTCTCCTGGTACATGTCTCCAGGTCAGTGGGACCTCAGACGACACAATCTGGGAGACACGGTTCGCAACAAAAACCTCTAAGTTATGGACCGAAGCCTTCAGCCAGCACAAAACAATCTGGCTGTCCGTCCACGCGTACACCGTATCCTCCAAAACCACTGACCCACGCAACACTGTTAGAGTGTGATTCAAAAGTTTGGTCAAAAGAGCAGCCCCGGACAGTTCCAGTTTTGGAATCGTCATCCTTGTCCGAATAGGCGCTACCTTGCTTTTTGCCAAAACCAAACGCACGTCGACCTCCCCGGTGGAGGTGACGGTTCGCAAATAAACCGCTGCCGCAAACCCTCGTTCAGAGGCATCACAAAACCCGTGAAGGGTTGCCCTGTAATCCCCAGCAGGGACCAATTTCCTCGGCAGCGATACATTATTTATGTCCGATAGCGAGGTGAACATTCGCGTCCAATCAATCAACAAATCACCTGAGAGGTGGGTGTCCCAGGTCAACTGAGCCGCCCATAGCCTTTGCATAAAACATTTGAGAGCAAAGGTGACTGGAGAAATCCATCCATTCGGGTCGAACGTTCTCGCAATCGTTGACAGTACTGACCGCTTCGTCCAGGCCTTCGGTGTTTCTAAAACCACCCGATAGGTAAACTCATCATGGACGGTCCGGTACTGAATTCCAAGTACTGACAACATGTTAGGGTTGTCAGGATTCTCAAAAACGTGCGGGTCTTGTTGAAACTCATCTGGGAGACCAGCCATCAACTCAGGGGAGTTGGACATCCACTTGCGTAGTTCATAGCCGCCTCGTTCCAGCAATTGAATGAGCTCGTCACGTCGGTCCAGAGCTTCCTCTACACTGGCTGCCCCTGTGCAGACGTCATCGACGTACAAATCTTGCTCCAGGATAGCGGCGGCTCTAGGATAGCTCACACGGTCACGCGACGCCAACTCCCGCAGGGTACGCATCGCCAAATACGGGCTAGACCGTAACCCATACGTGTTCGTGTTTAACTCATAGACCTTGACTGGCTCGGCCGTGGACTCACGCCACAGTATCAACTGATACCTTCTGTCAGCCGGATGAATTACCGTTTGCCTAAACATCATCCGAATGTCTGCGACAAATACAATCTGGTGCCTCCGAAAGCTCGTGAGAATATCCGAAATATCACGACTCAACTTGGGTCCCGAATGTAGACACTGATTCAGGGACATCCCGTTCGAGGTAGGTGCTGACCCATCAAAAACAACTCGAATCCTGCCGGTAGGGGCTCGTAGGACGGCATGGTGTGGAAGGAAACAATGATCCTCAGATCTCCAGTCCACACCCGATACCGACATGTGTCCTAACGACTCATACTCCCTCATGAAATCAACATATTTTTGTTTAAATACGGCGTCCCTTGTCATCCTACGCTCCATCGACATCAATCTCATCTCAGCCATCTTCCTAGATTCTCCTAGTGGCGGTCGATCGGCCCTGAAAGGCAGTCGAGTTACAAAACGACCAGAACGAAGGCGACCAGTACTATTCTGGTAAAACAACTCGCACTCTTCTTCGTCTGCGTCGACTCGACGAACGGTGGGAGGTTCCTCTATCTCCCAGAAACGTTGGATAACGTCTGACAACGCTGAGCCAATAAGTATGCCATCTGACTCGGCAGGCCTAACCATTGGCAATGCCGGACCCATGATCACGTGACCAAACTTAGTATCCACAGCAATCAACCCGTCCGGCTGAAGAACTCGCCGATCCGACAACAGAAACCTACCCAGAACGTCTGCTCCCAGTAGCAGGTCGACCGGGGCTGGAGTGTCAAAATCGGGATCCGCCAACTTGAGTCCTGATGTCAGGAATCGAACGGCCGGATTCAACTTCACCAAGGGGTGTCTGCCCATGACATGCGTCATTACTAAAGCATGCACGGATGTTTTTGTCAAAATGTCATAACGTGGAGAGAACGTGATCACCGATTGACCAACTACATTCGTAACCGTAACATTCCCCACGCCCCGTATTGATTTATTATACCTATTTACCTTGAGGCCCAACCATTTTGCTAAATCATTCGATACAATGCAGCCCTGAGCTCCAGAATCTAATAGGGCGCGAACGTATGTTGGGTTGCCCGCCAAATCCCAAACAAGCACAGAGGCGATCGGTAACACCACCGTCTCCGGTTGGGGGGCAACAAATGGTTGGGCCGCAAATTCCTAGCGAGGACCCCCGGGGCCCCACTGTGCCTGTAACCGATCAGGTATGCAGCTATACGCCAGAGGGTCCCATTGTACAAATGGCCCACGCGCCGGTTCCATTCCCAACCTACGATTCCCCGTAAAGGGGGGTGGGCGTGAATTCAACCGTGGCCGCTCCATGAGCGGGGGGGACATCACATGTGACCGACGAGGACGAGGCGACGAGCGGGGCGACAACTGAGGCGGCGTCCGAACCGCACCCGCATAGCTCGAAGGTGTCCCATGCCACCCGCCCGTTACGGCCTGCTCAACACACCCAATGTCCCGCTGGGTCGGATGCTGAGTCGCAACCGAAAACTCAGGGCCCCCCATGTAATGGTCCTGAGTGCGGCCCTGCACCCTAGTACTGCCCTGTGCACGTGGGGACGTTGGCCCCTGAGTTGCGCTCCGAGTCGCAAACGAATTCTCAGGGCCCCATGCCGTGTCACCCTGGATACGGCCCTGTGGAGGCTGTTGGCCGGACCGGTTCATGCAGAACAGATTGTTGTGGGCCCCACCACAATATCCGCACATTTTTGTGCGCGTGCAGTCCCTAGCCATGTGTGGCCCGAGGCACAGGAAACACCAGCTCCGCTGCTTGGCCATCCGGCGCCGTCCCTGAACCCTAAGTTCCCCGAACTTATTGCAATTGGCTACAGCATGGCCAATCTGCCTACAACATGGGCAGGTCTCACCATGTGGGGTCAATTCACTCACAGTCCCATACGACTGCCGGTTGGTGCGGTCCTTCCTCGTCGGAGGGCCCCTACTCACAGCGCTCCCGGCAGCTCTCTGTGGCTCCGAAGGATGGGTGACCGTCAACCCCAAATTCTCTGCCCGTCGAGCCTCCTCTTCCAAGAATCCGACCAAGTCGGAGAAGGCGGGCAGGTCCTCGGCCGACCTCCCGTGAAACTGTTCGAAACGAGTCTGCACGTCAGCGGGTAGGCGGGAAAGTACAATGTACAACAGTAGGTACGACCATTCACCAACCGGAAGTCCAAGATTCTCTAGAGCCTTGGTGACGGACAACAATGGGTTCAAAACCTCCGTCTGTATGGCCCCAACCTTGTTCACAACCGGGATACTAAACAAACGGTTCAGTTGGGCATCGGCCAACCTCCGTTTGTTATGGTAACGTCTGACCAACAATTGCCTGGCCGTTTCATAGTTACCCTCCGTAACTGTCAAATGAGCGACCAGCTCCCTAGGCTCACCCCTCAATGCTGCCACCAGCTGAGCCATCTTGACAGACTTGGTAATGTCCGATCGCATGTGCACCAAACTGTCGAACAGATTGATGAAGCTCATCCATTCACCGGACACTCCGTCAAAAGTAGGCATAGTTATGGCAGGTAACCTGGACCCCGAACCCTGAAGCGGCAGAGGTGCTTCAATGTCACCACCATGGCTGGACTCGCGCTGTCTACGTATGTCCGCAGCCTTCTGTGTGATAGCAGCTGCCATCTCCATACATTGGTCGACATCCCCTAGCAACCGTGACAGCCTGTCAGGTGCGCAACCATCAACTGATTCCGCCTGCGCGGACAATTCGAGCACCCTATTGTAACGTTCCTTAACGTCCATAGACCGCTCCAATACCACATCATGCCTATCTAAACGGTCTATCAGACCGTGTGCGGAGGAAAACCATCTGAGCTCCTTAGAAACACCCTTCTGGATTTCAGATAACGACATGATCGGAACGATACTTACTCACAATTTGCAGTAACTCGATTTTATTGGACCCTCCAGTCTACAACCCAAACGAGGGAACCCTAAACCACAACTTAAACAATGTTGTTTTCCTTAAACAATAGGAACCGAGTTTTATATCTATATAAATTCTGTAAATACAATTTAGTTTCCCTTTATCATTATAACACACACAGATAGTCAATATTAGTTCAAGTTATAAATTGCTATAAACTGAAAACAATGTAATAGCCTGCTATCAATAGATGTAACTACCTATGTTAACCAAAACATTCATTCAATAGCACTACTAGACCACTAATAGATTGACTAACTGGTAATTCAATTCAATATCTGTCTATCTACTACCAGCAATAGACCTATAGCTTACAATACTACCCATCTATGTGGATACAGGAACAACCAAGTTACTTAACCGCCTATACCTACAGATTGATAGTCCCAAATCGTGCCTTCCTGGAGCCCTTGACGGCTGCAAATCTCAGGAAGCCACGCTCTAGCTACCAAGATGTTCAGGCTTCTCAGCACCTAATGACCTCGTAGGGGCCCATCAGCTACGAGGTAGCGTAACGATCAGTTGCCAAGAAGTGTGAACGTCGGCGATTCACCGAGCTGAAGTAATTGGGGTCGATCTAACCTGGTCTGTGCTTCGGTCCCGTCAACCTCCTGTCTCTCTGCAAGGCCCGGGTGCACCCTAGGCTCTTCTTGGTAGACAGGTTCTTCAGCCAACCTCCTATGACTGGCGGGCCAGCTTCAATGAGCACAGTGTTCCAACACAGGTTATGTTACGTGGTAAAAACCAATCGGCCACGTAAATGCGAACTTTATCTGGTTCGGGGAACCACAACACACTCAGCTATATAGACAATCCTGAGGGAAACCCGAATACATTCCAGATGGCTTGCGATTTAATTTCAATACCATAACCAAAACGCGTTTACTTGCGAGGGCTTTCGTCTGTCAGTTGTCATAAACTGCCAGGTTGGCGGCTAACGTCAAATTCAAAATGGCCGTTCAGAAACCATCGATCGAATATCGATTTGGAATCGAACAATATCGTCATCGATACCTTCATCGTATGCAAAAAAATCTCCAACTTCGTAATCGGGTAGCATCAAATCCTTAATTTGAGTACACGTAGTTCTCTTGTTTTTAGATACTTACAACGTGCGAGATATAATGCGTCCTTTTTCATGGTGAATGTTGGTATATCATCGTCCACAGATTTTTCTGATGATTCGTCCATCTTATTTATAAATATTTTCTGGTCTGGATCAAGCTGGAGCACACCGCTTTCTTGAACTCGTCCATGTGTAAAGGTACAGGCTTGATTGGCTTCTCTACCAAAATAGTTTTTAGCGCCCAAAGTGATAGAGGCATTTGCATTTTTTTGTTGCATCGGTAATTTGAGGTAACGCTCGTGTTCTTTTTTACAAAATTGTACCTTTCGGTAGCCGGCATGTAAAATAACGACTTTATCTTTTTGACTCTTGATACATTTCATTTCTGATACACCACTACTAAGTCCAGCTTTTGCCTAACCATATTGCACTATTAACAGGTAAATATATAAATTATTAGCTAGCAAGATAAAATCACAAATGTCACAAAAATGACACTTATTGTGACATGAGAAAAGACAATATACCCTTATGTATGACGTATCATTATCAATATTGTAACGCTTGTTGTGGATCTGAGTAAAACAAAACTAATTGAAAAAACTCCAGGTTGCCCAACAATTAGGTATGCGATAATTTAGATCTCAGGGGTGAGTACAGACTTCACAAATATCCATGTCCACTTAACACTGTCTTGATAGGCAACCACTTCCCTGTAGCTGTGCGGCAGGTGGTGGCGCGCGTCTGGTGACGACACCGATGTAGTCCGGAGTCAGGCAGGGCGGATCAGCAGCGGACAGTGGCCATCAGGGTCCCAATGTAGTTTGGGTCCACCAGTGAAAACCCTGGAATTACCGATTGGGGGATTCGAAATTTTGCAAAAAGTCTAATTCCACGTTACTTACTGCCTGCAACATCCGTCGATGAGCGGTAATCGAAGCGCTACACACATAGAGGCTACCAAAAGCATTAAATAGTCATCAATGAAGTTGCAGTAATATAGAAAAATCAGTTAAGGTATGGAAAGTTTCTACTTTCCATACCAAATAGATCGTTTAATAAAATTTCAATTTATGCGAAATAATGTGTAAAAGCTATACAAACAGCTGGGGAATAATATTATTCATTCTATATGTATTCAATTCATATGCAACTTCGCTTTAAAAATAATTTTCCACATATTAATAGCAAGCGGGTAGATATAGACTCGGCTAAGTAGACAAAGGAATTTCATCATCCTAGTTGTTCACGAATAACGGCATAAAATTGATGGAATGATTCTAGCTACAAAATAAGCGTTTGGAAGGACTTTAGCGGATGACCTACTTTTGTTGACCCTGAGGGGGGGAGGGAGCTAGATGCCCCCCCTACTACTCCCCCCCCGCGGAAATGCCTAGTTTCTGAGATAAGATTATTTAAAGTTTTGAGGTTATGTTGTTAAATTAAAACAAAATTTAGACTGACCTTCATCTTTAAGTGGGGGGAGGGGGAAGGGGATAGATGTCCCCCCCCCCCCCTACTACCCCCCCCCCCCCCCCCACTACTCCCCCCCCGCGGAAATGCCTAGTTGCTTTCTTCGAAAGGGTAATTTTTCTGCGTCGACACCTTTCTCCTCCACAAATGCTACATAATGCTATCAAAATTTACATGAAAAGTAGCCACAATAACCTACTCTAGCCAATCGTTTTGGTTTGCATACGCTGCGCTCCGGTTTAGCTTCTTCAACGTTCTAACATAACCTATAACCCGATTGAAAAGTAGCCACAATAACCTACTCTAGCCAATAGTTTTTGTTTGCATACGCTCCGCTCCGGTTTAGCTTCTTCAACGTTCTAACATAACCTATAACCCGATTGAAAAGTAGCCACAATAACCTACTCTAGCCAGTTGTTTTTGCTTGTAAATATCGAGAGAACAAGAAAAAAGAACATTCGCGAAACCACTAGAAAAGGGACTACTACTTTGCCGCCCAATCAAAAACGCGGCAAAACGCCCCAACAAAATGCGTTCCGTTTTAAACAAAAATGACAACATTTTTATTATCAAAAGTGATATTTTACGAAACAAATACTAAATTAACTTTGATTGACGTAAAATAAATAAATAAACATAAATTGCAAGTTAAATGAACGTTTTTATTAAAATAGGTATTATTAAAAAAAGATTCCACATTTCCTCCTTTTTTTAGAGAATTCTCATCTTTTCAAATATGCGTACAACGAAATGTAGGTAATGTATTTTGACCACAGACAAGATTTAAACATATTATTTGCGTTGCGTTACATCATTTTACAAAGTATTTTCAGATTTTCAAAAAATCATATCTTAAAAACTATTGAATTCCGCACCCTGAAACTTTCAGGAAGATGATCAAATGACCCCAACATGATGCTAAAAAAGTTTGGACGCCCCAGCGAGTAGGTCATCCGCTAAAGGTGAGCCACCATTTTTGCAACACTCATCCGACTCGGAAACACAGACACCTAATACAATTTATAGGTAATTAAATAAATATTATTGAAATCCATGCAAAGGACAAGAAAACCAAACACCAAACCCCGAAATGATTTCATTTAATTAATAGCATGTTATGATCAACACAATCAAACGCCTTCAACAGGTCGCAAAAAACTCCGATAGTATCCTGTGCGGCCAACTATGCAGAATAAATATGAGTTATAAGGGTAATAGCAGCATCCGTAGTCGATTTACCCCCAGTGAAACCGTATTGTTTGGCGTGGAGTTGTTTTGTACGGTTGAAGTGTGAAAGCATTTGATTGAGTATAATCTTTTCAAATATTTTACTTAGTGTTGGAAGAACAGATATTGGTCTGAAATTTGAAAGATCACCCTTATCTCCCGACTTGAACAGAGTTATCAGTTTACTGTGTTTCATGAGGTCTGGGAAAGCCCCATCGTCAACACATATAAGCTAAGTGGGGCTATAACTAGAATTACTGAACCAATGCCTGACTGATAAACCCTACAGGTCTTCCGTATTTTTTAAGTTAAGTAATTTAAACGTTTTGACAATGTCCTGGGGATATACATGATGAAATTTTAAATATACCTTACTGACGCTGGTGTTATTTTTTAATAAAGTCTGCTTCATATGGAGATTAATTTAGACGATCTGTTGTGAGTAAGGGTACATTGGTGAAGAATGTTTCAAAAGCTCGAGCAACATCAGCGCTGGATTTAACAACATCATCACCTATCTTTAGGCAGAAATCATTGTCCCTTGGTGTAACTATGCCAGTTTCACGGTTTATTATTTGCCAAACTGTTTTCATTCTATTATTTGAATTTATGTTTAAAGTTTTTACAGTTCTACAAACCAACTTGAAAGTTCTGGAATATTTTTAACATAGTCATGAAATTTTCGATCAAAGTTAAGGTGTTTCCTACATGCTTTTGCACCACGTGGTTCACAAACGGAGTTTATTTTGCCGGCTGAGGTGACCAGTCCGTTATAAAAGCACCAGTGCTTATCCTGCTTAGGTAAGTATTTGTATTTAAACATTTTCCATTTTGATGTAATAGATCACATACAGGGAGTGTGCATGCGATTTGCAGTTATATTATTTGAAATTGTTTTAATTGGACCTGGGAACTCTATTATGGTGCCGTGGTCCAACTGCAAAGATAGTTGGACCACGACCCATAGTAAAGGCCCGGAGTCCAACTAATTGGACAGAGCAGTTGGACCACTGCCCCGAAACGAGGGAAGCTCTGGTTGGGATCGGCGCCATTCATTAATTCATTCATACTACACTATCATGCATTCACGACAAATTAAATGAAACATAAATATTTTGCAAGATGAAACATTTATTTCCGCAAAAAAAAGATCCTTCTCAATAAAATCCGTGATAAGAGTATACCGTAAGTACTTATCGTATAAATAATAAATTCACTTAATTAAAGTTATCATCAAAAATAATAATACATTTTAGTATTCGAGACCAAAAAGTCACCCTACTTTCATTGTCATAAAATTTCTAGTAATAATTCTTTCACGTTATACAATAATATTATACAGGGCCACTACGAAGAGTACGCGACGGGGCGCGTACCGATCTCATTAAATTATTTAATTTTTATCGTATAAATAATTTCTCCTACGATCTAATCTATGTACAGTTATCGCCGAAAGCGACTCATCTTTCATGACTGGGGCTCACGCGTCCATGTCGTCCTCTCTCTGGCTCGAGAAGTAGCTCACGAGTCCGCCGAACACTCCGCCCTCCTCTCTGTGCGGCTCGCCGGCCGGCGCGCGGCCCGCCCCCGGCTCCGGCTCCGGGCACGCGCCGTCTCCGGCCGCGTACGCCTGGCCCGCCGCCGGCGCCGGCTCCGCATCCGGCCGCTCCAGCGCCATGGCCGGCGGGTAGTGCGGCGGCAGGTAATGTGCGCGCGGCGGGGGCGGGGGCGGCGGCGGTGCCCGCATGAGCGCCGCGGCCAGGTAGTGCGGCGGCGGCGGCGGCGTGCCCGGCGCGAGGCGTGCCTGCAGCTCGGGCGCGGCGGGCGGCGCGTAGGGCCCGTACGGCGCGTACTGCGGCGCGTACGGACCGAGCGGGTAGCGCGGCCGCCGGTCCTTGCCGTCGGTGTGCTTGATCTTGGGGTGGTTGGGTCGCGGCGCATCGTCCCGTGGCGGCGAGGCGGCGGCCGGCGATGAGCACGGCTCGCCGCCCTCGGGCTCGGACTTCACTTCCGGCTCGAGCTTGACTGTCGGCTCGCCAAGGGCGCTCGGCGGTGGGCCGGCGCTCCCGGGGCGGACGTGCGGACCCACGGGACCCGCGGGCCCCGGGGAAGGTCCGGCGGAGAGTCTCCCGCCTGGCGAGGGACCACGGCCAGGCGGGGGACCGTGACCGGGCGGCAGTCCGTGGCTGGGAGACGGACCGTGAGGCGGCGGGGGGCCGTGGCCGGGTGGGGGACCGAGGCCGAGAGGTCGGCCATGACTTAGCAGCAGCCCCCGACCCGGTGGCTGACCATGTCCAGTCGAAAGACCGTGTCCAGGCGGAGGACCGTGATTGGGCGGCGCGTGGGTCGAGGGTGACGCATGTCCTGGATGAGGGCCGCGAGTCGGCGACGGGCCGTGCCCTGCCGGATGCGACTGAGGCCCATGTCCCGACGGAGGCCCATGTCCCGGCGGATGTGCCGATGGGTGAGTACCAGGAGGACCAGGACCATGGCCTTGCGGATGTGTCGTAGGTGGACCATGTCCGGGTGAAGGACCATGGCCCTGTGGAATACCATGCCCCGTAGGAGGACCATGCCCCAAAGGAGGACCATGGCCCGGTGGTGGACCATGGCCCGGTGGTGGACCATGGCCCGGTGGAGGACCATGGCCCGGTGGTGGACCATGGCCCGGTGGAGGACCATGGCCCGGTGGTGGACCATGGCCCGGTGGAGGACCATGGCCCGGTGGAGGCCCATGACCCAGTGGAGGACCATGACCTGGCGGATGTCCCGTAGACGGACCATGTGTAGGAGGACCATGCCCCGAAGGAGGGCCATGACCCGGCGGATGTGTCGTAGGAGTTCTATGGCCTGTCTGATGTCCCGGTGGAGGTCCATGGCCTGGCTGATGACCCAGTGGAGGTCTAAGGCCTGGCTGATGTCCCAGTGGTGGTCCATGGCCTGGCTGATGTCCCAGTGGGGGTCCATGGCCCGGCGGATGTCCTTGAGGAGGTCCATGTCCCGGCATATGTGGCGATGGAGATCCATGTCTTGTGAGATGACCCGGTGGTGGCCCGTGACCTGACGGTCCGAGTCCTGGAGAATGTCCCGGCGGTCCACCGTGTCCCGGCGGGCCATGACCAGACGGCCCGGCCCGTTCCGGCCTCGGATAGTAGTACGCCGGCGGATACGCCCGCTGGTGCATAGGGTACATGCTCTGCCGCGGGTACCCGTACGAGTTCCCCGGGTAAACCATCGGCCGGTACTGCTGGCTGAGCATGTGCGGCATCCTGGTGATGATGCTGGGTTCCTCGCTGACGGGCTTGAAGGGCTGCGGCGACCCGGCGACGGATAGCGTGCCTGTCGAACAGGGTATTGTTGTCAAATGGTTTGAAAATATACCTAGTGCCACATTTAACGTGTACAAAAGGTCATTGACCCGCTATAAAAATGTATACGATTTGACGTTTGCCGGCGGCGGCGGTGGCGAGCGCGACAAACCTCAAATCGTATTTTTTAGCGGGTCAATTACCTTTTGTGCACATTTAGATGGCACTAGCCATAGCTGTTTTCGTACGTATTTCAACATTTTTGGTATTTTTTTTTGGGAAATATTAAACTGCACATCAATAATACTGATTTGCACAGTAAATATACCGATTTTCACAGAAATTATCAGGGCAAAACACTGCGGTGAAGGTGAAGTGTAAAGGGGGTGAGCGAATCGAAACCCCCTTTATCCTTCGTATTAGGTTGAACATGTAAGAACAACGAAAATACTTAAAACATAAAAATTATTTTTGCTGATCCTTTTTTGCTGTGAAAATCAGTAGTTTTGCTGTGCGAATATATACTAGCATTTGTATTTGACTGTTTTCCTACGCGCAAGCGACAAAATCGTTGGTCGAGGGTCTGTTTTTATGTATGTTATCCAATTTCTCCAAGACAGATGAAACGATTTGAACAATGGATTTTATGTTTCAAGGGTTTCCTTCCCATTGGTCCCATCAGGTCAGCATATCATCGGATGATGGGATACTGGAGAAATCAGGGGAACTGTTCAGGCAGACCTATAGTGATTTTTGTATGTTTTATAGTAAGTCGTGCTCGTTGTAAAGTCACTAATGATGAAGACCACAGACAGCCACCGGGACTGCTCAATACTAGTTATGCCTCAGGTTGCGAAATGATATTTTATTTCGGTTGATAAGTGATGTATGCTCGTCACAGAACTCCCCAATAATGTAACAACGTCTGTCAGGATTTGATCATGGAGAAATCGAGGGCACTCTTCAAATAATAAAGATATCCCCCTACCGCGATTTTAGTGTCAAGTCAGACGAGCCCAATTTTTTGAGTCGTGAGTCGCGGAATTTCGGTGGCGAAATTTTTGCTACATTCAGTTCATACAAAACTCCAGGATCTTTCACACGGGCGTCGCAAAATGAGTTGTCTGCCGACTCACGCGCACGATCCTGGCTGAATTGCGTTCTAAGCGTGAGGGGAAGGAATCGAATCGACAGCAGTGTTGTTATTGATACGGCAATGAATGTGGCCAACGAAAATTTCTGTGGATGCAGTTAAATTTATAAAAAAATATAAAACATTTATGTGTCTTTAGTTTTTCGGTATAAAAAAAATACGGAGTTATTGAAGCTCAAAGTTCGCCTCCTCATTTTGTCAACTGAGCATGTAGGATCGTCGATGTCGTCACTTTACCCGTCAGGTGGTCGGTTCGGTCGGGCTTATTCGGCTCAAGCAGTAAAGAACTCCCCACAATACTCACGAATAAAGACTAAAATTACCAAGAAATGCTTAATTTTCCCCATGTGCAGTAACTCGAGTGTGAACCAAATAAGTATTTTTTTGACTGCCATTATGCCCAAAAATTAGAAAAAAGTGGATGAACGCCATACGGAGAGCAGATCCTATTGGAAATAAAGGTACTGCTTACTGTTGTGAAGATCTTTTTGACGTTTTACCCTAATTTTTAGATGTTTTACTCATAATACCTACCTATATACCTACGCCTTTTAATTAGTTGTTAGAAGATGAATTTTTATCAATAAGTTGGGGATATCGTAAGCCATCAACGTCATTCACCCACTGTCAGGTGTCCTAATGAATCAAATGACCGAATACTTTACCTAATCCTCAGTATGAACAAGGCTCTTTAAATAAATGTCACCTTATATATAGTATGTATTACATTCATTCAAACCTGTCTCCTAGTCTCCAGTCTCGTGATTAAATGAGGACTTGGAGACGGTACTGAAGCTCAGAAACCAGAAATAGTAAGGCAGTCGTGTTTGGACTCAATTTGTTAAGGATGATGAGCTGGTTTCGCAAACCGGGTCTAATGAGCTGGTGATGGAATGAGGACTTGGATGAGTACTGGAACTCAGTAACAAGGAATAGTAAGGCAGTCGTGTTGGGACTCAATTTGTTAAGGATGAAGAGCTGGTTTCGCAAATTTGGTGTCATTAGCTGGTGATGGAATGAGGAATTGGAAGATTACTGGAACTCAGGAACCAGAAATAGTTAGGCAGTCGTGTTTGGACTCAATTTGTTAAGGACGAGCTGGTTTCGCAAACTTGGTGTAATGAGCTGTTGATGGAATAAGGACTTGGATGAGTAGTGGAACTTAGGCACTAGGAATAGTAAGGCAGTCGTGTTTGGACTCAAATAGTTAAGGATGATGAGCTGGTTCGCAAAACTTGGTGTAATGAGCTGGTGATGAAATAATCACGTACAACTTCCAAGTTGGTACCCTTCAACGCAATTGGCTCCATTTCTATGTTCTTACGTTTGTTCGTGAACTAGTTTTGTTTTATCTGGATTGAGATCAAGATCTTTGTCCTGACACCACTGTAAAACTTAACTATTTGTACTTCATAAGAGATCTTATCGTACTTTAAAACCTTCCCAATGATAACAATGACGCCGTCATCTGAATACACCTGTAGATATATATTCTGGTTGTTTAAGCGGGTTATTAGCGGGTCTATAAGGAGACACCACATAAGTGGTGAAAGACATCCGCCCTGTGGGAAACTTCTATTTGCTCTGATTGTGTCACCAGTCCCAGCCAAAATTGCAGATACCATACTGTTTTTAACATTTCAAAACCCCAGATTGTTTTGAGGCATCGCGATTTTGAAGTCGAGGGGAAAAGACGCGCTGGCAGAAGGAGGAAATCGTGGCTCCGCAACATCAGAGAATGGACGGGAGTGGCCAGCGTAGAACAGCTGATGCGCTTGGCGATGAACAAGAAGGGATATGAGGAGCTGACCGCCAACCTCCAGTGGTGGAGAGGCACAATAAGAAGAAGATTTTGAAATATGCCATGCCATGCCAAGCTAATAAAATTCAAAACCCATAACGGGGAATTGGCATCATATGATGCCTGGGGGTCTTGAAGGGTTAAGCATAGTTACCACCCACTTTGCAATCAAGTTATGTATACCATCCTGATAGAAGGACTCTTCTATTGCTAGGAAGTTGGCTCTGTGCTCCCTCGACATCAAAGAAGCATCCAAGGGCAAATTCTTAGCTTTCTGATGTTCTCTCCACTTTTAACATTCAGTACAAAGGAGGAATGACTTATGTACCAGAAAGATTTTGCTTCCTGATACGTCTTCTTTCCTGGTTTTGGTATAAAGACTGCTTTTACCTTCCCCTAAATCGGCGGATACAATTTAGTGCTATGGTGCTCCTATAGATGTCTACAAGATAGTTTTTGAAAAATCTGTAGGCCTTCTGTAACCGCAAACAAAATGTCAGCAGGACTCGCAGATTTGAATGGTGCAAATGAATTATGTAATTGCCAATTTTACATGTTCATATTTAATTACATCAGATGGATACTCCCGTGCATTATGGTGAATACATTATCTTTGTATTCCTTGCAACGCGGGAAGAGTGTCTCCAGCATAGCTTTCAACACCGTTTGGGGTTCAGATTTAAGCTTTCCGTCTATTTTTAATCTATCTAGTTGCGATTTATTGTCGCTTGCTAGTAGTTTTACCAACCGAGCTGCATTGAGTATGTATTCATCTCCTTGCAGTACAGGCGCCAGCTTTTCCTACTTTCTCTGTGTCTTGTTTTACTATATATGTCCTATATACTGACTCTTCTATACTCGTCCCAGATAACCGCGTCATCCCTCAGAAGGGCCTGCTTCATAGCTCTCTGAGTTCTTTTCCAAAAATAGGGTTTCACTGAAGCCGGTTTTTTCTAAAGTTTTACCTTTTGTTTACATTTTGTATGGGAAAGCGCTAGTATGTAAGTATGTGTTACCTTCCCGCATGGCGAGCGCGCGGTCCGGGTGCGGGTGCGGGTGCGGCGCACGCACGTTGGCGAGGTCGGGCCGCATCGCCTGCAGCTCCGGACGCACCTGCCAAACAAACGAGTTGAAATTGGTTCAAGCCTTGAGCCAATATCCATCGCCTAGTATCAGTAGTTCGGTGAGTACCCGAACTGTGAAAACGTTTTATCTCAGTAGTTCCGTGATGCAATACCATCGGACTACTGTTACAAAAGGTTCGGTTCATCGACTCATGGCATGGCATAGCATATGTATAAAACAAACGAGTTGAAATCGGTTCAAGCCTTGAGCCAATATCCACCGCCTAGTATCAGTAGTTCGGTGAGTACCCGAACTGTGAAAACGTTTTATCTCAGTAGTTCCGTGATGCAATACCATCGGACTACTGTTACAAAAGGTTCGGTTTATCGACTCATGGCATGGCATAGCATATGTATATCATTTGTCCTAAATTACAACCATGACTCAATATACTGAACCTTTCGAATCAGTGATCCGGAGGTATTGCATCACCGAACTACTGAGGCTAAAGCACTCAACAGTACGGGTTCTGGACTAAATCACTGATCTACTGAGTTCGTCGTCATCAGCTGTATCAAGGCATGACATACGCTCAGGGAATATTTACTTTGCTATGACGCACTTGTAAAATCACAGAACCAAGGACAGACACATTTCCGACTGAGGCAATGGATTGGGAGGTCAAAAATTAAAGGCCGGTTAGCAGCGTACTATCCTGCTCAACCGAAAGTAAAAAAAAGTAAAGAAAGTAAACCGTTGGCTTTATAAGCTTTAGTCAAATTCTGTCATTGCAGAAGGACGTCATCATCTGTCTCGCTTATATCAATATTCCTGTGACAATGAGCGTTAACTGATACCCGATGGTCAGATGACATTTCCAAGATTTCTGGGCACCAGTGGATGTGGTGCCAGCGAAGGACCACAATAAATGCGTAATGAACAGGAGGCCTATACTCAACATCGATCAAGAGTGCAGGAGGCTGGATAGAATGAGCATTAAGGCGCCGCAGTTCGCCCAAACAGCCTTTTGTAAATCCCCAGATACTTGAAATAGGAATATTAAAGCAGTTGTTTCTTTATACTAGCTCGTTGGTCATGATTGCAGCCTGCATTCGTTAATGTGTAAACGTGATTGGATTATTTTTGCTCAATAGAAAAGTTATAAAAAAGCTGTTTTTCTACATATTTTGAATTTAGCTTGGGTTACAATTTATGGACTCGTTATTTATTTTATCTAGACAGGTACCATAAACACTCTTTACTGCGTCCAAAAACCACACGTTACGACCAGCATAATGATAAACTACTTGGTAAAAGCTCCTTTCTTATCTGAATATTGATCATTATATCATTATGACCATAATGTACCAAAATTTGTCAATTTTGAAATTCGAATGTCAATTATGACATTCGAATTTCGAACGCCGACGCCCGCCCCTAGTTTGTCTGTGAAGTTGGTACTACAGAACAAGCTAAACAACTGCAGAGCAATGATCAATGCCACAATGCCGGTCGAACATGCGGTTCCTCAACACATCAAAGAGAGCTTGTGATATGTGTGTAGATAAAATCGTGTAGGTGACTATACATAATTAGGCATTAAAACTCTCGAGTGATATTATTATGAAACTCGCCTTCGGCTCGTTTCATTAAACCACTCTCGAGTATATGCCCTCCATTATGTAGCAGTCACATAAACTACTATAACCGTTATATCAAACATTAAGTTGTTCTAAATGATGTTCTGTTGCTCTATACATCGACTAAGAGCGTTCTTTAACCTTCGAATTTCTACCCCTCCAAAAGGTGAAATTCGTGGTGGCCAGTTTGCAAGCCGGCCCAGCCGCTCCCGTCGGTGAGTGTACCTGCAACCTCGGGCCGCCGCGGCTCTCGGGCGGGTAGTGGTCGGCGGGGTGTCGCGGCGGCAGGCCCGGCCCGCCCGGCCCCCCCAGACCCGGGTACACGGCCCGCGGCCCCGGGTACCCGGCTATCGGGACCGACATCGGGTACTCGGGCTTCTCTTTCTTCACCCGCTTTGCTTCCTGCAATGAGGGGTTTGTTTCCCGTGTTAATTTGGACTCTTTATTAATATTATCTCATCCTAACAAGATCTCTTGTTTGAGATAAGCTCGCCTTCGTGCACTATTTTTATGATATTACTTATACTGTATGATATTTGTATCAGTAGCAGAATTGGAAGCCCACTTTAAAACTTATTTCCCTTGCAGCTGCAAGGGAAATAAGTTTTAAAGTGGGCTTCCACTTCCGCTTCCACCGGCAAAAGCTAGCTAGCATGTGCCGGTAAACCCTTGCTTTTGTTAAACTTTTTGGCGAATTTCAAAAACCATTTGTTTTATAACTTTTAATTGTTGGGCTGCATGGGAAAAGAACCCTTACAGTGGTCTTCCACAACTACTGATGATGGTACAATAAAGAAATTATGAAATTAGGAGGGCTTTTGTATCAAACCTAGCACATACTCTCATAAGTACCTATACATCTTCTAATTCTTATCCATAAAATCCATCCAAATGAAAACACGCCGAACATACCTTCAATCTTCCTTGACTAAACTAGTTATTGGTCAGAGTCAGCATAGAGTTTAACTGATAATTGGAGTGTTTTGTCACGAGCTCAGTTGTCTATCGGACGCTGCTTTTATTATCTGACACAGATACTATAAATAAGCCTTATGGTGCTACAGTGTCTCCACAGTACCTGCATCTGAACCCTTGCGACGCGTTTCTCTTCTCTCTCTTTCGCCTTCTGCTCTTTGAGTTTCTCTTTCTCCTCTTTCTTCTGCTGTCGTTCAACACGACGCGCCTCCTTCTCTGCTAGGCGAGCCTCTCGCTCTATTCTCTTCTTTTCCCGCTCAGCCTGTAAGTGAACATTACATAAAATTATTGAGAATGTTTTAATTTTAATCAATAATACCTTGGACACTATTTACACACATTGATCTAGCCCCAAACTAGGATTCCCTGTATCTTCGGTACTAGACAACGATACACATACTTATATAGATAAATATTATACTTAGATAGATAAACAACCATGACTAGGGTACAAACATCCGATCTCATCAAACAAATATTTGCCCCCACCGGGACTCGAACCCGGGGCCCTTGGCTTCGCAGGGTCACTGCCGACTCGGCCATTCGGGTCGTCAATTATTTTGGGACTACAAATAATTTTAATGTACATGCATTTGTCTTTTCCAGAATTAATCAGCATGTTTTATTTACCTGATTGCCCTTCGAAGGTCCCTCAGGATTAGCACCAAGATCTGAAAGACGAAACAATTTATTTAGAAAACCTCGTGAAGATTCACATGCTTGTCCAAACTCAATCTCGGCGAATGTCTATAGAACGGCCAGAGGCAAAATAACACGCAAACAAAGTCCAGACAAATGCAAGTAACTGTACATAATAACTCTCGAGTTTTAATGCCCTCCATTATATATCAGTCACATAATCTACTATTTTTATCTTATATTATATTTAGTACAGTTGTTTTAACGTGAATTAAGTGAATATAAGGTGACTTTGATTGATATAGCCAAATTCGTACTGGAAACTTTTGTAGTGATCATTTTATTTAAAAAGGAACAGTAAGGTTCAAGGTATATATAAAGTTACCTTTTACCGGTATATTGATAGTCGCAGAAAATTAAACCACATGTGGTACTGATTATACCGAACCACTTTAATAGAAAAACTTTTAAAACGCGGTAAATTAATTATTTCCCATAGAAAATGAGAAGTAGGTATGCATAAAAATGAAAAGTTTTTGAAATGGTGGAGATACGGAGTGAAAAAGTCTCGGGGTGTGGCACCAGCCTTCAGATTCAATGATGCTTTAATAATAAAGTCAGCATCTCTGGAATGCTTTGAGCATATAGTATTTGATTTTTTAGTAAACCAATCCACTCTTCCTGATACGTTAATCCGTTGTTCCTTTATAACGGGCTCTTTGGGAAAACTATTAAAAATTAATAACAATACAAAAGTTGGAATAAAATCTTAGGTCAAACTGTCTTTATTTGGATAATATTCTTCTTATTTTCTGTACATTTTTACCAATCGAATGATATTTAAAAATTCAAATAATTTCATTCGAATTAAAGGTTTCTCAATAATATAATAGTAATATAACTATAGCAATTTCTTAAACAAACAATACATTTATCGATTGTGTCACGCCCAACACTAGCGATCATTCATGACGGAACCAGAGCGAATACATTGCTCATTCACTACACCTTGCTCAAGAATTTGACCGTACATTGCCGGCAATGTAATTACTAGTTTTACTAAAATACATAAGTTTTTTTAGGCTTACAGATGAAACAATATTTTGTGTTTTTGCTCGGCTTGCTTTCTTACTTTGAATTCTGCAAGATATCACGGCACACGACGGCATTTTTACATATTTTCCACAGAGCCACGTACTTGCCGTAATGTAGCGACTATAAGCAGTGAGTGCGTGTGTTACTCGAAGAATGGTAGTTCACTAATAGTTGCGTAGCGCCGCCACGCCTCCATAGCCTTTCTATTGAATATTGAAAGTTCTGTGATGGCAAGCATAACAGGCTGAGGGTCACCTTTGATCTTCAGCCCGACAAGTTTCCCCAGCGCGTCGTCAGTGCCGGCCGCGCCGCGACTGCTGCGCCCGCCGCGGCCCCTGGGGCCCCTGGGGGTGAGATGACATTCATGGAAATTTATACAAACAGTAAGTTCTACTACCACCAAGCCACCTATGGTCAAGACACGTAGCTATATAAACTATTATAAACAATGCCGATTCTGCAGACTATAAGGGAATCTATGGTTAGTTTTAACTCCTTAGGACTTCTGCCAACTGTCACTTCTTGCGTTTGTTCATTTATAAAGTCTCCAAAAAATATGCGTGGTAAATGTATAGTTACACTCGGTAATATTGATTTGAAAAAGACGTTAATAAAAGACTCGTGTCACCAAAATCCAAAATCTATCCCAAAGATACCAAAAATTACCAACGTAGCGCAATCAATTTATTTCCGGAAATTCAATTGGTATTAATTGTTTGTTATTTATTGACAACACCACACTGAACAATACAGTTGCAACCAATTTTCTCATTTTCTGTCGATTTATCAATAGTAGTTTATGAAACTGTTGCATAATGAGGGGTATTAAAACACGAGTGTGTGTTTAAAAACCGAACCTTAGGCAAGTTTTTTAATAGTATCACACGAGTGTTTTAATACCTAGTTATGTGCAATTTCATACCCTACTTTTCCTACTCTCATTCATTGGTGTTGAACCCTAAATAAAAGATCAAAGTTAAAAGAGTAAGAAATATTTTATTTTATCTACATAGGTATCATAAACCCTCTTTACTGCGTCCAAAAACCGTACGTTACGACCAGCATAATGTTATACTACTTGGTAAAAACTCATTTCTTATCTGAATATTGATAATAATGTATCAATATTTCGACATATTATGACATTCAAATTTCGAACGCCGCGTGCCGCCCCTAGTTTGTCTGCGCAGTTGGTATTACTGAACAAGCTAAACAAGTGCAAAGCAATGATCAATGCCACAATGCCAGTCGAACATGCGGTTCCTGAATACATCAAAGAGATATATATATATATATATATATATATATGATATGTGTGTAGATAAACTAGTGTATGTAGTGTACATAATTAGGCATTAAAACTCTCGAGTGATATTATTATGAAACGAGCCGAAGGCGAGTGAACGAGAGAGAGAACCCACTCTCGGGTTTTAAATCCCTCCATTATGTATCAGTCACATAAACTACTATTATCTACTCTTTCTTGCCGTTTCTTCTTAACCCCGAGGCACACCATCCGAAATTTATATAAAAAAAAAACATGCAGTCATAAGTAAGTAGAATTTTGATGTTGAATAAGAAAATCTATTTATTTATATAAAAATAAAAAAAAAAACTCAATCTGAATCTCTCATATCGTAAAATTCGAATTACAAACTTCAAAACGAATTTATATTGACATAAGTACTTTATAAAAAAATACCGAAACGTTATATGCCCAACAATTTTGGCATACTAACTGTCGAATAATCATGATTTCTGCTGCCAGGGATGAAACGGGTGTCGATCGATAGAGTATTTTCTTACAAACAAATGTGTGTAATTATAAATTTCTAAAACGATATCCTTTGCGAGACATTTGACGCAGTAAAGAGGGTTTATGATACGTGTAGTTAAATAATTTATAACTAAGAACGTTTATTAAGCAAAAGATTCATGAAAATAAGTACAGAGAATATAAATTAAATTGTGTAGTTAAATTGTTATACACTGCGTATATTTAGATTCAGCGATAACTAGGAGTTGCGGCGAGCGCACTGACGCGGCGGTGGCGCGCACGGCAGACGTCAATTCGTATACATTTTCTTAGTGGGTCAATGATCTTTTTTTGCACGTTTAGATGGAACTAGATATAGTTGGCTTGGTGGAGTAAAATGTTATTGTTATTATCTATTTTTAGGTACAATATGAATCGCTAAGTCACTAAACATGTTGTTAGCGATGAAACTCGCAAACGGCTGGACCAATTTGGATAAATTTTTATATAAACTATTCGTTGAAGTGTAATTAAGGTTTTCTTACGAAGAGGTTTTTACGTAATGGGAACGGCCCAAAAATCGAAATATCTTTGATTCTGTTCATGCTTCTGTCCATACGTGGCGTTGGTAGTTCCATAGCTTTAGACAAAACGGCGTTCGTCGGTCAGTTGGTCTGCGATACAGTATCGTTTCCTATTATGATATCCAACAGTGTCGAATATAGTGCAACAAGGACTTGTAATGGTCGAACAAGGACTTAATGGTTGTATTGAAGTACCTCAAGTTACCTCAAGATACGATAGACGGGGTTCAGGACCTGACATTCCCTAACACAGATTACCTACTAATCTAGCTAGGATGTCAGCTCGTCTCCCTACCTAAGTGTACACGCACTTCTAATTCTGTAGTGCAACACCTTTGTTCCTACCTTAATTCATGTACATTTCCTTTCTGAGAAATAAATGATATTTGGTTTGATTTAGAGTTGATTGAAGTGCTCACCTGCCGCCCCGGCCGCCGCGACTGCCCTTGCCGCGCGCCGGCCGGGCGGGCCGGGCGGGCGTCTCCGCGGAGGCCTGCGCGTCTGCGGACAAAGCCATCAAAACATAAACATTTACATGCAGGCACATACATTGTTTCTGGCCCCACACTAGGATACCCTGTGTCACACACTTATAAACATCCAAGACCTGGGGATTTTCTTTTTCTTTATCCCCAGCCGGGGATCGAACCCGGGATCTCTGGCATGGTAGGCAGAGCCACGACCGCAGCGCCACAGAGCATGTGTGAGGCGTGGACATTTAGACAAGCATATCTATAGCATTTGTATCCTTGAGGTAAACTGCAACCACTTCCCATATTATCAGTTTTCTACTGACATGTAATCTCTCCAGTACCCGAGTCGCGTCATGTGGCATTGCGAGTTTGAACCCATGCCATTGTAAATAAAATTCAAAACCTATGAAGGGAACATTACGTACATGTACTATCAGTAGCAGAAGTGGAAGCCCACTTTAAAACTTATTTCCCTTGCAGCTAGCATGTGGCGGTAAACCCTTGCTTTTGTGAAACTTTTTGTCGAATTAAAAAAACCATTGTAAAACCATTAGTTTTATGGCTTAAGTGTTGGGCTGCATGGGAAATGAACCCTTACAATGGTCTTCCACAACTGCTGATGATGGTACATCCTCGGGGCGCAAGAAGTTAACCGTGTAACTCGTTGTACGTCGTAAAACCATAGAGTAATTAAGCCTCAAGAGAGATGAGGTGGTTGAAACCAGTATTTTGGGTACTAGACAACGACACACATACATATTAGGTCCTTACATATGAAATTGGCGTTTCTTCGTACTGGCCACTTTGATATCAAGTAATATTTGAGATCAAAGATATTATCTCCTCTATGGTTAGGAATTCCAAATTCAAATTTATACAGCTATTTACTCATGTATTTGTGTTTCTAAAATTATAATTCATTTGTTTTTTCCTCAATTGTTTTTTTTCTTGCGTCACTCTGCTTACAAAATGAAAATTTGAAATATCGCGTTATTTACGAGTATGAGTTGTACCGTGGCACCGGTGCTGCGGAAACGGCTCAAAGGATTAATGATGTGTATGGCGACGGTGCCGCAATTGAAAACACAGTGCGTTTTTGGTTCCAACGTTTTCGTTCTGGAAATTTAGACCTGCAGAACAAGCCCCGTGGACGGCCGGAGACCAAAGTTGATAATGAAGAATTGAAGGCTATTGTGGAAGCGTATCCATCGCAAACCACGTCCGAGTTAGCTGCAGGCTGCGGTGTTAGTGATAAAACTGTTTTAATCCACTTGAAGGAAATTGGGAAGGTGGAAAAGCTTGAAAGGTGGGTACCTCACGGACTGAGTGAAGCAAATCAACAAACGTGCGTTGACTGCTACGTTGCATTACTCACCCGGCACAATAATGAAAGGATTTTCAATCGAATCATTACCTGTGATGAAAAGTGGATCCTGTACGATAATCGGAAGCGCTCATCGCAATGGCTGAACCCTGCCGAACCAGCCAAACCATGCCCCAAGCAAAAATTGTCTCCAAAAAAATTACTTGTGAGCGTTTGGTGGACTAGTGCTGGTGTCGTTCACTACAGCTTTCTTAAATCTGGCCAGACGATTACGGCAGATGTCTATTGTCAGCAACTGCAAATCATGATGGAAAAGCTAGCTGCTAAACAACCGAGGCTGGTCAATCGCTCTAGGCCACTGCTGCTTCATGATAACGCTAGACCACACACTGCACAACAGACTACCATATTAAAGGAGCTTCCATTTGAATGTCTAAGACATCCACCGTACTCTCCGGACCTTGCTCCAACAGATTACCATTTTTTTCGAAAGGATAACTTCTTGAAAGGGAAAAAATTCAACTCCGATGGGGCAGTCCAAACCGCCTTCAAAGATTTTATTGATTCCCGTCCGAATGTTTTTTTTAGTAAAGGGATCGAAGAACTACCTATGAGATGGCAAAAGTGTATAGATAGCAATGGTACCATACTTTGATTAAATAAATATATTATATTTAAAAAAAAACGACTTTATGTTCCCCCCTTTATGTTCCGCCAATTTCATATGTAATGACCTAAAATATAGATAAATATTATACTTAGATAGATAAACAACCATGACTAGGGTACAAACATCCGTTCTCATCAAACAAATATTTGCCCCCACCGGGACTCGAATCCGGGACTCGAATCCGGGACCCGAATCCGGGACCCGAATCCGGGACCCGAATCCGGGACCCGAATCCGGGACCCGAATGGCCGAGTCGGCAGGGTCACTGCCGACTCGGCCATTCGGGTCGTCAAATCAGGATTAGGCTAATGACTGGTAGTAATCATTGCTGGTTTTTAGGGTTTCGTACCCGAAGGGTTCCAAACGGGACCCTATTACTAAGACTTCGCTGTCCGTCCGTCCGCCCGTCCGTCTGTCACCAGGCTGTATCTCAAGAACCTAGCTAGCTAGAGAGTTGAAATTTTCACAGATTATGTATTTCTGTTGCCGCTATAACAACAAATACTAAAAAACAGGATAAAATAAATTTTAAGGGGGCTCCCATACAACAATACCACATACAAACTTATGGATGCACCTGGTTAAGTACATGGAGTGTGAAAGTAACCGCACCAATAACTTTGTAAACAATATTTTGCTGTGTAAAATCCAAACTATTCACTCCACACCATCGCTTCCATTGAACGGGTGAATTGGTACGGAACCCTTCGTGCGCGATTTAGACTCGCACTTGACCGGTTTTTATGATCCCATCAGACTAAAGAACGAACAAACATCAGAAGACCTCTGTGGCGTTCCGGTTCGAGTCTCCGCCTCCCAAGCGAGACGTCTCGGTTTCGAATCCCGACTAGGGAGGAAAAAAACCTTGGTCTTGGATGATCATGTGTGTTTCACGTCGCTGATTCTGGTTCCCACTAAACAGGGCATCTTGGGGTGGGGCTAGAATGAATAATTCTGCATGTCATGCCGTTGACACTCACTAAGATGCGCCTGCAGCTCCTCAGTCTTGATCCTCGTGAGCTCGTCCGACAGCTTCTCGAGCGGCACCACCGCGGTCTTCTGTATGAGGTCGCTGAGCGCGCGCCGACGCTCCGAGTCCGAGTCGACGGCGAGCCGGCGCTCCGAGTCCGGGTCCGGGTCCGGGTCAGCCGCGCGTCGGCGCCCCGCCTCCGAGTCGGAGCTCGGCGCCGACGAGAGCTTGAACTCGTCCGAGCTGTCGGTCGGCGGCATGTGCTTGCCGGACGACTTGTGCATCTCCTGGTGGTTGCATGACAATTTACAATTTTTAATAAGCTACTAAACTCTATAAGGCATAAAACACCGTTTTATGTTTTAGTTTTGGAGTTTATTTAGACAATTATACTTGTGCTTCGGCTTCGGATTAGTACCTGAAATCTAAGTATTATTATGTATCTACATAAGCACATTGTAGTTACACGGGTAAGTGTTGCCACTCTGCATTGTAGCTAGGATAATTATTTCCCTGGCAACATTTATTTTTTCTACCTGCTGTCAATCCCGCTGTCTTGACTCTTTTCATTCACGTTTCAGTGCTCAACCACTCAACACGTGTTCCGCTTTTTTTGTGTTTTTGTGAAAATTTTGATTGTGCACGGTATGTGATCATGCCAAGATGAAATATAAGGATGACGACGATTATCTGGATATATTTACACGAAAAATGTACGCAGTAACTAGCAAACGTTGTCGCCGCATCTGCAACCGCAGTCGTAACCGGCGCCGATGCGCCAGCGGTTTCCCGCCGTGGACACACAAGGTAAACATGAACAAATTTGCGAATCAGGGCAGCTTTAGGGACTGTCCCGCCGCAACTCACAGCCTCTCAGAGCAGATTTAGGTTATATATAATTGTTTGCAAAAATCTTGATTGCGCTCTTGCAAAACTCTATAGTAGCAATCAGCACCGGTTTGTACTGCTTGCCGAACACTTATCACGCGATTAAAATCTGAATTTTCAAAAATTTCAAAGGCATTAATGTTGATGATGTGGTCCGACTATTTTGGCGCCAAAATTTTTAATACATCCCATTATGAAGAACCTGCCATATATTAATAGTCTACGGGCGTTCTTTTTTGGACAAATTTGCGCCAAAGTTCAAAATTCGTGCCAAAAATAGTAAAAATATATCTGTCATGGCGACCGCTCCAACTACGAGAACTCCGTACTCTGAATTCATAGCTACCTTCGCTCGAAAACATTTAACACAAATTTTTAAGCAGACTTGGAATAATTTTGCTCAAAATTCATAGCAAATTCATACATTCATTTTGCAATTTCAGGGATTCCTATGCAACAGAGGTATAATCTATAGAAAAATAGGGTAAAATTTAAATTTTAATCAGATAAAACTCACGTCTTCAGATTCTGTATTGGGCATCTCTGTGTAGTCGATCTGTCGTCGCCGCGTTCTGAAATCACAGAAGTGAAAATGAGCTACACCATCCACCGATATTGCAGTCACCTGTTAAAAGGGATGTAGCATAATAAATATAATATAATGCTGATCTTTCTAATGAACCAACAATTATTAACTCTAACCTTGCGTGAACATTGTGCTTGATTGTTTTTGCTCGATAGAAAATTCTCCCAAAGCTATCACTAAATATGTTTTTACAATAAAAAAAAAACTATTTCGCACCGGATTAGATTTTTTTACTTGTTATTTTATTTAATCGTTATAAAAAAATATTTTAAAGAGAAGAAATCCAAGGTCCGTCAGAGTGGCCAGCCTTAAGATGAGAGTCGGCTATGCCGCATGCACGCACGGCACGCAACTAATTTTTGTTAATTTGTATAAATGAATATAGGACCGCGTCCACTATCCGCACCGTCCGCACGGCACTCATTAATTCATACAAACCATTAATAATCCGTAGCATGCCGTGCGTCCTGCGTCCAGATCGTCACTCATCTTTATTCTCCGTTAAATGTTGCCTAGAGGCTTTGAGGCGACCTTTATTCCGTTTCCCCTAAAATATCCTTTGTTCCTGTTAGACAATCATTTTAGATAAGCAGTGTAAGAAGAAAAATAATTTTGACTGCTGTCTAAAATAGTGACAGCAAAAATACCAACTCTGTTACCCACCCGGTGCAGTAATTTAATAGAAATATTAAAATAAAATAAAAAACAGTAAACAGTTTGCCAAATTAGCGGGTTATGTAACAGTAATGATTTACCTCTTAGAACCTTACTTACCACTGGTTATCTAAAATGGTTTTCTAACAGGAGCAGAGGTAAAAGACCGATAACCAAGAGACCCACCGCTGTCCCGGCAAGCTGGCGACATCTCCCTCCGCCGCCTCCGGACTGAGCCCGCCGTACGTGACGCGCGTGCGCACCACGCTCCCGTCCGCGTTGTACTGTCGGTGACGCTGACGCTGACGCTGACGCTTGGCCTTCTTGTGGGATGATTTGTCGCGTTGCTTCCTTGGAGTGCGCTTGGCTTTTGATCTGTTGAGAGATGTACGTAAGTTTTTGTGTAGGTTAATTATTATTGTTATTGAAGTGGTCTTCTTAGGCGGCTTAATCAAAAAGCGAACGAGAATAAGAGAAAAAAATCAAGACGAGTCACGGTTACCCCATTTTCAAATGGTTTTGTTTTTTCTGAGCGCCACACTAAATAAAGGCAGTGGCAAGACCGCTAAACAGCCTATAAAAATAATGTACACAAATTAATATGTAGTAAAAAATACTTAATTTGAAGAAATAATGATAACAGTTTGATGAATAATTATAAGAGATTGATTCATCATAATGTGTACTTCTAAATATAATATAGTTTATTTATTCACAAAACTATTACATTGCATGTAGGCATAAAAACTCTTAACGGAGATTGAACAAAAAAAAGTGCATTACTGCCGGTTATGGAAAGTAAAAAGCACTAGCGCATAATATGCTCCATTATGAGCCTAAATGTCTTGCCATAAAGAGAGATAAGCTCTCTTTGATGTTTTCAGTACCCGCATGTTCGACCGGCATTGTGGCATTGACAATTGCTCTGCACTTGTTTAGCTTGTTCAGTAGTACCAACTTCACAGACGAACTAGGGGTGGCACGCAGGCGGGCCTGAATATCATGATATGTCGAACTATTGATATATTAGAAATGAGTTAGTTTTTACCAAGTAGTATAAGATTATGCTGGTCGTAACGTGCGGTTTTTGGACGCAGTAAAGAGGGTTTATGATACGTGTGTAGGATAAAAGAAGTTTCACTTCAATTACGTGTATGATGCTGCAAGCGTATTATTTCATCATGCATCGCATTCTCGGTAGACGGTTCTCAGGGACCTTTCGTCACATGTCACACACGCCTTGAAGCATGTTTTACTTCACAGGTGGGCGTGCGTAGGTACGTGAGTGCGTGTGTGTGTGTGTGTGTGTATGTGTGTGTGAGACGTAGCATGCCTGAAAATTGTTGGTTGGCTTGGTGGAGTAGTATAGTAATTCTTACTTGGATTTGGACGCCCATTCCTTAGCATCGCTCGACTCGCTCGAGGTCTCATTGAAGACTCCCTTCTTCTTCTTGTTCTCCGGAGAAGACTCCACGTTCTTAGACCGATCTGAAAATACGACTCACTTTCAAAATACAGCCTACAAGCTGGAGTTGCGACCGAACAAACATTCAACTCTATATGAATTCGGCACCGTGGCTTGTGAGACAGAATTGCGACATAACAAACATTCAACAGAAGAATTACTCAGACAGAATTACTCGACCAGAGTCAGTTCTTTATGCTCATATCAACCTAACCCATCTCAGTTTGTACAATACCATCAAACTTAGCGATGTCAGTTTTTAGGCTGTTATCAACTTAAGCCCTTCTAGTATTAACACTCATATCAACCTAAGCCATGTTAATTTTACTCTCTTACCAACCTAACCCGTGACAGTTTGTACGCTCAAGTCAACCTAAACCATACCTGTTTTTACGCTCATATCAACCTAGGCGATGGTAATGTTTACTCTCTTACCAACCTAACCCATGTCAGTTTGTTCGCTCTAGTCAACCTAACCCATGTCAGTTTTTTCGCTCAAGTCAACCTGGGCCATCTCAATTTTTACGCTCTTACCAATGTAACCCCTATCAAACTAACCCAAGACAGTTTTTACGCTCCTGTCAACCTAACCCATAACACTTTTTACCTTTATCAACCTAACCCGTAACACTTTTTACCTTTATCAACCTAACCCATAACACTTTTTACCTTTATCAACCTAACCCATAACACTTTTTACCTTTATCAACCAAACCCATAACAATTTTTAGGGTTCCAAACGGGACTCCGCTGTCCGTCCGTCCGTCCGTCCGTCCGTCTGTCACCAGGCTGTATCTCAAGAACCTAGCTAGCTAGAGAGTTGAAATTTTCACAGATTATGTATTTCTGTTGCCGCTATAACAACAAATACTAAAAAACAGGATAAAATAAATATTTAAGGGGGCTCCCATACAACAATTCTTTCAATACCACATACAAACTTATGGATGCACCTTGTTACGTACATGGAGTGTGAAAGTAACCGCACCAATAACTTTGTAAACAATATTTTGCTGTGTAAAATCCAAACAATTCACTCCACACCATCGCTTCCATTGAACGGTGGTACGGAACCCTTCGTGCGCGATTTAGACTCGCACTTGACCGGTTTTTAACTTTATCAACCAAACCCATAACACTTTTTAACTTTATCAACCAAACCCATGTCAGTATTTCTCCCCATTCAAGTTGCCTCACCTTTCTTGCTGACAGTCCGACAGGCCCTCCTGATCGGCAGGTCGTCGGAGGAGCCAGAGTCGGCCGAGCTGCCCCGCTCCGCCGACGACGATATCTCCTCCGATGACGATTGCATTCTATAAGTTCACACGAATATCTTATAGAAACATATGATTAGAATTGGCTTTGCAATAAACCCGGTGGAGATATTTTATTGTGAGGCAAGCGAAGCTGCGATGCGAATGATGGCAATAAAAAGTTTTACGGTGCAAGTTCGCATCCGACCGCGACTGCAGAAGAACTGTCGCGTGAGCCAGTGAACGAGACGGCGAGCGTAGAATATACCTACACCTACCGCTGTCTCGCTCACGCGCTCTTACAGGATTGGGCCCTATAACACAAATCTAGCATATCCCTTCCCTTGCTTTACGCCTCTGACTCGTATCTAGGGTCTCTTGCGCTGGCGAAGATTGTGCGCTCCGCGGGTGGCGTGCCGCGCGCCCCACGCTGGGTTCTAGCCTCTAAATCACTACAACTACTGCATTGTAACAAACAAGCGATCTATATTTGAAAACTACATCAAAATTCCTTTCTACTGATGTTACAAAAGCTAAGATCGATTCAGTAGTATAGGTGGTATCAAAGAATGTAATCTGAGAATATGGAAATTTACCGTAGGTACATGTTTAGATCGTCGATATTATTAGAAAACCCAATGAAAACAATGTACAGAAGTAATTATAAATGCTAGTTACTTACAATTCTATCCTTTAAACACGAAAATAAAACACTTTTCACCACAAATCGCATCAAGTGCCGCTTTAGACACATTTGACATTTACCTAGGATTGAATACGGTCTGAATTTTTAATACCTATCTCGTTTCTTTAAGTTACGAATTAATATTACTCTCCTTGTCACACCGCTCCCTATTGCAAGAAATTAATTCCTAAGTACGCGACTTGTCTGCCGGTCTCTAAAGACCGGAAGCAAATGCGATGTTTTGAAAAATATTTGTAATTGAGTACAATTTGTACAAATTGTTAAGTTGTCAACATAGTGACATATCACAATAATCACAAATATGTATTCATTACAAAATTTGCATTCTATTTAAAAATAGCTATTAGCATAAATCTTTTGCGATGTCCATAATTGTATATTACAAATCTGTCACTGTCAGTTTACAAATGTAAGTTTTGTGTTATAGGACCCAGGAGGGTGAAGAGATAGACTACCACACACAACTCAGTTGGCAAGTTACCCCGTGTCCTTGAAGTCCTCATCGACCTCGTCGTCATCCTCCGAGGGCACGTCGAGCGAGTTCAGTTTGCGCGGCTTGCGACGTTTCTTCTTTCTCTTCTCTACGGGCATGCCCTGCGCAAATTGTAACTTTATTAGAGTACATACTGTGGGGCCACAAGAAACCCCTTGTTTTCAACAACTATTGAATAAATAATATTTACCTCCCAGCCTCCAGGAGCCTATTTAACCCTTAACCGCTCACCGACCCAAGTCTTGCCGGCAAGACATTTTCTCGTTATAGGTTTTGAATTTTATTACCATGGCATGAGGTCCAACATCGCGATGCCTCAACATTGGATTGGGTGAGTGTGAGAGTGAGGTTCATGGTTCAGAGGAAAATATATTTCCACATTATTTTCGACCTTGGTAAAAAATGCGAAAATAAATTAAAAACTACCTTCCTCCTGGCGCTATTAAGGGTTATTAAACGGGAGGAGTTGTTCAAACAAGTTCACGGATTGACACTTGTCGCCTGTCACCTAACATTGTCGCGTTTATTGAATAGAACTCGGTTTGCTGGAAGAGATTTTTTATTAAAGATAAGCTCGGCTTTTTACACCATTTTATTTACTTCTTGTTTTTTTTTCAGTGAATTATTTTTTTATGATGTTGTGGCGTCACCTATCAGGCGATCCACATACTAACACACAAGATGGATGTCAAGCAAATAAACGCAGCAATTGACAGAAGTTGTCAACAGATGTCATCACGGATCGCAGAAACAATTGACAATCGATCCTGCAACGCGCAAGAGAAGTTTCTTCGGTTACTAACTATATATAGAACGTCCGAGCATAAGCTGTGGGACCAGTGGTCCCCAGGCGTAGCAACCCGGAGCGGAGATCTCCCTTTTACGGACCTAATATCCTCAGCGAACGCAGACACTCTCTTCTCTTCTATGCATAGCCGCCTCGTCGCTTTGATGTAATAGGTCGAAATATCAGACGGCTACTTCTGGCTTACGCGACACAGGGTATACCCGAATGTAGGTGCTCATATGACGTATCTACATACCTGTTCGATCGCCTCCCGTTCCGCCTTGAGTTTCTCTTCCTCGGCCGCCTCTATGATGGTGGAGATGTCCTTCCCGCGGCCCTGGTTGCCGGCGCTGGAGCTCGGCTCCACGTACTCCTCCTGACAAACCCATACGCATTACTTCTTAACAGATGAAGTGGCAATTGATGGCAGTGGGTGGGGCACATCTGTCGCAGAAAAGACTAAAGTTCTTATCTGGAGCCCCCCCCCCCCCCCCCCCCGGAAACGGCTAAATGCTGGCCGGAGGAAAAGACTAAAGTTCTTGTCTGGAGGCCCCCCGGAAACCGGCTCAATACTGGCCGGAGGAAAAGCTCCGTACCGCCAAGCAAAGCAACCGGTTTGTCCTTAATTGTGCCCCCCCCCCCCCCCCCCCCCCTAATTAACCTATAATGCCTAATTCAAATTACAAAATTAAAAGGTTTTTTATTTTTATTTTAGGATCAGTAGTTTTGGAGATAAATGGGAGGGGAGGTATCTTTGGCTATTTTCTTTTTAATTTAAATGTCACATGAATCGTGTCACGATTGAAAATCTTTTTTTAAACTTTCTGATTTGTAATATTTAAGTAAATACGTAACGACGTTTTTATTTTTAAATTTAGGAAAGTCGTTACGAATATAACTTAATTATTTAAATTTCATCTCAACATAAAAAATATACATATATTTAAAATCCTCTCAACAAGCGCTTTCATTTATATATCATAGAATGAGGTTGAGAAAACTTTTACTTTTATTTTCTGATTTGCTCCCAAACATGGCTTCCAAATTCAAAATTTATTTAAAAAATAAATTACGTTGCTTACAATAAAAACTGGGGCTTTTTTTTAAGTATATCAATACCTGTGTCAGAAAACCCCTTTATTTAAGGTATCACATTCGTGTTTGGGTTATATTAAATGTACCAAAGTATAGAATAGAATAGAATAATTTTTATTGTTCAAAATAACAGGGTTAACATATTTGAGGTCCCTGCCTCCCAAAGTAGGAAAAACCTGTATCATGGGAGACAGTTACTTCCCAGTGGGTACATATTTTATTTTGTACAATAGTAGGTACTTAACTATTTTTTGATTTATGCAGGTAATCAAAAAAGGTAAATCTACAGAAAAATAATAATAATAATAATAATCTACAGTATAAAAACAAATTAGGGTACACAATTGGCGGGTATTAGGGTACACAATTGGCGGGTATAATACTAACACTAAAACTTAATTGTAATTATTATAAAGAGTGTGTGTAGTGTGATGTGAATGTAGAGTATAAATGTGGAGTGTAGTGTGTGTGTGTTAATTTGTGTGTGTTGTGCATGTGGAGTTGGTGAAGGATTTCAACATTCGGGCCAAAAGTTGGTCAGTTAATATACTATCACACTCGGAAGGACGGACACACTATTATAAGATCCCTAAATAGAACACTTCTATTGATGAACCGGTAACGCCCGGTACTCATTAGCGAGTCGTAACTGTAACCGAGCAAATACAGTAACGAGTTCTAGTGTGTACAGGGCGTAGAGAAGCGTCATTCATCGGCTCGCTGCGAGCACGCCCGCGGAAGGCTCGCTAACTATGATTTTTGGTTACAATTCGTGCAACGGCTACAGTTGCGGCTTGTTAATGAGTACCCGGCTTAACTTATATAGCCCGATAACTTTGGCCAGGATCGCCGCAGTCACCACGACTGCGACTGGCCGAGAATCTAAGATCAAGCCTACCTTGATGGCGGAGGAGATGAGCCTGTCGTACTCCCTGGCGCGGTCGATGACCGGCAGCTGCTTGCGCTCGCGCAGACGGTACACGGCACGCGAGGAGGACGACGATGACCAGGAGCCGCTGTCGGAGCTGCCCGAGTCGCCTGGACAACTTGTTACTGTTCAATTTTGAGCCGAATACAAATTTAAGCTTCACATATGGGGAAGATTGAATACCTCCAACTGATCTTAGCGTCAGGGCTTGTATGGCAGATGATGGGAGGAATAGTTAAAAAAGCGGTCAGGTACGGTTCGAGGCCGTACACGAAGAATTCTGTTCCGTACCATCGTACAAGCAAACTTAAGAAGGCCTATGCCCGAACTCGGTTTCGATACCAGTCCCTACGGATTGCGGATCCGACGTCAAACCAATTGCGCCACCGATGACGATGATGGGTGCCGCAAACTTAAGGTAATATTTGAATCATGGTGATGAAATTTCGTTAAGTTCATTATTTGTTGCCATAGCGGCAACAGAAATACGCATTCTGTGAAAATATCAACTCTACCTATTACGGTTCATGACGGACGGACAGGGGAGGCTTAGTAACTGGGTCCCGTTGGGTACCCTCCGGGTACGGAACCCCAAATAACGATACATTAAAATAATCAATTATTATCTAGTACACGAGTTACTGACAACTTAACAACTAAATTCCCTAGTTATTTACTCTATTGACAAAGACTATGATATATTAAAAGTAGGTGACGTGACGGTCCTATAATGTAGTCAAGTTATAGTCAAAAACAACAGGGAAGGTCCACTTACTCGAAGATTTATCCTTCCCTGCCTTCTCATCGTCGTTCTCTTTCTTGCAGTCGGCCTCCTCCGCCTTCCTTCTCTCTCGCTCCGCTTCGACCACTTTCAACAGCTCATCGTACTTCGTGAGCTCGCTCTCCAGCGATTCTATCAGCATTAACTGCGAAGCAAAAACTATAGGTAAAGTAAGAAACGGTATTGCGGGGCCGGGTTGCATAGGCTATACGATAAAGAAATAACGAGCAAATAGCTCTAAGTACTTTGGCTCAGAGAGCTGTTTCTCGCATAGTGTAAAGGTGGGGTTCTTACCCCACCTTACACTTTGCGAGAAAGAGCGAAGAAACTTTGTGCGGACGTTTGTAAGTTACAATAACAATGGTCTGCGGGGCCCAAATAAATTTGTTTCGTTCTTCGATTCCTAATTCAGAGTAGAATTTTCGGTCACAGAGCAGAATGCAATCCGGCTGCTCTGCTTCTATGTGCCTGTGTTAGTTCTATGTGTATGTTATGCTATGTGACTCACATGTCGCCACGGCGGACAGTACCAGTCGCCGTCCGATATGGAACTGGTAAGGAACAGCACCGGCTTGAGGCACGGTGCGAGGTAGCCCGTGTCGCAGCGGTCGCAGAGCAGAATCCACTCCGGCTGCTCTGCGTCTATGCGTCTGTATGTTATGCAATGTGACTCACATGTCGACACGGCGGACAGTACCAGTCGCCGTCCGGTACGAGGAACAGCACCGGCTTGAGGCACGCGGCGTGGTAGCCCGCGTCGCAGCGGTCGCAGAGCAGGATACACTCCGGCTGCTCTGCGTCTATGTGTCTGTATGTTATGCAATGTGACTACATGTCGACACGGCGGACAGTACCAGTCGCCGTCCGATATGGAACTGGTAAGGAACAGCACCGGCTTGAGGCACGGTGCGAGGTAGCCCGTGTCGCAGCGGTCGCAGAGCAGAATCCACTCCGGCTGCTCTGCGTCTATGTGTCTGTATGTTATGCAATGTGACTCACATGTCGACACGGCGGACAGTACCAGTCGCCGTCCGGTATGAGGAACAGCACCGGCTTGAGGCACGCGGCGTGGTAGCCCGCGTCGCAGCGGTCGCAGAGCAGGATACACTCCGGCTGCTCTGCGTCTATGTGTCTGTATGTTATGCAATGTGACTACATGTCGACACGGCGGACAGTACCAGTCGCCGTCCGATATGGAACTGGTAAGGAACAGCACCGGCTTGAGGCACGGTGCGAGGTAGCCCGTGTCGCAGCGGTCGCAGAGCAGAATCCACTCCGGCTGCTCTGCGTCTATGTGTCTGTATGTTATGCAATGTGACTCACATGTCGACACGGCGGACAGTACCAGTCGCCGTCCGGTATGAGGAACAGCACCGGCTTGAGGCACGCGGCGTGGTAGCCCGCGTCGCAGCGGTCGCAGAGCAGAATCCACTCCGGCTGCTCTGCGCTGCGGCAGCTGAGGCAGAAGCCGTCGTCTTTTTCTGCGAAAACAAACTCTACATAGCCAGTCATTCAATACTCCATTTGGGTGGGTAGTCCAACGTCGCAGCTCAGGAGAAATGAAGGTTTCCTCTGAATGACGTTTTTTTGCGAGTTTCAGATCACAGATACATAGCCGCAGTTATGGATAATTGTATGGATGGTAGTAGAGAACATAGCACTTTTTACTAAATCAATAAAAATAAAAATGCATGCATGAGCAGAAGTTAGTATTAAAACAACACGAATAAAACGCACCTTCTTGTAAAGTGCGGGCTCGTTTGAGAGGCTCCACGGGCTCGCCGCTCTCCAAATCGGACTCCGGTGAAAACTCGTGGTCCGACTTAGAGAAGTCCACTGGAAAAGGGAACGAAATGAACGGAAAGGTATCTTGGCTTTAATTGCTGGGCTAAGCACCCCATTGTTTAAAAAATAATACCTGTAGCCTTATTATGTAATTCTGATGTCAGTCGCAATGCTTGTGTCGTTCGCAAAAGTCGTTTGTGATGGTTTTGGGCTAGCATATTCTCAATATTTGCCTCAATATTTATTGACAAATACTTGGAACCTGCGCGAGATGTCCTTTCGAACGAACCACGTTTCGCATCCATATACGAGCAAGAAAAACGTCGTGTAAAATAATCGTCGATTTTTAGGGTTCCATAGAGAAACAAGGAACCCTTATTGTTTGACTGGCTGTCCATCTGTGCGTATGTCACAGCAACTTCATTCCGAAACTATCAGGACTACACAGTTAAAACTTGGTGTGTAGATATATTTTGTGAACCACTTTACGATTTTTATACAAAATAAAAAAATAAATAAATAAGGAACTGAACTGGAACTGAAAACCAAAAAATATTTTTTTCATCAAACGTTTGATGAAAAAAATATGTCTATAGATTGATAGATAGATAATTCATTTATTCATTGTTCGGTACAAAAAAACAAATACATTAATGGTTATTAAAAATTACAAACCAAACAAAATATATTATGACAAAAAAAATATATTAAATAAAACAATGAAAATAATTATAATTGACACAGCAAAAATATGGAAAGTAAGGATTAATAGTGATCCTTACTTTGGCACTGTGACTATACTGTACGGCGACAATGAAATGGCCCTGACTCAGCAATGTCACAGACGAATCTGTGACGCTGGTATTCTGCCAGAGCCAAAGCGGACGAGACAGCAATAGGCTCATGTACAAAAAACACACAAATTATTACAGCAATTAAATTAAATTGAAAAATAAAATAAAATATTAAAATCTACCTACTAATATATGTAAAGAGTCTCAATGTGTTTAGAGTGCCTGCGTTTCGAGCTGTCATGTCAATGTCAACATGACAGCTAAGTACGAATATGGGGATGTGTCTTGTTTGTGATGATTGTGCAAAATAATCAGATATTAAAATAATATGAATAGGAATAGACTTTAAATGTCGTTTCTTTGATTACAGGTGAGAATGTAGATTTAGTTTTACCTATAAGAGTTTCATGTTATATTTTACAGCCTTAAAAATTAGAAACTTTGATTACAGATACAAAGCAACATATTTTAGTTTTATTTGTTGAAAAGACATATTATAAAACGACATTTTTGTCTTATAAATGCTGATAATGGAGAAACTTCGTTTCGAGTTTACACTGTTACCAGGCGGTGAAATTCAAATGAACATGAACAATTAAAAATAGTGAACTTACTTAAACTAGAAAACATCTAATATTTAGACCAAACAAATAATAACGAATTACAGAACAAAAAAGAAAAAATTATCGAGAAACAACAAATATACTATAAGAAAGTAAGAAGAAGAGAAAAAATAATATTAACAGAAGAATTCAGCAAGAAATTATTTAAAAAAATACATGAAAATCTGTGTCATATTGGAATTAGACAAATGCAGATGACAATTAGTCCATACTATACAGCAAAGAATCTAACAAATAATATAAAAAAGTGTGTAAATGCTGTGAAATTTGTATAAAAAAACAAGTCAAGAGGACACAACAAATATGGGTTCATGTCTCAATTAGGCCCAGCTACAAGACCCTTTAAAATAATGTCGATAGACACGATAGGTGGTTTCGAAGGTTCAAGATCAACAAAGAGATGCCTCCATTTGCTGGTAGATCATTTCACTAGACATGCTTTTATAAAAACATCAAAAACACAGAGTGCCGATGATTTTATAAAATTAGTCCAAGACATAGCAGAAGCGGAGAATATTGGTATGATTCTCACTGATCAATATCCGGGAATCAATTCGAGAGAATTCAAGACGTTCCTACAAGACAAACAAATACCTATGGTATTTACAGCAGTGAAAGCACCTTTTCCAAATGGGCTTTTAATGAGAGGCTTAATCAAACATTAGTTAACAAAATTAGATGTAATGAATGAAGGAGGAAATAAAAAAGCATGGACAACAATAGCACATGAATGTGTGAATAAATATAATGAAACAGCTCACTCAGTTACGGGCTTCTCACCAAAATATCTGTTAGATGGAACAAATGCTACGATTTTACCAAATCAAATAAAACAGGACATACCGCGTAGTGATTGGATTAAAGATAGAAAGACAGCATTAGAAAATACAATAAAATCACACAACTAAAACAAACAAATATTTGACAAAAAGCTCAAATATTGGAATTTCAATGAAGGAGACATGGTTTATGTTGAAAATGGTAATAAATTGAATAGGAAAAAGCTAGAAGAACTGAAACTTGGGCCATATAAGATTATTGTTAAAATTTCAAACACAATTTACAAGATAGATACTGGACGCCAGAAAAATGAATCGAATCTTTATCACATTACAAAACTTATGCCAATTCCGGTATTAGAAGATGATGAAATTGAAGATGATGGAGCTGATTGAACGAAAATACTAAAAAAAAAACTTTCCTTGGAGGGGAGATGTAAAGAGTCTCAATGTGTTTAGAGTGCCTGCGTTTCGAGCTGTCATGTCAATGTCAACATGACAGCTAAGTACGAATATGGGGATGTGTCTTGTTTGTGATGATTGTGCAAAATAATCAGATATTAAAATAATATGAATAGGAATAGACTTTAAATGTCGTTTCTTTGATAACAGGTGAGAATGTAGATTTAGTTTTACCTATAAGAGTTTCATGTTATATTTTACAGCCTTAAAAATTAAAAACTTTGATTACAGACACAAAGAAACATATTTTAGTTTTATTCGTTGAAAACACATATTATATATATGGAATTGAATTTGAATTTAAATTGAATTAATAATAATATATAGACAGGTCTTTAAAATGACGTTGAGGTTCCTGAAACCATTTTTCCTCGAAGTAAATCTTTAAAGAGACAGACCCTTCCAAAGTAGAAAAATTTGTGTCCCCCCCTCTAACTTTTAAATTAAGGGAGTGAAAAATCTAAAAAAAAAATGTGTATCTCAATAAACACTTACAACGAAAATTAGTTTGAACAAAATAAAATAAGCAGTTTTTAAGACATAAAACATTTATTAAAAACCGCAAATATAACTTTGTCATTCATACAAACACTCTAAAAATCAAAGTAATTATTTGCTGGTGAAGAATGATAGTTATACTTTAGCTAGATGTATCAGCCTATCAGGTGTATGTGAAGTGAGTACTTTCCTAGTACATTTTAATTTGCTTTTATTCTAAATTTATTATGGAACCCTAATTGTGCGGAGTCGGACACGCACTTGGCCGGTTTTTCAATTTGACTGGTGTTGCGGTTAATGTCAGAAATTCGTAAAAAGGCTACTGTTTCATTTGGAAACGTCATATTTCATTGTTTACTTCCACTTGTAAGGAAAGACGGATAGCATAAATGCACCTTAAAAGGTTTAACTAACAAAATAACAAATACAATGGACTCTCCTTTGTACAACTTTTCCTGTCCGGCCTAGGTTTTCTGGTAGGAATCTCTCCTAAGAGATAAGCTCGCCTTTGCTCATAAAATGTTTTGTTACCTTACCATTACGATATCTGTGCAACAAAGAATATGAATATGGATACAATTAAGAAAGGTAAGTAATAAACCCAACATGAAATATATTTTAATTATTTAGCTGAATATTCAAAATGTACTACTGTTTTTATTAATTTTACTGCTGACTGAGTTATTAATTGGTTGGGTTAGTGAGACATTGCTGTTAGATTAAATACTAGCCAATATTAACATAGATATTTACATAACGTCACGCCATTACCCATAAGGGCTGGCAAGGGCACAGTCGAGCCCACGTCTAGCCAGTTATCCAATACTCCTTTTGGGCTAACATGTCGCCGTAAGAAATTATCTTAATGATAATAATAATACCTTACACTGTCGACACACATTGATCTAGCCCCAAACTAGGATTACCTGTATCTTGGGTACTAGGTAACGATATCCATACTTATATTGATAAATATTATACTAAGATAGATAAACAACCATGACTAGGGTACAATCATCAGTCCTCATCAAACAAATATTTGCCCCCACCGGGACTCGAACCAGGGACCCTTGGATTCGTAGGCAGGGTGACTGCCGACTCGGCCATTCGGGTCGTCTTAAACAGAATCTCATAAATCGAGGGACTATATCTGAATCCGAAATGCTTGGACCCCATCACCCTACACATTCTCCGGGGTAGTGCCTAATAGCAACAAAACATTCTCAATACGTAAATTTCCCGGTAGGCACTGGAAGAAAAATAATATTTCCTAGGGTATTTTGGACGTCCAGCAAGCGTTTGATAAGGTTTGGACTGAGGTACTGCTATTCAAGCTGAAGAAGTTACTGCCGCATGTACCTACTACTAAAGTCTTACTAAGACAGCCTTACGATTAAGGATTTTTCTGAAATCAAATCTGTAGTGCTCCAAGGATCAGTCCTGGGCGCGTCTATACATAATTTATGCTTCAGATATACCTGATTCAGAAACCGATTTGCAGAAGACACAGATGTTCTGCCCTCTAACCAGAATCCAAAGACCATCTCAGATACACTACAGAAACATCTGGACAAAGCGCCTGGATGAATAAATGGAAAGTTAAATACAGTGCTAGTAAATCCAACCACATCACATTTACCCCAAGGAAAGGAGATTGCCCAGCTGTAAAACTTGGTCAAGAAGTGTTACCACATAAGACAGTCGTGAAGTACCTTGAATTAGATAGTACACAAGTACCTAAAAATGCCAACAGTCAAGGAAGAAGTAAATCGCATGACAAAAACCTATAAGAGAAGGATCGATAAAGGCTAAAACGAGCTGGCCTCAGCACTCTTATTTACTATAGTTTATTTATTCACCAAAATATGAACTGTATGTAGGCATAACACTCTTAGCGGAATATTTAAAAAAAACTATTACCGCACTAGTGTATAAATCAAAAAGCATAAGTGCGTAATCCGCGTCGACCTGCTGTGCCACCACACTCCGCCATCTCAGCCGAGCACGAGACTCGTTAGGAACTACTCGCAAATAAACCGCGAAAATTTTATCGCATCTATTATATCCGTCGACTGGGAAGAAACCTGGCGTAACCACAGTCATTCAGCTGACGCATTTGCTAAGTCTCTCATTAACATCCTATCCAATAAATTCAAAATATGCTTCCCCCTAAAAAACAAAGACAAAAATAGACGGATCAACAATAGCTGGGTAACAGATGAAATAATTAACTTAAAATTCCTGCTATATGACATATCCGCTCTTAACAAATACCTCCCTGATCAACACGCACTAACTTCAATGATCGAGTCCGTAACAGCGCAATACAAAAAACTACTAGGTGATAGCAAGTCAGGCTATTACAGTAAACTGATTCAAAACAGTAAAAACACGAGCAAAACCATGTGGATCGTGGTAAATAAAGAACAAGGAAAGGTTAACAACAGTTTTTCCACAGCGGATTTCACGGACGTACTAAAAAACTCCGAAGGTTTCAAGTTCCCAAATAAGAAGGAAGCGGTCGATACCACGTCGATACCATGAACAAAAGGTTCATAAACGCCGCCACCGCATGTGGAACCCCGCGCGCCGACGTGCCGCGCGCCTGCGCCGCCCTCGCCGCGGCGCGCGCGCCCGCCGATCGCTCCTTCAGACTGCGACCCTTCCACGCTGATGAGGTATACTGCATAATCACAAAAGTGATCCCAAAAAAGCCTACAAAAGACATATATGACCTCTCAATGGAATTATTTAATTTAGCGGCAATACCTCTCTCCCCGCCTCTAGCTAACCTGTATAACCTATGTCTAAAGGATAGTATCTTTCCCACTACTCTAAAAAAGCGCAAAATATCACCCATCTTCAAAGGCAAAGGGCACAGGAGCGATATAGATGGATATCGACCCGTGTCGGTAATTCCAGCGGCCGCAAAAGTTTTCGAAAATGGCATCAGCTCGCGCTAGTCGCGTACCTCTCTGAAACCGATGCGCTATCCAAGCAGCAGTACGCATACCGCGAAGGTCGCTCGACAACTGCAATGGCGCGCGAAGTGATAAGGCGAGTCGTGAGCGCGAGCGAGCGGAAGCTATAAGTTGCCGTCCTCTTCTGCGACCTGTCGAAGGCGTTTGACGTAGCGGACCACAGAATCCTATCAGCCAAGCTAGCTCATTATGGTATAGGCGGCCCATCACACGCTCTTCTTACAAGTTTTATGCGAGAAAGGACGCAGATAGTGGTAGGAGACCGGGGTTCTGTAAGATCTGAAGCGCTCCCAAAAACGATGGGCGTCGCTCAAGGCTCTTCCCTGTCGAACATAATGTTTTCATTGCTGCTCAATGATCTCCCTCAGAACATAGAGACCGCTGACATACTTATGTACGCCGACGATGTCGCAGGATTAGTGTATGCCTCCAACTTGGATGAGCTAGAGTCTCAACAACACAACAGCCGCCAAACTCTCGAAATAGTTCGAAACTAACGGCTTGATACTTAATACAAAAAAGACCCAATTCCTCCATTTCCGACTAGCAAGCATGCCCCCGAGACCAATGGCAGTCAATATCGATGGGAAGGACATTGCGCAAGTCAACGTCGCAGGATTTCTCGGCTTCGAGCTGGACAGAGGCCTCACCTGGGAGGCCCAAATCGACAAGCTGTGCAAGAAGCTGGGAAGTGCGTGCTTTGCTCTTCGACGTCTGGCCTGGAGCGTTCCAACCGAAGTGGTCCGGACATGCTACTTCGCCACTATACACTCGCTGCTCCAGTATGGTGCCGAGCTATGGGGACGCGCAGCGGATTGGAAGCGCGCGTCCATCATGCAAAAAAGGGCCATACCAAGGGTACGAGCCATCGCACGGGTCCCATCAGATACGTCTGCGAGGCCGTACTTCAAATCACTTCGCATCTTAACAGTGCCCGCAATAGTGATCTTCCAGGTTGCTTTGTATTTTCGGCAAAACCTAGACGAGTTCAAGACTCTAAATGACCTCAGCAAGTATGCCACGCGATACGGACATAAACTGGCTGGCATACCGCGTACATTGGAAAATTCCAACAAACTGACCCATGTTATGGGTCCAACTATTTATAACAAACTCCCCGACAACATAAAAATTGCCCCAAGTACAGACACCTTCAAATATAAACTTAAAAACCATCTTATTGACTTGGCACCCTATAGTTACGAGGAGTTCGCTATTACCTCCAAGGGATAATTTGTGACGTACCTTAGTACCTAATAATATTGTTAATTGTTATGATCGCATTTATTTTTATAATTGTCATTATGACCACGATTTTAATGACTGTAGCTAATTATTTAAACTGTACCAAGTTAGCTAATTTACGTAGGTAGTAGACCTATGTATATAAATATGACATGTAATTGAAAAAAATATGAATAAATATCTTATGTCTTAAGCTCCATTATGAACCTTAATGCGTTGCCATGAAGAGTCACTTTACGAGCATGTAACGTTTTGCTATGGATCTCCACACTTGATAGTGGTAAAATTAACCTCATTAGAGGTGGCCATTTATAAAACGAAAACTCGTAAATCAAAACCACTCACAGTTCGGTTCTCTCTCTCTCTCGTAGATGGGCTCCGAGTCGGAGTCGGAGGGCGGCGGCGTGGACTCCGAGCCGCGCCACGCGCCGCCCGGGCCGGGCCCCGGCTTGCGCCGCACGCGCTCCGACGCCGAGCTGGCGCCGCTGGCCTGCCAGTCCTCTTCCTCGTCCGGGTTGATTACCTGGGGGAGAGCAATGCTACTTGAAGACCTATCGACAACTATATAATAAAACCTAGCAATGGGGAAGCAAACTGCCAAATTAGTTCCCCGTAGAGGGCGATAAGTGTAACAAACACAGAGTAAGCAAACAGGACAAAAAACAATTGAACATTTTATTTAATCAAAACATATTTGATCAGAATAAAAATAACTTAACTACTTTAGATCTTTTATTTCACTTTGTCATCTTTGTGCAACCCTAGCGCGTACGCTCAATGATGTAAGCAGACGAACCACGCGCGTTTGGTACAGCGTTCTCACCTCTCGGTGTGCGTGCAATAGACATATTTTTGCTTGCAGTTTACTCCAAGTATGATTATATAAATATTTAGGCTATTATACCGTATGATAATATATATAACGTATTATAATATACATAGTCAGGTCATAAGTTCTGTCACATGAGCAATATGAAATAATTTAGACATGTTTATTATTTATGTAAACATTTATATAGCAAAATGAACTTAATAAAACATAGATTCTTATGGTAATAAAGTTTATTCAAATGACCCCCGCGATTTTGAATACAGGCCTTTATTCTGCGCGGCCAGTCGTCTATCGCAGCACGAACGAGGTCCATGTCAATATCGGCGGCTGCCTTAATCAAGGATGCCTTGAGTGACTCCAAATCAGGATGAGGCTTTGAGCAGGCCTTTTCCTCCAAGTGTTGCCATATCTTGTAATCTAACGGACTCAAATCTGGACTGGGGGAGGGCCAGTCTTCGTGCCGGATGAAGTCGATTTCACGCGCCGCCAGCCAGTCTTGTGTGCTTTTCGCTCTATGAGCTGGCGCAGAATCTTTTTGGAATACCCAGTGCCTGTTATTAAACATGGTATGAGAAACAGGTTCCACAAGGTTCTTGAGGACTGTATTTTGATACACAACTGTATTCGTTTTTACGCCTTTCTCACAAAAATGTACCTCAGTTAAGCCCAAATAAGAGACTCCCAACCTAACCATGAGCGAGGTTGGACACGCGGACGGTTGCTCGCTTCTTCACTGCTGTGTGCGTACACCTTATCATTTTGTTTGTTGTAGCTCTCTTCCACGGTGAAAAATTTTTTATCCGAAAAAAGAATTTCCCGATGCTTTTTTCCCGCGTACCGCTTCAACAAAGCGCGGCATCTCTTCAGTCTCAGGTCCATTAAACGAGCGTCCAAACGATGTCCTGTTTTTCTTCGATATGCCCTAAGCCCTAAGTCTTCATTTAACACCCTTTTCACCGTGGTCCTGCTTAACCCCATCTGAAGGGCCAACAGTTTCTGCTTACGTATGGGATTTCTTTGAATTCGCGCCTTCACAGCTTTTATCACTGCTGGAGTCCTAACAGAGCGAGGGCGACCACTTCTTGACCTGTCATCTATACTAGAGTCTTCATTGTATCGTTTTATGGTACGATAAACGAATTTTTTGGTTATATTCAAATTTTTCAGTAAGTCTAAAATCTGAATTGGCGCGTAACCGCAACGATGCAACGCAATAACTGCGACACGGTCTTCTTTAAGTGTCCACTCCATATTTAAAAATGAGGAAAATTCTAAAAAGAACACATTTTTATTTTCATGAAAAATTCGAAATTCGAATTCAATAAACTTTTTTGTGGCCAGCGTTCTAATTTCAAAAAATTTTATTGTGTGACAGAACTTATGACCTGACTGTGTATATAACGTATTATAATATATATAACGTATTATAATATATCGTATTATAACGTATATCATACGTATCTGTTACGAAGTAACATTATCTAATCTGTGGAGTTACTATCAACATGGAAAGTAGTGTCTATTTTACTTAAAGCATGATGGGATTTTTATTTAACAACTTCTTGTTTTTAAAAAATTCATTGTAAGAACTAAAATAACGTATTATAAATAGAGATCATTATTGAAATGGCACGCCACACCAGCTAGAGATCATGAGATTTCTAATACTAATAGTAATTATCACCTCCAAATAAACATATTTATTTCCTTATTCTTATTCTATACCATCAGAATTAGCCAGGTTGAGCCAAAAGCTCCTTCATTTTCATGCATTAAATCTATTAATTAGCTGATTATGCTATTTTTGGTACACGCCGGAATTCCTCTAGGACTAGGACAACATTTTTGAACAAAATCATTTTTGTTCATGTTCAATTTTTTTGGGAAAACGCCCAATTTTTACACTTTTTCTGCAGAAAATAAAAAAAAAAATATTTTTATGTAATTCTGTTTTGTTTTTTTTTTGCACCGAAGCATCAATTCGGCCCTTTTTGCTTCTATAACCATGATATATTTAAGGTAAAGTCTTGGTTCAGTTTTGGAAGGCGCTGATTTTTTAAAAATCAGCGCCTTCCATGGTTTTTACAAAAGTCTTTCATGAGTTTGCTTGCTGGCCAGTATCAACAGTCTGCAAAATCATAATTTATTTTTTACTGTGGTGAAAACTTACTAGGCACCCAACTAGGGAAGTATGAAGAACTCTAACTAGGGGCCTAGGGCATCCTCCCATCGAAGGCCCTGATTCAGGGCAATGTAATCATAATAATAGTGTAGCGCCTTAATGTCCCCACCAAGGGACAAGGGCCTTTACCCGGATACGGGTACGATTGAGCCATACTCCACCACGCTGGCTCAGTGCCGGTTGATGGAGGGGTGTCGGGCTAGTGGCCAACCAGACTGTCAGATCTTTGTGCAACCCTAGCGCGTACGCTCAATGATGTAAGCAGACGAACCACGCGCGTTTGGTACAGCGTTCTCACCTCTCGGTGTGCGTGCAATAGACATATTTTTGCTTGCAGTTTACTCCAAGTATGATTATATAAATATTTAGGCTATTATACCGTATGATAATATATATAACGTATTATAATATACATAGTCAGGTCATAAGTTCTGTCACATGAGCAATATGAAATAATTTAGACATGTTTATTATTTATGTAAACATTTATATAGCAAAATGAACTTAATAAAACATAGATTCTTATGGTAATAAAGTTTATTCAAATGACCCCCGCGATTTTGAATACAGGCCTTTATTCTGCGCGGCCAGTCGTCTATCGCAGCACGAACGAGGTCCATGTCAATATCGGCGGCTGCCTTAATCAAGGATGCCTTGAGTGACTCCAAATCAGGATGAGGCTTTGAGCAGGCCTTTTCCTCCAAGTGTTGCCATATCTTGTAATCTAACGGACTCAAATCTGGACTGGGGGAGGGCCAGTCTTCGTGCCGGATGAAGTCGATTTCACGCGCCGCCAGCCAGTCTTGTGTGCTTTTCGCTCTATGAGCTGGCGCAGAATCTTTTTGGAATACCCAGTGCCTGTTATTAAACATGGTATGAGAAACAGGTTCCACAAGGTTCTTGAGGACTGTATTTTGATACACAACTGTATTCGTTTTTACGCCTTTCTCACAAAAATGTACCTCAGTTAAGCCCAAATAAGAGACTCCCAACCTAACCATGAGCGAGGTTGGACACGCGGACGGTTGCTCGCTTCTTCACTGCTGTGTGCGTACACCTTATCATTTTGTTTGTTGTAGCTCTCTTCCACGGTGAAAAATTTTTTATCCGAAAAAAGAATTTCCCGATGCTTTTTTCCCGCGTACCGCTTCAACAAAGCGCGGCATCTCTTCAGTCTCAGGTCCATTAAACGAGCGTCCAAACGATGTCCTGTTTTTCTTCGATATGCCCTAAGCCCTAAGTCTTCATTTAACACCCTTTTCACCGTGGTCCTGCTTAACCCCATCTGAAGGGCCAACAGTTTCTGCTTACGTATGGGATTTCTTTGAATTCGCGCCTTCACAGCTTTTATCACTGCTGGAGTCCTAACAGAGCGAGGGCGACCACTTCTTGACCTGTCATCTATACTAGAGTCTTCATTGTATCGTTTTATGGTACGATAAACGAATTTTTTGGTTATATTCAAATTTTTCAGTAAGTCTAAAATCTGAATTGGCGCGTAACCGCAACGATGCAACGCAATAACTGCGACACGGTCTTCTTTAAGTGTCCACTCCATATTTAAAAATGAGGAAAATTCTAAAAAGAACACATTTTTATTTTCATGAAAAATTCGAAATTCGAATTCAATAAACTTTTTTGTGGCCAGCGTTCTAATTTCAAAAAATTTTATTGTGTGACAGAACTTATGACCTGACTGTGTATATAACGTATTATAATATATATAACGTATTATAATATATCGTATTATAACGTATATCATACGTATCTGTTACGAAGTAACATTATCTAATCTGTGGAGTTACTATCAACATGGAAAGTAGTGTCTATTTTACTTAAAGCATGATGGGATTTTTATTTAACAACTTCTTGTTTTTAAAAAATTCATTGTAAGAACTAAAATAACGTATTATAAATAGAGATCATTATTGAAATGGCACGCCACACCAGCTAGAGATCATGAGATTTCTAATACTAATAGTAATTATCACCTCCAAATAAACATATTTATTTCCTTATTCTTATTCTATACCATCAGAATTAGCCAGGTTGAGCCAAAAGCTCCTTCATTTTCATGCATTAAATCTATTAATTAGCTGATTATGCTATTTTTGGTACACGCCGGAATTCCTCTAGGACTAGGACAACATTTTTGAACAAAATCATTTTTGTTCATGTTCAATTTTTTTGGGAAAACGCCCAATTTTTACACTTTTTCTGCAGAAAATAAAAAAAAAAATATTTTTATGTAATTCTGTTTTGTTTTTTTTTTGCACCGAAGCATCAATTCGGCCCTTTTTGCTTCTATAACCATGATATATTTAAGGTAAAGTCTTGGTTCAGTTTTGGAAGGCGCTGATTTTTTAAAAATCAGCGCCTTCCATGGTTTTTACAAAAGTCTTTCATGAGTTTGCTTGCTGGCCAGTATCAACAGTCTGCAAAATCATAATTTATTTTTTACTGTGGTGAAAACTTACTAGGCACCCAACTAGGGAAGTATGAAGAACTCTAACTAGGGGCCTAGGGCATCCTCCCATCGAAGGCCCTGATTCAGGGCAATGTAATCATAATAATAGTGTAGCGCCTTAATGTCCCCACCAAGGGACAAGGGCCTTTACCCGGATACGGGTACGATTGAGCCATACTACACCACGCTGGCTCAGTGCCGGTTGATGGAGGGGTGTCGGGCTAGTGGCCAACCAGACTGTCAGATGTTTTCAAGCTGACCTATTGGGGCCTCTGACCAGCTTTACGACTACTGCCATCGAGTAGAGATAGTAGCCGTGACCTACGGTTCACGGAAACGGTCACCCATCCAGTACCCCTCTTAGCCAGATGTTGCTACCCGAACGATCGTTTCCGATGTGCGAATACTGCTAGGTCACGGACGCTTCTATGTACTTTAAATAATAAAGGGTTACAGATACTAGTATTTCTCACATCCACGTAAGCAAGAAACTTGTTTTTGTTGACAATGTTTGACATGTTACAAACACACAGTGCCTTCTCCCAAAAAGATATGCATAAACTTCCCCATGAGAGTACTAGTTGGACGATTAAAATACGAACTGAGCCACAATTCGCTCAAGTATCTGTGTGGCTCAGTCAGTGAATTACTCAGTATTTTGGTAAGGTAAGGTTAGAACATTTTGATATTCGAATTGCTAGCCATAGCCATATTTATTGTGGGGAGAAGAGACATCGACGACACAAATATAAATATCCGAGACCTGTTTTTTTGGTGCTCAGAGACTGGCTTGTGAGGCAGGCAAACATGGAAACATAGGGTGCCGCAATCATCTTTCTTCTAGCCCCTCTCTAGGTAACCATCCGTCGCTCGAATCAAACAGTGTGTTACCTTCTTCTTATGTATCATCTTGAGTTCCCTCAAGGCGACTTCCTCCATATGTCTCCTGTCAGCTTCTTCTTTAATCTTGAGCTGCGCTATTCTCCTCGACTGCCTCACCGGGATGTCGCTGTCATCAGACTTGGTTTTGTCGCCGGACTTGGACTTAATTTTGCCTTTGCTGGGCTTCTTTTTGAGGACCTTTTTGTTCTTTTTGCCGGCTGGAAGCAAATATTGCTAAACTGAATAGAGTGATATGGAAGAATGAATGGAGAAAGTGACGGGAGATTAAGGAAACATATTGTAAAGGGCAATTTTCTAGATTTAACTGGATAAGAACATACCCAAACTATACAGCGTTTCTTCTTCTGATTCATCACTGGAATTTTTCTCCTGCAACTTCGCTTCCACCTTTTTTCTGCAAATAATACATTAGATGAATTTTTGAAATCTTCACCACCTACAGGCCATTATGATAAATAGCGGAAAGCTAACTTATGTAACGGCGGCCCTTCACGATCAAGTTTACCGTCAAGTTTGTGGCGTACAGTTTGAAGTGCATCGATATAGACCACTCACGTTCAAGTTCACCATCTAGTTGGCATCATGCCGCACCAACCAGTTGAAACCATGTAGTCAGCAGTGACGATCGAAGATGAAATTTATTTTTGTAGGCCAGTATAAGACGCTGATTGGTTTACAGCGCGCAGTATTTTGCTACATGGGTCCTCATCATGTCAGTCAAATGTTATTGTAAAATTTCTCTGTTAGTTTGTGTATATACTCTGGTTTATGTAAAATGTAACGGTCACACGATTTAGTCTAAGGACTGTAAGTGTGGCACAGTGTGCAAATAAATCTTTCAAATCTTTTTTAAATGCATGCGCGCGTCTTCGCCTGCCGATGCCTACCAACGTCTTGCAAGTATGCACTTGACATACAAAAGTTAAAGTTTACATGTCGCCGTTGATCAAGTCGAAACAACCGAATTAAATTTTTTGCTTTCAGTAGACTTGTCATGCAGACTGATATACATTAACTGAATGGTAAACTTTATCGTGAATGGCCGCCGATTCTACAAGTAGCGTAAATACCAATTTATGAATCTACCTTGATTTGGTATTAATCTTCTTAGGTTTGATCTTCAAACGCTTCCCTTTAATCACCGGCTCTTCCACCTCACTTTCTGTCTGAGATTCTGATTTATTTTTATCACTGGAATTAGCACCTAACAGAGATCTTTTCAAAGACTTTTTGTTTTTGTTCTTTGAATCAGATTCATTGTTACTGGCTTCTTCTTTATCGTCGTCATTCCCTTTCTTTTCTGCGTTTTCTTTTGCTTTGGTAAACTTTTTTCGTTTAAACTTGCCTCTGTTGGCTTTGATTTTTTTCCTTTGTTGAATAGGGGCTTCTTCGGCTTCACCATTTTTATTTTCAGCGACATTTGATTCTGTTTTTTTAACATCTTTCTCTTCTTCAGTTTTAGGGTTATTTTCTTGTTCTTCTTCAGTTGATTTCTCTAACTTATCCTTGTCTTCTTTATTTTCATCTGTTGGTTTCTCTAATTTTAACTTTTTGGGAGGCAATGTGTCTTCCACTTTCGTGTCTTTGGCATTGCTCTGTGTTGCACTCTTATCATTGTCAGAATTATCACCGTCTTCGTGTTCTGTAGACGAGATACTACTTTTTCTCTTCTCAATTATAGTTGATTTATTATTGCTAGTGTGATCTGTTTCGGATATAGAATTGGAATGATCCTTATCCTCTTTTAACATAACTTTTCTCGGCGGTGCATTATTTTTCTTCAATTTAGATTTACATTTTCTCTTATTGAGTTTATTGCTATCCACAGCTTCACTTTTAGTCGTGGCCTTATCATTATGTACACTAGAACTACTGTCAGACTTTTCTAAATCTCTAATGCAATGCTTTTTAGGATCCGACTTCAATGTTTCAACATTATCGTTGGGTTGTTTTTTCAGTGATCTTTTGGCTACTGATGATATACTACTCCTTAACTTAATACTGGAACCAATTTTTGAGGTATTATTGCTCTCACTGCTTACTTCCGAAGCAAATTCACCATTTGTGCGTTCGGCGCTTTTACTGTCTCTATCAGTGCCATCCTGTGCACTGTGGGATTGTTCTACGACTTCTGGGTTGCCAGTGTCATTATCATATCCAGATCCTTCACCGCAAAAAAACATGATAGGTTCACATATTTCTTCACCTATTATATAAGAACTCCAGTCATCGTAATCTTCACAATTTATTATGTAAGAACTCTCATTATCTACTCCACTACCTTCCCCCGTAATGACCATAACTGGTTCTTCGATAGTTTCGCCCAAATCTTGTTCATCATTTTCATAATTTTTTTCTTCCTTTTTACTATGTTTCTGTTCTTCAATGTCAGAAACATCTTTTATTACATTATCAGTGACATCTTTATCAGCTTTAATACTATCTGTTGCTTTAGGTTCTATTTCTGATTCAACTTTATCGTCTGCTTCAACTGGTGTATTTTGTTCATTGTTTGTTTTGATTTCTTCAGCTTTTTCAGCTGATTGTTTTTCTACCTCATCAACTAATTTATCTATCATATCATCGGATTCTTCTGTAACCTTTTCTTCAGGGCATTCAACAGATTTATCTTTAATTATATGAACCACTTCTTCTTGAGGTTTATCAACAAGTACCTCTGGAACTTTTTCAACATTTACTTCACCTACACCTTCATCTACAATTACAGGTATATTGACACTAATTTCTGTGTTATCTTCACCATCAGAAAGCTTTTTATCACTTTCTGCTGTTTTTGGTTCTGATGGTTCGGAAGAATCCTTTTGTTCATTAGACTCATTTTCAATTTCAGATTCTGATTCCGGGCTTAGGAACTCCTCATTATCACCTTCATTAGTCTCCTGTAAATAAAAAATTGATTTAAAGTGGAGACATGTATGTTTGCTATGAAATATAAAATACACTAGGGGAATAAAATGAAGTACTATGGAACTAACCAAAATATAACAGCTATGATTCCAGACATACTAGGTCTTAGGGTTACCCGCTGAGCTGGAAAAGCATACCTTTATCTGTGTGGGAGTTTCCGAACTGCTTGAATCTTCATTGATGTTGGAGTCCTCATTCACTAGTGCTGAGGCTGACACTCCAACTTCTTCCCCCTTCTTTAGCTGAGAAATTACCTTGACAAGCTCTTCTCGATTGCTGAAACAGGGTTTTAGAAGTATAGCAACTTGTCAAAATATTACTATGAAAGAAGCATTCTTACTGCTTAAAATGTATGTCACATCACATTACACCCCCAGTTTCTGTAAGAGTGGTCAAATGTAACATGTGATGGTGATAATATGTGAATAATCAAATCTAATATTAATTTAAAAAAATGGAACATAGGGGCCTGAAATGAGTTTAACAAGAGTTTAACAAGTTGTAACAGGTAATGTTCATCAGAGCAAACTGGGCAATCTAATATTATACCCAATAGATGGGCAAAAGATCAAAGAATCAGAATAAAAAATAAACCATTTCTAGATGCCTCAAGGATAGATAGATAGACAAAAGTATCCTTATCTGATCTAGCCCCCAGAAACCAAAAACAAATATGTCAGATATTTACTTTGCTACTAGCTGCCACGTTTCATCATCCTGATCCTCTTTATACAAATGCAGATTGGCATCATCATCTACTTGCAACCAGTAAACACAGCCATTCTTATCACGGCCTATGGGGTCCAGACGAAGGTCCTTGCATGATATCACATTTACTGCAGTCTTGAACTTTATGTGACACGTGAATTGGTGTTCGAGGAGCAACTGGAAGGAAAAATTGTACTGTAGATGGATTTACAGAATATAATCACATTATCACAGACAAAAAAGCTTTTATGCAAAACAGTTAACATTCTTGTTACCTATAAGACATCTTATTTGTTTTACTACTATCTTATTATTCCCAGTAAAACTTTCGGTTTTAGACAAACTTCCACCCCCTTATCGACACTGACCAAACTTTCTGAAAAATCCCAAGTGAATATAATTTTTCAGAAAGTATTACTGCCAGTTACACTATTATTTTAATCACCATAAGAAAATTGTTATGAGAACTTAGCACTATGTCATTGACCAATCAATAATGAATGCTAATTTAAATTAAACAATCAAAGTACAATTGTAATATAAAAAAAAAAACACCTTTAGAACTTTCAACTTTATCCCTGTACTGGCTTTCTTATAAGAGAATCTCTCAACTTCCCAGGCTTCCTGGTGATGGCCCTGCTGATGACAGAACTTGATGATGTACCTCTCCCAAAGGTTGCTCTTTACAGAATTCAAAGCCCGTCTCAGCAGCCTCAAATGCAGATCCTTCAACGGTTCCAACACTATGAAAAGAAAACATTGTAGAACCTTGAGGTGTTACAAAAGTAATCATCATGCTGAAGCATGGACACTCAGCTAAAGATTCTGAACAACTTTCACCAAGAAACATATGGTCGCAAATTTATATGACAGTTGTTGTTATTACAAGAGTTTGTAGTAGGTACTGTAGTTTAGTTGTTGTGTATAGCACAATGATTTTACTGCCCTCTGCACATACCTTCATCAGTATTCTCTATCAGCTCCTGCAATTTCGTCAGTGTAGGTATTTCCAAGCCGTACAGCTTGCCAAACACTTTCAGAAATGAGTATATTACGGCGAAATTAGGATCATCCGTGCAAGTAGTCTCGCCATCTGACGCCATCGTCGATTACAAACAAAATGTATTTTATTTACACCTGCTGCGTCATGGTGCTACCGCAACTTCGGTGGATTGTTATTTCTTACACATTCTATACTAATTAAATTCATGATACACACAACAATTTCTAGTAAAAGAAAGCTTTTATTTTCAATAAAATAAAAACGAACGACTGACAGCCATCGCCATAGACACGCGCTTTATTTTTTATAGCGGTATTTTGATTTTGCCAAACACAGATTAAAACATAATTAACTAAGATATTCCCCGAGCTGCCTGCCGCACCGTCTCCGTCCGGGGGCCTCGGTCGAGTCACCCGACCTGTGATTAAAATTTAAAATTAAATATGAGCTTGGTCAACATTCAGAAAAAGCATAATATTATGCAGAATAATTTATCTCTATCTATTTTTTTTCCAGGCATCTAAAATGTTTTATTTGTTTCTACAACCAAAATAGAAAACGATGTTATCTAAAACCGCCCTAACGTCATTTACCAAGCGCAAGTGCAGCCAACTTGACAAGGTTGAAAAGCAAAACGCTTCCATTGCATATCATTCACTCACTCATAAAATAAAAAATAAAAGGAATAAAGAGCCTATGGTTTTTCTGCATTCCCTTCGCCGCTAAGTTGGCTGTAGATCCGGTTGGCACATTCATTTAACAATACCCCGTTTTCGAAAAATAAGATAGACAATCTCGCCCCAATACGAAATACGTAAATGATATACTGATTAAAGACGGGTAGTGGGTTTAAATCCAATAATACACGCCCAGTAAAACCCCGGAACAATATGTTTGGACCCAGTAAAAACCCATTAACGATGTTTTTGGTGGGTAAATACGAAAACCAAGGAAGAAACAAACAACGACCTGTCAAAAACAATGCAGCCGGTAGTCACGACCCCTGTTATACATCGTAGTAAAAGTATTGTACTAATTTCATGTTTTTAACGCTTTTATCTACACACGTATCATAAACCCTTTTATTGCGTACTACAACCGCACGTTACGATCAGCATAATGTTAAACTACTTGGTAGAAACTCATTTCTTATTTGAAAAATTACACATTATGACCATAATGTGTAATTTTTCTGCATGTTATGACATTCACATTTTGAAGGCCGCCCCTAGTTTGTCTGTGAAGTTGGTACTGGCATTCAAATTTCGAACGCCGACGCCCGCCTGCGGCACGTTGGTACTACAGAACTTAAAGAACAAGCTAAACAACTGCAGAGCCACAATGCCGGTCAAACATGCTGTTCCTGAACACATCAAAGAGAGCTTATGCTAAGTGTGTAGATAAACTAGTGTATGTAACTGTACATAATTAGACATTAAAACTCTCGAGTGATATTATTATGAATCCCTCCATTATGTAGCAGTCACATTAACTGCTTTTATTTTTGCTTCACTTATATGTTTCTTTATAATAGAAACTGATTTTCAACCACTTCAAAATTTAAAATAAAGCTGAAACTTCTACGTTTATCAAAAACCGAAGACAATACAATAATCATGTACTGGCACATACATTGCTTCTGGCCCCACACTAGGATACCATGTGTCGTGGGAACCAGAAACAGCGTCAACACACACATAATAGTTCAATACTTTCTAGCCATTGGTCTGATGTTTGAGCTGGGAGGTTGGAGAAGGTACCTTGATAGTAACCTTGTTTGGGCTCATTAGAATCATCGTGACAAGATCTTATTATTTTAATGACGATGTCTCATGCTCATTGTTATCTGGTGGTGGTGCTGGAAGGTGGTAAACGGAACCCTGGGATTGCTACTAGTAAACTCATCGAGTTTGGGCTCATAAGATTTATCATAACTATCCCTGATCATTTTTCCTGATGTTCTCAGGATAATCACTAGATGAAGAAACTGGAAGGGGAAAGATTCTTCGTGATAAGACCTGTCAATTTATTTACTTAATAGCTCTTTATATAGGTAGGTAACCTGTGATAATTTCACAATGAGTTTTAAATTAATTACGCTTTGTAATGATAACCCGATGTTAAAGATTAATGAGAAGGTAAAAAAGGAATGTAATATGTATGATAACTTTTACTAACGTTATTCTATCGGCGGAAACAGTAATTAAAAACTTTCAAAGTTCAGTCTAGTATTCAAGCCAAGGTCGTTCAGGTAAGCAGGATCACAGTAACAATAAACAAAGCCGGTTCCTTAAAAATCGTGAAATTAAAATAATGCAAACAATAATAATAATAATAATAATAACTTGGACACTATTTACACACATTGATCTAGCCCCAAACTAGGATTCCCTGTATCTTGGGTACTAGACAACGATACACATACTTATATAGATAAATATTATACTTAGATAGATAAACAACCATGACTAGGGTACAAACATCCGTTCTCATCAAACAAATATTTGCGCCCACCGGGACTCGAACCCGGGACCTTTGGCTTCGTAGGCAGGGTCACTGCCAACTCGGCCATTACATGCCCATTCTTAGCAACAAGGCACTCGAGTGCAGATACGAACCAAATTCGTATTGGTTAGGAGAGAGCAAGTCGTGTTTTTCGAGGAAATTTAATAGTCTCTTGACAGCATAATTGACTTTGTCATTTTAACGGGTCGAATTTTTTTACTTTATGCCATGGTAATACATTTCCTCGAAAAACTCTTCTTGCCCTCTTCTAACCAATACGGATTTAGGGCAGGAAAATCGACTGAGGCTGTCATTAACAAACTCATGGACTACACTTCAGAAAATCTTGATGACAAACAAAAGTGCCTAGGGGTTTTTTTGGACCTCAAAACAGCATTCGACACATTTCACATTCCCACCCTAAAAAAGATGGAAAGACTATGCATTAGAGGGCATCCGCTAGAAATCTTTAAAGACTACCTCAATAATAGGAATCAGCAAGTCACGATATGCCATTTTGTTAGTAAATATGAGACTGTCAAATTTGGTATCCCGCAAGGAAGCTTGCTGGATCCCACCCTGTTCCTTATATATATTAATGACCTATGCCAGCTGAATCTATTGAGAGCAAAGATCTTTAGCTTTGTTGATGACACGGCAATAGTTTTTCATGAAATCAGTTGAGAGAGTGATAGTGAAGTGAGAATGACCTGTAAACCCTATAGATACCCCACCCTAGAACTATACCAGTCTTGCAGGGTACTCACAGTCCGTCAACTCTACATCGAAAGATCAGTTCTCGGTGTAGTTACTATTTGCAGGCCTGGGACACTCCGCAACTTACCTACAAAGCTACAAGTACATAGGCGTCTCCGACGCACCTCGCCAGCGGGAAAAGATTTAGTAGGCTACAAACCGGCAAGCGGTATGCGCGTGTTCGCTCTCGCGCCCCCCGCCACCCTGCGCCAATACCCGCGTGTAGTTTAAAAATAATGGTTATTCGATATTGCATTTCATATGGATGCCTAAATAATTCTAAAAATAAAAGCCTGACGTTTTTCTCACTTCCGAAAGACAACGAAAGGTAAGGAAACGTACCTACTTATACTAGGTAATTACGTGCCTACTACTTAACCAAACCATCTCAAGACGAATGTCAGGCATCTTCCATCTCATGTCACACGTGTTGAACACAGTCTTTACGATGTTCGTGACACTGAGATGTATCATGAGCACGGATTTATATATACCTACTTAGAGGTAATAATCATGACTATTATTGTGGCGGTTTCTATAACTTCGTAATTTCCGGATTTATTTAGCATGATGTCCTGACAAAGTCAACTTAGCACTTTGTTTGATGACGTTTCGTCACTGCATGCAGAGATGACTAAAGGTCACTGTCCTACTGACTGTCGATAGGATTTCTGGCCATTATGTAAAAGGTTAGGTAGGTACCTACCTATACTACCTATATTATAAATGTTATTCACAAATCTAGTAATAGTAAGTGGTTCGTAGTTAGTAAGTAAATATACAGTTTTATTTGTGACAAGAGACAACCCTTAGTTTCACGTGCCGCTTCAGACGAGGATAGCGTTACGCGGCAGAAAGAGAGGCAACTTTTAGGTAAGTATTAAAGTAACAGCATGAATTTTACTTTGTTGCGTTGTAGCAAGGGTCGCTTTTTAGTTGAACGTGTATGTACAGTGTCCAATCTGTTCCTAACTCTTTATTAATCTGTGCTATTTGTTAAAACTTTCAAATGGCAACACTATTGTGACAGTGTCAAATTTAGAGTTGTGAATTACGGCTATTTTGAAATTATGCAAACAGCTGCTGTGCTGTTTTCTAACAGTCGCTGTTATGGCGTATTTTAAAAGCGTGGACGACGCGCGTTTCACGAACTCCCCGTGTGCGTGGGTTACAAGGTTGCGTTCGAATCGCGTTTGAAGCGTGTACATACGCGTGGCATCTGTGCGTCCTCTGTAAGTCCACCTACTGCCAAAAACTTTTATATTTAGTTGATACTGATTAACGAAACCCTTTATCTGGTTCCATCAAAGTTGTCGCATCCTCCACAGAGAACATTTCCGGCTTTTTTTTTAATTTTTTTATTTGAATTGTGACTGCGTCAGATTTCCAATATGGCTGTTGTCATCAAACATTTGCTTTGAATTGTTTTGTTGTTAATTTTAATTTGCGTTGTAAAATATGAATCAATCTATTAAAAGTGGAGTCCGAAAGATATTGTTTTACATGATGTCCAAATTCCAAGAAAAAGAAGCTGAATTCAACCAAAAACAAGATTGTTTACGTGTGGTGTTTAATTTATTTTCGTTAATTGTATACTGTTGACATGTAATATCTTATTATCAATAAATTATGATAGAAAGTATATTATCATAGAAGTAGATAGTGGTAGAAAACATACAATTTTGAAACAATTCCTGGATATTTGCACTGACATACTTGATTTTCGGCCTTACTAATAAAATAAGTTATTACAGAAACAACTGACATAAACAATTACACAAACAAACCGCCCCAAGAATCTCCCGGCCCAAAGGTGTCCATTACACTGGCAGCGTTCCCGCGCTGCACAGCGAGTGAGATTCTCTGGACCAGGAAAGCCCCAGAGCGGTTGTCAAACCCTCGGTCCCTCAAGCGGCGCCCAATGCCCCTGACAAAGGCCCTACCCTGCGAACCCCATGCCCCTGTAGTCTCGACGGCCAAAGGAACGAACAGATAACTTCCCATTAACTGCGCGTATTTAATGAACTTCTGCCGTGCCGCTGACTCGGCAGCAGCACCCGGGGTTACTACAGTTGAGCCGATGCGGGATGGTGCAAACGTGCACACACAGGTCGCATCCCATAAAAGACAACAACTCTCTCCCACGGGATTAACGTCAGACCGTCCGGTCGTTTTCCGTCGCTGCGACACAATCCAGGAGGTTCAAGAACCGCCGGGATGTTAGCAGAGACGAGTGCCCTCCAGACGATGTCGTTGATTGAGTGATGGCAAGAGAGTCTCCCTGCACTCCGAACACAATGCAGCCCGTGACGCCCCAGCGAATCAACTGCAGCACCGCAAACACAGCGATGTGGTTCGCAGATTTCGCAACCTAAACGAAGCGCCACAGCCACACACAGGGAGTTGTCATCTAAAAAGGTGCCCAACTGCTGAGATGGCAACGCATGTAGCCAGGCGCCAGACTCTGGTTGGGATGCTGCAAGCAGGCGAGCATGTTCGGCTCCTGCGCTCTGCTCCACCAGCCCGTCAAGGGATGACTTTCACAGCTCCTCATCCCAGGCTCGCTGAATGCCTGGCTTTTCTGGCTTATCTCTCCCCGGGCAACGGACCCGCCACAGCCGCAAAGCCTCGGCCTCAAACGGAATGTTCAAATTGTTACCATTACTGTTCAAAATGCGAGTGACAAGTTTAAACACCCCATGCGAAGAGGCCAAGAAAGCAGGGAGTTCCGTGTCCTGTAGGCGACGAACGCCGAGACCACCGAACCTGATGGGTAGTGCAGCCTGAGACCACTGAGAGGGAGACAGTTTAACATTCAAAATGTTTTCCAGAATATGTCTCAATGTATCGTCGTATGAATCTGCCTCCCCTCTGGCTAGCCAAACCGGAGCCGTACGCAATGAATAAGTCAACCTTGGCTGGGACAAACAATTCCGCAGAATTGTGAGGGCCACATGTGCGGAAAGCTCCTTCAAATGTGGCAAAGCCCCAACCAAGGCTTCCATCTTACCTCGCAGGACGGCCGGCACACCTTCCACAAAGATGGGCGCCCCCAACAAGGTGAAATCAGTTTTATCGAGGACCTTCACCCCAGGGACTAAAGCGTGAAACTCCGCTGTTAAGTCCTGTGCCAAGATACCCGAGCACGGATATAACTCGCATTTCTGCGGGTTCAGATGAAGGCCCAAGTCCTCAAGACCAAATCAAATCAAATCAAATATTTATTTATTTCACAAAAAGCAAACAATTTTAACTATAATTTAAATATTATGTGACGACTTATGTGTTAAGATTAAACAAAAACAGTGCTTGTGATCCCCACACTAGGCAAGCCTGTATCGTGGGGATCATACAGAGGAGGGACTGACACACAATTTCAATAATTTAGATTCACCTGCACCAAAAATAACAATTGCAATCAGCGCGTTACTCACAACTAAGTTGAACATATTCTATACATTTTGACAGCTGCTAAGTAGGACGCTAATCGCAACTAGTGTCCCCGGCGCAAGACGATCTTTTTTCATAGTTTAGGCGTAATTCAATTGAAAATGTATAAGTAAATGTGTTACAAAAGAAAAGAAAAGAAAACAAAATAATCAATCATCAAAAACATATATATATATATATATATATATATATATATATATATATATATAAAATAAAAATAAAAAATATAAAAAAAAATTATAACTATACATATATACACTATAGCAATTGACTAAGAAATTACTTCAAGCAGCTTTTCTGTGTCGCAGTAAGATAATGAGGACAGCCAACTCTTAATCTCATACTTTACATGATAGTAAGGCTTAAATTTAATTTCACAGTTTTGCGATATCCTATTATACAGGAAGGGATGAAGAAATCTAGCTAGACATTGCATTGGGAGAAAGAAGTCATGACGGGGGGAACAGGTATCCGAAATATTATTTTGTAAACAAAAGAATATTTACTAAAGTAATTCTTGTAAAGCTGGAGTCTTCAGAATATGGGTATGCATTTTTAATGTAGATTTAAATATATACAGTTGGCGCACAGTCAAAAATTGGCATTCCTCGTAGACTAGTTGTAGGGTACCGAAAAGGCTTCCTCTACATGACCTTCAGGAGTGATCTTTGAGCCCTTTCAACACTTAACATATGCGTCTTGCGTGCACCGCCCCACACAGGTATACAGTAAGATAGGATACTCTAACCAAGCCCTAGATACACCATTTTTAGTACAGCCTCTGGGGCTATGCCTCGTAGGGGCTTCATGATGTATATGAGCTTCCTAATCCTAGTCACAAGTAGATTTAAATGGGGCTTAAACGAGAGGTGATCATCTATCAGCACACCCAAATATCGAATGTAGCGGGTACTCCCTATGGTTTCACATTGACAGTTAGGTAATAATACTTTCCGCTGTACGCCACACTTATGAATCTTTAATGGAGGGGTCGAAGCCGGGGCAGACACATTTGTTTTTGAGAAACATAGGTTCTTTGTCTTTTTCGCATTAAGTGTCAAAAGGTTGTGGTCTAGCCACTTCGCTATAGTGCACATACTGTCCTCTACTATTTCAAAGGTTTCCTGCCATGTCATTCCATTGAAAAGTAGCGCTGTGTCATCAGCGTAGCAAACGACTTCAGTTTTATTTCCAAAAAGGCTAGCGATGTCATTTATATAAATTAAAAAGAGAGTGGGGCCCAGTATACTCCCCTGGGGGACACCAAATTTTACTGTTCTGGGCGCGCTAACTTGAGACCCAATCTTGACACTCTGTGTGCGAATGGTAAGGTAGCTTTGGAACCAATTGTTCGGTAGGCCTCTTATACCAATATTGTGCAGTTTGCTCAGCATTATAGGTATAGATACTGTGTCAAACGCTTTGGCGAGATCGAGAAAAACGCCGACACAACGTTTTCCGCTATCGAGGTAGGAATCAATGAAGTTTGTTAACATCTGAATGGCATCCTCCGTCGATCTCTTTTGCCTAAAGCCAAACTGCCTATCAGATAGTAAATTATGAGTCTCAATATAATTGACTAAGCGTGAGTTGACAATTTTTTCGTGATTTTGGAAAACACGCTGAGTAACGCAATGGGTCTAAAATTACACGGGTCGTCTTTAGCTCCATCTTTATGTATTGGAGTGATGGCCGCTTGTTTCCACGCGTCAGGGAAGTCACCCGTAGATATGCTTAGATTAATAATAAAAGTTAGTGGTTGAAGAATGTGCTCCCGTAAGCATTTTATCAGGGAGCCTGAGAATCCATCTAGACCAGGCGCTGCGTCACTCTTGACTTGTTGGATAAAACGATTGACTTCTAGTGGGGTCTGTTGGTTTCATGAAAAACGAGTGACAGGAAGAGGACATTAAGGTCTCAGTTGCCATTGCCAGTGAGTCTTGGGTCTGATTTAGTCTAGTTAGTGTCGAGTTCGCCAGTTTGTTCCCAACTTCCGAAAAGTATTCGTTACAGTAGTCCAGAGATTTATCCACCCTTGCTTTGGAGCCGAGTAGTGCAGTAGCTTGGCGATTTTTTTTCTTTATATTACAAATATCCTTCACCGTGCTCCAAAGTTTCTTTGAATTATTGCTGTTTCTGGAGAGTTCTCTAGTTTCGTGGGCTTGTTTTAATGTATGAAGTAAGTTGTTGCAGTAAGTTCGGTAGCGTAGGTAAGATATTTTTAGGATAACGTTATTGGGGCATTTTCTTACTTTTAAATGCAGATTATCACGATGTTTTATACAACGTAATAACGTGCCCTGACGTGATCCATGGTTTTAATATAATTTTGGAGTTGCTGATTCGGATTTTTCGAGTGTTTTTATTAATGATTGTAGTCAGGTTATCTGTAGACGCCTTGACAGCATCGTTAACATTTACTGAATTAGTGACGATTGACCAGTCAATAGCCCGTATTTCATCTGTTATAGCAGAGTAGTCAATTTTGGTTATAATTTTATTTTTATTTTTAGTATTTCCTAAGATATTAATTCCAGCTATACACATCTCATGGTCGGTGATCGCAGTTGAGCAAACCACAGAGACCACTAGACTGCCACTCTTTACAAAGATATGATCCAAGCAGGATCTAACACGTGTAGGTTTAGTGATAGCAGGAAGAAAGCCTTGCTCCGCGGTGAGACATAAGTATTCTGTAGCGGTATCCTCCTCGACATTAGGTATGATATTTATATTAATGTCTCCGATAAATATTACCTCACGGTTATTCTTAAAAGTATCGAGTAGGCTAGCCAATGATGAGAGAAATTCTTCCGTAACTAATTAACACCCACCACTGTTATAATCTTAGGAATCTCTATAGTAAGACATTCAGCATTTGCGAGAGTAGGTTCTTCGGAAATTACATCCCAACAGTTTTTAACATAGATAACAACACCACCGGATTTATTTATCTGTTTCATTGTCCTGAATAAATTATACCCATCAAGTTGGTTAATTACTAATGACTCTCGCAACCAGCATTCGGTCAGTACTATGACATCAACCTGGGTGTCCATACGTGCGAGTGTGAGGCGGAAGTTATCAAAATTCTTATTTATGCTGCGAAATTCTTATTTATGCTAGGATGTAGGTAAGTAATCTAAAAGTGTATTCGTGCGTAATAATAGTGTTTATCTCTTCGGGTATGTTTATAACATGGCAAGAGTATTCCAAAGTTTAATCAATATCAGATATTAGGTAATGTGACTCCATCGAAAATATGATATAGTGACTTCTTTATTCTATTTTTCATGAATTCTTGCCAAGTAGTTGCACACTTCGCGAAGCACTGCGATTGATGTTTGTTTATTTGATTAGAGTCTGTAAGTGTTTACAATGTAAGTGTATATGGTATGGGATTTTCAAGCAAAGATATAAATAAAAATATGTATATAAATAGAACACTGTAAATTATATGTAAATTATTATTATTAATCTGTTTATCATTTAGTTCACTTATGAGGCAGTTATGTGGAGCACTGAAGCCCAACATGTTCGTCCAGGTCTTCGAAAGATTGAATTCTGTGTGCAGTTTGTTTCTGCGCTTTTCGTACGAATATCGTACCGTTTCTGACCCAGCAGAATTTGAATTTATACGTCGCAGTACGCAGTCTTGCTTCACGAAATAACAGACGGTTGTCTTTTGTAAGTCTTTCGTTGAGAAATATAGTGCTTGCTGGGCCTTGCACGATTCCTTCGGAGGTTAGTCCTTTCCTGGTTCGGGCTGCATTAACAAGCTCATTGCGTTTGTAGTTCCTTATTAGTTTTGCTACGATACGTCTCGGTCCATGCTGTTTTCCCACTGGTTCATCTGCCTGTGCCAGTTGCGCGAACTCAGGTGTTTTGGGTCCGACGCGTGACACAAAGTCAACTTCATTATCGGTTAGGTCAATGCCTATTTTCTTTGCTGTTAGGGAAAGGATGTGATAGGTATTTTCGTTTTCGTGCTCAGGAATTCCGCATGTCTCGATCTCATTTCTTAGTGCCGACTGAGCCATCATGCCGTTCTGCGACTGTAGCTGAATAACAGATGCTTTGAGAGCAAGTATCTCCCGGTCACGGTCCTCTATTTTTTTCTCGTACTCGTCGAGTCTAGTGCAGCACAGAGCAATCTCAGAGGTAGCCGCGGCAAGATCGGATCTCCAGCTTCTTATATCATCGCGTAATAGCTTTATCTCGGCAGTGAGGCTTAATATTTCTGGCATGTTAACGGTATCTATAGTTCTATTCGATTCATTTGCAGGTTTGTGTTTCTTACGTTCAGTTACATTGTCCCTAGTGACATTCTCAAGGTTAATTGAGTATGATGATTGAGTAAGATGTGAGGATCGGTGTACTGTCGCCTTTGATTTTCGGGTCTTCGCATTGAAGGCACTTCCATAGGGATTTATAGTCTTCTGTGAATTCATTCAGTGTTTTGCAAGTTATGTTCAGACATGTATTATCGTAAAAGCTATTACATTTAGTACATTTGAGGTAGCAGTCATCCAAAATTGGTGAATTGCATGCGGCACAAGTTTTTGCCATTGTAAAGATTGTAAGACCGCGAATAATGACATCCACGTCAGCCAGGACCACATCTAGATGTCCCCCGATTGTGCCGTCATCCATGTACCAAACATTCAAAGGGGACTTCACGGACTTAACCACATCCTGGATCGCCAAACTGAATATCAACGGTCCCAAGGGATCACCTTGTTGCGCACCCACCTATGACTCCACCAGGTTCTCCCCAAAAAACAAATTACTCGGACCCGAGTAGCATTGATGTAGAAAGGGATAGACAGAAGGAACGCATTGACTGACCTTATTTTAAATAACGTCACGCTCAACTGAATTGAATGCGTTCCGTAGGTCCACCTTAACAATGACGTTGTCAATGTTACCCGGATCGAACGCAAAAGACCGAGTGGCGTGAATTGCGGCCTCGCAACCCAAGGGTACTCCGAAACCCAGCTGCTGAGGCTGAAGTGACGACGATGCAACTACCCTTACAGCTCTGCTACAGAGTTTGGCCACCAGACGTCGAAGCTCGCTCCCCACAGCAATAGGGCGAATCCCTCCATCCTTCTTACTCAAAGCACAGAGAGAAGCGCCATAAAGGAAGGGGCATACCTCTCTGTTAACCATTCCCCTCAGCATGAAGTTGGTAAGATTGACTAGCGAGCGTAAGAGAGTCACACCACCATCCCCAGCTCCTGCAGAAGTGAACTCATTAAGAATTGCTGGGCGGATCCATCAAGGCCAGCTGCGGACCCGTTATTGAAAGACATAATTGCTTCCAACACGTCACCATCATGAACCTTTGAATCGACGTACTTGTAAAAAGCACGTCGACGGTGACCACCGCCACCCCCATACCAATCCTTAGTCTCATTGGTCTGCACACACCTCTCAATGAGCTCCGATAACCTTCCAGCCGCCAAGCATCTCGCCCCCTTCGGGACATGCTTTACTAACCCTAACACTCTTTCTCAAGGAAAACAAATCATTGAGCGTCGGCAATGGAGAAGGAACGCCCGCTCTAGCCTGTACAACCCCAAGCGCCAAATGAGATATGGCGTCTCTGTGTTTACGACCAATGTGAACGTTCAACCCATGCGGATAAATAAAATCCCTTGAGGAACCGGGACAATGAGGACAAACAGCCCTGGAAACACTCATATCATTCATCATCAGATAATTACAATTATAAATATGCACCAAATATAAATTTTCATCAAAATTCTAAATGTCAATAACTTTTCTTATAAATTATTAAAAATAATTAAAACAAACAACATGCTGTCAAGGCACTAGTAAGTAAGTATAAAAAAAACAGACAAAAAGTCTAAATCAAGTCAATATTATAAAAAAATAATATAAAATACACACACACAAATCAAAATATTAGATATAAGTACAAAAGTCACGTGCCAACTAACAAAAAGTCATAAAAATTAAAATTATAGCAATAACTTATGTTAAGTAATAATAATAATAAAATAATTAAATAGTCAAATTCGTAAACTAGGAAGTCGAGCACAAAAAAAAAGAAAAAGAAGAACTGTCGGTGACTAATTGATCTCCAGTCTCTTGAAAAAAAAAAAGTATAAAAGTGCGGCTGGTGATGATCGAACCGGAGCCTCTCGTTCCCAGTAGGTGTTGACCACTGTTCTTAACCGTCGAGCCAATCTCACTCGTTGAGATCGGTGTCAAAATGTGATACTGTATATTGTACGAGTTTATTTTTAAATGATGGCTGATGGTACTCAGTACAGTACAGTACAGGCCTCCGCGAAGCGGGGAATATAGATTCAGTATGTTGCCATGTGCGATCCGGGTTGCGCATGTGAGTCTGCGCCCCGCCGCCGCGTATACTTTAAAATGCCGAAAAATTGTTTCTTTCGTAGAAAATCTGGAGGACGTCGAAGGTGTCGATGCAATAGTGAGAACTATTAGAGATATCATTGATTTAGAGCAGAAAACTCAAAACCAGTACTTTAAAGAAATTGCTTCTATTATAGGTAAAATTTCAAATACTTATCAGGTGAATTTGAAAAATATAAAATGAACGAAGTATGTGCATAATTTTGTTTCTTTGTTCTTTAAAGGTGTGAGTGTAATTACATTAAAGAGAATAAAAAAGAAGGAGCAACAAATGAAGGTGTCTGGAGTACCCCTGGGAAAAAAACGACCTCATAAGCAAACAGTGTCTGTCACATTTGGATAGTTTTGACATAGATGCTATTCGCAACAATATAAACGAATTTTATATCGTTAGAAAACAAGATCCGACATTGAGAACACTTTTGCTAGAATTAAGGGAAAGCATAAGATTTACTGGATGTCAGGAAACACTGTCGAACATTATTGGCTACTGGTTATGAATTTAAGAAAAAATAATATGAACGTTCTTTGTTAATAGAACCTAATGACATATCGGCCTGGAGACATTACTTCTTAAGATCTTAAGAAGTAATGTCAAAGTAATGGCAAAAAAATCGTGGCGATTTCTCTCTACAAGTAGTGCTCTTGAAAATATTTCAGCCGGAAAAAGGTACATAATTTTACAAGCAGGGTCAGAGAAGGGCCTGTGCCAAACACATTATTAGTCTTTAGTAATAAATAAAAAATGGCTGACTATCACCACGATATGAATGCCACCAATTTCAATAAGTGGTTAAATGAAAAGCTTCTACCAACTTAAATGAGCCAAACGTAATTGGTATGGGCAGTGTTAGTTAGAATTCTGATATCGTAAATAAAGCCCCTACAACAAAGAATCGCAAAGATGAGATAAAATAATGGCTTACATTGAATTCTATTCAATTTGAAGACTACCATACGAAGGCAGAACTGCTGTGTCTAGTAAAACGGTAAAAGCCAGAGCGGCGATGAAGGCGATGAAATATTAAAGCAGAATGTTCATGAGGTAATGAGACAATCTCCGTATCATTGTGATCTTTAGATCACATTGATTCGGAGATTCAGCTCAGATACTTTATGCCATTGAGCTGATATGGAGCTTGGCAAGAAGCATAGTAGGAAATAAAAATATAAAACTGACCACGGAGCAATTAGAAAATCTGATCAGAGTCATTTGAAAATGTAACAGAAGAAGAATGGAAGAAAATTATTTATCATGTTGTAAACGTGGAAAATAAATATAAAGAAAGGGACGGGGCATTACCGAGGAAAATTTAGATGGTTTCGAAATTAATGAGAGAGACAGTGATACCAGCACCGACTCCGACGAATCTATGCATATTGATTTTTAGACTCTTCCTTTGATTATTAAATAAAGTTTTATATTTTATAATATAATGGTTTTGATTTCCACGACGACTTATCAATGCGCCTAGACTAGAGGTGGTCATTATTACAACAGCGCATTTCGACAACCGTTGTTTTTATAGTCATTCTGACAGTGTAACTTAAGCCTGTGTAAAGTGTGAAGGAAAGTTTATTTGATCGTTTTAACGTCACTAATACGTAAGTAACAGCAATGACGCACAGTACATAACCCACTTTGACAGCGACAACGACAATTATGAATATAATATTCATTAACAAAACAGCGTCTGACCGAACAGCCGTTGTTAACAGCGGCTGTTAGAAAACAATGCAGCGGCTGTTTCCATTATTTGAAAACAGCCGATATTCACATCACTACTCTAGACTGTAAAATGTTCAATATGGCTGTTGGCAAGCAAACTTTGAGGGATACCATACTATTATTATTTTTTATTTGCCGCGCTTTTTCTATATCTACTTTCATTAGCCAGACTTTAAATAGCATTTTCATCGATCTGAAGGTGGCCGCACCACGAAATATACTACTTGGCGCGGCCACCAAGAACGTGCAATAACTTTGATCTATTGAGGTACTAAATTCCTATAAATACTAAAAATTACTATTTCTGAAGCATTTTTTGGCCAAAAATCAAGCTCATCGGCGATGGTGGCCGCGCCAAGTAGTATCACACGGCTCACCATATTAACATTCCAGGAAGTTTAGGGAGTCCTGAGTTGCCCAGTGAGTCATTTTTACGTCACGTACAGTTATGTCCGTCCGCCACCACTACACAAACACGGAGTAGGCGTGTTTACGCATCGCAAGCGATTGTGGCAAATCCCTTTGACTTGTACACAAAAAACTGACACTCGATCGGATCGGCTACAAGTTCTAGAAGCCTACGCAAACCAAGCCAAACGACCTATCCACAGGCTTGAATTTGTGGCTGCTTGTGGAGGCATGCCGAGCATGCGGACGCGCCATGAGATGAGATGAGTGGCTGCCGAACCACATCCCCCAAACCGATTCCTAGGTAGACCTTACAACCGGAAAGTTACCTAAAGATTTAAAACTCAATGTTACGTCTATTCTAGACGCACATGATGCGACAACCACATCCGAACCAGAATTATTTATCACCGTTGGATTTACCTACCGAGCTTAATACACCGCCGTGCCGCCGTAATATATAAAATATCAATTGCTTTTAACTATTTTCTAGTGAAATTTAGTAGGAAATAACGGGGATATTGACCAGGGAATTCGATTGGGGAATGTTCTCAGTAACGTAAGCAATTTAAATTAGTATTTAAAAAATGAAATGTCTAAAAGTGTGCATTTTCTCGTATGTAACATGTGATAAAAGATATTGTAAGTAACTAAGAATTTTTGATGCTTTTGCCAAAACTGTGCTCTATAACCAAAGTCAAAGTCAAAGTTCTTTATTACTGTAACTAGATATTTACATATACTTAGCAAACGTAATTTTTTGCTTCTTCTCTACATTGGAACACTGTGGGTGAAGAAGAGCGTATAAACTCCCACAGATAGATTTTTAAATTTTTAAAAAATTGGTTGTGCTTAACTAACGAAATATTACCTCTTTACAACACGAAATCACGAAATAGGTATATACAAAGAGAATATAACGTATATACAAATGATTCCGAGTATCGGCAGTGTATTATACCTACGTATGAACATTTATAGAATGGGTTGATGATATTTATTTTCTTCCTTACTTACTTTTGGATAACACATTTTTTCAAAAGCCAGCAATATTGGTTACATTACTACCAACTTAACGGCGACGAAGGGAATTTAGAGTTGAATGAATGAAATGCAAGGGCCATATTGTCACTCACATATTGTGTCAATTTGTGTCAAGACAATCAAATCAAAGCAATTTTTAATTTTATTATTTGTGTTTGCTGTGAGGTGTTGCGCTATTTTATTTTGAACTGCTACCATCCGCTGGTACATCATGTCCTCAGTATGTTGCGGCAGTAAGAAGCAGAAGCTGAATAACTCGTATGGTGGCGATCGTCCTACGAATGGATACGTCCACGATCCTGTGGCTATTCCTGATATGTGCTACTTTTGTTTCGATGTGTTGTATAGCCAGCTTCACACCGTGGACCCTCCGCAGACCCCTAACTTCACAAACGAAGCCTAGTGAGTACAACCATGAAGTTTCAATCTTTGTGTCCTTCCTTGTAGATATTTGGACACTCCTTTGTTGTCTTTATTAAACACATGCTGTGTGGGGTAAAAGTACCCCCCCTTTGCGACCACTTTACGTAAATAACGAATTCAACGTATATTTTTTTAATGTTCATTTTTTTATTGTTACAATTTTCTAGATAATTATAATGTTTACATAAAATAGACTAAAACTAAATAAAACTAGACTAAGGGCGACTAGCTAGAAGGCGGTTTAAGACTTAACTCAAGTAAACTTTGACAACTCCATACAAATTTATATGGAGTTGTCAAAGTTTACTCGAGTAAAGTCTTATTCTGCTTTCTAGCAAGTGGCACTAAGTGAAAATCTCAGCTGGGCGGAAAGGTGCACAAGACTCTGACACAATTACCTCGCTGTATCACAATGCTAGTGAAAATTGTCAATGAACATATTGTATTCCACTTAACCTCTTGAATACCACTGGTGTTAGCTAACCCTTCCCTTGCCACACGCCTCGCAACCGCATCTAGGGTCACTTGCCGCGGCACAAATCGTGCGCACCACAGGTGGCGGGCCGCGCGCCCCGCGCTTGCTTCTAGCCTCCAAGTGGCGTAAACAACTTATTTAATAGAAACAACCTGTATATATTTGAAAACTGCATTAAACATACTTTCTAATAATGTAACATAAGCTAGGTTTGGTCAAGCAGTCTAGGTGTGAGCAAAGAAAGTATTCTGAAAATAGGGATTTTTTCTTCTCATTTTTGTCAAAAACTATTGAATTTTCAAAATTAAACACAGGAACAGCTTGAATTTTTGGTTTTATTTACAACATTATCTTATAATAGTGTGTAAATAGTGTCCAAGGTATTATTATTATTATTATTATTATTATTTACACAGTTACATATAAACATGACATGGTCCTATGGAAAAATTAAGACAAAAATAGATTTAAAGCCATGACCTTAAAATAACATTATCAAAAAAGTGTTTTAAAATAGGTTATGTTGTCAGCTTATTTCTAGACCCTCTTTGTGACTACAGTGGCTTGTCTAAGCTAATATAGAGAGTTTAGGTCTTTAACTAGTTAAATCAAGAACCCTATACAGATATGATTTGTCGTTGGTGTGTATGACCCGATATTAAACACCTCTCCAGTCACATAGTAAAATTATGGGCTTGAAATATTTGCTGAAAATGGTCAATAAATTCAAAAACTACATTAAATTAACTAACTAATTCAAAAACTTCATTAAATTACCTAACTAATTCAATGAACACTATCTAATTAGCATACTAGAAACAAGAAGTTTTGTGGAGTTGAAAATGATCAATTTCTTCAAAGTATGGATGCGACTTTGAAATTCTGATCTTTGGTAGATATGACAGATGTTTAAAAAATAGTTTACAATTATGGGGTTACATCATGGGTTTGATCGAAGAGATGTCTTTTTAAAGATAAGCTTGCCTTTGCAAATTAATTCTCTGTATTTTTTGTGTTTTTAGGGTTCCGTACCCGAAGGGTTCCAAACGGGACCCTATTACTAAGACTTCGCTGTCCGTCCGTCCGTCTGTCACCAGGCTGTATCTCAAGAACCTAGCTAGCTAGAGAGTTGAAATTTT